>CM026563.1:19773793-21015424 GCA_015143295.1 Tetracentron sinense | reverse complement strand
GCGTTACGAGTCTGATGATATAGTTAGTGAATTGTTGGGCCGTCAAAGATAAATTGATGCTATTTGTCCTTCATACCGAGCCCCTGTTCGAATCCCATATCCTCAGTCTTTGTCGTACTTTCGAATCCCCAGTTCTTCAACCGATTCACATACCTTGCATCACCAATCCATCACCTACATTCATCCCATTCAGCGTCCTTACCATCCTTTTATTCCTGATGAAAAATAGAAAATTATCTATACCATCCCTTGCCCTGCTGGTTGGCCCTACACCCCAGTTGTATCATTCTCCATTACCCTTTGGTAAAGGTTCCAGTCCATAGTTCCATACATCAGCCCACTCCAGCCCCTTAATATCGTTTACCGGGCCCCGCCTCGTTCATCTGGCAATGAAAATACACTGTAATAACCAGGTCAGGGAGGTTTACCAGCAACCAGAAGTTAGCGGCCTAAGTCCAAGGCAAAGAGCACTGTCCTGATTCTAGCAACAAAAAACGAGGAAGAGGCGGCATTGTTGAAAATTTGGGAAAGCGAAGGAATATAATATTTGCCCATCTCGACTCATGAGGCTCTCAGCCAATTTCAGTGATGGTACTACTCTTCACTTCCAAAACCATCGGGAGCAATTGCTTTAGGGGTTTTAGGCAATGGCTCATGTCACAAAGGATATAACGCCAGAGCAGTTTTGGGGCAACTGTAGTCAGATTCTGGAACAAAGACCATTACCAATTCAGTGACTAAGAAATTCTAGACAGTGATTAAAAACGACCCCAGATCTCTTTACAGCTCATGCATTGCAGGGTTAAAACACTTTTCAGCAGTTTTGGTAGATAATGGGTCTGGTTTGAATGTTTGTACATTAACTACTTTGAAAGGTTTGGGAATGATACAGTCATGTCAGAAAGGCCTATGACAATTAGAGCTTTCGACAATTCACTCGACAAAATTTGGGAGACGTCGACTTAAACATTTCTATTGGACCATCAGAATTTTTGACCAATTTTCAAGTGGTTAATGTGCCAGCTTCTTTCACTCTTCTTCTTGGAAGGCCGTGGATCCATATGGCCGGAGCCATCCCTTCATCACTTCATCAGAGAATTAAATTCATTCAAGGCGACCAGTTGATTGTGATTCCGACAGGATCTTTGGCAAGTACCTTTGGGGATGTCCAAGAATTGGGACAAGGAGCAGCTTTATGACTTATCAATTCGAGGAGTTTACTTGGTATTGCTCAGCTTGAAAGCGAGAAGGATGAATATACAGCGCAGTGAGGATCATGGCAAAAATGAAGTATAAACCTGGTTTGGGTTTGGGAGCCCACCATCAAGGAATGAAGAAGCGGTATGTGGCACCTCGCTACACACCTCGTTTCGGAATAGGGTACAAACCAGAGTTGAAAGATTTCCTGAACAAGTTGACTAAAGGAAAATCATCAGTAAAGTCGGTGCCCCCACCTCCCCTATCTGTTACCTTTCCTACCAGTACTCCCAGACCCTCTGATTTTGAAATCTATAAAAACCTTCCTTTTGAGGAAACAGACATAGAGCCAACTGTCAACCCTGCACCCAAACCTCAGCCAAAGGACGATCCTGCAAGGTTTCTTGAAATGTTCGAGGTGGCTCAATTGTTTGAAGAACTCGCTGTTGAAGATGCAGTCCAGATGGACTACGCGGCAGAGGAACAAGTGTGCACCCTCTCCAGTGCTTCGCAAGCATCATCCAGTTCTGTTCCGCTCATACGAGCCAGTTCTTCTCCTCTCGTATGGTGGACCGATCCCATCACGGTTGAAGCAGCCAGAGGAAGGCAGGGAAAGAAGGTCGGACTAGTCAGACCATGACCCAGTTTCTTTTCTTTATTTGTTCTCTTCATCTTTAGGTCAAAAAGAGAAAAACCAAAAAATTTTATTTTCTAGGCGGCTTTGTTGGTCATTTCAAAATAGTCAATAGTCTTTTGCTTTACGCATCTTTGTAAATATTACAAAACATCAGAAAATCAATGAAATTCATTTTCTTTGTCTCAAGACTTGTTTCCTTTGTATATACATAAAATTTTGGCTCATGATGGTATGACCTAAGTCTCCAAAAAAGGCTTAGTGATCTGAAGTCACCAAAAATAAAAAAATAAAAACACTCAAATACTAAGACCGAGCTTATTGGTTTGCCAGAGAATTACCCAGGATAAAGCTAATTCTAAACATGAAATCAACCTTGAACTTTTGGAAGTAGAGTATGACGAAGAGGAAGAAGAGGAATCTCCACAAGAGATCCTCGACCTCCTTGAACAGTACGAAGGGATATGTAAACCTAATGAGGAGGACACCGAGACCATAAATCTCTGATCCGAAGATGATCCTAAGTGTGTGAAGATTGGCACTACAATGAGTCCTGAGCAAAGGAGCGCTATGATTGACTTCCTCAAAAATTACATTGATGTATTTGCTTGGTCATATGCGGACATGCCCGGCCTTGATCCAGAATTAGTAGTCCACATATTACCATTGAACCCAGGGGTAAAACCAGTTAAGCAGAAGCTTAGGCGGTTAAGGCCAGAATGGTCTCAAAAGGTTAAAGATGAGATCGAAAAGCAAATAAGTGCGGGTTTTCTAGCAGTGGCAACTTACCCAGAATGGCTGGCTAATATTGTACCGGTGCCTAAGAAAGATGGCAAGGTCAGAATGTGCATTGATTATAGGAACTTGAACAAGGCTAGTCCAAAAGATAACTTTCCACTTCCTCACATAGATATCCTTGTCGATAACACAGCTGGACATGAAACCCTATCTTTCATGGATGGGTTTTCTGGATACAATCAGTTTAAAATGGCCGAAGAAGATATGGAAAAGACCTCGTTCATTACCCCTTGGGGCACCTTCTGTTACAAGGTCATGCCATTTGGGCTTAAGAATGCAGGAGCAACGTATCAAAGGGCAATGACCGCATTATTTCATGATATGATGCACAAGAGTACAGAGGTTTATGTAGACGACATGATTGTCAAATCCCCATTGGCTAAAGATCACCCAGAAGATTTGAAGAAATTATGTGACAGGCTCAGAGTCTTTGGTCTAAGGTTAAATCCAGCGAAATGTACGTTCGGAACAACGTCAGGAAAACTTCTTGGTTTCATTGTCAGTAAAAGGGGAATTGAAGTCGATCCAGCTAAAGCAAGAGCTATCATTGAGATGCCTGCACCTCAGACAGAAAGAGAAATTCGAGGATTTCTGGGCAGGATTCAGTATATCAGTCGTTTTATTGCACAGCTTACTCCGATTTGTGAGCCGATTTTCAAATTGCTTAGAAAGAATGTGCCTACAGTCTGGTCAGATGAATGTCAACAAGCCTTTGATAAGATCAAGCAGTATCTTCTCAATCCACCCGTACTTGTCCCTCCAACACCTGGACGACCGCTTTTAATGTACATCTCCATCCAAAAAAACTTCAATGGGTTGTGTGCTAGCTCAGCATGATGAATCAGGCAGAAAGGAACAGGCCATCTATTACATCAGTAAGCGTTTGCATGAATACGAAGAGAAGTACAATGCTTTAGAGAGGACTTGTCTAGCATTGGTTTGGGCTACCCAGCGCTTACAACATTACTTATTGTCCTATCTTGTGATTTTGGTATCAAGAATGGATCCACTCAAGTACTTACTGGAGAAGCCTGCTACTTCAGGAAGAACAGCCAGATGGCTTATGATGTTATCAGAATTTGACATCACATACATGACGCAGAAATCAATCAAGGGGCAAGCAATTGCTGATCATTTGGCATATAACCCATCGTCCGACTATGTTTCAGTGCATGACCAGTTTCCAGATGAAGCTATTCTAAGTTTAGAACCAGAAGATCCTGATTATATTGGATGAGAAATGTACTTTGATGGAGCCGCAAACCAACACGGGAATGAGGCAGGAGCAGTCTTAATCTCGCCAAGAGGAGCTCATCTTCCTATCTCAGTCAAGCTAAAGTTCAGATGTTCAAATAATACTGCAGAATACGAGGCATGTATAGCTGGACTCAGAGAAGCACATTGTATTAGCATAGAAGAGATTGATGTTTATGGTGATTCATCACTGGTAATTTGTCAAGCTAATGAGTCATGGGCAATCAAGGAAGAAAAGTTGATTCCGTATCTGGCATGCCTTAATGTTTTGATCACTAAGTTCAGAAGGATCACTTTCAATCACAGGTGTAGGACGCATAACAGGTTCGCTGATGCTCTTGCGACCCTAGCTGCTATGGTGAAATTTCCTAAAGGAAATCTGATTTGGCCTATTGAGATTCAGCAACAAGACCAGCCAGCTTATTGTCTAGTTATAGAAGAGCGCCCAGATGACAAGCCATGGTACACAGATATCAAGCAATACTTGGATGACGGCACTTTTCCTCTGGAAGCCACCAAAACAGATCGTCGAGCAATCAGAAGACTCTCTATTCAGTTTGTTCTCTCAGGAGGAGTGTTATACAAGAGGTCACCCAATTTGATTTGGTTGAGATGCCTTGATAAAAAGGAAGCAGCACAAGTGGTTGAAGAGGTTCACGGAGGAGTTTGTGGTCCCCACATGAACGGGTTAATGCTGTCAAAGAAGATTCTTAGATTGGGGTACTATTGGACTACTATGGAATCCGATTGCTGTCGTCATGTTCAAAAATGCCATCAATGCCAGATTTACGCAGACCGAATCAATGCACCACCTACTACATTGCACAATCTTACTGCACCTTGGCCTTTCTCAGCTTGGGGCATAGACGTCATTGGGCCCATCACGCCGAAAGCATCAAACGGTCATCGGTTTATTCTTGTTGCGATTGATTATTTCACAAAATGGGTTGAAGCGGCCTCTTTTGCTAATGTCACAGCCTCAGTTGTTCAGCGGTTTTTCAAGAAAGATATCATTTGCAGATATGGGGTTCCGTATGAGATCGTCACAGATAATGCTCTCAATTTCTGCAACAAAGGTATGACTGAACTTTGCCAGAGATTCAAAATCCAGCATCATAATTCTACACCGTACAGACCTCAAGCCAATGGTGCAGTTGAAGCCGCAAACAAAAATATGAAGCGAATTATCGAGAAGATGACAATTAGGTATTCTGCCTGGCATGAAATGCTCCCATACGCATTCATGGCCTACAGAACATTGATTCGCACTTCGACCGGTGCGACACCATTCTCATTAGCATACGGTATGGAAGCTGTCTTGCCTATTGAGGTAGAAATTCCGTCATTGCGAGTGCTAATGGAAGCAGAAATTGAAGAATCAGAATGGGCACAAGCCAGATATGAACAGTTGCATCTGATTGAAGAAAAGCGACTGAAAGCCATAGATCACTCTCAAGCCTATCAGAGGCGTATGGCCAGGGCGTTTAATAAGAAAGTCAAGCCCAGAGATATTGAAGTTGGTGACCTTGTTCTCCGGAAATTGTTGCCAAATCGTCCAGATCCGAGAGGGAAATTTACACCAAACTACGAAGGCCCATACATTGTCAGAGACAAGTTCTCGGGAGGCGCCCTTCGACTTGGACGTATGGATGATGAGGATCTTCCTGAGCCAATCAACACAGATAAAGTTAAGAAGTATTATGCTTAGGATTCTATGATAACTGCTTGTACTCTTAGCATCTTTGGGAAATGATAGGAGGCCGTATTTGGTGTCTGCTCTCCCTATAAATCATGTAACACCTACAATATATCAATAAAGTTCGTTAGTTAACCCTTCGAGCCTAATAACCTCTCTTTCAAACACCTTCTATCGGGACACCTTGCACTTAGTCTGCTATGAACTACGTCATGACCTGATCCTGAAAAAGGTACGTAGGCAACCTGGAAATCAGGTGCGGTCAAAAGTTTTCAAACCATTTGGACAAAGCAGCTCCATTTCAAAAAAAAAATCCAACAAAAAAAAAAAGAGAAAAAAAAAAAGGAATAGAGAGGTTGATTGAAAGAAAAAGAAAAAAAAAAATCAATCAAGAGGTGTTTAAGAAAAGACAGAATTCCGATAAGCAGAAAGGGTGTCCCAAACTTTCAGTCCCCTCAGCCAATGTTTCGTCCCATCTCAAGTCCTCCTAGATCCCTTAGAGACTAAGAGTACAAACAGTCATCAGAATAGTATCCGAGGTAGAACACTGGCATTCAAGACAATGAAGGGAGTAAAGCCTCCATATGAAATAAATCGCGGGCATGAGTGAAAACCGGAAACGGCCTCATTGCGCAAAAATCACGCGAACCCCAGCTCTAGTCTTGTGACTAGGGGCAAAAGAGGGAAAATAATTTGATCAATTTCGCAGGCATGAGTGAAAACCGGAAACGGCCTCATCGCGCAAAAATAATGCGAACCCTGTGACTTGGTCATTCCAAGGGTAAAAAAAAAAAAAGAAAAAAAGTTGAAAGTGGTCCAAACAACGAATTTTGGCAAAGACCATTTATGCATTAGTTTTTCAGGCAATCAGTCACTGTAATAAGAGCAGAATCGTACTTCAAATAAATCGCGGGCATGAGTGAAAACCGGAAACGGTCTCAATACGCAAAAATCACGCGAACCCCAGCTCTAGTCTTGTGACTAGGGGCAAAAGAGGGAAAATAATTTGATCAATTTCGCAGGCATGAGTGAAAACCGGAAACGGCCTCATCGCGCAAAAATTATGCAAACCCGTGACTTGGTCATTCCAAGGGCAAAAAAGGGAAAAAGTTGAAAAACAGTTCAATAGCAAAATCTGTAGAAGACCATTCGCGCTTCACTTCTCAAACAAATCAGATTTGTCTTAACAATCCATTTGTTCACAAGACTCTGTGTAGTGCCAATATGGCTCAGGGTGAGACCAAACTTAGTTTTACTTATCCTGAATAATAATGATCAATAAAGTCATGATTTCTTTTGGTCATACTATACTGTTCGAAAAATCCAAATGTTTTCATGATTTTCAAATGCTACATCCAAAAGGAAATTCCCTTGCAAACTCGAAGGCAAAGTATAGTATTTCACATGATTTCAAAAGCCATTTTTTTTTAAAAAATAAAATTTACAATTCTCAAAATAAAAAAAAAAAAAAAAAAAAAAATGGTATCAGAATTTTTGTTCAAATTTGGGTCTCATGGTCTGACTAGGGCAGTTTTCTCTCGCTCATGGCAAGCAACGTCTCTTGCGATCGTGGATTAGCAAGGAAACAAGTAAATCTCTAGCAAATTATCTTTTCTCTGCTGTTTGACATCGAAATGTGTTGTCATCAATTCAATCTCTTCCCGGTTGACATCGAAATGTGTTGTCATCCATTTCATCTCTTCCGGTTGACATCGAAATGTGTTGTCATCCATTTCATCTCTTCTGTTTGACATCGAAATGTGCTGTCATTCATCCAATCCCGGTTGACATCGAAATATGTTGTCATCCATTTCATCTATTCTGTTTGACATCGAAATGTGTTGTCATTCAATCTCTTCTCGGTTGACATCGAAATGTGTTGTCATCCAATTCATCTCTTCTCGGTTGACATCGAAATGTGTTGTCATCCATTTCATCTCTTCTGTTTGACATCGAAATGTGTTGTCATTCATCTCTTCTTGGTTGACATCGAAATGTGTTGTCATCCATTCCATCTCTTCTGTTTGACATCGAAATATGTTGTCATTCAATCTCTTCTCGGTTGACATCGAAATGTGTTGTCATCCATTTCATCTCTTTTGTTTGACATCGAAATGTGTTGTCATTCATCCAATCCCTGCTGACATCGAAATGTGTTGTCACCCATCAATTTAATCTCTTCCCGGTTGACATCGAAATGTGTTGTCATCCATTTCATCTCTTCTGTTTGACATCGAAATGTGCTGTCATTCAATCTCTTTTCGGTTGACATCGAAATGTGTTGTCATCCATTTCATCTCTTCTGTTTGACATCGAAATGTGTTGTCATTCAATCTCTTCTCGTTTGACATCGAAATGTGTTATCATCCATTTCATCTCTTCTGTTTGACATCGAAATGCGTTGTCATTCATCCAATCTCTGCTGACATCGAAATGTGTTGTCACCCATCAACTCAATCTCTTCTTGGTTGACATCAAAATTTGTTGTCATCCATTTCATCTCCCGGTTGACATCGAAATGTGTTGTCATCCATTTCATCTCTTCTGTTTGACATCGAAATGTGTTGTCATTCAATCTCTTCTCGGTTGACACCGAAATGTGTTGTCATCCATTTCATCTCTTCTGTTTGACATCGAAATGTGTTGTCATTAAATCTCTTCTCGTTTAACATCGAAATGTGTTGTCATCCATTTCATCTCTTCTGTTTGACATCGAAATGTGTTGTCACCCATCAACTCAATCTCTTCTTGGTTGACATCGAAATTTGTTGTCATCCATTTCATCTCTTCTGTTTGACATCGAAATGTGTTGTCATTCATCTCTTCTTGGTTGACATCGAAATGTGTTGTCATTCATCTCTTCTTGGTTGACATCAAAATATGTTGTCATCCATTTCATCTCTCCTGGTTGACATCGAAATGTGTTGTCACCAATCAGTGCATGTTTGACATCAAAATGTGTTGTCATTCATCCCTTCTTGTCTGGCACCGAAATGTGTTGTCATTCAATCCTGGTTGACATCGAAATGTGTTGTCACCAATCATTGCAGCATATTCGACAATCGAATGTGTTGTCACTCACTCCATCAATCATTTTGTTTTCGAGCTCCCTTCAATCCATGTTTCACTTACACTCTTTCCCCAGCAGACCTCCGCAATGAGGCCATAAACTATTACCCATCACTCCATCTTTGTTTTGGCAAGTTTAACTAGGTTTTTCCTTTTTCTTATCTTTGATTTTCACAAGTTTTCACAGGTTTTAGGTGTGTAAAAATGACGGTGTTTCAGTCATTGTCGTTCAATTGCCAGCACTCTCCGACAAAGAGGGGCAACTGTGAACACCCCATTTTTACACCTCTAAAATTCTTTTTCTAATTTAATTTAATTAATTATGTTTATATATTTCGTTAATTTATTTTTCATTTTTGTTTTGATTATTTGTTTGGAGAGAGATTGAGAGAGTTGGAGAGGGCCCAAGTCCAAGACCAAGGCCAAAGCACAAGCCCATATGATCCCTTAACCTCAAACCATAACCCTTAGCTTATAAATACCCATAAGGGATCATCCCTACCCCATTTTTCCATATTTGATCTCGGTAGCAAGGAGGTTCTCTCCTCTCTCGAGCTCTCCCCTTGCGAAGCCCCATTGCTGAGTCGCGACGTCCTCCATCTTCAACTCCGGTAGTAGCAGCGTTTTACAACTCATACAGTTCGTGTCTCAACCGCTGTAATCAACGGCACAATCACCGTCCACCTTCCATCCATTTCAACCCGAGATCGGTGGATCACCGTTGTTCCCGGCGAGATTGACCAATCTGGTCACATCGTGATTGCAGCAATCGTCTTCTCCGACGAGCTTCATAGCCCCGGCGACCTTTCCACCTCCGGTGTTTTACAGGTTTGTGTTTCTTTTAATTTTTTTTGTTGAGTTCTAGATCTAGATCCAGATCTAGATCTAGATCTGGAATTCTGATTTACATCTTTTCGTTTTATTTTAATTTATTTTATTTTACTGTTTTCACGTTTTCAGGACCAGAGAAATTCATCCTCCCGATCATCTTCTCCGGCGAAATCAGCCTCTCCGGCGAGCTTCTTCACCTCCAACCTCTCGCCCATCTCCGTTCAGTAGACATCCCCATTTCTTAGGTAACCCATTTTTCTCTTGTTCCCCATGATTTCCCTCCTGTTAAACCCAGATCCCGATCTATAGATCAAGGTCTTTAGACCTGGATCTATAGATCTAAGCTTCTGTAATCCCTTCCGCTCTTAATTTTTTTTTTTTTTATTTCATTTTTTTATTTATGTATTTTATGTTATTTTTGTCTCTGCCAGCGATCCAGTTTAACCAGCATGAGTTCCTCCGGTTGTCTTCTCCGGCGGCACCACCTCTGATCCGGCCTAGATCAAGCTTCAGTCACCTCTGTTCGATCAAATTTAACAACCCACCGGATCCTTTTTTTTTTCACCCGAATTTGCTCTCAGGTAATGCTCTGGTCACCCCTCATCACCCCTTTATCCCTAGATCTGAATTTCTGAATCTCTAAATTTAGAAATTCAGATCTGGATTTGTAGATCTCTGCAACTTATATCTCTACCTCATTTAGTTACTATAATAATTATTATTATTTTTTGTTTTTTTTCTTTTTTTTTGGTCTTCTTCTGTGCAGTAGCAAGGAGGCTGGAATCCTTTTCATTTTGTTTCTTTATTTTTATTTTATTTCTAAACTCTGTATAATTGAGTGAGTGTAAGAGATCTTCTGTTTCCTTCTCCATCCGGATCGGTAGCTCATCATCGCCAATTCTCCCATCAACCCTCGTAGGTATGTCTTCCCCCATTTCCTATTTCTTTTCTTCTGTATTTACATAGCATTTGGTTCTTTTGATCTGAATTTAGGGATCAGTTTTGTTAAAAATCAGAACACTGGCAGCCCCTGTGTGTATATCTAGCATAAGAGTGGTGGCCCTTATATCTTTTTTGTCTTAGATCTTTGCCAGATTTGATCCCAATGCTCGTTACTGGGTCGAAGCCGGATAACCAACTTCCATGATTGGTTAACCGGCCTTGATACAGTAGCTTGTCACTGGCTCTTAAGTTGATTTCAAATTAACTTTCCTATTTCTTTTGTTTTTCTTGTCATGTATGTATGTATTATCTATGTTTGTGCAATAGGGTTAGGCCGCAATTTTATTTTTATTTTATTTTATTTTTTTGCCTACATTGGGCAATTAGGTAGTTCATTAACCCTAAATAATTGGCCTACCTCGTTAGTTTAGTCTTACAAAAAAAAATAATAATAAATAAAAAATAAGAATACCAAATAAATTAAAGGTACTGGTCTATCTCCCCTTGGGACCTAGAGCAGGGTCCGTATTTAAACCATAGCCTCTTTTGGTTTAAGGCCGCTCGATCCGCCCTGCTCTTTGCCTTTAAGTTAATTAAATCAGTTAGGCTTTATTTTCCTTTTTGCCTACCCTGGGCATTTAGTTTAGTTCATGACTAGTTAAAACTTGCCAAAATTAAAAAATACAAAAAAATCAAAAAATTCAAAATAACAAAAACATCCAAAAAAAAATCTAAAAGAAATTTACCCTAATAAATGAACGCCCCCTAGAGCTCCCCCACGAGCACCTAGCTACGCGACCATCTCCCGGAATGAGATTCATAAATCTCAATTCCATTTCCCCTCCCCCAACTCAAACACGAGTTGGATGACCACACTCCGAAACGAGTATAAAAACAGTCACGGCCCCGAACTACTATGAGGGTCTGATTCCGACTAACCGGATAAGTAGGCAGCCCAATCAGGGTTCGACCCCAACCAAAAATAAACTTTTTTACACCCCCTTTTGATTTCGATTAGTAAAATTAATAAATTTTAGAAAATGTTAAGTGATTTTTTTAATGTTTGATTTGGACCTCATGAGTAGGTTACCATCATCGGATGGAGGTCCTGGGGTGCCTAACCCCTTCCCCAGGACCTAAAGGGATCTCTTACCTAGACTACTCTGGACCGTAGACCCCCTCATTTGGATTATCTCGGGATCCTACTCCCCCTAAGTAGGTGGCGACTCTTAAAAATAAATTTAGCGTCATTCCTCTACTCTCGGACCTTATCTCGACACTTAGAGTTGAGAGGGGAGGAAAGGCGGTAAATTTATGTGTTTACAGGATGGCCTTCAAAAATCTCAGAGAAATGGAGAGCCTACAGTTGAAGCTTTCAACATACATCAAGACTTCTCTTATTGCTCATTACTCACAGTCTCGCTCATAAAATGCCTTTTGCATTCTTGCTCATAAGATGCATTTTGCATTTAACTGAAAGCTCATAGATCTCTTGCCATGTTTTGTCATTAGTTTCACATATGTGAATTGTTAGAATATTTCATGTGGTCCCACATATATACTCATTCTATAAAAAGCCTGGGTTGCATGTTGCCTAAATCAATTAAGGTATATGTAGAATCCTATAGCAATTGGCAATCAAATTGATGGACTCTCCATAAATAGGTGGTGGTTTCCTATTTTATAGAAAGTGGTTAAATCCCTGTTCTTTAGTTTCCATAATGGGTAGGAAACCTAAATGTGTGAGACTCTATCTCCATGGATATATAAATAGGGTAAACGTCCCCCTCCCTCACACGCACAATACACATACGACTGCTGCATATTGGAGTCCCATCTCTCTGGCCAAGAACGTGTGCAGGAAGTGGGGTAGGCTCCCTTCTTCTATTTTATTTTGCTGAAGATCACATCGGCACATTCCGAAGAGACAGAGGTATGTATTTTTTGTATCTTACAATGTTTGATTGTAACAAGGCTCCAGATCTTGGAAGTTGAATGTTTATTGGATTTTAATTAGTCCTATCAATTGGTATCAGAGCTTAGATTGAGTTTTTTGTTTATAATCAAAATCACATCCTCAGAGTTTGGGTTTTGTTCCCCTTTTTCATACGAATCCGACGAGCCTAACCTTACCTCAATCGGACTTCGGATGATGAGTTCAATTAATAAAAACCGAAGCATATTTGTGAAAAAATACTTTATCTTCAAATGTTGCTGTTGGAATCATGTTTAACCGGGTAGAGAAAACAATCTTGCGGGTCGGGCTGAACCCGATCCGAATTCTATTTGACCCGTTTTCATACACAACTTGTTTTCAACGCTAGGGACTTGTTTTGAGTCTGTTTTGGGCCCGTAAATACTTGTTTCGAAGCCCTTCGCACTAAAATATAGTTTAACAGCATTCTTAAGTTGTTTATTGATGAAAAATTGTTATATATTGTATGCTTATGTTTAGGAATTAAATGAATGATCCTAAACATAGTGAGTTAATTTGAAGTTTTAGGTCTTGCCTATAGGGGTTTAGGAGGACCAGTAAAATGATCGTTTAAGGAATTGTGATTGAAATAAAGTCGTAGTCTACCCAAAGGTGATCGGCTTTTTCAATGTTACAGCTTCTTGAATGTTGGGATTTATATCTCATTAAGATCAGGAGGTAGCACTCAATTGCATAGAATCACTATTTCTACCCAAAGGAGATTTAGGAGGTTTTTGTGTGAGTTGAGTGAGTAGAATAGTCATGAGTGTGAAGGGGAGAAAGATAACCCTCTTGCCTAAAGGTAGTGGTAGTATCTGTATCAAACTGGAACACAAATGACTAGGTCTATGCTAATAGGGGGAGATTTTCTGATGTACCTTGTTGTTCCCGCAGAGTGGAAAGTTAGCATATGGTAAAACACTCTAATGAATTCGGCATCAACCCCTAGCACGAATTGAGAAAATTGTTAAAGCTATGATCCTTATATTATTAGTGTCTTATAGACATGATTGACTTATTTTAATTCAGTTATGGACGGATCCATGATTCAAAAGCAATTATTAGGGATTGAGCCATTAAAAGGGTCCAATTATAATTCTTGGAGGATGAGCATTGAAATCATGTTGGGTTGTATGGATTATGATTTTGTCCTTACAGAGGATAAGCCTAGTACTCCTATAGCAGATTCTCCAGAATCTGTGAAAGCCCATTTTGCCAAATGGGTGAAGGCAAACCGAATGGCCTTGTTGATCATTCGGGCTTCCATTAGTGAGACACTTCGTGGTGGTATTCAAACCACTAACACGGCAAAGGAATTATTTTCAGTTATTAAGAAACAGTTTGTTGGCACTAAGAAGTCTCTCCAGTATGGGTTTCTAGCTTAGTTGATATCGTTGAAATATGATGGTAATGGTAATGTCCTTGAGCATCTCATGAAAATGTCTAAGTGTGCTATTGGGTTACGGGAGCAGGGTCTCACTTTTGAGGATGATTTGTTGGTCCATATGGGAGTTTATTCATTGCCAACGTCTTTTGAAAATTTTTAGGTAAACTATAATGCTCAAGAGACTAAGTGGGATTTTCATCAACTTTCTACATTGTGTGTTATTGAGGAAGAACGTCTTAGGAGCTCTAAATCTGAATCAGCTCATTTAGCCATGCACTCAGGTAGTAAGAAAATTTTCAAGAAGAAAGGCTACAACAAGGTTAACAACTTTAAACCTAAAAAGGGTTTTAAAGATAGCAATAAGAGAGAGGTAGTTAAACTTGAAAGTGAAGAATGTTGGTTCTGCAAAATGAAAGGGCACGTGAAGAAAGACTGTTATAAGTTCCAGAACTGGTTGAAGAAGAACAAAGGAGGTATTA
Organism: Tetracentron sinense; assembly: GCA_015143295.1. Lineage (NCBI taxonomy): Eukaryota > Viridiplantae > Streptophyta > Magnoliopsida > Trochodendrales > Trochodendraceae > Tetracentron > Tetracentron sinense. The sequence goes on along the minus strand of CM026563.1, from coordinate 21,001,162 downwards.
ATATAGTTTCAGTTTGTTTTGAGTCAAATCTTATCAATGTTCCAACAAATTCTTGGTTGATTGACTCGGGTGCTTCTGTGCACATTACACATTCTTTGCAGGGGTTCGTCAACAGGAGAAACCCCAGACCGGAGGATAGGCTTTTCTTGGGAAATTCGGAGACGATGAAGGTCGAGCCTGTTGAGACCTGTCATCTAGTCTTAGGTTCTGGTTTCACTTTGGTTTTAAAGGACACATTTTATGTACCGTCATTTAGACGAAACCTTATTTCTATTTCCAGACTTGATGTTATTGGTTACGGTTTTTCTTTTGGAGATGGCAGATTGACTATTTCATACCATTTTGATATTGTTGGACATGGATTGTTAGTTGATAGTTTATATCAGTTATCTATTGATGTTTCCTTTGCACCTTCTTTGTTATGCGTATCTTTTGATTCTTTACTTTCTAGCTCTAAGCGTCCTCGTTTATTAGAGAAATCTTCAATGTTATGGCATAAGAGATTGGGTCATATCCCTAGGAGAAGGTTGGAGGCATTGGTTAAGGATGAGATCCTAGCCCCCTTAGATTTCCCTGATCTTGATACTTGTGTGGATTGCATTAAGGGGAAGATGACTAAGCAACGAAATTTCCAAGCCTCTAGAGATTCAAGCTTATTAGAGTTGATACATACAGATATATGTGGGCCTTTTCCAACTCATTCTCATGGTGGTTAGCGCTACTTTATCAGTTTTATTGATGATTTATCTAGATTTGCTTATGTCTACTTGATTCATCATAAATCTGAAGCTTTGAAAATGTTTAAGCTTTTTCAGAGGGAAGTTCAGAAACAACTTGACAAGAAAATTAAGGTTGTTCATTCTGATCGAGGAGGAGAGTACTATGGTAGAATGGATCATGACGGTGTCAACCATGGAAATTTTGTTGAATACTTGAGAGGGCAAGGGATTGTTCCTCAATATACTACTCCAGGAACACCTAAGTAGAATGGTGTTTCTGAGAGAAGAAACCATACCTATTAGAATGCTGTCAGGAGTATGATGAGTCACTCTGAACTACCAGAATCCTTTTGGGGAGAAGCATTAAAGATGGCTGTCTACATTCTTAATAGAGTTCCTTGTAAGGCTGCACTTGAAACTCCTTTTAAGCTTTGGATGGGCAGGAAGCCAAGTCTTGGCCATCTCCATGTTTGGGGATGTCTTGTTGAGGCTAAGTTATATAATCCAGGGATTAAGAAGCTTGACCCCAGGACCGTGACCTGTTATTTTATCGGATATCCTGAAATGTCCAAGGGATTCAGATTCTATTGTCCATCAAGAAATATGGAAATTGTAGAGACTAGTCATGCAAAATTTTCGAGGATGGACAGGACAGTGGGAGTTTGAAGCATAGAAAAATTTCTTTCCAAGAGGATCCGAGTGACACTCCAGTTTTCTCTCTACCTCTAGTTTTGCCTCGTTCCATTGACACACCAGTTACCATTATTAGAACAGATGATGTGATTTCTACCCCAGCCTCACAAGATCCTGTTTCCCCGGCACCTATTCATGTGGTTTCTGAACCCATTCCTACTGATTATGAAGTGTTTGTACAAGAAGGAGAAATTGGAGCTCTCAATATAGATGATCCCTTGACTTTTAGGGATGTCATGGAAAGTAATGAATCTCAACACTGGCTTGATGCCATGAGAGAGAAATTGCAATCTATGGACAATAACCATGTTTGGAATTTGGCTGTTCTTCCTGAAAGTAAAAAGATAATTGAATGCAGATGGGTCTTCAAGACCAAGAGGGATTCAGAAGGGGCAATAGAAAGATTCAAGGCCAGGCTAGTGGCAAAGGGTTTTAGGAAAAAACCAGGAGTGGATTTTAACGAGACTTTTTCCCCAGTATCATCAAAGGACTCCTTGAGAATTATCTTGGCCATTGTAGCACATTACAATTTGGAATTGCATCAGATGGATGTAAAGACAGCTTTTCTAAATGGTGATCTTGAGGAAGAAATCTATATGGCTCAACCTGATGGTTTTGAAATTCAAGGTAAAGAACATCTTGTCTGTAAGTTAAATAAGTCCATATATGGATTAAAACAAGCCTCAAGGAAGTGGTACTTGAAATTTAATCAAGTAGTGGTTGGATATGGTTTCAAGGAAAATATTGTGGACAAATGCATATATCTTAAGGTGAGTGGAAGTCGATTCATCATTCTCGTGCTTTATGTTAATGATATCCTACTTGCAAGCAATGATATTCTCTTACTGCATGATACAAAGCATTTTTTATCAAAGAATTTTGAATTGAAAGACATGAGAATTGCAGAATATGTGTTGGGAATTAAGATTCATAGGAATCGATCGGTTGGTCTAGTGGGATTATCACAAAAGGCATACGTTGATAAGGTGCTCAAGAGATTTGGCATGCAGAATTGTGCACCTGGAGAGGCCCTAGTGGTCAAGGGAGACATTTTCAGTCAAGATCAGTGTCCTAGAAATCAGATTGAGAGGAGTCAAGTAGATGCTAAAGAGTATGCCTCGGTGGTTGGAAGCCTTATGTACACAATGCTTTGTATTCGACCGGATATTAGTTATATTGTTGGCATGCTTGGAAGATACCAAAAAAATCCTGGCATTACTCATTGGAAAGTTGTGAAGAAAGTACTAAGATATCTACAGAGAACCAAGAACTTCATTTTGATTTATAAATAAACAAATGAGCTCAAGGTTGTTGGTTATTCTGACTCTGATTATGCTAGCTGTCGAGATAGCTTAAAGTCCACTTCTGGATACATTTTCTTACTTGCTGATGGAGCAATCTCTTGGAGAAGCTCCAAACAGTCTATCATGACTGATTCAACCATGTTTGCAGAGTACATTGGTTGTTATGAAGCGACCCGTCAAGCTATATGGTTGAGGAATTTTATTGGGGAACTAGGCGTTGTAGACTCCATTCATAGGCCTATGGTCATCTATTGCGATAATGAAGCTGTTACCAAGTATGTGAAGCATGAACGAGTGACCAAAAGCAACAAGCACATAGAAATCAAGTATCTTTTAGTATGTGAAAAGGTCAGAGAAGGGTTAATTGAGATTCTTCATCTAACCACAACCAACATGATTTCTGACCCTCTTACAAAAGGACTTCCTCCAAGAGTTTTTAAGGAGCATGTGGCTCGTATGGGAGTGTTAGAGTCTTTTACCAGTGCTATTTGAGTGGGAGCTGACAACAATTTATTTATCATATTTGCTATGATATTATTGTTATCGATAACTTGCATATAACTAAGTTGATGATGCATCATTTATTATAAATTTGTATTGTTGTGCATATGCAATGAAGTTATACTTGAAGCTTGCCTAAGAGTATCTGTACTTATACTCTATGTTGTATGCTTGGGCTAGATGTGTTTAGGCACCACATCAGTAAACCCTCATCCTAATAGGTTGGTGATGGTTTTCACACGGCGGCTAGCCATAATATATTAGGATGACATACCATGAGTATGAAGCAGGACATATATGAGAATGCACATATTAGATTGCATGAGGGACGTGTAGTTTCTCTAGACCACTTGGTAAAAAAAAAACATGAAGTTTAATGACTCAAACTTATTAATGATACTAATTTTGAGACCATATAGAACTGTCTTAGTGTCAATTGGGAACACTTTGCACAATTATGATCCACTATTAGTGTTATTTTTCAGTTTGGGTAAAAGTTGAGTTAGTACCTAATTGTTTAAGGCAATGGTTTTCAAAATATAACAGAGTGGCCACTCGCTTTTCAAAGATTGCAACTCAGAGAGTCGTTTTCAAAACTAACTAGTATATGTGTGGACCAAGTGGGAGATTGTTAGAATATTTCATGTGGTCCCACACATATACTCATTCTATAAAAAACCTGGGTTGCATGTTGCCTAAATCAATTAAGGTATATGTAGAATCCTATATCAATTGGCAATCAAATTGATGGACTCTCCATAAATAGGTAGTGGTTTCCTATTTTATAGAAAGTGGTTAAATCCCTGTTCTTTAGTTTCCATAATGGGTAGGAAACCTAAAGGTGTGAGACTCTATCTCCATGGATATATAAATAGGGTAAACGTCCCCCTCCCTCACACGCACAATACTCATACGGCTGCTGCATATTGGAGTCCCATCTCTCCGGCCAAGAACGTGTACAGGAAGTGGGGTAGGCTCCCTTTTATTTTGCAGAAGATCATATTGGCACATTCCGAAGAGACAAAGGTATGTATTTTTTGTATCTTACAATGTTTGATTGTAACAAGGCTCTAGATCTTGGAAGTTGAATGTTTATTGGATTTTAATTAGTCCTATCATGAATTTCCTCTAATTGCCAAGTTCCCATCCATCACTGTTTGTGTGTGCTTCTCCACTTGTATGCATTACTTCTTCCTACTTCAGTCTTCTCATGTTAATATAACCCTAAACCCTACAACTTGAACCCTCAACCATAGATGTGAAACAATTACCACATTGAGAAGTCATCAAATGTGTCAGCATACAACAAGACATCTATTGTTTATTATTATTGTTGATATTAATATTCCTAGAGATAGCTCTTATAAATATAAGAAAAAGCTTTCTAATGCTGTTTATTTCCTTCTTATTTTTTTGGTGATGGATATCATTTACTTACGTTGGTGTTGGTAGAATCAGATGGTCAGAAGTTAGCTTGGGCATTGGAGCTCTTGCAACTCATACCTAGGTGGGATTAGATCCCATGACCTCTTCCATTGAAGGCCACACCCCTACCACTCACGCAAGGTAAATGGACAACACAATTTTTTCTTTTTTAAATATAATATGATTATGACACAAGCATGCATGGTGTAGAGATCAAGAAGGCTGTATCACTTCGGATTCCATCAATTCATGTTTGAGACCTATTTTAGGATGTATTTAGTAAGGCTGTAAATAGATCTGATTGGAGAGGATCTGGCTATATTTGAATTGAATCAACAGATCTAACAAAAAAGCCAACAAGTGCATATAGATTCAAACCAAAATTTACCCAAAACAACTCTCAAATTCTCAAGTTACTACAAGAAAAGGCAAACCTAAGAAGTGACGACAATAGCACCCCCGGCCTCCTTGACCTTCTTCTTGGCGATCTTTGACACGATCTTGGCCTTAACAACAATGGGCTGAGACAATGGCAAGACAAAATGTGTCCGTGATGGTGGAAATTAGGATATTTCTCTATTTCAAAAAACCCAAAGAAACCAGATAAAATCCAATCCAAATTTGTTTGAAGGCAGCTTTGATAGCTGGGTGTCAAAAATATCAAAACCAGGAGCTGGATTTAGAGACTTCCTCTTCAATTAACTATCATACACCCCAACCACCAGCCTTGTCCACTCAAAAAAAATTTGTAAGGTCCGGGGTGAAATCAGCTAAATTAAACTTGATGCTGCTGAGGAACATGGTAATTTTTTTCTCTGATCAAATTTCAAAAGTTCTGCTTCATTAATGACTTGTTCCTTAAGGGTGTGTTCATTTGGCAAGAAAGTGAGGGAAAAGAAAAGAAAAGTGTGTTTTCTTGCACTTTTCTTGAGTTTGGTTTGCAAGAAACACACTTTTATTTTCTTGCACTTTCTTAATTGTGACAAACTTTCTCCCAAAAACTTCTTTTGCCCCAAGCTCTTTTGCCCCCCTCAGGGAAGGGAAGCAATATGTCTCTCATTTCCGGGAAGGACCATGAAATATATCAAGGAATCCTGACACAGAAATTTCACAATTTAATATTACTCGACGAAAACCAAAATTGATTAGAGCTACAAGAACCATCAAATAGGAAAAATGCACATCTTTCTTCAATTCTAAACACCCAACCCCTTCTCAAGCCAAACATTTACAAAACTCCCATCTTACTTTGGTAAATCATCAATAGCTGAGGTAGGTCCTCCTCATACTTGATCACATAATTCTTCAAGAACACATCTTCAGCCTTCATCAATGCATTACCCATCTGCCCCTTCTTCATCAGACCTTTTGAGAACAGAACTTCAATTACAGAACACCTTGGCATGGTTCTCTTCTCCAAACTAAGGAGAAGTGTGGTCAGGTACTGGGCAGCTCTGAGAGCTGATTCCGGTGACAACCTGCCAGGGCCGGCCCATCCATTAGGCCATCAAAGCCATTGCTTTAGGCCCCATTAAAAAAAATAAAAAATTATTATTAAAAAGGCCCTACTTAGAATATTAAAAAAAATAGAACCCATTTAGATTATTAAAAAAGCCCCATTTATAGTTAATTTTTTTTAAATAATGTTAAATTTTTTTTTAAAATAAACCTCATTTAAAATTTTCGCTTTAGGCCTCCAAATGGCTTGGGTCGGCCCTGCAACCCGCAGGAGTTTATGAGGTAATTGACAGTGAGAGATGGCTGGACGATGGAAGTTGAAATGGGAGAGGCAGATTTGAGAGATGAAACTTAAAGGGAATAGAAATGGGTAGTTGAATCTCCATTCCACCTGAAGTAGAGAGGATATCTGCAGAGGGGACGAAACATTTTAGGAGCTGCGTATGTGTGTGGCTGTGTGTGTTAAGCTGTTTACCTTAAAAAAAAAAAAAAGGAAGGAAAATAATCACCTCCTCGGTCGGTGACATGAGGAGGGGCATCTCGGCTCCCTTTTTCTTGCCATGTGTCCCCCTTCTAACCCCATTTAACCGTGGTTAAGATTCATCTGCCCTTAGGGTTCACCCATCCACCCTCGCTTTTTAGAAAAATAAAATAAAATAATTATCCCAATCTTTAAGGAAGAAATGGATGATGCCAAACTCTTTTACCCTACTCAGGGAAGGGAATAATAGGTCTCCCATTTCCAGGGACCTTGAAATATATCAAGGAATCCTGACACAGAAATTTCACAATTTAACGACTTGAAAAGAACCAAAACTGATTTGAGTGACAAGAATCATCAAAAAAAAAAAATGCACATCTTTCTTTAATTCTAAAGTTATGAATAAAGTTCAGATACTGAAACCCCCAAACCCCAAGGCCCAAGCATTTACAGAACTCCCATCTTAGTTTGGTAAACCTTCAATAGCTGAGGTAACTCCTCATACTTGACCACATATTTCTTCAAGAACACATCTTCAGACACTTTCAATGCCTTGCCCATGCCCGCCTTCTTCATCAGACCCTTTGAGAGAACTTCAAATACAGAACACCTGGGCATGGTTCTCTTCTCCAAACTAAGAAAGAGAGGGGTCGGATACTTGGAAATATCAACCGGTGTCCAATTCAGCTTGTTCATGAAGAAATCCAATGCTATACTGATCTTCTTCTCTAAAGCACCCATACACATTGGTAGCTTTCTGAACAGGGAGAGAATCTTGGCATTTGACCAGCCAAAGCTCCTATAGACCGCCAACTTTGCTTCCCAGATACCCTTATTGATTCCCAACAGCCTCCGGAGGCCATGGGCAAACATCAAACTCGAGGGATCGAAACCCATCTTAATAATCTTCATGATAGCCTCGCTAAACAAGTTTGGGTTCACACATAGCGTTCGAGGGTTTCTCATGATAATCTTGGAAATAGCCGATTCAGGAACACCATGATTTTGCAAGATCCTAAAGTTTCACTTTGGGAGTCTCTGGAGGAAATATGCCATGCATTGGAGTGCCAAAGCAATGTTCTCGTTTGTGCAAAGGAAACTCTTGATGTAATTGAAAGAAGGGATGATTTTACTCTCCAAACTCCTTTTCAAGATCTCTGTGGGTCTACTGAAAGCATCTTTGCAAGGATGGGATCTGGAATCCCATTATTCCTGAAAAACTCAATCTTGGGTTTTAGGTGTTTGTTGGGATCGGCCAATAGTATTGGTGGGTATTTGCTGATGAGTTTCGCGATGTGGGTATTGGTGAATCCGTAGTTCTGGAAGAGTTTGAGGACAAAATCTGGTTTGGTGAGGGTTTTGATATGAATTCGCTGGGCAGCTTTGAGAGCTGATTCCTGTGACAATCCGCAGGAGTTTACGAGGTAATCCACTGTCAGAATTGATTCCTGGATCTTGGATTTTGAGATATGAGAAATGGATTTGAGAGATGAGATTTTAAGAAAATAGAAATGAGTAGTTGAATCATTCCATTTCCACCTCAGGTGGTTGGGATTTCCGTAGAGGAAACGAAACATTGTAAGAAAGGAAAAAATGCTAGCAGACATTCATCCCCTCTTATTGTGCGAGTAATAGCAACTGGGTGCGGGTCGGTACATTAACTCGGGTTGGAGGGGTAATGCCAGTTCGGGTTTAGCCCTCGGTCTATAATTTAGTAATTAGTATGGGATGGTGAACCCGACCTAAGCCAGAACTCAGCTATGTGTCACGGACAATTTACGTTGCTATGCAAATCCCATGCGGCACTTGATCAATCTGTCGATCAAGTCAGCCTGTTCGGTCAATTACCTAAGACACTATACAGGTAATGAAATAAAAGACACTAGGGGAGCAGGTGATCAAAGATGGTGCAAAGACAACCCACTCAAGTGAACTACCACCTCCCCTACAAGGTGGATGATAAACCTTTTACCAATTAGCAGAAGGAAACATCCTATGTGCTGGTGGAGTCATACTCCCTTATTACAAAAATGCCACTAAGACTTTGGTGACTAAAATACCCTTTAACAAAAGATAAAAAGAGATAAATAGTGCCACCACCAAGGCCATGCAAACATTACTGGACGAATGGTCGTGATACACTCCCCCACTTGTTAAGTTGACGCACTCGTCAACTTGTTCGCTAAGTATTCTTCAATCTTATCTACGAATGGGAGAAGAGTGACGCCTAGATCCCAACTAGCTTTGGCGCCGGATAGCCCTTTCCATATTACCAAATACCCATATGGGTGGGCCTGGTCAGTGAGGCTTGGACATGATGATCCGCAATAATACGCTTAACTTTTTTTTGAGATACGGTCGTTACGATAGCTGCAAGCCGGTTTGGAGTGTTGCGAGTGAGGTCTTCCTTGTTTGCATTAGACGGCTTTAACACACTGGCATGAAAGACCAAGTGATATCTGCGAAGTGACTCGGGCAGTTTCACCATTTAGGAGACTTTTTTCACCTTTTCAGTGATAGGGAATAGTCCTTCGTACTGGCGAACTAAGCTTCGGTTGCCTTTACGAAAGAACTTCAAGTTATTTGGATTTAACTTTATCAACACTAAGTCTCCCACCTTGAACTTATCTTGCCTTCTTTTTGGATCCGCAAATTTCTTCATTCTTCTAGTGGCTTTCTCAAGGTATGCTTGGGTAATGTCCGCATTTTTATTCCATTCTTTGGCAAACTTGTAGGCGCTTGGGCTGGTTCCTTGGTAACCGACAACGACTGTATGGGGCGTTAGTGGTTGTTACCCGGTTACTAGCTCGAATGGGCTCTTGTTTAACGAAGAGCTTTGTTGTAAGTTGAAGCAAAATTGAGCGATATCGAGCAAGTTCACCCAATTCTTCTGATTAGCACTGACAAAGTGCCTAAGGTATTCTTTAAGGAGAGCGTTAAAATGCTCGGTTTGGCCATCAGTCTGAGGATGACTACTTGTTGAGAAGTTGAGCTTAGTCTCAAGAAGTTTGAACAATTCTGACCAGAACTTTCCCATGAATCTTGAGTCTCTGTCACTCACAATGTTCTGAGGCACATCCCACTATTTCACTACATTCTTCATGAACAAGTAATTTGCTTCATCTGCTGAACAGTGCAATGGTGAGAGGATGAAAATAGCATACTTTGAGAATCTGTCGATCACCACTAGGATCGACCCAAACTCCCCCACTTTTGGCAAGGCCGAGATGAAGTCCATAGAGACACTCTCTCATGATCTCCTAGGGATAGGTAATGGCTTCAAGAGCCCAAGAGGCCTATTCCTTTCCACCTTATTTTGTTGGCATACAAGACAAGTCTTCACATATTCTGCAACATCATCTCGCATACGAGGCCAGTAGTAACGCCGTTCTAGCAAGGTAAATGTGCGGCGCCATCCTTGATGGCCTGCCCAAAGAGCATCATGATACTGTTTTATAAGATCCTTCCTGAGGTCCCCTATCCTTAGGACAAAGATGCGATTTCTTTTTGTGTAAAGAAGCTCGTCATTGATCCAGAAGTGATGAGTCTTGCCACTTTCAACTAGTGGCCTAATTACCTTCACCTGGTGATCGGTCTTCTACCCTTCACGGATCTTATCGTGCATGGTAGATTACAACCGTTGCACACACCTATGCATCACCTTTTTCAAGGCCGCAAGTTCCGCTTTACGACTTAAGGCATCGACAACATTGTTGTACCGAACCAGCTTGTACTCTAGCTCAAAGTCGAATTCCGCTAGCATCTTTTGCCAGCGCGCTTGCTTGGACATTAGCTTCTTCTGCGTCATGAAGTGAGACAGGACCACATTGTCGGTCTTCACCACAAATTTGGATCCAAGTAAGTAATGTCTCCACACCCGAAGGCAATGCACCACCGCAAACAACTCTTTTTCTTGAGCTGTGTAGTGACGTTCAGTTTCAGATAGCTTTCGGCTCTCATAAACAACTGGATGTTCTTCTTGCACCAACACTCCTCCAATAGCATAATCTAACGCATCAATCTGTACTTCAAAAGGCTTCACCAAGTCTAGTAGTGCAAGAACAGGATGTTGGGTCGCGGTAAGCTTCAGTCTCTCGAAGACTTCCTGACACTCCCTTTACCATACCCATGTATGCTCTTTTTTAAGTAGGTCAGTTAATGGTGCTACAATTACTGAGTAGCCTTTAATGAACTTACGGTAGTAGTTCACAAAGCTTAGGAAAGATCACAGCTTGGTGGTAGTCGTAGCTGGCTTCCACTCTTGAATGGATCGGATCTTGTCCTCCTCCATTCTCACTTGTCCCTTGCCCAAGACGTGGTTAAGGAAACTAATTCGATCCTGCGCAAATGAGCACTTCTCCTTCTTAACATACAAACTGTTCTCCTTTAGCAAGGCCAACACATTTTGCAAGTGTTCAACGTGCTCCTCAAGAGTTGAGCTATATATCACGATATCATCCAAGTAAACCATAATGAACTTGTCAAGGAACTCATGAAATATCTGGTTCATTAATGTTGAGAAGGTAGCTGGTGCGTTGGTAAGGCCGAAAGACATCACCATGAATTCGAATGCGCCGTATCTCGTCACGCAAGTTGTCTTAGGTTCGTTGCCCTCCGCGATGCGAACCTGATAGTAGCCTGATTGCAAATCAAGCTTACTGAAGTACTTGGTTGTCCCAAGTTGGTTGAACAAATCAACAATCAATGGGATGAGATACTTATTCCACACGGTCAACTTGTTTAATGCTCGGTAATCCACGCAAAGCCGAAGACTCCCATCATGCTTGTGCTGGAAGATGATTGGTGCTCCAAATGGTGTCTTGAAGGGGTGGATGAAGCCTGACTCCGAGAGATCATCAAGTTGCTTCTGAAGTTCAACAAGCTCCGGAGGGGCCATACGATAAGGGGCTTTAGCAGGTAGCTTAGCCCCGGGAACAAGTTCTATCTCATGGTCAATTTCTCGACGAAGAGGAAGAGACTTTGGCAACTTTTCGAGCATGACGCTAGCAAACTTCATCAGCACCTCGATCACTTTCTTCGGAACTGGACCTTGCTCCAGTTGAGACTCTTCCCTCAACATAGCCAAGTAAGTCATTTCTTCCTTCTTCAACCCTTTCTTAAGCTGTAGGGCCGAAAACATCTTCTCTCCACCTTTGCTTGCCACTGTTGAAATCATACATGGAGAGTCACCAAAGATGCACAGTGATCGCAGGTAAGGCATTGGCACGGCCTTGGATTCCTGCAAGAACTCCATCCCCACAATGACTTGGAAGTTATCCATGGGAATCGCTGTCAAGTTGGTCTTTCCTGACCAAGCTCCTACTTCAATGGGCACGCCCTTAGCTACCTCATGAATAAGCTTCGCTGCTGAGTTCACGGCATTGATGCGACTCGAATCTTTCTCTAGCTTCAATCCTAGTTGCTTAGCTTCTTCTTCTGCAACAAAGTTGTGAGTTGCCCCCGTATCCACCATGGCACGGGTGGCCTTCCTATTGATTTTCAAATCAATGAACATGAGCCCCTTCGACTGTGGTGCTTTCCCATCACCCTGAGTCTTAAGAATATTAAGTAACCTGATGGCTCCCATCCTAGGCTATTCTTCCTCATCATCATCACTCTCGGATAGTTCATCATGCATAGCCGAGTTACCCACTGACGCCTGCAGGACATTGAGGGCTTGTTTCTGTGGACAAACTGCTACTCGGTGCGGTCCACCACAAAGAAAGCACTGCATCGGCTTGAAACCCGAACTCTTTAATGTTGAAGCTTCTTTGCTCAGCCCAGACTTGCCATTGTTATGCTTATTCTCATTCAATGGTCAGGAAGATTTGTTGTGGCTAGTGTGGGTCGAGTTCACCTTCATCTTGTTAGGGTCACTTGTGGAGTAGTCATTTAGACGTTCTGCTGCTACTTGTGCTGAAGCTAAGTCTTAAATACGTTGCCTCTACAACTCTATCTGTGCCCAAGGTTTCAATCATTCCATAAAGTAGAATATCTTGTCTTTCTCGGACATGTCCTTGATGTCTAGCATGAGGGTCGAGAACCGCTTCACATACTCACGCACCACGCCTGTCTGTTGCAAGTGTCGTAAGTTCCTCCTAACGATGTACTCCACATTCTCGGACAAGAATTGGGCTTTCAACTCCCTCTTCAAGTCCGTCCAAGAATCAATGACGTATCTCCCATTTTGAATGTCATCGTATCGAGTACGCCACCATAACTTAGCATCACCCGATAGATACATTGTCATTGTCGAGACCTTGTTTTTCTCTGATTCCTATCTCACGGCTCGGAAATACTGTTCCATGTCGAACAAGAAATCTCAAGCTCTTTTGCATCTCTCGCACCATTGTACAAGCGAGGCTCTAGCATCTTCACCCGACTATATGTCTCGGTAGAGCCATGGGGCGTAGCCAACTTGCATAGTAAGCACATTCAATCCGGTTTGAGAGCTCCAATCTTGGCTTGAAGAGCATCCCCCCCGGTCCCTTCACGTTCTCGGTCAAGGTCTCACCTATTTAAGCACCATTGCTACACGAATTGGCCATCGATCTGCTTTCTAACCGTTTATGAAAATTTAGGAAATTGGAGATTTACTTTTCAAATCTTTTACTATTGGGGTAAGTTTTCCTTCACTAAATCATCCTTAGCATTTGACACATGTTAGGTGCCCTTACGCCGTTGGGGCATTCTACTGACTCCGATTCTCATCACCATCTTCAAGTTGACCCTTTTCAGCACTTGACATCTGACTCCTCAGATCAGGGTTTGAAAATTGAAACTTTGAGACAACTGAAGGTCCTGAGTAGGAATTGAGTCACACTTCCCATGCTTTGTGGAGTTCTGCCCCCTCACTTAACTTTGAGAGGAAACTCCTACCTTCCACCTTGAATTGAAATCTCATGAGGATATTCTGAGAGTGGACCTAAAGTCTTAGGATCCTAGCATGGGTCCAATCTGCCAATTGGTGGGATTTCGAATCGGTTCTGCAGGCATCCGTTATCTCCTAATGATCTGTTGTGAAAGTAGGCCCTTATGTATGCCACAGTCGATTTTAAAATCTTGGTATTCAATATGCATGGGGCCGTAACTAGGTGGGTTCAAATACGGGATCGGGGATACTCACAAAACTACCACCTAAAAAAACAACCCCCAGTGGGAAAATGTTAAGAAATGTTAGGGGAAGCAGCTGGTTTTATTTAACCTTAAAAACAAACTTATTTTTTAATGTAACGTGAGCTAAAAATGGTAGATTAACAGTCCATAGTTGCTATCATGTTAACGATCTAAGGTACTAAAAAGTGCAATTCGCTTCCTAAATTGAAGAGGCATATGCAAACGGGAGAAAATAGTAAATATACAGAATGATATATTGTAAATACTTAAACACAAAGTCATTAATAAATCACAATTAAATTTAGGCAAGTTTTTTTCACAAAAACATTAGATTTACCAATAACACAAGTGTAACACAACTTGAGAACCACAATAAAGCCATCCAGATCTGTGTACATACACGTGTGTAAACAACTAGAAGCACCAAGAAAAAAGATATGTACACATTGAGTTATGTGCGAGCTTGAGTACTTACTAATTGCGCGTAATCCTTTCGCCTCCGTATGTGTGATATTCTATTCCGACATGGTGAAGTCTTCTCAGCACTACACATATATAGAGTATAAAAAAATCATATATCTTTTTTTGTTCCTTAATAATTAGATTTAAAATTAAAATAAATAATGTTAATTTTGATATTATTATTCTCATACTAATTAATTTTTAACCTAAAAATATATTTTTTTGAAAATAAGGCTTAAGGTGTCAGATCTGATGAAATCATCTGAAGCAATGTATGGACATATGAACCCTTAATAGTCGAATAAAGTCTATTGGGTACAATTAACCCTTAAGTGTGCATCCCTGATGGCTTAAAAATCCAATTAATTGAAAATACTCGCCTGCTACCATTTTTGAAGCTGAAACCTATCCCTAATATCGACAGGTGAAGCATTGTCGATATCACTTCTTACAACAGTACAACGAGCTAGTTAGTTTTCATTCCATGCATATCAACCTCACTAACAATACACCTCAATTCCTAATTTATCGGGGGCCATGTGTGGATTCATCCTACTTATTAATGCAGATGTTCAATGTCCCTAAATTATATTTTAGAAATTTTTTAAACTGTAAAGGATGAAGCGTTGTTAATATTCATTATGAGTTAAAAGAATCTGATCTGATCAGAAAGCAATACTGGTCCCTCGATCCTCACGAAATTATTTTCAACAAACCACCTCGATGTTGCTTCAAAAAGATCAAAGCTATACTTAATAAATCACTACCGCGTTCTGCAAAGCAGCATGGAATAAACAGTTTGTCTTTATCACATGATGATATATATAGATGCATATATATATTCTATAAAGTAGATCGCCTACTACTATTGATATCCCTATGCTAACCCTACGAGATTAATAGCTTGTTTCATCAATGCTCTTTGACTAGATGTGAGGAGAACACGAAGGCAGAGGAACTGAAAGGGAACCTCATTCAAGTACACAACCAAATGCTGGGTCCCAAAATGTCCGAGACAGCAGAATTGCTCTGCGAAACACAAGGGTAGTGGAAAACCTTATTTTGCTCACGGACTTTGCGGTAAAAGTTGCTATGATGATGTAAGTCATTGTTCCCTTTTCTTCATTTGCTATATTCTCATGAGTTGCTTTGTGCATTATGTTAAAGCTTGTATTGCTTGGTGAAGTTCATCAAACTTTCTGGAGGACTTCAGGGAGGATCAGAACCTCCAGCTTTCCAGCGTGCCGAAATGGAGCGAATGGCCAAAGCTTCTACTGAAGAAAAGGCTACTGAGTCGAGTCCTGTTATTATACCTTGCCAAAACGAAAACAATGATAAACATGTAAGCGGAACTGTAAATACTAATTTTTCTTGCTAACTTCATGATTTGCCGCTTTTCTTTACCGTATTTCTTTTTTTCTTGGTTAGTAATGATTGGGATTATATATTTGAAAAGAGAAGGAAGAAACATCATCTCGAAAATTCCTTCTTGTAGTGCACACAACAAATGCGTGATACCTTATAGCTAACAACGCAAGTTTTTGCAAATCAAACACCAATGTTGTTTCCGATTGGCTCATCATTTGTTTTAATTCTATTCTTAGTAGCAGGTTCTAATGCGTGTGCAACCTTTTGAAGTTTCTAGTCCATGCGTGCTTGTGCAACGTTGTTTAGGATATGCATGTGATGGTCTAATAAATGTGAGTTTCTAATGCTTGTCACAATCTAAGAGGTCGTTTAACCATTAGACAATCAAATTAATGACATTTTTAAGTGTCACGCACTAGACTATACATCCTATTGCCTAGAAGCACTTAACAAGTTATAGTCTTATAGATTATAGTAGGTGAGTCCGTATTCGAATCTGAGTACGGGTCCAGAAGTTTGGGCCCTAGTTTTTTCTAAGACACAAATGCTAAGTCACGTAGTGAGTTTTGCATTTGAATCTGTGCCCACACATATGGTCACGAGACTCGCTAATAGACTCAAATAGTCCGTGCAACAAGATTTCGGCCATAAATTCTGAAATGTGCAGTTGTAATAAAAAATCATGTGTTTTTGGAAGACCTGCCCCTTTAAATCAAGCCTCTAGAAACCTCTAAATCCATGGATAACACAAAAGCTGAAGGATATATTAATTTCTCTCATGTTCATACTTCGGAAGAGCTGATGTTAAATTTACACGGCATTAAAGGCATAATTTGAGATGTTAACCTTGCTAGTGTTGTGGATTGCTTGAAAGAAGATCTTGCGAGAGTTTCCATTTTGACAAGTGAAGATTACTGCTTTTGAGCCTCAAATTAAATTGTAAAACTTGCCTCAACCAAAGGCATCAACCCTAATGGTTGCACTAGTATTGAGTAAAGTATTTTTCTCTGACCTGCCCCAATTGTTGGTATAAAGTATAAACCACTTACAAACCTTAGACAAGTCATTTGTGCGAGAGCTAGTCAGTTATAATGCTTGTCTATTGCAAGTATCAAGGTTGTTAAATTTTATTGCAAAGGTGAGTTCTACGACTTTCCTTAATTGGATTAAGTTGACGAATGAATTGGATTAAGTTGACGAATGATTATTTTCACATTTATACTATGACTGGAGAGAAGAAAGAGTGATTTGTTGATGCCAAGCAGTGTAGTCAAAATATTGCTTAGGCTATCACCTCGCCTATTCATGACTCATATCGCCTAGATCATGATCTAGGCCCGCACTCGGTATATCTTATAAGTTTTTGTTTAAACAGAATTAAATTTCGGTCGCATAGGCATCACCTTGCCTAGGGAACCCCCTATCGCCTAGGCGTCTCTTGAACATTTTGACTACACTGATGTCAAGTTAAATCCTCCTGCCGGGTTGGGGTGGCTTTGTGTTGAAGGCAAACTTTAAAAGTCTAGTCAAACTCCCACTGATACATGGTATGAGATGAAAATAGATATGTAAGAACACTAGTTCCAAGTTCCAACTGTGATATGTTAAATGTTTATCAAAAATGTTCTTGCTCGACAAAGGCCATGAGGAATACACGAAACATTTCAGGAGTGTGTTATTGGGATCAAGTACTTGAGATGACCACTTGGATAGCAGCTATAGACAAGTTTGTCAGATCGGATCACTTTAAAAGTAGAGGATGAAGGATGAAAAATCAGATTTTATGTGCCTGTATGCATAGTTCGAAAACTCGGCGAGTCACCCGACTAACTTGGCCAAGTTACTCGACTCAACTGAATTTTGAGTTGAGTCGCCTCAAAACTCGAAGGAGGCACTATTTGCCAAGTTACTCGAGTGACTTGGTCGATTCAAGCCGAGTTTTTCAACTCGCCTAACTAGGTCGAGTTACAGAAGGGTACTTTTATCATTTTTTTTAAACATTAACTCGAGCATCACACTAATTTTGCATCATATTTTTTGGGTCTAGAAAGACAACCTACTATGGGTTTTATTAAACCTAGTTTATAGGTTTGAAGCTGTAAAACCAACTTACTTTGAGTTCTTTTAACCCATGGTTTCAAGTTATTACATATATATTCCGAGTTGGACCGAGTCAAGTTTTTTTCGAGTTATTCAACTTGGCTAACTTTCGAGTTGAGTAGGGTTTTCGGGTTTTTGAACCATACCTGTATGTAGAGGAATTGATGGATCATCTGTATTGCTCTTTTCTTTCGCAAGAGGGATTTGGGGTCACTTCTTGAATTGCATAGGGTGTGTATTGTGTCTTCCCGTGTTCCTTTCGGGACTTGATCTCTAGCTAGGCCACACCAGATTTGTTTGCTCCTAGTTGTGTTGTGTGGAGCCTTCTACTGAGGGCTATATGGTGGTCTATTTGGGAGGAGAGGAACGGGAGTCTTTAACAACCTTGTTTCTACATTGAAGAGAGTTTGGTTAGTGATTATGCAACTTCTCAATTCTCATAGCTTGGTGATTTGTTGAGAACAATTTTGAGGAATAGTATCTCGTGGCTTCCTTTAGTTACACTTTCTATGAACTTAGGGCTCATATTGTCGTATGCTTTGGGAGTTTAATATAAATGCCTTATGAATCAAAAAAATTGAGGAGCCAACCATGTCTGTTTTTGTGAGTCGTGTGAACTTTAGTTTGTTTGTGAGTTTATTAGGGGTGGTTGTTATTGTGGAATATCTTTTATGTTTTATTTTATGTTTAATCCTCAATAGTGGCATACTTGTAAATAAATTATTTCTTATGGGTGTAACTAACATTATGCAAAATTAATAAGAAAGCTCAGATGTCTAGCAAATTGGATAGAAAATCCATCCTATTATTCTCTCCCACTTTCTCTTTTTTCCTTTTCTTATTTCTCTCCGAGAACCCTAACCCTAGAATTTATTGCGTAGAGATTTGAGGAAGATTAACAGTGCTCAAATTTGCATAAGAGCAGAATCTTATTTGGAGTTTAGTCTTTTTCTTAAAAATAAAAACCCATAAAAAATAAAAAGATTCACAAATATGTCACTACTAAGGACTAAATATAATATAAGACATATTGAGGACTAGATATAAATAAGACATAAAAGATGTTCCACATTATTATGAACACCCATGATTGTGGAGTTGTTTGGAAACAGAGGTTTCCTTCGGAGGGTTTGGAGCATCCATGAACATTCCATGAACAATGCCATGAATAATAGTTGTTAAGGACTGGCCCCTCTTTTAGCTTGATGTGAAGAACTCATTTCTTCATGGCGATCTCTCTGAGGAGGTTTGCATGGATCTACCACCTAGCTTTCAGCTTCAAGGAGAGTCTGGGAAGGTATGCAAATTAAAGAAAGCTATCTATGGGCTCAAACAAACCCCTCGTGCTTGGTTTGAGCGCTTTAGTAGATTGTTTTGGTGACGAGATTTTGTCGGTGTCAGTCGGATCATAATGTCTTTGTTTGAACCGGGAAGAAGGGGGTTACTGTTATCCTGGTTTATGTTGATGACATAATTGTTATAGGAGAGATCGTGCTTCCATTGCTCTAGTGAAGTGTGATCTAGGCAAAGAATTTGATATCAAAGATCTTAGAGCTATTGAGTACTTCTTTAGGATTGAAGTTGCCCATTCGACCTAAGGTAATTACATTTCCAAAGGAAATATGCTCTTAATCTTCGTGGCGAGACTAGGAAGTTGGGGTTTCGATCTGCCTCTTCTCCCATGGTACCTAATCATTCCTCCATCTCCAAAAGATAAGAGACTTCCTAATCAAGGAACTATGAGTGTCTAGTCGACCATTTTATTTATTTGACCTAACACCCCAGTATTGCTCATGCTATGGAGTCAATTTATGCACTCTTCCATGTCCTTCATTTGGAGGCTGTGTACAAGATTTTGAGATACCTCAAATCTAGCACCGGATGTGGCCTTATGTGTGCTAGGAATGATCATCTCGGCATTACTGATTATTCAAATGCATATTGTGTTGGTTCATCTACTAATCGTTGTTCCACATCTGATTTTTGTACGACTGTACCTTCTTTGGAGGGAACCTGGTTGCATGGTTTAAAACATCGATACGTATCGACCTGACCGATACAGGTCGATACGTATCCTGTTCGGAGCTACCCGATACACTGGTACGCTGAAAAAAAAATCTCCCTTATCAGACTGATACAGGCCCGATATGAGGGATTTTTCAATTAATTTTTTTCTCTCATTCCATTTATACTAGGATCCACAACACAGACCCGATACGCATAACTTATTTATATAAAATGTTATTTAAGTAAATGATTTTAAATTAATACTACTTTCATTTACTTAAGATATTAATATGCAAATAAGATTATCCCCCCATTTGAATTCAATAAAAATGATCTTGTTCCAAATTCTTAAAGAATAAAAGGTCAACTTTTAGTTCAAGAACAAAATCCTCTTTTAGCACATTTGAGGGACTGGGTCAAAATTTCAACTTTCAAATGATAAGGTATTTCTCAAATATCAAATTTTCATAAACTTTATTATATCAAAAATTACCCAAACTCAAAAGTTTGGCAAAAAAAAATATCATACTTTAGTCTTAAAAAATATTTTTGTTTGTAACAGTTCAGCATAAAAAGACTTTCATTAAGTTTAAAATTTATGGTTGTAGTTCAATACATTCTTATTTAACTCATTGAATGCAAGGTTTTAATATCTAAATTGTTTTTCTTATACTTAGATAAGTGACTATGGTTTGTATTTTTCATACCTTCTTATCAGCACAGCATACTCGCCTTTTTTAACTTATAAAATTCTCAAATCTCATATGTATGGTTATAAACATAATTGGAGATCTTCATTTAGTTTGTTAATAGCCTATATTTGCATTAAAAGAAATTTTATGCAAGGTATCCAAATTTTTCATTGCGTATATAAGCATTTCTTAGCGTATCCTATTTTTTCTGCCGTATCCAACCGATACGTCGATACGTATCCTATTTTGGACTTACCGATATGGCAACCGATACCGATATTTTGAACCATGCGTAGTTGCATGGAAGAGAAAAGAAGGAAACTGTTGTCGCCCGCTTGAGTGCCGAATCTGAGTATAGAGTTAACTAGGCAGCCATTCACATTGCCTCTAAACTCAGCACATCATGGACGCACCAAGCACATTGAGGTGGAAATTCACTTTGTTTGAGAGAAAGTGGCTTCCTGACAAATCTCTACTTTGTTTGTTCGCACCATTCAGTAACTTGTAGACATCTTTACCAAAGCTCTTGGACCATCTCGTATCCTAGAAATATTGGTTAAGCTAAGTGTGATCGATATCTATACTCTAGCTTAGGGGTGTATTCTAGAACATCTTTTATGTCTTATTTTATATTTAGTCCTTAGTACTTAATAGTGGCATATTTGTAAATTATTTTATTTCTCATGGTTGTAATTAATACTATTTGGCTCTAATAAGAAATGTTGGATGTCTTAACATGGAGAGAAAATCCATCATATTATTCTCCCTATTTCTATTTTCTTCTTCCTTCTCTCCAAAATCCCTAGAATTTGTTGCATAGGGATTTGAGGAAGTTTTAAAGTGTTCAAATAGTGTTGTATTTATTTTTATATTTCTCCTTGGTTTAGTTCAGCTTCCTGGAAACCCCTATATATCTTTTTCTTCTTTATTTTATATAGAGATTTGAGGAAGTTTATAAGTGTTGTATCATTTTTTCCTTCTCTTTGGTTTAGTTTAGCTTCTCGTAAACCTTTATGAATATTTTTCTTCTTTATCATATATATATATATATATATACATACACATACACATACGTTTATTGCATGATGCTTACATAAGGTGTTCAAAGCGAGTTGCTCCTCAGTGAGGGACAAACTTCTATCCGTTAGTGTTGATGTAAATGGTGATGGCATCTATGCTCCAATGGCTCAAGCAAGAAGAAAATAGTCAGTCTCGAAATCTGTCATGCTTTAGGGTTGGTTTGTTTTAGATTATTCATTATTGTAGTCACAACTGGTTACACCATAATGGCTATCTTGAAGAAATGTGGTTTTGAATAATCCTGTTTAGTTAGCATTCTATCAATAAAAAGGATAATTTTGAAAAAAAAATGGATATAGTAGGGAAGTTCTCTCTCAAGCTTTAAGGGTCTTGTAGGCCTCATAGTGGTTCAAAATTGGGTGCCTGAAGTAATCCCACATAATCCTAATGGTGCATAAGGGGTTATGCTCTCCCATAATCACCTCCCAACAAGATTTTGGAATCTCCAGTTATTTACATAATCAGTTGTTTCATAATCACTTATGAAGTGTCGAACCAAAAGCTATTGTTCTGTCATAATCTCAGCATTTGCAATTATAAATGATTAAATTGGTTCCCATAGTTTGAACCAAACGACCTCTTAATATGTTGATCATGATTCGAATTATCGGTATCCGTGTGTGTATTGGTAAGTCAAAATTAGAAAATGTATTGTGGAGAAGTATAGATATGCTATAAAAAATTTCAAGAAAAGTTGAAAACATAGAAAGCTTATCCAAACTTATGTTAATGCAAAGATAAATTGTAATTTGATAAATATATTCAATTAACTATCGTTTTAACTTTCTATATGAGACACTACAATGGATTACTTCCTATAGCCTGTATGTGTATAAATATATATTACATATACAACACAAATTTAGACAAATACAAGCATAAGTCACTAATAAAACAAGGAGTTTTAAACAAGCAGCACAAGATTTAAAATTACTAAAACAACATTAACACAATTTATACGCACAAATAGAGGCATAATAAAGGCATTTCATAGATCTAATGATCTACTAGCATTTTTGACCCATTTCAGTGGATTTAACATCTTAAAATTTGAAAATAAAAGGTAAGGAGCTTACCTAGATGAATAGTGGATATACCCCTTTGATTTGATTTCCACAAAATTCGAAATATGGTTTTTAAATGATTTGTTGAAGATGTACATGTTTTTATGGCTGGTGTACAAGGTTTGGTGAGGAGCATAGTTACTAAGTCGGGGTTCGGGAGTAATTCGTCAAGGAAAAAGTTAAGAAAAAATCACAAAAATTCGGAAATAAATTGGGAAAATGTTGGGTAAGAAATAAAAAAATACAAAATAAGATTACTAATTTTGAAAGGTATAAACAATTATATTCCATATATTCGATATTTATTCAGCACTTTTTCAAAAGAACGTGAATAATTCGTGTTTAATTCACGACTTTTTTAAAAAGTCACTATTTTTCCAAAAATCATGTGTACTTCGTGAATTAATTTTTTGACAAAAAAGTAGGGTATTATTTGGGACTTTTTGAAAAAATCGGAGTACTTGGTAACTATGGTGAGGAGGAATAAAGGAGGAAGAAAATTTGGGCTTAGAAATCTCATAAAAAGTGGGGGGGGGTTCACTCGTTTCAATGCATTCTGATATGTTTCATTATTGACACTTCCAAAATGGTATGATATGTACAGATATGTTGTATTTTTGGCATTGCATAACTTCCAAAACCTCAAAAGTGTATAGATGAATGGATGAGATCAAAGTTTCCTGATATCTTGTGTAATGTCGATATGGAGAAAGCCTATGATTATTAAATTGTGAGTTCCTAGAGTATGTTTTGAAAGGAATGGGTTTTAGTTTAAAGTGGCAGCAATGGATGAAGATGTGAATTTCAGTTATCTCTTTCTCCGTTTTCATTAACGATAATCCGGTAGGGTATTTTCAAAGCTCAAGGGGCTTGAGGCTACGAGACCCCCTTTCCTCTTTATCATAGTATTAGAAGCTCTAAGTAGGATGTTGTCCAGAGCTAGTGGCCCAGTGTTCAAAGGATTCTCGATTGGCAAAGACCAGTTGCGTATATCTCACCTTCAATTCGCAGATGACACGCCAATTTTTTGTAAAGCATCATGTCAAGATTTTTCCCTCCTGAGGTGCCTATTTAGTTGCTTTGAGGCTGTTTTTGGCATGCGTGTCAATCTCTCGAAATCTAAGATAGTAGGGTTAGGTGAGGTTCTGGATTTGGAGTTTCTTGCAGCCTATCTCGGTTGTAAAGTGGGGTCCCTTCCATCAGTGTATCTGGGAATGCCACTTAGAGCTAGTTCAAAGCTAGGTCGGTGTGGGCCCCGGTGTTGGAAAGGTTTGCTAATCGATTATCAAGTTGGAAATCATCCTATCTATCAAAAGGTGGGAAGTAAACCCTCATCCAAAGCACCCTCATCGGTCTCCCAACTTGTTTTATGTCTACCCTAACTATCCCTTGAGCAATAACGGTGTCCCTTCTAGCGATTGCAAAGAGAGTTTCTCTGGCACGAGAAAGGAGATAGTTTTAAATACCATTTGATAGATTGGAATAAAATCTATCGTCCAAAGAGAGAAGGGGGTCTGAACTTAAATCCTTTATCACTTGTGAACAAGACTCTGCTAGGAAAATAGATTTGGAGGTTCAAAGAGGAAAGAGAGAGTTTATGATGTTCTATAATTGTGGCCAAATACAATCCTGTTGGCTTTTGAGGGATGTCAAGGGTTCACACGATGTGGGGATGTGGAAAGGGATCATGGTTGTCGCAAGTTTAGTAGTGCCCAATTTTAGTTTCAAGGTGGGTGACAAGTCAGAAGGAGTTAAGCTATTTCACTTCTGAGGATTAAGAGGAAGAGATATTGCTCACTTCGCAGCGATGAGCTTAATAAATTCGGAGGCACAAAACTCCTCAGCCATTCTGATTGTGAGTGAGTTCTTAGATGTGTTCCAGGAGGAATTACCAGGATTACCCCCAGATTGAGAAGTTGAGTTTGCAATAGAGCTTGCTCCTGGCACAGCCCCGATCTCAAGGGCGCCATATAGGATGGCCCCAATAGAGCTGAAAGAGTTGAAAGAGCAACTTGAAGAGTTACAGTAACTTGGTTTCATCCGACCAAGTGTGTCACCATGGGGAGCTTCGGTGCTCTTCGTAAAGAAGAAGGATGGGTCGATGAGGATGTGCATCGATTACCGGTAGTTGAACAAGGTCACTATCAAGAATCGTTATCCCTTGCCCCGGATAGACGATTTGTTCGACCAACTGAAGGGAGCAAGATTCTTTTCCAAGATTGACCTTAGATCGGGGTATCATCAGTTAAAGATCAAGACAGAATATGTCCCAAAGACGACCTTCAGGACTTGGTACGGACACTACGAGTTCCATGTCATGCCTTTTGGGTTGATGAATGCACCGGCGGCGTTAATGGATTTGATGAATCGGGTGTTCAGGTTTTATCTTGATCAGTGCGTCGTAGTGTTTGTCAACGAAATCTTGGTATATTCCCCGACACGGGAAGAACACAATCGAGACCTTTGCATTGTTCTTGATACGCTTCGAGAGCATAAGCTGTATGCCAAACTAAGCAAGTACGAGTTCTGGTTGGACAAAGTGGCATTTCTCGGGCATGTGGTATCTGCCGAGGGCATTGCAGTGGATCCAACAAAGATAGAGGTAGTGATGAGCTGGGAGAGACCTAGGAGTGTCACCGAGATTCGGAGTTTCCTCAGCTTGGTAGGCTACTACCGAAGATTTGTAGAGGGATTCTCCAGTTTAGCGGCACCGCTTACTTATCTTACTCGGAAAAATGCTAAGTTCGTATGGAATATGAAATGATAGATGCGAGACTAGCTTCCAGGAGTTGAAGAAGCGGCTCACTACGGCTCCTGTTCTTACAGTGCCATCCGGGAGTGGTGGTTTTTGTTAGTCATATATGCCCACGAAAGCCATTCAGGAATTGTATTTATCTATTTAATCAATAAATGATTATTTTACATTCACACTTTGTCTTCTACATTGGGCAATATATCAAAAGTATCTCATTGGATGAGACTACTTTGTCCCTTAGGTAACATTGTAGGAAAACCATCCAATTAGTTGATAACTGATTGCTAAGGAGATATGGTTTTCCGGTTCCTTGTAGACCTAAAATTGTTCTAAGTTAATCAGGATACATCTAGACAATGTATTCCTAATAACTTACACATTGTTAGTTCCATATGATGGAGTGATGAATCTCAATCACTGAGAGAAGGGTCTCTTGACTAAGATGTGGATATAAGTAAGAAGTACTTATATTGTAATTGGATCGCTCAGTAGATACTAGATACCCTTAGAAATATAGTGTCTTTATAATTAGGGTAGTCCATTTGACAGATTATCCTTAACCTGAGAGGTCGACATCTTCTCTAGTATTTGCCTATGTAGCTTTGATGTAGCCAAATAGCCAATCGTCAATGTCCAACACACCGGACTAAATACGGGCTCGTTGGGTTATGTACGCTGTACTAAAAGAAGTGTGTGTACGCTCAATAA
The DNA here is from genome assembly GCA_015143295.1 of Tetracentron sinense. Taxonomy (NCBI): domain Eukaryota; kingdom Viridiplantae; phylum Streptophyta; class Magnoliopsida; order Trochodendrales; family Trochodendraceae; genus Tetracentron; species Tetracentron sinense. The sequence goes on along the minus strand of CM026563.1, from coordinate 20,975,229 downwards.
GGATTCCACTACTTATACAGAGTAAATAATATTGAGTGGATACTTTTCAAACCAGACTTGAAAAACCCAGCGCTGGTATTTATCGATGAAATGGTTTTATCGAGGAATTTATTTTCTGTATAAAAGAAATGTAATTAATATTATTGTTTCTTTTAAAGAATTTCTAAAATGTTTTGAAAGTCCAAGTTTGACTAAGACTCTGAGGTTAGGTTTTGAAAGGATGTGGTGTGGTGCCACGAAATTACTGGATGATTTTGGCAACATTTTCCATTTAGTTGTCGATAGAGACGCATCAGTTAGATTATCTAGAGGGGGAGTGATGGGGAGATGTGGGAGCCAATGTTGAGGCGGAATTTAAATGATTGAGAGATTGATGACTTTGACAGGCTCTTAAAGCATCTGAGGTCGTCCTTTCCAGCTTCTTAGGATAGAGATAGTAGAATTTGGTCTAGAGGCCACAATGGTTGATTCTTAGTGAAATCTATAGTACAGTCGCTCAGGTCGGTCCCTTCTGAATCCTTTCCTCATAGGATAGTGTGGAATCCAGACATTCAATTTAATGTATTTCATTCTTTGGAAAGCGTTTTTGAATAAGATTCTCACCTGCAATCACTTGAAAAATAGAAGGTGGAGGATGACCAGTCATTGTTTTATGTGCCTTCATGTGGAAGATTCAGACGATCACTTGCTCTTGCATTGTCCTTTTGTGAATGATATTTGGGGGTTTTTTTTCCCGAGCTGGCGTGGATTGAGTTTTTCCTTTTACAACTTCTTATCGTGTTGATATCTGGTGAGTGGGGATATTTCTTGGTTGGCTATCTGGCCAGTTCTGCCTGAGGCAATTTCATGATCAATATGGAAAGAAAGGAACAAAAGAGTTTTTGAGGACTCCCAATTTACTTCTTCACGCATTTTTTCAAGGATTAGAATGCTTGTAGTGGAGTGGTGTTCTACTCATTGTGAAGGAGTGGAGCTGGGGGAAGTGTTGGCTTGACTGTCTTGCATTGCTAGGCTGTTGGGCCTTTGGATGCGGGGTTCTATGCATTTTACTTTTGTTTCCCTTTCTTTGGGTTTACGCGCTTGTGAACTCTCTTACTATATTACTTCTATAGCTTCTTTTTATTAATATATCCGCTTGATTACCATAAATAAAAATTCTCAAAAAAGAATACGTTTCGACGGATACTTCGAAACAGTAGAAATTTTTAGCCCTGGTGTTGATATGAGTTCTCAAAATGACAAAATGATTCCCTCACTAAAATGGCTTAACTTGGACTCCAGCCAAGAAATGGTAATAAATTTTTTTATACTTTTCACTCTACTCCTTACCTCTTTGATTATATTTCTCAAGCAATAAAATATGCCTTCAATATTTATCGATAATTGCCTATTTTTGTTATGTGTTATTATACCCAACTAAATCACTTGCCAAAAATGAAATTCATAAATAATTCCAGTATTTCTTCTATATCTTAGTGTGCTTTTCTGATTTTGGTTTATTTTATTTATTAGGTTGCGAAAGAAGTGGAAACTTTCTCAAAAGCCAATCCAAATGTTGAGAACGAAAGACTGGACTCTACAGAGTCTGCTAGTATTGGTGAGTTGTATACTCTTAGAACTTGTGATGAGAAATTTCATAAATAAGGTTCCATTGCTGCATTGTTTTTTGCATTGTTATATGACACAAAAGTGGATAACATGTCTCGGAGTCCTGTTTCAGGGGCTGCTACTGGTCATCAGGTCGATGAGGGTGCTTCTGATAAATCGCATGGATTTAAGGATATGGGTACTACAGCCGGTGATGAATCTGAAAGCCTTTCTGATATTGATGACTTGGAGGTGTGTAAACCAGTTACATCCACTTTTTTTCATGGTTTGTCTATATACAGTAGTGCAAATCTCTTCTACCCCTAGGTGATTTTTGTTTTTTCTTGTTTCAAGGGCAACCGTATATCTCCTTTTAAGATGTCAAAAATCTATAATCAGCCTTAGTTCATTTTCTTATTATCTAATTCTCCTAATCACCCTACATTTTCTTTATCTGTCCTTTTTCCCCAGAAAATGCAAAACTCCAAGAATCTCTTAAACCATTTTTAGAGCGAAACGATTTAGCATCACCCCTAACAATTTGGAAAACACCAAATCCTCTAGTTTAACCATTCTTATATTTTATAGAACTTTCTTCAAACCCTAACCCCCTTGAAATTTTAAAAGATTCTGTGAAGTGCACCATTCTCTAGCCTTAAACCCAACAATTTGGAAGTTACTTTATTTCCCCACATTCTCATCCTCAAAAGTACCAGTGTTTTCATGCATGTATGCTTATTTGTTTATTTTTTTATTTATCTATTATGGAGGTGGGTTTCTTTCTTAAATATACTATGCTGTGCAGGTCACTGGCTACCTTCACAATGAGGAGGAGAAGAGGTATAAAAAGATTATCTGGGAAGAAATGAACAGGGAGTATATTGAGGTAATCAGATTTAATTTCTCATCTGAATACAACCTTCTATAAATGCAATAATGCATGTTATACACAGTAATTGCCGTTCATCACCACGCACCATATTATCAGGACCTGTTGCACAAATGCAGAGTTATGACCCATGGCCATATTTCAGTGAGTACCATTTAGTTGAGCTCCAAGGTCAGAAACTACCCAATTGATTGATCAGCACCATTTTTTCTACAGAATCCTTTTGGACTTTAGTTCATTCACAGCCATCCCAATAGAATGAAATAGATGAGTGATTTTATCATCCAATTGAGTTGATTGTGACCTTGGAGATTTGGCTGGAACCTTTTAAATGATGCGCTATGCTCCCTTGCATGTGAGCCATGTGGATTGTGGAATGATATTTTGTTTGTAGATGGTTTGTTATCTACAGTACTCAAGCTATGATTTTAATCAGTCAATGCTAGAAGGCAAGCTAAGCTGTAAATTATTACAGGAACAAGCTGCTAAGGAAGCAGCAGCTGCTGCTGCTAAGGAAGCTTTTGAAGCCAATTTTCAAAATTGTTCAGAGGACATGCTCGCTGCACATGAACTTGCTGCGGCGGCTGCAGCAGCTGTGGCAAAGTCAAGAAAGGTGCTTGCTAATATCAGCTTTTCATCTCCTTTTTCTTTTATATTTTCTGTAGTTAATATATAAGCCTTTACATTTTGTCTTTCAGCATAGAAGCTGCACTGTTTTGCATTTTTTGCTTAAAATGGTATTTACAATATGATACCCATTTAAATCATACAGTATCTCTCTCTTTTTCTTTTTCTTTTTTTGTGGGGGGACAGAAAAAGTTCCAAGCTTGCCCATAAGTGGGAAGAGGAGATTTTAACCTAAACCTGCCCCTATGTAGGAATGCCCTTGATCTTTCCATGAGGGCATTGGAAAATTGAAGGCTTTTATCATAGCAAGAAAACTAAAGAGATGTATAACTTAAAAACTACGGTCCATTGTTTTAGGAATTGTTACCTAGACACATGACATGTTCCAAGTGTTGAAGTTTTACCAAGTGCCTGACACGACAACCTCCAAAATCCAAGTTCGTGGTTGCTACCATGAATTAATCAATCCATCTAAAACAGCTGTAAGATGAGGAATATGCCGTATGAAAATAATATAATGATGTAATTTCAAGGCATATCTAACATGGTGCATTGGTACATGAACTTGTAAATAATTAAAACAAGAAATGATGTTATGCAATAACTACTTTAAGAAAGTGTACCATGCATGAAAATCATGTGATATGCACATTCCATCATCAAAATATAGAAAACTCTACTCTATAAAAAATTAAACGAAAAAACTAAAAAATTATTATTCTTTCATATGTGAGTCTTAATGTGTATCATAATAAAGGATGTTCTATTGAAAAGAGATGTAAGTGTAGGGACTAGGGAGAGAAAACCTGCAAAGTAGGAACAAAAGAGGAAGGTGAAAGATATAAATTCTAGACACCATTTTCGACAGTTCAGTGTGAAAATGCCAACCATGATGGTATCTCTAAATATTCCTTTCATTTTATATTTTCCTACAATGGTTCCGTTTTTTACTGCTAATCAGTTAAGGATATATAAATATAAGGAAGAATGCAAAAGGCAGAAGTTCTTCAGTTAGTGAACCCAAAAACGCAAAAGAAAAACAATGAGCCTGACCCAGTCCTATACAACCGTTCCTCTTTCAGCCTGAACATGCAAATCTGTTCTGTCGTAACATATTAATAAGAATGGTATAATGATTAATGTCACTTAAGAAACTGACTGAGGAACCACATCGGCGTTCAGTCATCACCTACGCAAATATGAAAACCACGACCAAAGAAAAGAGATCTATGTCACAAAGTACCTAATTATCCTTCCAAGTATTGTTAAAATAATATTTTAGTTTTCTTTCATTCTTTTTTTAGCAAATAAAATATGTTAGTACATCATACTTAAATAAAATTCTGTATGTTTATTTCCAAGTTCGCTTAAGAACAAAGTTCAAGTAGTGGTCCTAGTGGAATAAGGTGTTTGGGAAGTTGAATACGAAATGAGGCAAGATCTAAGTCAAAACTCTTAAGAGGTGCTTAGATTGGCAAGATTGGAGTCAGTTGGAGACAGAAATCAAGAGCTCAATGGCTAATGGAAGGTAGAACATTAAGTTTTTTCACAAGACCGAGCAAATGTGAGATGAAGGGGAAATACCCTATCTAGGCTAAAGGTGGATGGGTTTTTTGTTGAAGAGGAGCCTTTAATTCAAGAGGTAGTGGTCATTTGTTATTCGGATTTATACTTGAAATAATGCACTAATAGACCTTTGTTGGATGGGCTTCAACTTGACAACTATCAGCAAAAATAAAGATTGGATAAGAAGGCCGCTTGTGGAGGAAGAAATAGTTCAGTTTATGGGAGAAATGAATATGGACAAAGCTCAAGGCCTAGAGGGATTTTCCATAGGCTTCTAGAATATATATTGGAGGATTATCAAGGGAAATGTCATGGGTGTGATTGATGAATTTCATCATAGGTTCTCCCTTCAGTGAAGCACAAACACGACTTTAATTGCTTTTATTTTAAAGAAGAGTGGAGCGGAAGAGCTAAAGAACTTTCGACTGATTAGTTTGGTTGGATTGTCGCGACCCAAAATTTCATGTAGGTCAAATGGAACTTTGACTCATGACACTGCTTATCTTGAACTTAATCTTAACATGAGCTTATAAGGTATACCAAAACATGAACCTGAAAATTCTTTAATGATAACCTCAATGACAATAAATGATCTAAATCATCCATCATGATCCAAAAATCAATAACTTGAACTTAACATCATCCATGAATAAATCTTATTACAACCCATCTAATAAATGTCTCAAAACTAATGAATTATAAATATGGATATTTATCCAAATGGTTCTCCTCATCTGCATAATCACCTTTGTATTCCGTAGGATACTCTTCCTCTTCCCACGGTTCAGTTGCGGTTTTGAAATCTAATCCTGCCGACATGAATATATTGGTTGAGCAACGAAACACTCAATGGATATAAAGTCCTAGCTAACAACATCATACATATACATGTTTAACATATTTAACTTAACATGACACACTTAACTTGACATACATACATAATCAATGTGCGGAAATCATGTGAGCATATTCATCTTACTTAACTTGTGAGCATTTTATCTTGCTTAACTTTTGAGCTTATTCAACTTGCTTACCTTTGTGAGATAACTTAAAATACACTATATATGTGACGAGGCTAGATCAGTGTCACCTAGTTCGCTACCTACTAGTGCGAACCATGAACTGGTTCGAAGCGAACTAGTTCGCGGTTCAGTTCGTTTGGGTTCGTGAAAATGAGCGAACCCGCTACCTGAACCCAATAGCTTTGGATCGGCGAACTTTTTGTTCGGATACGGCGAATTTATTCTCTAAGTTCGGCGAACTTATGCTTTGAGTTTGGCGAATTTGTTTTCTGAGTTCGCGAACTGGTCATAAAACCTATTTTTTAATGTTTTTTTTAAATAACGTATTTTTAATTAAGTATTTATAATATATTTATTTACACGGTTAATATTTGTATATTTTTACAATATATTAGTATTATATAAGCGAACCAAGCTAGCGAAGCCAACTAAAGAATTAAGCGAACCGAGAAACGAACTGGCTCATCCTACCCCTGGTGAACCGGGTTCACTCTAGAGTGGCGAATTGCGAACCTGAATTCGAACTGAGCGGACAGACGAACCAGGTAACATTGGGCTAGATATATTATTCATACCGAGTACCAACGGTTTGACACCTACCGGCATCCTTATGATTCTTGATGAGACAGATAACTAGTACCCTCGTTTTCCCAAGGAAGAGATCTACTTATGAACCAAGTACTAGCATCCTTGAGAAATTGGTACGAATACCCTTATGATTTTAGATTGGTGTTTATACTCGTAACTTGTGAGAACTCAATCATGCAAATCGAACTTATACTTGCATACATACTTGTGAGATCTTGTGACCTTATAAGACTTATGAGCTGAGACTTGTGAACATATCATACTTGTGAGCATATCATAGGTGATAAACTTCCGGTTAAACTATACCCTAGATTACAAATCTAGTGTCATCGAAACCCATCATAGCGTCCCATACCACCATGATAAAAAATCTAAACACAAGACCGTAAACTAAAGCTTGTCTATTCGTAACACCTTACATACATCATGTCATACTGATACAGTTCTTAGGGCAAAACACATATCATACAAATCATAGAATGACTCATCTCCTTCGTGTCCAAGCAGTACGAAAGTTGTGTCATCGAGAGCAGCAACCCTTCGCCGCACGGTGGGCGTGGTGATTTGCCTTTCAAAGGCGGCAGCCCTTCTGGTGGTGTTCTTTATCTTATTCTCCTCTCCTCTTTCCCTTTCCCCATTTTTTTAAGGATTTTAAGGTACGTAGAGAAATAGAGAAAAGTTTCAGCCGTTTGCCAATTGAAATTGCTGGAATCAAGTTGTTGAGAATCAAGAGTTTCCACTGTGGTTTCTATCTATTTATTGAAGTAGGATTGAAGTTTACTATTGAACCAGTTGACCTCTGCCAGTTGAACCAGTCAAACCGGGAACCGGTTACCTAAACGGTTCGATGCCAGTTCTGGTTATAAAAACATTGCCCATTAATTTTTGGTACTTAGTACCTTGACTTGCACAAAAGAAATTGATATAGACAAATGGTGATCTGAATGGAGATTTTGAGAGACCGAGGGAGGGAGGGGGTGAGATGTTCGTCTTTGGAGCTTTCTTCACTGTACTTTTTCTTTCTTATTTGATTTTCTGCTTCAAACATATTTTTAATTCTACTTCTAAGTTTTCCCCTCAATTTCAGTTAGATTGATGTTTACTGCAAGGGTTACTCATGCAGTTCACGCCTACATTTTCCACACTAATGGTGTTTATGCTGTATTATTCCTTTTCAGATCTCTGATATTTTGATTATATTGGTTGTTAACCAGATGGATTTATCCTCATACTTAAATTGCACTTCATTTTGTGAATATTTACTTGCAGGAAAGGCAACAAAAACGAGCTGCAGAAGCTAAGAATGCCGGTCCCGCTCAAACGGCTGCAGAAGCGACCCGCCAAATGCTAACTAAGAAGGTATGTCAGAAAAGGTCAAGTTAAAAAGGAGTAGTTTGTTGACCAATAAATAGGGCAAAAAGGCATGTGATATTCGTCCCAGAATCATGGTCCAATATTCACCCGGTTGCAATGCTTTTTCTATATGATTTTGGATGGTTTTTATTTTATTGTTTTCTCAGGTCTGTGGATTTTATTACATATTTTCCCATTTACTGATCATTATCTAATGTGATTTCTTTGCAGAGACTTAGTTCAAAAATCAACTATGATGTATTGGAGAAACTCTTTGATGACTCTGTATGGTCTTCTTTCTTTTGTCTGTTCAGTTTCTAAGTGCTCTCATTTTTACTTCTCGATCCTTATATATATATAATGTGTGTGTGACAAACGGTTGCATAATTTACTTGAGGTCTCTTCTTGATCATTTGCATTTGAAATGTCATCTTTGCAACCACTTCTCTAACCCATTTCAATTCAACTCCTTTTTTTACCAACAATTTAAAAAGGAAAAAATGGAAAACAAAACCTATCCAGTATAACTCAGAAAACTAATAATTCAATTGTGGGAGATGGACTAAACAAGTCCTTGTCAACCACATCCCAAGTTCACGGTCCACTTGGAGCAGGGGGGAGGAATTATGGTAACTTTTGGAAAGTTCACGGTCCACTTGGAGCAGGAGGGAGGAATTATGGTAACTTTTGGAAGGAGGAATTATGGTAACTTTTGGAAAGTTCACGGTCCACTTGGAGCAGGAGGGAGGAATTATGGTAACTTTTGGAAAATGTGATTATCTACTGATCTGAGACTTAATTTGGGGATCATTTGGCAATTTTCACATGGACATGTGACACTTGGCATAGTTAGTTATTAGTTTGAAACGTGGTGTGTACCCTTTGGATCGGCAGCAACCTAAAAGTATTTCTTCCTCTTGATCTGCAAGTTCAATCCAAAAGTTTCTATTTGACTATTTTAATTCATGCATTACTCAAAACTTATAATCAGCTCTGTGGAGCAAAAGAAGATGCTCTTGGGGTATCCTTGCTCTAGATTTGGCCCAGAGGATCACTGGTCTGGATGATGGCCAAGGCTGTCACGTGGCCCTCATCCATGTCATACGCAAAGGAGGTTCTCTATGCATATCCAGAAATAATTGGGAAGCAAATGAATGATGCATCACAACCCTTCTCTATGCATATCCAGAAATAATTGGGAAGCAAATGAATGATGCATCACAACCCTCCATATATATGCTTCATATACAACACAAAAAGTGTTTCAATCCTGTCCTTGAGAAATCTTCATTTTTTAACTAAAGACCTGTAGTTACTATATCTGCATAAAATTGCTGTAGGAGAGCAAATTCCCTAGGAAAAAGAATATACAAGAAGCCCCTAAAGAATTTGTAAACTGTTAAGTTGGTTCATTTTCATCCAAAAATTGGTCATTTTTTTATATTAGGGAGAACATCTGTTAATCAGAGAAGCAATTTATTCTGCATTTCAATTTTATCTTTGAATGCTCATCTCTGAATAGACTTACGTGGTCCATCCATGTCCTGACAGACGGCTCCTGTGAACAGCAAGAAACAACGCACCGAATCACATCTTGACAATGATGCCAATGAGAAGAGCGTCAGCAAGAAAGAACTTGATTCGGACATTGTGGAGGATGATGATGACTTGGAGCAGGAGGATGAATTCGGAGAAGAGGGGGATAATGGTGAAGCATATGGCGATCAACCGTATTATGAAGATGCAGAGGAAGGATATGGTTATGACAATGATTATGGTTATGATGAGTACTGATGCAGCAAAAATCCACACTTTTTTTATTGGTACCTTTCTCAACCCATTTGGAAGAGGAGCCAGAGGTGATCGAAGATTATTTCTTCAAGTAAAGCGATTTGCTTCATCTAGCACCCTGGTCCACCATTACACCATCTGGGCTAGAGGTGTTAGAATTATTCTTTTTAATTTGCTCTGCCTTTTAGGTGCATTATTTGGTAAGCCAGAAAAGTGTTGCTTTCTTTCTTTTTTCTGGAATTAAAGTTTCTATTTATTATATATGTTTGTTCTTTTTCTCCGATGACAAATATACCCAGTTCCTTGATGGGTTAAACTTGTGCTGTATTTTCATTCAACAACAATATATATATTGTTCTATTTATTGCCATATAAGAGTTATTAATGGAGAATGCCCATGAAAGCTGACTTGAATTCTTGAATTTCCTATAGAGCCTCAAATTAAACCAAAATAGTCCCAATTTGGTGCATCTGGCATGTTACCCTTCAACTATTTTGTGTGTTCTAACTTGGAAGATCCCACCATCCATTTTTTCTGAAGTTTGTGCAAGGGAAATTCTCAGAGATTTATTGTGTACGGAGCTATTGAATTGGTGCAATTGAAGGCTCTAAAAAGGAGGGAAAGCCAAAATAACATGTATGGAGATGGTGAATTAGGATTTGATGACATAAGATTTAACCTAAGTTATGGCTTTTGATAAGAGCAAAACGGGATTCTTGTTGCCGACCCCCAAGTTTTTTTTTTAGATTTGATGACATGAGATTTAACCTAAGTTATGGCTTTTGATAGAGCAAAACGGAATTCTTGTTGCTGACCCTTAAGTTTTTTTTACTGGTTTTAGCAGGGAGTGGTTCTTTCCCAAATCTATATTTTCTAAGGATGACAATGTGGCTAATTTTGGGCTTCAAAGCCTCTGTAAATGTGTAGGCAGGCTTCAATGTGGGCTATTCAAGAATTCACTAAAATTCAAGCCCATACCAGACCCATTGCCACCCCCACTATTTTCTAGTTTGGGGATGCTGACTTGGGTGGCTATTTTTCGGAAGAGAAATGCTAGGGATGCAAGGGCTGAGACCACACGGACACCATGCATGTGATGCACGGGACTTAAAAAAGTAAAAGTGGATTCAATAAAAGATTGAGTCTTGTGCATGGTCTCGGTGTGGTTTGGCCCTTTGTGGTCTCACTAGCATTTCTCTTTCCGGAATGGACTTGGGATCATCTCCGGTTCACGAGGAGATTGCTAGCACCTATTGTAGTGAGAAGACGTCATATGTCTGTGCACACCTATTACATGTAAACCAACACCTTGGTGGGTGTGCATAGAGCTATGTGGTGTCTTGCTGCCCTGGGTGTTGGCAATCTCCTCGCTAGCAAAAACTGGATCATGTAGCTTCCGAATGGGATTTTGGGACAAGTGGTCATTTCTCTTACTATACCACTTAATTTAATATCATAAATTAGAATTTTGTTCATCTGAATGAGTAATGTTAAGGGCAAGGCCTTACTCTTACTTTTACCTTTTTTTTAATAATAAAACAAGTGACTAAGTGAACCCTTCCTGCACAAACTCAGGGCCCTTTGTACACACTTTCGTTTTTCTGTTTTTAAATATTAGAAACAACTTTGTGTTTTCAATTTTTTAAAGTAAAAAACACGTTTGACATTACTAATCGGGAATAATACAAATGAGTCATGTTCATTAAATTTTTTAATGAACGGTCCATCTAGAAAAATGATGATATGTGACATTCCTTTTTTAAATCCGACGTTTGATGTTGAGGTAGGTCCATTGAGAAACATGTCAAAAAATTAATCTGATCGGACATTTTTAGACCACTCGATTAGACTAGTTTATTAGTATTGACCCCCTAGGGTTCACTAGACCCTATTTAGGTTATAGAAATAGCTAATTTTTCCATCTAGATGGTTTATAAATGTCTGATCGAACTGATTTTTTATCACGTGTTTCTTAATAGACCCGTCTTGATATCCAACGATTGGATTTTAGAGCAACCCACCACATGTCACGTTATTAGGGACAGCCCATTAAAAGCTTTAATGAACATAACTCATTAGAATGCAACTCTTACTAACGGTTACTTGTTTTAAAAAAATGAAAACAAAAAAATGCATTTGGTAAATATAATTAAATAATTTCAATTCATGGTGGTGATAGTGGTGAGTGTAGTATGGTGGTGATGGTGATGGTGTGTGGTGGTGGTGGGTGATTGTGGTGGTTGTAGTGGTGGGTGGGTGGTGGGTAGTGGTGGTGGGTGATTGTGGTGGTTGTAGTGGTGGGTGTGTGGTGGGTAGCGGTGGTGGTGGTGATGGTGTGTGGTGGTGGTGGTGGTAGTGGGTGGTTGTGGTGGTGGTGGGTGGAATGGTAGTGATGGTATCGTAGTGGATGGTGGTGGTGGTATTGTGGTTGTGGGTGGTGGTGGGTGGTGAGTGGATGGTGGTGGGTCTATGTTTCTCATTTTTATTTTCAAAAAACAGAGCTATTAGATAATTTCTGTTGCCTTGATTTTTAAAAAAATTGTTATAAGTTTTTTAAAATAAAATGTAAAAACATGTTTACCGGACATCATTTTGTGTAAAATTTTAATTTTAAAAACAAAAAACAGAGAACGGAAACGAAAGTGGAAGTGCAACCAAATGAGCTCAATTGTTTCATTATATAAATGGGTGGGAGTAGGGATTGTGCGTATATGTTTTTGGTCCGGGGGCGTGCCTCAAGTCAGTTTCCTTGTTTGTTTTTTACACCGTTACCGGGCTAGCAAGAATGCGAGACCGGAAAATTTTCAAAATCTGCTACTGACGCTTGCTCTCCTCCCTGTGCTTTTTGTTGGCCCGAAGGTTTGAAATCCCAGTTTCGTTTCCATTCCCGATATTGTAGAGTCTAATTTCGGAAATTCAGATTTTGGTCGGGATATCAGAAATTTCGGGTTTTGGAATTTCAGCAAAATTTTGGAAATTTGAATTTAAATAGTTTTTTTTTTTAATTCCGATATATTCCAAAATGTTTCTATATTTTTATCAAATTTCAGAAATTTATATATTTATTTCTATATATTATTCTGCTAATAAAAGTACAAGGAGTAACCAAAACTTTATCTAGACAAAATTAACCTTCATCTTATTATATTGTTGATAAAGTAAATATTATATTAATAAATAAAGAGAGAAGTTTAGGACTAATTTTTATAGTGGTTCTTAGGGATAGTATGGTCATCAAAAATTTCATTAATGTCATTCTATCTAAATAATGTACAAATTAAAATTCTATTAAAGTAAAGATAACAACCACAAACACGGTCTATCAATTATTGCATGCACTCTCATTCGACTTGAAGTCAATAGTGTCCCCCGGTACAGGATTCCCTAAAACTAAGCTTCCTCTCTTTGTGCAACAAACTTCTTCTTATCATTTCCTGGTTTTATGGCTTGGGTTATAATTATCCTTCTAATTAAATTGTTTGTTAGTAGGACTCACAAAAATTTAATAGTTACATTCGTAAGACTATTGGTGGAGATTTTGAAGGACTCTATTAGTCCTTACTCATCTTTGTAGAGATTTGGTATTATCAAATATTTGATCCTTATCATAGTTTGGCTATAATTGATAAGAAAAAATTTAATAGGATTAAAATTATCCTTCTAATTATAATTTTTGTTAGTGGGAGCCACCAGTGGGCCCCAAGATATGGGCTTCTTTTGATATTGGAAGTCGGTGCAAAAAAGTTATAGAAATAAGGGGACTTCAATTTGGTTGATTGAATTGCTGGGAAGATTTCAAATTTCTAGACTTTTGAGATCATTTCGAAATGTTAAATTGAACTTCATTGTAAGATAAAGCATGCAGTTATAACCACAAAAAAGAAAAAGAAAAAGCTCACCTGAGGGTTCTTCCATATTTGAGTACATGCCGATCAAAAATTAATCTGAAAGCCACAGTTTTTCTTCTCGGTTATCTGTTAATAAAACATGTTGTACAGAGATCTAGTTTCTAACACTTCATATGGAGATTAAACTAGGGAGTCTTCCTCGAACAACAGGTTGCCCATATTTGGGATTACCTTAAGAGGATTATCCTATTTTTTTTCACTTTTATGGTAGTTGAACATATTGCCTTGCCAGAGGTTCCATCATTCTCCAGTGGTCAGTATTGTTTGGATCGACCATTACTAAACTGCCCCTAGGCTCTAAGACGGACAAAGAAGACTGGAGAGAACCTCTAGCTGGTTTTTGAAATTCGACATCAGGAAGTGCTTTCACACCATGAGACCAAATCATCCCAATCTTTAAGGAAGAGATTGACGGTCCCAATTCTTTTACCCCACTCAAGGAGGAACTAATAGGTCTCCCATTTCCAAGGGACCATGAAATATATCAAAAACTCCTGGCAGAAATTTCACAATTTAACTTTACTTGAAGAGAACCAAAATTGATTAGAGGTACCAGAATCATCAAATAGGAAAAATGCACATCTTTCTTCAATTCTAAAGTGATGAATATTGTTCAGATTCTCAAACCCCCTAACCCCTTATCAAGGCCAAACATTTACAAAACTCCCATCTTACCTTGGTAAACCTTCAATAGTTGAGGTAGGCCCTCCTCATACTTGACCACATAATTCTTCAAGAAATCGTCTTCAGCCACTATCAATGCAGTACCCATCTGCCCCTTCTTCATCAGACCTTTTGAGAGCAAAACTTCGATTACAGAGCACCTGGGCATGGTTCTCTTCTCCAAACTAAGGAAGAGAGAAGTCGGATACTTGAAAATTTCTGCAGGTGTCCAATTCAGCTTGTTCATGAAGAAATCCAAAGCTGTGCTGATCTTCTTCTCCGAAAAGGCCATACAAATGGGTTGCTTTCTGAACATAGAGAGAATCTCATCATCCGACCAGCCAAAGCTCCTATAGACCGCCAACTTTGCTTCCCAGATATCCTTATTGATTCCCAATAGCCTCCAGAGGCCATGGGCAAACATCAAACTCGAGGGATCGAAACCCATCTTTATAATCTTCAAGACAGTCTCGTTAAACTTGTCTGATTTCACACACAGCGTTCGAGGGTTGGTCATGATAATCTTCGAAATAGTCGAATCAGGAACACCATGATCTCGCAAGAACGTAATGTTTTGCTTCGGGAGATTGTGGAAAATCCATGTGGTGCGTCCGAGTGCGATAGCAACGTTCTTGTTTGTGTGAAGGAAACTCTTAATGTAATTGAAAGAAGGGATGATGTGTTTCTCCAAACTCCTTCTCAAGATGTTGGGGTCTGAAGAAAGGATCTTTGCAAGGATGGGATCTGAAATCCCATTATTCCTGAAAAACTCAATCTTGGGTTTTAGGGTTTTAATGGGGTCGGCCATAAGTAGTTGAGGACGAATGGTGATGAGTTTGGCGATGTGGGTATTGGTGAAACCATAGTTTCGTAAGAGTTCGAGGACTGAATCTGGCTTGGTAGGGGTTTTGATATGAATTTGCTGGGCAGCTTTGAGAGCTGATTCCGGTGACAATCCGCAAGAGTTTATGAGGTAATCGACTGTCAGAGATGGTTCTTGGATCGTGGATTTTGAGATGGATTTGAGCGATGAGATTTGAAGAAAATAGAAATGAATTGTTGAATCTCCATTCCACCTGAAGCGGAGGGAACTACCGCAGAGAGAACGAAACATTGCAACTTGCAAGAAGCAGACATTCTTCCCGTCTCCTTTTAAGTAAGAACTGGGTGCGGGTTTTACCCACACAAAATGGGTGCGGGTCGGTACATTTACTCGGGTTGGAGGGCAAAGGTCAGTTCGGTACGTTTAAAGCTTTCAGCCACCGGTCTACATAATATTTTTTTGGGTAAACCGGTCTACAAACTGGGATAATATAATTATTGGAGCCGTGCTAGCCTTAGGTCCCAACTCTCACCCAAAAACCAACACTTGCTCTTACTTTAATTGGTGTTGGTTTTTGGGATTGGTGTTGGTTTTTGGGACTGGTGTTGATTTTTGGGTAAGAGTAGGGAATGCTTGAGAGAGCGTCGTGAACCTAGCCTGAACCAGAACCCAACCTAAGCCAGGGCCTAAGTGGCTCAACCGCAAGACCAAGGCTGAGTTGGTTGGAATTATCTGCTTAAGGTCACAACTCAGATAATTGATGAATGAACAAGGAAATGGTCTCCTATGTTGATTAAACCAAATTATATCCTTAGTGGATCTTGTATTAATCAGCATTTTTTATTAGTATATATTAACTTTTTTTAGAGGGTATTAATTGGAAAACTCAATAGTGTAATTTACTTGTGTCAATAACTACACGATTCTCATACTACCTATTTTGAATTGAATCGATTATAGAGATTTTTTTTTTAGTTGTGAAATTATAGAAACAAAGTAGAACCTAGAGCACATTAGAAGACAAAACATATTGAAAGCATAATCGATTTAATTGGAGACATTGTCAAGAGATGAGAGATTGTTTTATCTAAGATTGCCTCAGCAGACAACATGACAGACCCTTGACGAAAGCTCTTACCCATTAGGTGTTTGAGAACCATTTAGAGATGATGGGTGTAAAATACATTGGTGAATGGCTTTGAATGTAATTGAGAAATTGTTATAGATATATACCCTCAAAAGCTATCTTAGCTAGACTTATATTTGTCTTTTATGTTAACAAAATATTAGTTTCACACATGGTCTTCTATCATAGGTATTATATTAATTATTGCATAAGGTAAGAACACATTGCCCATTAAGTAACATTGTGGAAACCATGCAACTAGTTAAAACCATATGGTTTTTCATTTCTTGTAGACCTAAAATTGGTCTGTCATTTGAGTACACATGGGCATTGTTCTTTGTACTAACATATGGGTAGCAATAATAAGTACTTGTATTAAATTAGATTAACTAGTGGAATAGACAATCTAATTGTATTTGGGGTGATCCAATTGACAAATTGTCTTTCACCTAAGAGATATATTCTCAAGTATCTGCCCTAACTTTGATGTAGTCATTCGTTAATGACCAAAAGTGGACTAAATACGAGCTCATTAGGTTACTTAAGTTACGTACACAATACTTAAGGGAGTGTGTAAATACTCAATAGGGATTCTAGTGCTACTCAAATAGAGAATGATATTAAGGTGATACTTGTTGAATTGGACTCAAAAATTCAGTTGGTATTTATCGGTGAAATAGTTTTACTAGAATGATTATTTTTTAAATAGAGAAAAATAATTATTATATTAATTATTCTAATGAATTTTAAAATTATTTTTAAAAGCTCAGTTTGATGAAAAATATCAAGTAAAACAATTCTCTACATAAGCTAGGGACTTGACAATATAGAAAATTGTCATGTATGGTTGTGTAATATTGGTTGGTAGAATGGCTGATTTGTAAATAATAGTAATAAGAAATACTTATATGTAATTCTCTAATTTTTGGACACCATCCATTACCAAAAAACAATTCTCTAATTTTTGGATTCAATTATAAATGGACATTATTATAATTAGAGTATCCAAACAGCCCCTTAGGAAAATGTTTTCTAATTCTAATGCAATACTAAAATGTAAAGGCACAACCAGAAATGGGAGATCCATTTTGATTCCAAACACTAAAATCTTATTTTGAGATATTTAATTTAATTAATAATTAAATTAATTTTCTCTGATGGTGACCAAAATATGATATATTGCATGGCATAACTCTTTCATATGTTAAATGATTTTTAGGTTATTAGGGTATGCTAGTAAGTGGAGCCCACCATAGACTCTTTCTATTTATGGGTTTTAATTAGATTAGAACTGATCAAAATAGATAATGATGGGCATCCACCTCTCTCTTTCTAATTTTGGAATTAGATTAGGAGAAGGAAACCCAGTAACCCACTAACTGTCCACTAATTAGGGGAATTTCATAAACTTTTTAAAACACATCTAATTAGATTTGATTGTGGTTGAAAAGCAAAAAGGAAAACTCTCCCTCACATAGTGGATGTCTAACCTTATCCATTTATAAAAGGTTAGAAAAATCCTAATGGCAAATAGTGGAATGCCCAACCCTAATTCTTCTTGAGGAATTTAGAAAGGTGAATATCCTATGGTGAAGAGAAAAAGGAGAGCCACCATTACCGGAGTTTGGATATGCTATTAACTTCTGTTAGAAAAAAACCTTTATGCTTAAGGGTGTGTTCGTTTGCCGAGAAAATGAAAGAAAGTAAATGAAAATAGGGGAGAGAAGTGTTCGGTTGAGAGGAAAAGAAATTACAAGAATCTGTGGGGCGCACAGATTCTTGTCTTTTAGTGCATAACTTTCGTTCACTTTCTTTGAAAATTGTTTTTCACAAAATTTTCTTTCAAAAAGGTAGGTTCTTTTGCAAGAAAGTAATGTTAAAAGTTTTGAATTCCTATTTTACCATTAATTAATGTCACATATAACATTTCATGTAAAAATGAATTATTATGAAGGGTAATTTAGAAATATCCACCTACTTTCTTTCACTTTCTTTTCTTTGATACCAAACACCCTATTACTTTCTTTTCTTTTACTTTCTCTCATTTTCTTTTCCTTCACCCATTTCTTGCAAACTGAACGGACCCTAAAGAGGTTCGTGTGAAGGAAAACTTTTAAGTTTTCTTGTTCTCATTTAAATAAATTTAATTAAAACATAGCTTGATCTTAGAATTGATAAATGTCAATCCCAAGCCATCTAAAATTTTAGAATCTACAAGTGTCTAGATTTGCTTATTGAGAAAATTTTATACAAGCTATCACGATCCTTAGTCTGCCTCTTGTCATATGCACTTTCGGATCCATACTCATGAACCTTCCATTGCCTTTTACAAATCTTATCAGCAAGTAATGCACTACACACACTACACCAAAAATCTTTTTGACCCACGGCCCAAAACCATTGTTTTTGTGAAAAATCACGGTTTTGGCCATTGTAAGTGGTTAATAAAAACCACGGCTATAAGTCGAAAATAGTTGGAAAAAACAGTTTGTTTAGGTCTTTCTTTAAAATTGAGCTAAACTAACATAAACAAAGAATTAGAAACAATTGTAGTGGTTGTTACATTACTAATAACATTCGATCATAGCAAAGATAAAGAAGATCAATCTATTACTATTGCTTGAATTAGAAACAATTGTAGTGGTTGTTAAATTACTAATAACATCGATCATAGCAAAGATAAAGAAGATCAATCTATTACTATTGCTAGTAAATAACAAGACTCATATAGTTGTTAAAGAAAATGTGAAGCTAAAATGGAAGATTTTGAGGATAATTAGATTACATATAATGGGAGTGTAAGTTGCGGGCTAAAGATGTGTGGCAGATCTGTGGTAAAACTGAAGACAAGTTTGGTGAACTCCACTTACCTGGTGTGAGCATGGGATCTTCCTACCCACTTTCACAATTATATGTTTTGACTTGAGTCGCCACCTATTCATTCTTAGGGATAGGTCCCGGGTATTTGTTTGTTTGGATAAGGCAAATGGTCTAATCAGAGTTAGGGTAAGTGGTTCGATTAAGCCCTGAGGAAGGTGTTAGGCACCCCAAGACCCCCGTTTTATAACGGTTACCTACTCCCTAAACTTAAGCCAATTATAATCTCAAAGTTTAATTAGAATGTCCAAAGTTTTTAAGTGAGTGCTAATCCAAGAAAAATAGAAAGCTAGATGGCTAGGGTCGAACCCGAGTTGGGTTGCCTACGTACTCACATGGTGAGATCAGACCGAGCGTAGTTCTGGCACATGAGCCCGTGTCGAGGCTAGGGGGGAGTGTGTGTGTGCATAGGGTGGTCAAAGGGTCTAGCCTAGAAGGCTATGGTTTAGTTGACCAAGGAGGTCAAGTGCACAAGGGGTAGGTCTAACCCTGGTTAGAGGAGATTTAACTATGGTTAGGTGAGCTAACCAAAGCTAAAGAGGTCCTACAAGTCTCTTTTTGGTTTTTTGTATTTTTATATTTTTTGGGATTTTAGAGATATTTGAATGTTTTTGGTATTTTGGTTATATTTGCATGTTTTTGGTATTTTGATTATATTTGAATGTTTTTTTGGTATTTTGAGATTTTATTATGTTTTTGGTATTTTGAGCTTTTATCATGTTTTTTTGGATTTTCATATAGGTAGGGTTTTGAAAAACTTAGCTAAAGTCACATTTAATCCAAGAGTTTGGCTAAAAGATTATATTTTAAGACATAAAGAGGGATGTGCCTTATGAATATAAATGGTCTATTGCCAACACCTATTTTGTTGAATTGGTGTTAATAATAGATCAAATATCATTGTCTTTGGTATGAGACATTTTTAAGAATATCCTCTTTAAGTCCTTAAACTATCATTTATTTTAAGTCCTTAAACCATCACCTACCCATAGAACATGAAGGAAAAATAAAGAAATGAAAGAAAATGAAAACTCATCATCTCCCTTTTAAGGTGGTTCATTTACACCATCATTAATGATGTAATGTTGCTCTAAAGAATGTTAGGGAGGGGATGAGCTTTCACAAAAAATTCTAGAAAGAGGACTAGAATCTCAAAAAAGAAACAAAATGAAAAAGAGAGGTATAGCTTTAGCTTTCACTCTCTATGGGCCTACCCATATCCACATTTGTGGGTGCATAAAAAAGAAAAAATATGTACAAGAAAAAAAGGAACATCTCTTTGTTTTTGATATGGGGTCCCTCTACACCATTAGATTGATGTAGAGAGGCCCAACTATGCTTGAGAAATGAGAGATCAAGAAGAGAGAACCAAATAAAAAAAAAGATAAAAAAGAAGAGAAGATGAAAGAATGAGTGCCTACTCCTTCAAGAATTCTCCTTCAATGCTCCAATGGGTAGGGTTTTAGAATCCATAAAGGAAGAGAGTTAGCAAAGAACTCTAAGCTTTTAATCTTACAATTCTTTCCAAGCTCTAAACCTTAGTTTCTTCTCCCTTCTTCAAACTCAAGAGAAATACAAGTGGGTGAGAACCTTCTAGGGGTCTTGAGAGATGGATCTAAGGGATTAAGGGATTGGTATTTATAGGAAAACTAAGAGGTTGGGTTGTGTCTTTTACATGAGGGATAAAAGGAGCTAGTGGGTAAAGACTTGAGTGTTGTAAGGTGAGTTGATAGATTGAGTGTTGTAAGGAGTGTAAGAGAGTTGGTGGGTTGAGTGAACTATGAGTTATATGAGTATGGGTTGTAGGATATAGGGTGTAAGAGAGGTGTAAGAGAGTTGGTGGGTTGAGTGAACTATGAGTTATATAGGTATGGGTTGATGTAAGAGAGGTGTAAGAGAGTTGGTGGGTTGAGTGAACTTTGAGTTATATGGGTATGGGTTGTAGGATATAGGGTAGGTGGATATGGATATGTGGATTAGGTCTTATGGATCATGGGTTATTAGTAGATGGGTCATGGGTTATGATTATTGGACTTTGACTATGACATTTGGGCTTGGGCTATGGAAATAAGCTTTGGGTTAGGCAATTGGGTGATTGGGTATTTGGGCTTGACTATTTGGGTTGGGTAATAAAATTAGGTAATTGGGTTTGATTGAGTTGTCTAGGTATAAGTTTGGTCAAATGGGCTTGGGCCTTGGGTACACCTAGGGCTTACTAAGGTTAGGCTAGGGCTACCTAGGGTTTGGGTTTAGGACTACCTAGGGTTAAGCTTAGGGTTAACTAGGGTTTGGACCATAGCTAAATTAATTAACCACGGTTAAGGGGGTGTAAAAATAGGGTGCTGACACCTGGAATACATCAAATTTTTATATTGTTTCATTCACCAGATACCTACAGAAAGATTATCCAAGAAAGCATCTGGAAGAAAAATGGGTTCTTTAGTTACATGTATTTAATAGCTTTGCAAGGCCATTATTCTAAAATCTGCCTTTTTCTCTATTTTCATGGGATGGCCTTCGAAAATCTTAGAGAAATGGAGAGCCTACAGTTGAAGCTTTCAACATACAACAAGACTTCTCTTATTGCTCATTACTCAAAGTCTCGCTCATAAAATGCCTTTTGCATTCTTGCTCATAAGATGCATTTTGCATTTAACTGAGAGCTCATAGATCTCTTGCCATGTTCTGTCATTAGTTTCACATATGTGAATTGTTAGAATATTTCATGTGGTCCCACACATATACTCTTCTATAAAAAGCCTGGGTTGCATGTTGCCTAAATCAATTAAGGTATATGTAGAATCCCATATCAATTGGCAATCAAATTGATGGACTCTCCATAAATAGGTAGTGGTTTCCTATTTTATAGAAAGTGGTTAAATCCCTGTTCTTTAGTTTCCATAATGGGTAGGAAACCTAAAGGTGTGAGACTCTATCTCCATGGACATATAAATAGGGTAAACGTCCCCCTCCCTCACACGCACAATACACATACGGCTGCTGCATATTGGAGTCCCATCTCTCCGGCCAAGAACGTGTGCAGGAAGTGGGGTAGGCTCCCTTCTTCTATTTTATTTCGCTGAAGATCACATCGGCACATTCCGAAGAGACAGAGGTATGTATTTTTTGTATCTTACAATGTTTGATTGTAACAAGGCTCTAGATCTTGGAAGTTGAATGTTTATTGGATTTTAATTAGTCCTATCAATTGGTATCAGAGCTTAGATTGAGTTTTTTGTTTACAATCAAAATCACATCCTCAGAGTTTGGGTTTTGTTCCCCTTTTTCATACGAATCCAACGAGCCTAACCTTAACTCAATCGGACTTCGGATGATGAGTTCAATTAATAAAAACCGAAGCATATTTATGAAAAAATACTTTATCTTCAAATGTTGCTGTTGGAATCGTGTTTAATCGGGTAGAGAAGACCATCTTGCGGGTCGGGCTGAACCTGATCCGAATTCTATTTGACCCGTTTTCATACACAACTTGTTTTCAACGCTAGGGACTTTTTTTGAGTCTGTTTTGGGCCCGCAAATACTTGGTTCGAAGCCCTTCGCACTAAAATATAGTTTAACAGCATTCTTAAGTTGTTTATTGATGAAAAATTGTTATTTATCGTATGCTTATGTTTAGGAATTAAATGAATGATCCTAAACATAGTGAGTTAATTTGAAGTTTTAGGTCTTGCCTATAGGGGTTTAGGAGGACCAGTAAAATGATCATTTAAGGAATTGTGATTGAAAAGCCCAAAGGTGACCGACTTTTTGAATGTTACAGCTTCTTGAATGTTGGGATTTATATCTCATTAAGATCAGGAGGTAGCATTCAATTGCATAGAATCACTATTTCTGCCCAAAGGAGATTTAGGAGGTTTTTGTGTGAGTTGAGTGAGTAGAATAGTCATGAGTGTGAAGGGGAGAAAGATAACCATCTTGCCTAAAGATAGTGGTAGTATCTGTATCAAACTGGAACACAAATGACTAGGTCTATGCTAATAGGGGGCAAGGACATGTCAAAGTCTCTGCCCAAAGGTGAGATTTTCTGATGTACCTTGTTGTTCCCGCATAGTGGAAAGTTAGCATATGGTAAAACACTCTGATCAATTCGGCATCAACCCCTAGCACGAATTGAGAAAATTGTTAAAGCTATGATCCTTATATTATTAGTGTCTTATAGACATGATTGACTTATTTTAATGCAGTTATGGACGAATCCATGATTCAAAAGCAATTATCAGGGATTGAGCCATTAAAAGGGTCCAATTATAATTCTTGGAGGATGAGCATTGAAATCATGTTGGGTTGTATGGATTATGATTTTTTCCTTACAGAGGATAAGCCTAGTACTCCTATAGCATATTCTCCAGAATCTGTGAATGCCCATTTTGCCAAATGGGTGAAGGCAAAATGGGTGAAGGCAAACCGAATGACCTTGTTGATCATTCGGGCTTCCATTAGTGAGACACTTCGTGGTGGTATTCAAACCACTAACACGGCAAAGGAATTATTTTCAGTTATTAAGAAACAGTTTGTTGGAACTAAGAAGTCTCTCTAGTATGGGTTTCTAGCTTAGTTGATATCGTTGAAATATGATGGTAATGGTAATGTCCTTGAGCATCTCATGAAAATGTCTAAGTGTGCTATTGGGTTACGGGAGCAGGGTCTCACTTTTGAGGATGATTTGTTGGTCCATATGGCAGTTTATTCATTGCCAACGTCTTTTGAAACTTTTTAGGTAAACTATAATGCTCAAGAGACTAAGGGGGATTTTCATCAACTTTCTACATTGTGTGTTACTGAGGAAGAACGTCTTAGGAGCTCTAAATCTGAATCAGCTCATTTAGCCATGCACTCAGGTAGCAAGAAAATTTTCAAGAAGAAAGGCTACAACAAGGTTAACAACTTTAAACCTAAAAAGGGTTTTAAAGATAGCAATAAGAGAGAGGTAGTTAAACCTGAAAGTAAAGAATGTTGGTTCTGCAAAATGAAAGGGCACGTGAGGAAAGACTGTTATAAGTTCCAGAACTGGTTGAAGAAGAACAAAGGAGGTATTAATATAGTTTCAGTTTGTTTTGAGTCAAATCTTATCAATGTTCCAACAAATTCTTGGTTGATTGACTCGGGTGCTTCTGTGCACATTACACATTCTTTGCAAGGGTTCGTTAACAAGAGAAACCCCAGACCAGAGGATAGGCTTTTCCTGGGAAATGCGGAGACGATGAAGGTCGAGCTTGTTGGGACCTGTCATCTAGTCTTAGATTCTGGATTCACTTTGGTTTTAAAGGACACATTTTATATACCGTCATTTAGACGAAACCTTATTTCTATTTCCAGACTTGATGTTATTGGTTATGGTTTTTCTTTTGGAGATGGTAGATTGACTATTTCATACCATTCTGATATTTTTGGACATGGATTGTTAGTTGATAGTTTATATCAGTTATCTATTGATGTTTCCTTTGCATCTTCTTTGTTATGCGTATCTTCTGATTCTTTACTTTTTGGCTCTAAGCGTCCTCGTTTATTAGAGAAATCTTCAATGTTATGGCATAAGAGATTGGGTCATATCTCTAGGAGAAGGTTGGAGGCATTGGTTAAGGATGGGATCCTAGCCCCCTTAGATTTCTCTGATCTTGATACTTGTGTGGATTGCATTAAGGGGAAGATGACTAAGCAACGAAATTTCCAAGCCTCCAGAGATTCAAGCTTATTGGAGTTGATACATACAGATATATGTGGGCCTTTTCCAACTCCTTTTCATGGTGGTCAGCGCTACTTTATCAGTTTTATTGATGATTTATCTAGATTTGCTTATGTCTACTTGATTCATCATAAATCTGAAGCTTTGGAAATGTTTAAGCTTTTTCAGAGGAAAGTTGAGAAACAACTTGACAAGAAAATTAAGGTTGTTCGTTCTGATCGAGGAGGAGAGTACTATGATAGAATGGATCATGACGGTGTCAACCATGGCAATTTTGTTGAATACTTGAGAGGGCAAGGGATTGTTCCTCAATATACTACTCCAAGAACACCTGAGTAGAATGGTGTTTCTGAGAGAAGAAACCGTACCTATCAGAATGTTGTCAGGAGTATGATGAGTCACTCTGAACTACCAGAATCCTTTTGGGGAGAAGCATTAAAGATGGCTGTCTACATTCTTAATAGAGTTCCTTGTAAGGCTGCACTTGAAACTCCTTTTAAGCTTTGGATGGGCAGGAAGCCAAGTCTTGGCCATCTCCATGTTTGGGGATGTCTTGTTGAGGCTAAGTTATATAATCCAGGGATTAAGAAGCTTAACCCCAGGACCGCGACCTGTTATTTTATCGGATATCCTGAAAGGTCCAAGGGTTCAGATTCTATTGTCCATCAAGAAATATGGAAATTGTAGAGACTAGTCATGCAAAATTTTTCGAGGATGGATAGGACAGTGGGAGTTTGAAGCATAGAAAAATTTATTTCCAAGAGGATCCGAGTGACACTCCAGTTTTCTCTTTACCTCTAGTTTTGCCTCGTTCCATTGACACACCAGTTACCATTATTAGAACAGATGATGTGATTTCTACCCCAGCCTCACAAGATCCTGTTTCCCTGGCACCTATTCATGTGGTTTTTGAACCCATCCCTCTTAGAAGATCTAATAGAGAGCGTAGATCAGCCATTCCTACTGATTATGAAGTGTTTGTACAAGAAGGAGAAATTGGAGATCTCAATATAGATGATCCCTTGACTTTTAGGGATGTCATGGAAAGTAATGAATCTCAACACTGGCTTGATGCCATAAGAGAGAAATTGCAATCTATGGACAATAACCATGTTTGGGATTTGGCTGTTCTTCCTGAAAGTAGAAAGATAATTGAATGCAGATGGGTCTTCAAGACCAAGAGGGATTCAGAAGGGGCAATAGAAAGATTCAAGGCCAGGCTAGTGGCAAAGGGTTTTAGGAAAAAACCAGGAGTGGATTTTAACGAGACTTTTTCCCCAGTATCATCAAAGGACTCCTTGAGAATTATCTTGGCCATTGTAGCACATTACAATTTGGAATTGCATCAGATGGATGTAAAGATAGCTTTTCTAAATGGTGATCTTGAGGAAGAAATCTATATGGCTCAACCTGATAGTTTTGAAATTCAAGGTAAAGAACATCTTGTCTGCAAGTTAAATAACTCCATATATGGATTAAAACAAGCCTCAAGGAAGTGGTACTTGAAATTTGATCAAGTAGTGGTTGGATATGGTTTCAAGGAAAATATTGTGGACAAATGCATATATCTTAAGGTGAGTGGGAGTCGATTCATCATTCTCGTGCTCTATGTTGATGATATCCTACTTGCAAGCAATGATATTCCCTTAGTGCATGATACAAAGCATTTTTTATCGAAGAATTTTGATATGAAAGACATGAGAAATGCAGAATATGTGTTGGGAATTAAGATTCATAGGAATCGATCGGTTGGTCTATTGGGATTATCACAAAAGGCATAGGTTGATAAGGTGCTCAAGAGATTTGGCATGTAGAATTGTACACCTGGAGAGACCCCAGTGGTCAAGGGAGACATTTTCAGTCAAGATCAGTGTCCTAGAAATCAGATTGAGAGGAGTCAAGTAGATGCTAAAGAGTATGCCTCGGCGGTTGGAAGCCTTATGTACACAATGCTTTGTATTCGACCGGATATTAGTTATATTGTTGGCATGCTTGGAAGATACCAGAAAAATCCTGGCATTACTCATTGGAAAGTTGTGAAGAAAGTACTAAGATATCTATAGAGAACCAAGAACTTCATTTTGATTTATAAATGAACAAATGAGCTCAAGGTTGTTGGTTATTCTGACTCTGATTATGTTGGCTGTCGAGATAGCTTAAAGTCCACTTCTGGATACATTTTCTTACTTGTTGATGGATCAATCTCTTGTAGATGCTCCAAACAATCTATAATGACTGATTCAACCATGTTTGCAGAGTACACTGCCTGTTATGAAGCGACCCGTCAAGCTTTGTAGACCCCATTCATAGGCCTATGGTCATCTATTGCGATAATGAAGCTGTTACCAAGTATGTGAAGCATGAACGAGTGACCAAAAGCAACAAGCACATAGAAATCAAGTATCTTTTAGTATGTGAAAAAGTCAGAGAAGGGTTAATTGAGATTCCTCATCTAACCACAACCAACATGATTGCTGACCCTCTTACAAAAGGACTTCCTCCAAGAGTTTTTACGAAGCATGTGGCTCGTATGGGAGTATTAGAGTCTTTTGCCAGTGCTATTTGAGTGGGAGCTCACAACAATTTATTTATCATATATGCTATGATATTATTGTTATCGATAACTTGCATATAACTAAATTGATGATGCATCATTTATTATAAATTTGTATTGTTGTGCATATGCAATGACGTTATACTTGAAGCTTGCCTGAGAGTATCTGTACTTATACTCTATGTTGTATGCTTGGGCTAGATGTGTTTAGGCACCACATCAGTAAACCCTCATCCTAATAGGTTGGTGAAGGTTTTCACATGGCGGCTAGCCATAATATACTAGGATGACATACCATGAGTATGAAGCAAGACGTACATGAGAATGCACATATTAGATTGCATGAGGGACGTGTAGTTTCTCTATACGACTTGGTAAAAAAAAAATATGAAGTTTAAGACTCAAACTTATTAATGATACTAATTTTGAGACCATAGAACTGTCTTAGTGTCAATTAGGAACACTTTGCACAATTATGATCCACTATTAGTGTTATTTTTCAGTTTGGGTAAAAGTTGAGGTAGTACCTAATTGTTTAAGACAATGGTTTTCAAAATTTAACAGAGTGGCCACTCGCTTTTCAAAGATTGTAACTAAGAGAGTCGTTTTCAAAACTAACTAGTATATGTGTGGACCAAGTGGGAGATTGTTAGAATATTTCATGTGGTCCCACACATATACTCATTCTATAAAAAACCTGGGTTGCATGTTGCCTAAATCAATTATGGTATATGTAGAATCCTATATCAATTGGCAATCAAATTGATGGACTCTCCATAAATAGGTAGTGGTTTCCTATTTTATAGAAAGTGGTTAAATCCCTGTTCTTTAGTTTCCATAATGGGTAGGAAACCTAAAGGTGTGAGACTCTATCTCCATGGATATATAAATAGGGTAAACGTCCCCCTCCCTCACACGCACAATACGCATACGGCTGCTGCATATTGGAGTCCCATCTCTCTGGCCAAGAACGTGTGTAGGAAGTGGGGTAGGCTCCCTTCTTCTATTTTATTTTGCAGAAGATCATATCGGCACATTCTGAAGAGACAGAGGTATGTATTTTTTGTATCTTACAATGTTTGATTTTAACAAGGCTCTAGATCTTGGAAGTTGAATGTTTATTGGATTTTAATTAGTCCTATCATGAATTTCCTCTAATTGCCAAGTTGCCATCCATCACTGTCTGCGTGTGTGTTGCTTCTCCACTTGTATGCATTACTTCTTCCTACTTCAGTCTTCTCATGTTAATATAACCCTAAACCCTACAACTTGAACCCTCAACCATAGATGTGAAACAATTACCACATTGAGAAGTCATCAAATGTGTCAGCATACAACAAGACATCTATTGTTTATTATTATTGTTGATATTAATATTCCTAGAGATAGCTCTTATAAATATAAGAAAAAGCTTTCTAATGCTGTTTATAGCTTCCTTTTTATTTTTTTGGTGATGGATATCATTTACTTACGTTGGTGTTGGTAGAATCAGATGGTCAGAAGTTAGCTTGGGCATTGGAGCTCTTGCAACTCATACCTGGGTGGGATTAGATCCCATGACCTCTTCCATTGAAGGCCACACCCCTACCACTCACGCAAGGTAAATGGACAACACAATTTTTTCTTTTTTAAATATGATATGATTATGACACAAGCATGCATGGTGTAGAGATCAAGAAGGCTGTATCACTTGGGATTCCATCAATTCATGTTTGAGACCAATTTTAGGATGTATTTAGTAAGGCTGTAAATAGATCTGATTGGAGAGGATCTGGCTATATTTGAACTAAATCAACAGATCTAACAAAAAAGCCAACAAGTGCATATAGATTCAAACCAAAATTTACCCAAAACAACTCTCAAATTCTCAAGTTACCACAAGAAAAGGCAAACCTAAGAAATGATGACAATAGCACCCCCAGCCTCCTTGACCTTCTTCTTGGCGATCTTTGACACGATCTTGGCCTTAACAACAATGGGTTGAGACAATGGCAAGACAAAATGTGCCCGTGATGGTGGAAATTAGGAAACAAGTGCTGTGGTAGCTAGGTGTTAGAAAAGTAGAGGGATATTTCTCTGTTTCAAAAAACCCAAAGAAACCAGATAAAATCCAATCCAAATTTGTTTGAAGGCAGCTTTGATAGCTGGGTGTCAAAAATATCAAAACCAGGAGCTCGATTTAGAGACTTCCTCTTCAATTAACTATCATACACCCTAACCACCAGCCTTGTCCACTCAAAAAAAAATTGTAAGGTCCGGGGTGAAATCAGCTAAATTAAACTTGATGCTACTGAGGAACATGGTAATTTTTTTCTCTGATCAAATTTCAAAAGTTCTGCTTCATTAATGACTTGTTCCGTAAGGGTGTGTGTGTTCATTTGGCAAGAAAGTGAGGGAAAAGAAAAGAAAAGTGTGTTTTCTTGCACTTTTCTTGTGTTTGGTTTGCAAGAAACACACTTTTATTTTCTTGCACTTTCTCAATTGTGACAAACTTCTTTTGCCCCAAGCTTTTTTGCCCCCCTCAGGGAAGGGAAGCAATAGGTCTCCCATTTCCGAGAAGGACCATGAAATATATCAAGGAATCCCGACACAGAAATTTCACAATTTAATATTACTCGACGAAAACCAAAATTGATTAGAGCTACAAGAATAATCAAATAGGAAAAATGCACATCTTTCTTTAATTCTAAACACCCAACCCCTTCTCAGGCCAAACATTTACAAAACTCCCATCTTACTTTGGTAAATCATCAATAGCTGAGTTAGGTCCTCCTCATACTTGATCACATAATTCTTCAAGAACACATCTTCAGCCTTCATCAATGCATTACCCATCTGCCCCTTCTTCATCAGACCTTTTGAGAGCAAAACTTCAATCACAGAACACCTGGGCATGGTTCTCTTCTCCAAACTAAGGAGAAGTATGGTCGGGTACTGGGCAGCTCTGAGAGCTGATTCCGGTGACAACCCGCAGGAGTTTATGAGGTAATTGACAGTGAGAGATGGCTGGACGATGGAAGTTGAAATGGGAGAGGCAGATTTGAGAGATGAAACTTGAAGGGAATAGAAATGGGTAGTTGAATCTCCATTCCACCTAAAGCGGAGAGGATATCTGCAGAGGGGACGAAACATTTTAGGAGCTGCGTATGTGTGTGGCTGTGTGTGTTAAGCTGTTTACCTTAAAAAAAAAAAAAGGAAGGAAAATAATCACCTCCTCGGTCAGTGACATGAGGAGGGGCGTCTTGGCTCCCTTTTTCTTGCCATGTGTCCCCCTTCTAACCCCATTTAACCGTGGTTAAGATTCATCTACCCTTAGGGTTCACCCATCCACCCTCGCTTTTTAGAAAAATAAAATAAAATAATTATCCCAATCTTTAAGGAAGAAATGGATGATGCCAAACTCTTTTACCCTACTCAGGGAAGGGAATAATAGGTCTCCCATTTCTAGGGACCTTGAAATATATCAAGGAATCCTGACACAGAAATTTCACAATTTAACAACTTGAAGAGAACCAAAACTGATTTGAGTGACAAGAATCATCAAACAAAAAAAAAATGCACATCTTTCTTTAATTCTAAAGTTATGAATAAAGTTCAGATACTGAAACCCCCAAACCCCAAGGCCCAAGCATTTACAGAACTCCCATCTTAGTTTGGTAAACCTTCAATAGCTGAGGTAAGTCCTCCTCATACTTGACCACATATTTCTTCAAGAACACATCTTCAGACACTTTCAATGCCTTGCCCATGCCAGCCTTCTTCATCAAACCCTTTGAGAGCAGAACTTCAAATACAGAACACCTGGGCATGGTTCTCTTCTCCAAACTAAGAAAGAGAGTGGTCGGATACTTGGAAATATCAACCGGTGTCCAATTCAGCTTGTTCATGAAGAAATCCAATGCTATACTGATCTTCTTCTCTAAAGCACCCATACACATTGGTAGCTTTCTGAACAGGGAGAGAATCTTGGCATTTGACCAGCCAAAGCTCCTATAGACCGCCAACTTTGCTTCCCAGATACCCTTATTGATTCCCAACAGCCTCCGGAGGCCATGGGCAAACATCAAACTCGAGGGATCGAAACCCATCTTAATAATCTTCATGATAGCCTCGCTAAACAAGTTTGGGTTCACACATAGCGTTCGAGGGTTTCTCATGATAATCTTGGAAATAGCCGATTCAGGAACACCATGATTTTGCAAGATCCTAAAGTTTCACTTTGGGAGTCTGTGGAGGAAATATGCCATGCATTGGAGTGCCAAAGCAATGTTCTCGTTTGTGCAAAGGAAACTCTTGATGTAATTGAAAGAAGGGATGATTTTACTCTCCAAACTCCTTTTCAAGATCTCTGTGGGTCTACTGAAAGCATCTTTGCAAGGATGGGATCTGGAATCCCATTATTCCTGAAAAACTCAATCTTGGGTTTTAGGTGTTTGTTGGGATCGGCCAATAGTATTGGTGGGTATTTGCTGATGAGTTTCGCGATGTGGGTATTGGTGAATCCGTAGTTCTGGAAGAGTTTGAGGACAAAATCTGGTTTGGTGAGGGTTTTGATATGAATTCGCTGGGCAGCTTTGAGAGCTGATTCCTGTGACAATCCGCAGGAGTTTACGAGGTAATCCACTGTCAGAATTGATTCCTGGATCTTGGATTTTGAGATATGAGAAATGGATTTGAGAGATGAGATTTTAAGAAAATAGAAATGAGTAGTTGAATCATTCCATTTCCACCTCAGGTGGTTGGGATTTCCGTAGAGGAAACGAAACATTGTAAGAAAGGAAAAAATGCTAGCAGACATTCATCCCCTCTTATTGTGCGAGTAATAGCAACTGGGTGCGGGTCGGTACATTAACTCGGGTTGGAGGGGTAATGCCAGTTCGGGTTTAGCCCTCGGTCTATAATTTAGTAATTAGTATGGGATGGTGAACCCGACCTAAGCCAGAACTCAGCTATGTGTCACGGACAATTTACGTTGCTATGCAAATCCCATGCGGCACTTGATCAATCTGTCGATCAAGTCAGCCTGTTCGGTCAATTACCTAAGACACTATACAAGTAATGAAATAAAAGACACTAGGGGAGCAGGTGATCAAAGATGGTGCAAAGACAACCCACTCAAGTGAACTACCACCTCCCCTACAAGGTGGATGATAAACCTTTTACCAATTAGCAGAAGGAAACATCCTATGTGCTGGTGGAGTCATACTCCCTTATTACAAAAATGCCACTAAGACTTTGGTGACTAAAATACCCTTTAACAAAAGATAAAAAGAGATAAATAGTGCCACCACCAAGGCCATGCAAACATTACTGGACGAATGGTCGTGATACACTCCCCCACTTGTTAAGTTGACGCACTCGTCAACTTGTTCGCTAAGTATTCTTCAATCTTATCTACGAATGGGAGAAGAGTGACGCCTAGATCCCAACTAGCTTTGGCGCCGGATAACCCTTTCCATATTACCAAATACCCATATGGGTGGGCCTGGTCAGTGAGGCTTGGACATGATGATCCGCAATAATACGCTTAACTTTTTTTTGGGATACGGTCGTTACGATAGCTGCAAGCCGGTTTGGAGTGTTGCGAGTGAGGTCTTCCTTGTTTGCATTAGACGGCTTTAACACACTGACATGAAAGACCAAGTGATATCTGCGAAGTGACTCGGGCAGTTTCACCATTTAGGAGACTTTTTTCACCTTTTCAGTGATAGGGAATGGTCCTTCGTACTGGCGAACTAAGCTTCGGTTGCCTTTACGAAAGAACTTCAAGTTATTTGGATTTAACTTTATCAACACTAAGTCTCCCACCTTGAACTTATCTTGCCTTCTTTTTGGATCCGCAAATTTCTTCATTCTTCTAGCGGCTTTCTCAAGGTATG
Organism: Tetracentron sinense; assembly: GCA_015143295.1. Taxonomy (NCBI): domain Eukaryota; kingdom Viridiplantae; phylum Streptophyta; class Magnoliopsida; order Trochodendrales; family Trochodendraceae; genus Tetracentron; species Tetracentron sinense. The sequence continues at coordinate 20,942,271 of CM026563.1, read as the reverse complement.
CTTGGGTAATGTCCGCATTTTTATTCCATTCTTTGGCAAACTTGTAGGCGCTTGGGCTGGTTCCTTGGTAACCGACAACGACTGTATGAGGCGTTAGTGGTTGTTACCCGGTTACTAGCTCGAATGGGCTCTTGTTTAACTAAGAGCTTTGTTGTAAGTTGAAGCAAAATTGAGCGATATCGAGCAAGTTCACCCAATTCTTCTGATTAGCACTGACAAAGTGCCTAAGGTATTCTTTAAGGAGAGCGTTAAAATGCTCGGTTTGGCCATCAGTCTGAGGATGACTACTTGTTGAGAAGTTGAGCTTAGTCTCAAGAAGTTTGAACAATTCTGACCAGAACTTTCCCATGAATCTTGAGTCTCTGTCACTCACAATGTTCTGAGACACACCCCACTATTTCACTACATTCTTCATGAACAAGTAATTTGCTTCATCTGCTGAACAGTGCAATGGTGAGAGGATGAAAGTAGCATACTTTGAGAATCTGTCGATCACCACTAGGATCGACCCAAACTCCCCCACTTTTGGCAAGGCCGAGATGAAGTCCATAGAGACACTCTCTCATGATCTCCTAGGGATAGGTAATGGCTTCAAGAGCCCAAGAGGCCTATTCCTTTCCACCTTATTTTGTTGGCATACAAGACAAGTCTTCACATATTCTGCAACATCATCTCGCATACGAGGCCAGTAGTAACCCCGTTCTAGCAAGGTAAATGTGCGGCGCCATCCTTGATGACCTGCCCAAAGAGCATCATGATACTGTTTTATAAGATCCTTCCTGAGGTCCCCTATCCTTAGGACAAAGATGCGATTTCTTTTTGTGTAAAGAAGCTCGTCATTGATCCAGAAGTGACGAGTCTTGCCACTTTCAACTAGTGGCCTAATTACCTTCACCTGGTGATCGGTCTTCTACCCTTCACGGATCTTATCGTGCATGGTAGATTACAACCGTTGCACACACCTATGCATCACCTTTTTCAAGGCCGCAAGTTCCGCTTTACGACTTAAGGCATCGGCAACATTGTTGTACCGAACCAGCTTGTACTCTAGCTCAAAGTCGAATTCCGCTAGCATCTTTTGCCAGCGCGCTTGCTTGGACATTAGCTTCTTCTGCGTCATGAAGTGAGACACGACCACATTGTCGGTCTTCACCACAAATTTGGATCCAAGTAAGTAATGTCTCCACACCCGAAGGCAATGCACCACCGCAAACAACTCTTTCTCTTGAGCTGTGTAGTGACGTTCAGTTTCAGATAGCTTTTGGCTCTCATAAACAACTGGATGTTCTTCTTGCACCAACACTCCTCCAATAGCATAATCTAACGCATCAATCTGTACTTCAAAAGGCTTCACCAAGTCTAGTAGTGCAAGAACAGGATGTTGGGTCGCGGTAAGCTTCAGTCTCTCGAAGACTTCCTGACACTCCCTTTACCATACCCATGTATGCTCTTTTTTAAGTAGGTCAGTTAATGGTGCTACAATTACTGAGTAGCCTTTAATGAACTTACGGTAGTAGTTCACAAAGCTTAGGAAAGATCGCAGCTTGGTGGTAGTCGTAGGTGGCTTCTACTCTTGAATGGATCGGATCTTGTCCTCCTCCATTCTCACTTGTCCCTTGCCCAAGACGTGGTTAAGGAAACTAATTCGCTCCTGCGCAAATGAGCACTTCTCCTTCTTAACATACAAACTGTTCTCCTTTAGCAAGGCCAACACATTTTGCAAGTGTTCAACGTGCTCCTCAAGAGTTGAGCTATATATCACGATATCATCCAAGTAAACCATAATGAACTTGTCAAGGAACTCATGAAATATCTGGTTCATTAATGTTGAGAAGGTAGCTGGTGCGTTGGTAAGGCCGAAAGACATCACCATGAATTCGAATGCGCCGTATCTCGTCACGCAAGTTGTCTTAGGTTCGTTGCCCTCCGCGATGCGAACCTGATAGTAGCCTGATTGCAAATCAAGCTTACTGAAGTACTTGGTTGTCCCAAGTTGGTTGAGCAAATCAACAATCAATGAGATGAGATACTTATTCCACACGGTCAACTTGTTTAATGCTCGGTAATCCACGCAAAGCCTAAGACTCCCATCATGCTTGTGCTGGAAGATGATTGGTGCTCCAAATGGTGTCTTGAAGGGGTGGATGAAGCCTGACTCCGAGAGATCATCAAGTTGCTTCTGAAGTTCAACAAGCTCCGGAGGGGCCATACGATAAGGGGCTTTAGCAGGTAGCTTAGCCCCGGGAACAAGTTCTATCTCATGGTCAATTGCTCGACGAGGAGGAAGGGACTTTGGCAACTTTTCGAGCATGACGCTAGCAAACTTCATCAGCACCTCGATCACTTTCTTCGGAACTGGACCTTGCTCCAGTTGAGACTCTTCCCTCAACGTAGCCAAGTAAGTCATTTCTTCCTTCTTCAACCCTTTCTTAAGCTGTAGGGCCGAAAACATCTTCTCTCCACCTTTGCTTGCCACTGTTGAAATCATACATGGAGAGTCACCAAAGATGCACAGCAATCGCAGGTAAGGCATTGGCACGGCCTTGGATTCCTGCAAGAACTCCATCCCCACAATGACTTGGAAGTCATCCATGAGAATCGCTGTCAAGTTGGTCTTTCCTGACCAAGCTCCTACTTCAATGGGCACGCCCTTAGCTACCTCATGAATAAGCTTCGCTGCTGAGTTCACGGCATTGATGCGACTCGAATCTTTCTCTAGCTTCAATCCTAGTTGCTTAGCTTCTTCTTCTGCAACAAAGTTGTGAGTTGCCCCCGTATCCACCATGGCACGGGTGGCCTTCCTATTGATTTTCAAATCAATGAACATGAGCCCCTTCGACTGTGGTGCTTTCCCATCACCCTAAGTCTTAAGAATATTAAGTAACCTGATGGCTCCCATCCTAGGCTATTCTTCCTCATCATCATCACTCTCGGATAGTTCATCATGCATAACTGAGTTACCCACTGACGCCTGCAGGACATTGAGGGCTTGTTTCTGTGGACAAACTGCTACTCGGTGCGGTCCACCACAAAGAAAGCACTGCATCGGCTTGAAACCCGAACTCTTTAATGTTGAAGCTTCTTTGCTCAGCCCAGACTTGCCATTGTTATGCTTATTCTCATTCAATGGTCAGGAAGATTTGTTGTGGCTAGTGTGGGTCGAGTTCACCTTCATCTTGTTAGGGTCACTTGTGGAGTAGTCATTTAGACGCTCTGCTGCTACTTGTGCTGAAGCTAAGTCTTAAATACGTTGCCTCTACAACTCTGTTTGTGCCCAAGGTTTCAATCATTCCATAAAGTAGAACATCTTGTCTTTCTCGGACATGTCCTTGATGTCTAGCATGAGGGTCGAGAACCGCTTCACATACTCACGCACCACGCCTGTCTGTTGCAAGTGTCGTAAGTTCCTCCTAACGATGTACTCCACATTCTCGGACAAGAATTGGGCTTTCAACTCCCTCTTCAAGTCCGTCCAAGAATCAATGACGTATCTCCCATTTTGAATGTCATCGTATCGAGTACGCCACCATAACTTAGCATCACCCGATAGATACATTGTCATTGTCGAGACCTTGTTTTTCTCTGATTCCTATCTCACGGCTCGGAAATACTGTTCCATGTCGAACAAGAAATTCTCAAGCTCTTTTGCATCTCTCGCACCATTGTACAAGCGAGGCTCTAGCATCTTCACCCGACTATATGTCTCGGTAGAGCCATGAGGGCGTACCAACTGCCATAGTAAGCACATTCAACCGGTTTGAGAGCTCAATCTTGGCTTGAAGAGCATCCACTGTCCCCTTCACGTCCTCGGTCAAGGTCTCTACTGATCCGGCCAATTCCCAGTGTCCTTGTTTTATGTTGCATACTCGGTCATCCATTTGCACCAAGGTATGCAACATCCCATCAATCTGTGCTGTCTGGGCTTCCAACTCATCCAGATGATCCTTGTTAGTGCACACTTCTGTCCCCTGTGCCATGTCTTCTAGCCTTGAATACACGGTCACGACCTTACTCTGATACCAACTATCATGGACAATTTACGTTGCTAGACAAATCTCGTGCGGCACTTGATCAATCAGTCGATCAAGTCAACCTGTTCGGTCAGTTACCTAAGAAACAAGAGTAAAGCACACCACAATGCACAAGAAAGAAACAAAGATCAATATTATTGCATAAAGAAAAAGGTTACAGGACACTATACAGGTAATGAAAATAAAAGACACTAGGAGAGCAGGTATTCAAAGATGGTGCAAAGACAACTCACTCAAGTGAACTACCACCTCCCCTACAAGGTGGATGATAAACCTTTTACCAATTAGCAGAAAGAAACATCCTATGTGCTGGTGGACTCATACTCCCTTATTACAAAAATGCCACTAAGACTTTGGTGACTAAACTACCCTTTAACAAAAGATAAAAAGAGACAAATAGTGCCACCACCAAGGCCATGCAAACATTGCTGGACGAATGGTCATGACACATGGCCATGAGGCTCGAATATGAGATATCAATTGCGATAACCTCAGGAGAGTTCAATCACACCCCACAGACCAACACGTCCCTTTTAACCCTATGTCCCTTTTAACCCCTATTAACTATGGTTAAAATTCACTAACCTTTGGGTTCAAAAATATAAATTTTTTAAAAAAATAATAATAATATAAAATATTAACTCCCAAGTGTTAAAATTCTTGACTAGAGTTAAATATATTTTAGTATTTTTTCTAAAATACTATTTATATTTTATTTAATTTTCAAATGTTTGAGGGTGGTTGTTGCCCTTGCTCATGGCTATTCCTTATTAAATAATTATATAATATAATATAATTTTTTTTCAAAAGTTTAAGAGCAGATGCTCCCCTTGCCTTATTAATTTATAATATATATTTCAAAAGTTCATGGAGGACAGTTGCCCATGCCCCATGTCTATGCCTTATTAACCCATTATTTTTTTTTTCTTCAAAAGTTCAGAACAACTGCCCAGCGTGTTTGTACATTGCAACTGAATACATCAAATATTTTTCAGTGATGACATGAATTATCACTGCAAACCCTTCAGAGAAGTCTAACCAAAAGAGAAAAAAAAAACTGAAATTAAACCCATGAATTGCGAAATAAAAAGTGACCAAATTAGTTCATTTATTCCTCTGTTCCACCAGTTTTGGCAAATTTAAAACCATATTGATCAAATGGACTATAGGGCAAAACTTCGTGTCCCATACTTGAAGAACTGCAATTGTAAATCGACTGACCAGGTCCTCTTTAAATAGTAAATCTTATTCAAATAATCACATTCGAAGTTTAGACCGTAACAATGCACTGTTTTTGACTAAACTGGTAGTGATATTGCCTAGATGGAGTGGAAGCTATGAATAGAAGTGTAGGAGACAGGAATGAGCCATCCTAATGCTGATCATTGAGACAGAAAATTGATACAGGTCATAATGAGGGTGTTTCTCTTCTTCAAGATCTCACTCCACCACCATACTTTTCTAGAGCATACTCCATGAGACCAGCTCAGGCGATCCACAGGCGCTTAAAAGTTTCTGCAGGATCCACTTCACTTTACTGTTGTAAATTCAAGATATCTTGGCTCCTCATAAGCTTTCACCTTTCTTTGCGGCCCTCTTCATTAATGATCAGACCAACAGCTGCTGCCACCGTGTGGGGAGGATGCGAGTCCTTTCTCCCATCTTCATCTTGACGTGATCCATTGAGCCTTGATATTTGTAGATGCTTCTTAGAATCATTGGCTTTCAATTTCAACCATCAGGGTTGAATGTTTGAGTTCAGTTTACCTGCCAAAAGAAAACAAGAGCTGCATAATTTGATTCAGTATGCGATCTTTTAAAGTATTTCCTGATCCGGATAGTTAAGATTGTCGGACACCAAAGAATATTTTCAATTTAACAGACAATCATCTAAGGATTCTGAACAGCTCTGCAATGGTCAGGGATTTTCAAAGAAGTCACAATCACTCTTGGAAACCACCAGCACATCGCCTGCAAAGAGTACAGGAGTATGATCACTTGTTTAGACAATAGTAATTCTCAATTGCACCTCAGTGTTGAGACCGTGGCTTTGCTCGAGCACTATGATTTATCCCATTGATGTGACAGAAACTATATAGAGCTGATGAGAATCTCTAGTTGAGTATACTACATTTCCTAAGGGACATGCAGGATGAAACTTTATCAGAGGATATGTGAGTCTTAATTCAGTTCAGACCAAATCTACTGAATTTTCTGTTATTTAAGAGCATATAAAATGAAACTCCCTGGGGTCCTACTGTCAGATTTTTGCATAATCAACCATTAGTCGCAAGTCCATCTCCATATTTGGTTATCCAATGACGCAGTCACTCTATTGGCCGGAAAAATATCCTCAGAAAAGGTCTCTGTTATCCCCAATATGTTAGGGTGCAGACATAGACATCAAAACAATCTTATATACAAAGCATGGGAAGGAATGGATGCCCATAAGATGCACTCCATCCAACTGTGGAAAAAATCTCAGCTCAATGACTCACTGAGGCAAAACAAGAAAGCAATCACAATTCACAGGACGCATCATAAGGGAATGTAGAGGAGCACCATTACAATGTAGAGCCAGTCTGGAAAAACCAACAATATTGTCTCTTGAAGATTATGGAACAGCCTAAATCTCACAATTGGTAGGGGGGAGATAGAGAGAGATGAGAACCTGTGGACAGAAGGGAACTCGAAGACGTTTGTAAATATATTGAAAAGAAGGAACATCCACCATGGAATCTAATGCAGGACATCAAGCATGTGATGACTAGCAACTTCAGACGAGTTCAAGTAGAGCATATACAGCACTGACCTATACAAATTACAACATCCATGAAATAAAAAATAGTGATGTTTACCAATAAAAGAATATATGAAAAATAGTGATGCATGCTTATTTTGAATGTGAGAAATTATAAGTGTATAAAATTACTCAAGGCCATGCAACTTAACGTCTTCGAGAATAAATATTGTAAAAGCTACTAAACTAAAATATGAAAACAAATACCATCAATTTTCTCAGAAATTATTGAAACACCCTAACAGGACAAATACCATTCACATGTATAACGTAAATTTAGAGAGTGCTACAAGTCTACAACTGGGCCAACTTTAATCAACATGATATGTATGTGAAATTATTCAAGCTCTTCTGTGATCGCTAATTAAACTGATATATTAATCTAAGCACAAAAAGAACAGTACAACAAAAAGAGTTTACAAGAGAGTAAACTCAGAAAGAGTACTAAAGATGACCCCAATCTGAAACTGCAGTAGGGGATGGTCTCAGCCCATTACAGCTCCCAAAACCTCTTTGTCACCAAATGGAGCACCATTCTAAGACAAGTTCTTAAAATCCGTCTGTTCCACTTCCTTCAGAGATCTAAATAATAACCCATACACAATGAAATCAACATCACCCAAAAAACAATATATATATCAACATCACCCAACAAGCTAAAACTTTTGAGATTATTTCGAACTGTTTAATTAAACTTCTTAGTAATATAGAGCATGCAGTTTATAACCACAAAACAAGCAAAAGCTTACCTGAGTGTTCTTCCATATTTGAGTAAAAGTCAGTCGAAAATTAATCTGAAAGCCAGTGAACAGTTTTTCTTCTTGACTATCTGTTAAGAAAACAACATGTGGTACAAAGATCTAGTTTCTAACACTTCAAATGGAGAATAAACTTGGGAGTCTTCAAATGGAGAATAAACTTGGGATAACCTTCAAGAGGATTTTCCTATTTATTTCACTTTTGTGAGAGTTTACCGTATTGCATTGCCACAGTGAAATGAACATTGATCATTACAAGGCGGATAAAGAAAAGTGGAGAACATCTAGCTAGTTTTTGGAATTCGATATCAAATCATCCCAATCTTTTAAGGAAGAGTTGTTCGATCCCAAGTTCTTCCACCCTGCTCAGGGAAGGGAACTAATAGGGGTATCCCATTTCCAAGGGACCATGAAATATATCAAGGAATCCCGGCACAGAAATTTCACAGTTAAATATTACTTGAAGAAAACCAAAATTGATTAGAGCTCCCAGAATCATCAGAAAGGAAAAATGCACATTTTTCTTCAATTCTAACCCCCCAACCCCTTCTCAAGGCCAAACATTTACAAAACTCCCATCTTACTTTGGTAAATCATCGATAGCTGAGGTAGGTCCTCCTCATACTTAATCACATAATTCTTCAAGAACACATCTTCAGCCTTCATCAATGCATTACCCATCTGCCCCTTCTTCATCAGACCTTTTGAGAGCAGAACTTCAATCACAGAACACCTGGGCATGGTTCTCTTCTCCAAACTAAGGAAGAGTGTGGTCGGGTACTTGGAAATGTCGGCCGGTGTCCAATTCAGTTTGTTCACGAAGAAATCCAATGCTGTCTTGATTTTCTTCGCCGAAGGGGCCATACAAACGGGTTGCTTTCTGAACATCCAGAGAATCTCGTCCTCTGACCAACCATAGCTCCTATAGACTGCCAATTTTGCTTCCCATATACCTTTCTTCACCCCCGAAAGCGCAGCGAGGCCATGGACAAACATCAAACTCGAAGGATCGAAACCCATTTCTATAATCTTGGTGACAGATTTGCTAAACTTATATGTTTTCAGAGATAGTATCCGAGGGCGGATCATGATCATCTTCAAAATAATCGATTCGGGTACGCCGTGATTTCGCAAGATTGCAATGTTAGGACCCATTACCTTCTGGGGACTGTGAAGGATCCATGTGGCTCGACCGAGTGAGAAAGCAATGTTCTCGTTTGTGTGAAGGAAACTCTTGAGGTAATTGAAAGAAGGGATGATTTGATTCTCTAAACTCCTCCTCAAGATGCTTGGGTCTGCAGAGAGCATCTTTGCAAGGATGGGATCTGAAATCCCATTATTCCTGAAAAACTCTATCTTGGGGCTTAGGTTTTTAATGGGGTCGGCCAAAAGTAGAGATGGAGACTTGGTGATGAGTTTCACGATGTGGGTATCGGTGAATTCATAGTTTCGGAAGAGTTCGAGGACGGAGTCTGGTCTGATGGCGGTTTTGATTTCGATTTTCTGGGAAGCTCTGAGCGCTGATTCCGGTGACAACCCGCAGGAGTTTATGAGGTAATTGACAGTGAGAGATGGCTGGACGATGGAAGTTGAAATGGGAGAGGCAGATTTGAGAGATGAAACTTGAAGGGAATAGAAGCGGAGAGGATATCTGCAGAGGGGACGAAACATTTTATGAGCTGCGAATGTGTGTGGCTGTGTGTGTGTTAAGCTGTTTACCTAAAAAACAGGAAGGAAAATAATCACCTCCCCAGTCGGTGACGCGAGGAACGGCGTCTCGGCTCCCATTTTCTTGCCATGTGTCCCCCTTCTAACCCCATTTAACTATAGTTAAGCTTCATCCTCCCTTATGGTTCACCCATCTATCTTGGTTTTTAGAAAATAAAATAAAAAAATTTAACCGAACCGAAGAGTTAAAAAAAACTAACCCGAGTCAATGGGAGTTGAAGGGTCTGCTATGTGAGAGAGAGGAGGAATAGTCCCCTCCTCGGCCGACAAGGGGTCTATTGCTATTTTTTATTATTAAAATATTTTTAAAAATAATTAATATGTTTTTCTAAAAGACAAGATGGGTGGGTGAACCCTAACAGTGTGTGAATCTTAACCACAGTTAAAAGGTGTCAAAAGAGACATGTGGCGACCTTAAGAGTGATAACCAAATTTGTCAAATCCGGTTATCACCGTAGAGGATGTGGCTTCTTTAGAAAAATAATATAAAAACAAATAACTGAAGAGTTAAAAGAAAAGTTAAACCAAGTTAATGAGAGTTGAAGTGTCGGCTAAGTGAGAGCGATGAGAAATAGTCCCCTCCTCGGCTGATGAGGGGACTATTGCTAAGGAAGGAAAATCACCTCCTCAGTGAGTGACAAGGGGCGTCTCGGCTCCCATTTAGTTCCTATGTGTCCTTGGAAGAGAGGACAATTACTTAAAAGAAAGGAAAATAATCACCTCCTCTGATGGTAATGCGAGGAGGGGCATCTCGGTTCCTTTTTCCTTGCCATGTGTCCTCTTTTAATTCCCTTTAACTGTAGTTAAGGTTCACTAGCCGTTAGGGTTCACCCATCCACCCTTGGTTTTTAGAAAAATAAAATAAAATAATTTAAACCATAAGGTTAAAAATACTTAACCCGGGTTAATAGGGGTTGAAGGGGGGCGGCTTTGTGAGAGAGAGGAGCAATAATTCGCTCAAAAAGAAATTGCCAACGGGCATAATCTACCATTCGGGAGTGAACCGATTAGCCAGAGTCCGGATTTACTTTAGACGGGGCAAAGTAAAATATTTGGCCTCGCATCTAACACCTTTTAATTCTCGTTAAAAAGTTTTAACCTTTTTTATTAATTTTTTTAGGCTGGTGTTATCTGCACACCAATATTTGATGACTACACCTCATTTAAAAATTTTCTTATATTTTGAAGTTCTCTATATTTTTATATGTGCACTCCATTTATAATTTTTTTTATTTTTCAACTTGACTTCTTCTCTATTCTCATCACCTTTGTATAGTTTCAATTAGTCATTATTTTTCCATTACTAAAATATTCTCATGGTCAAAGTTTTTAGTTTGACAATTTTGTTTACTTACTGTTTTATTTATTTTATTAAAAATTAATTATATAATTTCTCATATGCCTTTGATTTTTTTGTTTAATCGATAACTATTGAAAATTCAATTATTGTTTGAAAATTGTTGATTATTTGAAATTCCCTCTATTTAAGTAATAGAAATTGATAAAATTAGAGAAAAATAAATAAATTAGTGCTATTGAAAATTTTTACACCACCATAGTGTACTTGCATACTTGTATAAATTATTACCCATAAATATTAAATGAGAATTCCAACCTTTAATTAAACAAGTGGTTGCATTATTTATTCTTGGGTAAAGTGACTCTTAAGTGAAAATGAAATTGGCATTACCCTCTGAAAGGGAAAAAATCCCGTACATGCCACGCGTCTATAGCTGCTTAGCTGGTAGAGGAATAGTAGCAAAACTCCACCTGTGAATGAGCCTGAGGGGGCGGGTGTGCACCCTGAAATAAGCTCCGATGATAAAGTCAGTATAAGGCACAAGCACAGTATACGGCACAAGGCACGTGCACATCAGTATAAGGCACAAGACACAAGCACAGTATAGGGATACTTATCGTGAGGGCACTGGGCATATGCACTTGAGGACGAGCTCTGGTGTTATGCTCTGGAGATTGTAGCTCAGGAGGCACAAAGAATATAGCTCAGACAACGTAGCTCTGACAAGGCATAGACAACGTAGCTCTGACAATGTAGCTCGGATAAGGCACAGACAACGTAGCTCGGAAGGCACTGACAATGTAGCTCAGAAGGCACTGACAACATAACTCTGATAACGTGCTCAGATAACGCAGCTCGGATGGGGCACAGACATCGTAGCTCTGACCACACAGCTCGGATAGGACAGTGACAACGTAGCTCTGATAACATACTCTGATAACGTGCTCAGATAACGCAGCTCGGATGGGGCACAGACATCGTAGCTCTGACCACACAGCTCGGATAGGACAGTGACAACGTAGCTCTGATAACATACTCTGATAACGTGCTTAGATAACGCAGCTCAGATGGGGCACAGACATCGTAGCTCTGACCACACAGCTCGGATAGGACACTGACAACGTAGCTCTGATAACATACTCTGATAACGTGCTCAGATAACGCAGCTCGGATGGGTCACAGACATCGTAGCTCGGATGACGTAGCTCTAGCTCTGATAAGATAGCTCGGACTACGTGACTCTTGCTCTGATAACGCATACGTTGTGCATCCGTTGTGCAACAGACAACGGGTACGTTGTGCAGCAGACAACGTGTACAGTGTACAGCTCACGACGGGTACGCTTTACATCAGACAACGAACAACGAGCTCGGCACTATGCACAACACAACGTGACAACGGATTCGGCACCATTCACAGCATAACGTATTCGGCACTATTCACAGCACAACGTATTCGGCACTATTCACAGCACAACGTATTCGGCACTATTCACAGCAGGCAACGCGACAACGAGCTCAGCACTATTCACATCGGCAGACACAAGTTCAAGTGTGATTGCACTCAACAGCTAACCAATTGCATGGCCCTGCAAGTGGCAGTGTGACCATTCATGAAGAGCATCAGGCGGACATGGCCTATTTGAGAGAATTTGACGGCCATAAACGCTTGTGAGGCCATAAAGAGCATCAAGTAGCCGGAGAACACCAAAGGAAGATGAGAGAATCAGGGGAGTGGCCATCTACACAGCACTTCGGGGTAGGGGTGTGAATGACTCAAGCTTCTCAGATCTCCCTCTTCCTCTTCCTCTTCCTCTTCCTCTTTCTCTTCCTCTTCTTCCTCTTCTCTTTCTCTCCTCTCTTGCCTTTCGCACCATCCATCCATCTTGCGCACCATCCATCCCTTCTCTCTGGTGATTCTTGCTTATTTACAGGCATTTTGTAGTCATCATAACTTGTGCAGTCATGATAAGATCACCTGTCAGACAACACTCAAGTGAGCCAGCACATAGCCCAAGTGGGCTTATGTCGGCTAAATTGTCAGAATTTGTGAGCATGAGAAATCACTATTTTATCCCTTCTTTTTACTCATTTTTACGAATTTTATCCATTACATTTAGCCCCTTCTCGGTGCCTTGAACTCCGTTCGAGGTTCCGAGAATACTCCATGGGTAAAATTCTCAAAAACGATACCTGGTCCGCAGACACTGATTGTGCTCCGTTCTCCGCTCTCTTCAGTTGTACATGCTTCGTTCTCACTGATACGTTGTGCTTTCGCCAGCGAAGACGAGCTTGTATCAGCCCCTAGTCAAGTCACCGAATTCTCTCACTCGTGCATAGTACCTCAGAGCATGTGTTAGAGAGCACGGGAATGTACATGTATCACAACACCAAGAAAAATGAAGTCATTAGGTACTTCGAGCACGAGAATGTGCATGAACACGTGAAGATGCATGAGCACAGAGATTCACTTGATAAGCACAGAGATTCACTTGATAAGCACACGGATGAGTTTGCAGTAAAAACCATCATAAATATAGACAAATGCTATCTCATGCGAATGACTCGTAATGGGGCATCATGACATCATGCTCAGATGGCATTGCATGAGGATAAGCCAATTGGTCGCTTACCGGGCAATGCATCTGACTGAGTCATAGAGGTCCCGTAGTGAGCATCATGCTTAGATATGTGTTGAACCGCGTGGTAAGACACCTTGCTCGAATGACATGTCATTAAGAAGCTACAAGTGTCCCATCACCGTATTCAGGCATATCAGATATGACATCATTTGACATTGCATTCACGATGTTTTTTACTTGATATGGCACTGGTCGCTTCTCTTGATCTTTCACTTGATAAGTCACTTGATTTTTCACTTGATCACGATTGTAAGACACAGACACATTATGAGATAACAGTAAAGGAGTACGGAAGCGTATAACATAACACATCATAAATGTAATCAGACAACTGACATTTCAAATGATAGGCCTCGTGATGGGACACCATGCTCAGATGACATTTCATTAGTATAAGCCACTAGATTTGCTCAGATGACAATTCATTAAATAAGCCACATGTGTCCCGTGGTGAGTACCCTACTCAGATGATAAGTCATCTGACATTGCATTTATGACACATTTCATTAGACAGTTCATCGATCATTTACTGATAGGCTGATAATTCACTTGATATTGAAAATTCACTAGAGCATGCACTGGACAGTTCACTTGATAAAGCACTTGAGAATGCACTCGATAATTCACTCGAGAAAGCACTCGATAATTACCTCTTGATTGTTGTCATGCAGTGAAAGCCCCATTCAGAAGTAGCTCGTATAAGGCACAAACAACGTATACGTTGTGAAAGCCCCTTTCAGACGTAGAAACGATTGTCTAAGCCCCTTTGCCTCATTCCCAATTGTTCCCACAGAGGGTTGTGTGAACACCCCATTTTTACACCTCTCAATCCCTGGGTTTTTTTTTTAAATTTAATCTCATTTACTTGTAATTTAAATCTTAATTTTAGTTTTATTTTATGCGAGCTTGGGGAGTCTTGAGAGAGAGTAACATTTCCATAACCCCAAGCCCATTCCTTAATCCATTTCATCAAATTCATAACCAAAATCCATGTCAAAGCCTCAAACCCTTGTTTCAAAGCCCAAAGCTTAAAATTCGTTATTCATGTCAAAGCCCATTCTAAACCCTTGAACCATGCCCAAGCTAAACCTTGTTGCTAAGTCCATGAATTTGGCCCAATTGCTTAAAACTCTCAAAGGTTTAATCCCAAAACCAAGCCCAATCTCCCAATTGGAATTTTCTATAACCCAAGAGAAAGGTTCAAAAGCCGGAAAACCCCATTTGCGTGAAAGAAGCAGCCCCCACTCTCTCTTTCTCTTCTCTCTCCCGATCTCAATCCAATGGTGAGGGCAGTGCCTCCACTGTCAAACCAGCAACCTTGTTCCCCCTCTGCTCAATCCTTCTTCGGCGAGGCCAGCACCACCACGCTCCAACCAGGCGTCGTCGTCCACCTCTGCAGCAGCGCATACCACCAGTCCTCCATCTCAGATCTAGCATCTTCGCCACTGAGGTTCGACTAGCAAGGCACCGATCTCCTCCCTCCTCAGAAGCTAAGATCCGATCCATCCCTACCAGCTACCACTTCCGGCGAGGCCATTACCCTCATAGCAGTAGCATCTCAGATCTGTGGAAGATCCAATTCCAGCTGCCCTTTCTCTCCTCTTGTTCTCTCGCCGGCGACAGAGAGTTAATCTCTCTCCCTATTTTCGACATCAAAGGAGATGTGAAGAAGAAATCTCAAGTCATTATCACCAGCCCTCCTTCCGATCAACTCTCGTCAGCGAACTTGGACGCTCCACCGCCGGCAGCGGCAAGCTCCGATCATCTTCTCCGGAAGGCCAAGCTGCCATTTCCACAATATTTCAGATCTGATTCCTACCTAGTTTCCTCTCCGGCGATGGTAGCTCCGGCGATTTGATCTTTGGTGAGGAGAATCTCATTACCGATCACCATCTCTAGCAATTTCATCCCAACTCCAATCATCCATTTCAGTTCAAGTCCAGTTCAATTCAGTTTCTATTCTCTTGTTCACACCTAAGGAGCAATCCATCTCAGATAATCGGTCCTACTATTCCAGCCAACGTTTGTTAGGCCAGTTCAGTAGCTTACCAACACTCAGATCTTCCGCCTCCGGCCAGTGACCATTTCTGACCTTTTGTTTTTATTATTTGTTTTTTTTAATCCATTGTTTTGTGGGCTGAGTAAGTGAGAGAGAGTCCCTCTGGCAAGAGCAGCAGCCCTAATCCTTCTTCCTTCCACCCATCCGGTCAGGTATGCTCTATCCCTCTCATAATTCTTTCCTTCGTTTTCTCCTTTTTGCACTTGTGTGGTTTGCAGTGTATGTCTGTGTTTTGTTTTGATCGAGCCAATGAGCCAATCTGGATAAGATTAGAATCTGTTTGAACACAGTCTTATTCAAAACCAAAATTCGGTTGTGTGCAAAATTTGAGTTCGGATAGGTTCTGATTAAAAACCAGGTTGCATTCTTGCTCGAGGCCCTTCCCCCTTTGTGTTCGAATATATTTCTTTGAGAAGGTTGAGCTCTCTCACATGGCCTTTCCTCGGTAATCTTGATTCTAGTAACTGAGCTAAAATTGATTGACTAGTTTTCTCCATTGGTTAATTTAGTTTTGGCACAGTGGCTTTAGCTTGGTCTTGGCTCGATCTTGGGTTAATTTCTGACCTTGGTTTAACTCTTGCTTTGACATGAAATTTATTGTGTCTGGCCTATTTTATTGAGAGCAGATCTGGTTAACTGAATCATTTTTAGTTGGGCTTGACCTCTCTTTTGTTGCTATTGAGCCAAAGTAGATTGACTAGATCCATCAGTCAACTGGCTTTGGCACAATAGTCTCCATTTGGTCCCACTAGATCTCATTTAGTTTTAACCCTCAGTTAATTTCTTATTTGAACCAAATCTGTTTTCAGTTTCTTCTATTGGATTAAAGCCAATTGACTAAATTTCACCATAGATCAATTGGCCTTAGCACATTAGTTGATCCCGGCCTAGTTGCTCTCAAACCTTGGTTAAAATATTTGTTGTGATGTGTAATTTGTTTCTTTAATCCATGTATATATGTGCAATTATAGGAATGGGCCTTATTTTCTTTTTGCCTACCTTGGGCATCTAGGTTCGTTCTTGACTAGTTAAACTTGCCAAAATTAAAAAATACAAAAAAATCGAAAAATACAAAACAACAAAAACATTCAAAAAACCCACAAAATTCAAAAAGGACCTACCCTAATAAATGAACGCCCCCTAGAGCTCCCCCACGAGCACCTAGCCACGCAACCGTCTCCCGGATTGAGATTCATAAATCTCAATTCTGCATCCCCCCAACTCAAACACGAGTTGGAAGTGACCACACTCCGAAACGAGTATAAAAACAGTCACGGATCCCAAACTACTATGAGGGTCTGATTCCGACTAACCGGATAAGTAGGCAGCCCGAGCCAGGGTTCGACCCCAACCTAGGATAAAGATCTTATACCCCTTTATGATTGTTTATGTTTGATTAGCAAAATTAATAATTGTTTTAGGAAATTTTAAGTGATTTAAATGTTTGGCTTAGACCTAGTGAGTAGGTTACCATCATTGGATGGAGGTCCTGGGGTGCCTAACCCCTTCCCTAGGACCTAAATGGATCTCTTACCTAGAATACTCTGGACCGCAGACCCCTTATTTTGGATTTATCTTGGGATCCTACTTCCCCTAAGTAGGTGGCGACTCTTAGAATAAATTTAGCTTTATTCCTCTACTCTCGGACCTTATCTCGACACTTAGAGTTGAGAGGGGAGGAAAGGCGGTAAATTTTGGTGTTTACAGCTTTGGCGACTCTGCTGGGGATTTCTAGGTCCAACCCGAAATTTAGGTATAAGCCAAACATTATTAAAATCACTAATTATTTCCTAAAGTAATTCTTACTTTTGCTAATTCTTTTTATATTGTGGGTATGTTCTTATTCTTTCTTATGTGCATATCATATTCATTGCATATTAGTATAATAACCCTTAAACCCTTTAGTTTGACTTATTACGCCTACAACTGTTTGATGATTATCTTCAGTGATGGGGCTTAACAGTCATGGTTTAGCTGTATCACCCCTGTGGGACGATTATTCTCAGGAAGGGATATAGACTAAACCCACTTGCGCCAATCGGCCCATTTTTGGGAGTCGTATATACGGCAAAGTGTCCCCCAACCACCTTAGGAACACCTTGCATTACCCCAGCATATGCATATAGTTTAGGTTGTGATATAGTCTATAAGCAGCAGTTTAGGAAGGTTTCCCCTAATCCTACTTTGCTTATAGCCTATACCCGCCCTACCTTTTGATTTAACATGAGGGTACCCATTTATACCCATATGTTCATTCAGAAAAAGGGCCTGTGTGAGCCGTTGTTGGTTTGAATAAACTCCCAACCCATCTCTAGACTTTGCATATGGGGTTCAAAAACCCAGATTTTATTGGATATCCATATCCATATTCTATCTTAAATCCATTGGGCCTTGGTTTCCAATAACCCAACTTAGTAGGTAGACCCCTATCTACCTACCCCATTGGTTTACATATGTCAAGGATCACCCATTTCAACAAAATAATTGGAAAAAAAAAATCAAAATTCGATAACAACAAAATCAAAAATTCAAAACTCAAAAAACAAAAAACAAAAAACAAAAAACAAAAAACAAAAAACAAAAAACAAAAAACAAAAAAGAAAAAAAGATCAAAAATTCAAAATCCAAAGAAAAAGAAAGTTCAAAATTCAAAAAAGGAGGTTCAAAATTCAAAAAAAAAAAGAGAAAAAAATTCAAAAGAACAAAAAAAAAAAGTATAAAAAAAAAGTCAAAAAATGAAATGAGAAATTCAAAGTCCAAATAAAATCAAAAGTAAAAAAGTAAAAAAAGAGTCAAAATTCAAACATAAAAAAAAAGTGGAAGCTCAAAATTCAAATAAGTCAAAAGTTCAAAAAAAAAAAAAATCATTAATTCAAAATTCCAAATAAAAAATGAAAACTCAAAATCCGAAAAAAAAAATAAATAAATCTGAACTTCAATAAAAAAAAAAAAATGTCATTAACTCATAGTTCAAGAAAAATAAAACAAATCAAAAGTTCAAAATTCAGAAGGAACAAAAATTCAAAATTCGAAAAATTCAAAGATCCAAATGTGTTGAAAAAAAATTCAAAAATCCAAATTGAAAAAAATCAATAAATATCAAAATTCCAAAAAAAAGAAAACAAAAAAAAAAAAAAAAAAATCTAATATTCAAAATTCAAAAAAAAAATATAAAGTTGAAAATCCAAAAAAAATTCATCCTCTTCATGGCACTATCCGTCACTGCACATTCACATGCTAGCATAGCATTTTCACTGCATTGCCACTACACTTCCATTATCACTAGTTGTCACGACATTCACTGTGATGCCTTATCATTTTCACTGTACATTATCCATCACCTATAGTCACTACACTTGCATTGCGCGTCATTTTGGCATTTCAATACATCTACACTACATGCCTTTGTGACACTGTGCTTCATCATGACATTGCACTGCATTTCATCATAGGATTGCACTGCACTTCATCATTGCACTACACTTACACTATCATTGCACCACGCTCACTTTATCACTGCACTCCGCTCACTTCAACATTGCATTGGCTAGGTTTAGTCGAGTCTCCCTCATGCATCATCTAGTTGGCAACACCCTCAGAGGTAGCACAACCATGGAGTCCAGCTCCAAACGTCTATCATTCAAAACATGTCCTGACCCTTAATTTGGCACATCTCATTTAGGAAGTTGCTTAATAGGCCATTCATTTTGAGTCTCACTTAACACTCACCTCATTCATAATTCATCCATGCATACTCATGCAACATCATAACCCAATCACCTCAGTCTGGTATTGACTCGCTCTTTACTCTCATCTTTTGACTTGCCCAAGTAGTGGAACAAAAGCAGAAAATATGGAGCATGGAGACACATCGAGTGACCAAAAGATCATCACGATGACTCTCCTTGATCATCGGGTAAGACATCGGAGAAATCAAATTTGTCCTCAAAGATGTTACCCTGGCTTTCAACAAACTCTTGGTGGCATAGGGGCAAACCCAGATTCACCCATCAACCATTCCAATTAACACCCGCTCATGTATCTTAATGACACAATCATAGACTTCTCCTACCCAACATATCATTCCATGCCCACCCTCCGCACCATAAAAGTACGGGCACCACCCAAAACTTGATGGATGTGGCCAAACTTAATTTCGAACTTGAGATCCCTGAAACATCTGTCTCCATACATCATTTTGCTACATCAACAAACCACCCTTGTGCCATCTAAGA
Source organism: Tetracentron sinense (assembly GCA_015143295.1). Taxonomy (NCBI): domain Eukaryota; kingdom Viridiplantae; phylum Streptophyta; class Magnoliopsida; order Trochodendrales; family Trochodendraceae; genus Tetracentron; species Tetracentron sinense. The sequence continues at coordinate 20,922,719 of CM026563.1, read as the reverse complement.
AAGCCAAGCAGGGCATCTTCGAGTCCCTTCGGAAAGGAGCTCCAAGAGCAAGATGTCGAGCGAGATTGATCGAAATCAAGCCAAGTTTGAGTCGACTTTAGTTAGCCTTTTTATCGGTCAGTGTCGGCCATAGTGGCCCATGTACAAATCCAGTTTGCAACATTTTCATTTTTGCAGTGATCGAGTCATCTCCATCTTCCAATTCCTTGAAATCTCTCTTCCTTTCAAGAGTCTTCTCTCCTTTGGCTAATGAAGGCGTGACCTAGCACTTCTCAAAGAGTCTAGCGATCTAAAGCTATCCAAAATCCAAAAATATCTTTCTCCTAATAAAAAATGCTAGCTAAGCTTATTGGATCAAATAAAGGATCACTCAAACAAAAATCAAATCCACAACCCTCAGGGGCAGAGTATGATGAAGAGCAGAGAGAGATTTCCAACAAGAAATGCTCAATCCCATGCTAGTGTTACAAAGCAAAACAAAGTGGAGTAATGATCCTATGTGTGCAAAAATTAGAACATTGCTACGCCAGGGGCAGGGGATCAAGGTCAAGATCGATCAGACAAAAGGCAAGTTCACCTCCTGTTGTCCGCCAAAACCTCCAAGACACGTTTCAAAGGAAAAGTCGTGGGTTCTCACTTGTCCCAATTCAATAGTTTGCAGGCAAAGCATTTAACTATGACAAGGAAGATCAAATGCAAAATTGTTAGATTCAATCAATACATGAAGTACATCTAATACATGCAGAGGGGCAAGAGAAAAGATTTGCCTGAGGTGAGATTCAAAAACCCCCTCAGATCTCGATATAAGCTGGGGCAACAGAAGATATGAGATTTTTCTTCATGTGACATATTTCATCAGAGCACTCACTCAGAGTAAAAGTGGTCAAACCCTTCACACAGTTGTGCAGATCAACAAGCCAGAGCAAATGATTCGTTTTCACCAAGGCATCATCGAGCTATGCAGATGCAAGGGGCAAAAACAACATTTGTACAAGGAGCCCTGAGCCAATCAACATGGATAAGGTTAAAAAGTATTATGCTTAGGGTCTTGTTTGATAAATGCTTGCACTCTTAGCCTCTTCGGGAAAGGACAGGAGGCCATGTTTGTCACCTACTTTCCTTATGATTCATGCAACACCCTCGATATATCATCAAATTCCGATAGTTAGCCATCTCGAGCCTAATAGCCCTTCTTTCAAAAAACTTTCAACGGGACACCCTGTACTATGTCTGTTTGAACTACGTCAATGACCTGATCCTGTAAAAGGGTACGTAGGCAGCCTAAGAAAATTAGGTTCGGTCGTAACATTCAATCTATTGAGCAAAAAAATCAGCCTCAATAAAAAAAAGGCTCGTAAAAAAAAATAGAAAGACAAAATGTCAAAAGGAAAAAGAAAAAAAAATGGGCAAGAAAAAAGTCAAGAGGCGCTCAAGTAGATGAATTTTCAATGAAAATTTTTATCTTCTGTCAGAAGCAAAAGAAACAAAATTCTTCTCCCCATAGTGGAAAATGATTTCTCAAGTAGAAGGGTGTCCCAAATATTCGGTCCCCTCAGCCTACATTTCGTCCTATCTTAAGTCCACCTCGATCCCTTAGAGATTAAGAGTGCAGACAATATATCAGACAATATTCAAAAGCAGAATGCAAGCATCCAAGGCAATGAAGGGAGCAAAACCCAACTTGAAACAAATCGCAGGCATGAGTGAAAACCTGAAAAGGCCTCATTGCGCAAAAATTACGCGAACCCCAGGCCTAGTCTTGCGACTAGGGGCAAAAAAGGGAAATACAAAAATTGATCAACTTCGCATGCATGAGTGAAAACCGGTAACGGCCTCATTGCGCAAAAATTATGCGACCCCACAACTTGGTCATTCAAAGGGTAAAAAAGGGAAAAGTTGAAAACATCAAGCGTTCAACAACAGTTTTCTTGAGATCAGTTCGAAGGAACTTCAAGCACCAATTGAAGGATTTTATGGTCGAAACAGAGCTTTACCTCAAGCAACTCGTAGGCATGAGTGAAAACCGGAAACGGCCTCATTGCGCAAAAATTACGCGAACCCCAGGCCTAGTCTTGCGACTAGGGGCAAAAAAGGGAAATACAAAAATTGATCAACTTCGCATGCATGAGTGAAAACCGGCAACGGCCTCATTGCGTAAAAATTATGCGATCCCCAGACTTGGTCATTCCAAAGGTAAAAAAGGGAAAAGTTGAAAGCAACAAGCATTCACTAGGAGCATCATCGAGATCAAGACAAAGCACTTTCGGGCATCATCTGAAGAATCTTATCGTCAGAGTGGACTAAGTGTCTCTTGTTCGTAGCAAGGCCCAATTCAGCATATGTCAAGGATTAAAGATCAACTTTACCACTGACACAGCATGACGGGTCATATTTGCTTAGCATCATGTTCTACCCTTGAGGACAAAATTCAATCGCCTTGTGAAGGTGATCACCTTATTAAATCCAATGAGCAAAGAAAGCATTTGCATTCGAAAAATTTCGGTTGTCTTCAAAATAACCAACCAAAATCAGGATCTTGATATTTGAAATCAATCTTATTCAAACCGTAGGGCATTTCCAAGAAATATCTAATCATCCTCAATTTGGTCATCAAGGTCCTAATGTCAGTCATGTCTCTTGGCTTGATCAGGTCAATCTTACCTCAACAATCACTCAAGGCGCCAAACAAGCTCGATAGGAAGCTAGAGCAAGGTCCAGAAGTTCTGAAATCCCCAGCAAACATGAGACTGGTATCTAAGAGCGAGTCATATACTTAGCCCATCATCAATCTGCGTCTCTCATGAATGTCAATTTGGTTCAATAATGGTTTAGCCAACTCAACCACATCATAAGTCGAGTCATGCATAGGCTGCATCTCATACATGCACACTATCCAGTCTAGTACACTCTCAACACAGATTACACTATAGTTGAACACACCTGATCGAGTCAGACATAATGCACTCTAGTGGCAACCATCTTATACACTATAGCTACACGCACTCAATCAAATCGCACATATCGCACTCTAGTGGCAACCATCTTATACACTATAGCTGCACACACTCAATCGAGTCACATGTATTGCACTTTACGTTGCACCAATTTTGCACACACTCATTTGCACTCTTGTTGTACTCAGTTGCATACAATTAATGGAGTTGCACACATCACAACTATACTCAGTTGCACACACTCATTCGAGACACACACTTTACACTCTTGCTGCACTCAATTGCACACAATTAATGGGGTCTTACACATCACACTTTTGTTGCACTCAGTTGCACACATTCAATCGAGTCACACACTTTGCACTATAGTTGCTCTCACTTAGTCGAGCTAAAATTTAACAACACTATCACAGACACTGCACAACATTGCACTGCACAACAGCTACAACAGACATGCTACACTACACAACAGTTGCATTTGCATCACACACATTACACTGCATAACAATTGTATCATACATTGCATTGCATAGCAGTTGCGGTACAGTACATACACTGCACACAACAGTTGCATCACATACACAACACAAAGCCACAATCATGCTAAACTAGGCAAGGCCGGGAGGTCTCTAGTAAAAGCTATGCATCCTGGTTGACATCGAAATGTGTTGTCACCCATCAATTCAGCATGTTTGACATCGAAATGTGTTGTCATTCATCCCTTCTTGTCTGACATCGAAATGTGTTGTCATTCAATCCTGGTTGACATCGAAATGTGTTGTCACCAATCAATGCAGCATGTTTGACATCGAAATGTGTTGTCATTCATCCCTTCTTGTCTGACATCGAAATGTGTTGTCATTCAATCCTGGTTGACATCGAAATGTGTTGTCACCCATCATTTCAACATGTTTGACATCGAAATGTGTTGTCATTCATCCCTTCTTGTCTGACATCGAAATGTGTTGTCATTCAATCCTGGTTGACATCGAAATGTGTTGTCACCCATCATTTCAACATGTTTGACATCGAAATGTGTTGTCATTCATCTCTTCTTGTCTGACATCGAAATGTGTTGTCATTCAATCCTGGTTGACATCGAAATGTGTTGTCACCCATTAATTCAGCATGTTTGACATCGTAATGTGTTGTCATTCATCCCTTCTTGTCTGACATCGAAATGTGTTGTCATTCAATCTTGGTTGACATCGAAATGTGTTGTCACCCATCATTTCATCTCTTCTTGGTTGACATCGAAATGTGTTGTCATCCATTCCATCTCATCTGTCTGACATCGAAATGTGTTGTCATTCATCCCTTCTCGGTTGACATCGAGATGTGTTGTCATTCATTTCATCTATTCTGTTTGATATCAAAATTTGTTGTCATTCAATCCTAGTTGACATCGAAATGTGTTGTCACTCATTCATCCCAATAAGTTTGACATCGAAATGTGTTGTCATTCATTCCTTCTCGGTTGACATCGAAATGTGTTGTCATTCATCTCTTCTTAGTTGACATCGAAATGTGTTGTCATTCGTCTTTTCTTGGTTGACATCGAAATGTGTTGTCATCCATTTTATCTCTTCTGTCTGGCATTGAAATGTGTTGTCATTCGTCTTTTCTTGGTTGACATCGAAATGTGTTGTCATCCATTTTATCTCTTCTGTCTGACATCGAAATGTGTTGTCATTCATCTCATCTGTTTGACATCGGAATGTGTTGTTATTCAGTTCAGTTTGGATTGACATTGGAATGTGTTGTCATCTATTTCATCTCGTCTGCTTGACATCGGAATGTGTTGTCATGCATTTTTCTCATCTGTTTGACATCGGAATGTGTTGTCATTCAGTTCAGTTTGGTTGACATCGTAATGTGTTGTCATCCATTTAATCTCATCTGCTTGACATCGGAATGGTTGTCATTCATTTCATCTCATCTGCTTGACATCGGAATGTGTTGTCATGCATTCATCTCGATCTGTTTGACATAGGAATGTGTTGTCATTCATCACTTTTCACCTGTTTGACAATCGAATGTGTTGTCACACCATTAATCATATTGTTTTCGAGCCCCCTTCAATCCATGTTTCACTTACATTCATTTTCCCCAGCAATCCATCAATCCACGTTCCATGTGCCCATTTTCCCCAACAGTCCTCCGCAATGAGGCTATAAACTATTATCCATCACTCCATCCTTTTTTCAGGCAAGTTTTCTAGGGTTAGAATTTAACTTCTCTTTCTTCTATTTTTTTTCAGGATTTTTGTGTGTAAAAATGACGGTGTTTCAGTCTTTGCCGTTCAACTGCCAGCACTCTCCGACAAAAAGGGGCAACTGTGAACACCCCATTTTTACACCTCTCAATCCCTGGGTTTTTTTTTTAAATTTAATCTCATTTACTTGTAATTTAAATCTTAATTTTAGTTTTATTTTATGCGAGCTTGGGGAGTCTTGAGAGAGAGTAAAATTTCCATAACCCCAAGCCCATTCCTTAATCCATTTCATCAAATTCATAACCAAAATCCATGTCAAAGCCTCAAACCCTTGTTTCAAAGCCCAAAGCTTAAAATTCGTTATTCATGTCAAAGCCCATTCTAAACCCTTGAACCATGCCCAAGCTAAACCTTGTTGCTAAGTCCATGAATTTGGCCCAATTGCTTAAAACTCTCAAAGGTTTAATCCCAAAACCAAGCCCAATCTCCCAATTGGAATTTTCTATAACCCAAGAGAAAGGTTCAAAAGCCGGAAAACCCCATTTGCGTGAAAGAAGCAGCCCCCACTCTCTCTTTCTCTTCTCTCTCCCGATCTCAATCCAATGGTGAGGGCAGTGCCTCCACTGTCAAACCAGCAACCTTGTTCCCCCTCTGCTCAATCCTTCTTCGGCGAGGCCAGCACCACCACGCTCCAACCAGGCGTCGTCGTCCACCTCTGCAGCAGCGCATACCACCAGTCCTCCATCTCAGATCTAGCATCTTCGCCACTGAGGTTCGACTAGCAAGGCACCGATCTCCTCCCTCCTCAGAAGCTAAGATCCGATCCATCCCTACCAGCTACCACTTCCGGCGAGGCCATTACCCTCATAGCAGTAGCATCTCAGATCTGTGGAAGATCCAATTCCAGCTGCCCTTTCTCTCCTCTTGTTCTCTCGCCGGCGACAGAGAGTTAATCTCTCTCCCTATTTTCGACATCAAAGGAGATGTGAAGAAGAAATCTCAAGTCATTATCACCAGCCCTCCTTCCGATCAACTCTCGTCAGCGAACTTGGACGCTCCACTGCCGGCAGCGGCAAGCTCCGATCATCTTCTCCGGAAGGCCAAGCTGCCATTTCCACAATATTTCAGATCTGATTCCTACCTAGTTTCCTCTCCGGCGATGGTAGCTCCGGCGATTTGATCTTTGGTGAAGAGAATCTCATTACCGATCACCATCTCCAGCAATTTCATCCCAACTCCAATCATCCATTTCAGTTCAAGTCCAGCTTAATTCAGTTTCTATTCTCTTGTTCACACCTAAGGAGCAATCCATCTCAGATAATCGGTCCTACTATTCCAGCCAACGTTTGTTAGGCCAGTTCAGTAGCTTACCAACACTCAGATCTTCCGCCTCCGGCCAGTGACCATTTCTGACCTTTTGTTTTTATTATTTGTTTTTTTAATCCATTGTTTTGTGGGCTGAGTAAGTGAGAGAGAGTCCCTCTGGCAAGAGCAGCAGCCCTAATCCTTCTTCCTTCCACCCATCCGGTCAGGTATGCTCTATCCCTCTCATAATTCTTTCCTTCGTTTTCTCCTTTTTGCACTTGTGTGGTTTGCAGTGTATGTCTGTGTTTTGTTTTGATCGAGCCAATGAGCCAATCTGGATAAGATTAGAATCTGTTTGAACACAGTCTTATTCAAAACCAAAATTCGGTTGTGTGCAAAATTTGAGTTCGGATAGGTTCTGATTAAAAACCAGGTTGTATTCTTGCTCGAGGCCCTTCCCCCTTTGTGTTCGAATATATTTCTTTGAGAAGGTTGAGCTCTCTCACATGGCCTTTCCTCGGTAATCTTGATTCTAGTAACTGAGCTAAAATTGATTGACTAGTTTTCTCCATTGGTTAATTTAGTTTTGGCACAGTGGCTTTAGCTTGGTCTTGGCTCGATCTTGGGTTAATTTCTGACCTTGGTTTAACTCTTGCTTTGACATGAAATTTATTGTGTTTGGCCTATTTTATTGAGAGCAGATCTGGTTAACTGAATCATTTTTAGTTGGGCTTGACCTCTCTTTTGTTGCAATTGAGCCAAAGTAGATTGACTAGATCCATCACTTAACTGGCTTTGGCACAATAGTCTCCATTTGGTCCCACTAGATCTCATTTAGTTTTAACCCTCAGTTAATTTCTTATTTGAACCAAATCTGTTTTCAGTTTCTTCCATTGGATTAAAGCCAATTGACTAAATTTCACCATAGATCAATTGGCCTTAGCACATTAGTTGATCCCGGCCTAGTTGCTCTCAAACCTTGGTTAAAATATTTGTTGTGATGTGTAATTTGTTTCTTTAATCCATGTATATATGTGCAATTATAGGAATGGGCCTTATTTTCTTTTTGCCTATCTTGGGCATCTAGGTTCGTTCTTGACTAGTTAAACTTGCCAAAATTAAAAAATACAAAAAAATCGAAAAATACAAAACAACAAAAACATTCAAAAAACCCACAAAATTCAAAAAGGACCTACCCTAATAAATGAACGCCCCCTAGAGCTCCCCCACGAGCACCTAGCCACGCAACCGTCTCCCGGATTGAGATTCATAAATCTCAATTCTGCATCCCCCCAACTCAAACACGAGTTGGAAGTGACCACACTCCGAAACGAGTATAAAAACAGTCACGGATCCCAAACTACTATGAGGGTCTGATTCCGACTAACCGGATAAGTAGGCAGCCCGAGCCAGGGTTCGACCCCAACCTAGGATAAAGATCTTATACCCCTTTATGATTGTTTATGTTTGATTAGCAAAATTAATAATTGTTTTAGGAAATTTTAAGTGATTTAAATGTTTGGCTTAGACCTAGTGAGTAGGTTACCATCATTGGATGGAGGTCCTGGGGTGCCTAACCCCTTCCCTAGGACCTAAATGGATCTCTTACCTAGAATACTCTGGACCGCAGACCCCTTATTTTGGATTTATCTTGGGATCCTACTTCCCCTAAGTAGGTGGCGACTCTTAGAATAAATTTAGCGTTATTCCTCTACTCTCGGACCTTATCTCGACACTTAGAGTTGAGAGGGGAGGAAAGACGGTAAATTTTGGTGTTTACAGGTTGGATTTTCACAGAAGGTTCGATTCCCCACAGAGGGTTTGATTTTCACAGAGGGTCTGATTTCCCACAGACGGCGCCAATTTGAAAGGGAAAAAATCCCGTATATGCCACGCGTCTATAGCTGCTTAGCTGGTAGAGGAATAGTAGCAAAACTCCACCTGTGAATCAGCCTGAGGGGGCGGGTGTGCACCCTGAAATAAGCTCCGATGATAAAGTTAGTATAAGGCACAAGCACAGTATAAGGCACACGGCACATGCCCATCACTATAAGGCACAAGACACAAGCACAGTATAGAGATACTTATCGTGAGGGCACTGGGCATATGCACTTGAGGACGAGCTCTGGTGTTATGCTCTGGAGATTGTAGCTCAGGAGGCACAAAGAATATGGCTCAGACAACGTAGCTCTGACAAGGCATAGACAACGTAGCTCTGACAACGTAGCTCGGATAAGGGACAGACAACGTAGCTCGGAAGGCATTGACAATGTAGCTCAGAAGGCACTGACAACATAACTCTGATAACGTGCTCGGATAACGCAGCTCGGATGGGGCACAGACATCGTAGCTCTGACCACACAGCTCGGATAGGACACTGACAACGTAGCTCTGATAACATACTCTGATAACGTGCTCAGATAACGCAGCTCGGATGGGGCACAGACATCGTAGCTCTGACCACACAGCTCGGATAGGACAGTGACAACGTAGCTCTGATAAGATACTCTGATAACGTGCTCAGATAACGCAGCTCGGATGGGGCACAGACATCGTAGCTCTGACCACACAGCTCGGATAGGACACTGACAACGTAGCTCTGATAACATACTCTGATAACGTGCTCAGATAACGCAGCTCGGATGGGGCACAGACATCGTAGCTCTGACCACACAGCTCGGATAGGACACTGACAACGTAGCTCTGATAACATACTCTGATAACGTGCTCAGATAACGCAGCTCGGATGGGGCACAGACATCGTAGCTCGGATGACGTAGCTCTAGCTCTGATAAGATAGCTCGGACAACGTGACTCTAGCTCTGATAACGCATACGTTGTGCATCCGTTGTGCAACAGACAACGGGTACGTTGTGCAGCAGACAACGTGTACGGTGTACAGCTCACGACGGGTACGCTGTACATCAGACAACAGAAAACAAGCTCGGCACTATGCACAACACAACGTGACAACGGATTCGGCACCGTTCACAGCATAACGTATTCGGCACTATTCACAGCACAACGTATTCGGCACTATTCACAGCAGGCAACACGACAACGAGCTCAGCACTATTCACATCGGCAGGCACAAGTTCAAGTGTGATTGCACTCAACAGCTAACCAATTGCATGGCCCTGCAAGTGGTAGTGTGACCATTCATGAAGAGTATCAGGCGGACATGGCCTATTTGAGAGAATCTGACGGCCATAAACGCTTGTGAGGCCATAAAGAGCATCAAGTAGCCGGAGAACACCAAAGGAAGATGAGAGAATCAGGGGAGTGGCCATCTACACAGCACTTCGGGGTAGGGGTATGAATGACTCAAGCTTCTCAGATCTCCCTCTTCCTCTTCCTCTTTCTCTTCCTCTTCTTCCTCTTCTCTTTCTCTTCTCTCTTGCCTTTCGCACCATCCATCCCTCTTGCGCACCATCCATCCCTTCTCTCTGGTGATTCTTGCTTATTTACAGGCATTTTTTAGTCATCATGACTTGTGCAGTCATGATAAGATCACCTGTCAGACAACACTCAAGTGAGCTAGCACATAGCCCAAGTGGGCTTATGTCGGCTAAATTGTCAGAATTTGTGAGCATGAGAAATCACTATTTTACCCATTCTTTTTACTCCTTTTTACGAATTTTATCCGTTACACCCTCTATTCTTATAATTAATATATTTGGAGTTTGATGTGTAACTATAAATTTTATAAGTATTTTTTTTGTTTTTGGTGTACATTTAAAATTTTAAGAAACTAATGGTGTGCAATCATCAATTTTAAAAATTGGGGTGTAGTCATCAAATATTGGTGTGCACCTAACACCACCCTTTTTTGTAAAATCAAGTTCAAAAATCAAAATTTAGGATGCTGCTAGGAGCACCCCACTAATTTCTTCTCATACACCAATATTTTAAAATCCTGTATTTTATTTCAAGAACCCCTCTCTCTAGGCACACCCACCTAAACCCCTGTAGCTTCTTCTTCAAACCTTCATTTTTTATTTTTTATTCAATTACAGCAGATTGCTTTGACAACCCTTGATTTTTTTGTTCTGTAATTCATTGGATGGTTGGGATATCCCATTCTTAGCTTTTAGATCATACTTCGCTGATTAACATCTAGACCATACACCTCAATCACCTTGGTACTTCCAAGATTTTTGCACGAAGCATTCATCACCTGAAATGCGGATTTTGCCATGGAACCAAACCCACCAAAGCATTTGCCCACAACTTTGTTTCCTCGGCTACATATAAGCTCCAAACAGCGCTACTCTCTTGCCGTCGAAGATCACCGGTACGAGAGATCCATCCCATTAGAACGGGATCTATTTGCCACAAAAAAAACACACTTCGCAAGCGAGGCGATGAGGGAAGAGAACGCTCACCATCCGACAGATTCTACCCAACTGGCCGAGAGGAGGGGTCAGACGGAGGGTCCCGGCTAAGGGCCGTCAGCATGGCTTGCTATCGGCAGCTATGATGCCAGAATAGAAGACCAAGGAAAGATTCAAAACTCAGAACAAATGATCATAAACATCTAGTTCATAAGATGTTTTGGATCATTCATCAAGAAAATGCATCATATGATCATCTCCTGTCGTTTATTTGGCATTCATCACCAAAGCAATGTAAGGTCACCCCACAATCATGTTTTTCTTTCTCTAGTGTGCTAGCCTTTTGTTCCGTGGAACCAGAATAGGGAGAGATTACGAATCATGTTTAAAGTGGAGAGATCTTAAATGCGCTTTAAGCTTCTCCATAAGTGAGAATTTCATGTATACTCATGATTAAAGTTTTGAGATTATTTTGGTGTCTAGTTAGAAAATTTATAAACAATTTTTTTATTTTTGGTGTGCTCGTAGAATATGATGTATTTAGTGGTGTATAGTCAGTAATTTATAAATTTGGTATATAGTAAGAAAATGTAATGTTGGTGTGCTCGTAGCACCACCCTTAATGAATCTTAACCACAATTAAAAGGAGTTAAAAAGGACGTGACAAGTTAGTAAGGCTAAGCCAGAGTAAATCATGAATAGACTGAGCCCTTCACCTAAGCCACGGTAGAAAATTGGCAAGTTCTAGCCCCATGGTGTGCTTAGAAAAATCATCAATGGAGAATGCATCCTCCATTAAACTGATTTTGCACTTAGTTAATATCCCTTAATTAATTGGGCCAACTTCATATTGGAATTTACTTATCCTTACCATTCCCAAATGGGAAGTGATTTAAAAGGCTTCGGAATATCTCTGGCGGGCGCCCGGGCATCCACACATCATCCAACATGTGACGATAAAAAGGGGAGAAATCAAGTGGGGAGAAGTAAAAAACATAGGGAGAAAATGGAATCACTTCTCTCCCTTTTTTTCGCCACATGTTGGATGGTGTATAGATCCCGATTGCCCATCTCTGGCATCTGTCAGAGGGATGCCAGAGGTAATCCGATGCCGATTTTAAACTTTTAATCGTACCTACTATTGCGAGTTGGACCATTGGTCAAGCACTAAGTGGGACTCATCATTTAAAGCATTTAAAGCATGTTCGGATATGGTGCCATTGGATGTTCAATCCTATAGTCTGGCCCTCCATAGTAGGTACTATCAAGAGTTTTTAATCACAGTTTATCTGTCAAAAGAAAACATGTCGCGCCCCAAAATATCCCTTAGGAGTTAAGGGATATTTTAGGTGTGACTATACATACCTGCCAAAACATCCTGTAATAAACAAGATAATTATAGTACTAAACAATGATAATCAGAGCGCGGGAGCTAAACATAAATGCGGAAGCATAAACAAACTTTTTCTTTTCTTCTAAGATTTCCAAAATAGTATTTCAAGTTAACATATATACAAAACATGTCTAAGTCTAAGGTGGACAGACCCACCTATCAAAATGTCAAAATACATAAGCACCCTCTCGTACTCTCCCCTCAACAGTAATCGAGGTACGGCCACACGTCAAGGTCTCGGTCCGCCTGAGACTGCAGTAGGATAGATGATTCTCTCTCCTCTATATACTCTTCCTCGACCCAAGGCTCTGGGTCGAGGGCTCCTTCAGTACCTGCCGACATGAAAGTACGGCTGAGCATGGAATACTCAGCGAGTACAAGCTACTAGCTAACCATAACAATAATAAACACAACAACGGTAATACAGTACAAAGTAGAAATCAAAGCATCACAAAAGAAATAGCATAAGACATGGTACAATACAATCATCTTGACGTGCGTGCATGAATGCGAAAACTCCGATAAAACTCATGCTTGGAAATCCGTTTCATGTCTCGGTATGCCTTGTAGAAATCATGTATGTGTGCATGCATGAATGCCTTGCCATCATCTTGTAATCTTGCATCTTGTAACTTGTGAGCCAGAGGCTAGCACCCGAATCTCCCTGAGCTGCCAACCTTCTTGATATATTGTTTTCTTGTGAGCCAGAGGCTAGTACCCGAATATCCCTGGGCTACCAACCTCCTTGACAATATGTGATTTTTTATTACTTGTTTAGTTTTCTTGTGAGCCAGAGGCTAGTACCCGAATCTCCCTAGGCTACCAACCTCCTTGACATGCAATAGTTTCTTGTTGGTTATTATATGCACATGCTCTTGAAATCTCGGTTCATGCTAACATGCGGGATCGTATACGTGCCAATAGTGACAATCATGGGAACGGGGATAACAAAAGAGATATTGCATTTCATTTAAATTCATATCATATCATGCAAACATTTAGGTGATCAACATAGCATTTGGTCGAGTCATCATTTACAAGAACAATTACATATGGCTTACATCCAATTCCTTTAAGTCATCATTTCATAGGTTAGGCATTTATCAACACATAACATATGATGTCCATTAATAGTTCATCTTCTTCTTCTTTAATGCATATTTTCCATCCAATCACATAAGGGTAAGTTTATTATTTGTAAAATGTCCATCCTCCATTTTTCATTTCTCACACCACACATATCACACATCATACATTTGGCTTCCCATCGCCTCAATCCACATTCCATACACATTCATATCATTTTTCCTTATCTTGTTTATATTTATTGAGATGATACAATTTATAGGGAAGGAAAACATAATGTAAAGAATTACCATTTAAAATAGAAAACTTAGGTTATTGCTAGGGAAAGTTAGTAGGGTGTACTAACCTTGAATCAAGGCTTGATTCTTGGTAGAAACCTTGATTGAAGCTCTAACTTGAAAGAAGAAACCTTACTTGAAGAAGGCTTGAGTTGAGGAAGAACCCCTCTAAAAAACGCACGTGAGTTGCTGCCCTAGCTTTGGAGAGAAACGTGCTCCTCACGAGTTGAACCTTGAACTTGGAGAAGAAGCGAGCTTGTGATGATCTAGGGTTTCCAAACCCTTTTGATTTCTTCTCCAAAGCAAACCCTAGGTTAGAAATCCCTTTCTCCTCTCTCTCTAACTCTCAAAATCTTCTAAGTAATGTGAATGAAGCCCTAAGGTTCGGGCAAGACCTTATAAGAAAGAGTTTAACCCCCAACAGATGAAATAGCCCTTACTGAAATTTTTGCAAAATACGATACACCGATCGATCGGTGTTTAATACCGAGCGATCGGTTGTCTACCGATCGATCGGTTTCCTAACCGAGCGATCAGTTAAAAACCTGCTCTCTGGAAAATTTCCCCATACAAAATTTTTGACCAGTCGATAGCTATCGATCGATCGCTGAATGGACCGAGCGATCGGTGCTCTGCAGGCCAGAATTGTTTTGACCATATCTTTTGACTCGCTCGTCGGATTTCGACGATTCAACTTGCGTTGGGCTCGTCTTTCAAAAACGAACATTTCTGACGTTTCAGAATTTCTGATTTCTCCCTTATTTATTAATTAGACTACGAGAAAGGCCAATTAGGTATGAAAATACTATTCATTAAGTATAGAAAAGTCCGGAGTGCTACATTCTACCCCCCTTACAAAAATTTTATCCCCAAAATTTGGACGATACATACATGTACAAAACCATAACAAAATATAAGGGAATGCCAAGGCCCTAAACAAATAACTGAGGATACTTTTCTCGCACTTCGGCCTCTCGTTCCCATGTAGCTTCCTCTCTTGAATGGTGTTGCCATGTTACCAAGACCAAGGGAATGGTCTTGTTACGCAAGACTTGATCTCGCCTATCCAAGATGTGCACCGGTTGCTCAACTAGTGTAAGATCCTCTCGGATTTCCACCGGATCAAGCTTTATGACATGGGAAGGGTCGGGGATGTACTTTCGAAGCATAGAGACATGGAATACATTATGGACCGCCGCCATATGAGTGGGCAAAGCAACACGGTAAGCCACCTCACTGACTCTCGTAATGATCTCGAACGGGCTCACATATCTCGGACTGAGCTTGCCTCTCTTTCCGAATCTCATAACACCCTTGGTTGGTGAAATCTTGATAAAAACAAAGTCGCAAACTCGGAATTCAAGATCTCTCCTTCTGTTATCGGCGTAGCTCTTCTGTCTATCCTGTGCGGTCTTCAACCTCTCCCGGATAAGCTTGACTCTATCCGCGGTTTGTTCAATTAATTCGGGGCCCAACACCTTCCTTTCCCCAACTTCATCCCAATACAACGGGGATTTACAACTCCTTCCGTACAAAGCCTGAAAAGGCGTCATTTGTATGCTTGCCTGGTAACTATTGTTGTAGGCGAATTCCACCAAAGGTAAGTGATCTTCCCAACTTCCCTTCAAGTCTAGCATACATGCCCGGAGCATATCTTCAATAACCTGATTCACTCGTTCGGTTTGCCCATCCGTCTGTGGATGGAAAGCCGTGCTAAAGTCCAACCGGAAACCCATGACATCCTGAAAGCTTTTCCAAAACCTGGACGTGAATCTCGGGTCCCGATCCGACACAATGCTCACTGGTACCCCGTGTAACTGGACTATCTCTTTGATATACAATGTGGCCAACTGATTTGAATTGAAAGTAGTCCGGTACGGTAAGAAATGGGTGGACTTTGTCAAACGGGTCCACCACAACCCATATAGCATCGGTCTTTCTAACCGTCTTTGGCAACCCCATAATGAAGTCCATAGAGATATGTTCCCATTTCCACTCGAGAATAAGGAGAGACTGCAAAATTCCAGCCAGTCTCAAGTGTTCTGCTTTCACCTGTTGGCACACCAAACACCGTGCCACGTACTCCGCAACCTCCCTCTTCATGTTTCGCCAGCAAAAATGACTCTTGAGGTTCCGGTACATCTTCGTACCCCCAGGATGCACTGTATACTTGGACCGGTGAACTTCATCCATAATCCCTCTTCGAAGGTCTGCATTGGCTGGGACACAAAGTCTTCCCTTGAATGTAATAGCACCTCGGCTAGTAAGAGAGAAGTCCATACTACCCTTGGCAACTTCCTTGTCCCGGAAAGCCAACAAGTCGGCATCTGTGGCTTGATACTCTTGGATCAAATCTATAATATATGGCCGAACCGTGACATTGGCCAAGACAGGACTGCAGACAGAATCATTCACACTGATGTCCAAATTCGCCAAATCTTCCAATAGTTTCCATTCCCACACCAACATGTGAGCCAATAGACCTAGAGGTCTTCTACTCAAAGCGTCAGCCACTACGTTCGCTTTTTCCGGATGATATTGGATGGTGCACTCGTAATCTTTTAAGAATTCTATCCAACGCCGTTGCCGAAAATTTAGTCCTTCTGGGAAAAGAGGTACTTGAGACTCTTGTGATCCGTGAACACATAGAACTCAACCCCATAAAGGTAATGGCGCCAAATCTTGAGTGCAAACACGACCGCCGCAAGCTCCAAGTCATGAGTGGGGTAATTCTTTTCATGCTCCTTCAATTGCCTTGATGCATAGGCAATGACCCTCTTGTGTTGCATGAGGACACACCCAAGTCCGATGTGCGAAGCATCGCTATACACTTCATAACCACCATGTCCGAATGGCACAGTAAGGACGGGGGTCGTGGTGAGACGTTTCTTCAATTCTTGGAAACTCACTTCGCATTTGTCGCTCCAACTAAACTTAGCATTCTTCCTCGTCAAGTAAGTGAGAGGTGCAGCCAAACTGGAGAATCCCTCCACAAATCTCCGATAATAGCCTGCCAACCCGAGAAAACTACGTATCTCAGTAACGCTCTTGGGCCTCTCCCAACTCATGACTACCTCAATCTTTGCTGGGTCTATTGAAATGCCCTCGGCCGACATTACGTGGCCTAGGAATGCCACCTTCTCCAACCAGAATTCGTACTTACTCAATTTGGCATATAGCCTATGCTCTCTCAACATCTCCAGAGCAAGGCGGAGGTCTCGTGCGTGATCTTCCCGTGTTTGGGAATAGACCAAAATGTCATCAATGAATATAATCACGCATCGATCCAAATACGATCGGAACACCCAGTTCATCAAATCCATGAATGCCGCCGGTGCATTCGTCAGCCCAAAAGGCATGACAAAGAACTCGTAGTGCTCATACTGAGTCCTGAAAGCCGTCTTCGGAACATCTTCCGATTTGATCTTTAACTGATGATACCCCGATCTAAGATCAATCTTGAAGAAGAACTTCGCTCCCTTCAGTTGGTCGAACAAGTCGTCTATCCTTGGCAAGGGATAACGATTCTTGATAATTACCTTGTTCAACTGATGGTAGTCTATACACATTCTCATCGACCCGTCCTTCTTCTTCACAAAGAGAACCGGAGCTCCCCACGGCGAGACACTTGGTTGGATGAAACCAAGTTGTTGTAACTCCTCAATTTGCTTCTTCAATTCTTCAAGCTCTATTGGGGCCATTCTATACGGTGCCCTTGAAATCGGAGCGGTGCCCGGAGCAAGCTATATAGTGAACTCAATCTCCCGGTTCGGAGGCAATCCGAGAAGTTCTTCCGGAACACATCCAAGAACTCACTCACGATCGGAATGGTCGAGGAGTTTTGTGCTTCGGGGTTCGCTAAGCTCAAAGATGCCAAGCGAGCAATATCCATTTCTCTTAATCCTCGGAAGTGAAAAGGTTTGACTCCTTCCGGCTTGAAATTCACCATCTTTTCAAAACACGCGACATGACCGTGGTGGTTTGTCAACCAATCTATCCCTAGGATGACATCAAAATCCAAGTCTTGGAAATCCAGGATGATAAGATCGGCTAACAGTTCATTCTCCCCAACTTGCACCACACAATCTCTAAATATCTTGTCTGTATCCACGGACTTGCCGAGCGGAGTTGCAATGGTCAATTCTCGTTCTAACGGAGTAGCCTCAGTCGAAAAGCCCTTTGCAAAACTTGATGACACAAAGGAGTGAGTGGATCCTGTGTCGATCAACACTCGGGCGAGACACTCGTTCATTAATAAAGCGCCTGTGCGATTAAGTAACTAATATCAGTAGATTTCAAATAGTAACAAGCATCATACGTAGGTAACCCCTAATAATAGTCACATAACCAACCATAGAAATCTTACACAACTCAAACTCTAGGATTTTTGCGTACCTTGCACGCCATCATCGGATGCACGTGCGTCTCTCTCGGATAAGGCAAAGACTATGCCCTGGGTGGCTGGGCGAGGAGGCCGTGTAGACTGTGAGGCCCTCGAAGCCTGGGAAGAGCTATGCTTGAATGTCTGCCTAATCAGGGGCCTGCTCCCCGAAGACTGAGCTGGCAAATGACGTCGGGGACAGTCTCTAACCATGTGGCTATGGTCACCACAATGGAAGCAACTTCCTGTAATCCTCCGACATTCTCCCGCTGGATGCCTCCTTCTACAAAGGGTGCATATATCATGCAAAAAGGTGAGAGGAGCATACTCCGTAGCCTGAGTCACTGCGGGGCGAGAAGTCTGAGCAAATGCCGGGCGAAAAGCTGGTGGAGAAAAAGGGCGGGGAGCCTGTGGTGCCGAATATATCCTCTGTGACTGAGCTGGCCCTGCGGACTGATACAAGCTAGTCCTTGCTCTTTTCTCCCCCGAACTGCTCGACTGTCATTTCTCAATTCCTCTTCTTTTGAAGAACTCCTCAGAGTTCGACTCGGCCAAAAGTGCCTTGTCCACTACTTCTGAATATGTCTCATGTCTGAACATTGAGACTCGGTCCTTGAGGTAGGCCTTCAACCCCCTCTTAAATTTTCGGGCTTTCATAGCCTCGGTTGCTATCATATGTGGAGCAAACCGAGATAGCTCCGAAAACATAGCCTCAAAAGCATCTACTGACATATTACCTTGCTCCAAGGTAATGAACTCCACTTCCATCTTCTCTGTCATCCCGACCGGGAAGTATTTCTTTTTAAAAACGTCCAAGAATTCCTCCCAAGTCCAGTCTTGACCTTGTCGGGTCAACTTTCAGGTCCAAATTGCGGACTTCCACCAATGATCGGCCTCACCTTCAAGCATGAAGGCGGCCCAAGTAACCATTTCCGCCTCCGTAGGCGCCAATACAGAGAATATCTTTTCTAATTGCCGAATCCATCATTCGGCAACAAGCGGGTCAATACTCCCACAAAAGGTTGGAGGCCTCATCCTTCGGAAAACCTCTATTCCGGCTTATGCTCGATTAGGAGGAGCCGGTATAAGTGCGGCATTAGGCGGAGTGGCCGGTTGCCTTGCCGCTAGCATAGCCAAAGTCTTGGCTATTGAAGCGAATGCTTGGGCAAAGCCGGGTTGGTCATCACCCGATGGAGCATCACCTCCATTGCCCCTCGTGTTGTACCCGTGACCCCGGGTATTGCGTCTCATGATTTCTCCTGAGAACGACAATACAACATGAGTCTAACTTGGATACGCATTTAGTACAAATTTCGCAATTCACTCAATACATATTCATCAAGCATATTTAATAAGCACAACACAATTAATGCACATATGGTATACAACACAATATCATATATACAATCCATGTTCCTAACGTAGGACTCTAAGTTTGGTTGAGATTCAACCTATTTTGACTAGGACTAACTTGTTAGTCCATACTTGGAATACAACTCTTTCCTAACACTTAATGTCTTGTTCAATTATGGTATCTAGTATTACTCGACCCTAGGAACTCTAATGCCTAGGGCTCTGATACCACCTCTATCGCGCCCCAAAATACCCTAGGAGTTAAGGGATACTTTAGGTGTAATTTTACGTACCTGCCAAACCATCCTGTAATGAACAAGATAATTATAGTACTAAACAATGATAATCAGAACGCGGAAGCTAAACATAAATGCGGAAGCGTAAACTAACTTTTTCTTTTCTTCTAAGATTTCCAAAATAGTATTCCAAGTTAACATATATACAAAACATATTTAAGTCTAAGGTGGACAGGCCCACCTATCAAAATGTCAAAATACATAAGCACCCTCTCGTACTCTCCCCTCAACATAGTCGAGGTACGGCCACACGTCAAGGTCTCGGTCTGCCTGAGACTACAGTGGGATAAACGGCTCTCTCTCCTCTATATACTCTTCCTCGACCCAAGGCTCCGGGTCAAAGGCTCCCTCAGTACCTACCGACATGAAAATACGGCTAAGCATGAAAAACTCAGCGAGTATAAGCTACTAACTAACCATAACAAGAATGAACACAACAACGGTAATACAGTACAAAGTAGAAATCAGAACATCACAAAAGAAATAGCATAAGACATAGTACAATACAATCACCTTGACGTGCGTGCATGAATTCGAAAACTCCGATCAAACTCATGCTTAGAAATCCGTTTCATGTCTCGGTATGCCTTGTAGAAATCATGTATGCGTGCATGCATGAATGCTTTATCATCATCTTGTAACCTTGCATCTTGTAACTTGTGAGCCAGAGGCTAGCACCCGAATCTCCCTAGGCTGCCAACCTCCTTGATATATAGTTTTCTTCTGAGCCAGAGGCTAGTACCCGAATGTCCCTGGGCTACCAACCTCCTTGACAATATGTGATTTTTATTACTTATTTAGTTTTCTTGTGAGCCAGAGGTTAGTACTCGAATCTCCTTGGACTACCAATCTCCTTGACAATACATGTTTTGGGGTTTTCTTGTGAGCCAGAGGCTAGTACCCGAATCTCCCTGGGCTACTAACCTCCTTGACATGCAATAGTTTCTTGTTGGTTATTATATGCACATGCTCTTGAAATCTCGGTTCATGCTAACATACGTGCTCGTGTACGTGCCAATAGTGACAATCATGGAAATGAAGATAACAAAAGAGATATTGCATTTCATTTAAATTCATAGCATATCATGCAAACATTTAGGTGATCAACATAGCATTTGGTCGAGTCATCATTTACAAGAACAATTACATAAGGCTTACATCCAATTCCTTTAAGTCATCATTTCATAGGTTAGACATTTATCAACACATAACATACGATGTCCATTAATAGTTCATCTTCTTCTTTAATGCATATTTTCCATCCAATCACATAAGGGTAAGTTTATTATTTGTAAAATGCCCATCCTCCATTTTTCATTTCCCACACCACACATATCACACATCATACATTTGGCATCTCATCACCTCAATCCACATTCCATACACATTCATATCATTTTTCCTTATCTTGTTTATATTTATTGAGATGATACAATTCATAGGGAGGGAAAACATAATGTAAAGAATTACCATTTAAAATAGAAAACCTAGGTTATTGCTAGGGAAAGTTAGTAGGGTGTACTAACTTTGAATCAAGGCTTGATTCTTGGTAGAAACCTTGATTGACGCTCTAACTTGAAAGAAGAAATCCTTGCTTGAAGAAGACTTGAGTTGAGGAAGAACCCCTCTCAAAAACGCACGTGAGTTGCTGCCCTAGCTTTGAAGAGAAACGTGCTCCTCACGAGTTGAACCTTGAACTTGGAGAAGAAGCGAGCTTGTGATGATCTAGGGTTTCCAAACCCTTTTGATTTCTTCTCTAAAGCAAACCCTAGTTTAGAAATCCCTTTCTCCTCTCTCTCTAACTCTCAAAATCTTCTAAATAATGTGAATGAAGCCCTAAGGCTCGGGCAAGGCCTTATAAGAAATGATTTAACCCTCAAAAGATGAAATAGCCCTTACTAAAATTTCTGCAAAATACGATACACCGATCGCTCGATATTAAACACTGAGCGATCGGTCGCCTACCAATCGATCGATTTCCTAACCGAGCGATCAGTTAAAAACCTGCTCTCTGGAAAATTTCCCCATACAAAATTTTTGACCAGTCAATAGCTACCGATCGATCGGTTTTGGACCGATCGATCGCTGAATGAACCGAGCGATCGGTGCTCTGCAGGTCAGAATTGTTTTGACCATATCTTTTGACTCACTCGTCGGATTTCAACGATTCAACTTGCGTTGGGTTCGTCTTTCAAAAACGAACATTTCTGATATTTCAGAATTTCCGATTTCTCCCTTATTTATTAATTAGACTACGAGAAAGGCCAATTAGCTATGAAAATACTATTCATTAAGTATAGAAAAGTCCGGAGTGCTACAAAACAAAAGCTGCATAATTTGATTCATATGCGACCTGTCGAAGCATTTTGTGACCTGGATAGTTAAGAGATCCAGCACCAAAGAATATTTGAGTTTAATAGACAATCATGTGAGGATTCTGAACAGCTCTGCAATGGGCATGCATTTAAGCCAATATGCAATCCTATCATGGAATTCAGAAGAGCATCAAGAAGTCACAATCACTC
The DNA here is from genome assembly GCA_015143295.1 of Tetracentron sinense. Classification (NCBI taxonomy): domain Eukaryota; kingdom Viridiplantae; phylum Streptophyta; class Magnoliopsida; order Trochodendrales; family Trochodendraceae; genus Tetracentron; species Tetracentron sinense. The sequence continues at coordinate 20,900,599 of CM026563.1, read as the reverse complement.
TTGAAAAACACCAGCACGTTGCTTGCAAAGACTACAGGAGTATGGTTTCACTTGTTCAAAAAATAGTAATTCTCAATTGCAACTCATAGCTGAGACTGTGGCTGTCCATGCCTCTATCCCAGTGATGAGACAGAACCAATGCTGATGAGAATATCTAGTTGAGTATACTAAAATTGTAAGGGGCATGCAGGACTAAACTCTATCAGAGGTTGTGTCTTAATTGAGTTCAGACCACATCTACTGAATTCACTGCTCTTAAGAGCATACAAAATGAAACTCCCTGGGTCTTGCTGTTAGATTTTTACAAAATCAACTATTAGTCGCAAGTCCATCCCCATATCCGGTTAACCAATGACACAATCAACTATACTGCCAGGAAAAATATCCTCAGAAAAGGTCTCTGTTATCCCCCAATATGGTAGGGGGCAGCCATATACATTGAAACAATCTTATATACAAAGCATGGGAAGGCGTGGAAGCCCATAAGATTGGCCGCCCCCATCCAACCTTGGAAAAAAAAATTCAGTTTAATGGCTCACTGAGGCAAAACGAGAAAGCAATCACAGGATCTTTTTGAGGTAATGCAGAGGAGCAACATTACGATGTAGAGACAGTTAAGATGGACAAGCAGACAACTTTGTGCGTGAAGCTTGAAGATTATGGAATGCCCTAAATCTCGCCCCACGGGGGGGAGTAGAGAAAGAGAACCTGTGGACAGAAGGGGACTCAAAGACATTTATAAATATATTGAAAATAAAGGAACATTCACCATGGTGGATCTAAAATATGGATGCTAATGGAGGACATCAAGCATGCGATGACCAGCAACTTCAGGTGGTTTCAAGTAGAGCATATACAACACTGACCTATACAACATCCACGAATTGACGCCCTGAATAACAATATTAAATGTGAGAAATTGTAAGAGTATAAACCAAGAGGCTGTTTGAATCAATTATGGTGTTTTTCTCATTCTGGAAAAGAATAAATTCTCATAAGTTTTGAGTCTTATAGCCAATTCTGTGAAGAGAACGTGTTTTGAAACAATAAGTTTAGTATGAAAAAAAAAAAAAAAAATTATTGTAAGCATAAATATGGTTATATTCATCAACACATTTATAAGTATTATAAAATATCCAAAATTTTATTATGCCCCGTCTCTCTCTTTCGTTTTCCCGCTTATTTCGTTCGTTTTAAGTGTGTTTCTCAGATTAATTCTGAGAAGCGATTTTTTTTACTACCCCAAATCTCTCAAGGTCATGCACATAAGGTCTTCCTGAATAAATTTTGTAAAAGCTACTAAAATAAATTATGAAAACAAATACCATCCTTTCTATCAGAAATTATCAAAACACCCTAACAGGACAAATACCCTTATTCAGATGTATAATGTAATTTTAGAGACTGCTACAGCTGGACCAAATTGAATCAAGATAAGTATGTGTAATTATTGAAAGGCAAGTTCTTAAACTCTGTATCTATTTCACTGCCCTCAGAGATATAAATAATAACCCACACACAATAAAATCAACATCACTCAACAAGCTAAAACTTTTGAGATCATTTCTAACTGTTCAATTGAATTTTGTTGTAATATATAGAACATGCAGTTATAACCACAAAACAAGCTAAAGCTCACCTGAGTGTTCTTCCAAATTTGAGTAAATGCTGATCGAAAATTAATCTGAAAGCCAGCAAACCAGTTTTCTTCTCGACTATCTGTTAAGAAAACATGTTGTACAGAAATCTAGTTTCTAACACTTCAAATGGGGATTAAACTAGGGAGTCTTACTTGAACAACAGGTTGCCCATACTTGGGATAACCTTCAAGAGGATTCTCCTATTTATTTCACTATCGACCATTACTAAACTGCCACTAGGCTCTGAGATGAATAAGGAAGAGTGAAGAACCTCTAGCTGGTTTTTGGAATTAGACATCAGGCTTTCACACCATGACATCAAATCATCTTAATCTTTAAGGAACTAATATGTCTCCCATTTCCAGGGGACCATGAAATATATAAGGCTCTGTTCTTTTGGTGGAACTTTAAAAGTCCATGACATCAATGTTTTAGAACAAGAGGCAAGAGTCTAGGAAGAGAGGCGAGAGAGTTTCTAACCCTTTTACTCGATGGTATCTCAGATTTATGAGTTCAATTAAATTAGTTCCACATCTATGGAACTTAAAAAAATCCAAAATTTTTGGTGGAACTTGAAAGCTCCATATTTATAGAACTTTTGCACTGTAAGGAATAAAAGTAGTTATGAGCAACTTTTTAAACTATAAGTTTTCACCTCTAAAATCTCTACCTCAAAATGATGGAGACATGCAATTAACCTTCAATTTAATAATCTAAAGTCCAACTAAACACAATTTTCAAGCAAGCTCTACCTATTTAGATTAGATTAGTGTTACCAAAAGCTCCATATTTGTAAACCTTCAATAGCTGAGGAAGGTCCTCCTGATACCTGACCACATAATTCTTCAAGAACACATCTTCAGTCACTATCAATGCCTTACCCATGCTCCCCTTCTTCATCAGACCCTTTGAAACCAGAACATCAAATACAGAACACCTGGGCATGGTTCTCTTCTCCAAACTAAGGACCAGAGTGGTCGGATACTTGGAAATGTACGCCGGTGTCAAATTCAGTTTGTTCATGAAGAAATCCAACCTTTTGCTGATCTTCTCCTCCGCCGGGGCCATACAAACCGGTTGCTTTCGAAACATCGAAAGAATCTCGTCTTCTGACCAACCAAAGCTCTTATAGACCTTCAGCTTTGCTTCCCAGGTACTCTTCTTCATCCCCAAAAGCGTACGGAGGCCATAGACAAACATTAAGCTCAAAGGATCAAAACCCATTTGAACAATCTTGGTGACAAATCTGCTAAAGTGGTCTGTTTCCAGAGATAGTAATCGAGGGCGGGTGATGATAATCTTGAAAATCATCGATTCGGGTACGCCGTGACTTCGCAAGATTGCAACGTTTGGCCCAATTGACTTCTGGATACTGTGGAGGATCCATGTGGTGCGTTCGAGTGCGAAAGCAATGTTCTCGTCTGTGTGAAGAAAACTCTTGACGATATTGAAAGAAGGGATGATTTGATTCTCTAAACTCCTCCTCAAGATTTTTGGGTTTGCAGAGAGGAACTTTGCAAGGATGGGATCTGAAACCCCATTGTTCCTGAAAAACTCAATCTTGGGTTTTAGGTTTTTGTTGGGATCGGCCAACAGTAATTGTGGGAACTTGGTGATGAGTTTGGCGATGTGGGTATTGGTGAATCCATAGTTTCGGAAGAGTTTGAGGACTGAATCTGGTTTGGAGGTGGTTTTGATATTGATTTGCTGGGCAGCTTTGAGAGCTGATTCTGGTGACAATCCGCAGGAGTTTACGAGGTAATCGACTGTTAGAGATGGTTCTTGGATCGTGGATTTTGAGATGTGAGAGATGGATTTGGGAGATGAGATTTGAAGCAAATAGAAATGGATAGTTGAATCTTTATTCCACCGGGAGCGGAAGAGGGAACGAAACATTGAAATAAAAGGGAAATGCTAGCGGGGCTTGGAAGGCCTAGGAAACTTGTAGACATTCTTCCCCTTTCTTAATAGTATAACAATTGGGTGCGGGTCGGTACATTAACTCGGGTTGGAGGGCTACAGTCAGTTCGGGTTCAGCCCGGTTCTACTTATTAGGATACTATAATTAGTTTTTTTTTTTTGTTTCAAGTAATTACTGAAACACACCAAATTTAAAAGAAAAGTAACATTTATTATAAACAAAAAAAAAAGATATTGATTCTAAAAACGGATAACTCACGGATAGGATTATCTCTTTAATGCTCGATTTTTTTAATCAGGTCTGAGAGAAATCACTCCACTCTATAAGGATGATCAACTGTTTTTTTGTTCCTTTAAATTGTTCAGAAATTGTGAAAGAAACAAACCATAACAAATGTGTTCCCATAAACGGAACGAGAAATCATTCTGCGGCAACGATATTAAACACCCCAAAAGGACAAATTCGCCCTCTTATTCTTCCCTCGTTTTCCATTACTGTCAAACATCCATGTACACTTTGCTCTGAGCCTCTGCTATTCCATTTCTTGCAATTGGGTTGGTATCAACTCTGTAAGCGGAATCACTCATCCTAGTGAAGGTGAGAGTAGCAGTGATTTCATGGATGCAGGGGCAGCCTCCCAAATTTTTTTGAAAACCTTTAATGAGATAGTGTTAATGTATTGTAAAAAAATTAAAATAGCCTTAATTTATATAGAGCGGCTCCCCAACTCATTTAAAAAGAAAAACATATAGGATAATGCTACTTTCTACTCATTCTTCATTTGATTGGAGAGAGTGTAAAACAAGTCTTATTCATAATGGAAGACACATGTCTTGCATGTAAACAAAGCGAGGTTGAAAGAAACTGTACCTAGCATTGCCCAAAAAGATAAGGGCAGATAACTCAAAAGTACCCTAATACGTCACAAGTGATCACAGTTAATTGCGATTGAACTCTCTTTGAGTTCAATTGCACCCACAAATTAACATGTCTTTGAGTTCAATCGCACCCACAAGTTAACACGTGTCCCTTTTAACTCTTTTTAATTGTAGTTAAGATTTATTAACCCTTCGGGTTCAACAATCTAACCATGGTTTTCAGAAAAAAAAAAAAAAAAATTTAACTGCGGCTAAGAAATTTTAACCCTTAGGTTTGATATTGTTTTTCAAAAAACAAATGTTAGATTGTTGAACGCTAAAGGTCAGTGAATCTTAACAACAATTAATAGGAATTAAAAAGGACACATATTGACCTGTGGGTGTGATTGAACGATGAACCCATTACCCAAGAAAAAAAAAATTTCTCAGGGGCTACGCCCCCAAACCCATTACTTTTCTTGATACATGTATCCCTAGGAGTGTCAATGGGTCGGGCCGGCCCCGTGGCCTAACCCAACGCGGTCCAAAAAAAAGCCCGCTCATTACCCATATTTAAGGCCCTAGGGCTAGGGTTGGGCTCAAATTTTTAGGCCCATTTTAATATGGGTTGGGCTAAGGCTTGGCTACTTAAAGCCCGAGCCCGGCCCGATATATTTATCTATATATATATTTTTTGCTTATTATATAAATACTTACCATTACTAAGTTATATATGTGTATGTATATATATACATATAATACATATTATAATACATAATATATCATGCAAAGCATCTAATACTTATATTCAACAGTATTCTTAATAGTATCATAATTTATTTGTCATATTATTATATTGTAATAATAAAATATCAAAAAAAAAAAAAATAGAGAAGTAAATATATTACACACTGTTATGCTAACAGTGATATGCAAGTTTGATTTTGTTTTCCTAATTTTTTTCTCATTCTATTATTAGTATATTATATAATACTTATATTTTATGCACATATATATATAGACGCTTATATATTTATTTGGATGAATAATGCTACGTCCACTTTCTGGTTATCCACTCTCTCCTATTTTTATACAAGAAAAAACAATATGACACTTTTTGCGGTCCTATCACATTTATTTTGTATTTTTGTTTAAAAATTATTAAAGACAACCGAAGAGTGGACAACCAGAAAGTGAACGTAGCATTGCTTTGGATGGATAGAGATGGGTCGGCCGGAACCCGGCTTGGTCCAGCCCTATTAATTATAAAACCCGGTTTAGCCCGGCCCGACTAAAAAATAGGTAGGGCTTGGGCTTATAGATCTCGAGCCCATTGAAAATATGCCCGAGCCCGATCCAAGCCAAGTCTAGCCCGGCCCGTTGACAGCCCTATGTAACCCCCCATCCCCCCCCCCAAGGAAAATTTCCTGGCTCCGACCCTGCATGGATGCATTCAACGATGTTGTTGAAGAATTCCCGGGCTTTCCCAAGTTTATTGCCAGAAAAATCACTACTCAATAAACATGGAACAATCAAACCCTAACGAACTCATATCTGCAATTAAGAGTGTTAAAGATTTTTCAAACGCTCTTATAGACAATTCAATTTTTTTTCTGAAGGATTCACACAAGGGTTATGCTCTTGCTTTACACCATTAAACGCCGTTGAGGAGAGAACAAAAGAGGGGGTTTGTTGGCTTACACTGGAAAACATCAATTTGCAAATTGCACATATCCACTATCCCCTCTGCACTCCATTTCCAATAAAATCAAACTCACATAAAAATTAAATCCAAAAAATAAATGAAATACATCTCTCTTTCAAACTTCTCCATATCTTAGGCATAATATTATCTATATCGGTCATGTATTACAATGTCGCCGACGAATTTGATTTCTCCGACAGATTACTAGAGTTTTATATCATCAACCAGGGAGAAGAATAAGATAAAGGCATTATTGTCATTTTGTCCTTTTTCGGGGTGCATAATCAGCAAATATTAAGTTCCAGTGTATATAAGCAAAATTTGGTGTGCGCCTTATACCACCCTTAGCTAATTATTATTGCGTCGTAATCCCGGCCAGAGCCAAAACTAGGGGTGTATTCAAATCAAGCCAGCTACAAGGCTCGGCTCGATCTAGCCAAGCTTTTTGGGTTGATCAACCTGAGCCAACCTTTTTTTCGAGCTCAAACTTACAATCAAGCGAACTCAAGCCAGGTCCATCTTGATTCGGCACGGCTTTACAAGGGCGAGTGACTGGTCTAGTATTTAAAGTTTATTACTATTATAAATAATGTATTTATAATATTAATAAACTATTTATAGTAGATAGTTTTTTTGAATAAAATAAAAGTATATATTTTGTGCTTCAAGCGAGCTTGAGCCAGGCCAACACTTCCAAGCCAAGTTTTGAGCTCAAACTCACAATCACGCCGAGACCAAGCCAGGCTTAGCTTGAATTGGCTTGGCTTAATCAAGGCTCAGCTTGACATATTATAATATAATAATATTATTGAAAATCATTAATCATTTCATAATATTTTTAATGTTTATTATATTCCAAATAATATAAATATTAATATACTATTTCTAATATATATCTTAAAATAAAATAAAAAAGTATATATATTTTATGAATCAAGTTGCGCTCAAGCTTGGGCCAACTCGGCTCGAATACACCCCTAACCAGAACTCAGCCTAAGCCATGGCCAATGGCATAGTTAGTAATTTAGTGTACAACATTAATTCGACACAAGAATTATTCATTAAAAATTTTGGCAAAAAAAATGAAGACGTGAAAAAGTGTGATACGGGAATATTTCACTTATAATTCATTTAAAATTTTAGATTGATATATAAAAATGGATGTCTAAGGTTAGGGCTGTAACCAGAGCGGATAGTGGTATATCTCTGAATTTGTATCCGGCTATATATTTGGATATCCGAATCCGAATAAATTTCCAACGGATAGTGAAATATGATATCCGTATCCGACTCCGATTAAAAATATTTGAATTCGGATAGCATCAGAATTATCCGATTACTTTAAAAAAGTATTAAAAAATATAAATTAATATTTAAAAATATAAAATATATAAATTTTTATTAAAAAAATATATTTCAAAGATTATATTAATTTATAAATTTAAAATATATTATTTATATATATGTTATATAATTAGACATCTATTTATCGGATCGGATATATCCGAATTCGTATCCGATTATAAACATAGTACTTTTACTATCCGAATACGCTTCATTGGATACCTATTCGGATAATTATCCGACTAAACGGATTCGAATACGAATTAGATACGGATAATATCCGCATCCGTTTACATCGCTATATAAGGTTTACCTTGCACTTAGACTTTTATAGAATTGAATAAATAAAGATATATAAATGATTTATGTATATAAGTGCAAAATAAAATAGGTAAATAAATCACATATGCTAATTAAGTAATTAAATTAAACTACAAACTTTAAAATTAAAAAAATGTCTATAATTCTCATCCATTCAATGACAATTTCAAAATCGAAAATGTAGTTTATCTTCATCCAATAAAATATAAAAGATATCTATAATCAATATCCAAATTAAAAATTATATACACTCCTATTCCACATTCATCCGTCCATCCAATAAGCCAATGACTTGTATTTATTATAAAAGCACTCCACATCTATCTATTTGCTACTTGTTTCTAACAAACTATTTAATGTGAAGCAACTCATCTAGGCCCAAATAACTCATGATAAAAAAATATCTCTTCACTGCTAGTTAAAGCTTCTTCCGCATTTTCAAACTCATCTTGACCAAACTCTCCAAGCTACTCAAGATTGATTATTTTTATCTCGCCTCTCATGCTCACCACAACTAATATGCATCTTAGAATTCAGTTGTATGTTGTAAAGTCCAAATTTGTAACTTGTAATTGACTTAAATCTATTACAAAACTCAATGAAGTTGTATTCTTGAGTCTCCATTCATGTTTAGAAGAGTCCATGAACATGAAACTTCCACTGAAGGTGAAGATAACTGCAATTTCGTTCTCACCATGTGGGATGATAAGTGACCTTGATACTGAATCCATACCTTATGTGGTTTGACCTAGATAACTTGTTTCACATAAGTGACAAGTAACTTGACTTGTTTCTATGAAATTCAGACATCATAACAGCATTGCATACAAAGTAGCTTGAGCTTTGGTTCGAGCCAAGTATTTTTATTTATTTTTAAATAAAGCCACTCAGAAGGAGTGGGGGGTTTGGCGGACTCTGCCGGTTTATCGAGCCAAGTATGTTAGCTCAAGCAAATTCCAGTTGGTTCTTACGAATTGATCTTGAGTCCAAATCATTGACATGACTGAGCAATTGGTACAACTCCAATAGCTAAGTCAGTCGAGCAATTTTAAGCTGGCTCGACCGAGATGCTTTAGTATTAGTGTTTCTGTATTGATAGTAACCAACTCGTTCGAGCGTGACCGATGTAAAAAGAATGAGACCAACTCAAGTTTAAAAATAACCCTTTTATAGAATTTCCAGAAGAGAATGGAATTTTTCAAATTAGAATTGTGTCTGGTTTTTTTTTTTTAAGATATGTTCCAACTCAGATTTGCCAGTTCAACAACTCTTTATAAGATATTTTTTTGTTAAGTATTTTGTTTTAATCAATTTCGGTGTGAGGTGTAAATCTTTTTAGTTTTGTGGTCTTGCATTAATCACACGAATTTTTTGTTTTTAGTAAAAACCCAGATCGGTCTTTACTAGTTAACTAGAGCATGCCGGATTGGGCCTAATTAAGTGGTATCGTATCTTAAGAGATCATAATTGATCGTGTGGCCTGAAAATCTTGATGGGTTAGGGTTATTGGTTAATTTATATAAAAAGGGAGTTGATCCCAACTCTCTCTAAGACTTACATACGTAAAAGGCAAGAGCCCCCCATCAAGCTGCCAAAAAGAGGAAAGAGTTTCAAGACCTTCAACCGAGATTCAACTTAACAATATAGCAAGCATGGGATCAGGTATGAATGTTGACTTATAATGATTTGATTATTATGGTTATATTATGCATGTTTAGATGAAAACATTATTCATGGTTGTTTGAAACCATGAAATTCTAACAGGAGATATCCAATTATGTTCTATGGTCCATACTCTCTTGTTTAGGGGCTCATTCAAGCTTTCCAATAAGCATAGTTGTTCCCATCGAACATCGGATTACGAAAACTAGATCCACCATCTGTTAATGAATTCATATTAAGGGATTTAATTTGGACAAGATTGCACTTTAGATGATTAACCTTAAAAGTGAACCCGATCTGATACCAATTGAAATTACACTTAATATGATCTCACAAGACCTAGAGGGGGTGAATAGGTCTCCTAGAGTCTATCTACCTAATTTTAAAATTAAGTGCAAATATAGAGAAAATCACACACAATAGAGATGCTAAATTTTTAACTTCATGGAAAAAAACACGAGACCTCGTCTAGCAAATAGCAATCACCAAGAGAAAAGCAAAGTACAAATTCAAAATTTACCCAAATAGGACTCAACACCTCAATCCATGGCACAGATTCTCCAACGCTTGCACGACCACGAACCCGCAAGTTCAATCTTCGCCGCAGTGGCTCCGACTCCTCATGGTATAAGCTTTCTCGAAGTTCTTACCCCACAATTTCCCAATCGATCTCTATCAGCGACAACTTTGGCTCACGCAAACAACAAGTCTATGAATCAGTAGATTCAATCCCCACTGTAGCTATAGAGACCCGCATTAATTTTTATGTAATTATCACGTTTAATAAGGGCAAAATAGTCAAACTAGATATACATTGATTGTTTAATGCTAAATTATGTTTATAGGGTGTTTAAGCTAATTAAAAGTGAAAAAAATGAAGAAAATAAGGAAAATGGGTACAGGGCATTCGAACGGATAGCCCTCCGTTTGAAGCCGTTCGAACGGCTATCGAGAGGCATTCAAACAGGCACTGAGGCTGTCAGAACGGCCTGTACATAATTTTTACAAATTTTCCATTAATGCGCAATTTTTTAGGGTTTAAACCCTCCACCCTATAAATAGACCTTTTAATTCAAGGGTTTTAGGGTTTCTTAGTGTTCTAACCTAATAGAGAGAGAGAAGAGAGAGAAACCTGAGTTTCTAAGGGATTTTTTGATTGTGATGGTGGAGATTGCTTGGAGGGGAAGGAGGAAGCTTGGAAATCGCCCAGGAGCCTTCCTTGAGCATTTTAGATCGAAGGGAGTGATTCCTAAGATCGATACACCTTCTAACCTAACCTATTTATGATTTCTTGATGAGTTTAAGTAGAACTATGCATGGATTAAGTGAATTTTTACATGATTAGGGATATATTGGGGAAAAGGGAACATAAAATAGAGTTTGCATGTGTTTAAAGCTTTTGATGGTTATGATTTATGGTTATTGTGCTATGAATGGTTGTTTAAATCTATTGTTGGTCGAGATGGATGATGAGAAATCATGGTGGATGGGTTTGAAAGAATGTGAATGGACAATTAGTGAAATAATGGAGGAAGGGTGGTTTGTGGTTAAAAATAATGGATTGAATGCATTAATAAGGGTGATGGATTATGTCTAATGTTTACGAATGGTGTTATGTAAATTACGAAATTATGATAAAGTATGATTTATGATTGTCCTGGTAAATTATGCCTTATGTATCTTGTATGGTATGGTCGATATTTGGGTAGGCCAAAACTTATAAGAAAGGTCTTTTAGACCGGAAATTCTCTAACCATATGGAATGAGACGTCATGGTGGAGTTTCCTTGGTGGGAGACTGAAATCTAAGGAATGACCGATTCGTATGTTAATCACGATACTTAAGCACACAAGTACACATGTATGAAAAACATATGAGTCTCATGAGTCCACAAGTCCCATAAGCATGCATGCATGGTTACTAGTTACAAGTGCTAGCTCTGGGAGCATTAACTCGCCTGTGCAGGGGCGTTGCATATATGAGCAATGACTCGCTGTGATGCAGCAAATGGTTATAATACAAGTGCTAGCTCCGGGAGCATTGACTCGCCCGCGTAGGGGCATTACACATATGAGCAATGACTCGCCATGATGCGGCAAATGGTTACAATACAAGGACAAGCTTCAGGAGCATTGACTTGCCCACCCTGGGGCATTGCACATATGAGCTGTGCCTCGCCGTGATTCGTTACAATACAAGAACAAGTATCTGAGCATTGACTCGCCCGCGTAGGGGCATTGTACATATGAGTTGTGACTCGTCTAAACATGCATCATGTAAGTTCAAGTATAAGAGTCACACACGTTCACAAGTCAAGATGAAGATATTTTTTATTTGCATGTTTTCACACTCTGATTATGTGAATATATTACATATGATAATCTTGTTTAGGAGCATGTGATATCATATTGTTAGCCATGTATCCGCTGAGTGTTTTCAATACTCAGTCGACCTGTTATTGTCGGTAGGTATAAAGTAGGAGCTGATCATCGAGCCTTGGGTAGAGGAGATGTACGAAGAAGCGGAAGAAGGCGATCCATTTGATGAGGGAGTGAAGGGACCTTGACAAGTTCCCGTACTATTAGACTTTTGTTTATTCATTTCGAAAGAGTTGTAATAAATATTTTAGATGCTTGAGATTTTGATGATGTTGCTTAGGTATATACTCTATTTGGGTTTCGGGCGATTGTTTATATACTGTTATGTTGACTTTGTTTATATAGAAATTTTATTATTGTCAATTTGTATTACCTTGTATGTTATGGGATTAAACAGATTTAAGCAGTGTCATGGCCCAAGGTCCCATTATGACCAAGGTGAGATTTTGGGGCGCGACAGTAGCAACTCCGAAATATATCGATCAAACACTCAAATATTGAGCTTTAAGATGTTGATTGATTTAAGCAAAAATCTAGATGGATTTTAATGTAACAGGGAAAGCACATTAAGGAAGATAGTGAATTTTAACTACACTTCCATACTCTATAGTGGAAGGGGAGAGAAGAACAAAAATGGTTTGATCCAAAATAGGATAGTGAACCTTAGAGCAATTCTCACAAATCTCAACTCTCTCAAATAACCCATTTTCCTTCAAATTCATAATGAGGAGCAATTTGTCTAAATAGGCAACTCAAAAATCAGAGATTTATCGGTTTCCAAAAATTGACCTTGCAATACTCGCTCGAGCTAGCCTCGAGTTAGCTTGGTATGAAAACAGAGTACTTAGCAGTTATGCTATCTTAGTCATTGGATTTTTATTTCTTTTTGTAATCTTGGGTGCTATTTGGGATAGAAATTCAGATTTTCTTGTTCATTTTTGAATTGAAAATGAATAAAGAAAAATAGGACTGACATTTAGAGCAGAATCATGAAAATTTGAGTGTTGAGGTGTTTTGCCGGGGGGGACTTGATGAGATAGGAAAAGAGGGCTCCTTAAAATAACAAGAATCCATAGCTCTTTTTTTTTTTCTCAAATTCAGATAAATCATTTGATCTATGATTCATTGGAACATTCTCTCATTCTAGAAAGGAATTAGTTCCATGAACAAATGATCCCCATAATTAATTCTCTGCAGACTGTTAGCCAGAAATAATTATGAAGAACTGAAACATTAGAATTAGGTTTGGATGAAAAAACAAACAAGATCATATTAATGCTTATTTGACATGACAAAGTTCATAAAAAGCTAGAATTTAAAGAATATGTCTCTCGTGACTGTAATGCGCAGGCAGAAAGTTAGAATTGCTATAAATTTCATCTGGCGCCTCCAACAATGATTGAGGTTGTACACGTTCTCAGGAATTTCTTGAAAAAAGACTTGCTATCATTCTATTACATTCATTGTATCCGATGGTCAATAAAAACATAAAAAATTGCTCCTCCACAACAACAAATTTTGAATCACATAAAAGGTTCCTGATTCTCAATGCATGGCATAAACCATGGAACACGTGCTTCTCCATTTGAAATAGATCATAACAGCCATCTGGATGTCCATTTAGTATTAGCACATTATGCATGAATTCTGAGCCAGTCTCACTAATGTCCCTAATAGGTTGTTTGCAAACATGTCTTGTGGAATTGGTGCAATATACTTAAAACTGAAAAATCTTCAAAATCTTCATCATCAGTTTTCCATTCTAGTAGTTGGATCCATCCAAGCTGTACAATCAATCATATAAGCACATCACAAATAACACTAGAATTAAAAATAAACATAAGCAAAACAGATATACAAGCTACACAACAAAAGTATTTTATCTGCAACATGATAAAGGCATCCAATTCATCAAATAAGAGAACCTAGATAACAGAGTAACAAGTAGCAAAAAAGTAGCACACTAACATACTATATAAAAGTTCAGCAAAATAATATAGTAAGAACCATATCTAACATATACTCCTAAAGTCACTCTATACTACTCAACAAGTCTTTTTCTCTGCAGGCACACTAACAAAAGTCTCTCCATCCACGCTTCTGAAACATCTTTAGGGCCTTCACGTCCAAATCGTTCGCTATCACCCTCAATCGTAGATAACCACTCACAACAACGCCGAATGGAGTACGGACAATCTTCTACATTCGATAAAGAACTTTCATACTTCCTTTGTTGGTTCAATGAGAAGAACTTACAGGCATCATAAAAAGCCCCACTTTTAGACTCCTTTCCCCGAGGGTTAGTTGGAGTATTAGAACAGCTATGAGATGCAGTAGTGTCAGCAACATCAGCATCAATATCTTCTTCTAGTCATCATTTGCATCCACATTATCACCTGCAGCTTCATCATCAGTGTCTGTTGCTCCTTGAGTGGATGCTCCGGCATTTTCACCAGTTGCAGTAGTGTCACCATATATCGTACGTACTCAGCTCAACGAACATCAGGCAACCTTTATAGCGGAAGCATGTGCTTCGCATAAGGATTTTTCTGTATATAAACATCGGGTTGGCAATCAATAGTCTCTAACATATAAGAAATCAATGTTTATGGTTGATAATTAATAATTTGTATAATTTTCTCAGACTTCATCAGGCACTGTGACAGTTTTTGTGATTGGGTTCCAACCAAAACCCATAGGGACATCACCAAGTTTTTAAAACTCTCTATAATGCTGCCTTAACTTGTTGAATTTGTTTTTGAATTGTTGAGGTGTATACCTATGTTCCATCCGTGTATAAAGCATTTCATAAATACCATTCCACGTCCTTTTTGAGAAGGTCGTGGTTGGTCGGTTTCCTTTCCTCACCTCTTCGGTCATCAATTCTATATAAACCCTTTCTTCCTTAGGATTCCACCTTGCTGCCCCAGATTCCCTTTCTTCTTCATTAATTGTTGACATCTAATTAATGGTAATACATTTCAGATTGTTAGTATTTGTAAAAATAAAATAAACATGAAAGCCTCAATAAGCAGGAAACACCCAAGAACATGGACTTTTAAAGTAATGGTGGTGCTTCTCTGACCTTACTGTTGCTATTGGGTACCCCAGCCCTCCTAAACAAGGTAATGAAAATTGTAAAGTAATGGTCTATGTCCCTAGACCATAATAATTTATAATGCTACTTTTAACTGTTATAACTGCAATTTATGAAAAGAACACAACCCACATCAGTGACAATTGCTTTTATGGCCCCCACTCACTTGACTACTAATGAAAGAGTGATCCGATAAATCACTCAAGAGAATTAAATTAATGACAGAGATATTGATAAAGAGAGAGTAAAGAGAAGGTGATATGACCAACAATAGACCATGAAAAAAAAATAACAGGGATCAATTGTCGGTAATAATATTACCACGGAAACCATAAAAGCACAAGCAGACATCCATGAGATTTTCTCCATCATCCCGAACAACACAACCTCGTCACTTGGGCCTTTGGTTACAAGACTGTAAGATCCTACTGAACAGCCCTTCTATAATTTTAATGGTTGTTTTAGGCAAAGCATAAACATCTGTCCAGTTATTTTAACTACTAGCAAGTGCAAACTGAATTAATTGCAGCCGGACAGCAAGTGAGAAAGAGATACTCTCCACCCTTAACCCACTGCCTAAATTCTAACAATAGTTGGCCAATAATTTGCAATAGACAGCATGTATGTAGTGAGAGGGAGCCTAAGGAGTTTTCACATAAACTACCTTACTCATATCCTTATTTTTGACATAATTCAGCCTTAGGAATAAAGGAAATAGCATGGCAAATATAACAACCTAAAACCCACTTGAAAGATGGATACCTACCAAGGTCAAATGCTTTCAATGTTCCACACTACATTTCTCTCTATTAGACAGTCTTACAGCCCTCAATGGACATGTATTGATGTGCAGGCCATCTTCCCAACTACCACTTTGAACAAATGGAATAAGATTCAGACTGAGACCCATCCCTTCATGTAATTATCAAAGGTCATGCATGCATGTGAACATGTGATGCATCCATGGTAATGATGGTGGGTAGTATGGGGCATATGCATTACTCTCATGTAAAAAAAATAAACAAATAAATCACTTGGAAGTGTACAAATCCAACAGTTGTAGGGAATTAGTCACAAGGTGGTAGTACAACACACTACATGGGTTTTCTTATTGATTTCCATGAATTAATCCCAAAAGGGGGAATGGATTCACAGACTCCTCATTCCACATATAGATAGTAAAGGTGATGGTGATTCACTGTCATAAGCTTAAGAGTCCATAACCTTACTACTACAGAATACTGAGGATCAGAAAGCTTGAGTCTGTAAAAAGAAATGACCTCATTACTATCAAATACTAATGCTATAGATGGGTACTAAAGGTGGGTTTTCATCCTTCCCATAATTTGCAAGATGTGAACAACACATAGGGTTAAGCAATCCAACCTTGGTTGGTGAGAATAATTTCAGAATCCATTTATGATTTTGAAATACATTCATAAGTAAAAGCACAACCAGTGATCCACAGTCACCAGTCACCACACACTATAAGTATGACCTAGGCTGGTGAGAATCCACACCAACTTTGCTAGCCTATACACAATTCTCACTTTGACTCAAGTTCAAACATTGCTCCTTCTGTGCCTCTTTTTTACTCTTCTTTACCTAGAGAAAGAGCCTTCTCAACTAGATAGTTGCTCAGAGAGAGAGAGAGAGAGAGAGAGAGAGAGAGAGGAAATGGAAAGGTTAGTTGCAAAGGAAAAGATGGAGGTCACTTCAGATCAGAAGGAAATAGCCCAACAGCTTTCTGGGGGAAAAAAGGGTGGTTTTAGAACCATGCCCTTCATCATAGGTAATGGCATACTCACATGCACCTATTTATTATTATGGAAAATCATCTCATGTGAAAAGAGATGACCTCATTACTATCAATTTTTTGGTTTTAATATCCAACAAGAGGATACATTTAGAGCTTAATTGCTTAAATTCAGACTTCAAAGACATATTGGAAGAATGTGCAAGGAAGATTTTGGGGAGACTGCAAAAGGGAGCATCAAGTTCAACTAAGTTTCTGCTAAATAACAAAATCTGCATCAGTTGGAACTGTCCGAATTCACTAGAAATTATTCTTTAAATTCAGATTACATCTAGTGCTTATCGGAAGAATACACAGGCAAAAATTTGTTCAGTTTATGCAAAGAACCTGTAGAATTTAAATATATATATACATATATATATAAATGAGTATATATATATAAATGAGTAGTTTTTTTTGGGAAAATATAAATGAGTAGTTATAACACTATAACAGATCATATTCCTTGTTATAAACCAAGGACTGCCCTGCTAGAGTGATCTCTGCAATTAGAACAACACATATCAAGGTCATACTAATATTAAAAGTGTCAAGTAATAGATAACACCCTAAATACCAAAATTAAACAAAAATAAAACACAACTGAAAATCAGATCCAGATTCAACAATGCCAGAAAACACCCAAAAACAGAATCAAAAAGCTCTAACTGCTACTAACCAAAAATAAATAAATAAATCCCAATAAACTATGCTTTGATTGTATTGCAGTTGAATCCAAATACGTAGATTAACATACGAAATAGCAAGAAAAAATAAATGAAAAAGACCTGAAGCTGGAGAATAAGAGGTTTACATAAAATTTTGAAGCAGGAGAGAGTAACAGATTTGGGGGTTAGTAGGAATAGCTGCCGTAAACTTACATAAATATCCAAATGTATTCCAGTTGAAACCAAATCTATACTACTACTATAACCCGGTTGGTCTCCACGTGGCTTCTTCATAGGCCTCTATTTGAGCTCTAAATTATTGCCATGTGTCACATTCTTATTAAAAGCTTAGCAATAGACCCCACTAAGTATCTGATTAAATAATTAATTAATTATGTATATTCCCTCTCCCATGTGTTTTCCTTCTCATCTTCTTATCATTTATGAACTTGTCTCCCTCTTCTATCTCTTCTCATCTTCCCATCATTCATGAGCCCACCTCTTCTCATTAGTGGTGTGTTTGAAATTGTAATATCACCCGACCCTTTGAAAAGTTACCTGCTTTTTGAGGAAGTTGTAAAGCCTGTTACAATGTCTTATTTTCCATCTTTGATGTTGTAACGTATTCTTTTACATCTTTGAAGTTGTAACGCTTGTTACAATGTCTTCTTTTTCATCTTTCCTTTTTGTCATACATCTATAATCTATAAAAGGACCACTACCTCCAGGGGCGGAGCCAGGAATCTCTTGCGGGGGGGGGGGCTAACAATGGGGGTTTGGGGGTGGTGCCCCCGAAAGTTTTTTTTGAGTGCCTAATTCATGGGTCAGCACATTTGTTTGTGTCTGTTTATAAAGAATATATATTTTTTTCGGAAGTTTAAGGGGGGGCTAGAGTCCCCCATCGCCCCGACACCGCCCCTTTCCCAGGTTGCACCCTTAGTTTTACAAAAGGGGCTTTTTTTTTTCAAAATTTCAGGGGGGGCTTCAGTCCCCCCTTGGCCCCATGTGGCTCTGCCCCTGACTACCTTTCAAAGGGCATGGCAGCTCCATCGGGGTTCTAGGTGATTGGGAGAAGACATAAATACAGAAAGTTGTCTCCGGTTGTGTTTGGAAGGAAATGAGGGGTCAAAATCCGTCCCATAGTCCAATCCTTACATCAGAAGGGAGGAAGAGCCACTGAAAGATAGCCCTGTTGAGAATCCGCTTGCCCGCATCAAACTGCATGAGATAGTCGATACAAGGTCCTACAGCAACTTGTTATTCCAGTTCATCACAGCCACTTCTAGAGGCAACCTGGCCTTCACTAACTCGTGTCTTATCTTCACTCTCTTGTGCATACTCTTGCTTGCTTTTGATTATTGTCATTAAACATGTTCATACTAGAAATCTTTGTAAATCCCTGTATTCTGTTGTCTAATTTGAGGGCAATTGTCATCAATCCAGATATTGTATTCGTTTATTAAACCTAAAGATTATCAGCCACACTCTTTTAAATTGCAGAAATGTTTCCCATTTGCGCAGTATCATCTGGATTTCATGGTTTTGGTTTATGCCCATTCCAAAATATACGATTCTCGACGTAACTCAGGTCACCAATTTGGAATCACTTAATTATTTAGGCGAAAACAACAAAATCACATAATCAATGGACATAACTGTCAAATAAGCATTAATTTTTTTTTTTTTAATTAAATGTCCGTGTGAGTTTTCATGTGAGCAGGCCAAGGAAATGGAATGTGTGTGTAGTAGACTCTCATGATCTTTTCAAGCATCCACACATTAATGATCTTGCTTACATGCCGGCCACAAAGAATGGAAGGTTTGGATTCAATTTGCATGTTGGCGGGTTCTTTAGCCCCAAGCGATGTGCAGAGGCGATACCTCTTGATGCCTGAGTTCCAGTTGATGATGCGATTGCAGTTTACAAATCAGTATAAGAGGCGTAATTCAGTTATATATACATGATAATTCAGTTATATGTTTTTCTGATCAAGTTATATATACATGATAATTCAGGCGGTTGATGGAACTCCATCAGAGAATAACAAACACGACTACAAGATGCTTCAGCTAGATGTTGTGTAAGAATTGTGAGTATATTCATTGTTTAATTGAACTGAGATATATTCCTTTAGAACCAATGGCAACAAAGAGTGTTTATTCTAGAGGTGTTGAGAAGGCTAGACAGAGAGGTAGATCAGTAGAGTCCATCTTTTGAATGAGATTAGTATATAGAAGACTCGATCATTTCATAAGGGAAATAAATTTAAAAATTAAATCTTGGGTAAAGGCCTAAGACAATGGCTCCCTCAGGCTCAAAAAAATAATAATAATAAACACCCATAAGATAATCTGAATCTATACACAGTATTAGAGTAGTTTCACGTTCACCAGAGAATTTTGTTACCATGATACTACAACAATGGAAGAGAATCAATAATTAGCAACTGTGTTGTAAGTTAGTTCCTCATATTAAGACAAATCAATCTAATTCTCAGTGTTAGTTAATATGATAGATTTTCTTCATCCACAAACAGTAACAGTTTTACTGAAGTCATGTGTAACTGTAGCTCGTGATTTTCAGGCGACTCTTGGCATTGAATTTGATCTACTTTTTCATTTTATTCATTTTTTACTTTTACTTTTACTTTTCCTTTTCTAATTTTTCAATTTCTGCATTCAATTTGTTCTAACTTTTTAGTTTATTTATTTTTCATTCCCTTTTTATTTTTTTATTTTTGAATTTCCCCTGCAGATGCACAGGGTGCTTGCTAGTACATTAACATATGAAATAGCAAGAAAAACTAAATGAAAAACAGATCTAAAGCTCGAAAGTAAGAGGCTTAGCAAAATTTTTGAAGCTGAAGAGTGGATCAATTTGGGGGTTTAGTAGGAATAGCCGCCGGAGAAATGGACTGTCGCCGTAGAAGAAGAGATCTTCATTGCAGCGGCATCCTTGGTTCTGTAGAGGGAGAGAGAGAAGTATCTTTTTTCTTTTCCTTAAAAATTGTTCAAGAAATGAAAAGATTCTTGGAATTGTTCCTATATTAGCCGTCCGAGTTTAGATAATAGATTCTAACTGTTTCTCTGTTCCTCCTATCACCAAGGTTTTTAATTTTGAAATTTGCCACCATTTCGGCCAGCCAATCCAAACTGAAATCCCGAAAAAGTACAAGATTTCGGTGAAATTTTGAAATCCGAAATATTAATATTTCATTAATTATATATATATTTTATTAATATATATTAAAAAAATAATATTTTATTAACATTTTATAATATATATAAATATTATTATATTTTTAAAATTAATATATAAAATTCCGAAATTTCACGAAATTTTGGAATATTTCAAAATATTTCAAAATTTTAATAAAAAAACAACAAAAAAAACTTATTTAAAAATAAAAAATCAGATTTCGGCCGAAATTCCAAAATCTTCGAAATCCAAAATTTCACCCGAAATTTCTGAAATTTCGGTCGAAATCTGATTTTCGAAATAAACCCTGTTTCGATATCGTTGGGGTTGGCCAAAACCGAAATTTCAAACCTTGCCTATCACATCCTATTATAAGTTTTCGCTATCATTTGTTTCCTTGCTTGCACCTAGGGCTGTCAATGGATTGGATCAAGATTCGGATCTGATCCAGATTCGATTAGTTGGACTTTGAATGCTATATGTGATCCGTCGGATTAGATTCGAATCGGATCGGTGGAATCTGTTTATAAAATCAGATCGGATCCGGATATAGGGTGATCTGATCCGATTAAAATCCGATCCGATTATAATAACCATTTTTAATCAATTTAAATATTTTTCATAGATTTTTTAATGCATAAAGTATTAATTTTCAAAACAAAATTAACGTTAATTAAGGTACTATATATTAGATTTTTATATTATTAAAATAAACTTTTTTGTCTTTTTAAATTAACCTTAATCGGATTGGATTCAGATTGATTAATTCATGATTTGACGGATCTCAGATCAGATTCGGATATGTCAGATTCTTAATTAGATCGGATTCAGATCTAGGCAGATCCGATCCGAATCCGACCCGTTGATAGCCCTACTTGCACCTTGCACCACACATAAAGAACCGGACTAGTACGGCCGACAACTTTGGAGTGATATATTACCCTTCATTATCGGAGAAAATGTCATAATCATACTTACACATTGAGTTGTCTGCGTGGGCTTCCCACATCAAACAGGGATCTCCAATGCTATAAAGAACCTAATCTCCCAACATGTTATCCAATATTGTGAGTCGAGATGGATGGGTTTTGATTTATGAAGAGTGCATCTCAAGCTATCAACTGCCACTTCCCTTCACTGTTTTGAATTCAAAGTTCCTTGGCCCCTCATAAGCTCTTGACCTTTCTTAGCACAACTTAGCTCGGCTACGAAATAAAATGCCTTAATACAGAACCTGCTTTAAGCTCCCCACTTAATTATTAATGATCAGGGCAACAGCTGCCACCATGCGTCGAGGACGCAAGTCCTTTCTCCGGCTTGACTTGATCCACTGAGCCTTGATATTATCTTGATCTCGAGGTGGATAAATTTGAAGCTGCCTCATAATCTTAGAATCACAGTCGTTTGATCCCCAGTTGAGATACTGCATTACAACCACCAGGGTTGCATGTTTGAGTCCAGTTTACCTACCAAAAAGAAAATAAGAGCTCCATAATTGCTTCAGTATGCCATCTTCCAGAGTAGTTTGTGACCTGGATGGTTAAGAGAGACGTCAAAAGAATATTTTCAGTTTAACAGACAATCATTTGAGGGGCACAGCTCTGCAATGAGGGATTTTCAAAGAAGGCTCAGCTTGTTTTGATGTAAAAAAAAAAAAAAAACAATGAAATTTACAGAGAATATTATCTACTACATGTTTTTTGCACATAAAATATTTTGGAAGTAAAACGTTTTACGAAAACATGACAACTGTTATGAAAAATGACATCCCTTTTAAAAAATCCATGTCATTTTCCCCTAAAATCATTAGCTATTTAAATGTATTTAAATATTATAAAAGTAACCCTCTTCTAATATATTAATCAAAATGATAAAAATATAGCGACATATTTCAAAATGACAGAAATGTCCCTCTCGACATGTATTTTTTAAAATAACAAAAATACCCCTCTCCATTTATTCCATAAGATGACAAAAACACTCTCTCCACATGTATTTACCAAATTGACAGAATATCCATCTTCAAATATGTCTTTCAGATTTAAAAAAAAAAAAACCCACTTCACATATATTTCAAAAGCAACAAAATACACATCTTCACGTGCATTTTCCAAAATAACAAAAATACTCTTCTCCACGTGTATTAATTAAAAGAAAAAAACTAACCCCCTCTAGTCTCCACATAATTCTCAATTGCAGCTCACTATTGAGATTGCAACTTTGGTCGAGCACCATGCCGAGATCCCATTGACATGATAAAACCCATATCGAGCTTATGAGAATCCAATTGAGTATACAAAATTCCCTAAGGGGTGTTCGTTTGAAAAGAAAGTGAGTGAGAGAAAACAAAAGAATAGAAAGGAAAAGGAAAAGAAATTTAAATTTTCTTTCAAAACAACCAAATCAAAAGATGGAGAAAGTTTTGAGGAGAAAGTTATTGTCCGTTTGTCACTATTAAGAAGGTGCAAGAAAATGAAATTGTGTTTTCTTGAACACCGAACGCTAGGAAAGTGCAATAAAACTCACTTTCCTTTTATTTTCCTCACTTTCTCACCAAACGAACACACCCTACAAGACATGTAAGATGAAACTCTATAAGAGGTTATATGAGTTTTAATTGAGTTCAGACCACATCTACTGAATTTGGGCTCTATAAGACCATATAAGATGAAACTCCTTGGGGTGATCCTACTGTCATTTTTTTTTGCAAAGCAGCCATTAGTCGCGAGCCCATCTCCATATCTATTTAGCCAAGAGCGTAATCAACTCTACTGACCGAAAGAAAATCCTCAGAAAAGGTCCCTGTAATTACCCAATAGGTTAGGGGGCAGCCAAAGACATTGACACAATCTAATATAAAAAGCATGGGAAGGCATGGTTGCCCATCCAACCATGTGGAAAAAAAGTCAATTTAATGGGCCACTGAGGCAAAACCAGAAAGCAATCACAGGAAGCATCTTGAGGTAATGTAGAGGAGAAACGTTACGATGTAAAGCCAGTTTGGATGGACAAACCGACAACTTTGTGCCCGAAGTTGGAAGATTATGGAACAGCCTATAACTCGCAATGGGGGAGAACCTATGAACAGTAGGGGACTTGAAGACAAACTAAATAAATTGAAAAGAAAGGAACATCCACCATTGTGGATCTGGATGCCAATGCTGGACAACAAGCATGCCATGACTAGCAACTTCAGGGGGAGTTCAAGTAAAGCATATACATCACTGATCAATACATCATCCACGGATTGATGACCCAAATAAAGAATAGTTATTTTGTATATTAGATATGAGAAATTGTAAGACTATAAACCAAATTACTCAAGGCCATGCAACATAAGGTCATCTTGAATAAATTTTGTAAAAGCTACTAAACTAAAATTTGAAAACAAATACCATCTTTTTCTCTCAGAAATTATCGAAACACCCTAAATGGACAAATACCCTTCCTTCTTTGCATGTATACTGTAATTTTAGAGACTGCCGCAATTGGGCCAACTTTAGTTAACATGATGTGTAATTATTCAAAGGAAAGTTCTTAAAATCTATATTTATTTCACTGCCTTCAGAGATCTAAATAATAAGCCATACAAAATGAAATCAACATCAACATCACCCAACAAGCTAAAACGTTTGAGATCATTTCTAACTGTTCAATTCAACTTCATTGTAATATAGATGATGCAGTTATGGCCACAAAACAAACAAAAGCTCGCCTGAGTGTTCTTCCATGCATATTGAGTAAATGCTGATCGTGTAAGATTTTCTATAAGGTTTATGGTCTTGGCAATGTTCATGGTCCAAATCCGGATAAAGTATACTCCAGTTAAGGTTTCAGTTGTAGCCAAACAATGGTGGTTTATGCATTAATTAAGTATATCGGGTTATAAGGATGGTCTATAGTCTCCTTGATGGGTCAAGACTCAAATGACCTAAACGCTAAGTATATATAGTACTTATAGGCAATCGGTCCCAGATCCAACTCCTAAGAAAGCCTGTAGAAAAGCATCTTCCCCATCGAAAGATAAGGAGTCATGGAATCTGAAGTTCGTGCGCTTCATCGTCATCGACAATGAAAGGTTTTCCTCTCTACTTCCAATGGCCGACACAGGTATGTGATTCTTGAATATTGATTAGCTAGATCCTATAAAATATAACATGTGGTATCAGAGCTTAGGGTGCTAATCATGTTCAAGATTGCATAAAGGATTTTTCCTAATTATTAATATAATTTATTGGTGTTTTACAGAGAAAACCATCGCCCGAGAACCATTGTCGACCATAGCAAAGACGAAATACTCATTGGGTAAAGTTTTTTTTTTTTTGGGATCTTTGTTCTAGGGTTTCGGATCTGAAAACATAGAGGTTATCAAGTTTTTAACTAAAAAAAAAAAGGAGTTCTCGGTTTTCCAGCGATTGCGCCGGTTCCGGTGGTGAGATGCCATAAAAGATAATTTTAAAATGTTCCTCTTTTAATGGTGGTTACTTTAAGACCCACCTTGATCTGATCAGAGGTCGGGAAAAGGAGAAATCAAGTTTTCAATAAATAAATAAGGGTTTCGGCCGTTTTCAGTTGGATGGCGATTACGCTGGCGTCCATCGCTGGAGAAGGATGCTGGCGGCAGGGTTTTGGTCGCCAAAGTCAGGCCGTCAATTTGGCACCGACGGCAGCCGGTAAGGTGGCCGGTAGGGCCCCCAACAAAGGGGAACCAGGCTATGGCTTTAGGGTTTAAAATTTTTTTTAAAAAAAACTACTGTTTCGGGTTGGGAAGATGACTTCACGAGGGTCAACCCGACCCTGTAACCCAATCCGACATTGAACAAGACCGGAATAATACCATACCCGAATGGGTCGTAACCCGACCCGAATGAAACTCGACCGGTTCAATGGACCGAACCGAGTCTGAACCAGACTGGACCGGACCGCGTGATAGCGTTGAACTGCTCGCGCGTGAGACGCAGATCGCGCATGATGCGCTCTTCCTACGCGTGAATCACACGCCCGTGTGTGACGTACACTCCAGTATCGTTTTTCATATCCCTGCGCGTGTTAGCGTGTCCGACATGCTATTTGCACGTGTCCTATGCCCCCTGACCTAATTTTGCCTGTAGAACCTTATTCTGGGGTCCATTTTAGTTAATTTTTCCTCTGTAGAGGACTTTTATGGCATTAAGTGCTCAAATAAGGCTATTTTTCAATTTTGGACCTATCTTTTATGCCTAATTTGCAATTTGGGAACTCCGGAAAGCTTTTCAGGCTTAAAGTAACTCTTAGATCACCACTAAAGTATACCTAGTATATATATGGAGTTTGTTTGTCATGATTGTAGTATTTATTCTAGTTTTTGGGCACTATAGATAACCTTCTAGACTACAAACAACCCTTGAGCCACTTATCAAGTATGTTTGGTCAATTATTTGTCATTTCAAGGTTTTTTAGGCATAAAGTAGCCATTAAATGACTCTAAAGAGGCTTAAGGTATCCCTATTGTATTGGGTGCAGGGGTGAGTACATGATTAAGTTTCTTTGTGCATTTAGAATGACACCCAATATAGTTGTTAATTCTTATAGACTTTAGACACCTATTGATTGCACACTTGGTGTAATCTTTTGGATATAAAGTATTTTCCTAAACAAATTTTTGGGGCTAAGACATGTCTATTCGTGTTTCACATATATGGGCATGACTACTTAGTATAATGTGCATGATATATTTTGTTCAACAAATTATTTAAAGTTCAAGGCCTTAAATGTATGAAGATCACTTGTATAAAATTGGACTTTATTTTTAAAATTCATGAATTGCATTATCGTTGTGTTTTCCAATGCATGTTTTAAATTATGTTATTTTAATTTAATATCATGTGGAGGACGGGATTAGTGGGCCTAAAATGCATGTAAAATTTTGGATGATGCCCATAAAGATTTTGTAATATGTTATAATGTTCATTAATGCATGTTTATTTAAACAATCAATAATTCCTTGGGGTATGGAATTTTAATCAACTCCCTATTTCGAACCAACCAGATTGAAATGGTCGTGTTAGTCACCAAAGTAGCCTTGATTAGGAAAATTCGGGTGGCGTTCAAATGTGCATGATTATATGATTATTTGCTATTTATTGAAAATGGAGTGCCATAAGGTTTTGCGTTTGATTGTTATGGGGGTGGTGATCAAGCCCAAAGGTGGGTCATCATCTTGTACAATTCAAACGGAGCAGCAAGGCTGGTGTGACATTGCAGACTAAAGGAGTTTAGGCCCAAATGTTTAAAGTTTTCGAAATTTGTAATATTCATGATCAGTTTGTCTTGTGGTGAAATTAATTCACCAAAGGAGATGAGCTAATCACTTGTTACATTCTCGGCCCAAAGGAGAGAGTGTGGTGATGCAAATGGCTATCTCACCAAATGATGTATTTATTATTGCAATCACTCTGGGTTGTCTGATTGATACCCCATCAGTCAGATGTGTTTTTTGCATCAATAAGAGTATGAAATAAGGACAATGATTCATGCATAAGGATATTTAGATGCAGATTTTATGTGAGCCTTTTAGTTTATATAGAGCAATTAAGTATTTTCTTACAGATAATTGTTACTCTATGAGCACTGAATGTATCAGGTTAAGCTGACCTTAGGTAGTATGGACTAAGACTTAGTCATTTTAAGGATGAAAGTAAGAAATGTGTAATTAAAGATAAGTTAAAGGTTAATGCTAAACAATAGGAATGAGAAATGTTAATAGATTGAACTTGAAAACTGTGAATGGTCAATATCAAAGGATGGAAGATTTCCTAATATTATATAAGGTATTATTTGATAAGAAGAAAAGTTCAATGATTATATTATTTGAGAATCATATATAAGTGTTTATCTAAGTCAATTGACTTATGTTTGATATGATGAACTCATTGGAGTTCATGGAAACAACCTACATAGAGTTAATCTAGTTTCAAATACGGATGCCGTTAGGATGAAACGTTAACATTAAGTCTCTATTGTAGTTCAGGTTTAAATCTCTCTATGTGTACTTTAACCAACCTGTAACTGGTTTAAAGTGCATAAAAGAAAAAAAAAGGGATAAAGTGTAAATATATTTACATCCATATAAGTTCAGGATGAGAATAAATTACAGTATTAAAGTCTAGAAAGCTCATAAGGTAATGAATGGTTAATGTTACCAATTCACATTTGTAATATCTAGAGAGATTCATCAGAATTGAAAATATAAAAGATTGAGAGAAATCATTGGTAAAGAAATATAGATTAAATGTTAATACTCACACAGTTGATTTATTAGATTTAAATCTGGAAATGGAATCATTTTTTTTTTTTTTTTATTAATTTGTAATTGTCTATATGACAATATATATTAATATACGTCATGGTTTATAAAGTTGAAATGTCTTGACATTAAAATATGATTATTTTAAAATTGTATAAAAAGTGATACGATAAAGTAGTTTTGAAATGTAACAATTTCAATATGAAGATTTGCTTGATAGCATTAACTAAAGAAAATTTAAAGGCTTCAAGGAATTTCTCTACAAATACAAATACTGATAGAATGACATATACATATATTTGTAATCATTTTTCCACTTTTCATGAGGTATAAAGATGTTTCATTAATCTATATATATAGATATCAAAAGTCCAGATTTTGTTTATGATTCATAAAGATAAAGTTCATAATCTTCTCAGTAGAAAGATCTAAGTTGTGAAATACGACATAAAGTAAAGATTAAAGGTTGTTTACTTAGTATCTTCAAGATTATGAGATAGTTAAAATGCTATTTAATTCAGTCATTTAAAAATATAATGAACAATAAAAAGGGAAGACCATGTTCCCAAAAGTCATGAACAATTATTCATTTATGTTAGAATTCCTATAGGGAAATGCTCTAAAGGCTACATTGTACATTTCAAATTAAGTCCCTCATAAAGAAATATTCAAGACACTATTAAGTTTTGAAAATGAGAAAAATTTTAAGAAATTAAGTTATCAGATATTCATAGAAAATCAAAGAATATATATATATATATATATCATCTAGTCCCTCTCTAAACACTCACATATTTGAGATTAAAATGTAAAATGCTAAAAATGGCGATAACAGTGGGAGTATAAAGCCTCTGCCTATTAAGTTTAAGGATAGTCATTTTTTAGTCTATCAATAGGCTTAAAGAAGTGATGTCGTGTCACACCTAAAGTCTCTTATTTTGCTATAGTTGATGGTCATCATATGGAGTTTTGAGGTGCTATTGTCTCCCACTCGGTCTAATTTGTTTCGTCAGAAGTTAAGACACGTTTGAAGATGTCTTAAAGAGAGGAGATACAAATCTAATGATCTTGTACATTATCTCAAAAGTTAGTACTTGATTTTTGAGAATAAGGATGATAAATTACTTTTCATCAGGACAGGGGAAGTATTATGTTGATTATAGCATGAAATCCATGAAGAAAAGTAATATTTTAAACTTAATAGAGTTATATCTGATAAACATTAGAAGAATGTTCCTACTCAACGTTCTTCATAAGGAGGTGCATATAAAATGATAAAAGATTCTTAAAAAAAAGATAATGAGTATTAAGTTTGTAAGCTTATGAAGTTTGCATAAGGTTTTGAGCAGACAATCAAGTGAATACTTCTTTCGATTTTAGAGTGAAATTATAATTGAGTACATCAATATTAAGGTAAGTGAGATAAAGTATATTCTGATTACATATCATAAAATTGTGATATTAAGGATTTAAAGAGGTGTCATTTAGGTTCACCATTATAAATCTCTATTCGTTGGTCTCTTGACTTCTTGGAATTGTCACAGAAAAACTTTTATTGAGAAAGTTCTAAGGATGATTGATATTTCATATTAAGCTCCTAAAGAGAAATTTATATTATGAATTACAGGTTGACTTGTTAAAGTGTCCTAAGACTTAGGTTAAAAACTGTGTTATAATGTTTCATTGTTGCACTTCGATTGAAGAGTCTTATGTATAAACAAGTCTTCACTCATTCAAACATATCTCATGCAGTTAAATAAAGTTTTCATTTTAGTTGTGATGTATTTGAGTGTTAGACCATTAAGATAGTTATAGAGTAATTGTAGAAGATTAAAGAATATTGGCTCACATATATAATGGTACTGATACTTATCAGGTTATCGGGTATTCAGGTTCGGATTGTGTTGGACGTCTGAACATCAAGTAGTCGACATTGGGTTTTATTCCTATTGTCTGTGATATTGCTATCTAGTGAAAAGTATAATGCTTTTCAGTATGGAATCGTCGACTAGGCAGGAAGGATACATGACTCGTTATAAGGTTTTTGAACAAGTTATGTGATTGCGGAATTTTATCTCAGGGCACTAGGTCTTCAGTTTTATTACCGGGCCGTTAGAGATAATTTTGTGTTAACTCTGCATCAGTGTACTTCTCTCAAAACAATAAGACTTAAAGTTAGTCCAAACACATGGGCATAAGGTGTCTTATTGTGAGAGAGAAAGTTAGAGAATATAAGGTATCTGAACCATTAACCATAAAATTGAATCATAAGGTATTTTTAGAGCTTGTCTTAAAAATAAGACTAAAAGACAGCATGGATTCATTTGGTTAGTGGGAGTATGTTGCTAGCATTTCAGTTACAGACAAAAAGTTCTCAACTATAGTTATTGAGATTTGCTTATTAATTTGTTCAAATCAAAACGATATAGCGATGCATTACTCTGCATTTCCATTTTGTGTCAAATGGTGTTTTAAATTTGCAGATTAAGTGGCCTAAGAAAATTTTGAGGATCGAATTTTGGGATGTGTGAGGTCAGCACATCATAAGGTTATAATACTTGAAACCATGGAAAATGAGGGTACTAGTATGGTGACCATGGAATGGTGTCATGTCATAGTGTAGGTATGTTGGCCTCCATGATCCGGTATTAGTGTTTTCATTTGTCTAGGTTTTGTTCAACACATTTAAGTATATTGGTTTGACTATCTGGAGTATGTTTTCAGTGTGGCCACACGTTTGTTGTTTTCAAAATTAAGTCGTTTATCCGGGAGAGTCATTTTAAAAAAAAATTCCGCATAGGTAAAATGTTTTCTCTATTGATGATTATTGTAGACCAAGTGGGAGAATGTAAGATTTTCTGTAAGGTTTATGGTCTTGGCAATGTTCATGGTCCAAACCCGGATAAAGTCTACTCCAGTTAAGGTTTCAGTTGTAGCCAAACAGTGGTGGTTTATGCATTAATTAAGTATATCGGGTTATAAGGATGATCTATAGTCTCATTGATGGGTCAGGACTCAAATGACCTAAACCCTAAGTATATATAATACTTATAGGCTATCAGTCCCAGATCCAACTCCTAAGAAAGCCTGCAAAAAAGCATATTCCCCATCGAGAGCTAAGGATTCATGGAATCTGAAGACCGTGCGCTTCATCGTCATCGACAATGAAAGGTTTTCCTCTCTACTTTCAATGACCGACACAGGTATGTGATTCTTGAATATTGATTGGGTAGATCCTATAGAATTTAACATATCGTACACTAATCTGAAAGCTAGCGAAGATTTTTTCTTCTTAGTTATCTGCTAAGAAAACAACATGTTTTACAGAGATCTAGTTTGTAACACTTCAAATGGAGATTAAACCTGGGAGTTACCGAGGGAGACCAAGAAATAAATCATCCCCTACATTATTAGCACTAGCACCAGTACCAGCACCCCATATCTTCTTAGACAACTCGAACGCCTTCTGTTCATGGGAGGTTTTGTGAAAATCCGATCCTCACCCATTTTCCCTTTTCACCACATTCTAGTATTTCTTCTTCAACCGTTGCACTATGGGAAAATGGGTGAGGATCGGATTTTCACCAAACCCAATGAACAGAAGGCGTTCGAGTACAAAACCCTACAATCAGAGAGTAGATTTGAAGAAAACAGAAATGGGTGGTTGAAGTTGAACCGCCATTCCACCTGAAGCTGAAGCTGAGAGGATATCTGCAGAGAAAACGAAGCATTTCTTTTATGAGAGGGAAACGCTACTGTCTACGTCTATAAACTATAAAACTATAAAGCTTCTAGATTACTTTGGCTGACGCGAGTCCGAATTTTACTTTGGCTGCACCAAGGGTAAAATACTCAAGTATAGCCTCTTCTTTCTTTTTATATTTTTTTGTATTGAGACAAGCCATTAGGCGGCAACCTAGTTAGTAGTTAGTATCAGTTTTAAGTTAAGGGCGGCTGGTGGAGACTATAACAGTCTCACCCTCTAGGGAATGGAACCCGAAACCACCTTCCTAAGGGGATGGGATTTGGTCTTGCTCTAGCAAGACCAAAACAATCTTGCTCTTCGTGGGCTTTCAACATGTGGCGATAAAAAGGGGAGAATATATCAAAGGGAGAGAAGTAAAAAAATAGGGGAGAAAATGTAACGACTTCTCCCTTTTTGTCACTACATGTCGGACTTTATACATAGGCAAGATGGTTTTGATCTTGCTACAGCAAGACCAAATTCGATCCCCTTCCTAAGGGATACACCTACCACTAGCTATTCCCAGGGTGTGTCAGGTATAGCCTCTAATACCTTTTTTACTCTGGTTAGAAAGTTTTAACCCTATATATAGGTAAAAAGAAAATTTAATTTTTTTTCTAAAAATTAGAGATGGAATCTTAAACCTAAATTTTTACCACAGTTAAAAGATTAAAAGGGACATATGGCCAACTCAATACTGGAATTCACAAATCCCGAAGCCCCAAGAGACACTATCTTTAACCACACTTGCGATCCACATGAGATAGAGGAAGGGGAGAGAGACTAAGAAGAGAGATCCTAGCAACATTATGATAAAAAAAAATATCAAGGAATATTTTAGATATAGAAACTTGAGGGATATTTTGGATAAAAAGAATTTGTTGCTTATTAAAATATAATGTTGAGACATTTTAATAACCAAAAAGCTTTAGAGACATGTTGGGTATAGTAAAGAAAGGGCGCAGGTAGGACCTTGGCGAGATGTTCTTCTTTCAGAGCATTTTTTCAAGAGATGGAGGAGTCCGGTTATGCCACTAAGGTCGTCATGTGTCCCTTTTAACACTACTTAACCGTGCTTAAGAATCACCCACCCAATGCTTCACCCACTTATCCTTGGTTTCTAGAAAAAAATATGAAATTTTTTTTTAACCCTTGGAGTTAGTGAATTTTAATCAATGTATAAAAAAATTAATATTTTTTTTTCTAAAAACCAAGAATAAGTGGTTGAACCTTAGGGTCGGTGAATCTTAACTACAATCGTTGTCCCGTTACGCCTTGAGGTTGCCATGTGTCTCTTCTGACACTCCTTAGTTAAGATTCATCTACCCCTAGAGTTAACCTACCTATCCTTGTTTTCAGAAAAAAATATTAATTTTTTTAAACCCTAATTAAAATTTCATTAATTGCTAGGGTTTAATTTGTTTTCTAATCCAATGATACGTGGGTGAACCTTAGGAGTGGGTGAATCTTAACCACAATTAAAGAGTGTTAAAAGGGACACATGACGACCTTAGTGGTGTAATTGGACTCTAAGAAGTCTTAACCGTAGATAATTTCAAGCCTAATAGATAAATGAGTGAGGGGTAATATGGGAACCAAGCAAATATTTAATTAGGGGTAGTTTGGAAATTTTTCATATTTTCATCTACGTTTTCAAGGGCTCATTATGCAAAGGGTAGTTTTGGAATTTTGTAAAATTTCATCATGTTTTCAAGGGCTCATTATGCAAAGGGTAGTTTTGGAATTTTGCATATTTTCATCACGTTTTCAAGGCTCATTATGCAAAGGATAGTTTTGAAATTTTGTTTCAAGGCTCATTATGAAAATGATAGTTTTGGAATTACAAAAGATTCAATAACGTTTTGGACATGAGGGAAGAGATTAGGTGGGATGAAAGAAAGCTATTGGTGGTCAAACTGAGCATTTTGAATTTGACTATTTACACTAAAATGGGTATGGGGTAGATAAGGGGCACTTGTGTGATCTGGGTTTAGCATTTTTTGGTTTTTGTTTGGTATAACACCAAGAGAGGAACCAAGTTGGGCCCTGCACACTGAATTGTGGTCCTAGTTGAACTTTGGGTTGTGAGTATTTTTGGCTAAATATTGGGCTAAGGCAAAGAGGGCCTTGGCAGCTTGAGTTCTAGCCTTGGCCTTGGTTGTGGGTCTTGGCTCTAAATGGCTCTTAGGTTCGAAGCCTAGTCTAGGGCTCGGGCTAGGGCTAGGGCTAGGGCTTGGTTTTTAACCTAAGGTTAGATTAGGATTGGGCCTAGGGTTAGTCCTAGGTTGAGGTTCTAAGTTAGGGTTAAGTCTAGGGTTAGGCCTAGGGTTAGCTAGGTCTAGGATTTGGTGTCTAGGGCTAGGCCTTGGGCTAGGGCTAAGTTAGGGCTAGCTATGGTTTAGGACTCTAGGGTTAGGTCCTTGGGTTAGATGTAGGGTTAAGGCAGGCTCTAGGGTTAGGTCCCAGGGTTAAGGCAGGCTCTAGGGTTATGTCCTAGGGTTAAACCTAGGGTTAGACCTAGGCTTAAGGCAGGCTCTAGGGTTAGGTCCTAGGGTCAAACCTAGGGTTAGCCATAGGGTTAGGTCTTAGGATTAGTCCTAGGGTTAAGGCAGACTAACCATGATTAAAATTATTAACCATGATTAAAGATGGGGTGTAAAAATTGGTGATATCTTTGAAAAAAATTAAAAGTTGGTTATCTCTTTGAAAAAAAAACTTGAGAAAAATCCAGTCTAATTTTTGTTTTGGTTCTAGAATCTATGCTTTGAGATGTAGTCTTAATGCAAGCTTGCCTCCGACCTATTCAATGCATGGATAATGTGGAAAAAAAAAAAAAAAAGGCAAAAGGTTTACTCTGTTGCTCACCAGAGTATCACTTTGGTGAGCAACGCAATTAGTGGACATGTGGTAAGAAAAAAGAAAAAAAAATATTAAATGGAAAGAAGTCAAAAAACAGGTAGGAAAAAATATTGACTTCTCGCCAGTTGTCGGTTTTTTTCCTGGTGATGGTATTTCTCATCAGAGGACATAGTAAACCTTTTGTCAAAAAAAAAAAAGGGTGGAGCTACCTGCACCCCAGTTTTTTTATGATTACACCCCAATAATTAAAATACCACTCAAAATAAAAGAAAGGGACAATAATGCCCCCTTCTTCTTCCTATTGCTTTGCGATCAAAAACCCACATTTTAATAACCCTTTTTTTCGTTTTCTTTGTGAGGATTAGAATGGTTTCAAAATGTTCCAAAAGCCCATAGGAGAGGGCATAATTAGTTCGGTTGATGCTTCCCATTCCACTGGTTTTGATCCAATCACCTCTGTTGTTGCAAAATCAATACGACTCATAGAGCCAAATGGGGGGTTTCCATAAGAAGTTCGGATAGAAGATCTATCTCATTTTACCTTCTTTTGGTCAAAATCTGCAATCACTGAATTAGATAAAGATTCTGTTTTCCATTGGGTTTCTAAGGAAATCTAAGAATCCAAAATGTTTTTTGACTTCAAACCAATATCTTATGTAACATCTGAAAAATTCATCTTTACTATTATAATCCATTGGGTTTCTAAGGAAATCTAAGAATCCAAAATGTTTTTTGACTTCAAACCAATATCTTATGTAACATCTGAAAGATTCATCTTTACTATTATAATGGGAGAGGCAGGCGTAGCCTGAATTTTCCGAAATTCCTAAACTACCCTTATATAAAATAAAACTTTAATTTAATGTTTTAATTTAATTCCCAAACTACCCTCATCTATCTATTTAAAGAATAGAATCACAGTCAATCGCGATTAAACTCAGGGGGAGTTCAATCGCACCGACGGGCTAACACGTGTCCCTTTTAACTCCTATTAATTATGGTTAACTCCTTCCCTTCGCTCTCACATGTATCGCATGTGCCACCCACTAGTAGGAATAAAGGGAGGTAGTTAAGGACTACCCAGGTTCAGTTCATGTTTTCATAGAATCTGTTACTTTATCAAAAAAAAAAAAATGATAGAAAGAACAGTAGAATCTGTAAGTTGCGACAATAGGAAGAAAAAAAGGACACGTGCCACCCGCTACTAGGAATAAAGGGGGGTAGTGAAGGACTACCCAGATCATATTTTCATTAATCTGTTACTTTATCAAAAAAAAAAAGATAGGATGAACAGTAGATTCTGTAAGTTGTGATGATAGGAAGAAAAAAAAGGACATTTTAGTCTTTTTGCTATAATTTTTTTTAAAAAAAAGTTTGGGATGTACTTATTAAAAGTTGGTGTATGGTTAACAGCAGCAATAAAAAAATGTCAACTGTCGTATTTAATATCTTTATTAAATTGTTCGAAGACAAGCATGACCGATGAGGCAATAGCTCCCAAACGCCGTGGTGACATTAAAAAGTCACTAAAATTTCTAAATCAAAAAATAATTTGGGCGTCGAATTTCTCTGACAGATGCCCGACTATAATACTTGGGCATCCTTCTTTACATATCTTATGGGAAGACATTTGACTAAGGAAGTAATAGCATGCATGGCACATTTCGTTGGATGGTACATGGTAGAGACTCCTCCCAAGTTCGTCGCTTATCTTTTTTGATATCTATTAACTATGGTTAAGATTCATTCATCCTAAAGTTAGATATTATAACCTTCATTTTTAAAAAATTTTAAATTATTAACCACATGAGAAAGTGAATCACTTTTTGGAGTGGTTGATTGGAGTTAACCTTGTGGGACATTAGCGGCTACCATAGGTCTCACTAGGTGTGAGAGTTTAGTGTGTTGGTTACATGATAATATTCCACCAAAAAATAAAAAATAAGTGAATCATAAACAGGTCCTTCACACTTTTTAAAATGAAAGTTGGTGATCTCTTTGAAAAAAAAAACTTTAATTAAGAAAAATCCAGTCCCATTTTTGTTTTGGATCTAGATTCTACTCTTCCAGATGTAGTCTTAATGCAAGCTTGCTTCCCACCTATTCAATGCATGGATAACGTAAAAACAATTTTGTTGATTACTTTAAAAGGAGGACCGAGTAAAAACAATTTTGTTGATTACTTTAAAAGGAGGACCGAGAAAAGAGGACCCAGGGTCCTCTTGTAAGCTGACCGCATCCCTGTGTCCCTTTTAATCCTGTTTAACTATGGATAAGCTTAATTAAATTAAAATAAGTATTTTTGTGTTTTTTAAACCCATGGCTAGATTGCTTAACTCTAAGGTGTTAACCACAGTTGATGGATGGTAAAAAAGGGTGTTGGACCAATGAGGTCACTAGTGGGTCCGAATTCCATTTCTCCTTTCAATTCAGTAAACCCCAAAAATAAGAGATCGAATCACAGCCAATTGAGATTGAATCGGAGAGAGTTTAATCTCACCCACAGACCAACACTTGTCCATTTTAGTTAAGATTCAGTAACCCTTGGGTTCAATAATATAATCTTAGTTTTTAGAAAAAAATATTTAATTCTAGTTAATATTCATTAAAAAAAAAACTAAGACTATATTGTTGAACCTAAAAGTTAGTGAATCCTAACTTAGATTCCTAACCACAGTTAATAGGAGGTTAAAAGGGACACATGTTGGCCTTTGGCCTTTGGTGCAGAGAGTTCAATCAATCCTAATTATATGTGATTCGATCTCCATAAGTAATGACTTTTTCAAAGTCAATGGCAACTTTCTAACAT
The DNA here is from genome assembly GCA_015143295.1 of Tetracentron sinense. NCBI lineage: Eukaryota > Viridiplantae > Streptophyta > Magnoliopsida > Trochodendrales > Trochodendraceae > Tetracentron > Tetracentron sinense. Next base: position 20,863,314 of record CM026563.1, on the reverse strand, counting down.
CTTCTGATTTTGTCTATGCTTCCACTCACCGCTACCCATTAAAACCTTCCACAGATATTGAAACCCTCCACATTTTTGCATACCATGGCTTCCTTCGGATTCTTTCTTTCTACTATTCTCACACACCTTGCTCTTACTACAGCCCAACCAGATTTCGTAGAACAAGGTTGTTCAAACATAGGCAATTATACAACTAATAGTACATGCCAGATGAACCTCAACTTCCTCATGTCTAACCACAAACTAAACCGTGTGTGTGTGTACTAATCACAAACTAAACCCTTCTAACTATGTGTGTGAGTGGGGTGTCTGTGTGCTAACCACAACTAACCCTTCTAACCCTTCTAACCGTATGTGTGTGAGTGGGGTGTGTGTACTAACTACAGACTAAACCCTTCTAACCGTGTGTGTGTGAGTGGGGTGTGTCGGCTAGCCCGGTGAGGCAAAGAAATACCAGAAGAAGTCATGGGTGCCATTCCATTAGTCACAAGAACTTGAAATGGGAAATGAAGCATCTGGTGTTAATCTGGAGCAAGGACCAAAAGTAGCACCAGTATTTTTTCATCTCAAAATTAACCACCTTTATTACGGTTCATACCCATGCAATAAAAAAAACTATGCTAAGAGAAGAGGAAAACTAAAAAGGTCCTCCCTCTTCATGAGGGGCCTTGCTTTATTAAGAATAAAGCATGTGGCCCTCTACTATTCTGTGAAGGGTAGAGAACTCTTGAGAAAGTAATAAAATCCCTACAGGTGGACTAAAATCACATAAGATAGATGAGTAATGAAAATGAAAAAAAAAGAAAAAGAACACAAAGGGACCTACGTTGTGAGAGTTATTTCCAAGCTTCAATGAGAGGGTGCCGGCAAAGGGGAGAGTGACTTTTCAACAGAGGGTAGCCCAAGCTCCCCTCAAGTTCAACTCAAACTCTTGGGGCTGAATTCAAGGATAGGCAGATTGGTAGAGGGTCTCTTAATGGTAAGAAAATGGAAGTTGGAATTTTCAGGAATCATCTAGCCTCTTCCAAAGAGTGGAGATGGTGTTTATAGACATTAGGGAAGAGATTAGGTGGGATGAAAGAAAGCTATTGGTGGTCAAACTGAAGCTTTTTGAAATTGAGCCAAATCATCTACGGTGATAACAGGATTTGGCAAATCCGGTTATCACCCCTAGAGGTCGCCACATGTCTCCTTTGACACCCCTTAACCGTGGGTAAGGTTCACCCACCCCTAGGGTTCATCCACCCATCCTTTTTAAAAATATTAATTCCTTTTTTAAATTAAAAAATTGTTTTTAATATTAAAAAAATCTAAAAACAATTTTTAATTTTAAAAAAGAATTAATATTTAAAAAAATAAAACAAGGATGGGTGGGTGAAACCTAGGAGTGGGTGAATCGTACCCACGGTTAAAGGGTGTCAAAGGAGACACGTGGTGACCTCTAGGGGTGATAACCGGATTTTCCAAATCTGGTTATAACCGTAGAGGGTTTGACTCCGAATTGAATTCAAATATTTACACTAAAATGGGTATGGGGCAGATAAGGGGCACCTGCGTGATCTGGGTTTAGCATTTTTTTGGTTTTTGTTTGTTTATCACCAAGAGAGGAACCAAGTTGGGCCCTGCACACCAAATTGTGGTCCTGGTTGGACTTTGGGCTGTGGGTGTTTTTGGCTAAATACTGGGCTAAGGCAAAGAGGGCCTTGGTAGTTTTGAGTTCTAGCCTTGGCCTTGGTTACGGGTCTTGGCTCTAAATGGATCTTAGGTCTGAAGCCTATTCTAGGGCTCGGGCTTGGTTTTTAACATAAGGTTAGATTAGGATTGAGCCTAGGGTTAGTCCTAGGTTGAGGTTCTAGGTTAGGGTTAAGTCTAGGGTTAGGTCTAGGGTTAACTAGGTCTAGGTTCGGGCTAGCTACGGTTTAGGACTCTAGGGTTAACTCCTTGGCTTAGACCTAGGGTTAAGGCAGGCTCTAGGGTTAGGTCCTAGGGTTAAGGCAGGCTCTAGGGTTAGGTCCTAGGGTTAAGGCAGGCTCTAGGGTTATGTCCTAGGATTAAACCTAGGGTTTGACCTAGGCTTAAGGCAGGCTCTAGGGTCAGGTCCTAGGGTCAAACCTAGGGTTAGGTCTTAGGGTTAGTCTTAGGGTTAAGGCAGACTAATCATGATTAAAATTATTAACCATGATTAAAGATAGGGTGTAAAAATTGGTGATCTCTTTGAAAAAAATGAAAGTTAGTTATCTGTTTGAAAAAAAAACTTAAGAAAAATCCAGTCTCATTTTTGTTTTGGTTCTAGAATCTACGCTTTGAGATGTAGTCTTAATGCAAGCTTGCGTCCGACCTATTCAATGCATGGATAACGTTAAAAAAAAAAAAGGCAAAAGGTTTACTCTGTTGCTCACCAGAGTATCCCTTTCATGAGCAACGCCATTAGTGGACATGTGGTAAGAAAAAAAGAAAAAAACATTAAATGAAAAAAAGTCAAAAAATAGGTGGGAAAAAAAATTGACTTCTCGCCAGCAGCAGTTGTCAGTTTTTTTTTTCCTGGTGATAGCGTTGCTCACCAGAGAGTAAACCTTTTGCCAAAAAAAAATTTCATTATCTTATTTAATATCCTTCTTAAATTGCTCGAAGACAAGCTTGACCGATGAGGCGATAGCTCCCATACATTCAACACCGTGGTGGCATTAAAAAGTCACTAAAATTCTTAAATCACAAAATAATTTGGGCAACCAATTTCTCTAGCAGATGCCCAAGTATTAAACTCGGCATCACTCTTTACATATCTTCTGGGAAGGCATTTAACTAAGGAAATAATAGCATGCATCGCACATTTCGTTGGACGGTACACGGGGGACACTCCTCCCAAGCTCGTCAGATATCTTTTTTGACATCTATTAACTGTGGTTAAAATTCATATATCCCTAAAGTTAAATATTATAACCTTCATTTTTGAAAATTTTAAGTTATTAACCACATGAGTAAGTGAATCACTTTTTGGAGTGGTTGCTTGGACTTACCCTTGTAAGACCTTAGCGGCTGTCTTAGGTGTCACTATGTGTGAGAGTTTAGTGTGTTGGTTATATGATAATATTTCACCGAAAAATTAAAAAATGAGTAAATCATAAGCAAGTCCTTCACACTTTTAAAATGAAAGTTGGTGATCTCTTTGAAAAAACTACTTAAGAAAAATCCAGTCTCATTTTTGTTTGGGTTCTAGAGCCTACGCTTCGAGATCGATGTAGTCTTAATGGCCGACCTATTCAATGCATGGATAACGTAACAACAATTTTGTTGATTACTTTGAAAGGAGGACTGAGTAAAAACAATTTTGTTGATTACTTTAAAGGGAGGACAGAGAAAAGAGGACAAATTGTTTATTACTTTAAAAGGAGGACAGCGAAAAGAGGACTAAGGTCCTCTTCTTAGCTGACGGCAGTGTCCATGTATCCCTTTTAACCTTGTTTAACCATGGATAAACTTAATTAAATTAAAATAAGTATTTTTTATTTTTTTTGTGTTATTCTAAAACCTATGGTTAGATTGCTTAACTCTAATGTGCTAACCACAGTTGATGGATGGTCAAAAAAGGGATTGTTTGGACCAATGAGGTCACTGGGTCAGCTTCTAAGCTGACCCTGGATCCGAATTCCATTTCTCCTTTCAAAAATTCAGTAAACCTCAAAAATAAGAGATCGAATCACAGCCAACTGAGATTGAATTGGAGAGAGTTTAATCTCACCCACAGATCAATACTTGTCCATTTTAACCTCTATTATGGTTAAGATTCATTAACCCTTGGGTTCAATAATATAATCTTAGTTTTTAGAAAAAAATATTTAATTCTTGTTGATATTTATTTTGAAAAAAAACTAAAATTATATTGTTGAACCCAAAAGTCAGTGACTCCTAACTTAGATTCCTAACCCACAGTTAATAGGGGTTAAAAGGGACACATGTTGGCCTTTGGCCTTTGGTGCAGAGAGTTCAATCAATACTAATTGTATGTGATTCGATCTCCATAAATAATGACTTTTTCAAAGTCAGTGGCAACTTTCTAACATCTTCTGACTTTGTCTATGCTTCCACTCACCGCTACCCATTAAAGCCTTCCCCCAGATATTGAAACCCTCGACATTTTTGCATACCATGGCTTCTTTTGGATTCCTCTTCTTTCTTTCTACCATTCTCGTACACCTTGTTCTTATTACGGCCCAAGCTGATTTCGTAGACCAAGGTTGTTCAAACATAGGCAATTATACAACTAACAGTACATACCAGATGAACCTCAACTTCCTCATGTCTACTCTATCCTCTAACGCATCACTTAACGATGGTTTCTACAATTCTACTGCCGGCGAAAACCCCGATAAGGTTTACGCTCTCTTCCTTTGCAGAGGAGATGTTGCACCAGATGTATGTGCTAATTGTGTCAATGCATCACGTTATGAGATCATTACACGATGTCCGAACCAAAAAAAGGCGACTATATGGTATAGAGATTGTATGTTACGATACTCGAATCAATCAATGTTTAGAGTTATGGAACTGATACCGATTGCTCATCAGCCAAATCCAAGAGACTTCTCAGATGTAGAACAGTTTAATCAGGTGCTGGGCGTTTTGTTGAAGGACCTTGTTACACGAGCTTCCTCCAGTTCTTCTAACAAAAAGTTTGCGATCGGAGAAGCGGATGTTATGAACTTTCAGAAGCTATATGGGCTAACACAGTGCACTCCAGATATATCTGAAAGTGATTGTAACAGATGTCTAGAAGAAGCTGTTACTTATATTCCTGAATGTTGTTCTGGAAAGCAAGGAGCGACAATTCTTAAAGGTAGTTGTAATCTGAGGTATGAACTCTACCGTTTCTATGATGCTCCACCTCCGTCTCGTCCTGTAAATTCTCCACCGCCACCGATAACAAACACAACCACCACCACTGGTAAGTCCATGATGGCAATTTTTTTGGATTTCGGATTGAAAACTTGGGCTCTCAACGGTTTAATTATAATTCCCTTTTGTTCAATTCTTGGCACCACAAATTAGGATTCTTATTGGATAGATCCGGCCGGCTGACCATTTTTTCAATAGTAGTAAAGCTCTTTAGTATTTTTATTTTCTGAGTGATCATGGATATGGATATATAATTGCTAGAACAAACGATTAGTGAGGCGAGTCGTCTAATTTTTGTTGAGTCCTTAAACCTGAAAATGGCTCAACTCAGGAAGGTGTGGACCAAATCAATGTGTTAGGCAAATTCTTGGATGGGCAACGGCCATTCATATTCAATAATAATATTGTTGAAATGCATCTATATCGCTCTTCAAATTTGTCGTGAATTGATTACGCAGAACAATATTATGGTTCTCAAATGAAAATACTGCTTGTCCATGCAGGAAAGGGGAATTCATCTCGAACTGTTGTCATTGCCGTTGTTCCCACAGTTATTGGAATGTTACTTCTCGGCATCATCCTCTTGTTTCTACTGAAGAGGAAGCCAAAGGAAAAGGTTGAAGGTAAGTAACTAAGGTTTATCATCTTCTTGTTTATAGAAAAAATGTAGTAAAAAATGTCGTCTTTGCTAAACAGGGCTTAACAACCACAAAATATTATCTTCCACCTATCTAAAATTTCGGCATCAAGTTCTAACACAGTAACCAAACACCCTCCTATTAATGTCTTCTTTTATGGAAATACTAATGTTTGGAGTATTGTACTAGTTAATCCATCCATATTTTTATTGTTTACTACTTTATGTGAAGATGCAGATGAAATTAGAAGTGTGGAATCCTTGCAATTTGACTTTGGTACAATAAGAGTTGCAACAGATAATTTCTGTGATGCTAATAAGCTCGGAGTTGGCGGATTTGGTGTAGTTTACAAGGTAATAAATTTTTTTCCATACTAATTAACAATATTCGGAAGTTCTTATTGATAGGTTCATGTTGTTTGTTATGGAGTTATAGGGCTTTCTCATAGTATTCTTACATGTGTTCAGGGTCAGCTTTTGAATGGACAAGCAATAGCTGTGAAGAGGCTCTCTAGAGATTCTGGACAAGGTGACATAGAATTTAAGAATGAGGTCGTGTTAGTAGCCAAGCTTCAACACAGGAATCTGGTTAAACTCTTAGGTTTCTGTTTGGAAGGAGAAGAAAAGTTACTCATCTACGAGTTCGTGCCTAACGCAAGCTTAGATCACTTCATTTTTGGTTTGGCCTCACTTCTCTTATTTTGAGTGATATTTCTATCTTAGCATTTGCATTTGGAATAGTACACTTCAAATGAAAAAAAAACTGAAAAGCATGTGACATATATCTTAACACCCTCAAAGAGACGTCATTCCATCTAACCTAGTAGCGATAATGCATCAACATGAGATCCTTGAAATTTTTTTTTATTGGTAGTAGTTTGATTGCCAATGTCTTGGAATAGTTACTTACTAAACAATTTGTGCCCTAACTAAAATTTTTTTTATTGGTAGTAGTTTGATTGACAATGTTCACTTGGAATAGTTACTTACTAAACAATTTGTGCCCTAACTTAATTTTTTTTTTTAATGGATGTCTAGATCGAACCAAACGTTCACAATTGGATTGGGTAATGCGTTACAAGATCATAGAAGGGATCGCTCGAGGACTTCTTTATCTTCATGAAGACTCTCGACTTAGGATTATTCACCGCGACCTCAAAGCTAGCAACATATTGTTAGATGAAGATATGAGGCCAAAAATTTCAGATTTTGGCATGGCAAGACTTTTTGTAGTGGACCAAACTCGAGGCAATACAAATAGAATTGTAGGAACTTAGTAAGTTATTGCATCCTAAACCTATTGTTCATAGCTTAGCCGACACTAAGTATTTTAGAAAATTATTATTATTGTGCATGTGGTTATTATTACTATTATCATTATTTTTTAATACTTTTGCTAATAAGATTGGGGTTAAGCAGATCCCTACTAGTCATTATTGAAACAATTGATAATGGAAAAATTGAAACAATTCTCATAAGTATGAAGGGAGAATTATAGAAATGAAATTCAAAAGTATTAAGGCTATGTTTGTTTCGACGTAAAATTAGAGAAAACGAATGAAATTAGTAGAATATATAATTTTTCGATTAGTTTGCACGTAAAATCTTTCAACATTTAAATACTTTACAAAAAAAGGTAGCTTTTACGGAAAATGATATGTATTTTAAAATTTGTATTTCATATTCCTGTAAAATTATTGGCTCTTTAAATATATTTTAAAATAATAAAATTACCTCTCAAAATGTATTTTCCAAAATGGTAAAACATTTATTATCATATATTTTCTAAAATGATAAAAATAAACATCTTCACATTTCTTCTAAACAACGACAATTATTCAACTAGGGAGTAGACAAAGATAACCTCCCTCCTTTCATGTGATTTTTTATTTTCCTTTAATCTAAATACAAGTAAGTAAAATGATGCAGATTGGAACATGAAACTGAAGAGATCATTGTCTCCCTCCAAGGACCAACCTTCAATTCACAAGTTAAATAAGGAATAATTTCTAAAAAAATGAAATGTTGTATTCCCTAAAAAACTGAGGAATTTATCTAAGCAATAGCTTAAATGTGTCCAAAGTCCTAATTTACCCACAATAGTAAGAAATACCAAAATTAATAAAAATCTAAAAATTTGAAACTCTTATTTAAACCTTAAATTGCTAAATTTAGGTACCGTGAAACAAACTGTCAAAAATCTGGAAAATATTTTAGAACAAAAATTACTAAAAATAGTAAGTTTTTATCAAAAGTGGAATTTGACCCCTTTTTGGACTGGAAATTGGCAAGACTCCACTACTTATGACCGTTTGAATGCACTATACTTTAAGTTTGATTTCCTCCGATCTTGACATTTTAGAAATTGCTCAGTTACTTATTCAACATCAAAAATCTAATAAGTTTTTATCTTACTTTCAAGGATGCATCCAAACAATAGAAAATAAGTTAAAAGTTCATCTTTTGCTATAAAAGCTTTAGCTTTTACACTATAAACGATTTATGTCGTAAAATCATTTATGTGCAAGCAAACAAAACCTAATTTATCCTTTAATTTTGAATTTTGAATTTTGAATTTTGAATTTTGAATTTTGAATTGATGATGGCATGCAGTGGATATATGGCTCCCGAGTATGCAATGCATGGACAATTTTCAGTTAAGTCAGATGTCTATAGTTTTGGGGTCTTACTTCTAGAGATTGTGAGCGGTCACAAGATTAATTGCTTGGAGCTTGAGGAGGATCTTCTAAGCTATGTAAGTATGAACATCTCGGTTAAAGTTCTCTTTTTTCTTTGTTGATGATTTCTAAGAAATACTACCAATAAAATTGGAAAAAGATATGGACAACGAAAAATACTATACAACCCTTATGTATCCCTTTTTAAAAAATCATTTATCTACTTGTTTGAGTTAATGGGCCGAGTTAGTGGGCCACTTGCCATGTCTTGGAGGGAAACTACAAGTGGAGTCCACCAGATTTGGTCCCAGACACTCCCTTCAAATGAGTGGCACACCTTAATTCATCCATTGAGCAAAAAGGAGCATTAAGTTCATATTACGTATTGATGAATTCTTGCAGACATGGAGACGGTGGAATGATGGGACAGCCTTAGGGCTGTTGGACCAAATGTTAAGCGAATCTTGTTCAAGAAGTGAAGTGATGAGATGCATCCAAATTGGGTTATTATGTGTTCAAGAAAATGTCGCTGCCAGACCAACCATGGCCTCAATTGTTCTTATGCTTGGAAGCTATTCTACCACTCTCCCACTACCTTCAAAACCTTCATTTACGCATACCCAGACTTCAAGGGAGCATATTTCAGGTGTAACAGAGTCTGATCAATCGACAAGTGAGTCAAAATTGTTGTCTGTAAATGAGGCATCTATTACTGAATTAAGCCCTCGATAGTTGAGGTGAAAGAAGGGTCTATACAAGTATATGTTAACAATGTATGGCAGCTTGATTTCAAGACTTTACGTTATGTGGAGAATATTTGTTTATTGTACTTTCTAAAGGAAAGATGATAGAGATTTAGAGAAATTAAACTATGGTGAATTTGGCCAAGACCAGAACTTTACATGACGTCTCAAGCGCCAAGGAGCACGATCCAAAGTTTGATAGAAACTTAGGAAACATGATGTCATAAGGCTTACTTTGTAACAGTCGTATGGCCACTGGTGGGTCCCTTGAGGTGGGTCTTATAGATTCCTCTGAGTCAGCAATCTTATGGCCACTAAATGGTCCCAACTGATGGGCCCTACTATCTGTCTTCGCTAGCATAGTCCTCAGTCCACTCTAATGGCAGTTTCGTTTAAAAAACATTTTTCCATTGATACCAAAAATACACAAATGTTATTATACAAGGAACCAAATATACCCAAAACTTCTATGGAAACAAGGAACCAAAAGTTGTGATGGTTAAACATGGAATGAGGAATTAGGGTCCGAACTCAGAATACACAGTAGTCAATACTCAATACCATCCCAAACGAAATCTTCTTAATTCACCTAGTGACCTGTTGGGGTTTTGTATGAAACTATATTTATTGTAGAGATGAGGGGTGTCAACGAGCCAAGTTCAGGCTGTCTTGGCCCGCCAGGATCGGCTGATTGGGATGGGACGGGTTCCCGCCAACATGGCTAACATTTCAAATGCTTCACGGGGCTCCCTTTTTTACACTATAGCTGTGGCATGTTTGTAATTATTGAAGGAGGTTAGGGCATTTAAGCAACACACCATAATTACAACATTGCCATCGATAGTTTAAAAAGGGGAGCTCGGCAAAAAGCAGAGCTCCTCTTTGTATTTAAACTGTTTTGACTAAATGGGTGTCATCGACCTGGCCAGTCCGGTTAGAAGTATAGTTAGCATTATTGGTTCCAATCTTAAGGCCGGAGGACCAAGCCCACCCAACTATTTAATCAGGCCAAGCCTATATTGGGACCGGGCCATGGGCCAGCCCAACCCTTTGACACCTCTACTTGTACATAACTTAGTACACTTGTATCCTTTTGATTTTCCCCTTCTCTTGCTGCTAAAGGGGTGCCCCTTTGGCTTGAAAATCACATTTTTATAAATTGTTCTATAATTGCTCAACTGAAATAGCTTTCCATTTGGCTAAAAGAAATCTTGGATCCTTTATTAGTGCTTCGGAAACAAGTATGGTGTCTAAGGATCACATCTAGACACCCCACCTCTTGAGCGTGTGGTAGGGTGAGGCATCTGTTGAGGGAGGTCTGAGAATCAAATCCCCTGGGTGACAAGTCTACAAGAGCTCCACTCTCCCAAGCTAATCTCAACAATTTTATTTTATTTTTTTTAAATGATCACATCTAGACCTGTTTTCAACCATTCTGAATGTCTTCCAAAAAGATACCTTTCGTCATGCCCTGACAACCAAATACGCCACTCTGGAAGGACTCAATCAGTGACGTTGGAAGCATATCAACTTGTTGGGTCAAACACGTTTTTGCATCACCACCATTCCCCCCACCTGGTTTGTCCTAGCCATCCCATCCCATCGGCCGGCCTTGACTGTGTATGTTAAATAATATCCCCGTCCGGATCCACTACAGTAGTAAAGGGAGTTTCTTCACAAACACATAGAGGATCGCTAGTCCAAGAGGCATACTTTTAAATTCCCACTTTACTTAGCTTTGAATAAGCATATCTTGAGTTGGTATGGCAATGAGATTTCCAATAGCTAGAGACAAGATATATATATATATCCTCATTGGCACGATGTTAAGGTCGCTGAAGTCTAAAAAGACGTAATGTCCGAGTAAAGATTACACAGCCCGGAAGCCACCCAACCACTTCAGCCAAGGAAAATGTTTGATAAAAGCCCCTAAGGTTGACTCATCGAGTCATTCTTTCCTCCGAGATATATATATATATATATATATAACCATAGATATCCTGAGCCTTGAAAGCTCAGACTAATCCCACGGGTTAGATAGGGAATGCCCCCACCCCTTGCAACCGTTAGTGAGGGGAGCCCGAAATGAAACTCGGGACATCCGGGTTTATGGTTGTCCAAGTGTCCACTGGGCTACACCTCGGCGGTTTATTCATATACAGATTCTAAATGTGACGAAGAGAAGTCTACAAGTCTGTGTTTGGGGCTAATATTTCTCAAACTCAAAAAGCATTCCGGATTCTAATTATTCCATAATTCTTATGAAGAATCTAATTTGTGTGTTGATTCAATTTGAATTAATGGAAAGATACAATAATTTGAAATAATCTTCTGATTATTACGTTCAATGCATAGGATCTCGTTAGTTTTTGAGGAGTGCTAGCCCCACCCTGTTCCTTAACGTTTGGGCTTCCTTTATCTCGGATATGTTGGACACCACGTTATTCCTGGGACTCGCTTTTCACTCCGTTTTTGGGTCATAATTAGACGCGATAAATCTTGTTTTTTTTCGAACACAGAGTTGTTTGACACTTGGTACCACCACCTTGCGTCTGGGGGAAGATTGCGACTTGGACTAGCATTTCCGTTAGTTTTATTGTTAGATTGCTTTAACTAATATCTTTAAGTAAATAGAAAATAAGCTTAAGGTAGGAGGATTGGGACACAATCATTTAAAAAAAAATGAAAAACGGAGAGTTCAATTGGAGAATGGAATGACCATAATGGATAGCTCCAAGACAAGCTCAGTGTTAAATAAAATAATATTTAACTTTGGTTAAGATTTTTTTACATAGGGTTAATTTTTTTTTTATAAAAAAAACGAAGGTTCGATTATTAAACACTAAGGGTTAGAGAATCTTAACCATTGTTAAGAGGGGTTAAAGGGGATACAATTTGACCATTGGGAATGATTGAACTCTCCCTGAATTCAATCTCGATTGGTTGTGATTTGATCTTCGTAACATTAAACCCACAAAATAATTTGATGGGGTACCAATATATGGAGGGTTGGGCATGCATCAATGACGACCACACATTTGACTATATAGTCATATGCGGTAATAAGTTAAATATTTCTCATTTGATATAATCTTAATTAAAAGATTAAATAATGAACAGAAGCTCCGTTTGAACAGCATCGGAGCAACCCAAAAAATGCATTAGGAAGGGATAGTTTGGTAATTACGAATCCAAAAGAATTGTTTTTTTTAACACTAAATTTTTTCCATAAATACCCCCCTTCACAAGGCATTTTTTGGGTTGATCCCGTTGATTTTTCAACGACATTATCTCATTCGACGAACAAAAGCTTGACTCTCACCTATCCAATGCCTCCTCTGGTCTGATGGCAAGAAGTGTATCATCATCTTAACAAATTCATTCAAACCATAAATAATTTGATGTTGGATTTATGGTGGAAGGTTCCATATTGAGATTTCGTGTGGTGCCCATATTTTCTATTTTTATTTTGGGATAACTTGGGGTGTTCCCCATCCAATTAGATCTGAACTAATCTCTAAGGATGTGTATAACCCGCAAACTATGCTCAAGTCTGGGAGGCTAGCTCGAACTCAGGATTAATACGTACTCCCACGACCTACACATATAATATATGAATTCATTGAGATATTAAAAAATATTTTTTTATAAAATTTTAAACATAAGGAAAATATATATTTTTTAATATATACAAATTATATATGTATTATACGTGTATTCAAATCATACACCTTAACAAATTTTTTTTAGAGACTATGTGGGAGGGAGAATTTATCAATAAAAGATGCATGCAAAAGAAGCTACTATTAGGAAAACAAATTTACATGCCTCTCAAGCTAAAATAAACCAGATTTCTCTAATCTATAGGCTACCCGAACAATATTCTTCGGAAGAAAGATGCTTGTAAAAATAACAATTGTTCACATGAGAACCATAAGCGAAGGAAGCAAGAGCACCGGTCACCGCATTTCCTTCTTCATCTTAACAAATTCATTTATAAAATTGTAGTCATGTTTTATTTTTTATTTTTCTTCATCTTGATTTATTCTTGCTTGAATATGTCGGGTTTCAAGTTTGTCGCATGTAAGCCCCCTCGATATTATCTCGTTGTCGAATTGTATGTTTTGGCTTCTTTCTCATTGTCATATTATGACAAGATTTTCTATCAAGACTCTCCAAAAAATAATTGTTCTTATATTTTTTATCCAAAAAATATTAATTTACCCATAACATCCCACTTTACCCCTAACATTCTTGTTATCTCTTCAAATAAAGAAATCCATCTTTAAAATTCATGTTTTCATGTTCTAAGTTTTATTCTCATTAATTATTTTATTAGGGTCCTAAATTTTTTTGAATTAATTTCTAACGCTCTAATATATCTGTTCTATAATTGTAACTTTGTAGCCGAGGGTTGTTGTTGATCATTTGATATAAAAAGAAGGCACAACTAAATAAGGAAATAAGAAACTGTAACCGTTTTCATTTCATTTATTCAGAGCTCATGATGATTTGTTTTGTGGGTGTATAAATATATACCCAAAACCGTATTATATCCCAATATATCTGCATTTGATTGTTAATTGTCGGTCTCTGGTTATAATGGTAGAATTATTTGTATTTTATTTCATTCTAAACTCGAATAGCATGCCACCTCCGAATTTGCTAACTAGGGTAGTTCCATCCCCAACCTAACCCAGACAATGTTAATAATGATTATAATTAGTTTCTTCTTATAATTATAGAGAGAAAAATCTTTACAAAATTAGTACTACCTCTCAGTAATCCTCAGATTTAAACTCTCTTATTATATATATATATATATATAGAGGAGTTGCTAACATTTACTTAGTTAGTGAACTTCATAACCACCACCAAAATATTTTTACCCATGTATTAATTATCAAGCTCACTAAAATTAAAGGATAGTTTAGTCATTTCACAGGAGACCATTCATTTAATATATAGAGAAAATACAATTTGACTTTTTTTATACTTTCTATCTCCCTTATTGTCTCCTATGAAAATATTAAAATATCGTTATATTTATTTAAAGGAAAATACATAACTTACTGCCGCAGTAGCATATATAGTCTAATGTGCAGTCTTGATTGGCCCATGCCCTCCTTTTTACCATACATCAACTGTAGTTAAGATTCACTCACTTCTATGGTTAAGCAATCTAACTGTGATTTTTAAAAAGTAAAAAAAAAAAAATCATCAATATTTATTTTCTTAAGTTTAACCATAGTTAAAAGGGGTAGCACTAAGACTAGTGAACTTGTTAAACTACGTAGTCTAATGCCATGGCCTGTGTCCCTTTTAACACTCCTTAGTTAGTGAACTTCATAACCACCACCAAAATATTTTTACCCATGTATTAATTATCAAGCTCACTAAAATTAAAGGATATTTTAGTCATTTCACAGGAGACCATTCATTAAATATATAGAGAAAATACAATTTGACTTTTCTTGTACTTTTTATCTCCCTTATTGTCTCCTATGAAAATATTAAAATATTGTTATATTTATTTAAAGGAAAATACATAACTTACTGCCGCAGTAGCATATATAGTCTAATGTGCAATCTTGATTTGCCTATGCCCTCCTTTTTACCATACATCAACTGTAGGTAAATTCATTCACTCCTATGGTTAAGCAATCTAACCTTGATTTTTAAAAAGTAAAAAAAAAAAAATCATTAATATTTATTTTCTTAAGTTTAACCATAGTTAAAAGGGGTAGCACTAAGAATAGTGAACTTGTTAAACTACGTAGTCTAATGCCATGGCCTATGTCCCTTTTAACACTCCTTAGTTAGTGAACTTCATAACCACCACCAAAATATTTTTACCCATGTATTAATTATCAAGCTCATTAAAATTAAAGGATATTTTAGTGATTTCACAGAAGACTATTCATTAAATATATAAAGAAAATACAATTTGATTTTTCTTGTACTTTTTATCTCCCTTATTGTCTCTTATGAAAATATTAAAATATCGTTATATTTATTTAAAGGAAAATACATAACTTACTACCATAGTAGCATATATAGTCGAATGTGCAGTCTTGATTGGCCCATGCCCTCCTTTTTACCATACATCAATTGTAGTTAAGATTCACTCACTCCTATGATTAAGCAATCTTACCTTGATTTTTAAAAAGTAAAAAAAAAAAAATATTAATATTTATTTTCTTAATTTTAACCATAGTTAAAGGAGTGTTAAAAGGAAATATAAGGGTATTTTAATATTCTTATAGGAGACTATTAATTAATGGGTAAATTACATTGACCACCCTTGAGGTTTGGTGAAATTTCATAAACCTCCCCTCTTGTTTCTAAAATTACACAGACATCCCCTCAACTTCAATTGTCAGTAACATAACTCTTCCCTTAGTTTGCTTTTACTTACATGGATGAACTTTCATGATGTCATCATTCAAATATTTTAAGATGTCTAAATTATCCTTCTTAAAGAAATCAACTAATACAATAAATAAATGATAATTGGGTTTGGTAAGCAACCGGCCACTCAGGCCGGCCCATCCATTAGGCCATCAAAGCCTTTGCTTTAGGCCCTATTAAAAAAATAATATTAAAAAGGCCCCATTTAGAATATTAAAAAAAATAAAAGGCCATTTAGAATATTAAAAAGGCCTCATTTATAGTTAATTTTTTAAAATAATATTAAACAAATTTTAAAAATGCCCCATTTAGAATTTTCACTTTAAGCCTCCAAATGGCTTGGGCCGGCCCTACAGTCACCACTGCATTTCCTTCTTCATCTTAACAAATTCATTTATAAAATTTTAGACATGCTTTCTTTTTCTTTTTCTTCATCTAGATTCATTCTTGCTTGAATACGTCGGAAGTCAGTCTTGACCCTCTTGACCTTAAATATCTTCAGATTTTCGCTTTTTATTGCAATCTTTTGTTGTCGTTTCTAGTTTGTCGCCGGTAAGCCTGTCGATATTATCTCGTTGTCAAATTATCTCGTTGTCAAATTATATGGTTTTGCTTCTTTCTCGTTGTCATATTATTCTCCAGTGACACAATTTTCTATCAAGACCCTCCAAAAAATATTACTTCACCCTAACATCCCACCTTACCCCTAACGTTCTTTTTATCTCTTCAAACACTCTAAAGAAATTCTATATTTAAAATACATGTTTTCATGTTCTAATTTTTATTTTATTTATTATTTTATTAATGTCTAAAGCTCTAATTTATTTGTTCTATAATTGTAACTTTGCAGCTGAGGGTTGTTGATCATCTTTACTATTATAATGCGAGAGGGATGCGTAGATGATTTTTCTGAAATTCCTAAATTACCCTTATATAAAAACACAAAATGATTTAATGTTTTATTTTAATTCCTAAACTACCCCTTGCCATCTATCTATTTAGAATCACAGCCAATCACGATTGATCTCGGGGAGAGTTCAATCACACCCGTGGGTTAACACATGCCCCTTTTAATTCCTATTAACTGTGGTTAACTCCTCCTCGCTTTCACGTGCATTGCACGTGCCACTAGTGAGTTCAATCGGGTGTCGTTAACTCCTTCCCCTCGCTCTCACGTGCATTGCACGTGCCACTAGTGAGTTCAATCGGGTGTCGTTAACTCCTTCCCCTTGCTCTCACGTGCATCACACGTGCCACCCACTAGTTTGATATAAAGAGAAGGCGCAACTAAAAAGGAAATAAGAAACTGTAACAATTTTCATTTAATTTGTTCATAGCTGATGATGATTTGTTTTGTGTGTGTATAAATATGCTCAAAACCGTATTATACCCCTATATATCCGCATTTGATTGTTTGCCGGTCTCTGATTATAATGGTAGAATTGTTCATATTTTGTTTAATACCAAACTCGGATAGTGTGCGGCCTCCGAATTTGCTAACTAGGGTGGTTCCATTCCCAACCTAACCCAGACAATGTTAATAATGATTATAATTAGTTTCTTCATGTAATCATAGAGAAAAAATATTTACTAAATTGGTACTACTTCTTAATAATCCTCAAATTTAAACTCTATTATATATATATATATATATATATATATATATTTTGGGTATTGCTAACATTCACTTAGTGAACTTGATAACGACCACCAAAATATTTTTATTCATGTATTAATTATCAAGCTCACTAAAATTAAAAGATAGTTTAGTCGTTTCAAAGGAGATCATTTATTAAATATAGGAGAGAGAAAATACAGTTTGATTTTTCTTGTACTTTTATCTCTTATATTTAATGAATTCTCTCCTATGAAAATACCAAAATATCCTTATATTTATTTAAATGATATTTGATACATAATAGTAAAAAATATTAGAGAAAAATAGCATTCCCACCACATATATATATATATATATTGAATATTATTCTATTAAATATAAGGGTATTTTAATATTCTTATAGAAGAATTAATTAATTAATTAAGGAGAAAAAAGTATAATAAAACTCAAAGGGAAATGCTTAATTTACTGTCATCCTCATTGGTCCTCATTGGTCCATGCCACTCTTTTTAACACACATTAACTTTAGTTAAGATTCACTCCGTCTTAGAGTTGAGCAATCTAATTTTGACATTAAAAGGGATATGTGGCCATGACATTAGACTACATGGTCAAGTGCGTGGTGTGCTAATCTACTCTCTCTCTCTCTCTCTCTTGTATTTAATGACTGATCCTATTAATTCAAATACAAAGAGGAGCTCTGCTTCCCCGTATTGAGTGGAGCTCCCCTTTTTAAATTATCACCATGCCAATCTCGTAATTACGTGTGTTGCAAAATAACTCCTGCCACTTTCAGTAATTACAAATGTGTGATTTCCATGGTGTAAAAAAGGAGCCCGGCTAAGCAGAGCTTCGGCTGAAAATTAATCTCGTAAAAATATCTTAGTAAAGGTTAACAAGTTCACACAAATGAATGTTAACAACACCTTATATGTATATTTTAAGGGAGAGCTCCGCTTCAGAAGCTAAGACAACAAAACCTTTCACAGGGAAAGAAACCCTCCTCTGCATTTTGACATGCTTAATGGCTTCCTTTGGAGTGCACTTTTTGCTTTCGGCCATTCTTATACACCTCAGTCTAATCACTGCCCAAAATTCCTTGTGTTTGAAGACAAATAATTATACTAATGACAGTGCATACGGGGCGAACCTCAACCTCCTCCTCTCCTCTCTATCCTCTACCACAACGCTCAACCATTTGTTTTACAATGCCACTGCCGGCCAAAATTCCGATAAAGTTTATGCTCTCTTCCTTTGCAGAGGAGATGTTACTTCAGATACCTGTCGTAAATGTGTCAATACCACAAGTCACTTGATCGTGCAACAATGCCCCAACAAAAAAGAGGCGAATACATGGGTGGATGAATGTATGTTACGGTACTCGGACAGATCAATATTCGCTATTATGGAGCAGGAGCCTGTTTTATATATTTTCAATACGTTAAGCATCTCAGGTGCGTATCAGTTTAATCAAGTACTAGGGGATTTGTTTGAGAGACTTACGACACAAGCTGCCTTTGGTGCTTCTAGCAGCAAGTTTGCCACTGGAGAAGCTAACTTTACAGAGATTCTCAAGGTATATGGGCTGGTACAGTGCACTCCAGATATATCTCAAGGTGATTGCAACTTATGCCTACGAAGTGCCCTTGATTTTATTCCAACATGTTGTTATGGGAGCAAAGGAGTGAGAATTAATAGACCAAGTTGCACTATGAGATATGAGCTATACTCTTTCTACAACCTCACTGCTTCTGTACCTCCTGTGTCTCCTCCTCCAAATTCTCCCGCACCACCGCTGACGAACACCGAAATCACCAATGGTAGGTTCATTAAGTACCACTATTTTGGCTTTTAGTATGAAAATTTGGATACCCCGGATCATATGATGGTATGAATTGAAAATTTTATTTAAAAAAAAAAGAAAAAGAATACCCCGGATCATAAGTATAAGAAGTTAATTACAATTGAACTAACCATTAGATTCATAGTAGTAGTAGCAGACTAGTAGTAGTAGTGTAACCAAGGATTAATAGATTGAGATATCTGGGGTTCATAAGCCTAGAATAAGGTGTGTAATGTCTTTGGTCATAAGGCCAGTTACAAAACACATTGAGAGAGGAGTGGATTGCTGTAACAAACTTCTGCTGAGCTTGAGGTAAGTATGTCCTGGTGATGGGCTGATTGCTTCTTAATTCTACGCATCTTAAGGTCGTAAAAGGGTGTACATGGCCATGTAACTAGAGAATAGATTTATAGTAGTAGAGGAATGGGGTTACCCAACCCAACCCAACCCACCGGCATAAGAAACTCTCATTTTCACGATGGGGGTTGAACGATTGAAGTTCGAAACAACATCAGAATCCGCCGCTTAGCACAACAATTTCAGTTTCCCAAACCCCCATTATTTCTCAGTTTGGGTCTTATTGGGTATCCAGGATTGGTGATGGGAACAATTTTAATACGCCCTTCTTAAATTGAATTTTTTTTCTTATGGATTATTTTGATTCAATGTGAGCAAATTAGTATGTGGACATTATCCCTCACATTTTTTTATAGGTTTTTATAATAATTTTGTCCAAAGACTGCATATCCTCTACTGTTATGTTATATCCCATTAAGTCCGGTTATTATAGAAATGGAAATAGAATGAAAGCAATTATAGGTATGTGTTTAAATTTTATTAGGTTATTTTATGCATAATAGATGAGACGATCCTAAAACATGGTTGAATTATCTCTTAATCAGGAAAAAGATCCTAGAACATGATTGGTTGTGTTTAAATTCTTGAAAGTTCACAATTCAAGTCTAGCAAAAGATCAAGAGTCAGGAAACTCTAACCCTTGTCCAGTTTTCTAAATTTATAGACTCGGGCATGAACCAAACCATCTCTGTGTTAGTCCAATTCTTGGATGGGTCATGGCCATATAAATTGCAAACAATATTCTTCCAGGAAGATTCGTCAAAACTTTATATTTTAAAGTCCACCCTCAGCATCAATATTCTTGAAAGACATTCATATTGCTTTTAATTCCTTAATTAAATCAATTCCGAAATTAAATACTTCGACAAGATGGTTTTCAGATCAAAATATCTGCATGTGCAGGAAAGGGGAGTAATTCATTTCGAACTATTGTTATTGTCATTGTTCCAATAGTCATGGGAGTCATACTTCTCGGAATGATCGGCATTTTTCTATGGATGAGGAAGCCGAAGGAAAGAGTTGAAGGTAAGTATCAATGCAGGTTTAACATCTACTTATTGAAAGAAAAGTTGGTGAAGCATCCATGTTTCCACCATGGAACTGATGTGCCTCTTTAAGTCAAGCTTCAGAAGTCATTTTTCTGTGTTTTATACGATGAGAGAAACAAGGGGCACATTTTGTAATGAAAGGGAGTCAAGTTTTTAACCAATTCAATGGTGATTGATCAATTCTTCGCTAAATAAGGCTTAATAAGCCCTCTGGAACTCCCTAGGATCAGTCGGACCAAAGCAAAATATAATTGTCATGTTGGCTAAAATTATGGTTATCAGTTCTAGCTAGCAATCCGACCAAACACCCTCCTATAAATGTCTCGGTTAATGGAACTACTACCGTTTGGAAGATTTTACTCATGTCACCCACATTTTTATTGTTTGCTAATTTTTCTGAAGATTGGGATGTGAATAGAAGAGTGGAATCCTTGCAATTCAACTTTAGTACAATAAGAATCGCTACAGAGAATTTTTCTGATGCTAATAAACTTGGAGAAGGTGGATTTGGTTCTGTTTACAAGGTAATAAAAATGTTCCTAACTTAAATGTCAAAATATGTTGGATTCAAAATTTGGAAGTTCTTGATTGTGGCTTCTTGTCATTTTCCATGAAATGATGGACTTCTCTCAGTTTATTCTTAAATATCTTCAGGGTATGCTTTGGAATGGACAAGCAATAGCTGTGAAGAGGCTCTCTAGAAATTCTGCACAAGGCGACATCGAATTTAAGAACGAGGTTGTGATAGTAGCTAATCTTCAACACAGGAATCTCGTTAGGCTCTTAGGTTTCTGCTTGGATGGAGATGAAAAGTTACTCATCTACGAGTTCGTTCCAAACTCAAGCCTAGATTACTTCATATTTGGTGTGGCCTCATCTCTACTACTTTGATTTGTATTTCTATCTTAGCATTTGGGAGGCATGATTAGGAAAAATACACTACAACTGTTCTAGAAAACATAGAGGAAACAACCAACTTATAACATCTGAACACCGTTACAGATAAATCTCTCCATCTAATCCAGTAGCAATGTGCATGGACATGAGAGAGCTGTATTAAATTTTTGTAGTAGTAGTAGTAGTAGTAGTTCAATAGTGTAGATTGCTCTGATAACTACTCTCTAACCCATTTATGCCCTAACTTGATCTTTTATTTGGATGGTAACTAGACCGAGTCAAACGGGAAATATTGAATTGGGAAAGGCGTTACAAGATCATAGAAGGGATTGCTCGAGGGCTTCTTTATCTTCACGAAGATTCTCGACTTAGGATTATTCATCGTGACCTCAAAGCTAGCAATATTTTGTTAGATGAAGAGATGAGGCCAAAAATTTCAGATTTTGGCATGGCAAGGCTTTTTGTAGTGGACCAAACTCAAGGCAACACGAGTAGAATTGTGGGAACATGGTAAGTTCTTGCATCCTGAATCTATTGCCCTTAGGCGGTAAAATTTTCTAGAAACCACATCAATATGCTATGCTGTACCAAATTACTAACATAATTTCCAGAGGCACATTAGTTGAAGCTATTCATCATCATCCTCATTAGAATTATTGAAAATAATGGTATTATCTTCTGGTAATTAAGCTGGGTTTAGGAAGATCCCTACTAGTCATTTCCAAAAAGTATATTTACTGATATGTACGCACTGAAGAAATGATACAACTCTTTTAAGTGGGAAGATAGAATTACCTAACTGAAATCTTGAAGCATTGTTTATCCATCAACTTCGGGCTAATCTTATTGATGATGGTATGCAGTGGATATATGGCCCCGGAGTACGCAATGCATGGGAAGTTTTCAGTTAGGTCAGATGTCTACAGTTTTGGTGTCTTAGTTCTAGAGATTGTGAGCGGTGAGAAGGCTTATTCTTTCTATCAGACAGAGCATACTAAGGACCTTCTAAGCTATGTAAGTACGAATATTTTGGTTTATTTTTTGCTATTCCTTTGTGGAAGACTGCATATAATTAGGATGACTGCGTATAAATACTAGAAATCAAATAGGAATAAAAATATATGTACAAATATGACCAAAGTTATGAAGTTATGTCGACCTCGACCTTCTTATAAATATTTGAGAACTTGGCATTAATTTTATATATACATCTTGATGAATTCGTGCAGGCATGGAGGCAGTGGAATGAAGGGACAACCTTACAGCTGATGGATCCGATGTTGGGCGAATATTGTTCGAGAAGTGAAGTGATGAGATGCATCCACATTGGGTTATTATGTGTTCAAGAAAATGTGGATGCCAGACCAACGATGGCCTCGGTTATTCTCATGCTCAATAGCCATTCTACTACTCTGCCACTACCTTCACAACCTTTATCTGCTCATACGTACCCAGCCTTCAAGGGATCGTCTTCCATCTTCAATTGAGGCATCCTTTTTCGAATTACACCCTCGATAGTGTTTGTGTATGAAGGATTTTCTATACAAGTATATGTTAACGAAGTAATGCAGCTTGAGTTCAAGACAATATTACAATCTATGGTAAATTTTTGTTTATTATACTTGTTGTGGGAATACACGTTTGGGATTTATGGAAACTAAGGGATCATTTGGTACTTGGTAGATCTTGTCTATATTGTCTATTTCAGATAGATCTAAGCAAACTAGATTTGCGGCAAAAATATCTATAAGAAATAAATTTGTACATATTAAATTGTTTGGTAGCACATAGCAATAGGCAGAGTTTTTCTGGTAAAACCGTATTTGATAACATCATCTTATTGTAGGGGCAGTTGATGTCAATTTTTAAAAATAGATTTCCGTTGGGTAGCCAATTCAAACATTAAAAATATATGTGGGCTATTCATCAACCATAACAACATGTTTCATCCATAAACTTGTATTTTTTTGGAGTAGTAGTAGTAGTATAATAACAATAAAGGGACAAGCAGTAAAAAAAAATGACATAAATTTTTATTTTGTTGTCTAACTGCAATAGACGCGAGTTTCTTTTCTAAAAGTCATCAAAAATTTGAACTTTAGTTTTAGACATAAGATGTTGTTTTGTTTGAGTAGATGCATTACCAAATGGTCTAAAACATGAAAATGTTTACCCGTAATAGACTTATATAGACTTATTGACAGACCCAAAATTTAGATAGTCCAAATAAAACCTAAGCACACTAGAGAAGATTACTAGTAAAACTATATGCGTAGTAGTTTCTAACCCGACCATGTAACACATCCCAACCCACTTGCATTTACATGGGTGGATTAAAGTTTTAGAAGTGCGGGTTGGTTTTGAGTTTAATTTTTTTCAGCCCATCTAAAATTGGGTTAGGTTTAGGTTCAGCTCTCGAACTAATTAGATTGGTCATAATACATAGTTAATAACTGAAGGCATTTACAATTATGTACTTCATATATATCTTTAGGTAGGTGGCATCATTTATCTAGGTTAGTAATGTAGGTTAGGAGTCAGGTTAATACAAAGGTGCGGCTCTCAAGCGTCATACCGGTAGACTTGAACTTGAGTCCTTCCCCAAAGGGTAAAAATGTCTTACCACTGGATCAAACACTCACATATGTACTTCAAATATTTATTAAGTACTAAATAAGGAATGATCTCTGGAAACAACTTAAAAGAGTGATTAGCAAGTCAAGTGACAATAGGCCTCACTATTCTGTTTGTTGAAATACTATGTTCAAAACCGTTTATTAAGAGATGCTAACCAATAAACAATTAGTTATGATTTGTAACTCATTTTTCATTTGAGGAGATCATTTCTCGTACTAAATTTATACTTTAATGCCAGTCTGATAAAATCAAATTAATTTATATATTTATGTTAAATGAATTAGGTGAACAAATTCGGGTTGAGAGATTTTCTATTGGGTTACGTTAGAGTTAACCTTTTTCAATCTTTAATTTATAAACATGTTGGATTTGAGAGATTGAATCGCAGCCAATCGCAATTGAACTTAAGGAGAGTTCAATCGCACCCACAGGTCAACAAGTGTCCTTTTTAATTCCTATTAATTGTGGTTAAGATTTTATAACCCTTAGGGCTCAACAATCTAACCTTGATATTTAGAAAAACAAATTTTTAAAAAATTAATCCTACGGTTAAGAAATTTTAACCACTGGCTTAAATTCTTTTAAGAAAGAATTTCTAAAACCAAGATAAGATTGTTGAATCCTAAGGTTTAGGGAATTTTAAACATGATTAATAAGGATTAAAAAATATACATGTTGACCTGTGGGTACGATTGAACTCACCCTAAGTTTAATCGTGACCTACTGTGATTCGATCTGTGGATTTGGTTGAGAAACGTCCACCCGACCCAATACCAACCCATTGCCATCCCTACCTTGCACCATCGCGCTACTAGTCTATTGAACATCTTGTCGTTACCCTGAGCTAGCATTATGCACCTCTCGAGAGTTGGGATTTTATTCCATCGACATTGAACTCCAGAGTTCAATCACATCCATAGGTTTAACCCCTATTAATTGTGGCTAAAATTCATTTTTGGGGTTTAACAATCTAACCTCGATTTTAAAAACTATTAATCCTAAAGGTAAATTTTTTTTAACTAGAGTTAAAAGCATAGTTAAAGGGTTATGTGAGTGTGATTGAATTAGGGTGGCAATGATCATCCGAGTCTAGTGATATTCTCTTAAAAGTGCTTATTTTGACTATTATCTTTTGAGGCGTTGTCAAACTTTACTACATGAACTTTTAATTTTACAAACTTTTCTACGTAAGGGTTCCCTCCATTGCATAGCACACACATTTCTGTTAAAAGTGGTACATTTGTATTAATTTACATGTTTCTGAACGTCTAGATTCAAAGTTATTTTTATGCACTCTCATTACGTGTTTTAATGTTTGAGGATCCCAGATTAGAATAATTTCAAGAACCAGAAAGCCAAAACCAACCATCCAATCCCATTATTGAAGACTAAAGGACCAACATGCTACATCATCCAGAGACGGGCCAAGCATAGGCTGAGCTAGTGATTGAAGAAGTGAAAAACACTCGGTGAATCCCAAATAAAATATTTGAGTTGAGAACTCTCAAACCCAAGGGGGGATGACTAAGTTTCCCTAAAAGTCTTTCTACCCTTTTTAAGATTCAACAAATAATTATTAACTAAGGGAAGATGATAATCAAGTGCGGAAAAGGAAAACAAGCAAACCACAACACAAGGTTTTTTACTTGGAAACCCTTTCGGGAAAAACCACGGGGCCTAGTCCAGCAAAGAGATATCACTAAGACAAAGTCAACAAGAACTTACAAGACTCGAACCTAACTCCTTCGGACTCAACACTATGATCCTTCAGTTCTTAGTCCTCTATGCCTCGAAAAGTCATCACGTATCCGCAAGTCCCGTGATCAACTACAACCGCTCGTATTTCTCTTAGATCTCCACAACAATCACGATCTTTCGATCGATCTCCGCTAATGACGGCTCCGGATTCCTCCAACCAAATAACCACGATCCTTCTCGGATCGATCTCTTTCGCAATGGCTCCGGTTCACACTGACCAAGTTGCTCTTAACAAGAACGGGTTGATGATTGATTAAACAAACCCTAGTTGTATTCACAACAATGGAATAACAAGCAAGAATGATTAACAAAGTCTTGCAAAGACTAGGGTGGAAGAGGAGAGGAGAATAGGGTTAGAAAACCA
The DNA here is from genome assembly GCA_015143295.1 of Tetracentron sinense. Taxonomy (NCBI): domain Eukaryota; kingdom Viridiplantae; phylum Streptophyta; class Magnoliopsida; order Trochodendrales; family Trochodendraceae; genus Tetracentron; species Tetracentron sinense. The sequence goes on along the minus strand of CM026563.1, from coordinate 20,837,429 downwards.
TAAATTTGTCTAAAATGCTCTCTCTAAACTCTCAAAACTCTTAGGTTCGAATGAGGATCAAACCTTCTTTATACAAGATAAAATAAGATGTTATAATGCAATTAGGAGACCAATTTCACGAGGACCGGTCAATCGGTAACAAGGTTTGATCGATCGGTCAAAAGACCACTCTCTGGAAAATTTTACCATACAAAATTTTACACCATCGGTCGACCGGTTATCACTATTGGTCACCCAGTAGGCCATCGGTCGACCAGTGAGGTCTTGATCTGTGGTAGAGGTCTAGGTAAGAGGCTCGGTTAAGTCCGGGGAAGGTGTTAGGCACCTTAAAACTTCCATTTTACAATGGTTCCCTACTTTCTAGGTTTAAGCCATTTAAAGTCAATTTTGTTCAAATGCCTAAATGTTGAAGATAATACTAATCTAAGAAAGAAAAACTAGCTAGGGTCAAACCCGGGTTGGGTTGCCTATGTACTCAGAAGGGTGAGATCAAACCGAATGTAGTTCTGGCATATGAGCTCATGCCAAGGTTAGGGGGTGTGTGTGTGCACCAAGGGTGGCTAATGGTCTAACCCGGAGGTTAGGTTTGACTGACCGAGTTTGGTCAAGTACATGGTTTAAGCCCGATAGGCTTAGGCTTAGTCTGGCAGACTAAGGATTAGTTCGGTAGATTAGGGATTAGGCCCAGTAGGCCAACAAGTAAGTCCGGTAGACTTGATTTAGACCCGGTAGGACAAAATTGAAATTAACAAAGGTTAGGGTTGCCAACTGGGGTTAAAGGTCAAACTAACCATAGTTAAGATTGTTAACCACAATTGAGGGTAACAAGGTTAAGCTCAGTAGGCTGAGGTTGGGCCCAGTAGGTCAAGGGTGAGCCCAGTAGGCTAAGAGATTAGGCCCGATAGGTTAAAATCAGATTTAACCGAGATTAGGGTTGCTAACTGGAGTTAAATGAGAAGTCAACCATGGTTAGGGTTGCTAACCATGGTAAAGAGGCCAAAACAGAATATTTAGGACACTTAACAAGATTTTATATATTTTTGAAAATTTTCAGATTTTTCCAAGGGTTAAGGGGTGCTTAACCATGGTTAAAAGTTAACCGGGGTTAGGTTAACCCCAGTTAAATGGTTTAGGCAAGTCATACTGGGCCCAGATAGCATGGCAGAGCCTAAAGTGGCCTCCTACCTGATCTGGGCCCTGTGCAAAAGCCCAAAGGATCATAAATCAATAATGGCAGTAAATAGATTATTGCCATTATCAATGTAGTTCCAGGGTGGGTTTGCAGGCCTGGGGGTTGAGTTAGGGGTGAACCCAAGGGGTGGTTAACCCATAGGGAAGAGGGAAGTCCAGAGAGTATTCTGGATCCTTGGTGGGCCTAGGGAAAGGTCTGGAATGGGCCCAAAGTGGGCCCAAACTCATTGTGTTTGGTAATAAATAATAGCGGTAGACTGTCTACCGCCATTATAGACAGTCTCTATTTTTGGGTGGTTTAACCATGGTTAAGTAACAATGGTAACCCTGGAAGGACTAGGGCTGATAGAAGAGAGGGTGGGGAGTCCAAACATGGCCCTGGAATAGACCAGGGCCCACCAAAAATGGGTGTAACAGTAGCTATTTTGCAAGATGCCAGGAATGACGGTAATTATTCTACTGCTATTCTTGAATTTTTCTAAAAAATTATTTTTCCCCTATGGGGGTTGCACCAGAGTGTTCTAGGGGTTCCCTCATGGCCTGAGGGATCCTCAGAAGACTAAGGGTGTGTGGGTCTTGTACCCATATTCGAAACCTCAAGGGGGTTCCCCGTACCTATGAGGAAGGTAGGAGAACTCCTATCCTTGGTTTGTAGATACTGTAAAAGTAAAAAAGACAGAAAAAGAGGACCCTTGGAATAGGACCATGGGTCTTATATCATTTTACAGAAGTAGGAGGGCAAGGTCTTACCCACTAATTTGGCTCCAACGGTGGTTGTGTAGGGTGGTGCAAGGTGGTGCACAGCTGGAGGAGGCCTGAGATGGTCTAGTACATCTTCTGGAAAGGATTGGAGTGGACACAGGTGAGGGACCAAGGCTGAAAAAGGCTTGAATCTAGGCTGCACAGTGTTTTAATAGAGTTTTCCCTCAAGATTTTTGGAATGAGTTCAAAGCATGAATTAAGGGAGCTTTTATAGAGTTGGGAAGGCCTTTGGCATTGGGGATTATTATGAAGGTTTAGAACACTGGGGAGGTGGGCCAGGAGGGCTGCAGGGGGTCCAGCCAGTAGAACATCTACCGCCATTACTTGATCTTTGCTAAACAGGGCCCAAACCTCACATGATTGGCCTGATCCACTGTGCATTTAGCCAAATGAGGAAATGGCGGTAAAAAATTTACCGCCATTCCTGGAGGGCATATTCCGGAGGTGCTAGCCAGATTTGGTTGCTATGGCATTACCCAGAGGTGTTTAACCAAAAAAAACGAAAGACACGCGGAGTGTCAGGAGGAGGACATGCGGGAGGTAATGCTGCAGTATGACGAGATTGTTAAAGGGGCACACAGGATGTCAATGACACATGGGGTGTCGAAAGGAGGACATGCGAGGTGTCAACAAGGTGTGTTATGTCAATGCTCATTTGAGATGTCAAGGACACACAGTGTGCCGAAAGGACATGCGAGGTGCCGAAAAAGTGTGTTATGTCGATGTTCACTTGGGATGTTAGAGACACATGGGGTGTCGAAAGGGGGACATGCGAGGTGCCGACAATATGTGTTATATCGATGCTCACCTGAGATGTCAGAGACACACAGGGTGTCAAAAGGGGACATACAGGTAGTAATGCCACGGTATGACTAGATTGTCAAGAGGCACACAAGATGTTGAGGACACATGGGGGTGTCGAAGGGAGATATGCAGGAGGTATCGTAGTATGAAGAGATTGTTAAGAGATACACAGGATGTCTTGGGGACATGCAGGAGATAATGTCGCGGTATGACGAAATTGTCAAGGGGTACACAGGATGTCAAGGACACACGGGGGTATCGAAGGGGGACATGCAGGAGGTATTGTGATATGATGAGATTCTCAAGGGATACACAGGATGTCTGGGGTATATGCAGGAGGTAATGTCACGGTATGACGAGATTTTCAAGGGGCACACCGGATGTCAAGGACAGACAGGGGTATCGAAGGGGTTGTGGCATGTCTAAGAGGCGTTAGCCGGATTGATTTTGAAATGGCCCAGAGGCGCTAGATTTTGATGATGTCATGCAGGGTGTAAAGGTAAAGATGCTTTCCCATGACTCTATTGATTGTGACTTGTGGGGATGAACGGTGTCGGCTTCTTCTACTTGTCTTGCCGGGCTGGTTGATGCAGGTTGATACAACCAGGTCTCGGTATCAGAGGTTCTGTTTTGAAAAACGTTTTTAGAAAAGTGTTGTACTTTTACAAAAGTTTTTGAAATTTTAACAGAAATAATGTTTAGTTAGCTTTTAGATTTACCAGGAAATTGCCTTTGTTCAGGCTTAGGAGATTTTATAGTTTGTCCTTCATTCTCGGAGAGTAGAGTATGACCCAGGAGAGGTTTCGTCACCGTTGGGGATGATCGTGGGTAGACCTACTTATCTTGCTATTGCTGGAGATTGGGGACTCTGGCTGGGGAGAAGCTTGCTAAAAAGCAATTTGGATGCTTCTAGACTTTTGCTGGGGAGAGTGTTTGTTGAGAACAATTGGAAGCTTCTACTGGGGATCCGTTGGAGAATGTGACACTATTGTAGACCACTACTGGGGATCTGTCGGGGAGTGGGAATTTGCAGGAGATTGTCAACTATCTACTGGGGAGTTGAACTCTGTTGAAGATCAAAGAATGAGACGAAATGTTGGGTAGGAGATCGAAGTTTGGGAAACCCTGGGATTTCTCTTTTTGCAGTTGATCTTTTACTCTTTTGGGGACTCCTCCCGTTGTACTCTCCTGGGGATTTGTATTTGGGATTTCTGATGGAGTTTTTTTTTGCTCCGCTGGAGAATTTGAGAGAGATTGTCTCTGCTAGGGAGATTTTTCAAGAGAGCTTGTCTCTGCTTGGGAAAGGTTTTCGGGAAAGGTTGTCCCAAAAGATTTCTATTGGGGAAAGAGTCCGGAGAGATTTGTCTCTAACATTGAGAATGTTTCAACTTCTATTTTTAGGCTTTACTTTAATGGAAATTTTGTACCCTGGAGAGTTGACTTGGCTGGGGAAGTCAAGAGGATTCTCGCTCTATTTTTGACTCTGCGGGGAGACTTGGGAGAGGCTTTGACTCCATTGGGGATGGTTTAGACGATGTCTGGATCCTTTTAGTGATCGCACCTGATTGTCAGGTTGCCTACGTACCCTTTGCAGGATCAGGTCATGACGTAGTTCAAGTAAATGCCACAGATGGCAAGGGAGGGTGTCCCTGAAAAGGTTGTATGAAAGAAGGGCTGTTGGGTTCAAAGGAGCTAACTAGTGGATTTCATTGATAAAAGGAGTTTACATCGCTGGGGGTAAGGAGTGTGACAATGATGGCCTCCTGTCATTTCCTGGAGAATCTACGAGTGCAAAGCGCCTATTGGATCTAGACCCTAAGCGTAGTTTATTTAACTTTGTACATGGTGACGGGCTCTGGGAGGTCTTCATCATCCATATATCCGAGTCAAAGGGTGCCTCCTAAGAATTTGTCTCGGACGATGTATGGGCCTTCATAGTTGGGTGTGAACTTGCCCCTTGGGTCAGAGCGGTTTTACAATATTTTCTGGAGAATCAGGTCATCGACTTCAATGCTTCGTGGCTTGAATTTCTTGTTGAAAGCCCTAGTCATGCGCCTTTGATAGGCTTGAGAGTAGTTGATGACTTTCAATTGGCGCTCTTCGATCAGATTCAGCTGCTCACGCCGGATCTGTGCTTATTCTGCTTCTGAGATTTCTGCTTCCATTACACTCGGAGTGATGAAATTTCTATCTCGATGGGGAGGACTGCTTCCATACCATAGGCCAGTGAAAATGGTGTTGCCCCAGTTGAAGTTCGGATGGACGTTCTGTTGGCCATGAGTGCATATGAGAGCTTCTCATGCCAGGCACAGTAATTGGTTGCCATCTTCTTTATGATTTTCTTCATATTTTTGTTGGCGGCTTTAACTGCACAATTAGTCTGTGGCCTATATTGTGTGGAGTTGTGATGCTGTATCTTGAATTTCTGGTAGAGATCTGTTCTCTTATTGCAGAAGTTGAGAGTATTTTCTGTTACAATCTCAAATAGGACACCGTACCAGCAGATGATGTCCTTTTTCAGAAATCGTTGAACCATAGAGACTGTGACATTGGCATATGAGGCTGCCTCGACCCATTTTGTGAAATAATCGATTACTAACAGGTTGAATCGATGTCCGTTGGATGCTTTCGGTGCTATGGGTCCGATGACGTCAATGCCCCAAGCTGAGAATGGCCATGGAGTAGTGAGTTGTGCAGCCTGGTTGGCGGTGCATTGATTCTGTCGGCATACTGACAACAGTCAGATTCCATTGTAGACCAATAGTAGCCCAGTCTGAGTATCTTCTTGAAGAGCACTAACTCGTTCATGTGGGGGCCGCAAGTTCCTCCGTGAATTTCATTAATTACCTATGCAGCTTCACGAGTATCAAGGCATTTGAGCCAGAAGAGGTTTGGTGACCTTTTGTACAAGACTCCTTCCGAGAGGACAAACTGAATGGCCAGTCTTTTGATTGCCCGGTGGTCTGTTTTGGTAGCATCGAGTGGGAAGGTCTCGCCTCGAGATGTTTGCATACCAAGGCTTGTTGTCGGATACCTCTTTGATCTCAATGCAGTAGGTAGGTTGATCATGTTGCTGAATTTCGATCGACCAGAGCATGATGCCCTTAGAAATCTGTACCATAGAGGCGAGAGTGACTAGTGCATCGATAAATTTGTTGTGGTTCCTGAACCTGTGGCTGAAGGTGATTCTTTTGAACTGAGAGATCAACACATTGAGGTAGGCCAGGTATGGGACTAGCCTTGCTTCTTAGATGACCCAAGATTCATTTGCCTGATATATTACCAGGGATGAGTCACCGTAGACGTTTATCTCTTCAATCCCATACCCAGGGCTTCTTTTAGTCTGACTATGCATGCCTCATACTTTGTTTTATTGTTTGAACATCTGAATCGTAGCTTGACTGAGATGGGGAGGTGGCTCCCTTATGTGAGATCAAGACTGCTCCTACCCCATGTCCGTGACTATTGGCCGCTCCATCGAAGTATAATTCTCAACCGAGGTATTCTTGCTCTTCAAGCTCTGCATAAAGGATGACTTCGTCTGGGAATTGATTGTGTACCGAAACATAGTTTTATGTTGGACTGTGGGTTAGGTGATCTGCAATCACCTACTCTTTGATTGAATTCTGAGTCGTGTACGTGATGTCGAATTTAGACAACATCATAAGCCATCAGGCTGTCCTCCCGGTAGTGGCTGGCTTTTTCAGTAGGTACTTGAGTGGATCCATCCAAGAGATCAGGATTACCTGGTAGGAAAGCAGATAGTGCCATAGATGTTGAGTTGCCCAGACCAGTGCCAGACAATTTTTCTCGAGTGGGTTGTACCTCTCTTCATACTCTAGCAGCGCTTACTGATGTAGTAGATTGCTTGCTCTGTTTTGGCTGTCTCATCATGTTGTGCCAGGACAGACCCATGGAGGTTTCTTGTACTGAGATGTAGAGTCGCAGTGGTTGTCCCAGTGTAGGAGGCACAAATACTGGAGGATGGAGAAGGTACTGCTTTATTCTGTCAAAGGCTTCCTGGCACTCATCTGTCCAGACTGTAGGTACGTTCTTCCAGAGAAGCTTGAAGATCAGCTCGCATATCGGAGTGAGCTGAGAGATGAATCGACTGATGTACTGAATTCTACCTAAGAACCTGTGGATTTTCTTTTTAGTCTGGGGAGTTGGAATTTTGATGATAGCTATGGCTTTAGCTGGATTGATCTCGATGGCTTTTTTGCTGACTATGAAGCCAAGGAGTTTTCCTGATGAGGCTCCAAAGACACATTTGGCCGAATTCAATCTTAAGCCAAACTCTCTGAGTCTGTTACACAGTCTCTTCAGGTCTTCAGGATGCTGCCTGGTAGTAGGCGATTTGACGATAATGTCATCCACATAGACTTCAGTTGACTTGTGGATCATATCATGGAATAGTGCTGTCATGGCCCTCTAGTAGGTTGCCCCTGCATTTTTGAGTCTGAAGTGTGATGAAGGAGGTTGTCTCTATGTCTTCTTCGGGCATTCTGATTCGGTTGTACCTAGAGTAACCATCCATGAATGAGAGCATGTCGTGCCCTGCTGTATTGTCGACCAAAATGTCGAAGTGCGGGAGAGGAAAGTTGTCTTTAGGGCTTGCCTTATTCAGATTCTGGTAGTCGATATACATTTGGACCTTGCCATCCTTCTTGGGTACCGGTATAATGTTGGCTAACCATTCAGGATAGGTTTCTACTGTCAGGAAGCCTGCTTTGATCTGCTTCTCTACCTCTTCTTTGACATTCTGCGACCATTCGAGCCTCATTCGTCTCAATTTCTGCCTAACTGATCTGACTTCTGGGTTCAAGAGAAGTCTGTGTACCACTAAGGCTAGGTCCAGGCCGGGCATGTCTGCATATGACTAGGCAAAGGCATCACTGTAGCTCTTTAGGAAGCTGATCATGTCTGTTCTCTATTACAGACTCATGGTTGTGCCGATCTTGACTAGCTAGGGACTATCTTCGGAACCGAGGTTTATGGTCTCAGTGTCCTCGATGTTGGACTGTAGGATCCATTCATTGTGCTCTAAGAGGTCCAAAATCTCTTGAAGCGATTCCTCTTCCTATTCTGAGTCATACTCAACTTCTGAAAGTTCAAGGAGGGTTTTGGGGATAGCCTTATTAGATGTGATTTCTTAGCACATCATTAAGCTTAGTTTAGCATGCTTTTGTTATTTTTGTTGGCTTCAGGACACTAGGCCTACCAGGAGAAGAGTCCGTGTGATTTCATCATCAACCGATGAAAATGTTTTATTCAAAACATGTTTTTGAGTCAAAACATCTAATTTTTATAGATAAAACGTGACTGTTGTTTACAAAATTGACTCAACAAAAAGGGACTGACAGTGGCCGACATTTGGATTTTGCAATGGGATCAAAAGAGAAGGTGAAAGGAGGAGAAGAATGGTGCTTCGGTCACTGCTTGATCGAACCAACCTACCCTGTACTGTGCTTGCCCCGACCCTAAATGGCCTCGATGGTTAGAGTCTCGGTCCACCAACGGATCAGTGGTCGGTGACTGGACGACGCTTCGACGCTGTTGGAGAGGATGCTGACCTATTCTCCTGCTTGATCTTCCGTTTCTGTGGCGTTTTCGACAGTCAGCTCGCTGAACATTTGGGCCATGCTGAATACTTCTGGATCTGGAATCCCTGAAGACTCAACACTGTTTGAGATTTCGGAAACTGGTGCAAGAAGAGTATCAGGGTAAGGTTTGAATGTCCCCATCGGGAAGGTTACGGAGATATGGGGTTGGGTTTTCTAGTTTCACCGACCGGCTGTTCTTCTTTGTAAGCTTGGAGAGATAGTCCTCATATTTGGGCTTGTGCCCTAATCTAAATGGTAGAGTGTAGCGAGAAGGGACATATCTCTTCTTTATCCCCTGGTTTCTGACTCTCAGTCCTGACCTGGTTGGTAGTTCATTCTGGCTATGAACTTGACAAACGGCAGCACTGCTTGCTTGTTTTGCTCTTCTACCCAGGCGATAGAACTGACTTGCTCAAACTGGTACGTCATGAAGACGGTACCTTACCCTAGCTCTTGGATGTCCTCGAAGGAACTAGCTATCTCCTCTGAGGGGATCACGACCAAGTGGTCATCCTAAATGAATTTGATTCTTCGATGGAGAGAGAAGGGAATAGCTCTGGCTGTGTAGATCTACGGACTCCCAATGAATAAAGTGAATGAGGCTGACACATTCACGACTTGAAATTTTGTAGTTAACTGAGCAAGTTCGACCCCGATGGTCAAGTCAATGTCACCCAAATTCTGCTTGGTTATGTTGTCAGAAGCCCTGATGGTCATGGGTCTCTTTTTCACCTAACTGAGGTCCAACCTTAGGCTTTGCAATGTAGACAGAGTGCAAACGTCGAGGCCAGAGCCGGTGTCGATTAGCACTGATGATAATGTCTTGTCCATGCACTGGACTGCAATGTAAAGAGCTCAGGTGTGATCTCTATCGCTATTCGGTATGTCTTCTTCTGTAAAGGAGATGATTCTAGATTGGGGCACTTGCCTCACCATATGCCCCAACTTCTCGAGCGTGATGTCTGGTGTTACATGGGCATTATTTCATACCTGGAGTAGCTGCTTCCGGTGATGCTCAGAAGTCAAAAGGAAACCCAAGACAGAGATCTGTGCGACACTTTGCTCAACTACTATGCAATGTTAAACTCTTCTACCTTTTCCAGTATTTTCAGTAGAACTGCCGAGTCTACTGCTTCTTTTTTTGGGTCTACCACCCTTGCTTTCTCTTTCTCTGCTCCTTTTCCCGGGTCAACCACCAGAGGTTGGTACACCCGGCCAGATCGGGTAAAGGTAGGCAATGCTCTCACTCTCGAGAATATGGGAGTGAGGAGTAGTACTCAATCAAGGTTAAAAGGCAGAGATGAGATGTAAGAGATCCGGATGGGGCCTGTAGAGGTGGAGGCTTGAGCTGGGGCTGTACGCCAATTTGCTGGGCAGAGGATGGTATAGATGATCTGTTTGGGGACATGGATCTGTACCGGAGACTGGATGGTCTGTATGTTTGACTGGGGAAATGAGATTATGATAGGAGGTTGGTAAGAAGGCCTGATAATACCGTCACCAACTACGGGTGTGCTAGTCTTAGCTGCCCTACCCCGGGCTTTTCTCACTCAATAAAGTTCACCTGATTGTTGTGTGGGGGCAATGGTGCCTGGTTGATATTGGTATTTCCAGGAGTCAGTTCAACCTTACCCTCATCTAAGAGATCTTGGATGGCGTAATTCAAGTTGATGCAATAATTGGTTGCATGACCTGGGCCTCGGTGAAAGGCGCAGTGATGATCGGCTCGATAATTTTTGTTCTATTTGTCTGGAGGTAGGAGAGGGGTAGGGTCTCTCAAGGTGAGGAGACCCTGCTTGGTCAGAAAGTCCAACAACTGGCTGATTGTGTATGAAAGAGGGATGAAGTTTTTAGGGGGACGATTATGCCCCTGATTTTGTCAAACTAGTCGGGTGTTTTTGGGCATTGACTGAGACTGAGCTGCTAGAGCCGACAACCTGATAGGTGCTGTAGAAGATACCATATGAACATCTTCTTTTCTTCTCTGGTCCCAGGGATCGTTGTTTCTGCTAACTGGTGCTGCTGTTCTGGGGGGAGCAAGTCCTAAACTAGAGTGAATAGCTCCACTCTGGATGGTTGTCTCGATGCGAGCATTGATTTTGACAATGGTGTCAAAGTCTACTACTGGTAGTGTCACTATCAGGGTAGAGTAGGGCTGCTTCAGGGTGCCCATAAACATGTTCGCCAACTCCTTAGGGATCGGAGTAGGGATCTTTGTTGTCATCTCCCTCTAGCGAGTGACGTACTCCAAGAATGACTCGTTGTTACGTTGGCTCATCTGTTCCCAGTGGCTTCTCTAAGGCCGAAGCTCTTGGTTAAAGGTGTGCTGCTCCACAAAGCTATCCATGACATCTTGCCAAGTCTTGATTCACTGCTTGTTAACCAACATCCACCAAGTAAGGGTTGCTCCCTTCAAACTCTTTTGAAAGTACTGGATGAGCAGAGACTGGTTCTTGTTATGCTGGAGCATGTCCCCCAGATATAACTGTAGATGTTGCTTTAGGCAGCCTGTGCCGTCATATTTGTCAAGTCTGGCACCTTGAAACCTAGGGTAATGCATCCCCGGATGAGAAAATCAGGTCTTCCAGTGATAGACAGGGGCTGGCAGATGCCCCCTTCATTCGTCTCATTTCTTCTGTCATATGTTTGATCTCCTCATGTTGATCCTTGAGGGACGGAGTAGGGTCTAAGGATGACGGACTGTCCTGATTGATGTGCAAGGCCTTGGGCTGCTTATTATACTGATCATATTCTGCTTCTCCTCCTCCTGTTGCAGGCATAAGGTTAAGAATGATGTTAGGGATAGGCTGATGTGGCTCTAGATGAGACTGTTCAGGAGTTTCTTCAGTAGGGTTCTTCGGTTCGTGCACCAATGAGAATCTTCAGGGATTCCAGAACACTGTCTAACTAGGCTTGTATGGTCGTGATATCTCTCTCGTGAGACTGCAGGATCTCACTGGTTCTTTTATACTGATCGAACGGTTTTGCCATCGATTCTGATTGACTGTCAGTAGAGGTTGTGCTGTACGCTTCTCCTGTGACTGGTACCTCATTTAGGACTGTGTCTGCAGCTGCTACTTCTATGAGAATTACAGTCATAGAGTGAGTCATAGGTCGGCTCATGCAACTAAAAAGGATGTAACGGCTAAATATGAATATGCATGATGCCAAGAAGAAGATGCTTGAAAATGATTTTTCATTGATGCATGCAAAGTGAGTATAGGACTGTGTGACTTAAAAAAAAGAAAAAGACTCGATCCTCGGCAGGTCCATCAAGGTTGCGAAGTCAAGTGGCCGGGGCATACCGTTAAGGTCCATGATTTGTTGTTGGAGGGATGTGACCTCAACCTCCATGTTATCAATTGCTTCAATAGCATTGAACATCCTTGATCCGAACTGTTAGATCCAGTCAGTCATCCAAACATTTGCACTATCAAGTTACTCTTGATAGAAGTGTAGTTGGGCGCTGATGACTATTGTCTCTCTGGCATCGCCTTTGCGTCTCTTCTAGTGAGCTTGGACTGTATGCTTGAACTACTCGAGCTGCCCCTACATGGCTTGAAGTTCATGGTTCTGCTCCGCTTCTTGTTTCCTGAATGCTTGTTGGGCCTTCCGTAGCCTTTTCTCCTTCTGTTAGATCTGGAGTTATCTCTCTAGGTAGATGTCTCTCTAGGGAACTACTATTTCAACTATGGGTATGGTTCCGTGAGATGGAATTGAGACTGGTGTGGGCAGTTCCCTTGGTGCCGGCATACCAGATGGAATGTCTGGATCTTCCACCCATAGTCGGTATGCTGAATCAATTGGTGGTCCTGATGTAACCATGAAGTTTGGCCACTGATCTCTTCGGGAGATTCGCCAATCTGACTGGAAGCGACGTGTGAGGCTATCGGAGTGCACTGAGAAGGTGATACAGTCATTTCCCTACCAATCTATCACTGGGATGCGCTAAGAGAGTCCAAATTACCGAAGGATTCAGAGTGGTACATAGACTACTGAGCCAATTAGGTTGGCAAGGATCATGCATCGTCTTCCAATTGTGACGACGTTAGGTATCTTTTTCAGTGCAAGCCACTCGCATTACCATATGATCTCTTCCTCTAACAAGCTTTGAAGAAGCTGGTAGAGCATTCTGACGTCTGTAGTCATTATCTGTCCCTGATTTTGAGAAATCTTTCAGGATAGACTATATGCATCACGGAAATCGGCTAATACTGGGATGATCGTAGGTAGGTTTCATACCAACCATAGATGTAAGATTGGTGCACTGGCATGGAAGATGCCCTTTCTGCCGTCTGCTGCTTAATTGAGAGCCCTGAGAAGCTCTACAAGAATGACTGGTATAACTATTTCAGATCTGCACATGTCTTCGATGATCCTTACCAGTACTGATTCGACGAGGGTGCGGCACTTCGGGAATACCAACTAAGACATAGTTATGAGTGTAAGGGCATTGAGACCAGGAAGTTCAGCTCTAATGGTGTCAGGGTTCCACTTGTGGCTGTACTGCTTTTCTAGATACGCTATGGGTATCCGATCGAAGGTACTGTTAGGACCATGCTGCAAGCAGGCAGGTTTGATATGTAAAAACCTTGATAGGTCTGTCTGATATGTTGTCTTGTAGCGTGGTACTATGGCTTTGCCGTCCATGTTTAAACCTAGAATGCGAGAATCTCTTCTATTGTTGGACACAGTTCATTCTTACCAAAATGGAACACCATATGTGATGGGTTCCAACACTGGATAACAGCATTAATGAGGCGTAAGTCTGGTTTAACCATGGATAGGTCTAAAATGGTCTCATCTTTGTAGTACAAAACCCAAGCAAGACGCTGACTTGGAGTGAATGCATTGATTGTTTCCTGGAGGTTGTCATTGTATGCCGCCTGTGAATTCAAATGCATGGGCCGTGACAATTGACTAATTAACTTAACAATCCATGAAGGACCTACCATCTACCTGGATAAAGATAGACTCTATGTGAGTGTACTGTGTATGCAGATAATGATGCAAAATGATGATGATTGTATTGTTTTTTTATTTTTCATAATTTTGATTAGGTGTGATAAGGCACATGTGATGTGATAGGGCAGACGATCGGAGGTCCGACGTGCTTTACCCGAGTTGTTGGGATCTGAGGGCCTATCAGGTCAAGGTAAGGGATAGGTCTTATGAAGACCTATCTACCTATGATTTGAACCTCATATGCTATGTTGGGATGCATGGTATGATGTATTTTATTATAAGCATAGGTTTGACTCATTACATGCCCTGGGTGGGTGTTTATCAGGATAGAATATGCCCTGATAGTCAACCATGATTACGGACGGGTATAGGGTGCAAGCAGGTTAGGGTTTAGAGTAACCCTCCCTAGGTGGGCTGCTTATAGACTATATCATAGCCTAGGTTATATGTATGCATGATGGTGTAATGCAAGTGTGTTCCTAGAAGGATGGGGGGTCACTTAACACCATATAATGCGACTCCCCGGCATAGAACATACCTGATGGACGATTGGTGTAAGCGGGAGTGTTCAGAATCCTTCCTTAAGGGTAATCACCCACCAGGCGTAATTCCACGGACCTCCAAGACTTTTAAGCCTCTGACACTAAGGATGATCATCCATCAGCCGTAAGTGTAATAAGCCTAACTACTGGGTTTAATAGGTCATTATACTACTATTATATGTATGATATACGCAGTACACAATTAAACCAAAGAGATGAAACGATTAGTATTACGTTAAATACGTACGCAATTGAACAAGATTGAGGTTAATTAGCTTAAACCTAGGTTCCAGGTTGATCCTTAAAATTTATCCCCAATAGAGTTGCCAGAGTTGTGAGCACAGATTTTTTTACTCACGGGTATATCCTTAGAGTCGCCACCTATTAATTCAGAAGGGATAAGTTCTCGGGTGATGGATAAGGTCTTGGTCTATAGTAGAGGTCTAGGTAAGAGGTTCGGTTAAGTCTGGGGAAGGTGTTAGGCACTCAGAGATTTTCATTTTACAATGGTTCCTTACTTTCTAGGTTTGAGCCATTTAAAGTTAATTTTGTTCGAATGCTTAAGTATTTAAGATAATACTAATCTAAGAAAGAAAAGCTAACTAGGGTCGAAGCCGGATTGCGTTGCCTACTTACTCACAAGGGTGAGATCAGACTGAGTGTAGTTCTAGCACATAAGCCCGTGCTAAGGCTAGGGGGTGTTATTGTGCACCAATGGTGGTTAATGGTTTAACCCGGAGGTTAGGGTTTGACTGACCGAGTTTGGTCAAGTGCATAGTTTAAGCCCGGTATGCTTAGGTTAGTCCAGTAGACTAAGGATTAGTCCTGTAAATTAGGGATTAGGCCCGGTATGCCAAGGGGTAAGTCCGGTAGACTTGATTTAGACCCGATAGGCCAAAATCGAAATTAACCAAGATTAGGGTTGCTAACTGGGGTTAAATGTCAAACTCACCATGGTTAAGATTGCTAACCACAGTTGAGGATAACAAGGTTAAGCCTGGTAGGCTAAGGTTGGGTCCGGTAGGCCAAGGGTGAGCCAGGTAGGCTAAGAGATTAGGTCTGGTAAGCTAAAATCGTATTTAACCAAGGTTAGGGTTGTTAAACGGAGTTAAATGCGAAGTCAACCATGGTTAGGGTTGCTAACCATGGTAAAGATGCCAAAGCAGAGCATTTATGACACTTAACAAGATTTTGTATATTTTTGAAATTTTTCAGATTTTTTTAAGGGTTAACATGTGTTTAACCATGGTTAAAAGTTAATCAGGATTAGGTTAACCCCGATTAATTGATTTAGGCAAGTCAGGGTAGGCCTAGATAGCATGGCAGGGCCTATAGTGGCCTCCTACCTAGTCTGGGCCCTGTGTAAAAGCCCAAATGATCAAAAATCAATAATGGGTAAATAGATTGCTGCCATTTTCAATGTAGTTCTAGGGTGGGTTTACAAGCCTAGGGGTTGAATTAGGGGTGAATCCAAGGGGTGTTGGACCTATAGGGTTGAAGAGGGAAGTCTAGAGAGTGTTCTGGGCCTTTGGTGGGCCCTGGAGAAGGTCTGGAATGGGCCCAAACTCATCGTATTTGGTAACAGATAATGATGGTAGACTGTCTACCGTCATTATGGACAATCTCCATTTTTGGGTGGTTTAACCATGGTTAAGTAATAATGGTAACCCTAGAAGGACCAAGATTGATAAAAGAGAGAGTGGGGAGTCCAACCATGGCCATGGAATGGACCAGGGCCCACCAAAAATAGGCGTAACTATAGTTGTTTTACAAGATACCAGGAATGGCAGTAATTATTCTACCGTCATTCTTGGATTTTTCCAAAAATTATTTTCCCCCTATGGGGGCTACACCAGAGTGTTCAAGGGGTTCCCTCATGGCCTGAGGGACCCCTAGAAAACTAAGGGGGGTGTCAAGGGTGTGTGAGTCTTGTACCCATATTCAAAACCTCAAGAGGGTTCCCCATACCTATGAGGAAGGTAGGGGAAACCCTATCCTTGGTTTCCAGCTATTGTAAAAGTAAAAAAGACAGAAAAAAGGACATTTGAAATAAGATCAGGGGTCTCACATCATCTTACAGAAGTAGGAGGGTGAGGTCCTACCTACTGATTTGGCTCCAACGGTGGTTGTGTAGGGTAGTGCAAGGTGGTGCATGGCTGGGGGAGGCCTGAGATGGTCTATTACATCTTCTAGAATGGAATGGAGTGGACACAGGTGAGGGACCAAGGCTGAGGAAGGCTTGAATCCGGGCTGCACAGTGTTTTAACAAAGCTTTCGCTCAAGGTTTTTGGAATGAGTTCAAAGCATGAACTAGGGGAGCTTTTATAGAGTTGGGAAGGCCTAGGCCATTCTGGGGATTATTACGAAGGTTTAGAACACTGGGGAGGTGGAGCAGGAGGGCTGCAGGGGTTCCAGCTAGAGAAATTGCAGAAACCTGGTAATGACGATAAATGATCTACCACGATTACCTGATCTTTGCTAAACAGGGCCCAACCCTCACATAATTGGCCTGATCCACTGTGCATTTAACCAAATAAGGAAATGGCGGTAAAAACTTTACCGCTATTCTTGGATTTTTGAATTTTTGCACCATGGGCCCCACACCAATGGCTCCTTAAGGGTTGTGGGCCCATGCTTGGGCCTATAGAGGCTTTTAGGCTTTGGTTTTGGGGTTTTTGGGGTTTGGGGTTGAACTAGGATTTACCTAGGCTTAGGCTAGGGTTTACCTAGGGTTTGACTAGGGTTTGACCAGGGTTTGACCAGGGATTAGGGTTTGTTCTAGGGTTAGACCTAGGATTTGATTAGGGTTTACCTAGGGTTAGGCTAGGGTTTTACTTGAGATTAGGGTATGTTCTAGGGTTAGACCTAGGGTTTGATCAGGGTTTACCTAGGGTTAAACTAAGGTTTTACCTGAGATTAGGGTATGTTTTAGGGTTAGGCCTAGGGTTTGATTAGGGTTTACCTAGGGTTAGGCTAGGGTTTTACCTAGGATTGGGGTATGTTCTAGGGTTAGGCCTAGGGTTTGACAAGGGTTTACCTAGGGTTGGGCTAGGGTTTTACCTGGGATTGATTCGGGTTTGCTTAGGGTTTAGGGCTTGACTAGGACTCTGGCAGGGATAACCATGGTTAAGACAGAGTGTGAAAATGGGTGCTTTCAAATGCCACATGTTTTTCTTTGTTTGTTGTTATTTAAAAAATCCAACCACAAAAAAAAATACGTGTTGTTTTCTTTGTTGTGAAAAAAAAATCGGCACTTTGCAATTTTAATTCTTTTAGGTTAGTATTACTAAAAAAAAGGTTAGATTTACTTTCTATATTTTTAGGTAATTAGATTTTGGGAATTGAGCATATTGGGAAGTTTCCAAAAAGATTTTTTGCCCAATATTGAATTTTCATCTTTGGAAAAAGTCTTTCAAAAGTAGCAATTTTCTTTTTGTTAAAGTTTCCAGTGTGTCCGGAATTCTTATCTGGAAGGTTTCCAACCTTGGAATAATTCAAAAATAGTAGTTCCCTTGTTTAGGAAACTTCTAAATTCGAATTAGAAACAATTTGAAACCTGCCTTAATTTCTTTGATTGACTTGTGCAAACCCTAAATGCAGCAACATTCTAAATCAATTCCCTAACTTTACCTATTTTTTTGAACTAAATCTTTTGTAGAGGAGTGTGAATGGGGATTATAAGCTCGGAGTGGGCCCAAGCCCATTACCCCTCCGTACCTCACAGAGGTCACCTCATGGGATAGTCCACAGGTAGGTACGTGTTCTAAACCTTGCTTGGAAGCGATCCCAACTGACCGAGCATCTATGTGATGATTGCTTATTTAATTCTGTATTTTTTTCGAACTGCGTGGATGGCCGAAAAATACATTAATTAAAAAGAGCACAACCCAACTCTACTTGAAACTGATAGGATTTCATCACCCACCTCATCACTCCATCTGTGTGAACCCGAAAGCCATTTAATAAAAGGAACCAAGTTTATAGCCAAATTTAGCTTGGTGTTCATGAGACCATCACAAATCAATGACTCCTTCATTTTTTGAGTCGAATAAGACCACGAGCGCAGGTCACTGTTTCCTAGCATACCCATAGATCCCTACTACTTTAGTATATTGAGCTCTTAAGTGGCCTCCTCAAAATCTTGTTGGTTAATTGTGTTTGTCAACTTAGGAACACAATCTAGCCCAAGTTATTCTTTCAGGAATACACTTTTCAATCTGCTTGATTGATCCGGCTAGCCTGGGGTGTATTTAAACTTACCATTGTGCGACCACGTCTGTCTTGGCTATGGATTCTCTCGCAGTTAACTCGTATTAGTACTGGAAGGTTAGCTTGCGAGTGAAACCTTTATAAAACCAAGAGTGCAAGTTAGTCTGACGGACTAATCAAAGATAAAATTAGTGGTTCCACCCATTGTCAAAACTTCTTGCAACCAAAGATAAAAAGATAAAGCCTAGAAAACTGTTGGTTGTTTAGCATTGTGTTAGGATTATCTTTGTGACTTCTTGCGCATCATATAGATTCATTTAGGTTAGTGTCTCATTTGGCAACTTTTTGCCAAATATTGGGTGTGTTCATTCAAACATATGACTAGTTAGGTTTGGCCCCATTAGTGTTCGATTCTATTTGAGAGTCATTCTAATCCGGGAATTAACATCAGCTTCTTCACCTTCCTCATCCCCCCTATGGCAACAGAAAGGCCTCTTATTAAGACTAATGAAAATTTCTATAGCCAGAATTTCTATTGCCAGGACTCCTACCAAAATTCTTATTGCCAGAATTATCATGCGGATACTTGGAATCATCATCCTAGTTTCTCTTGGTAGCAAGAGTCTGTTCTAAAACAGCAACAATATCATGGTACATATCATTACTCGTAGCCGCAGTATCAAAAATTCCCCCATAATTCTTATTTTGACCAATAGAAGGCCATCTTGGCTCCTCAATCCTACAATTATTATACCCCGATGAGATCTAATTATGAATTGGTACCTCAGCTTCAATTCGTTACGCCTCAACAATCTACTCCTAAACCTGGTCTAGAAGACCTTCTCTCCTAGCTTATGACTGACAAGAACCATCCTTTCAATGTCTAGAATAACGTCTGGATCAATTAGAAGCTAAGAGAGAGATAGGTATCTTCCCGAGCCAAACTATTCAAAATCTGACAAAACAGGAGATAGTTTCTAAAGTCGAAAAACCAGAATTTTCAGGAAGAGATCCAAGCGGATACTGCCCTCTGTTCAAGCAAAACTATTGATATAGGAGTACCACCCTCCTCGGTACCCTCAAAAGCAGCACCTTTTAACCCTAGCTCGGAGAATCCCAATTTCACATCCAGCATGATGCTTCTATGTCTGCACCCAAATCTAATATTCTTATGGAGATACATCAGGCTGACAAGCCCATATGTCAGTTGAAACCACATTTCCCAGAAAGACTTGTCCAGAATAACCAAGACCAACAATTTTCAGAGATCATAAAAGTCTTCAAAAACTTACCAATCAATATTCCGTTTAGTACTACTATTAAGCAGATTCCACACTATGCTAAGTTCTTCAAAGACTTATGCACAATCAAGCTACATGCACAAGCACCTAAGGATCCATTTCTAGTTGGAAAAGCCACTGTGTTCAAATTAAAGGATCCTGAAAGCCCTACTGTTCAGTGCATCATAGGAAACGATTTCAGCTATACCACTTTGCTAGTCCTAGGAGCTAGTGTGAATCTCCTAACTTTTTAGTCTATCAGTCGTTAGGCTTAAAGGACATATAACCTATGGGGGTCATTCCAAAGCCATCGATTGGTGTTGGTTGAGATCAATCTTATCGATCCCCTCTTTGTAGATTGATGACCCACTTAGTCTCTCTATGTTTCATCTTGTTTGGGGGTGCTTTCATGTACCCCCGTTGTGTTTGGCTGAAGACGTTAAATTTAACATTGTTGAAAAGGCAATTCCGAGATTCCTAAAGTCACATGAGTCGCATGCTTATTTTGTATATCTCATCACATTATTTTCAGGTTGTACAAATTTCATCACTTTTGCAGATCATCAGATACCAGTACTATACAATTTCTGCCAAGCTGGTAATATCCTTCCTAAACTTGTGCATTCATATCTTTATGTCCTGATGATGAGCACCGAGGATGGTGCTTTCATTTTTTTAGGGGTGGGTATTTTCCAAAACTTATGTTTTCCTTTTGAAAAAAAAAATTGTGTTCTTTTGCTAACTCTTTGGAGCTATAGAGACTGTGAAAGCTTCTGGCTATCCCATAGATCGCCTAGGAGGTAGAACTTTGGGTTTTACGGGTAGATTATCTAGGTTTATTTTCTTCTAAATTTTTAGTTTTCTAGCACCTTCAAAATTTTCAAGTGCCTTTGCCATTATGAGACAAAACTAACCATTAGCTTACTTATTTAAAAGGATGTCATCTTTTGAAGTACATGTTAGCTCTTAGTTTAGTTGTACTACTTTGAATTTAAATACTTAAGAAACTCACATTCAGCACAAAATTGCATAAAATCAACATCAAAGTCATCCTAAGTTCAGATTTTCTAGAGATCCAAGAATAATATTTGTGGAGACCTAACCAAGTGAGCTTTTGAGTATTTCATCATTTTAGAGGGTTATACAAAAATTCCAAGTCACAAGTTTACTCACAATTTCTTCCAGCCCACACATATTCCCTTGAGAGATCTCATTAATTCTTGATTTGATAATTAAACTTGGAACAACATCAAAAATTTGATTATCACAACAAAACTTTCTCTGTATCCATTCAAAACATAGGACATGAGAGTGCAACACTAGAAAATGATTTAGGCCATGTTTGTAAACTTCCAAAATTTTTAGCTGACCTAAATTCTGCATCTTTAGAAACCCTTTTTGAGTCATCCCATTAACCGAAAACCCAATTTAGATAAGAAGTATGACTCGCGACCCTATTTCAGAGATGGATAAAAGAGTGATTGGTATGGGTACACCATGAAAGGTAGAAATTGAGAAATGAAAGAAAAACCAAGTGGGTTTAAGCTGAAAAGGAAATTTGAAAAGTGAATATGGATATAAAGAAGGTAGAAAGCTGAAAAAGAATTGAGTTGCCTCAAAAAGATCAAAATAATAGAAAAACAAATGAAAGAAAAGATTTGGTGTTACACCCTTAGGAAAAGTTACAAAGAACATCGAGATATCCTTTCAGAACTTTGAATCCCTATTGTAAGCACCCAATTTTTACACACCATCCTAACCGTAGTTAAAATATTTTAACTTTGGTTACACCCCACCAAACCCCTTAAACCTAGGTAAGCCTCTAGTCAAACCCTAGAAAACCTTTAAGACAAAACCTTAGGTGACCCTAGCATAACCTTAGAGCCATTAGGGCTTATGCCCATAAGGCCTAAAAACCTTAAAGACAACCCCCTATACCCAAGTGTGCAGGGCCCAGCCCATTTAAAAACAGATTTCAGAATGTTGGTAGAAGTTCTACCGACATTTCTTTTTAGCCTGATTCCTTGTTGTCGGTAGAGCTTCTACCGACAAACTATGAGTTACGAGTAATAGTCTGCGTAACGCCCTGCACACTCTACCCTCATCTCGAACTCTCCCTTCTTAGCTCTTATTCGACCTCCCTTTGGTCCAATACTTTCTTCTCCCTTCTCCTTAACCCCCCTTAGGTCCTTAGGTTCTTCCCTATAAAACCCCAACCACCCCTATGGTTTCAAGGGTCTGCATTTTTAGAAGTGAACCTCTGCTGCCAAAGGCTTGGACATCATCCTCTTCAAACCTCTGGTTATAGTTCTAGGCTTCCCCTGGACCTACCTCAAGCCCTCCTAGTAGCTGTAGACCATCACCGGAGCACACCACCATGGTTGCAGACCTCCACCGTTTTTGGCTGAAAAAGAGCACAGGGTAGGGACACGTCCTACCCAGTTCTTTTTGTTCTCTCCACCGTGTGAGCCCCTAGGTCATCTCCAGGGGACGTTTGCATTTACTTTTTTGATACTTATTGTGTTAACCGAACCCAAATAGGGTGTTCACCCACCTTATCCATAGGTGTGTGAACCCCTACGGGTATACATCCCTTCACAGGGCTCTCAGAGCCATTACAGAACCTTCTGGGGGTCCCTCACACCATGAGCCAAGTCATGGGGTTAAGCTTAACCATGGTTAAATTCCTGTAAATGCAAACAGTGCATACTGTCGGTAGTTCTTCTACCGACAACTTTACTTTGGCCTAGTTTTGTATTGGCGGTAGAATAACTACCGCCAATATGCTATTACTGATGCATTGGCTTTGCAGCCTTGTGGGGCCCACTCCAGGAATCCCCTGGGGCCCACACCTGGCCTGAACATTCCCCAGGAGTCCCCTCTACACTCCCATGCTCTCAGATCACTCTGGGTCACCCCTTAACCCTAGTTAACATTGGCAAAAACATAATTCAAAAACACTGTTTACAATGTCGGTAATCCAAGTACCGACATTGAATTTGTATTTGATTTGGGCTTTAGTAGGGGCCTAGACCTGGTAGGAGGCCACTTTAGGCCCTGCCTAGCCTCCTAGGCCCTCCTCAGACTGTACCAGACCTTAACCGTGGTTAAATCCACCTCTGGTTGACATTTAACCGTGGTTAAGCACCCCTTAACCTCACAAACTTTAGGAAATTAAGCGGAAATTCCTAAAACAAACTTTGGACCATAATAATGAATTTGGCCCCCTCCCTAACCCCAGTTAGCAACCCTAACCATAGTTAGAATCCCCAAACTCCGATTAGCAACCCTAATCGCAGTTATCTTTCGGTTTACGGCCTACCGGGCCTAAAAACCATGTCTACCGGACTATCTTCGGCCTACCGGGCCTTCCCTTAGCCTTCCGGGTTACATTTCACTTACCCTTAACTGTGGTTAGTAATCCTAACCATAGTTAGTTCAGCCTACACCCGATTAGCAATCCTAACCCAGGCCGGACTCCGCTCTAGTCTATCGGAATACTCCTCTAAGCCTACCGGGCTTAAATACCATGCACTTGACCCCCTCGGTCAACCAAACCCTAGTCTACCGGACTAGTCCATGTTAGCCACCCTTGGTGTAGACACACACGCCCCTAGCCTCGACCCAGGCTTATGTGCCAGAACTACGCTTGGTTTGATCTCATCCTGTGAGTACGTAGGCAGCCCAACACGAGCCCAACCCCAGTTAGTTTTTCCGTTCTTGGATTAGTGTAAACTTAAACACTTCGGCATTTTAATCAAGATTAACTTTTTAATTGGTTTAAATCCAGGGAGTACGGAACCGTTGTAAGACGGAAGCCTCGGGGTGCCTAACACCTTCCCCATACTTAACCGAACCCCTTACCCTGATCTTATTCGCAAACCAAGACCTTATCCAAACTCAGGAGACTTATCACTTTTGAATGAATAGGTGGTGACTCTAAAAAACCCTTTCACACCCGTGAGGGTACATAGGTAACAACCACTACTCTTTGTGAGCCGGAGGAAATTCCCGCGCTCACAGCTCTGGCGACTCTGCTGGGGAGAGTCTATATTTAGGGTTCAACAAGGAACCCAGGTTTAAGCCAATTAAACCTTAATCTCGATTAAAATGCATAAGCGGTTAATTAAACACTAATCATTTTACATCTCTTGGTTAATTGTGTATTGTGCATCCATACATTTCATAGTAGTGTAATTACCCCATTCAACCCAGTAAATAGGCTTATTACGTTAACGGCTGTTGGACTATCATCCTCAGTGTCAGTGACTTAAACATCATGGAGGTCCGCGGAGTTACTCCTGTTGGGTGATATCCCTCAGGAAAGGATTCTGAATGCTCCCTCTTGCACCAATCGTCCATTTTTAGGTATATTTTATATCGGGGAGTCACATATACGGTGTTAATGATCCCCCCATCCTGCTAGGAACACCCTTGCAACAAACCAGCATTCATACATGTAGTTTAGGCCAGGGTATAGTCTACAAGCAGCTCATCCTGGGAGGGCTACTATAAACCCTAACCTACTTGCACCCTATACCTGTCCCAATCATGGTTGACTACCTGGGCACATTCTACCCAGATAACAACCCACCCAGGGGCATGTAATGAGCCAAACCTGTGCTTGTAATAAATTACATCCAACCCTACTTTCTGACCCAGCATATGGGGTCCAAATCCCAAGCAAACAGGACTTCACTGGGCCTGTCCCAACTTTGATCTAATAGGTCCCCCGGTTTCCAACAACCTAGGCTAAAGCACATCGGAACTTCGTCCGTTTAACCTATTAGATCACATGTGCCTTATCGTACCCAATCAAAAAATCAAAAAAAATATACTGCATCATCATTTTGCATCTCATCTACATGCACAGTGCACTCACAGAGTCTGTATATTCTTATCCAGGTAGATGACAGGTCCTTCAGGGATTGTTCAGTCAATGGGTCGATCATCAAGACCCGTGCATCTAACTGCTCAGGGGCATGTGACGATAACCTCTAGGAAGTAATCGGGGCTTTCACCTCGAGTCAGCGTCTCGTTTGGGCTCTGTACTACAAAACTGAGACTATCCTAGACCTATCTGTGGTTAACCCCGACTCGCGCCTCATGAACACTACTATCCAATGTTGGAACCCATCTCACGTGGTATTCCGTTTTGGTAAAAACGAGCTCTACCCAACACTGGAAGAGATTCAGCGCATTATAGGGTTAAACATGGACGGCGAAGCCATAGTACTGCTCTATAAGACAACATACCAGACAGACCTACCCAGGTTCTTGCATATCAAGCCTGCCTGCTTGTAGCCAGGTCCTAACGGCTCTTTTGATCGGATATCCGTGTCTTTTCTCAGAAAGAGGTACAAGCGCAAGTACGCAGGGCTTTCTGTAGTCTTTTCCATTTCTGCTGGATCTGGAGCTGTCTCTCCAGGAAGAAGTCTGTCCAGGGAACCGCCATTTCTGCTAGGGGTATGGTTCCTTGTGATGGAGCTGCGACTGGTGTGGGCAGTTCCCTGGGTGCAGGCATGTCGGGTAGAATGTCAGGATTATCCACCCACTGTCGGTATGCTAAGTTGGTCGATGGTCCTGATGTAACCATGAAGTCTAGCCATTGGTCTCGTCTAGAGCTGCGCCAACCTGACTGGAAGCGTTGGGTAAGGTTATCGGAGTGCACTGTGAAAGTGATCCAATCATTTTCCTGCCGGTCTATCACTGGGATACGCTGAGGGAGTCCAAACTATTGGAGGACTCGGAGTGGTGTACTGCAGAGCTTGTTAGACCTGCAAGAATCATGCATCGCCTACCAGTGATGACAACACGTGGTAGCCTATTTAGTACAAGCCAATCGCATTGCCAAGTGACTTCTCCCTCTGACAGGTCTTGGAGAAGTTGGTAGAGCTCTCCAACGTCTGTAGTTACTATCGGACCTTGATTCTGAGAAATCTTCCGAGGTAAACTGTAGGCATCGCGGATGCCATCCGGTACTAATATGATTGTAGCAAATGACTTACCAACCAGAGGTGTAAGAGAGGTGTACTGGCATGGAAGATGCCTTTTCTGCGGCTTGCAGACTTGTTGAGAGCCCTGAGAAGTTCGGCTAGGATGACTGGTATAACTGAGCAGGAGTTGTGCATGTCCTCGATGATCCTGACCAGAACTGCTTCGACAAGTGATCGGTACCTTGGGATACTAGCTAAAACATGACTATCAGTGCAAGGGCATTGAGACCAGAAAGTTCTGCTGAAAGAGAGTCAGGGTTTCACAACAGGAAGCGGAACAAGGTCGTGAACTCCAAGCCGTACAAGAATAGGTTGAACAATTAGAGTAGACAATTCAGTCTCTTTACAGCAGACGCAGCGGCAACGTCAGGGAAACAGCCGTCATCCGGGCCCAACTTCACTTCCACCAAGAACAGCTTGATAGTGCAAAGGCGGAGATGACCTCCCGTATCCAATAATTTGGATACCGCATGTTCAACGCTACTGAAACCCTTACGCACATGGAGGTTGAAGTCATATCCCTCCAGCAGCAGATCATTGATCTTACGGGTGTGCCCTGGCCACTTGACTTTGCGATCCCCGAAGGGCTTGCCTAGGATCGAGTCCTTTTTCTTTTTGAGTCTCATCATCCCTGTACTCACTGTACTCTTCATACATCAATGAAATATCTTTCTAGCATCTGCTTTATGTCATCATGCATAAATCATGATTAGCCGTTGTATTCTTTTCAGTTTTCATGAGCCGACCTATGACTCGTTCTCTGACTGCGATTCTCGTAGAAGCAGCAGCTGCAGACATAGTCCTGACAGAAGTACCAATCATAGAGATACTCCCTTGCACAGCCCAATCAAAGAGCAGCTCTTACACAGTACAATCAGAAAGCAGTTCAGGATCGATGGCAGAACCTGCAGATCAGCACCAGCAAACCACTGAGATCCTACAGTCACATGACAAGGACATAGTAGCCATGCAGTCAAAACTTAACAGTGTTCTGGAATCCCTGAAGATTCTAATTGGTACCCGAACCGAAGAACCCTCCCAGAATCCCGACCGGAGAACCCACCAAACAACCTATACCAGAGCCTTATCCTCCCCCCTTCATCATACCTGATCCCACACCCGCAACAGGCAGAGAAGAGGATTATGACCAGTATGAAGAGCAATCAAAGACCTTACACGTCCACCAGGACTGGCCATCGTCCTCAGATCCTACCCCTTCCTTATAGGACGAGATCAAGCAGACAAAAGAGGAGATGAGAAGAATGAAGGGTGCATCCACCAGTATAAGCCTATCACTGGAGGACTTAACTTTCTCATCAGGGGATGCTATTCCTGCAGGTTTCAAGGTTCCAGACATTAATAAATACGACGATTCAGGCTGTCCAAAACAACACCTGTAATTGTACCTGGGGGACATGCTCCAGCACAACAGGAACCAGCCCTTGCTCATCTAGTACTTCCAAAAGAGTCTGAAGGGGGCAGCCCTTACGTGGTGGATGTCTGTTGACAAGTAGAAGGTCAAGACTTGGTAGAATGCCATGGACAACTTTGTGGAGCAGTACTCCTTCAACCAGGAGCTCCGTCCTCAGAGGAGCCAGCTTGAGCAGTTAAGCCAACGTAGCAACGAATCATTTCTGGAGTACGCCACCCGCTGGAGGAAAATGGCAGCAAAGATCCCGACTCCTATCCTTAAGGAAAAGATGGCAGGCATGTTCATGGGCAATCTAAAGCAGCCCTAGTCTACACTCATGGTGACCTTACCAGTAGTGGACTTTGGCACCATCGTTAGGACAGGTGCCCGTATCGAGATGACTATCAAGATCAGGGCCATTCATTATAGTCTAGGACTTGATCCCCCTAAGGCGACAGCCTCGTCTAGTAGAAACATCGGTCCCCGAGACCACAGAAAGAAGGAAGATGTACACATGGTTGCTTCTACAGCACCCATTCGACTACCAGCTCCAGCAGCTCAGCAGCAGTCACTTATCAGGAATACCCGACCAACCCGACCAGTCCGAGGGCAAAACTGTCCTCCCCAAAACTTTACCCCCCTTCTATACACACTCAGCCAGTTACTGGAATTTCTCACCAAGCAGGGCCTTCTCGAGCTGAGAGGTCCTATACCTCTCTTACCTCCAGATAGGCAAAACAAGAACTACAATGCCGATCATCACTGCGCCTTTCACAGAGGCCCAAGCCATACTACAGACTATTGCATAGGCCTGAAGTGTGCCATCCAAGATCTCTTGGATGACGGAAGGGTTGAGCTGGCTCCTAGTAATACCAACATCAATCAGGTGCCACTACCCCCACACAATAATCAAGTCAACTTTATTCAGTGGGAAGAGCCCGGAGTAGGGCAGCCAGGACCCAGCACACCTACAATGAATGACAGTGTCGTCAGGCCCTCTTACCGATCACCTGTCATAATCCCCTTCCCTTAGTCAAACATACAGACTATCCAGTCTCCAACCCAGATACCTGTCCCCGTACAGATCATCTACATAATTCCTTGCCTAGTAATTTGGCCCACAGCTCCAGCTCAAGCCCCAACCTCTTCAGGCCCTGTTCGGATCCCTTACATCCCAGAGCCTCCCTTCAACCTCAATCGAGTACCTGCTCCCCGCTCTCTCATCCTTGAGAGCGAGAGCATAACTAACTTAACCAGATCTAGCCGGGTATTAAACCTCTTGTAACTGAGCTGGCAAAGGTGAAGAGTACAGAGAAAGAGACAGCAGGGGTATCAGACCCACAGAAGGAAGCAGCCAATTCAGCAGTTTTATTGAAAATCCTGGAAAAAGCAGAGAAATTCAGTATCACTCAATAATTGAGTAAGGTCCCAGCACAGA
Source organism: Tetracentron sinense (assembly GCA_015143295.1). Taxonomy (NCBI): domain Eukaryota; kingdom Viridiplantae; phylum Streptophyta; class Magnoliopsida; order Trochodendrales; family Trochodendraceae; genus Tetracentron; species Tetracentron sinense. The sequence goes on along the minus strand of CM026563.1, from coordinate 20,809,228 downwards.
TATCTATTTTGGGTCTTCTTCTGACTTCGGAGCATCACAGGAAGCAACTGCTTCGAGTATTCGGCAATGCCCATGTAACACCAGACATAACGCCCGAGAAACTGGGGTAAATGGTAGGGTAGATCCTCGAACCCAAAGTCATTTCCTTTACAGAAGAGGAGATACCGGATAGCGACAAGGACCATACCCGGGCTTTGTACATCGCAATTCAGTGCATGGACCAAACATTATCATCAATACTCATCGACAATGGCTCTGGCCTGAACGTCTGCACACTTTCCACACTGCAAAACCTAGGCCTGAACCTCAGTCAAGTGAAGAAGAGACCTATGACCATCAGGGCCTTGGATAATACAACCAGGCAGAACCTGGGTGACATCGATCTAACCATTAGGGTTGGACTTGTTCATTTCTCAACGAATTTCCAGGTTGTGATCGTGCCAGCCTCATTCACTCTGCTCCTAGGGAGGCCATGGATCTATGCGGCCTGAGCCATTCCCTCCTCTCTGCACCAAAGAATCAAGTTCATCCAGGATGATCGTCTGGTTGTCATTCCTTCTGAAGAGTTGGCAAGTTCCTTCAGGGACGTCCAAGAGCTGGGGTAAGGCACTGACTTCATGATATTCTAGTTTGAACAGGTTAGTTCTATCGCCTAGGTAGAACATCAAAGCAAGCAAGCAGTGCCACCATTTGTCAGAATGATGGCTAGAATGAACTACTAACCCAAAAATGGTTTCGGTGTCAGGAATCAAGGTATGAAGAAGAGGTTCACACCCCTTTGCTATACACCTCCCTATGGTTTGGGGTACAAGCCCCGATACGAGCATTACCTCTCAAAGCTGACTAAGAAGAGCAGACAGTCGGCGAAACCTGAGCCTCGACCACACATCTCTGTAACCTTCCCCGGGGGAATCTTCGAAACCTATCCAGAAACCTCTGCCGCACCTGTCGCCTCAACCCCCCAACCCAATGCCGAGTCTTCAGGGATTCTAGATCCAGAAGTGTTCAGCATGGCCTAGATGTTCGACAAGCAGACTGTTGAAGATGCTACTGAAGCAGAATATCCAGTGGGACAGCAGGTCTGCATCCTCTCCAATAGCGCCGAAGCGTCCTCCAGTCGCCAGCCACTGATCCATTGGTGGACTGAGGCTCTCACCATCGAGGCCAGCCAGGGCCGGGGCAAGCACAGTGCAGGACAGGTTGGTCCGAGACAACAATGACCAAGCATCACCCTTCTCCTTCATCTACCTCTCTTTTGCTCCCATTTGTAAAATCCAAAGTCAAGCCACTGTCGGTCTCTTTTGTTTGAGTCTTTTTGTAACAAGTCATCATTTTGTCAATGAAAATCAAATTGTTTTGACTCAAAAATCATGTTTTTAAAAAAACATTTCATATCGGCTGATGACGAAATCACACGGACTCTTCCCTTGGAAGGCCTAGTGTTCTGAAGCCAACAAAATCATCATCATCAAGCATGCTAAACTGAAGCTAGTTGATTTGCCAGGAAATTACCTCTGACAACGCTATCCCCCAAACCCTCCTTGAACTCTCCAAAGAAGAGTATGACTTAGAACAGGAAGAAGAACCGCCTCAGGAAATTCTAGACCTCCTTGATCATAGCGATGAACTTTTACAGTCTAACAGGGAAGACACTGAAACAGTCAATTTGGGATCCACAGACAACCCTCGACTAGTTAAGATCGGCACAATTATGAACCCTCAGCAGAGAGCGGATATGATCAGTTTCCTGAGAAGCTATAGTGATGTCTTCACCTGGTCGTATGTAGATATGCCAGGCCTAGACCCAGCTTTGGTGGTACACAGATTGTCCCTGAACCCTGACATCAGACCAGTAAAGCAGAAACTGAGACGGATGAGACCCGAATGGTCACAGAAGGTCAAGGAAGAAGTTAAAAAACAGATCAGCGCAGGCTTCCTGGCAGTTACAAACTACCCTGAGTGGTTTACCAACATAGTCCCGGTACCCAAGAAGGATGGCAAGGTCTGCATGTGTATTGACTACCGGAATCTGAACAGGGCAAGCCCCAAAGATAACTTTCCTCTTCCATTCATGGATGGTTTCTCCGGATACAACCAGATCAGGGTGGCGGAGGAAGACATGGAGAAAACCTCCTTCATCACACCTTGGGGCACATTCTGCTATAAGGTCATGCCCTTCGAACTCAAGAACGCAGGGGCTACCTACCAAAGGGCCATGACAGCCCTGTTCCACAACATAATCCACAAGTCCACTGAAATCTATGTGGATGACATGATCATCAAATCTCCTACTGTTGAGCAGCACCCACAAGATTTGAAGAGACTCTACGACAGACTCTGAGAATACGGCTTGAGACTGAATCCAGCCAAATGTGTCTTTTGAGCCTCATCAGGAAAGCTCCTTAGCTTCATAGTCAGCAAGAGAGGCATTGAGATCGATCCAGCTAAAGCCAGAGCTATCATTGAAATGCCAACACCTGAAACTGAAAAGAAAATCCATGGCTTCTTGGGCAGAATTCAGTACATCAGCAGATTCATTTCTCAGTTCACTCCGATATGTGAGCCGACTTTCAAGCTCCTCCGAAAGAACACACCGACAGTCTGGACAGCAAAATACCAAGAAGCCTTTGACCGAATAGAGCAGTATCTCCTGAATCCCCCAGTACTTATGCCCTCTACGCCGGGACGACCACTGCTACTCTACATCTCGGTAGAAGGGACCTCTATGGGATGCATCTTGGCACAACATGACGAGACAGGCAGGACAGAGCAAACCATCTACTACATCAGTAAGCGTCTGCTTGAGTATGAAGAGCGGTACAGCCCCCTTAAGAAGACATGTCTGGCACTGGTCTGGGCTACTCAGCGTCTCTGGCATTATCTGCTTTCCTACCCGGCAATTCTGATCTCCCGGATGGATCCACTCAAGTACTTGCTAGAGAAGCCAACCACTACCAGAAGAACTGCCCGATGGCTTATGATGTTGTCTGAATTCGACATCACGTACATAACATAGAAGTCAATCAAAGGATAGGCGATAGCAGATCATCTTGTTTGTCGAAGCCGACGAACAGAAGTACTCCGGCTGGGAGTTGTACTTTGACGGAGCTACCAACAGTCATGGGCATGGAACAGGAGCGGTCCTGATCTCACCTAAGGGAGCACACCTCCTTATCTCAGTCAAGCTAAAATTCAGATGCTCCAACAATGAAGCAGTGTACGAGGCATGCATAGCCAGACTGAAAGACATTGGGATTGAAGAAGTAGACGTCTACGGCGAATGAATCTTGGGCCATCCGAGAAGCAAGGCTAGTCCCGTACCTAGCCTACCTCAATCTGCTAATCAGTCAGTTTAGAAGAATCAGCTTCAGCCACCGGTCCAAGAACCAGAACAGATTCGCAGACGCACTGGCCACTCTTGCTTCCATGGTACAAATCCCTACAGACATCATGCTCTGGCCGATTGAAATTCGACAATAGGATCAGCCTGCCTACTGCCTTCAGATTGAGGAAGTATCAGACAATAAGCCTTGGTATGCAGATATCAAGCAGTATCTCAAGGACGGGACCTTCCCTCTCGATGGCACCAAGACAGACCGTCGGGCAATTAGAAGACTGGCTATTCAGTTCATCATATCAGGGGGTATCTTGTACGAAAGGTCACCGAACCTACTCTGGCTCATATGCCTAGATACCAGTGAAGTAGCAAGGGTAGTCGAAGAAGTTCACGGAGGAACTTGCGGCCCACACATGGATGGGTTGATGTTATCTAAGAAGATGTTGAGACTGGGTTACTACTGGCCCACCATGGAATTAGATTGTTACAAGCATGTACGGAAGTGCCACTAGTGCCAAGTCTACGCCGACAGGGTAAATGCACCGCCAAACAGGTTGCATAATCTCACCACTCCTTGGCCATTCTCAGCATGGGGCATCGACGTAATCGGACCCATAACTCCGAAAGCATCTAACGGACATCAATTCATTCTGGTAATAATCGATTATTTCAAAAATGGGTCGAGGCAGCCTCCTATGCCAGCGTCACAGCCTCAGTGGTTCAACATTTTCTGAAAAGGGATATCCTCTACCGATATGGGTTCCCGTATGAGATTGTAACAGACAATGCTCTCAACTTCTGCAACAAGGGGATGATTGACCTATGCCAGAGATTCAAAATCCAACATCACAACTCTACGCCGTATAGGCCATAGACGAATGGTGCAGTCGAAGCCGCCAACAAGAATCTGAAGAAAATCATAGAGAAGATGGCAACCAAGTACTCTGCCTGGCATGAGATGCTCCATTACGCACTCATGACCTACAGAACGTCCATCCGAACCTCAACTGGGGTAACACCATTCTCTCTAGCTTATGGTATAGTAGCATTCCTCCCCATCGAAGTACAGATTCTATCACTCTGGGTGTTAATGGAAGTAGAACTCTCAGAAGCAGAATTGGCACAGACCTGGTATGAGCAGTTAAATCTAATTGAAGAGCGGCGACTGAAAGCCATCAACCACTCTCAGGCCTATTAGAGGCGCATGGCTAGGGCATTCAACAGGAAAGTCAAGCCAAACCGCCCTGACCTAAGGGGCAAGTTCATTCCCAACTATGAAGGCCCAAACGTCGTCCGAGAAAAATTCTCCGGCGGTGCCCTTCGACTCGGACGTATGGATGACGAAGACCTCCCAGAGCCCGTCAACATGGACAAAGTCAAAAGATACTACGCTTAGTGTCTAGATCTGATAAGCGCTTTGCACTTATAGTTTCTCTGGGAAATGACAAAAGGTCATCCTTGGCACACTCTTCATCCCTCTTTCTTGTAACCCGTTTACAAATCGAATGAAATTTTCTAGTTAGCCCCTCGAGCTTGACAGTCCTTTCATTACACTTTTTTAGGGACACCCTCCCTCGCCCTCTATGGCATTGGCCCGAACTACGTCATGACATGATCCTGCAAAGGTACGTAGGCAACCTATCAAATTAGGTACGGTCACAAATGGGGTATACACTCCACGACTCTCCCTAAACAAAGTCTCTCTTTCCCCAAAAGAGTCATCAACTATCCCCCACAAAGTTACTCTCCAAGCAGTGACAAACTCTTCCAGCCTCCCAGCCAAGTCGATTCTCAAGGGTACAAAATTTCTATCAAAAGAAAACTCAAAATAGAAGTCGAAACATTTCAATGGTCAGAGACTCCCCACAGAGGCAATCTCTCCAGACTCTTTACCCAACAGAAGAACCTTTCAGAGACTACCTCTTCTGAAAAATAATCCTTGGGCAGAGATAACCTCTCTATCCTTAGCAGAGACAACCTCTCTCACCCTTTCTCCACATTCCCCAAAGGAGCAAAAAAAAAAAAAAGACTGTCCCTCCGCCAGGAAATCCAGAAGGTATAAATTCTCCAGGGAGTGGAAGTCAATTATATCAAACTCAAAACCTCCAAGGGAGTGTAAATCAACAACAAACGGGAGAAGTCCCAGGGTGTCCCAAACATCGGTCCCTCAGCCTACATTTCATCCTACTACAAAGTCCATCTCGATCCCTTAGGAATTATGAGTGCAAGCACAGTATCACATCTATATCCCTAGCGGAAATATCATCCTCATATCCCCAGAGGAGTGCCATTCAGGGCAATGATGAGAGAAGACCTATTTTCCCCAGCATAAACAAAGATTCCCTAGTAAGTCTCAGGCATGAGTGAAAATCGGCAATGGCCTCATTGCACAAAAATCACGCGATCCCCAGACCTAGTCATGTGATTAGGGGTAAAAAATGGACAAAAATCATCAGCTTTGCAGGCATGAGGAAAATCGGCAAACGGCCTCATTGCGAAAAAATTATGCGAACCCCATGACTTGGTCATTCCAAGGGTAAAAAAGAAAGGAAAAGCTGAAACACAGTTTGGCAACAGAATCCGGCAGTAGTCAGACTAGCCAGATAAATCCCCTACATCGATCCCTGGCAGATGGTATAGAAGAATAGCTTCCCCGACACTAGTCTCCAGTAGAGTTCAGATCCCTAACAGTGATCTACGACAGTGTCAAATCCCCTAGTAGATCCCCAGTAACGGTCTATAATGGTACCACATCCCCCAGGGGATCTCTCAAGCAAAGGCAACCAATTTACTCTCCAACAAGCTACTCCCCAGTCAGAGTCTAATCTCCAGCGGTGACAAGGCAAACAGGTCTATCCACGAACTCCCCCAACGGTGACACAACCTTTTCTGGGTCATACTCTACTCTCTAAGAGCGAAAGGCAGTATACAGGATCCAAGCCCTATCTAAGCCAACTTCCCGGCAAAACTAATAGCTATTTGAACATTCTTTCTATTGAAATCAAAAACTTTTTACAAAGGACCAAAACCTTTTATAAAATGTTTTCAAAACAATTCCTTGGTATCCCGACCAGACCACATCAGCCTGCACTGAGTAACCCCAACTAGACAAAACAGAAGAAGTCGATGCCATGCAGCCCTGCAAGTCACAATCAGTAGATTCATGAGAAAGCATCCTCGCCTTTATCCCTTGAATAACCTCCTTGCATACCATCACACCCTGTGTGACAAAACTCCTCAGCATCATTCTTTTATCAGAATTTAGTGCCTCTCGGCCATTCTAATCTTCTGGCTAGTGTCTCTTGAACATGCCGCACCCTTTTGACACCCTCGTATGTCCTCGACATCTCGCGTATACCTTTACAGTGTATACCACACGCATGTCCTCTCTTTCGACACCCCCGTGTGTCCTTGACATCCCGTGTATATCTTCATAGTGTATACCACCTGTATGTCCCCTCTTTCGACACCCCCGTGTGTCCTTGACATCCCGCATATACCTTTACAGTATATATCACCTGTATGTCCCCTCTTTCGACACCCACGTGTGTCCTCAACATCCCGTGTATACCTTTACAGTGTATACCACTTGCATGTCCCTTCTTTCGACATCTCGCGTATACCTTTACAGTGTATACCACCCAACCCGCATGTCCTCTCTTTTGACACCCCCCGTGTGTCCTTGACATCTCGTGTATACCTTTACAGTGTATACCACCTACATGTCCCCTCTTTCGACACCCTCATGTGTCCTCGACATCCCGTGTATACCACCTACATGTCCTCTCTTTCGAAACCACCGTATGTCCTCGACATCCCGCGTATACCTTTACAGTGTATACCACCTGCATGTCCTCTCTTTTGACACCCCTGTGTGTCCTTGACATCCCGCCTATACCTTTACAGTGTATACCACCTGCATGTCCTCTCTTTCGACACCCTCGTGTGTCCTTGACATCGCGTGTATACCTTTACAGTGTATACCACCTGCATGTCCTCTCTTTCGACACCCCCGTGTGTCCTCGACATCGCGTGTATACCCTTATAGTGTATACTACCCGCATGTCCTATCTCTCGACATCCCGTGTGTACCTTTACAGCTACTCCACCCGCATGTCACCCCTTCGAGACCCTGTGTGTCTCTTCAATCAAACTCAATCGAATCCCTCCGGCCGACGCCTCCGAGCTATGCCATCCCTGCATCCATCAATCCCCAGTGAGTAGTCTAAACTACTCGCCCTTCCCAACAGTGGCCATGCCACTACATTGCACTAACCATTTGTACTGCATGCATACATGTCATCATTTTGCATCCCTGTTATCCGAGCTTGGTGTAAAAATAGGATGATTCCAGTCTTGACCGTTCAAATCGCCAACCTTGACATCCTCCAGCAAAGAGGGGCAGCTCTAAGCACCCAATTTTTACACCCCATCCTAACCATAGTTAAAATATTTTAACTTTGGTTACACCCCGCCAAACCCCTTAAACCTAGGTAAGCCTCTAGTCAAACCCTAGAAAACCCTTAGGACAAAACCTTAGGTGACCCTAGCATAACCTTAGAGCCATTAGGGCTTAAGCCCATAAGGCCCAAAAACCTTAAAGACAACCCCCTACACCAAAGTGTGTAGGGCCCAGCCCATTTAAAAATAGATTTTAGAATGTCGGTAGAAGTTCTACCGATATTTCTTTTTAGCCTGATTCCTTGTTGTCGGTAGAGCTTCTACCGACAAACTATGAGTTATGAGTAACAGTCTGCGTAACGCCCTGCACACTCTACCCTCATCTTGAACTCTCCCTTCTCAGCTCTTATTCGACCTTCCTTTGGTCCAATACTTTCTTCCCCCTTCTCCTTAATCCCCCTTAGCTCCTTAGGTTCTTCCTTATAAAACCCCAACCACCCCTACGGTTGCAAGGGTCTGCATTTTTAGAAGTGAAACCCTGCTGCCAAAGGCTTGGACATCATCCTCTTCAAACCCCTGGTTATAGTTCTAGGCTTCCCTTGGACCTACCTCAAGCCCTCCTAGTAGCTATAGACCATCACCGGAGCACACCACCACGGTTGCAGACCTCCACTGTTTTTGGCTGAAACAGAGCACAGGGTAGGGACACGCCCTACCCAGTTCTTTTTGTTCTCTCCATTGTGTGAGCCCCTGGCCATCTCCAGGGGACGTTTGCATTTACTTTTTTGATACTTATTGTGTAAATCGAACCCAAATAGGGTGTTCACCCACCTTATCCATAGGTGTGTGAACCCTTACTGGTATACATCACTTCACAGGGCTCTCAGAGCCATTACAGAACCTTCTGGGGGTCCCTCACATCATGAGGGAACCCCTGGTAATCTCTGTGCACAACCCCATAGGGCAACAATCCGATTTTTAAGAAAACCAGGAATGGCTGTAAACTCAGTACCACCATTCCTGGCAGTCGTGTTTTGAGCCCTGTTTAGCCTACTTAGGTGGGCCCTGGTCTATGTCCAGGGCTAAACAGAACTCCTCTAACTTCCCTGGACTAGACCTGGTCCTTCCAGGTCATGGGGTTAAGCTTAACCATGGTTAAATTCCTATAAATGCAAACAGTGCATACTGTCGATAGTTCTTCTACCGACAACTTTACTTTGGCCTAGTTTTGTATTGGCGGTAGAATAACTACTGCCAATATGCTATTACTGATGCATTGGCTTTGCAGCCTTGTGGGGCCCACTCCAGGCATCCCTTGGGGACCACACCTGGCTTGAAATTTCCCCAGGAGTCCCCTCTACGCTCCTATGCTCTCAGATCACTCTGGGTCACCCCTTAACCCTAGTTAACATTGGAAAAAACACAGTTCAAAAACAATGTTTACAATGTCGGTAATCCAAGTACGGACATTAAATTTGTTTTTGATTTGGGCTTTTGTAGGGGCCCAGGCCTGGTAGGAGGCCACTTTAGGCCCTGTCTAGCCCCCTGGGCTCACCTCGGACTGTACCAGACCCTTAACAGTGGTTAAATCCGCCTCCGGTTAATATTTAACTGTAGTTAAGCACCCCTTAACCTCACAAACTGTGGGAAATTAAGCAGAAATTTCTAAAATAAACTTTAGACCATAATACTGACTTTGGCCCTCTCCCTAACCCCGGTTAGCAACCCTAACCACAGTTAGAATCCCCAAACACCGATTCGTAACCCTAATCGCAGTTATCTCTCGGTTTGCGGCCTACCGAGCCTAAAAACCAAGTCTACCGGACTATCTTCGACCTATCGGGCCTCCCCTTAGCCCACCGGGCTACATCTCACTTACCCTTAACTGTGGTTAGCAACCCAAACCATAGTTAGTTCGGCCTACACCTGGTTAGCAACCCTAACCCGAGCTGGACTCCGCCCTAGTCTACCGGACTACTCCCCTAAGCCTATCGGGCTTAAATACCATGCACTTGACCCCCTTGGTCAACCAAACCCTAGTTTACCGGACTAGTCCATTTTAGCCACCCTTGGTGCACACACACACACCCCTAGCCTTGATACAGGCTCATGTGCCAAAACTACGCTCAATCCGATCTCACCCTTTGAGTACGTAGGCAGCCCAACACGGGCCCTACCCCAGTTAGCTTTTCCGTTCTTGAATTAGTGTTAACTTAAACACTTCAGCATGTTAATCAAGATTAACTTTAATTGGCTTAAACCCGGGGAGTACAGAATTGTTGTAAGACGGAAGCCTTGGGGTGCCTAACACCTTCCCCGGACTTAATCGAACCCCTTACCCTAATCTCATTCGCAGACCAAGACCTTATCCAAACTTGGGGGACTTATCCCTTCTGAATGAATAGGTGGCGACTCTAAAAAATCCTTTCACACCCGTGAGGCTACACAGGTAACAACCACTACTCTTTGTGAGTCGGAGGAAATTCCCACGCTCACACCTGTGACCCCTTATTTTTCTAAACTTATCCCAAGTTTCAATACAATATAGTAAAGTTCTACTTGATTCTGGGTTAGCACAACATAGAATGTGAAGAATGAAGAAAGAGAAACTATAAAGTGTGATCTGAGGTTCCCAGTGACATGATATTCCTATCATGAGATTTTCTGATTTTTTAATGTCATCCTTTCCAGACAATATATGTGAGATATTTGTATGTTTCATCAACATATCTCCTCACATATAACTCGAGAGAAAAAATAAAAAATCTAATTCTGAGTGATTCACTTCCGAGTGGTATACCAGTGAGAATTGAGATCAACACATACAATCTTAGAGGTGATCTGAAAATCTTTACTTTCAGATAATGACGATGTTGAGCACACACACATGTTGAATCTAAAATTTTCTTTGTGCTGACTATCCTTGTATTTTTTCGCTAAAGTACTAATTAAGTTCTAACTTGTAAATAATGTTTACATCCTTGAAATAATTTGATAAACAGAGTTGTGACTGAGTAAATGAAAAATAGTGTGTAGCAGGTGCCAAGCTCTTTTAAGCTCTATTTTTTGCATTGATTGTCAAGGAGAAATATGTTATTTGGGGGTGGTGATATTCGCTTAAAAATGCTTATTTTTACTATTATCTTTTGAAGCGTTGTCAAATTTTACTATGTAAACTTTCAATTTTCCAAACTTTTCTATGTAAGGGTTCCCTCAATTACATAGCATACATATTTCTGATAAAAATGGTACATTTACATGAATTTAATATGTTTCTAAAAGTCTAGATTCAAAGTTATTTTTATGAACTCTCATTACGTGCTTTAATGTTTCAGGACCCCAGATTAGAAGAATTTCAAGAACCAGGAAGCCAAAAGAAACCATCGAAGCCCATTATTAAAGACTAAAGGGCCAACCGGCTATATCATCTAGAGACGAGCCTAGCATGGGCTGAGCTAGTGATTAAATAAGGTCAAAGAACCAAAGAATACATTTCCAAGAGAAAGAGACTCAATTGATAAATATTCCCTACAAAATAAAGAAAGAAGTAAGCTTAATTGGCAAAGGTTGGGGGAGATCATGTTAGAGACTAGGTTTTAAGACCCTTTAATTCTTTTTGTTTGCTTTTATTTTGTAATTTTAAAATCCTAACCAATTTCTTCTCTAATTAATCATAGCCACTCATTCTTCTTCTATCTTAAGCATCCATTTCAAATCCCTACTTTTCCTCTCTCACATGGTAACTCTAATCTCATAATATCTTCTAATCTTTTATATCCCCTTTAACTCTCCCTAAATTTTCCATTGTGTTAAAACCCTGTGGGTAGTGAAATTTCACCACCTGCAAGGCAGGTGTATGGTGCACCTGCCTACACAGGATCACCATCCATAGAATGAGTAGTTAGGCTTCGCACATGCCAAAAGCACGCGCACCAGCTGGCAAGGGTTGACTCACCACCAGCCCGCCTAGCATTTAATGCTATGTTTAGGGCAATGATGCCCCACGGATACCCTTCGTGTCACTCCCTATGGGACTGACACATGGTCAGGGTTTCCCCTTGCGGGCAGACCCCTATTTAACCTCTAAGGACAGACTCTATGAGTCCATCCATGGACTAGTCAATGACTACCCTGGTCCGTGACTATGAATGGCCAAGGACTCAACGCAGGCCAAGGGCAGGACCCATGGTCCCACCCTATCTTGGTCTGCAGACTGACTACGATCAGACCCTGGTCTGCAGTCCAAATAGGTTTTGGATCTGACCTAGACTGCGGGTGAGACCCATGGTCTCACCACTTTAATTTACGGACTGACCTTTTCCAGCTAGCAATCAGATATTGACTGCCATGTGGAAGAGAATCCCAGATAAAAAAGGACTCTCTACCAGCCTTGGGGGATCCCAAGATAGAGATCCCCTCTTTTTCTCCAATGAGAGAACCTTTTTGACCTACACAAAAAGAGGAAGTCAAAGGGGAGTCCAAAAAGGACTCTCCAAAATATATAAAAAGGGAGTTTCTCAGAAGAAAGTCACAGGAACATGAATCAAGATATACAGAATTTGTCACAAATCTCAGAGAGAAAAAGAGCTTTCTTTTCTTTTGTAGGAAAACAACAACTAAGGAGGAGGAAGAATGATCTCCCACTAATAGAGAACATTAGGTGAACCCCCAATATGGTCACCTCTCTTTCTTTTTTCCCTTTTCTTGAGACAAAGACCTCTATGAGGCATCCTGTAACTTTTACATGGGATCTGGGCAACCCCATTGAATAAATAAATATTTTATTCAAATATTTGTGCTTCTTAATCAGAGGTTCTTCCCCAAATCGGGAAGGTAATTATTAATCCGGGTTTATAAATTTCTGGAACGTCCGGTGCGACTTTCTTCTCCCCTCATCTCTGAAGAAGAATATAAAATAAAAGAAGAACAAAAAAAGGAAGGTGAGTAATCATTTCCCCTATTTTCTTGTCGGCTTTGTGCAGGATAATCGAGTTTGTATGCGTGCGTTAGGCCGATGTCTTGATGATCAATCAGTGGGTGTATGTACACTCGATGCTGATGTCAGTGACTCAGCCACTCACATGGGCCGAGGTAGAAGTAGCCCCAGCTAGGAGGGTTTGGCCAACTCGTCAGACCCTTGCCAAGAGGCTACGATCACCAAACCATGTCTCTGTTGAGGATGCCCCAGCACGCAGCAGGAGTAGGACCTACCTCATCAACTCAAGGGTGGAAAGGCAGGCTGCCCGCCCAAGGAAAGAAGCCAGCCTGTGGGTATCCCAGAGGATGTCATCCAACCCTGAGGCACCTCAGAAAAGGAGAACCCACCCCACAGAAATATCAGTCCGTGGACACCAAGGAGGGTGCATCCAATGGGGTCCACTAATGGAGCAAGCTCATTTCGGGCCCAAACCATGATCCAGTCAATGTCTAAACAGGAAAAACCCTATGGGTCGATCCTAAGATAGACTGTTGAGAGCCCTCAGCCCAAGTTGGTTGTTGGAACTCACCCCTCAGAAGTTTATCAAGAGAGGGGAGATGCTGCCCAATTTTTCTCAGGGCAAAAGAACAAGGCTACTGGCCTAAGGGACTTAACAAGAACTTCCCCAATAAAATTGGTTAACATTGACAAAAATAAAAAAGTGCAGGGAATCAATCTGCATGAGAAGCCCACGGATAGAAACTTGAGTCCGCAGACCAGTTCCCCAGACAAACAAGGCTAGTCTACAGGCTAATCCTGCGGACAGAAAGAGAAGTGGCCAAGGCCACTCTACGAGAAAGGGGAAATGCCCATCCATAGACACCAATCAAGATCCACGAACCAAAGCCCAGGTAGACCCAAGCGTCCGGTCCAGGTTTACCCCACGGGCAAAGTTGCAAGCAACTTCGCGGACAAGTCTAGAAGTAGTCTTGAGTCCGCGGACAGTTCTAAATCCATGGACAAGTCCCTCTCAAGAGAAGGAGAGACCTATGGACATAGTCAACATCATCCACAAATAGTTCTTTTTCCAAGAAAGAGAAAGTTGGCAGTTGAAGGCCAATAGGGACAAGGTTCCCCAAGGATAGTACTCAACACCCGATGATATCATCAATGATGTCATCGGATCAAGAAAGGAAAGAGAGAAATTGAAAGTTTCTTCAAACTACACAAGGGGCATTAACAGTCGGGATCAAATTCACCCAGCTGTTAATGCAAGAACTAACACGATGATGATGACAACTGTTTGTCATCAACATCAATAGCCACCGTCCAGAGATGTTAGTCCATTCTAGGGCTGAATAAATACGGAACCAGAAAGAAGAAATAGAAGTACTTTTGCTTTTGAGATGCCAAGGAATAAAACTCCTGAAGAGAACCTCCAACTCAAAAACTAGAAATACCCCTCGGCTCCACCAAAGAGGGTTTACAACAATCAATCAAATTCAACAAGGTCTAGAAAGCAAATGCCAAGAAGGGCAGCTAATGTGCCGGTCACAGTTCGCTTTGTTCGTAGAGAATTGAGGACCGACATACCAGCTTCTGCTCATCCTTTTGTAAATGATGATCTCAAAGTACGTTTTGAAAAGTATGAGTTTGCTCAAAGTATAGTTGCTCAAAGTATTTGTTTTGCTCAAAGAAGTAATGTTTTGAAAGAAAGATTCAAAGTAAGGTTTTCGCACTCTGATTAAAGTATGTATATGAATTATTTTCATTTCTACATAAAGCATGCTATTTTGATGTTATGGCAGTACTAGTTAGTGGTTGGTATACACTGAGTATTTAATGCTCAGCCGAAATTGTTATCTTCGGCAAGTTACAAGTTGGAAGGTTGTGCACCGAACCAAGGGTTGAGGAGGATGATGTCGAGGAGCCGATAGGCAGTCATCATAAGGTGGTTGAGTGATGAGAGGGATAGGCATGTATTTGGGGATTAACTTGTGGGGGTTTGTGTAGTGAACTTGAGTTGGTAACTCAAGTGATGGACCTTGGGTATAGGTTTTAATTTATATTTTAGTTTTGTTTTATGTCATCACTAGGAAGACCATACTATAAAGAAGAAATTTTCAATTTCGCATTTTAGCATGCCTTTTGTGCTCTTACAGGATGGTTTAAAGTATAAGTCACGTTCTCAAGTATCATAACTCTTAGGTGGTATTTTGGGTTCTGACAGTCTTCACTTGGTGGAGATTTTGATTGAGTCCAACTTGTTCTCACCAAACCGGACTGTGCATCATCCCATTGTTTGTTGACGGGTAAGTTCTTACTGTCCTCCTTCTTACATTAATTTTTCTAATTTCAAAAATCTTCTTGTTTGTTTAGAGAGAGATACTTAGACCTAATTCCATCACATGCTAGAAGTTTCTTTTGATGTCTTTGTTCAGTTATTTAAGCACATTTTAATAGTTAGATTACTAGAAATTAATAATAAGGCATCAATCAATTTAGTGAAGCAATATTATTTCTTTATTTCAATACTCTTTGAAATGGTTTCAACACTCCTTCGCGTTTAGGGAATTTTCTCCCCTTTTCTGTTATACTTTCCAAGAAAAAACAAATAGCTAACCCTTACTCTGTCCTCCCAGGTATTGATTATAAGCAAAGTCTTCATATCGAAAAGGGTTTTCTCAAGGATGACTAGAACCCAAATATTTGAAAATTTCCCATTTGTCATCATCCATCACGTTTAATGATATTTGTGACCAAGAGCCCTTGATTGAAACCAAGATCATCAATATATATTTCCAATGTGGAGGAGCTTCGAGTGCTAGAGCCAATCAGAATAGATCATTTCGGGTTGCATCTCTGTGAATTTACTACTAAAGATGATGAATCTAGCAAGTATTATTGTGAACTATCATGGTGGAACTAAGGAACCTAACAATATTTGTCACAACTTTTGAGCCCAAAGGTGAATTATAATGAATCTCCAACTTCAGTCTCTCAATATGTCACATCGAAAGAAAGTCTTTTTAGATAAATTGAATAACTGGTGTTAGATTGGTCACTCAAGTCATTGAGGATCTATTGAGCTCTTCGCCGTTAGTGTGGACTGTGGACTGTGGACGATGGTTCATGCAAGGCTACTTAGTTTTGCAACTTTATTGAAGGGCCGGTGATCCAGATAAAACTTTATGCGGAAACTGGATCCCTTAGATCTTAACACTATAAAAAGCATCAAAATTATCTAAGAATTTTAGTCATATCACCTCGGTGAATGTTTTTCACCGGTGAAGCTTAATCCACTCGAACCGTCAGAACTCTTTGTAGAGATTTCTCCAAAAAAATACTAGAAGCTCGATCCTTGCTATCCCCACGAAGCTTTAGAATCTCCTTTGGAATTATAGAAGCAAGAGGAAGAAGATGGATCAATGGTGTAGACCTTCTATCACCAATAATACTAAGGTTCAAAACCTTAGATTTGCAAAACTCAACTAGGACCACCAATATAGCTCACGAAAATCCCTAGGGATCTCCCCTAGGGCTCACGGTTTGGAGAGAGAGAGGAGAGGAGAGAAATTTTTTTGGAGAATTCTACTTAATGGTCTAGGGTGTTGGGGGTATTTATAGACTAGAATCTTATCCTAATCCTACTCCAATTTGATCTTATCTAGTAGGATTTATTAATTAACAATAACTCTTATTATTCATTAAATAAACTCCTACTTAATCTATAACTACTTTAGTTATAGTAATCCTATTAATTAAAGAGTCCCCATTATAAGAGGATTCCTTAATTAAAAGGGATAAGTCAACATCCTACACCAAAGTAGGAAACCTAGTCAAACTAGGAATCCACAAGGGGGGAGTGAGCTTCTATGGGGCGTGGGATTTGAGGAGTTAAAACTCCTTATTGTAATCTAATTACAATAACATCTTAATCATAATTACAATCCAACACTTGGATTTTAATTCCATAATAAAAGGAATTATATTTCAATAATTATTCAACTAAACAAATCCTAATCCAATTAGGATTCCTCAAGTGGGCGCCCCACCCTAGGCTTTGGCCCATATTAAAGGTCCATTTTAATGGGTTTATGGATATGGGTCAAACTAATTTCCCCTTTAATTATGTTAATCAAATAATTACTAAAATAATCCCTTAGTTTAAATTAACAATTAATTTAAACAATAGATTAACTATTAATCTATTTAATTAAATGATTAATTTTTAATCACTTAAAATAATTGATTAACTTTTAATCAATTATTGAGCTTGTATTTCTTATGTGAGCACCTCCACAAATTGCTCTGGGACATTCTTACCCTGGCTTATCCAATGTTATCCCATTGACCCTAAATGGGAATTACATTGGAATTGCAAGTGACGTGAGATATCCATGTTGCAATTGAATCCCAGTGTATGAACATTAACCATTACGGATCCCGCCACATGAACTTTTAAGTTTGATTTATCCTTCCAAATACATTATCCCTAATGGGCCTTCGAGATTGACATACTATCTAACCCATAGCCCATTGCAAATCATCCGGGTTTCCAAGACTTATGATTAAGCCATAAGAAACAATTTCTCATGAAAAACATTTTGAAAAAATCCTTTTATAAGTATAATACCTTTTAATAAAAGTATATTTCAAAACTTATTTTGTTTTCAAAATCACCTGTGCAAGATTTGAACTTAATCAACTGTCTTACCCAGAACTTGGATAATCTCTCAAATTAATGAGCATAGATTTCTTGTTTGAAATTCATCATGACTCGAACAACTTTCTGACTATCCAACTGTCACTGTATTGTATTCCCTAAATTAGAAAATACGTTGGTGGAATCAAAACAGTCAGATCATTGCCCAGTCATAGATGAACTCATCAAATTTAAGGATCATCGAAACCGTTCAATGTGAATGAGAGACCAACTATCTAATAGTATGTTTATGCAAGAGGTCTCTCATTGAATGCAATCAATCAGTGTACATTTAAGCACCCATATGCTGATGTGTAGTCTCTACTACAATAGTTCGAGATAGAACTACATCTCAACTATTGAGAACATCTTAGCATTCTGGCAGCCATATAAGTGAAGTGCTCAGTTTCACCCACAGCTGTGACTATATAAGGTATAAGGAACCGGAAAGTTATATCTACCTGTGATAAATTAATCACATATCTTTCCTACAATATATCCTATGGACCTTTATCGATATCTCATATCGTATAGATCATCTCATGATCATGGTCAATTACCCATAATGAATACACAATAGATTAAGAAGAAACATTTATTAATCAAATTAATAAGGTTCTAACAATCTAAATGACTTTTCTGGGCATCATGTCTAACATTTATCACTAAGATTTTACATGATTCTATTACCAAAATATTCAAGCACAAAGCTCACCTTTAAAGGCAGCAATACAAGTGTGCATTGGTCGTCCTAGTATGCACACAAGTCTAAAGTCTATTGTGGCTGGCCTAAATAACACTGTCTAGAATCAATCACCAACACACGCGCGCGCACACACATAATGTTTATACCTCTAATCATATAGCTAAACACATACATAAATACATCTATGTATACAAACAGACATACATATGTGTGTGCATGGATACTCATAATATTTTTTTGATCAGTAAGCATCAAGATATATTATATATGTGGATGAAGATAAAGTACAATAGTGAAATAAAGAAAAGAGTAAAGAATTTACTGATTAGTAAATTTAAAGGTAAGGTAATAAAAAGAAAAGGCTATATTATATACTACGGGGAGCCCTAGAAAAATATATCGGACTAGAGAATTGCTTTTTGTGACTAATTTCACCCAAGAATATCACCAAAGTCTACACAACCTCGATGGATTGAGAAGTACATTAAGATTAGATGTCTAATAAGCGAGCAAATGCGAGGGACGGGAGAAGGTGAGTATTCAAAAACACTTTTATTCCTCTTTTTCATATCATCCATGAGGTGACCTCTGGTAAAACAAGACAAATTGCCTCCCGAGCAATATCTGGACTCGCCCAAGACCAACAAGATTTAAAAAAAAAAACGTAAAGAAAGAAGGGAAGACCCAGTCCACTCTTAATCTAGAAAGAAAGTGACCCCAAATCCCGAAGTCAATAGGGCAGTGAAAAAGCAGATGATTCACTGTCTAAATCAATTTGATAGAAACCAAGTGTGGGATCTAGTGCTTAGACCAAATAATAAAACTATAATTGGTACAAAATGGGTCTTTAGAAATAAAAATGAGGAAAATGGAAATGTAATTAAAAACAAAGCAAGAATAGTAGCTCAAGGTTACAACCAAGAGGAAGGCATAGATTGTGATGAAACCTTTGCCCCGGTTGCTAGATTAGAAGCTATAAGAATGCTACTTGCATTTGCTAGTCATAAAGAATTTAAGCTATTTCAAATGGATGTCAAAAGTGCATTTCTCAATGGTTATATTAATGAAGAAGTTTATATGAATTGACCTCCTTGCTTTGAAAATCATAAATTTCCAAATCACGTATTTAAGCTAACAAAAGCCTTATATGGATTAAAGCAAGCTCCAAGAGCTTGGTATGAAAGGCTAAGTAGCTTTCTAATTGAAAATGGATTCATAAGAGGGAAAATTGATACAACTCTATTTATAATGACCAAAAATGATGATATGCTAATAATTCAAATCTATGTAGATGACATCATATTTGGATCAACTAATGAATCTCCTTATAAAATATTTGTTAAAACAATGCAATAAGAATTTGAGCTGAGTATGATAGGAGAACTAACCTTCTTTCTAGGACTTCAAATTAAGCAAACTAAACAAGGAACATTTTTTAATCAAGCTAAATATACCAAAGAATTACTTAAAAAGCTTGGAATGGAAAATACTAAGATTATGGATACTCTCCTATAAGTCCATCAACCAAACTTGATAAAGATGAAAAAGGCAAAAATATAGATGAAAAACAGTATAGAGGCATGATTGGAAGTCTTTTGTATCTAACTACAAATAGACCTGACATTATGTTCAGTGTTTGCATTTGTGCAAGATTCCAATCTTGTCCAAAAGAATCTCATTTAATAGCTATGAAAAGAATCTTTAGATATTTGTTTGGCACAGTTAACTTAGGTTTATGGTATTCTAAAGACATAAATCTAGACTTAATAAGCTATTCAGATGCAAACTTTGCAGGATGCAAAGTGGATAGAAAAAGCACTAGTAGAACTTGTCACTTTGTAGGCCATTCTCTTGTCTCATGGTTTAGTAAGAAACAGAATTCAGTGGCCTTATCCACAGCTGAGGCTGAGTATATAGCAACTGGACACTGTTGTGCTCAGACTTCATACATGAAACAACAGTTAGAAGACTTCAAAATTTTTTATACTAAAATTCCTATTAAGTGTGATAATACAAGTGCTATTTGCATGACTAAAATTTCATTCAACACTCAAGAACTAAACACATAAAAATCAGATATCATTTTATAAGAGATCATGTACAAAATGGAGATGTTATCTTGGAGTTTGTGGATACAAATAATCAGCTCACTGATATCTTTACCAAACCCCTTCAATCTGATAGGTTCAGTACTTTGAGAAGAGAATTGGGTATGGGTAGTCTTAATGAGCTCAACTGATCATATTTATAAATTAATTTGATCAAAAATTGAAAATCTATTAATTGATATGTTATGATTTGTTCAATCTTGATTTAAGTTTAATTTGAATGATTTATAATGTTTTTGGATGCTTAAAAAAGTTATTGGTTTCAAGAAAAAGGTTTGAAAAGTCAAAATGCACATATTATTCAAATTCTGTACTGAATTCGGCGACGAATTTAGTCTAGAATTTGATTTCGACAACGAATCTTTGGGTATTTTGAAACCAAAAAGTTTTCAGTACTCAATTCGACGAAGAAATAGGGTGGACCATTCACTTCGTCGACAAATTCAATCCAAAATTAAAAAATAGTAAGTTTCCAGACATGATTTCGGCGACGAATTCAGGGCTAAAATCCAATTCTACGATGAAATAGGTCGAGGGTATAAATAAAAACCCCCAAATCCGATTTTTTTAAAACCTAATTTCTTCCCTCCAGTTCCTATTCCATTACTCCAACACCCAATCTTTTTCCAAAATCATTCTAAATCCTACATCAGTCATAATGCGTCCCAAGATGAAGAATGCATCCACGGAGCCTCCAAGAAAGAAATCTCGCATTGACAAAGGCAAGGAGCCCGCTACGAGTTCAGCTCCAGTACCAGTAAAGTTCAAGTATACTAAGTTCGAGAAGCTGTTCAAGGATAAATTTCTTCCTCATTCCCCTCTGTATGGTAAAGTCGTAAACTTTCTTAACCTATCCGCTTATGGGCTAGAACCCGTCAAAACTCTTTTTGCTGTCCTTAAATGGGATTCTTTCCTAGAATCTAATGAAATCATGTTTCCTGAATTTGTTAGATTATTCTATACTTATTTCCTTTTTGATCAATCCAAATCCCTTATCACATCCTTTGTTTTAGGGAAAAACATCTCTTTTCAACTCAATCAATTGCACTCAATCTTAAAAATTCCTCAGTGCTCACTTCAAACCTTTGTGAATGGTCAATGGACCAAACATGAAGGATTTGATGTGATAGAAGTACTCAAGATGATGTGCATCAAGCAAGACTTCACTAACCCTTTCCAACCCAAAGTTAAGGACCTCACCTTGACCTCTAGGCTCATTCATCACATCATAACATACAATCTAGTGCCTAGGGCTGGTGGTAGGGAGTATTGTGAGCGTGGATTTTCGTGACACTTACTAGGAATGGGAATTTGGTGTGCATACTTGTATACCCTCTTGGGTGTGAAAGGTTGATTAAGAGTCGCCACCTATTCATTCAGAATGAATAAATCCCCCGAGTTTGGATAAGGTCTTGGTTTGCGAGTGAGATCAGGGTAAGGAGTTCAGTTAAGTCCGGGAAAAGTGTTAGGCACCCTGAGGCTTCCGTTTTACAACGGTTCCGTACTCCTCAGGTATAAGCTAATTTAAAGTTAATCTTATTCAAAATGCTAGAGTGTTTAAGTTAATACTAATCCAAAAAAGGAAAAACTAACTGGGGTCTAACCCGGTTGGGTTGCCTAGGTACTCATAGGGTGAGATAAGACCGAGCGTAGTTCTGGCACATAAGCCAGTGTCGAGGCTAGGGGCATGTGTGTGTGCACCAAGGGTGGCTAACATGGACTAGTCTGGTAGACTAGGGTTTGATTGACTGAGGAGGGTCAAGTGTAAGGTACAGGCCTGGTAGGCTTAGGGGTAGTCTAGTAGACTAGGGCGGAGTTTGCCCCGGGTTATGGTTGCTAACCGGGCTTAGGCCAAACTAACCATGGTTAAGGTTGCTAACCATAGTTAAGGGGATGCGAGTTTTAGCCCAGTAGGCTAAGGCAGGCCTGGTAGGCTGAAGATAAGTTCGGTAAACTTGGTTTTTAGGCCTGGTAGGCCGTAAATCGAAAGTAACTGCGATTAGGGTTACTAATCGGAGTTAAGGGGGATCTAACTGTGGTTAGGGCTACTAACCAGGGTTAGGAATGGGCCAAGGTCAATTTTATGGTCCAAGGTGATTTTTAGGATTTCTTGATTAATTTTTCAAGATTTGTGGGGTTAAGGGGCGCTTAACCATGGTTAAATGTTAATCAGAGGTGCATTTAACCCTAGTTAAGAGTATGGTAAAGTCCGAGGTGGGCCCAGGGGGATAGGCAAGGCTTAAAGTGGCCTCCTACCAGGCCTGGGCCCCTGCAAAAGCCCAGAATCAAAATAAACTTAATTTCCGTAATAGAATTATCGACATTAAGAACAGTATTTTTAACTCAGGTTTTGCACACTGTTAACCAGGGTTAGGGTGTAACCCTGGGTGAATTGAGATCAGGGAAGTGAAGGGGGGGACTCCAGTGAAGATTTTGAGTCTGGTGTGGGCCCCAGGGGATGCCTGGAGTGGGCCTCACCAAGGTCCAAAAGCTGCTAGACTAAAATCACATATTGGCGGTAGATGTTCTACCGCCAATCTCAAAATAAGCAAACATTTTATTAGCGGTAGACCTTCTACCACCAATAAGCACAGTGTTGATTTTTCATGAATTTAACCATGGTTAACGCTAACCCATGGACCTAGAAGGACCAGGTCAGGTCAAGGGAGAGTAGAGGGGTTCAACCTATGCCCTGGAAATGGACTAGGACCCACCTAAGTAGACCAAACAAGCTTAAAACAGTAACTGCCAGGAATGGCGGTATTGAGTTTACCGCCATTCCTGATTTTGCTTGAAACCGGGATGGTGCCTATGGGGGCTATGCACAGGGATGTCCAGGGGTTCCCTCATGATTTGAGGGACCCCTAGAGGATTTGTGAAGGCCTATAATGCTTTGAGGAGATGGATATGCCCGTAGGGGTTCACCACACCTATGAACAAGGTGGGTGAACACCCTGTTGGGTTTGCACTAATGTTAGAAACATCAAAAGGCAAGAAGAATGTCCCTTGGAGATGACCAGGGGCTCACATGCAATGCAAAAATTGAAAAGAGGGTAGGGGAGTCCCTACCCTGATGCTGTATTCATTGGCCGAAGGTGGGGGTCTGCAACAGTGGTGGTGGTGCTTCGGTGATGGGCTGTAGCAGCTGGGGGAGCTTGAGGTAGGTCTAGGGGAGTCCTGGGATTACGACCAGGGGTTGAAGGGGCTAGGGTACAGGGATTTTGCAACAGAGGTTCTACTGTGGATTTTTTGGATTTTCCATACCCTAGTTACAGTTGGGGACGTTGGGTTTTATAGGGAAAAACCTAAGGGCCTAAGAGGGATTAGAGGGGAAGGGGGAGAAGGAGGTTGGACCCTCTGGAGGTCGAGTTGGGAGGCTGAGGTGAAGGTGGGAGATGAGGGTTGAGAGTGCAGGGAGCTACACAGTCTATAATTGGGAACTTGCATAATGGCGGTAGATGGTCTACCACCATTGTGTAAACAGGCAAAAATCTAATTGTCGGTAGATCATCTACCGCTAATAGCAAATCAGGTAAATAGTGATTGGCGGTAGATGGTCTACTACCAATCTGAGATTTTTAAAAAAATGGGCCTAGCCTATGCACGCATGGGTATGGGGATTTAGGCTTAGGGTTTTTGGGCATTTATGGGCCCATGCTAAGGTTCAGGCCCTATAGGCCATGGATTCTTAGGGTTCAAGCCCTAAGGGCTCTAGGGCTAGGCTAGGGTCACCTAGGGCTAGGTTTTGGACATGGGTTTTATACTAGGGTTTAACTAAGGTTAAACTAGGGTTGTGTCCTAGGGTTTGAGTCCTAGGGTTTAACTAGGGTTTACCTAGGGCTTAGCTAGGGCTTACCTGGGGTTAGGGTTTGGTTCTATGGTTTTCTAGGGTATGACTTAGGGTGAGTACTAAGACTAGCTAGTGGCTTACCTAGGGTGTAAGGGACTTGGCAAGGGGTAACCATGGTTAAAAGACCTTAACCATGGTTAGATAGGGGTGTAAAAATTGGGTGCTTACAAGTATCTTACATATTTTGATGTCTTCCTTATGTGGTGCATCCTAACCTCCACACCTATTGATCTTTCCTATATCATTGTCCATTGTATGGATGATACATTTAAAAGAAAATCAGGGTGTCTCCCTTTTGGTCAAGCCTTGACCAAGATTTTTAGGCACTTCAATGTACCATTCTTTTCCCAATCAGATTTTGTCATTGTAGATGACTCCTCCATTTATAGCAAAGCCACCATCCAAAGGATGGGCTATATCTTGAATGAAACCCAGAAGGTATGGACTCCCGAACATTCTGCTTCTCAGTCCTCTAGTCTTCCACATTCTGGTTCTTCAGCTCTCATTACTCCTCTATCATCTACTCCATCCATCCCTCCTACTACTCCCTCAGTCCCCTCTTCTTCAGCAGTCCTAGCAACAGCCTCTTAGCAGATGAGTTTCAGGCTAAGTAGCAGCCAGGGCTGAGACTAGAGTGGTCTGATTTTATAGATGCTGGAGAGATTCCAGAGATTGCAGAGAGCTCTCATAGACAGGTGTCTCCTCACCTTGAGGACTCTGGTCAGTTCTATAAGGCTCCTAGCAGGCCAGCTACATCTGAGGAGTAGATGAGCATCATGGCAGGGTAGATAGCCTCCATGGCCTCCAGTTTAGAGCAGTTTCAGCTAGAGATGAGATTGGGCCAGTAGAGATTTCAGGAGGAGATGAGAGCCTCTATGCTCTCTTTCATGGCTGAGACTAGAGCAAGCATAGGTTCCTTAGAGTCAGAGTCTAGGGAGTCCTTCCAAAGGCTCCAATCAATCACTTCAGAAAGGTTTGCAGTTCTTGAGTCTAGGATGATCAGCATCCCCAAGGAAGTGAAGAGCCTGACAGATTCTATAGAACCCAGGTTGGCTATAATTGAAGATTCCTTGGATGTCACCAAGAATAGGGTTGAATCAGCTGTAGGCCTAATAGATAGGAAGTCCATAGATACCTCTAAGCAAAGTATTCAACTCAATGCCATGATAACAGTGATGAAGACCAAGATTGAAGCCACTGAGAAACATCTTAAGTATCAAAATCCCATCATTGATAAGATGTCTTCTCACCTTGGCCAACAAGCAAATGTCATGGTTCAAATAGCCAAGGAGGTTAATAAGGTCAATCTTGAAATATCTAAGGTGAAGTCGCAATCCTTCAAAATCTTAAAGCCCAAACATCCAAAATCTTCCAAACTCCATTCTATTCCACCTTCTTCCAATGAAATTTCAAGTAGTAGTAGCTCTGGAGGTGATGAAGATGAAGTTGTAGAAGAAGAAGAAAAGGCTCAGGAAATGAAGATGTAGGCCCTTCAGATGAAATTTTCACAAAGGTTGCAGATCTCCTCAAGAAGCTGAAGAAGGATGGACTATAGTTTCTTTTTCTCTTTGTTTTGTTTTTGATGTTGACATAGGGGGAGAATGGTAGATGTAATGAAATTTGAATTTTTTTTTGAAATTGACATGGATTGACTTGGCAAACTGATATGTAGAACATTTTGACATGCAATGAAATTGAATACCTTTTCCTGAAATGAATGAGAATTATTTTTGTATCTTTAGCAGTATCTCTCATTAAGAAAGTCAAATTAATCATATTTGTTGAAAAGTGTATATTTGACAGATCTTATTATGGAACTTCTCTTGTTTTTTTAAAAACCATATCTTGTTCAATTATATCATGGAACTTCTCTTGATTCAAAGATCATTTCATTTCAATTCAATATCATAATTGGTTGTTTACTTAAAGTAATCCTTTGTAATACAATTTGATAAGAAAAAAATTCCCTTTGTGGAACTTCTCTCGGTATTCAGTCATGATGATATACCTATTATACCTTTTCATAATATGCATCTAAGTAAAAATTGCTTCAAATTTGTACATGCATATGTTTAGGGGGGAGCTAACCCCAACCTCATGTTCTCATTAAACTCATATTCTGAGGGGGAGCTTAATCTCATTTCATTACATTATTATGTCATCATCAAAAAGGGGGAGATTGTTAGCCTCAAGGTTACAACCTTGGATACCCCTACTAATTTTGATAGTAACACAATAATGAGGACATGTGAAATCATCAAAACCCAAGATCATATCTCAAGCAATTTGTAATAATGTAATATTTATTTTTGTGTCTTGAGACTGACTAGGACTAATGTAAAAAGTCCTCAAAAGAATGATAGGTTAAATGCTCAAAGACCATAGATTGACCATAAGTGCCTAGGACACTTTACTCTCATCCTTCTAAGGCCCTAAGGAATTTTAAAATCATGTTAAAACATAGCTAATTGACCTAGAAAATCAATTCCGTCTCTTTGGTCTGATTCAAGACAGAATTCAGAAATTATGTTCTGAATTCGTCGACGAAATCTCAGAGTCATCTGAATTCAGCGACGAATTGATGACAAAAAAATTAAAATTGGTTACTGTCTTTAGAATTCAGTGACGAATTCAAGTGGAACCTCCACTTCGTCGACGAATTCAAGTCTAAATAAAAAAATCGTTATAACGGCTAGTTTTTAACGGGTTGAAACGTATTTAATGCTCATCAACAACTACACTGGATCAAATGCTATAAAAGGAGTTCATTTATGAACCAATAACAACTCTTGATCACTGTAATAACTCATCTTGATCACTCATTCAATATCTTTGATTTCTCATTCACTCTCACTTAGAAATCTCCAAATTTTCTCTTGAGCTCATTTAATTCTATTCTCTTTTGAGAAACTTTATTAGAGATTATACTCTACTCTTATCCAGCTCATTCAAGGAGCTCTTTAATTTGGATTTCAAATCCAAACTCACTTACTGAGATTAGTCAAGAATCTAGGATTCTTGCACTGAAGTTTTTTTATCAAGAGAGGGTAGTGCTCTTGAAAGATTTAGCTCGGCCTAAAGGAGAGCTTGTGAAGGTTGCATCTCGACCTGTAAGAGAGATTGTAGACATTTGGGCTCCACTCGTGAAGGTATATGTACGATTAAGGAATCGTGGTGAATCCTCTAGCTGGAAGCTTGAGGCGGGGAGTAGGCTGGATTGCTGAACCTTGTGAACAAATCCTTGTGTTTGTTTCTTCTAACTCTTACCTTTTACTTTCAACACTTTTCTTGTTTAATCTTGTGTTACAAATAATCTTTAATTCTGCACCTTGGACTTAGAGTTCATAAATTTTTTAAATCTGTCATAGACCCTATTCACCCCCCCTTAGGGTCATTACCTGGTCAACAAAAAAGACCTCAATGAGGCATCCTATAACCCTTACATGGGATCTGGGCAACCCCATTGAATAAATAAAAATTTTATTCAAATATTTGTTCTTCTTAATAAGAGGTTCTTCCCCAAATCGGGAAGGTAATTAACAATCTGGGTTTATAAATTTTTGGAACGCATGGTGGGACTTTCTTCTCCTCTCATCTCTGAAGAAGAATAAAAAATAAAAGAAGAACAAAAAAAGGAAGGTGAGAAGGAGAAGTGGCCAAGGACTAACACAAAGGATAATCGAGGCTGTATGCATGCGTCGGGCCTATGTCATGACGATCAACCGGTGGGTGTATATACCCCCGATGTCAATGCCGACAACTCAGTCACTCACATGGGCTGAGGTAGAAGTAGCCCCAGCTAGGAAGGTTCGGCCAACTGGTCAAACCCTTGCCCAAAGGCCACGATCACCTGACCAGGTCTCTGTTGAGGATGCCCTAGCCTGCAGCAGGAGTAGGACCCACCCCATCAACTCATGGGTGGAAAGGCAGGCTTCCCACCCAATGGAAGAAGCCAGCCCGCGGGTATCCCAGAGGATGTCATCCAGTCTGTGGGCACCTCAAAAAAGGAGAACCCACCCGCAGACATATCAGTTCGCGGACATCAAGGAGGGTGCACCCAACAGGGTGCACACAAGGCAAAGTGGCACGACCACTTTACGACAGGTCAACCCAAAAGGTAGACCTATGTCAACAGAAACCCTAAAAAGGGATTCCAAAACAGTTAACCCTTCGGGGTCCACTAATGGAGCAAGCTCGTTTTAGGCACAAATCATGATCCAATTAATGTCTAAACAGGAAAAACCCTATGGGTCGATCCTAAGACAGACTGTTGAGAGCCCTCAACCCGAGTTGGTTATTGGAACTCACCCCTCCAAAGTTTATCAAGAGAGGGGAGATGCTGCCCAAATTTTCTCAGGGCAAAAGAATAAGGCTATTGGCCTAAGGGACTGAACAAGAACTTCCCCAATAAAATTGGTGAAAATTGACAAAAATAAAAAAAAGTGCAGGGAACCAGTCCGTAGGAGAAGTCCGCTGACCAGTTCCCTAGAAAAGAAGGCTAGTCCGCAGGCAAATCCTGGGGACAAAAGGAGAAGTGGCCAAGGCTACTCCGCGGGCAAGGGGCAATGCCCATCTGCAAACACCAATTAGGGTCTACAGACCCAAAGCCTAGGTAGACCAAAGGGTCCGATCCAAGTTTACCCCGCTGGTAAAGTTGCAAGCAACTCCGCGGACAAGTCTAGAAGCAGACTTGAGTCCTCATGTCTCATGGCTATGCCTAGTTAAATGATCAAATTAAATGATATAAAAGATATACCCCATGGGCAGAGCCAGAATTTTCTAGTAAGGGGGAACATAGGGGTTGATTGAAAATGGTAGTAATTGTTGATGTTTGTGGAGAAGGATTAGGTAGGTACGAAATATTTTGGGTCTAGGGAGATGGGGGTTTGGGTCATAGCCCTTGAATTATTTTTTTGACAACTAAGTTCTTGGGTCATTCGTACATATCTTACGAGTATTGTTTCTCCTTATTTACGAGGCATCTGTCCTCTTGTTTCATGGCTATGCATAGTTAAATAATTAAATGAAATGATATAAAAGATATATTTTATTTTCAAAAGTTTAGGAGACAGTTGTCCCCTTGCCTCATTTCTATGACATATCAAATAATTAAATAATATTGTGTAATTGTTTTAGGAGACAACTGCTCCCTTTTCCAATGTTTATGCCCATTTAAATACTTAAACAACTTAGTGTTTAAATGGAAAATAGATAGCGGACCGCACATTCGGGTATTTAGCTGAATGTCGGTCCTCATTAGTCCATATCCCCTTTTAACACCGACTAAATGTGGTTATATTCATTCACTCCTAGGGTTCATCCATCTAACCTTGGTTTTTAGAAAAATAAATATTAAAGTTAATTTATTTAAACTTAACCATAGTTAAAAGGGGTGTTAAAAAGGATACGTGGACTGGCTAGCCGGATGCGTAGTCCGCTAATCACTGCTCTATACAAAAAATATTTTTTTTCAAAAGTTTAGGGGGCACCTACTCCGTTCCCATGGCTATACCGTAGAAAAAGTTTTTCAAAGGTTCAGTGGGGGCATGTGCTCCCACCTAGCTTCGCCCCTGTCTACCTCTCATGATTCTCGTGTGGGGGTAGACTAGGTATTTTCCTCATCCTTTCTTAACTTCTTATCCTATTGGCTAAAGATGACCCCATGGGGCCAGAGAGGTGATTTGGGCAGTGCTTCCGGGGTGATTTCTTGGATGGTTTGGAATGAGAGGAATCTCATTCTTCTGTGGCGCGTCTCTATGAGCGGATCCGTATGGTGGTGTTGGAGTGGGCAGGTTTGAATTTCGATGTGGAAGCCTTGAGGGAGGTGGTAGGCTGATGTAGGTGTTGTGGGGGTTTGGGCTTTTTCTTGGTTAAGTTTATGCGCTTGTAAACTTTTCCTTGGCTTTTGCCCTTTTTGTGCTCTTTCTTTGTACTTCTGTTTCCTTTTCTATAAAGTTTATTTACCGATAAAAAAAAAAAAAGCATACTCATTTGTGATAAGAATTTGTCTACCAGCTACAAAAACCCATTGCATAGGCAAAATAATCATCCCCATCACCTCTTTCAACCTAGCTGCTAGAGTTTTGGGCAAAATTTTATAAGTACTACTTATCAACGAAGGATCTAAAATCAGTGTGCTCAATTGCTTCCCCAGCCTTGAGGATAAGGGCAGTAAAAGGGTTGTTACTTATTAAGAATCTGATCGAAATTTCCAACTATGTGAAGTTCCTCCACCACTCTCATGAAATTAGAGCCAATAATGTACCAATATTTTTAATAGAATGAAAATAGGAAACCATCAGGCCCTAGAGCTTTATCTCTACCAATTTGCTTAATAACCAGCTTGACCTCCTCCTCATTAATGGAACGCTTTAACTAGTCACTATTCTCTTCAAAAATGCTAGTACTACACACACACAAGGGTTACCAAGTTCGCTACATGCTATAGCAAACTGAGCGAACCCGAACTAGTTCGTGGTTTGGTTCAGTTCGGTTTGGTTCGTAAAATTAAGTGAACTACATAGAGGCTTCAAAACAATTTTGGTTTGTTAAATTTTTTATTCAAATTCACTGATATTTTTCTTTAGGTTCAGCAAATGTATACTTTGAGTGCACAAACCATTCATAAAAATGTATTTTTTAAATTATTTTTCAAATAAGTATTTGTAATATATTGTTTACATGATTTTTAAACATATACATTTTTATATTATATTATATAATATATATTATATATTTTGTTTAACATGCTTAAGTAGCGAACCAAACTAAAGAGCCTGAGTGCGAAAAACGAATTATCTCATCCTACCCCTAGCGAGTGGCGAGCTGCGAACCGCATACTCGAATTCAAACCGAGGAACCAGGTAAAATTGACACACACCATCCCACTTTGGCCTATTATACCTATTACTTGTAGGGCCTTTCGTATAATGAGATGATCTCTTCCTTAACCATCGACTCACCTCTACGCGAGTATCCCCTTACCTTTAAATTCAAAATTTGATCGAACTTTCTTCTAGAATCGGTCACCTTGTCGAAGTACTTGGTGCTCTCGTCCCCAACTTTAAGGCACCTTACCCCAGACTTCTGCCTCCAAGTAAGCTCGTCTCTCGTTACCAAGCGTTGAAACTCATCTTTCAATTCCTTCCTTCTACTTGGTGGGCATCACCTTTGGTACTTCTTTAAGTGTGAGTATATAAAATCCTTAGGTTATGCAGTAACTGGCCTATCCACAACATCTAACTCTCCATGGTCTTTTTAAAGCTCCCAACACCCAAGCTAAATCCTTTTTATAGCTCTTTTAGAAGGGACGGTTAAACTTCGTAAAATAAAATTTCTGGCCCTTTTAAGAGGGACAAACTATTCAGTTCACAAATGGTGGATGACTCTGAGAGATATCTTCCCAAACTGCTATAACTCTCTCCAATGATTATTTTTCCCTCCCCAAATCACCACTCTTTCCCGAAAACAACTTTATTTAGAATTATTTGGGATGCATCTCTTGGAATTTCTGAACTTGATGAGGAGTATTTTCGCTCAAGGGGGATGAGCCTTCTAGAAGAATTGCTGGATCAAAATAATGGCATAGGATGGTCGTTTTTGACATAAACAACCCCATCATTTCAGTGTAAAAAAGCCCATGGTCCCCTATATAACGAATTGAGATCTTCTGCACGTATTTAGTTACGTCTCGTAACAACTTTTCAAGGCCAAATCTTGGTCGTTTATAGTATAAACGACCAGGCCAAAAACAGGCTAAAATGAGTGTGTCGTTTATATTATGACATACTCATAATGGGTTATATTTAATTGGTCGTTTATGCTAAAAACGACCCATACATTTTTATTCCAAGATACCATTTTATGGCATAGTTCCACATGAGAATTGTCTTGATAGGTTGAGGTGGTGGATAGGGGTTCCAACAGGTCCTAAGGGATGTAAAAATGGGTTGCATACACATACTTTACCTCTTATTTGATATTCTTCTCTATGTTTCATTAATTGGCTTATTGATAAGGGAGGGATTCTGCTCCTATTTAAATGCAGGACAAGAATATCCTAAATTTGAATGAGGACAATCTCGGCTTCGCCACCTATCCTAGTTGTGTGTAAAATAGAAAATCCTAAATTTGCGTGTGTAAACCAATTGTAAAGCAAGTCGTCTATAGATATATGGGTGAAAGATTCGTTTTTGTCCTAGGAAAGGTATTATACACCTCTAGACATCCACACTAAAGTATTTACCTACTACTTAAATCTATAGTAGGACATCAAAAAACTGGGATTATTTAATCTTTAAAATTATCGATTAATATGTTATTCCTTTTTATACAACCGAACCTTTATAGGTTGCCTACATATCCAAACAGGAATCAAGTCCTGATGTAGTTCAAAATGGAGTAGGAAATTATAATTTTTTTTATGTTATATATACAACCGATAGTTATCGTTGAACCTTACATTGAATATAATCTGCAACAACATTAGGTGTTTCGGAGCCATGATGGTGATGATTTTGAGTGGGCAAAAATTCTCAAATGAAGGTATTGTTAGGTTTGACTTTTAGCTAGTGGTATTTCTATATATTTGACAAGCCCTCTGCAAGGAAGAGAATATGAATGCTCGCATTTGCAAAGGGACTCATACAGGTATTGTGGAATTGAGACCCAACTCCGCCACCTATCTATGAACATATTATGTATTTTTTTTATTTTGGTAGTCAAAAAACATTTTATGTATGAATGGGCCAAAGTACATGCAACTGTGTGGGGGAAAGAGAGGACCTGTTTGTTACCTTGTAGAAAATGATCATCCCCTCCATGCAAGTTCTTGCTTGGTTTTCCATTCAGTGTATCACAGTAAAAGCTCCCTTTTTTCACTGATTGTGGTAGGGTGGAAAAGCCCAGATCTCATTCTTGCATTAGTCCGGTATGGTGAAAAACGGTGACACAAATGCATGTGGATGTGGCAGATGCACTCATTAATGAAAAAGATGTAGTCCCCGTTTACCCACTTGAGCATTGATCAATATTGTGGCAGATTACGGGAGATATTTTGGCTCTAAAGATTCCACCCGTTGTGAACAGATGTTGAGAGGATCCCCACCCTGGACCCAAAAAAGACAGCAAGAAGTTGCATTCAGAATGCTCTGTTCCACAGATAAGGTTGGGGGTGTAATTGGAAAGGGAGGAACCATTGTCAGAGCTCTAGAAATTGAAACAGATACTTCTATAAGTGTTGGAGATCCTGTAGCTGAGTCTGATGATTCTGCATTGGAGGTTTGTCAGCCTACCATTATTTTCCGCAGTTCTACTATCTATAATCATACTTGAGTTCCCCGGAATCACAGTACTCCCCTGCACAAAATGCTGTTGTTTTGCTACTGAGACCGCAAAGGACTGAGACCACTCCGAGACCGTGCTTGTGATGCATAGATCTCAAATTTTCATTAAATCTATTTTTGAAATTTTGAAATCCATGAATCACATGCATGGTCTTGGCTCTTTGCGGTCTCACTAGCATTTTCTGTTGTTCGTGTTTTCACAAGGTCTGTAGAGGCTGGTATTTAGAAGGGCCAAGAAGGCAAAAGGTTTACTCTTGTGCTCACAAGAGTATCCCTCTTGTGAGCACAAGATCAATGGACAAAAAAATTCAAAAAAATTTGAATGGAAGAAGTCAACAAATGGGGGAAAAATAAATAACTTATGGTGAGGTGACCTTTTTTTGTCCATTGATCTTGTGTTCACAAGAGGGATACTCTTGTGAGCACAAGAGTAAACCTTTTGCCGGCCAAGAATCAGGCTCAAGTAAGGGAATGCCTGTTTCTGCATAGCTTCTAGTCACATCAAACCAAATCAGTTATTTGCTGGGTAAGGGAGGTGTAGCTAGTGTTTTTTTTTTTTTTGGGTATCGGTATATATCAGTAGGTCAGTAGTTAGCTGGGGGCATTGAGACTCTTGCAACCTTTACCACAACCTTTACCCCCAATGGGGATTAGATCCCACACCTTCCTCATGGAAGGCCATACCCCATCCACTCATGCAAGAGGCAGGCCCGTGTAGAAAGGTGGTTAGTGTTTATATATGGATATTTAGAGGTGACGAGGTCCCAAAGTGTGCCTCGAGAATGATGAAGTGGTGCAGGTGCCATGATGTCTCTGTATTTTTGTATTATAAAAAACAGGAAAGACTAAAGAGTGATATTTACAAGTATTTATGACTGACCAAATAATCATGGGCTTTGAAATTGATAGTTGGCCTTACTTTTCACTAATGCTGTGTTGGTTGTCGAGAAAACGTGGAAAAAAAAAAAAAAAAGTAAAGAAAAGAAAAGAAGCGAAAATTATAAATTTTCTTTCATTTAGTTGTCTAGAAAATTAGAAAAAAAATTTGCTCTTTTTTTGAAAATTACGCAAATGACCTTACTTTTTTTTAATTATCAAAATACTTCTAATACTTTAAAATAACTTCAAAAATTTTAATTTTAATCAGTTTTTTTTTTTTTACACTTCGAATATTTTTTTTTACATTTTAAAACATTTTTTAAAGCTTTTTTTAAAAAAAAATCTAGAACAAATAAAAAAATACCGGCTGTGTCCCTATCTTCTTCCTCACGACAGGGACGTCACAGTTACTGTTTTCAGAATTTTTCTTTTGTAATTCCTTGCTTATTTCAACTAAAATCCAGAATTTCTAAAAATCATTTTAAAACTTAAATGTTTATCCAAATCAAGATTAAAACCTATTATAAGTTTATTTTTAAATCAATCCAAACCCCCATCTATTGTTTCAAATTTTTTTTTTTTAATCTTTGCTAATTTCAACTAAAATCCAACATGGAATTTTTAAAACTCATTTCAAAACTTAAATCTTTATCCAAATCAAGATAAAAATCTATCAAAACCTTATATTAACTTGTTTAAATCAATGAAAGCTCCCAAACCGTGAGTTCGGGAGAGAGAAATATAGAGGTAAGAGAGAGATGGAGGAATATGATATTGCCGTCGTCGGAATCATTGGTGACACCACTAGAGCCGCCGCCGGAAATTAGTGTTGGAGACTTAGAGGGGAGAAGAAGAAGAGATGAGAGAAATTAGAACCCGATAAATTTTTCTTTTCTTTTTTCTTCAAAATCTAAGGTTTTTTTTAAAGATTCTAAATCCATCAAATGGGAGAAAATTTTAAAAAAATTTCTCTCCATTTTCTATTCCATTGTTCACTTTCTTTGTAACCAAACAATGAAAAATTAGATTTTCTTTCAATTTTCTTTTTCAACCCTCATTTTCTCGGCAACCAAACACAACATAAATAACTAAATCTTTTCCAATTTTTTTAATAATGAAGTTAATTTTGTTGCATACTCAAATTTTTATTCTTTTATCCTTGTTTCAATAAAACATTTTATTTGATCGTAAAAATGATGATGTGAAATTTTCGAACTAAGGATAATCTCTGCTTCTTTGTATCACCCCGTTGTGATTGAATATGTTTCTATATCATAACACAGCATACCCAAAACCTTCATGTCCATGAGTTCCAGAGTTGTAAACAAAACCAAGATACAATACTAAAATTCAGTTCATCGAGAAAGTATAAAGTAAATAACCAATTAGAAAAACAAGTAAATCGATTAAAATTAGAGAAAATCAGGAGGCAAAACTGTACGGAATCAACAAAGACCCACATAAACACACGACAAGATCACAAGAAAAAATAAACTTACACTTTAATCACAAGTGGGAGAGAAACAATTACACTAATAAAATGCAAATCTATTCATAAAAGGAAAAATACCATCTTGGAGAGGAAAATCATTTAAAAAAAATTATATATTAGAAAACCCAATATATCTATCTCCATGAAATTAAACAATACATGTAAGAAACCATAGTACATAAATTTAAATTGATGAATTAAAGTTGCAGACAAGATGGACAAGGCGTCAACTACAATCCCAGCATTTTCTAGATTTCCAGTCATCAATACCGGTATTATGTGTATCAAAACTCCCGAAGCTGTGCAAACCACATAGCAAAGGAAAATGTAATGAACCAAAACCGTTTAAACCTCAAAAATGAAAGAGAAAGAAATATCATAGCATGACCCCAAAAGCTGGAGAGAGTTTGACGAACTCCCAAATCCAAGAGATTGAGGAGAGTGATTTGAATAAATACTCATCGGAACCCTAGCCAAACTTTAAAAAAAAATAGATTTCAATCATCGGTGGGCGTTAACTGTCATTTTTTTGGGACGAGTTCGTCAGACGAGAGAGAAAAGTGATTTGTTCTCATGAGGTTGGAGAAATGGAGGTCGCCGCCAGTGCCCAAAGGCCGGTTGTCGATGCGTAGCCGGAGTCGGAAGCGATTTCACAAGAGTTCTCTCACAACTCTAAAGTTGAGAAAAATTGATATAGTGAATTTAAAAATATCTTATATACTAGGATAAAATAGTCTTTTTACAGATAAGGGTAAAATGATATTTTTACGTTTCACATTTTTTATTTAAGCATAATCAGAGAAATATTTTGAGCATATGCCCGAAATGCTCAATAAGATCGTTCCGGAGCATTGCATGGTCAATCGCCTATTAGTACATCGATGTGTAGGTATTCGAATACCTCGTCCATAGACCTGAGGTGTTAGCTTCTCCTAAGTGGGGTTGCAGCTACTCTAGGTGTAGGTGTTAAAACCTCAATCTGAGATCGGATCGGGAATGGATTTCTTCTGGCCCTCTCGCCAGATGAAACCCATTAGGCCTATATCCCATAGGTCAACACATGTCGCTCTTGACATCCCTAAACTGTAATTAAGGTTTACTAACCCTTATGCTATGTTTGATTGCCAAGAAAATTGATGAAACCATGAAAAAGAAAAGAAAATTTTTGAATTTAAATACAATTTTTGGTTGTCTTTTCTCTAATTTTATTTTCTTTTCCATGTTTTTACTTATTTTCTCGACAACCAAACATAGGGTTAGGGTTCAGTAATGTAACCTTTGTTTTTAGAAAAAATATTTAAAAATAAGTAACAACAATATTTTATTATTTCATATAAAAAATATTTTCAATATAATACTTTGTGTTATCCAAATTTCAATGTATATATGTATTCAATCTTAAGTTTATTTACTAAAATTTCTATAAAAGCAATTAATTATTTCTGTAGTAGCAATTACTTAAAGAAACAAAACAAATACATTTTAAATATAAAGAGGAGCTCTGCATCATGCGGAGCTCCCTTTTTACACTACCAGGTGGCAAATGTGTAATTATTAAAGAGGAGCTCTGCATTATGCGGAGCTCCCTTTTTACACTACCGGGTGGCAAATGTGTAATTATCAATAATTACACATTTGCCACCCGGTGGGAGCTCCACATGATGTAGAGCTCCGATTGAAAATAAATCTCAAACAAATATTAATTTACTGGTTTCAAAATTTCTAAAAGCAGTAGATCAAGTCAAGTAGAATTCTTTCCTTAAGACAGATTTCGTCCCTCACATTGGTGCTTACGAACTTCAGACGTCTATCTCGCGGGATAAAATGATCTTAACAAAGGCAGAAGAAGCACTAGAATCTGACTGTCCAGCGAACCAAAAAGCTATGCAATATATCTCTCTGAATAGACTCTTTAATATATGAGGAGTAGAATGCATAGATTGAGATTTTTTTTTTAATCTTGAAACATTTGGTGGAAGATTTGTATATAAACACAAATTCATGCCTTTTCGGAACCCGTGAAGAGACACAAACCGGTGCACTCATTTAAGTGAAGAGACATGAACCGGCTCACTTATTTGAACCGCCCAACAGTAACAATCAATTAATCGAAAAATTAATTTAAAATTTAAATAAAGTTTCTTTAAAAAAATAAGCAGACATATCTAAGCCTAAGCCTAAGCCCGGCCCGGGGCGGTGGTGCGCGCGTGTGTGATGGTTCAATCATGGAGCATGGGCTCACTTCTTCGCAAAATTTGGGTGCCCAATGGCTCAACATAAAGATCAAATCCTTACTTATTTATACTACACAAATGATTCATATTTATCTGATGTGAGATTATTCATTGTCACCAACTACTCATTTATGTCATGTTCAAATGACCCACTTTGAATATGATTTTTGATTCAGTTTTTAATGACTTTAATTAATCAAATACATGAGATTATAGTCTACATGGAGGTGAACACATTCTCATTTGGTCCCACCAAAAAAAGTGTGTGGAACCCACATTAATTTGAGCTCAAAGATTAGGAAAATTCATGTCTCTCAAATTCATTTTCTTCCCACACTTTTGTCTTCTTATCCCGTGCATAGCACGGGGTCTCCGCTAGTGCCACGTTATGCACGAGCACTCTCTCCGGGTCCCGTCCTTGAATTCCTAATTTTCATTGAGAAAAAAACATAAACCTAAAAGATCAATAATCCTCTCCTCTTGCGAGGTTGCTCCTTGCCTCACAAAGCTCTCTAACTGTCTTTAAACTACAGTTAACAAGTTGTATCTTTTGTTATAAAACAAATCTTCTAAAAACTAAAGTTAGATCCTTCGACCGTGAATCTTAACAATTTTTAAAAAGAATTAAAAAGGGCCACGTAGCCAAAAAAAAAGGCCCCCACCTCGCTGCGAGGAGGGGCTAATTTTTCAAGCTAAAAATCTTCCTTGACTTTAAGTGCTTCTAGAAGCCGGTCTATAATGTCCACAGAGAAAAAAAGCCACAATTTCCATATTGACTACTCAATTCCTACATCTACTGGCATCCACTAAAACTAAATACAAGTCTCAGTCCCTTTCTAGCAAAGTCGTTGCCCCTATTCAATTGGTTGAGGTAAAAGCAGTACCAATAGGTCTTTGGTTTTACATTAAAACAAACAAACATAAATAATACATAAAATAAATTAAAATGGAGTGTAGCGAGGAATCAATTTTAGATCAAAATTCAGTTACTTATCTACAGTAGTCCATGAAAGATGTCAATAAAAATGAATGGTTAGTTCCTTATCTATAGTAGTCCATGAAAATGATGAGAATAATAGAATACTGATGTAAAAAATAAACAAACACAAGTAAAAGAGAAACACAAGAGATATAGGTTCGGCAATAATCTTCCATGGTTCGATATCTAATTGTTCTTTTATTATTTATAGAAAACTTGAGTAACCAGTACAATATCTCTCAACTCACCTACTCAATAAAATCCAAAGAAAAATCTCCATCTTCTCTCTTAAGCATTTTTTTCAAGTCTTAGTGTGTTTAAACCCTTACTAATATTTTTTAAACCCTTTCTAATATTTTTCACTCTGTACATGTAAAACTCTAAAGCTACTATAACTTGTATTTATAGCTATAGACAAGAATCCTAGACAATTATTATAAAGATCCAAAAACAAATAAAATGTCAAATCTGGCAAGTCGTTGCCCTCCCTCAATGTCAACAGAAAGATGTCAATAAATTGAAAGGTTATGAACATCATTTTAGAGAAGTCATTCTTTTCTCTTAGCTAGAACCCAATTTATCACGGAAAAAATGCAGTCATTTGTATCGGAGGCTGTCCATCTACTCCTATTTTCATGTCTTCTGCTCCTTCAATCCCCCATTAAAGCCCAGACTCCCATTTATATCTCCTGTAATACTTCTTCTGCTTACACTTCCGGGACCAATTACAATAGTAACCTAAATCTCACCCTCACTTCCCTTGCTGCAAAAGCTTCTCTGACCGGCTTCTATGCAGCCACCGTTGGAAAACACCCCGACGGGGTCTATGGCCTCGTCCAGTGCAAAGGTGATATCTCTAAGGAAGATTGTAAAACTTGTGCAAGCACCTCGGTTACAGAGATTGGCCGAAGATGTCATAATCTAAAGGAAGCTGCCATTGGTTATGATAATTGTTGGTTATGGTACAGTGACAAACATGTCTTCTCAAGGGTCAACGATGTTCGAAGAGCCGTTCTCTCTAGCGTTCAAAGCGTGTCAGACCCAGTTATTTTCAATGGTCATTTGGTTGATTTGATGAACAATCTGTCATCTAAGGCTGCATCCACTTCTTCCAGATTCACTACAGGGAAGTCGGAATTCATGGATATCTATAGTATGGTGCAGTGCACAAGAGATTTGTCCGAAAACAGCTGCTTGAGATGCCTGAAAGAGATGATCGGCTACTTTCCAAGGTGTTGCGATGGAAAGGAAGGTGGCCGGGTTATCTCCCTGAGTTGCAATGTAAGATATGAGAAATATTCCTTCTTTCAGTCGTCTTCACAATCACTCCCTCCTCCGGCATCAGTCGCAGCTTCTCCACTGCTTTCATTGCTCGATGGTACTATTTCGATCGGCCGGGATGGTAATCTTTTTCTCTTTTTAATAAATTCATTTCTCGTTTTCATTTACAAGACAAATTATCCCCTCATAAAAAAGGAGTAAGGGAATCCAATAACTTTCTTTGATAAAATGATAAAATGTTGGCAATGCTTCTCCACTTCTTTCTATCTTACTTTTTTTTTTGGAACCAAAGATGCGTTATTCTCTTCCATTAAGATAAGGACACATGTTTTTCACTAACACTCTTTCCGGTCAATAAATGTGTTGAGTCTTAAAAAAAAATTGATGTTAGCATTATCCTAAAATGTTTGCGGAACTCCGATGCAAGATATCTCGAACTCCTCAAAATACACCTGCTAACTGGGGTGTTTTGGAAATTACCTAGGTAAAGAAAATGATATTTTTGTATAGTTCAATTTAAACAATTTTCAAAAGAAAATGTAACGTTGACTAAGACTTTTTTACCCTTATTTATTTACTGAATATTATTTTATTAAATATAAGAGTATTGTGGTATTTTGATAGAGGGCATTTTTATTAGGAAAGAAAAAGTATAAGAAAAGTCAAACGATATTTTTTTCTCTTGCATTTAATGAAGAATTAATCTAGTCCCAAAGTGTACTTCCAAATAATAAACTCCCCAATCTTAACCATTTATCTCAATTATTAAACGGTAAGATTAAAGAAGATGTGACATTAGAAAAGACAAAAAAAAAAAAAAAAAAGCCAACTCACATCTTGTCCCTTAATGGTTGGTTATAAACTGTTAGGATTAAGGAGTATTTTGGAGTTACCATAAACTGACTCTTTAGTGAATGGTACACCAAGACTAAATTACCTTTTAATCTTAGTGAAATTGATAATTAATACTGGAATATAAAAGACTAATGAACATCATCAAGTTCACCCACTAAGTCCACGATAACCAGACAAGGACCTTAACAAGACCCTTTTGAGGGAGTTCGAGATATGTCTCGAATCGACCTCCAATTCATATTTAGAGTCTTTTATTGATACTCCATGTGTTTCAGACATCATAGGAGTTGCTAATGCTTTGGAGTGCATGCGCCATATAAATCTTGAGTAATATGGGGCCGAGCTCTCTTGAAGGCGGTTGAACGAGCTCTTTTTTTAACGTGTAGATGGTGTCAATCTTATAATTACGGAGATAGGGGTGTATCTAAGCTAAGCTAGCTCGAAGTTTGGCTTAGCTTGGCTCGATCAAGCTGAGCTTGAGCTAAAAAATTAGGTTCAACCGAGTTATGCTGAGCTGATTTTTTGAGTTTGAAAATGTATTCAAATTGAGCTTAAGCCAAGACCTCTTTGATTCGACTCGAAGCTCGGCTCAGCTTGAATGTTAATTAAAACATTTAAAATATTATATATATATAATATTATAAAAAAAATATTATTATTTTATTTATAAATAATTTTTAAATAAATCAAGCGAGCCGACCTTGAACCAAACGAACCAGATTCAAGCCGACCTTTTCGAGCAATGTATTGAGTCGAGCTCAACCTAAATTTTTACATTTCAAGCCGAGCCAAGAGGCTTGGCTTGAATACACCCCTAGATGTAGTAATGTCAATTTTGTAAAGAAAAAATCTCTTCAACAAGATTGCCACCGTCGAGCTCTCTCAAATAAAATGTCTTGAAGCGTAGCTCTGCCTCATTTTTAAGCTCATAAATCTTGTAGGGCCCATATGATAGTGCGTATACCAACTGTGGATATATTGTTAAAACATTCAATATGCAATGAGACTAATAAATTAACCTTCATAATTTGTATTTTTACTAACATATTCTTGTACAGTGATGGGACACACCAAATCTGACTTGCCCACTAAAAACTCCATTCAAAACTGAGTGAATTTCGTGGTTGCTAGGTCTGTTAATGGGTCAGGCTCGGGTCAAGATAGGGACTGTTCAAGCTTTTCCTAAGTAAAAAGCTTTGAGCTTACGCCCTATAGGGTTTGAATAAATTAAGTCCTAGTGGGGCCCTTACATAAGCCAGCTCGAGCTCGGGCTTATAAAATAGTCAATATATATAATTTTTTTTCTCTTTAAAAATATGTTGTTCGAATTTAAAAAAAAATACACATATCATTACAAATAAAAATGTTATTACACAGTCAAAAAAGCAACACTTAGGTATAAAGAGTAAACTAATTTATTTTTAATATATTATATATAATTAGCACATAAATAAATAATTATATTACAAACATAGAGGATTGGACAGACCAGAACCCCAATTTCAAAAAATGAATTCCTAGTTGGGCCCTAAATTTTGCAGGCTAACACTTATCAAGCCCGACACTACTTCTTAGGGTTGAAAAATCAACCATTTCAAACAATTTATAGCCGGGTGGGGCCATTGGGCCCATTGACACCCATAGTCATTGCAGTACAAGATTGAAAGGCACTAATCATCCGCATATAAGAACAAGTTGTTGGACATTAAAATTTAAATAATAAATATTTTGAGAAATGTGTATCTGACAACTTTTCGGATGGGTAAGCCAAGGGTTGGTTGGTTGCAGCTTTGGCCTGCAATGACCATTCTACCAAGTTTTCTGCAAAAGTGGCTTTGCTTTTGAGCTTTAAACTTAGTGCAAGTTCGGATGGATTTGTATCGACAAATTGTAATAGTTGTTGTTCTGTTGTCCGTCTGTATCTTATAAAATGAGGGGTTCAAGTGCTATTTATGTAGGGACCACCCTTTGTTGAATGTGTTGCCCATTTTATAAAACGCAAACGGGCAAAAGCACAACACGACCGTTGCCATCCGAACTCACCTAGTGTGTTGTGTCCACAACTACTAATATATCAGCATTTTCTAAAAGACAATGATAGCCTAAACGCGAGCCTTAGGTTCTCAATGGAGAACAGGGCACCTAATGCTCCTGCATCTATTGCTAAGGACGAGATGCATTAACCGAGTCTGGTCTCTTGTGTAATGTGGTTAGAGTGAATGACTGTAATTAAAGGTCATACATTTATTTCATTTGCAGGTCTACCGTTCCGTGTGAGACTCAGTGAAGCGGACAATAGTGATGCTAATCCCATTTTACAAACATACTGTGGCGACTCGGCTAACTACACTTCCGGGAGCCCATTTGAGACCAACCTCAACCGTCTCCTACCCATCTTACTTGACAACGGACCTCGCACTGGTTTTTATAAAGCCACCTTCGGCAATGGCTTCGACAAAGCTTACGGTTTGGTTCAATGTAGAGGAGATATTTCCTTCAAAGATTGCCAGGATTGCTTAGAGATTGCGAAATCCCAGATTCTCATTCGATGTCCGAAGCGAACGAGAGTGGTCATTGGATACGAGTTCTGTTTATTACGCTTTGCTAATCAAACCTTCTTCTCCGAACCCGATTTAAGACGGATCATCCCTTACTGGAATGATGTTAGGGTAGTGGACCCTGAACTTTTCAAGCAACGTTTGGGAATTCTTATGAGCAATCTGTCCCATACTGCCGCTTACGACTCTACTAAGTTTGCAGTAGGGATAATCGATTCGAATTTTACTCAAATATATGGTTTGGCGCAGTGCACTAGAGATTTATCCGACAACGATTGCCTTAGGTGCATTCAAGCACTGATCAACATTATACCGAGCTGTTGTGATGGAAGACAAGGAGCACGGATTCTTAGCCCCACTTGTAATATAAGATACGAGATAAAGCCCTTCGTTCAAACGACACCAATTCCGCAAGTGTTTATTGAAGGTTCTACTGTTAGAGATTAGTAATACAAACACAAAGTATGAATAAGTTAGTTACTATAGCAAGCGAATAAAATTTCATTTATGACATGAATCAATCGGACTGAGCTTTTAAGATACTCAAAATCTCTCATTGTGCAATATAAGGCAGTGTCATGTGTGAGCGTGGATTTCACCCATCCGATTTAGTGTCATGTGTGAGCGCGGATTTCACCCACCTGGTTTTTGACCGAGAGTCGCCACCTATTCATTCTTGGGGATAGGTCCCGAGATATTTCAGATTAAGGGTAATGGTCTTGATTAGTGTTAAGAGTAAAAAGTTCGTTTAAGTTTCAGGGAAGGAGTTATGCATCCCGGGGCCCTCATTTTATAATGGTTACCTACTCCCTAGGTATAAGTTAATCAAATTTGATCAAATGCCTAAGTGTTTAGAGGACACTAATCCAAGAAAAGGGAAAATTCTAACTAGGGTCGAACCCGAGTTGGGTTGCCTACGTACTCACCAG
Organism: Tetracentron sinense; assembly: GCA_015143295.1. NCBI lineage: Eukaryota > Viridiplantae > Streptophyta > Magnoliopsida > Trochodendrales > Trochodendraceae > Tetracentron > Tetracentron sinense. Next base: position 20,764,652 of record CM026563.1, on the reverse strand, counting down.
GGTGAGATCAAACTGAGCATAGTTCTAGCACATGAACCCGTGTCGTGGTTAAGGGGAGTGCGTGTGTGCACCGAGGTGGCTATGGTTAGTCCGGAAACTAATGTTGGTTGATTGGGAAGGTCAAGTGCATCGGTATGACATATTCTTAGTCCGAGAGCTAAAGGATTAAGCCCGAAGGCTAAGGGTTGGGCCTAGAGGCCTAGGGTCTAGCCCGGAGGCCTAAGGTTTGAGCCTGGAGGCTTAGTGTTCAAGTCCAGAGGCTATGGTTTAAGCCCGAAGGCTAGGGTCCAACCCTGGAGGCTAAGATGATCTCTACCATGGTTAGAATTGGTTAACCATAGTTAAGAGAGGGTTAACCATGATTAGAGTTTTTAACCATAGTTAAAATGGCCAAGGTCAGATTTTTTTGGCTTTTTTGGATTTTATTCATATTTTTCCCAAGTTAGAAGGTCTAACTATGGTCAAAAGCTAATCGGGGTTTAGTTAACCCCAATTAAGGGTCTGGTCAGGTCTGAGGTGGGCCTAGATAGTATGGAAGGGCCTAGATTGGCTTCCTACCTAGTCTAGGACCTGTGTAAGGCCCAATTCAAAGAAATCTGGGATTGGCGGTAGATTCAGTATCGCTAATTCTAGCTCTTAACAGAATTAGAATGACGGTAGAAGTTCTACTGCCATTTCAAGGTTTTTCTTGGAAATGGCTTTGCAGGGTAGAGGGAACACGAGGGAGATACCTAGAGGGTCTGGGGACACTTATAAATGTTGAGGGGCTTGGTCTGGACACTGGGCCTGATCCGGATTGGGCGCACAGAGGTTTAGTATTAATTTAAAGGGTAAACTCCAGAATGTCGGTAAACACAATACCAACATTTTGGATTTTCCCTCATTTTTTCATTTTAACCATAGTTAGAGTGATCCACAGGGTCTACAAAGATCAAGGGATGTTCAAGGGACTCAGGGGGATCAAGTTTAGCCCCTGGATTGGACTAGGGACCTCAAAAAAGAGACCTAGGGCTACTGTTCTTGAGGAGGTCCAGAATAGCGGTATTGAGATTATCGCTAATAGTAGGTATTTTTTGTCGCTTGAAAATCACCCTACTATCAATACTTTAATTAATCTGAATCCTACAAGCACATGAGAATGGTATAAGGATTGTGTTGGATGTCGAATCCTCACTCTTGAATTTTGGGGTTAGTATAAAAAAAGAAACCAAAGAGAAGAATAAATTGTAAAACGATGGAGGGATGAGAGTGGTGATTATTTGGAATTTTAAAAACAACTTTGGAATAGGTAATTAAGATCTACTAAATAAATGACAAGAAATTAAAATACTGAATTAAATAAAGAGACATGAAAACATTAAATAATAAGAACATTCATTCATTGCATTAAATAAATGTCATTTACAAAAATTAATCAGACTCACAACACATCCATAGAAGAAAAAAATTTAGCAACCGGAAACTCGCACTAAGCATATATTGCAAGTGTTCCAAGTGAGGTTTTGAGAAGTGGTTGATAGGATTAGACAGAAAAGAGGTTGAGAAAAGAAGGGAGAGTTAGGTGATAGAGAAATGGGTGGCTAAGATTAGAGTTAGGTGATAGAGAAGAGAAGTATGGTTAGGAGTTTTTAGAGAAAGAGATTAGAGTTTTAACAAAAATTTAGGGAGAGTTAAAGGGGGAAAGAAAATATGAGAAGATATTGTAGGATTAGAGTTACCATGTGAGAGAGAGGAAGTAGGGATTTGAAATGAATTGTTATGATAGAAGAAAAATGAGTGGATAGGATTAATTAGAGAGAAAATTGGTCAGAGTTTTAAGATTACAAAAATAAAAGCAAACAAAAAGAAGCAAAAGGGTCTTGAACCCTGGTCTTTAACATGATCTCTCTCTGCCTTTGCCAATTAAGCTTGCTTCTTCTTTGTCTTGTAGGGAATATTTATCAATTGAGTCTCTTTCTCTTGAAAATGTATTCTTTGGCCCTTTAGCTTTCAATAATGGGGCTTCGATGGTTGGTTTTGGCTTCCTGGTTTTTGAAATTCCTCTAATCTGGAGTCTTGAAACATTAAAGCGCGTAATGAGAGTTCATAAAAAATAACTTTGAATCTAGACTTTCAGAAACATGTTAAATCCATCCAAATGTACCATTTTTATTAGAAATGTGTGTGCTATGCAATGAAAAGAACCTTTACATAGAAAAGTTTGTAAATTTGAAAGTTTACGTAGTACAGTTTGACAATGCCTCAAAAGATAATAGTGAAAATAAGCACTTTTAAGTGAATATCAACTGTCATTCCGGATTTCTTCCAGAAATCCTTTTTGCCTCACTTGGTAGGGGCCAGAACACCTCGAAGACACTCCTAATGAGTTGGAGGGGTTTAGAAGGTTTAGGGGAGCTAGGAAACGTGGTGAATGTCGTGCCCCAAAATCCACCCTAAGAGTTAGGTTAGACTTTGTGCATAACTAAGTTATCAGATCTTAACTAAAAAAAACAAAATTATCAAATCAAATCATCCTGCATAAAATACACAAGGCAATGTTATAGCAGAAGCTAAAATTTCAGTTTTCTTATACATGACCGTATTCCAAAAGTTATACAAAGTACGAGTGAACATGCTCACTCATCAAAAAGAAAATACATATCACTCGCTCTCAATCACTCAATAGTATACCTCGTAAGGCCACTTGTCTAAGTGCTTCCCTTCCTCGGGATAGCCGCCTCCGGCTCTTTAACCCACGGAACTAGATTGCATATATTGAATTGACCTTCCGACATCAAAATGTACGACTGAGTATTGAAACACTCCGTGGGTACCAACCATTAGCCAACAATGTCATAACAATAGCATGCGAACAATTATCGAAATCGTAGAGTGTAGAGCATAAACAAATGTGCATAATTTTCAAAACTATTGCCTTATGAGCGTTTGTATGAAAACATAATCTTATGAAGTCTTGTGAGAATCATTAGCTTATGACTTTGTCTTATGAGTTCTTGTGAGCCTAGAGTACTTTGAGACTTATGAGATCCGTAGAGCATGTGTAGAGACCCAAATCTGAATTTCTCATTTTTATCTTGTTTAATAAGGGTTTAAATGGTTAAAAATGCATTTTAATATATGTGATGTCTTGTTCCTTAATGATCTTAAGTAAAAATTTAAAATGACTAAGTACAGGAATGTCAGGAATTGTAGAAGGGGTGTGGTTTTAGCAAAAATATAAATTGTTGAATTTTGAGATGATTTTTCCTGAAAATGGATGTTTATAGGTTAAATAAATGTATGTGATTTTATGAGATTTTATTATTAAGTATAGAGTGGTTAACTCGACTATCAAAAATCTTACGACGAATGAGATTTTCAATTTTTAGACTAAAATTGGAAAATGAGATTTTGATTTATAAGGAATTGGATTTTCTAGTATTTTTTATTAAATCTAAATGGGGGGTACTTTCTTATTTTAATTTAAAACTTTAAGTAAATGAAATGAAAAGTTAAAAACATTTACTTAAATGTGTTTAAGGAAAATAAAGATGTTGTTGGGCTGATGTTGAAGAGGAAAGGGTGTTGGTGCTGTTAAGAAAACAAGAATTGTGTTATCTGCGATCGATCGCACTCAGTCAAAAATTTACATGATTTCTCTGTGTCTTATGCGACAGATCACCATCAGGTGCGATAGATTATACTAGGGTTGCAATTGATCGCAATGTATGTGCAATCGATCGCAGTTGCGCCCAGAAATTTTTTAAAAAGTTACAGAAACGAGAGTTTTAAACCCTTAGGCTATAAATAGCACTTCTAATTTGAGGGTTTTAGGCTCTAAAGAATTTCTAACCTAATTTGGGAGATAATTAGAGAAAAATGTAGGGTTTCAAGAGGATTTGGCTTGGAGGAGAAGGAATTTGCTTGGAGAAGAAGAGGTTTAGCTTGGAGATCAACTTCAAAGCTTGAAGGAGCTTCATCTAGCGATTTGGATCTAAGGGAAGGATCTCTAAGGTCGATATCTTTTCTAATTCAACCCTAGTAATATTTTTATAAGTAAAGATATGAATGTTTATGAATTATCAAGAGAATTACATGAATATGCTTGAATTAAGGAATTGAAATATGAATTGAGATCGATATACTCTCTAATCTATTTCTTGTATTGTTAGTATGATTATTGAATTAATATGAAATGATGAATTAGTATAGGAGTTGCATGTTTAAGTAAGGATATAGATGAATTTGTATATTAGAAGCTTAAATTGAATCATGGATTAAGTTTATGGATTATGGATGCATAGAAATGATGGTGGATGAGTTAAAATGGAGAAGGGATGGATTATGAATGTGTGAATGTGGTTATGAATGGGTATGTTATGGTTATAGAATGTGAAAATGGGAAGGGCATTGTATACATAACTAACGCATGGTAGGTGTTTGTTGAAATGTCTAGGAATACTAAGTATGGAAATGATGATATTGAAAGGTTTGTATGAGTAAGATAAGATATACTATGATAAATTATGCCTAATAATGATGTTAGAAATGTTAGCATGAGCATGACAAGATATGAAGTATGTTATGATAAATTATCCTTATTCATGTTACATGGTGATTGATATTCGGGTAGGCCAATGCTTAGAGAAAGTCCTCCATGTCGGGAATTCTCTAACTAGAGAGATGTAATCCAGTAGAGTTTCTTAGCGGAAGACCAAATCTAAGCAATGACCGAGCTCGGATACTAATTACGACACTATTGCACAAGTTCACGTGTATGGTAAGTTATAAGTTCCACGTGTACTCAAGCATGACATGAATATTGCATAGACACTAAACACTGGAATACAAGTACAAGGACTTTGAATACTGAAATACAAGTATAAAGACTTTGAACACTGAAATACAAGTACAAGGACTAAAATCCTAGTCTAAGCTCAAGATGATTTCATTTTTTTTTGAAAAGGACTAGGCCCAAGCCCTTAGCTTCATCTCAATTCTTTAATCAAAGCATATGGCCTTAGCCTAATCCCAAGGCAAAAGGGCCTAAGCCCATGGTCCGCAACTTTAAAGAATCAAGGGCCCAACTTGTTTCTCCTCTTCCATAAAACCCAACAAAATACCTTTTTTTGGTGTTAAGACCAGACCCTCCAGGAGCCCCATCATGTGTTCACATTTGCTCTAGCTTAACTTTGCTTTAGACTTGTCATTAGAAGGGTTAACCAGTGTTAGTCCAGCCTCTGTGCCAGAAAATTACCGTTTGCTTTACTAAAATTACCATTCTAAGCAAAGGAAGGGAATGTTGATATGGCAACTCCTGACATTCTGGGCAGAAGTGTGGATAGTAGTTCCATCCGAAATCCTCTTCCTTAGGCCTCTGGTATGCCCCCATGGCCCCCCACCATCTAGAAGCAGTGTTGGTTTACGGTTCCGCCTGAATCGGAGGCAACCCCTATAATGCCAATACAATTGGAGCTGAAAAACAACATTGTTTCTACCATTTCAGACCATGTAGAAGGTCACTTTGGGCCCAATATTCGGTCCAAGGCCCCCCCCCCCCAACAACTTTCTTAACTTGAATTGTGATTAATACTTAACCCTAGTTAGTTTTCTAAGACCAAGGTTTTGAATGTCATTAGATTAGTAAACTCAATCTGTTTTGAGCCTGTGATGGTTTCCTAAATATAGATCTTAGACATGTTTTAACTTGGTTCTAAGCTCAGATTTCTAAGGCTTTTGGTATCTTAAATCCATCCGTGTTGTGGCCTCAAAACATATTTTCATGAGTTTCCAAGCCCAGTCCTTTTTCTATGTTTTCTTGGGTCTTAAACTAGTTTTGAGTGCCCACCAAAAAAAAAAAAAAACTAGTTTTGAGTGTTACTGTAGCCTGAGGCAGTTAGTGGGGATCTTCTCCTGTGCTCTTGGAAGCCTTATAGGTACAAGATCATGCTTCTGGAAAGTCTTAAATCCATATCAGTCTTCGGGCATATACAAACCTAGAGTAAGTTTGCATTTTTGAGCATTTCTAAATCCTTTTGGACCTTGATGAATTGAAGAAAAAAGGGCATCCTCTAGACCTCTAGCATGGGTTGAACTTAACCCTAGTTAGTCCCTTCATTTTGGCTAACCCTTTACAAGATAAGACCCTTATTAAAAAAAAAAACTCAAAAAAACCAATAATATAAAAATGCAAAAAAAAAAAATACTTTAGCCATTCCCGAGATCATCCCTAACCACGGTTAACATCCTTAACCATAGTTAAACTTGATTTTAGCCCCCAGGCTCAACCCTAGCCACTCCGGAGTACTTTGGCCACATTTACCCTAGCCTCTGGGCTAACCCTAAGGCACCCTAGTGCACACACATACTCCCCTAACCTCGGGTACAGTTTCATGTATCTCCCAAACTACGCTCGGTCTCATCTTGCCCCAGTAAGTATGTAGGCAACCCAACCCGGGTTCGACCCTAGTGTAGCTTTCTCTTTTTCTTGGATTAGCATAATCGAAATACTTAGGCAATTTCATTAATCTTGACTTTAATTTGGTTTAAACCTGAGTAGGAGTAGGTAACCGTCTTAGATGGGGGTCCTGAGGTGCCTAACACATTCTTCGGGACATAATCGAACCACCTACTCTAACTCTAATCGAGACCATTAACCTTAATCTAAACCCAGGTCCCATTCCCCGCACTAGATAGGTGGAGACTCTTAGTTAACCCCGTGTGAGCCCCCTTTAGGGTCTTTTTAGCGTCGTTCCTTCGTAGGGCCCGACCCAGAAGGAAAGGCTGTAAAAACCCTTGTTCATAATGATATTTTGTGGGTTGTCGCCCTGCAATACAGGGGATGTGTATGGAAGCAATGAATGATGCAATTGAGATGGGAGACACTATGTTCAGTGAAATCTCACCACCCGTAAGGCTGGTGCATGGTGTACCTGCCTACACAAGATCACCACCCATTGGATGGGCGGTTAGGCTTCATGCATGCCAAAGGCACGTGCACCAGCTGGCCAAGGGTAACTTATTACCAGCCTACTTAGCATTAAATGCTAAGCAGCAGGGTATTAATGCCTCGCGGACACCCTTTGTGTCAGTCCTTAGGGGACTGACAAGTGGATGAGATTTGACCTCGCGGACAAACCCACATGCAAGCTTGCGGATAGACTCTATGATTTCATCTGCGGCCCAGTTAATGGGTAGCCTAGTCCGTGACCATCAAAGGTCATGGACATAACCCAGACCAAGGGTTGGACCTATGGTCCTACCCTGTATTGGTCTGCGGGCTGATTAAAGTCAGACCCTAGGCCGCGGTCCAAATATACTTGGACCTAACCTAAATCGCAAGTGAGACCATGAGTCTCACCTCTTTCATTTGCGGAGTGACCAAAGTCAGTCCTTTCCCAGATGACAGTCATTATTTGATTGTCATGTGGTAGAGAATCCTTAATAAAAAGGAGTCTCTGTCATCTTTTGGGGATCCTAAGATAAAGATCTCTTTTTCCCTAATAAGAGAGTGTCATATGAGACCCTATTTGAAATGGGAAGTTACCTCTTCCCTTTTCTGGAAAGATAGGAATCTTTTTTCTTTTTGGGGGGAAAGTTTAATCCTCCCAGGTTCCCTAGAAAAGGAAACCAATATGGAGTCCTTCAAAAATGACTCCCATCCATGTGGTTTCTCTAACATAAGAGAAATCAGCTGTCTTAGACATATGACCCTCTCTAAGGAGAGTTGGCTTCTTTTGATTTCCTAAAAAAGAGGAAGTCAAAGGGGAATCCAAAGAGGACTCTCCAAAAGATATAAAAGAGGGAGTTTCTCACAAGAAACTCCCAAGAGTGCAAAAATACCCACGTACGTAGGGAAGATGAGAAAAAAAGGCTTTCTTTTTTTTGCAGGAACCAACAGTAACCAAGGAGGAAGAAGGAAGATTTCTCCCACATGGAGAATACCAGGTGAACCCTCAATAAGACCACCTCTCTTTCCGTTCTTTCTTTTTGATACTAAAACCTCTATGAGGTATCTTGTAACGCCTACATGGGATCTGGGCAACCCTATTAAATAAATACAAATACTTTATTCAATATCTTATTCCTCTTTTAATCTTTATTCTTAATCAGAGGTACTTCCCCAAATAGGGAAGGTAATTAACAGTCTGAGTTTACTCAGATTGGAAGGATAGTCCCCCACAACAAATAATAAACTCCATACAACAATACAAGAAATTTGAAAGCAAAGAACAAATTTTGTGCTTACAAATTAATGGCACACCCGGTGGGACCTTCTTCTCCTCTCATCTTTGAAGAAAGATAAAAATTAGAACAAAAAAAAGAAAAGATGAGTGATTTTTTCCTTTCTTTTCTTATTGTCGCTGACCAGGATCATCGAGACCGTCAGCGTTCGTCGGGCCTACATCCTGACCATCAACCGGCGGGTGTATGTACCCCAATCCGGATCCCCGTGACTCATCCACTCACCTGGGCCAAGGTAGTAGTGGTCGCAGCCAGGCAGGTTTGGCCAACTGGCTAGACCTTTGCAAAAAGGCCGTGGTCACCAGACTAGGCCTTTGTTGAAGACGCTCCAGTCTGCAGCAAATACAGAACTCATTCCATGAACTCAGGGATAAGAAAGTAGTCTGCCCACCTACATCAAAGGCAGGCTGCCTGCCAACATCAGGTCGCCAGCCTGTGGACATCCTAGAGGATGTCAGCCAGCCCACGGGCACTTCAGAAAAGAAGTACCCACCTGCAGACATATCTGTCCGCGGATAACAAGGAGGGTGCACCCAACTGGGTACACACAAGGAAAAGTAGCTCAGCCACTTCGCAACAGGTTAGCCCAAAAGGCAAACCTAGATCACCGAAAGCCCTGAAAGAGGATTCTAAATTTGTTTACCCTTCGGGGTCAACAAATGGAGTAAGCTCGTTTCGAGCCCAAACCATAACCCAGTCAAGGTTTAAACTGGAAAAACCCTTTGGGTCGATCCTAAGACAGACTATTAAGGTCCCCCAGCCCAAGTCTGTTGTTGGGACTCACCCTTCAAAATTTTATCAATAGAAGGGAGATGCTGCCCAAATTATCTCAAGGCGAAATAACAAGGCCACTGGCCTAAAAGATGTTCCAGAGGCCTCCCCAGTAAAATTACGGGAAACCAATCCGCAGACCAGATCCCCAGATCAGAAGACTAGTTCACAGGCCAATCCTACGGACAAAAGAAAAAGTGGCCAAGGCCACTCCACGGGCAAGGGGGAATGCCCATCCGTGGAAACCAATCAAGGTCCACGGACCTAAAGACTAGCTAAACCCAAGGGTCCAGCTCAGGTTTATCTCACAGGCAGAGTTGCAAGCAATTCCGCGGATGGGTCTAGAAGTAGACCTAAGTCCGCGGACAGAAGAGTCCACGGACAAGCTCCTTTTAAGAGAGGGAGATACTTATGGATAGAATCAACCTCATCCACAGGCAGTTCCTCTTCAAAAAAAGAGAAAAGTTGGCAGCTGAAGGCCAACAGGAACAAAGTCCCCCTGGGGTAGAACTCAACTTCTGATGACATCATCAATGATGTTATCAGGTCAAGAAGTGAAGGTGCGAACTTGCAAGTTTCTTCAAACTATGCAAGGGGCATTAAGAGCCGTGATCAAAGTCACCCGACCGTTAATGCAAACACAAACCTAAACTCAGAATTAGCAGATAGGAACTTGTTGTTCAGACTGAGTCCAAATGCATTCAGAAGCATTAATCTAGCGACCTTCGCAGCAATGACGACAAATATTCGTCATCAACATCAACGGCATCCGTCCAGAGATGTTAGCCCATTCTGGGGCCAAACAAATGCGGAACCAGAAAGAAGAACCAGAGCACCGCATGACCCTAGGGTCAAAGTGCTAAATATAAGCTCTTATCCCTTTGAAATGCCAAGGAAGAAAACTCCTGAAGAAATCCTCCAGCTCAGAAACCGGAAATACCCCTCAACTCCACTGAGGAGGACATACAATTACCGGTCAAAGCCGAGAAGATCTAGAAAGCAAAGACCATCTCATACTTATTGTGTTCGGGAGGAACCAAGGACCAGAACATCGTACCCCCATTATGAAAGGGTGTCTGTAAATGTGGTTGGTACAAGAAACAACCCCAATCTAAAATAGTTTACAACTCCATTGTTTTAAGGAACTAGTACACCACTCGAGCAAAATCTCTTGGAAAGGTAACATTCCCAGAACTCGGCCGCTGCTATTTTAGCTGCTTTGGACAATACAGAATCTACAAGAGCTATTGAAACAATAGCTCCTGGCCAAACGATTCCGAGAAGGAGGAGAAGCAGCAGAAATAGAGCTAAAGACAAAGAAATAGCCCAAGATCCAGCTTAGTCAGTTCTAGGAACTGACATCAGTGAATCCCAAGATAGATTAGAGCGAGAAGCAACCCCAATAACCTCTCCAAGAGAATTAGGAAGAATCCTTCCAACCGAAGGTGATGACTTTGGCGAAACACTGGTCCAGCTAGCAATGCCAGAGGCAGTATCAGAAATACCTCAAGTGGTTTTCAATACACCTAATCCTCTATACGGGATGCCCGGTACTTATTTCACAGAAGAAGAATTACTGAATTTGTTCCAACTACAAGGAGCAGTGTCAGAACGTCCGGTAACGGTCATGATGACAAATTTGGACGAGAACACAGGTCAAGGGAATAACCTCTCAATCTCGGCACCTCTACTATCAAATGATCAAACAGTAGCCTTATAGGCTCAGCTCTGGTACAAGGATGATGAAATCACAGTTATAATGTCTAAAATGCAAGAGTTGGCTACTCAATTGTTAGCTCTCAAATCTGTATCGGCACCCGAACCCCATTTCCCATATCAAAGAGATAACAGTAGTTAAGGCACAACCCCTACACTTTCAAATCATCCAAGGTTACCCAGAACAGGTCCCATTCCAAATCAAGCCACCCTTATAGGAGGAATTTCGCCATCTCTTCTCCCTGTCATCGAAGAGACTGTTCGCAATCAAATGCGGTAGGCCAAAGAAAAAGAAGAGGATGTCCGAATTATCGTGAAGCCCTATCCAGTCATCATGGATGCAATTCTATTCCTGCCAGGCTTCGTTCAACTAACATTCAAAATGTTTGATGGTACCGGAGATCCGAGAAAATATTTGTCTCATTTCCTTTTGAGATGTGAATTAGCATCCAAGACAGGAGCTCTCTGTCTCCAACTCTTCGTGCAATCTCTAGAAGGTGCTGCATTCACATGGTATACCAACCTCCCCGAGGCTTCGATTCCTGATTGGAGTACGATGGTGAATGAATTTAGCAAGCAATTCTACAACACTCAAAGAAGAGTGGGTGTTCCAGAATTGATTGAAACCAGACAGAGAGACAATGAGTCTATAACAAAATTCATTGCCCGATGGAGAGCTTTGACTTTCTCCTGTCCTCAAAAGGTCACTCATTTGGAACTTATCCAGATCTGCCTCAACAACTTCATGCATGATCTGTCAACCGCTTTCATGGCTCAAACCTTTACTGGTTTCAAAGATCTGTGCACAAAAACACACAACATAGAGAGCCACATAGGAAAGAGAAGGCGAGGTAGAGGCATTGACCACCTTGAATCCTCAATAGCCGCAGTAGTCGAAATGAAAAAGACTACGCAACCAATATCAAATACCAGTAGACCAATTGGTCAATCAAGCAATGCTAAAATACCAGTCAAGATTAGTGCTAAACCAGCTCATGGTGGAGCCAGGAAGCCACAATGGCAAGATAAGAGCGATCCACCAAAGAGGATCACCATTAAGGAAAGAATGAATAAAACATATTCATTCTCTGAAGACATTGTCAAAGATCTGTTTGAAGACTTCGTCGCCAATGAAGTCATCACTCTTCCAGAAAGCAGGAGACCTTAAGAGATTGGGATGAAAGATGATCCCAAATATTGTCCTTATCATCATATAATCAATCACAAAATAGGTAATTGCCTTGTACTGAAGGACATCATTCAAAGACTTCTAGACAATAAGGAAATTGTCATTAGTCAGGATCTCCAATAGGCAGTGGTGGCTTCAGAACCATTTGAAAAAGATAAAACATCTTCAAGTGGTAACCTTCCTCACGACAAACCGTCAGACAAAGAAGATTGGACTCTTTTTTAAAGCAAATGAGCCAAGAAGAAAAAGCAATTTACCCAAAATGTCGATACTAAAAAGCAAGCTCAGGCTACAAGGTAGGCTCAAGCCCGAAGAAAAGAAAGAAAGCGCATAGCCAAGTCTAAAAAGAAGAAGAATAAGGAAAGTCAAGAAAAATGGCCTCACCCAAGATACTCTTCTGGAACAAAAGTCATTGATGGCAATCACCTTGATGGACTTCATCCCTCTGGGATTTTGTTCCGACTATGAATATGATAGCTCTAATCAATAGACTCGGGAGATGAATCCAATATCTTCTCTTGCTATATCATTGATGCGGTCCTAAATGAAGACCCTTCATGGTTGGACATGCCAAGACAAGTGGCAGCCTACAGTCTAGAAAGGCACCAGACATTTCAAGATTGGCTAGATCAATCTGAAGATATCGAATTCCCAAAAATGAGACCACCTACACCAGGATGGACACCTACGGGACTTTCAGATCTCTCTAAAGGATTCTCATCTAGAGGAGAATGAGAGGCAGATGATGAAAAAATACAATCTGATTTCTCTCAAGAAAAGCTAAATATACCTGAGACCCCAAATCAAAACCATCGTCAGATGCGACGATCAGTCCAAACCTCAACTCAGCTTGAGAATCAAGATTCACCTACTACAATCGGTTTGAACAAGGACTCTCTAACAGAAGAAGCAGTCCTAAACTCAGGGCCAGTTGATAGTTCACTGGCATCTGAACAAATTTCAGTCTAGCCTGGAAGTCTGACAGGGCAATGTGAAAGAAAAAGACAGTTAGCCTTTCAAAATAAGAAAAGAAGTTAGACTTCAGTTCAGTGACCATGGTCCAACTCTTAGAAGGAGAGTCTTCTTAAACAATAGAGCAGATGATTGCCAAAGTCTATCAACTCAACCTCCGGTCAGGTAGAAAGCTGTAATCGAGGTTTGTGCCAGTCCAACATTAAAATCGGGACTAGAGTGCAACCGGCCCTAGCCCAAATAGCTCCCGGTAATGAAAGGGTCAAATACAATATTCTGGCACATCTGAAGAAAATTCATTCTTTATTAAACGTCTATGATGCTCTCAAGATGTCCCATGAGTTAAGAAGTTCTCTTATATATGTCATCTCTAATTCAGAAGACTTCTTTGAAGAAGTTACAAGTCAGCCACCACAGCCTCCTGAAACAGGGACTTCCTATCTCTTCACAATCACCTTTGATGATGAAGACATGCGAGCTGAGACTCTCCAGCATAATTGGTCACTGTTTATTTCAGGACTAGTTAATGAAACTAGTATCTCCAGAGTAATGATTGATGGAGGTTCGGCCGTCAACATCCTCTCGAAAAGGATGCTGTCCAAGCTCGGCGTATAAATATACCGGCTACATGAAAGCAACCTGATCATCTAAGGCTTCAACCAAAATGAGCAGAAGCCCATGAGCATGATCAACCTCAAAATCAGGTTCGGGGATATTGCTGAAACCACAATATTTCTGGTGATCGACGTTGATACATCGTACAATGCCTTATTGGGGCGTCAATGGATGCATAACCATCTAGTTGGGCCATCCACATATCACCAATGCCTCAAATACCCTAAGGGAAATAGGCAAGTAAGGATCGATGCTAATGATGATCCTTTCAATGATGCAGAGGCATATTACGTAGATGTGCGTTTCTATGTCAAAAGTACTCAAAGAAGCATTCAATAAAAGCCCAAAGGGAAGAAGGTTGAAAGTGGCCCGAAAAGCAATCATGGACTTGTTCAAACTGTAGTTTCGAAAAGGGTGTTCAAATATACCCCAAAGTCCCAAAGAAAAGAAGGACAACCAACCCTAGCCCTGATCGAATCTTTCCAAAAGTCAAAAAATGATAAACTAGCAGATCCCTTCTAGATTTGTGAGGTTGAGCAAGTTGATCCTCTTTAAGCTCTAAAAGGTGATCATATAGTCCCTTTGAGAAAGATGGACTGTCTAATGGTAGAAACTACCTCCAGTTGTAATGTCTCAGTCTAGAAAAGAGGACAGAAACCAATGTTTTTCAATTCCTTAGGTGCATATGATAGGATAAACTCCTCATGGGCCGATGAAAAGAGTAGGGTTGCTAATCCTTACAGGAAGAAAATTATATTTGGTAAAACAGCTACTAAATTCCTCAAAGGCCAAGGGTTTAATCCCGAAGAAGGAGAGCAAGTCAAAGGAACTCTCCTACCAGCTTATGAAGCCATGCTCAAAATAGAGCAACATAAATCCCTGGATACTGGTAACTATGTTAATACAGATACGCCAGGAATTGGGTACGATCCTCCAGTCTTTGTATTTGGAGGAAATCATAACCAGACCTTAAATATGGTCATGGTCAGGGAGGAGTTCATGTCTGAAGAAGTCTTTATGGAATGGATTCCAGAAGAAGTGGAGTCCCTACAAGCATCCCCATGGGTTGAGGCGACACATCAAGATATGATTGATGGCCTGGCTAAGGTCAATCTCGGTGTATGGCAGAAATGGAAAACAGTACAAGTCATTCCCAGTGTCATTATTCCATCCAGAGGAACATGAGAAAAGCCCATTGTTTTTCATTCTACAGGGCAAGCTGGCAAAACCACCTCTCGGAACAACAGAAGGGACAAACAAATGAACCCTTATAAAAGGAAACCCATTTTTAATCCAGCAATCAGGAAAATGCTTGGGAAGCATGGATTCAATACTGAAGAAGAAAAGCAAGTTGAGTATAAAATTATGCCAGCATTTAGGACTACGGCTACCTATAAGCAGGTTGGCTCCAACTTGAGAAAATCTGAGATATGAAGTTTTGATCCTTCACCAAGTGAAGATCTGATTTGGACCGTAAATACTATTACAGTAGATGAAGACTCCTCTTCAGGAGAAGAAATGATCATAGAAGAACTACCGGAAGAAACAGAAGTTCATCTGACTCCTTCAGAATTTGAAGCAGGAGGTCAAGCAACAGTTGATGACCTTCTCGAAGTTAACCTTGGCTCAGAACAAGAACCAAGGCCAACATTCGTCAGTGCTTCCCTCTCTGAAACAGAAAAAGAGGAATATCTTTGTCTCCTACAAGAGTACAAGGATATCTTTGTCTGAAACTATACAGAAATACCTGGCTTAAATCCAAAAATTGCAGTTCATCCTTTCACAACTCGAGAAGATATCAAGCTGATGAAACAGGCATAGAGACGAGCTGGCTCAGAACTGGTCGCTCAAATTGAAGCAGAGGTAGATAAACTCCTCAAAGCTGGGTTTATAAGAGAGGTTTAATACTCTACTTGGCTTACCAACGTTGTTCCCGTAAAGAAGAATGAAAAGATTCAGGTTTGTATAGACTTCCAGGATTTGAATGAAGCATGTCCCAAGGATGACTTTCCTTTACCCATCACAGAAATGATGGTCGACGCCACAACTGGCTTTGAAGCCCTGTCCTTCATGGATGGATATTCCGGCTACAACCAAATCAAGATGGTTCTAGAAGATGAAGAACTGACAGCCTTCTGCACCCCTAAATGAGTGTTCTTCTACAAAGTCATGTCATTCGGCCTCAGAAATATTGGAGCAACTTATCAAAGGGCCATAACCATCATATTTGGGGATATTCTTCATAACAAAGTCGAGTGTTATGTCAATGACTTGGTTGTTAAAATAAGGCAACAGAGCAATCATCTGGATGATCTTCGAGAAATCTTCGAAAGATTACGGTAGCACTGGCTTAAAATGAACCCGCTCAAATGTGCGTTCGGAGTGACATCTCAAAAATAAGTAGGCTTTGTGGTATGCTATAGAGGAATCAAGATTGACCCTACTAAGATAAAGGCCATTCGCGAATAGCCCCCTCTAAGAAATCTCGCGAGTTGAAAGGACTTTAGGGCCGACTCGCTTACATTCGAAGATTCATCTCCAATTTGGCCAGAAGGTGCCAACCGTTTTCTCGACTGATGAAAAAAGGAATACCATTCTAGTGGGATCAGGCTTCTCAAGATGTTCTCGATAGCATCAAAACCTATCTCACCAACCCACCAGTCCTCATGGGTCCTATTAGAGGAAGGCCACTTATCCTCTATATAGCAGCACTCGAAGGGTCTCTTGGAGCTCTCATTGTTCAGCATAATGACCAAGGGAAGATCAAGATTCATTTACCTAGCAGAATAATAAGGATGAGTCACCGTAGACATCGATCTCTTCGATTCTGATGCTGAGGGCTTCTTTCAGTCTAGTTATACAGGCCTCATATTCTGCCTCATTGTTTGAACATCTGAATTTCAGCTTAACTGAGATGGGAAGGTAGGCTCCCTTAGGTGAGATCAGGGCTGCGCCTGCCCCCATGTCCATAGTTATTCATGGCTCCATTCAAATATAACTCTTAATCAAGGTATTCTTATTCTTCCATTTCAGCGTATAGGATGGCTTCATCTGGAAACTGGTTATGTACTACGGTATACTTATGTGCTGGATTGTGAGGCTGATGATCTGCAATAGCCTGCCCCTTGATTGACTTCTGAGTCATGTATGTGATGTTAAATTCTGACAACATCATGAACCATCGTGTCGTCCTTCTGATGGTGGCCAGTTTTCTAGTACGTACTTGAGTGGGTCAATTCGGGGATCATAATTTCTGGGTAAGAGAGCAGATAATGTTGTAGGCACCGAGTAGCCCAGAGGACTGTATTTCTCTTCATATTCTCATAGGCACTTACTAATGTAGTCAATGGCTTACTCAGTTTTGTCTGTCTCTTCATGTTGTGTGAAGTTGCACCCCATGACGGTCTCTTGTAAAGATATGTATAGTAGTAGTGGCCATCCTAGAGTAGGCGGTGCTAATACTGGTGGATGAAGGGGACGCTACTTTATTTTGTCAAAGACTTCTTGGTATTCGTCTGTCTAGACTGTTGGCATATTTTTCCTGAGTAGCTTGAAGATTGGCTCATGTATCGAGGTGAGGTGGGAAATGAACCGACTGATATACTAAATATTGCTCAAGAATCTTTGGGTTTCCTTTTTAGTTTAGGGCGTTGGCATCTTGATGATGGCTCTTGCTTTAGCTAGGTCGATGTCTCTCTTGCTAACAATGAAGCTGAGGAGCTTTCCTAATGAAGCCCTGAAGATACACTTGGTGTGATTCAGTTGTAAGCACCCAATTTTTACACCCTGCCCTAACTATGGTTAAGCCCATTAACCATGGTTATCCCCCAGCTAAGTCCAGTCTAATCCTAGGTAAACCTTGATTAAACCCTAGTCAAACCCAAGGTAAACCCTAGTTAAACCCTAGTCTAACCCTAGGTGAACCCTAAACTATAGTGAAACCCTACGTAAACCATACACCCTGGTCATACCCTAGGCCTAACCCTAGGCAAACCCTAGAATTCAAACCCTAAAAGGCCCAAGGCCCATCTCAAGTCATAGAACCCCCAAAACCAAAGCCTAGAACCTCTGTGGGCCCATACAAGAGCCCATAATACCCGAGGGACCATTGGTTTGGGGCCCACATGCCGCAAAATTCAAATTTTAGGAATGGCGGTAATCGAAATTACTACAGTGTATACAACCCAAGTGTGCGAAGGTTGGGCCTAAACTGGAAAAAGCCCGGAATGATGGTAATCCTATTACCGCCGTTCTCAAAATAGCCCATTTCAGTAATGGCGGTAATGAGATTACCGCCATTAGCCTATTTTTGTATATACGAGTACTAGCTCCTCCCTGGACCACCTGGCTCATGTCTTCGGTGTCCCCCACACCTGATTTAATCCCAGAATTATCCCAAGGCCTTCCCCAGCTCCTATAAATACCCCATCATCCATGGGTTTAAACTCATTCCTCAACACCCATACCAAACCTTTGTAGGTTTTCGGCTAGCCCAACCTCCCCTATTCGTCGGGATGGCCCTACCCTCTTTTATTCATGTATTTGCATTTGTAAGCCCCTAGTCCTATCCTAGGGTCTCCTCTTTTCAATTAATAGCATCCATACCCAAGGACAGGGGTCCCTCCTACCTCTTCATAGGTATGGGGGAACCCTCTAGAGGGTTACAACTCAGGTTCAAGACCCCCATAGTATGGCCTAGCCCTTGACCTTCTATGGGACCCTCAAGCCATGAGGGATCCCCTAGAATTTGGCCTGGTCCGAGTCCAGGAGGGCAAAATCGATTTCTGGGATTTTCCAAGAATGGTGGTAAAATAATTACTGCCATTCCTGAAATTATTGTTCTCAACCACTATAGCATTCTGTTGAGTGGGCCCTAGTCCATTCTAGATCCATAGTGAGTCTCTTCAGACCCTAACCCACCTACTCTAGTCATTCCAGGTCACCCAAAACTATTTAACCATGGTTACCTTAGCTACAAATAGGAGTTAGCTTAATGGTGGTAGACAGTCTACCATCATTATAGTATACCAAGCACAGTGGGTTTCGGCCCACTTTAGGCCCACTCCAGACCGTCCAATGGGTCTACAAAAGACCCGTAACATTCTCGGCACTTCCCTTTTCAGTGCTGTGGGTTCAGAACCCCTTGGGTTAACCCCTAACTCGACCTACAGACCCCGCAAATCAACTTCAAAAATAATGGTGGTAATTCAATTACCATCATTTTTATTCTTCTATGATTTTGGACTTTGCACAGGGCTCAGACTAGATAGGAGGCCATTCTAGGCCCTGCCAAGCCCTCTGGGCCCGCCCTGACTAGACCACAACCTTTAACTGGGGTTAACGTAATCCCGATTAACTTTTAACTATGGTTAAGCGACCCTTAACCCTTGGTAAAAATCTAAAAATTCTGTAAAATTCTAAAATATTACGAAGTGTCCAAAATATTTTGCTTTGGCCTTTTTTACCATGGTTAGCAGTCCTAACCATGATTGATTCCCCTCATAACCCTGGTTAGCAATCCTAACCTCGGTTAAAACATCTTTGGGCCTACCGAGCCTCATTTTACAGCCTATTGGGCCTCACTTTGGTTACCCTCAACCATAGTTAGCAACCCTAACTATGGTTAGTTTGATCTAACCCCGGTTAGAAACCCTAACCTTGGTCAAACTTTGCCTTAGACTATCGAGCTCCCCTCTTGACCTACCGGGTCCAAAACCAAGTCTACGGGACTAACCCTTGGCCTCTGAGCCCAAACCTTGCACTTGACCAACCCGGTCAACCAAACCCTAGCCTTGGGCTAAACCCTTAGCCATCCCTATGCACACATACACACCTCTCAGCCTTGGGACAGGCTCATATGCCAGAACTACGCTCGGTCTGATCTCATCCCAATGTGAGTACATAAGCAACCCAACCTGGGTTCGACCCTAGTTAGTTTTTCTTTCTTAGATTAGCCTTATCTTAAACACTTAGGCATTTTAAAAAGAATTAACATTAATTGGCTTAAACCTAGGGAGTAAGGAACCATTGTAAAATAGAAGCCTCGGGGTGCCTAACACCTTCCCCGGACTTGGCCGAACTTCTTACCTTATTCTCAAATCGCAAACCAAGACCTTATCTAATATCCCGGGGACTTATCACTTCTGAATAAATAGGTGGTGATTCTAAACAATTCAAATCACCCGTGAGGGTAAAAAGGGTTCCAAAACTCGTGCTCACATCAGTCTTAAGCCAAATTCTCTGAGTCTATCACAAAGCTTTTTCAGGTCTTCAGGGTGTTGCCTGGCAGTTATAGATTTGACAATTATAGATTTAACAATCATGTCATCTATATATACCTCAGTAGTCTTGTGGATCATGTCATGAAATACTGTTGTCATAGGCCTATGGTAGGTTGCCCTTGTATTCTTGAGTTTGAAGGGCATTACCTTGTATTAGAATGTGCCCCAAGGTGTAATGAAGGAGGTCTTCTGCTACCATTCTAATCTGGTTATATCCGAAGATGCCGTTTATGAATGAGAGTGTCTCATATCCTATCTTGTTTTGGACCAGGATGTCGATGGGTGGGAGGGGAAAATTATCCTTCAGACTCACCTTGTTTAGATTTTAATAGTCGATGCACATTCGGACCTTGCCATCCTTCTTGGGTATCTGCACAATATTGATTAACCATTCAAGGTAGGTTGCTACTGTTAGGAAGCTTACTTTGATCTGCTTTTCCACCTCTTCCTTGACTTTTTTGACTATTCGGGCTTCATCTGTCTCAGTTTATGCTTAACCGGCCTCATTTCAGGGTTCAGGGGTAGTTTGTGTACTATCAAAGTTAGGTTTAGGTCAGGAATGTCTTCATAGGACCAGGTGAAGACATAATTGTAGCTCTTTAGAAAGTTGATCATGTCTGTTCTCTGCTGAGGGCTCATGGTTGTTCCGATTTTGACGAGCTAGGGATTGTCTTTAGATCCAAGTTTTATGGTCTCAGAGTCTTCTATGTTAGATTGCAGTATCCCTTCACTATGCTCAAGGAGGTGAAGGATCACTTGGGGAGGTTCCTCTCCTGCTCTTCGTCATACTCTACTTCTGAAAGCTTAAGTAGGGTTTTGGGGGTAGCCTTATCGGAGGTGATTTTCTAACAAATCATTAAGCTTAACTTAGCATTTTGTTATTTTTTTTGTGGCTTCAGGACACCAGGCCTTCCAGGGGAACATCCGTGTGATTTCATCATTAGTTGATTTTGAAATGTTTATGCAAAATATGATTTGAGTCAAAATATCAAATTTCATTTATCAAAACAGATGACTGTTGTTTTACAAAATGTTGACTCAATAAAAGGAGGCCTTTCACCCTAATTCAAAAGTCGGTGTGTATCGAGGAGGGACATATCTCCTTCTCATCCCTTGATTCCTGGAGCATAGGCCTAGCCCTGGCTAGTAGTTTATCTTCGCCATCATTCTAACAACTGGCGGTATTTTATGCTTTCTCTATTTTTCGACCTGAGCCACACAGCTGACCTGTTTGAATTGATAGGTTGTGAAGGGGGTGCCTTGCCCCAATTCTTGAATGTTCCAGGAAGAACTCGCCAAATCCTCTAATAGGATCACGACCAGATGATCATCTTGAATAAACTTGATTCTTTGATGTAGAGAGCAGGGAATAGCTCTGGCCACATGGAATCATGGCCTCCCAAGAAGCAGAGTAAAGGAGGCTGGCACATTCACGACTTGAAAGTTTTCTATAAACCGAGTGGGTCCGACCTTGATGGTTAGGTCAATGTCTCGTAGGTTCTGTCTGGTGGAATGATCAAATGTCATGATGGTCATGGGCCTTTTCTTTATTTGACTAAGATTCAACCTCAGGCTTTGCTGGGTAGACAACGTGCAGACATTTAGTCCTGATCCATTATCGATTAGTACTGTTGAGTGTTTTGTCCATGCACTGAACTGTGATGTAAAGGGCTCGGGTATGATCCTTGTCGTTGTCTAGTATTTATTTATATGTGAAGGAGATGATTCTTGTTTCTGGCACTTACCCCACCATATGCCCTAGTTTCTCAAGCATGATACTTAGTGTTATTTGGGCATTTTTAAATACTCAGAGCAATTGCTTCTTATGGTGCTCGGAAGTTAGGAGAAGACGCATGATAGAGATCTAGGATGGAGTTTTATGTAGCTGCTGGGTAATGTTGAACTCTTCTGCCTTCTCTAGAATTTTTAACAGACCTGCGGAGTCTTCTGCCTCTTTCTCTAGATATGATACCATTTCTTTCTCCTTTATCAGCTCAGCCATTGGTCGTTTGTATACCCTGCCTAATCGGGTAAGAATGACTATACTTTTATCCTCAATGATGAGAGAATGAGGGGCAGGTACACGGTCTAAGGTATAAGCTGGAGATGGTCTGTATGGGATTTTGAGGGGCCGGTCGGGGTGGACGCTTAAGCTGGGGCTGTAGGTTAGTTTGTTGGACAAAGGATAATATAGACAATCTGTTCTTCATCTGGCTGTAGACAAGGGATCTGGACTAGATGATGGATAGCTTGGATGTTTGATTAGAGGAATGGGATTATGACTAGTAGCCAGTAAGAAGGTTGGATTATGCCATCGTCCACTGCGGGTGTGCTGGGTTCTGGCTGCCTTGCCCTAGGCTCTTCCCTCTCAATGAAATTAACTTGTCCATTATGTGGGGACAGTAGTACCTAGTTGATACTGGTATTCTTGGGGGCCAGCTCAACCTTCCCTTCATCCAAGAGATCCTAGATGGCACACTTTAGGCCTATCTAATTGTATGTAGCATGGTCGAGGCCTCAGTGAAAGGCATAGTGGTGGTCGGCTTTGTAATTTTGACATTGCTTGTCGGGTGCAAGAAGGGGAGTAGGGCCTCTTAGAGTGAGGATTCCTTGCTTGGTTAGAAAGTCTAAAAGCTAACTGAGGGTATACGACAGAGGGGTGATATTTCTATGGGGTTTGTTCTACTGATGATTTTATCCCTGATTTTGTTGGGCTGGCCGGGTGTTTTCGGGTGCAGGCTGTTGTGGCTGAGCGGCTGGAGCCGATAATCTGATTGGTGTTATGGGAGCCATCATATGTACTTATTTCCTTCTTTGGTCTCTCTGGCCATTGTTCCTGCTGGCTGGTGTTGCTATTCGAGACGAAGCAAGCCCTAGACTGGAGTGGATAGCACCACTCTTGATGGGGGTCTCAATGCAAGCCTCAGTCTTGACAATTGTATCGAAGTATTAGAGTAGAGTAGGGCTGCTTGAGAGTGCCCATAAATATGTTTGCCAACTCTTCTTTAGGGATCAGAGTCGGTATCCAAGCTACCATTTCTCTCTATCGGGTAGTGTACTCCAGGAAATGACACAAAGCATAAAAAGGATCCACAAAGCAAGCTATCTAATCAAATTGAAGACCTAAAGCAACAGAGCTAAACTCATGATATGAAGAAAAAGATCCACTAAGAAGTAATCTTGGTATATAAAGAAGATCATGAAGATGAAGACTCACTTAGAAGTAATCTTGATATACAAAGAAAATTATAAAGATAAAATCAAAGAAGATGAACCAAGATCAAGTTTGAAGAGCATTGAAGATTCTCTCTTATGAAGGTTAATGGTGTTTACATTCTTAGTTGAGAGATCTTAGGACTTTTGTAAAAAGTCCTCAAAGATAGTAGTTTGAAAGCTCAAAAACTTAGAATGACCATATAAACTTTAGAGCATTTATTCACATTATTACAAGTCCTTAGACATCATATACAATGATTATAATCTTGATAAAATAAAGTTAGTTGACTAATTGGATCAATCAAATCATCTAGGCTTGTATAGTGGAATTTTCTATGAAAATCAAAAAACAAGTCGACTAATTCTCAAAACTAATCGACTGATTCTCACTGGTTATAAAACCAGTTGACTGATTTGGTTCTGGAGCTATTAGAATTTGACTAAGTAAAAACCAGTCGACTGATTCTTAGTGGTCATAAAAAGCAGTCAACTAGTTTCCTCGTGGCGGAGTTTTAAAAGCCTCGTAACGGCTAGTTTTCAATAGCTCTATTCGGATTCAATGAACCTCCAACAGCCATAATTTTTCTTGGGTTATAAATAGGAATCATTTATGAACCAAAAAAGAATTCCAATCATTCTATTGAATCCTATTAATCACTCTCAAGCATTCTTTGATTCACTCATTGAGAAAATCCTAGAAACTTAAAAGAGTCATTATTGAGCTATTCAACTTCATTCCTTGAGAGACTCTTAGTGAATGTTCAAGTCACCTATCAGCTCATCTAAGGAGCAATTTTGGTTTGTATTCACTTCTCTACAAAGTGTATTTGAAATCAAGAGTTTGAGTGACTCCTGTCATTGAAGCGGAAAGCTCATTAAGAGGAATTTAATAGAGGGATTCTCTTACAAGTGTAAAGGTTTGGTCTTCACTCGTGAAGAAGATCGTGCGATTAGTAGATCGTGTTGAATCCTCAAGTGGGTTGCTTGAGGCAAGAAGCCGAACCTCGATAACATATCTTGTGTTTGCTCTCTTTTTTCCCTTATTTTTACTTGTTGTTTTATTGATTATAAAATTAGTAGATTTCCATTCCCATGTTATTAGATTAATAAAAAATTCGCTTAAGGGATTAGGAAGAAAATTGTAATTTGTCAAGACCCTATTCACCCCCCCTCTAGGGTCCATTATTTGGGCAACATTTGGTATCAGAGCCTAGGACTCTATATTTTGACTTAACCGTCTTAGAAAAAAGATCTATGACAAACGTATTTACAACTACCCTAAGAGTAGGAATCGACCACTAGACCTCCCTTGTTCAATGCAGAAAACTACAACTATTGAAAAACTAGAATGATGTATTACATTCAAGCCTTAGACTATGAATTTTGAAAAATATTTGTTAAGGGTCCCCACATCCACACAAAAAATGTCGATGGTATACAAGTACCTAAAATAGGGGATGAATGGTCAGAGGCCGATACAAAGCTAGTGCAACTCAATACCAAAGGTATTAACAATTTATATTGTGCATTGACCCCACAAAAATTTAATAGTTCAACTTGTGACTCCACTAAGGAAATTAGGGATAAAATCCAAATTACCTATGAAGGGACTAACCAAGTGGAAGAAGAGAAAAGTAGTATGTTAGTCTATAAATATGAATTGTTTAAAATGGAAAACGATGAATCTATTACCGAAATGTTCACTAGATTTACTAGCATTATTAATGGTTTGAAATCTATTGGTAAAGTCTATTCAAATGCAGAAAATGTAAGGAAGATCCTTCGATCACTCCTAAAGGTTTGGGATCCTAAGGCGACAGCAATCCAAGAAGCTAAGGACCTTACTAAGTTACCCATGGATGATTTTTCAGGATCCCTCAGACTCATGAAATCATCTTGAAGGATCAAGATGAAGAGTCCAAGTCAAGGAAGGGACTTGCATTAAAATCTTTTCAAGTTAATGAAGATGAGGAGGATGATAGTGAAGAAGATGAGGAAATAGTCCTCATGGTAAGAAATTTCAAGAAGTTCTTGAAGTACAAGAAGAACTTCAAGAAGAGGCCATTCAATAAGGAATTTTCCAAGGAAATCATCAAAGGCGAATCGAGCTAGAAAGAACTCATCATTTGTTTTGAATACAAAAAGTCCAAATACATCAAAACCAAGTGTCCTCAACTCAAGTAAACCAATGATTCAAGAAGAGGGCTATGAAGGCTACATGAGATGACTCCGATGAAAGCGAATCAGATGTTTGCTCAAATGATGAGGAAGTAGCAAATCTTTACCTCATGGCACATAAGGATGAGGTAAACTCTACACTCGATGAATCACTTTCTTTTGATGAACTTAGAGAAGCATTTGATAAACTTTATGGTCAATTTAAAAAGTAGCCTCTAAGAATCCAAAGCTTAAGTAACCAAATTCTTCTCTCTCAAATGAAAATGAGATTTTACGAAAATAAAATGAAAATTTGACAAATGAGAAAGAAGAACTTGCCTCTAGGCCTTAAGTTTCAAACAAGGAATGTAGCGATTTAAAAGCTAAGTTTGAAAACTTGATTAGCAACGTAACCAAGTTCACAAATGGTCAAAAGAACTTGGATATGTTGCTAGGAGAACAAAGATGCGTTTTTGACAAAGCGGGAATTGGTTACAATCTCTTAATTAAACAAAATAATTTTCAAAACTTTTTTGATAAAACCACACCTATTGGCACCTCTTATTCATATGTTGGACATAAGAGAGTAAGAAAAATTTGGGTTTCTAAAGGAAAAATTTTTCCCAAGACTAACCCAGTTGGACCCAAAAGGTTTTGGGTACCAAAGGGAGTTACTTGTATTTGTGTTGTAGGTATGCATGAAATCAAGTTCGTTTAAGATCATTTGGTTCTTGGATAGCGGTTGCTCAAGGAACATGACGGAAAACAAAAAGCTATTTATATCTCTCTCTCCTAAAGATGGAAGGCATGTGACCTTCAGAGACAATTCAAAGGGAAAGATCATCGACATAGGTAATGTAGGTAAAGGTAATTCCACTTTTATTGAAAATGTGCTTTTAGTAGAAGGCTTAAAATATAGTTTGATTAGTATTAGTCAATTGTGTGATAAAGGCCTACATGTATCTTTCAAATCAAACATGTGCATAATTAAGGAGAATGATAATATTAATACATTTTTTGTTGCATATAGGAATGCGAATGTATATACAATCGAATTCAATGAAATTGTTTCTCAAAACTTGATATGTTTTTCAGCTCAAAATGAAGTTAGTTAGTTATGACATATAAGACTAGGGCATGCTAGTATGGATTTGCTTTCTAAACTATCTAGAAATGAACTAGTTATAAGATTACCTAAAACCAAATTTGTAAAAGATAAAGTATGTGATGCATGTCATCTACGCAAACAAATCAAGACATCTTTTAAGAAGAAGAAAGAAATCTCAACTTCTAGACCTTTAAAACTTCTTCACTTAGATTTGTTTGGACCAAATGATAGTGCTAGCCTAGGAGGAAAATTATATGTTTTTGTAATTGTTGATGACTATTCTAGATTCAGTTGGGTGTTATTCTTATCACATAAAAGTGAAGGACACATTTTTTGCTAAGTTTTGTAAGAGGATGCAAAATGAAAAAGGATATTTAATTAAAAACATAAGAAGTGATAGAGGAGAATTTAAGAAGAAAGAATTAGAAGAAATTTGTAATGAAAATGAAATTGGTCATAACTTCTCAGCTCCTAGAACCTCTCAACAAAATGGTGTAGTAGAACGTACGAATAGATCAATTCAAGAAATAGCTAGAACAATGTTAAATGGATATAACTTACCTAATTACTTTTTGCCAAAGCCATAAATACCTCAAGTTATGTAATCAATAGAATCGTAATAAGAAAAAAATTGAATATGAACTTTGGAAAGGAAGATCACCTAATATTGGTTATTTTTAGGTATTTGAATGCGTATGCTTTATACTAAATGATAAACATCACTTAAAAAAATTTGATCTTACATCTCATGAAGGAATTTTTCTAAGATATTCAACAAATAACAAAGCATATAGAGTATTTAACAAAATGACTTTTATTGTTGAAAAATCTATTCATGTAGTATTTGATGAAGCAAATCCTCTTAAAAATGAAAAAAAATGATGAAGATGAGATAGATAACAAAGTAGAGAAACTTTCAAAAGATATCTGAACTGTTGCCCAAGGATTCGACCCTAGAGGGAGGTGAATAGGGTCTATAGCAAATTTAATTTTTTTCCTATTTCCTTAAATGAAATTTCAATTATATTAATTAAAATAGAATGTAAATTAGCAATACTACACAAATAATGCAAAACAATAAAGTAAAGGGAAGAGTTAGAGAAAGCAAACACAACAATATTGTTCACGAGGTTCTGCGATCCCGCCTACGTCCCCTCCTCAAGCTATAACCGCTAGAGGATTCACCACGATATAGTTATCGCACGATCTTCTTCCAGGTGAAGAACAAACCTTTACAATCTCGGTCAAGATCAAACCTTGTAAGGGAGCAATCCTTCCTAGACTTAATCCATTTTACGGGTAGTGACCAGACCTTACAAAGCTCCCCGCTTCAAGGACAAGACTCTCACAGATAGCTTGATTTTACACTTGTACGTATAGAAGTGTCTTACAATCACTTTTTGCTCCTTAACACGAGTTGATTGATCTCTCTAAAGCTCACTGAAAATCTCCCAAAGTATCATATTGAATAACTCAAGAACTTTGATTTGGGGATTTTATGTTAAACTCTATAGATTTGGAAATCTAAGTTTGGACTGAATGATTTTAATGATTTGAAGTATTGGAGTTCTTGATTTCATTCATAAATCATTCCTATTTATAACTCTTGTTCAATTATAGCAATTGGAGGCATCATCCAAAACAAAAGAGTCGTTGAAATATAGCCGTTACAGAGTGAAAACTCTATCTCAAGCCATCTAGTTGACTGGATGAGTTCATCTAGTCGACTGGATAAACCCAGTGAAATTTTGGCCTATCTAG
The DNA here is from genome assembly GCA_015143295.1 of Tetracentron sinense. Taxonomy (NCBI): domain Eukaryota; kingdom Viridiplantae; phylum Streptophyta; class Magnoliopsida; order Trochodendrales; family Trochodendraceae; genus Tetracentron; species Tetracentron sinense. The sequence continues at coordinate 20,736,643 of CM026563.1, read as the reverse complement.
GCGACTAGATGGCTTCATTTAGTCGACTAAATGGTTTATTTTTCCTAAAATCCATTTTTATTAACCTTAACGATGGAAATGCTTTTCTAGGTCAATTCATTTGTCTTTAACAAGATTTTTATCATTTTAAATAATGTCTAAGGTCCTTAGAAAGATATCCAATATGGTCTTAAGGTATCTATGATCAATCTAAGTATGGAGCAATTCAAACAACCAAACTTTGAGGACTTTTTACAAAAGTCCTAAAAACTCTCAACTAAAATATAAACTTTAAAACCTTCTTGAGAGTCTTCATCTCTTCTTCACTCTTGATCTTGATTTGATCTTCCTTTTGACTTTATCTTTAATATATTCATGACTTGTGATATTCACTTAAAAGTACTTATTTTCACAATTATCTTTTGAGGTGTTGTCAAACTCTACTACGTAAATTTTCAATTTTACAAACTTTTCTATATAAGGGTTCCCTCCATTGCATTGCACACATTTCTGGTAAAAATGGTACATTTGCATGAATTTAAAATGTTTCTGAAAGTCTACATTCAAATTTTTTTTTATGAACTCTCATTACGCGCTTTAATGTTTCAGAAACCCAGATTAGAAGAATTTTAGGAACCCAAAAGCAACCATCGAAGCCCCATTATTGAAAGCTAAAGAGCTAATAGGCTACATCATCTAGAGAGGGGCCAAACATGGGCTAAGCTAGTGACTGAGGAAGCCTAAAGAACCAAAGAATATATTTCCAAGTGAAAAGGACTCTATTGATAAATATTTCCTATAAGGCAAAGAAAGAAGCAAGATTAATTGGCAAAGGCCGGGGGACATCATGTGAAAGATCAGGGTACAAGACCCTTTGCTTCTTTTTGGTTGCTTTTATTTTGTAATGACCAATTTCCTCTCTAATTAATCCTAGCCAATCATTCTTCTTCTATCATAACCATTCATTTCAAATCCCTAATTTCTCTCTCTCACATGATAACTCTAATCCCACAATATCTTCCCATATTTTCTTTACCTCTTTAGCTCTTCCTAAATTTCTCATTGTGTTAAAACCCTAATATCTTTCTCTACAAAATCCTAACCATCCATCTCTTCTGCATCACCAAACCCTAATCCTAGCCACCCAACTCTTTCTAAACACCCTAGCTCACTTTTCTAACCCTAATATTTACAAAACCCTAGCCACCCTCTATAAATACTCACTCTTCTCTCGTCCTTATAGAAGGTTCCCTCCCTCATAACTTCTCTTCTCACCTTTCTCTCACGTTCTCACCCTTACGTCTAGGGAAAGAACATATGTCTCTCTCATTTCTCAACACCTTTTTTTCTCAACCATTTTCTATCAAAGTCTCTTAACCTCTTCTTTTCTCAACCCCTTCTCAAAAACCTCCTTTAGAACATTTACAACTATGCTTAGTGAGAGTTTCCGGTTGCTGAATTTTTTTATTCTAGAGATGTATTGCGAGTTCGATTAATTTTTATAAGTGACTTTTATTTAATGCAATGAATGAATCTTCTTCTTATTCAATCTTTTCATATCTCTTTATTTAATTCAGTAGTTTAATTTTATGTCATTTAATTAGTAGATCTTAATTACCTCTCCCAAAGTTGTTTTAAAAATTCCAAATAATCACCACTCTCATCCCTCCGTCGTTTTACAATTTCATCTTCTTTTTGGTTTCATTCTTTATACTTGTAAAGTCTATGTTTTTGTATTGGCTTATTCCTTTTGTCAAAACAGTGAGTCTAGTGTATCTTGTGTCATTGCCTACAAGCATCCAAGACAAGTAAAGATGAAGACTGAAGAAGATAAGTTGAAAAAATTCTATTGCGACCCAAAACCCACCCTATGAGTTAGAGTGAATCTTGGACGACTTATCATAACCCACATGACTACATGACTTGCTTGACAAACCATCTTGCAAAACACATGGAGCATATACAATAGAGGACAAAATAGCAGAAGCACAAACTAACATGGCACAGCGGAAGTCTAACCAAACCTCTATGTATATACATGATCCAAGTTTTGTACAAAAGAGAAATCAAAAGAAAGAAGGTTCGGACATGCCCGCCAAAATACATGGATATAAAATCTCTCATGCTCACCCACACTCACTTAGAATCTACCACCTAATAGTAACCCTCTACATGAGGCTCCTCCATAGGGACCTCCTCAAAGTACTCCTCTTCCACCCAAGAACTAGGAGCACAAATATCAAATGGAGCAGCAGCTCCCTCAGTACCTGCCGGCATCAATATATACGACTGAGTATTGAAACACTCAGCGAGTACCCAGAACTAACCAACAGTCATCATAGCAAGGTATAACGTGATAAACAATGTAATAGGAAAAGATACGCAGTACAAGCAGTTTATATTCATGCATTCTTGAATTCATGATTGGAAAACATCGGTAAAACCTTGCACTCTTGACTTGTCTAAATCTTTAAATCATTTTCGTGCTTGTGAAATCTTGTCGTCGTATCATGTGTGTTTTGGTCTTTTCTTGCTTTTCATGCTTGCCTGGTCGTGTTATATGTGTCATGTCGTGTCATGCATGTCATTAATCAACTTGAAAGGAGGGTGATGTAAACCCCCTCTTTTGAGATATGGAATAAGCAACTTGAAGGTTGGGAAGTGTAAACCCCTTCTTTTGCGAAAATGCAATCTTGCTTGACGTGTTCTTGTTCTAGTCTTGTCGTGCTTGTCATGTCATGTTTGTGTCTTGTCGTGTCATGCTTGCCATGTCATGAAATGCATATGCACATGCTTGCTAGCTTGGAATTTAAACATGCTCATGCATGCTTGGGATGTTAGTGCCCTTGAATAGCTTGAAGGGAGGGTGTGTAAACCCCCTCTTAAGAAAATGAGATGCAACTTGCGAGGGAGGGTGGTATAGAGCACCTCTTTTCGAAACATGAAATTAAACTTGCATGATTGAAGGCTCACTAACATCTTGCTTGACTTATTATATTGGAGCAAAGCATATCTTAGGATATGCTCTACCCCTATTACCAACTCTCACGTTTGGCCTTGTCATAGTGGTCTTGAATCGAGACTCTTATAGTTGATTTTCTCAAAAAAAAAACACGGTGTTTTATGCTTGAAAAGCCCTACTCATGGACTACATGTCGTGCTCGTGGTTTCGTGTACATTTAAGAATAACAATGGCACATAATACACTTGCATTTGATCAATAATTAAATCAATTAACAAGCATTTAAATCTATCAACATGCCATTCTAGGAAATAAGGAAGTGTACACATGCATTTTCTAAAAACAATTATCATTTTCTTCATTGTGGTATTTCATCAAACACTTGGTGTGTACATTGTGGTTAACAACTAAATCTTGTATTTTTTTCTACATGAATCTCTTTTCATTTAACCCACATCATGTATGTTCATTATTTAGGTAGAATGCCCTCCCCATTTCAATCATCACAACACAAACAACGGCATCCATTGCCCATTCACAACTCCATCCATACATCCCAACACATTGTTCTTAGAATTTAGGGAAAACCAAGAAAAGAAGAAGAAAATATGACTAGGAGTGTAGAAAAGGGTACCAACCTTCAATAGCATGAAGAAAACCCTTGATTTGGAGTCCCAACTTTGAAGAAGAACCCCCTCTTGGGTTTGAGGAACTCTAGTTGATTTGGGGAAGATCCTTGCTTGAAAATCTTCAAGCTTGAGCTTCCCTTGATCTCAAATCAAAACCCTCTTTAGAGGTTTTTTTTCCCAAATTTCCTCTTGTCCTTTCTCTCCTCTTTCTCCCCTCTAGGTTTAGAAAAGCCCCAAATGAGGTTCCTTAACAAGCCAAGGGTTTTAAAACCTTCAAATTCGGCATCAGCTACCGCGTGTGATCGATCACACACTTAACTGTGATTGATCGCGGATCAGTGCGATCGATCGCACATAGATGCGATCGGTAGCACATGAACCCGAACATTTTTGTCTGATTTCTCTGTCTAATTTCTCCGTGCATGCAATCAATCGTACACTCTTGCAATTGATCACAGATCCTTACGATCTGTTGCACCTGGCATCCTATCTATTGCATATGGTCCAGAATGTTTGGGACCAATTTTACCTGCATGCGATCGATCGCACCTAACTTTCGATCAATCGCACTTCCCAGATTTTGTTGTTTTCTCTCATCTTTCCCCACTTTGGTATTTCGGTCCTAACTTTTGACTCGTTCATCAGATCTTGATGATTCAACTTGCGTTGGATTCGTCATTCGAAGGGAAACAATCCTAGTGGTTTAGAATTTTCAAATTCTATTTTATTTATGGACCATATTGTCCCCAAAGTTGACTAATCTGCAAATGGATTTCGGCAATTCGGATTTTCAATAATTCTGACTTCGGAATTTCAACTTTTAACTCAAGAAAATGGCCTTAAGGCTTTGATACATGACAAAAAAATCTGGAGTGCTACATCCTCCTCCCTTATAAAAATTTCATCCTCGAAATTTTGACAATACTTGCATTACAAAACCAAAAAAAAATTACATGGCATGAACAAAAGCCTATTCAAACAACTCTAGGTACTTCGCTTTGACTTCGGCTTTACGCTCCCATGTGGCCTCTTCTCGAGTATGATGTTGCCATTGCACAAGAACTAATGGGATAGTCTTGTTGCGAAGCAGTTGATCTCTCCGGTCCAAGACTTGAATCGGCTTCTCTACTAGTATGAGATCTTCTCAGATTTCCAACGGCTCATGGTTGATCTCCTGCGAAGGATCGGAGATGTATTTCCGGAGCATCGACACATGAAACATGTTGTGAACTGTGGCTATATGAGTTGGAAGAGCTACCTGGTACACAACTTCACCAACTCTAGTGATAATTTCAAACGGTCCAACATACCAAGGACTAAGCTTGCCTCTCTTTCTGAACCTCATGATCTCCTTGCTAGGAGATATCTTCACAAAGACTTGATCCCCTACCTGGAATTTCAAGTCCTTGCGACGAGTGTCCGCATAGCTCTTTTGATGATCCTGGGCAGCTTTCAACCGATTTTGGATGATCTTGACCTTGTTCGCAGTTTGCTCGATCAACTCAGGATCCAGTACTTTTCTCTCTCCCACTTCATCCCAATAGAGATGAGACTTGTAACTTCGCCCATACAAGGCCTCAAATGGTGCCATCTGGATGCTCACCTGGTAGCTATTATTGTAGGCAAATTCAACCAAAGGCAAGTGCTCTTCCCAGCTGCCCTTAAAGTCTAACATACATGCTTGAAGCATGTCCTCAATGATTTGGTTTACCTTCTCAGTTTGTCCATCTGTCTATGGATGAAAGGCGGTGCTAAAGTCTAATCGGGAACCCATAGCGCTTTGAAAGCTCTTCCAGATCCTGGATGTGAATCTTGGATCCTAATTTGATACAATACTGACTGGCATCCCATGTAACCTAACCACTTCCTTGATATACAACGCCGCTAACTGGTTCGAGTTGAATGTAGTCCGATAGGGCAAGAAATATGTAGACTTCGTCAAACGATCCACCACAACCTATATTGTATCTGAGTTCCTTGCCGTACGTGGCAAGCCAACAATGAAGTCCATGGAGATGTGCTCCCATTTTTACTCGGGAATAGGGAGAGACTGTAAAAGACCTGCCGGTCTCATGTGCTCTACCTTCACTTGCTGACATACCAAGCACCGGAATACATACTCTGCAACATCCTTTTTCATGTTCCGCCACCAAAAGTGTCCTTTGAGGTTCTGGTACATCTTCGTACCTCCAGGATGCACTATATACTTGGAATGAGAGGCTTCATCCATAATCTCCTGCCTCAACTCTACATGGGCAAGGATACACAGTCTTCCACTAAATGTGATAGCACCTCAGCTAGTCAGAGAAAAATCTTCACTTCCCTTGACAACTTCCTTGTTCCAGAAAGCCAAAAGTCAGCATCCGAGGCCTGTAATTCTCGGATCCGATCTAAGATGTATGGTCAAACCGTGATATATGCCAAGACAGGATTACGGACAGAAGCATTCACATTGATGTCTAGGTTTGCCAAGTCTTCCAATAGCTTCCATTCCCAAACCATCATGTGAGCCAACAACCCCGGAGGTCTTCTACTCAAAGCGTTAGCCACTACATTCGCTTTGCCCGGGTGATACTGAATGGAGCAGTCATAGTCTTTTTAGAAACTCCATCCAACGCTGCTACCTCAGATTCAGCTCTTTTTGGGAAAAGAGGTACTTGAGATTCTTATGGTTCGTGAACACATAGAACTCCTCCCCATAAAGGTAATGACGCCAAATCTTGAGTACAAACACGATCGCAGCAAGTTCCAAGTCGTGCGTGGGGTAATTCTTTTCATGCTCTTTCAATTGTCCTGATACATAGGCAATGACCTTGTGCTGCATAAGAACACACCCAAGCCCGATGTGTGAGGCGTCGCTGTACACCTCATAACCACCACGCCTGGACGGCATTGTAAGGACGGGGGCTGTAGTAAGCCTCTTCTTCAGCTCCGTGAAGCTAATCTCGCACTTATCGCTCCATATAAACTTGGCATTCTTCCTGGTCAGATAAGTGAGTGGCGCTGCAAGGCTGGAGAACCCCTCAACGAATCTCCGGTAATCTCCTGCCAACTCAAGGAAGCTGCGGATCTCTGTGACACTCTTAGGCCTTGTCCAATTCATGACTGCCTCTATCTTCTTCAGATCCATCGAGATGCCTTTCGTAGAAACAACGTGGCCTAGGAATGCCACTTTCTCCAACCGAAACTCACACTTGCTTAGTTTGGCCTACAGCATGTGCTCTCTCAGCATTTTCAAAGTAAGGCAAAGGTCTCGTGTGTGATCTTCCCGTGTCTGGGAATACACCAAGATATCATCAACAAATACAATCACGCATCGATCCAAACACAGTCGGAACACCCGGTTCATCAGATCCATAAAGGCTGTCGGCGCATTCGTGAAACCAAAAGGCATCACCAAGAACTCATAGTGTCCGTACCGAGTCCTGAAACCAGTTTTGGGAATATCTTCGGCCTTGATCTTTAACAGGAGGTAACCGGACCGAAGCTCAATTTTAGAGAAAAAATTTGCTTCCTTTAACTGATCGAACAAGTCATCAATCCTAGGCAATGGATACCTATTCTTTATTGTGACCTTGGTCAACTACCTGTAATCGATGCACATCCGCATCGAGCCATCCTTCTTCTTGAAAAATAGCACCGGGGCACCCCATAGTGAGACACTTGATCGAAAGAAACCAAGGTCTTGCATCTCCTCCAATTGAGTCTTTAACTCCTTGAGTTCAATTGGGGCCATCCTGTACAGAGCCCGGGAGATGGGAGCTGTGCCTGGTGCAAGCTCGATCATAAATTCAATCTCCTTATCTGGGGGTAAACCTAGCAACTCCTCTGGAATTACATCTAGGAATTCGCTCATGACTGGAATAGTCAAAGAGTCCTTTGCTTCGAGATTCACTAGACTCAACACCGCAAAGCGGGCGATATCTTTACTTCTCAACCCCCGAAAATGAAATGGCTTCCCTTCCACCGGCTTAAAGAGTATCATCTTCTCAAAGCATGCCACCTGACCATGGTGAGTTGCTAACCAATCCATCCCCAAGATGACGTCGAAATCCTGGAATCCAAGGACGATGAGATTAGCTACCAATTCGTGGCTTCCAACTTGAACTGTACTACCTCTTAAAATGCTATCTGCTACCATTGTCTTGCCGAGAGGAGTCAAAATGAATAACTCCAGTTTCAGTTGACTAGGCTCTGTAGAAAAGCCTTGGAAAAAAACTCGGCGAGACAAATGAATGAGTACACCCGGTGTCAATCAACACTCTAGCCAAACATTCATTAATTAACAAAGTTCCTGAAATTATAACTAGCTAAGTCAATCCAAGCATCAACATCATATATATATATATATAGGTATATATCTATATAACATGCCATATACGTACCCAATTTAATAATACATAACAAAACAATCATGGATAATTAAATAAAACTACAACTGCGTACCTTGCACTACAACGTCAGATGCAAGTGCATCACCCTCTGTCAAGGCGAATACTTGCCCCTGGTTCGTTTAGCGAGGTAGAGGTGCAGACCGTGCAGGCTGGTAGGACGCCTGGTATGATCCTGCTGGGCAGACTGGGGGCCTAATCCCCTACGACTGGCCTGGCAAATGCCTCATCGGGCAATCCCTGATCATGTGGCCCTGGCAACCACCCGATGCTTTCCGGCAATCTCCTGCCGGGTGCCTTCGGCCGTAAGATTTGCAGACCTCATATGTGTAAGTCGAAGGGGCCGGAGGTGGAGCGTACTTTACTGCTGGAGGTTCAATGTGCCATGGGGCTTGTAGAGCTTGAGGTCGTGGTGCCTGAGGCATGTAAGGTCGTGGGGCTGGAGGAGCATAAGATGGCCTCTTTGGTGGTGCTGGCCACGCATACTGGGGTGGTGCTGGCCTGGTATACTGATACGAGGCAGGCCGAGCCCTCTTCTCTGGCGGTGCAAAGCTGCTGGATTGGCCTTTCGCCAAATCCCTCTTCCTCACAACAGCCTCCGAGTTAGTCTCAACCAACAAGGCTTTATCCACCACTTCGGCGTAAGTGGCATGCCTGAAGACCGAGACTCGGTCCATAATGAAGTATCTGAGCTCTTGCTCAAACCTCCTCGCCTTCATCACCTCGGTGGGGATCATGTGAGGCACGAATCTTGAGAGCTCTGAGAACTTGACCTCATACGCGGCCACAGTCATAGAACCCTGCTCGAAGTTGATAAACTCCCTCTCCTTCTTTTCCCGAGCTCCAACCAGGAAGTACATCTTATAGAAGGTATCCATGAATGTAGACCCGGGATTTTAACCCCCATTCCTGATCAGGATTGAACCTGAGGAGGAATAGTGCTAAAAATACAGAATTAAAGTAGAGAAACCATAAGAGAAACTTGAAATTTCATTTATATGCTAATCAGATATCATATGAATAATAATGTACATGTTAAAATAAGCAGAGACAAGATAGGAGCTCTATCCTAGGTGAGCTGAACCCGATCAGGGTTGCCTACGTATCCACTGTTAGTGGAATCAAGCTACACATAGTTCTAGATGAGTAGTTGATGGTTTAATTTGTTTGGATTGTGGGTGTTTGATAGGCTAAGATTTTTCTTTGGATGTTAAGATGTTTTTGAATGGTTTGGGCTCCTATTCAGGAGCTCTTGGGCCTTTTATGCTCTTGCCGGGGAGCATCTAGACAGTTTTAGCTCATGTCAAGGAGCATTTGGTTGGGTTAGGGTTTGATAGGATTTGAACTAGAGTTTGACCGAGATTCGGATAGGTGGGTAGGGTTTGAACCAGCGTTTGAACTGAGGTTTGGACAGAGTTTCGGCTAAGGTAAGTAGGTTTGAACCGAGGTTCGGATAGAGGTTCGGCTAGGTGGGTAGGGTTTGAACCAGGGTATGAACCGAGGTTCGGACAAAGGTTCGGCTAAGTTTGAACCGAAGTCCGGGCAGAGGTTCGACTAGGATAGGCTAAGTTTGAACTGAAGTTTGGGCAAAGGTTTGACTAGGGTAGGCTAAGTTTGAATCAAACCAAGCAGGGATTCGACAGGGCAAGCAATTAAAATAATTTTAAAAAGTAATTAAAAAGCTAATTGAACTATTAAAATACAAAGTAAAACAGAGTTTTGGAGAAAAGTTACCTTCTGGGAATTCTGAAAAGATTTCTAAAAAGGGGTCTTGAGAATCGACCCTTTGCAATCGACTTTCTTAGGAAGCCGAGCGCACTAAGAAGAACTTTGAAATCGAAAAGGGAGAGAGAGGGAGAAGGAATTTGTGAGAAATGAAGGAAGAGAGGGGGGGTATTTATAGTGTTTCAGAATAGTGCCCGAGCCATTTTAAAGGGCGTGATTTAATATATTTTAATGAATAGTATAGCGGTGTGAACAGTGGGACGGCAACGCGGATAACACTAAATCCACGCCGTTTTAAAAGGTGAGATTTAATATATTTTATTATGGACAGATAAAATAATAAAAAACAAAGTTTGTAGTGTAAGTGGGGCCCACATGGTCCCACACCTTTTACAAGGGTGAGGTTGTCCCTTGGGCCTGTTTGGCCCTTCAAAAAACTTTTTCTTGGGTTTTTTAGGTTTATGCTCCTATTTGCCAAAAAACTGTTTTTGTCGTTTTAAGCCCATTTTGAGCTCGAAAATAGCCAAAATTGAACCGAAAATTTTGTAAAATTATTTTAGATGAAATTATAACTTTTGAGCACTTTTCAGGGGTATTTTGGTCATTTTACACCGTAGGGGCATTTTGGTCATTTTTTAGCTTTAAGCCTGATTTAATCCCAAAAACAACCGAAATTGAACTCATAAAATCCAGAAAAATATTTTAGATAAAATGTGAGTTTTTCAAAACTTTTCAAGTTTATTTTGGTCATTTTTTACCTCAGGGGCATTTTGGTCATTTTTTACCTCAAGGGCGTTTCTGCAAACCGAAGCACAGGGAATGAGGGTTTTTAAAGGTGTAGAAAGAGAAAAGAGGTGGGAAAAATTGGGGTGTTTACAGTTACCCCGCTTTGTTAGAGCGTGCAGGCACGTGAGCGCCAAAGGTTGATAACGCTTCAATTTTGCATGCATGTGTGTTGAAAACCTGTAAATCATAAGAAAAGATAAATTTTGCTTAGACTGCTTGCCATAGACTGGATGATTGATGGGTGATAGAGGAAGGGTGTGCTCGTGCTAAGTCGGCACTTGCTGGGGATGGAGAGGGTTTTGGTGTATGAAGCCGTTTGCTAATCGACCACATGACCAAATAGCGGGGTGCATGATACAAGTGGGTGAGATGCAAATGAATGATGATTGTTGCAAAATTGGCTTCACAAGAAGCCATAATTGATGATCGATCAGATAACAATTTCAGTTACTCCTTGAAGAGTGAGCAAGCAATGCAGTGCGGTGAAGTGTGCAAGACTGGCTTCACAAAAAGCTACAACTGATGGTCAATCAGACAACCATGTCAGTTACTCCTCTAAGAGTGAGCAAGTAATACCATGCAGTGCCGTGAAGTGTACAAGACTGGCTTCACAAGAGGCCGTAACTAATGGTCGGTCAGACAACCGTGTCAGTTAGTCCTTTAGGAGTGAGCAAGTAATGTCGTGCACTGCGGTGAAGTGTACAAGATTGGCTTTATAAGAGGCCGTAACTGATGGTCAATCAGACAACTGTGTCAATTACTCCTTTAAGAGTGAGTAAGTAAATGCAGTGATGTGTGTGAAGTGTGCAAGACTGGTTTCACAAGAGGCCACAACTGATGGTCGATCAGACAAGCATGTCAGTTACTCCTTTAAGAGAAAGCAAGTAATGCAGTGTAATGTGTGAAGAGTGCAAAACTGGCTTCACAAGAGACCGCAACTGATGGTTGATCAAACAACCGTGTCAGTTACTCCTTTAAGAGTGAGCAAGTAATGCAATGAAGTGTGTGAAGAGTGCAAGACCGGCTCCACAAGAGACCGCAACTGATGGTTGATCAGATAACCGTGTCAGTTACTCTTTTAAGAGTGAGCAAGTAATGCAGTGCAGAGTGTGAAGTATAGAAGACTGGCTTCACAAGAGGCCGCAACTGATGGTTGATCAGACAACCGTGTTAGTTACTCCTTTAATAGTGAGCAAGTAGTGTAGTACAGTGAAGTGAAATGTGAACATGTGGTGAAAGATACAAATGAGTAAAGGTTGGTTACACAACCAGCTTCATGGGGGGCTACAACTGAAGGTCAATCAGACAACCGTTCAGTTACACCTTCAAAAAAATGGGTAAGATGCAATTAGTGCTGACAACTGCGCGATTACCCCACTGGGTAAGATGCCATGGTGCAGACAATCACACAGTTGCCTCACTGGGTACTATGCTATGGTATAGACAACCACACGGTTGCTTCGCCTGGTACTATGCCATGGTGCTAACAACCGTGCGGTTGCCCCACTGGGTACTATGCCATGGTGCTAACAATTGCGCGGTTGCCCCATCAGGTACTATGCCATGGTGCTGATAACCGCGCGGTTGTCTCACAGGGTACTATGCTATGTTACTGACAACCGTGCGGTTGTCCCATCGGGTACTATGCCATGGTGCTGACAACCAAGCGGTTGCCCCACTGGGTATTATGCCATGGTGCTGATAACCACACGGTTGCCTCACCTGGTACTATGCAATGGTGCAGACAACCACACGGTTGCCTCATCGGGTACTATACCATGGTACTGACAACTGCGCGGTTGCCTCATCGGGTACTATGCTATGGTGCTGACAACCGTTCAATTACCCCACCGGGTATCATACCAGAAAGATGAATGAAGTCAGATTTGAAGGGATTGCACAACCACTTCAGCACAAATAAGCAAGCAGATGTATAAATGGAGATAGCCACACGACTAGTCCACGAGCAAGTGTATAAGCAAGCAGATGTATAAGTGGAGATAGTCGCATAGCTAGTCCAGAAGCAAGTTTGTAAGCAAGCAGTGTATGATGAATGGAGACAAGCACGTGGTTGTTCCATTTTACAAACAAAGATGTATGAATGGGGAAAGCCACACGTCTAATCCATTAGAAAGAAAAATGTAAGGTGATATTCGCTTAAAAGTGTTTGTTTTTCATGATTATCCTTTTAGCATTATCGCACTCTTTTACGTAAAACTTGCATTTTTACAAACTTTTCTACGTAAGAGTTCCCTCTATTGCATAACACACACATTTCTGGTAAAAATGGTATATTTGCATAGTTTAAACACATTTCTGAAAGTCTAGATACTGAGCCATTTCAATAAACTCTCATTACATGTTTTAACTGTCTCAGGAACCCTAACTGGACAATTTTCAAGGACCGGAGGACGTAGTTAAGCATCAAAGCCCATTACTGATGACTAAAGAGCCAACAGGCTATACCAAGTAGATGCAGGCCAAGTATGGGCTAAGCCAAGAGATCACAATTACATAATGAGGCCTAGGGAGCTGAAGAGTCGATTTCCAAGAAAGAGGACTTGCGTAATAAAGATCACTATATAAGACAAAGGAGAAAAGCTTGCTTAGTTGGTGAAATCTATGGGAGTCTTGTTAGAGACCAGGGTTCAAAACCTCTTGCCATCATTTTCTCTTCTTTTTTCTCTTTTATTTCTCAAAACCCTAATCTCTCTCTCCTAACCCTATTCGTCAACCTTAATCATCTTAGCCGTCCATCCTTACTTTTCAAAACCCTAGTTAGTTCAAAAACCCTAATCCCATCTCTTTTTCCTAAACCTAGCCACCCATCTCATTTTCTTTCAAAACCCTAATCCCCTTCCATTTCTTACTTTCTTTCCTAATTTCTCTCCCATCCTAACAACTCACTTTTCAAAAGTGAAACCCTAATTTCTCTTTTTCTCTACGAAATCCTAGCCGTCCATCTCATCACACCCTCTTTCTCTCCAAACCCTAACTATGATCCTATATAACCTACACCATCTCTTCCTCTAAAAAATGGTTCTTTCCCCCCTAACTTCTCTTCTCATCTCTCTCTCATTTCTCAATCCCTTTTCTCTCTCTCTCTCTCTCTCTCTCTCTCTCTCTCACACACACCTCTCTCATCTTTCTCTCATCTCTCAAGTCCCCTCTCATCTCACGGCTTCTCAACCTCATCAAGGCGGACACATCTCCGGCAATCACCTACACCGGTGGGAGCAATACATTGTCACATTTGGCATTTTTTTTAAGGTTGTTCTTGCATTAATTTTAATTAAAGGTTTGTAGTGACTTGTGGTTTAATTAATAAAATTCTTTAATGTTGATTAGTTTGTGCTTACATATCATGCCTTTTAATTTATGTTATTTATTTCATTAGTAGATCTTGATAATCTCTTAAAAAAAAATTGTTTTAAAAATCAATCCACCCTTCTCATCTCTCCACCATTTTAATCTTTTCTTTATTTTATTTTATTTTATTTTCTTTATCTAACCTCGAGTGAGGATTCGACATCCGACACAAGCCCTATACCATTCTCATATGTTTGCAGGTCTCGGATTAATTTAAGTGTTGAAATAGGGTGATTCGTTTCAACGACTGAAAAACCTTGTTTCAAATGGCGCCGTTGCCGCTCGGGTGAAGGAAGTGCATAAAGAAAGAAGAAAAATTTTCGGAAAAAAAAAAAAAAAAAAAACAAGGGATTTGGGATCCCCTTCTTCTCTTTCTTTTCTACTTGGTTACTTTTATTTTTATTTATTTTTAAGCCTCGGATGGCCGAGTGCAACTTGTAATAATTTAGGACTTTCTACATCTTTTTTTTATTTATTATTTTTAGATATGTGTTCAAGGGCTTAGGAACCCTTGAGCGAAAAAAAAAAAAAAAAAAAACAAAGAAAAAAAAAAAACAGCAAAAAAAAAAGTGTTAGGTTTAGATTTACATTATGTTTTTTTTAGTTGATTAGTATTTTGGGAATTATTGCTTTTGGAGACTTTTCAAATAAGAATTTTGTTAATTTTAGGCATTCTCCCATATCTTTTAGAGATTTAGCATATTTTTTTGGAAATTTCTAATTTTCAAAAAAATTTCTAAATCTTTATGGTGGAAAAAGTCTATCTTTAACACAATTCCATTTTAGGAAGTTTGCCCTGATTTCACCAATTTAAATTGGAAGGTTTCTAAAACTTGAGGGAAAATTTAGAATTAGTAGTTCCCTAAATTTGGAAATTAATTAATCTGCCTAATTTACTGAATGTTGTGTGCAACCCCTTAAAGGCAGCCACCTTCCAAAAATAATTCTCAATCACGTGACCTATATTTTATTGTGCACTAACTTGTGCGCAGGGAAGGAGTGTGAGTAGGGAGTACTAGCTCGGAGTGGGCCCAAGCCCATTACCCCTCCCTACCTCACAGAGGTGACCCCGTGGCATAGCCCACGGGTAGGTACGTGTTCTATACCTCGCTTGAAAGCGATCCCGGGTGTTGATTGAGTATCTAGGTGGTGATTGTTTATTTGCCTTTGTACAACTTTTTCGAACTGCGTGGATGGCCGAAAAATACATTAATTAAAGAGCAAACCCAGCTCTACTTGAAATTGGTGGGATTTCATCACCCACCTCATCACTCCAACTGTGTGAACCCAAAAGCAATTTAATAAAATGAACCAAGATTTAGAGCCAAATTTAGCTCGGTGTTCATAGGACCATCACAAAATCAGTGAATCCTTCATTTTTGAGTCGAATAAGACCACGAGCGCGGGTCCCTGTTTCCTAACATACCCACAGGTCCCTACTACTTTAGTATACTGAGCTCTTAAGTGGCCTCGTCAAAATCTTGTTGGTTAACTGTGCTTGTTGACTTAGGAACACAATCTAGCCCAAGTTATTCTTTCGGGAATACACTTGTCAAACTACTTGACTGATCCGGCTAGTCTGGGATGTACTTAAGCTTGCCATTGTGCAACACGTCTGTCTAGGCTACGGATTCTCTTGTAGTTAACTCGTGTTAGTACTGGAAGGTTAACTTGTAAGTGAAACCTTTGTGGGGAACCCTAGAGTGCAAGTCAGTCCGGCGGATTAAACAAGATAAAATCAGTGGTCCTGCCCACTGTCATAATCTACTTGCCCACGCAGATAAAAAGATAAAGCCCAGAAAACTGTTGATTGTTTAGCTTTGGCTTAGGGTTATCTTTGTGTTCTGTGCGCATCATATAAATTAACTCAGGTTAGTGACTCCTTTGGTAATTTTTTGCCAGCTCTAGGGCGTATTCTTCAAACATATGCCCAGTTAGGTTCGGCCCATCAACGTTTGATTCGATCTGAGAGTCATTCAAATCCGGGAATTAGCCTCAGCTTCTTCACCTTCCTCATCCTCTCCATGGCAGCAGAAAGGCTTCTTATTGAGACTTATGAAAATTTCTATAGCCAAAGTTTCTATTGCCATGACTCCTATAACCCAAATTCCTATTGCCAAACTTATCATCCAGATACTTGGAATCATCATTCCAGTTTCTCTTGGGAGAAAGAGTCTGTTCCACAACAGCAACCATACCATAGCACATATCATTCCGGGTTTAACCAATCTGATATATAGTATGATGGACAGTACGCACAGTCGTTGTACCAGCAATTCACCCAAAATTCTTATTTTGATCAACAGAGTGCCCTCCCGACTCTTCAATCCTAGAATGAGTATACATTGATGAGCTCTAATTGTGAATTGGTACCTGAGCTTCCCTTCTCTACTCCTCCACAATCTACTCCTAAACTTGGTCTAGAAGACCTTCTCTCTTAGTTTATGACCAGGCAAGAACAAGCCCTCCAACGTCTAGAACAACGTCTGGATCAATTAGAAGCTGAGAGAGAGATAGGTAACTTCCCAAGCCAAACAATTCAAAATCCAATTGAACAGGAGATAGTTTTTGAAGTTGAATTACAGTCAAAGAACCATAATTTTCAAGGAGAGATCCAAGCTGATATCTCCCTCGGTTCAGGTAAAACTATTGATATAGGAGTACCACCATCCTTGGTGCCCTCAAAAGCACCACCTTCTAACCTTAGATCAGAGAATCCCAATTTCACATTCAACTCTGATGCTTCTACGTCTGCACCCAAATCTGATATTTCTGTGCAGATACCTCAGGCTGAGGACAAGCCCATTTGTCCATTGAAACCACCTTTCCCAGAAAGGCTTGTCCAGAATAATCGGGACCAAAAAATTTTAGAGATCAAAGAAGTCTTGAAAAACTTACTAATCAATATCCCGTTCAAGCAGATTCCACACTATGCAAAGTTCCTCAAAGACTTATTCATAGTCAAGCTATGTACACAAGCATCTAAGGATCCATTTCTAGTTGAAAAGGCCACTGTGTTCAAATTCAAGGATCCTGGAAGCCCTACTGTTCAGTGCATCATAACAAACGATTTCATCTGTACGATTTTGCTAGTCCTAGGAGCTAGTGTGCATCTCTTGAGTTTCTCAGTCTATCAACCGTTAGGCTTAAAGGACATACAACCTACGGGGGTTATTCCAAAGCCGGTGGTTGGTGTGGGTTGAGATCGATCTTATCGATCCTCTCTGTGAAGACTGATGACCTACTCAGTCTCTCTGTGTTTCCAACTTGTTTGGGGGTGCATTTATGTACCCCCTTTGTGTCTGGCTGAAGACGTTAAACTTAGCGCTGTCGGAAAGGCAATTCCGAGATTCATGAGTCGCATGATTATCTTGCATATATTTTGGCACTATTTTTCAGGTTGTACGGGTCTCATTACTTTTGCAGATACCTACCAGTGTACAATTTCAGCCAAGCTAGTAATACCCTTCCTCAACTTTTGCATCTTGTAGTCCACAGTCATATCTTTTTGTCTCGGTCATAAGCACCGAGGACGGTGCTATCTTTTGTTTGGGGGTGGTATTTTCCAAAACTCATGTTTTCCCTTTGAAAAAAAAAAAAATGTTTTCTTTTGCTAACTCTTTGGAGCTTTAGAGACTGTGAAAGCTTCCGGCCTGTCCCGTAGGCCGCCTAGGAGGCAGAACTCTGGGTTTTGCGGGTAGGATATATAGGCTTATTTTCTTGTTATTAAAAAAAAAAAAAAGGGAAAGAAAGAGTTTTTCTAGTACTTTCAAAAAAGTTTTCAAGTAACTTTACAATGATGAGACCAAAACTAACCGTTAGTCTACTTATTGAAAGGGATATCATCTTTTGAAATACAAGTTAGCACTTAGTTCAGTACTACTTTGGATTGAGATGCTTAGAAAATTCAGATTCGGCACAAAATTGCACAAAATCAACATCAGAGTCATCCTAAGTTCAGATTCTCTAGAGATCCTAGAAGAATATTTGTGGAGACCTAACCCAGTGAGCTTTTGAGCATTTCATCATTTCAGAGGGTTATACAAAGATTCCGAGTCACAAGTTGACTCACAATTTCTTCCAGCCCACACATATTCCTTTGAGAGATCTCATTAATTCTTAATTTGATCATTAAACTTGGAATGACATCAAACATTGGGTCATTACAAAAGAACTTTCTCTATATCCATTCGAGACATTAGACATGATAGTGCAACCCTAGAAAATGATATAGGCCATGTTTGTAACCTGTCAGACTTTTTAGCTTACCTAACTTTTTATATCTATAGAAAACCCTTTTGAGCCTTTAATGAAAACCTTTTCTTGTCAACCCATTAACCGAAAACCCAATCCAGATAAGAAATATGACTCGCGACCCTATTTCTGAGAAGGATAAAAGAGTAAGTGGTTTGGGTACACCATGAAAGATTGAAATCAAGAAAGGAAAGAAAAACCAAGTGGGTTCGAACTGAAAAAGAAAATATGGAAAGCTGAAAAACAATATTGAGAAATCTCAAACAGATCAAAAATGAAAGAAGGAAAAGAAAAAGGAACTGGTGTTACTCCCTCAAGAAAAATTGTAAAGAATATTGAGATATCCTCTCAGAACTTTGAATCCCTATGTCTTTTTTTTTCCTAAACCGATCCCAAGCCTCAATACAACCTAGTAAAGTCCTACTTGATTCTGGGTTAGCACAATCATAGGATGTAGAGAATGGAGAAAGAGAAACTATAGAGTTTGATCTAACGTTCCGAGTGACATGATATTCCTATCATGAGATCTTCTTATTTTCTAATGTCCTCCTTTCTAGACAATATATGTGATATTTGCCTGTTTTCATCAATATATCTCTTCACATATAACTTGAGAGAAAAGAAATAAAACCATTTCTGAGTGATTCACTTCTGAGTGGTATACAAGTGAGAATTGAGGTCAAGACATACAATCTTAGAGGTGATCTGAAAATCTCTATTGCCGGATAATGATGATATTGATCACACACACACACGCTGAAGCTGACTTTTCTTGTGTTCAATGTCCATCTGTATTCTTGCTGAAACTTACTGACTGAGTTCTAATTTGTAAATATTTTGTTACATCCTTGAAATAATTTGACAAACGGAGTTTTCTCTGAGTAAAAAGAAACAGTGTGTAGCATGTGTCAAACCCTTTCAAGCTCCATTTTTTCGCACTAATTGCCAAGGACTGGCAATATGCTGGTTGGGGGTTGTGATATTCGCTTAAAAGTGTTTGTTTTTCACGATTATCCTTTTAGCATTATCGCACTCTTTTACGTAAAACTTGCATTTTTACAAACTTTTCTACGTAAGAGTTCCCTTTATTGCATAACACACACATTTCTGGTAAAAATGGTATATTTGCATAGTTTAAACACATTTCTGAAAGTCTAGATACTGAGCCATTTCAATAAACTCTCATTACGTGTTTTAACTGTCTCAGGAACCCTAACTGGACAATTTTCAAGGACCGGAGGCCGTAGTTAAGCATCAAAGCCCATTACTGAAGACTAAAGAGCCAACAGGCTATACCAAGTAGATGCAGGCCAAGTATGGGCTAAGCCAAGAGATCACAATTACATAATGAGGCCTAGGGAGCTGAAGAGTCGATTTCCAAGAAAGAGGACTTGAGTAATAAAGATCACTATATAAGACAAAGGAGAAAAGCTTGCTTAGTTGGTGAAATCTATGGGAGTCTTGTTAGAGACCAGGGTTCAAAACCTCTTGCCATCATTTTCTCTTCTTTTTTCTCTTTTATTTCTCAAAACCCTAATCTCTCTCTCCTAACCCTATTCGTCAACCTTAATCATCTTAGCCGTCCATCCTTACTTTTCAAAACCCTAGTTAGTTCAAAAACCCTAATCCCATCTCTTTTTCCTAAACCTAGCCACCCATCTCATTTTCTTTCAAAACCCTAATCCCCTTCCATTTCTTACTTTCTTTCCTAATTTCTCTCTCATCCTAACAACTCACTTTTCAAAAGTGAAACCCTAATTTCTCTTTTTCTCTACAAAATCCTAGCCGTCCATCTCATCACACCCTCTTTCTCTCCAAACCCTAACTATGATCCTATATAACCTATACCATCTCTTCCTCTAAAAAATGGTTCTTTCCCCCTAACTTCTCTTCTCATCTCTCTCTCATTTCTCAATCCCTTTTCTCTCTCTCTCTCTCTCTCACACCTCTCTCATCTTTCTCTCATCTCTCAAGTCCCCTCTCATCTCACAGCTTCTCAACCTCATCAAGGAGGACACATCTCTGGCAATCACCTACACCGGTGGGAGCAATACATTGTCACATTTGGCATTTTTTTTAAGGTTGTTCTTGCATTAATTTTAATTAAAGGTTTGTAGTGACTTGTGGTTTAATTAAGAAAATTCTTTAATGTTGAATAGTTTGTGCTTACATATCATGCCTTTTAATTTATGTTATTTATTTCATTAGTAGATCTTGATAATCTCTTAAAAAAAAATTGTTTTAAAAATCAATCCACCCTTCTCATCTCTCCACCATTTTAATCTTTTCTTTATTTTATTTTATTTTATTTTCTTTATTGCACTAACCTAACTAACCCCGAGTGAGGATTCGACATCCAACACAAGCCCTATACCATTCTCATATGTTTGCAGGTCTCGGATTAATTTAAGTGTTGAAATAGGGTGATTCGTTTCACCGACCGAAAAACCTTGTTTCATAAGGGTTAGTGAGGATTGGTTACACAACCGTCCTCACCGGGTATGATTGCAAAGCAAGCAAATGAATGCGATATATATATAAATGGAGATAGCCACACGGTTGGCTTAGAAGCAAGCAAAATGTAAATGCATGAAAGGGGATAGCTACGTGGCTTACCCATAAGCAAGCAAATGAATGATGGGGTATGAGGATTGAGAGAGTTGAGCATGACCTTGAGCCTCCATCTGATATCTACCCTTTGCCTGATGTATCAAAACTGCACTGAGGTTATGCCTGGATTTGTCCAACTGAAATAATCTGCTAGGATAATCTGCTTGGACCAGTCTTAAGTTCTGGAGATCCGATTGCACCACCGAAAGGATTAGCCAAATTTGAGCTGACTTACACGAGGATATGACTCTGACCGACTGACTTGACAAGATAGACAGATGTCTCGATGATAGACTAACAGACTGAAAAATTGACATAAGTAACTTGAAAGATGTTCGATATTGCCTGTTGATGGGAAGCCTAGCTAGGATTCTTTTGCCTTAGAAAGGAATTGAATAAGTATGGGTTGATTGCTTCTGAGATAGATAGGTAAATCCACTCCTAGATGTCCTCGCCACAAGCCTGATGCATAAGATAGAGCTTGACTGTTTTAGCTGATTGTTGCTGGTGGCGCTTGATATGAAAGCTTACATTTTACGATTTTTCCTTTTTTTCCCCTGCTTAACAGATTTTACCAGGACTGGGTTCACATTATTTTTGCACACTAGTAGGATTGATAATTCCATACTAAGCCCGTGAAATCAGAAATTTGTCTTTATCCCTTTTTTGCCCTTAGAATGACCAAGTCTTGGGGTCACATAATTTTTGCGCAATGAGGCCGTTTCCGGTTTTCACTCATGCTTGCATAATTGACTAATTTGTTTCCTTTTTTTCCCCTAACATCAATGTCAGGGCTGGGCTCGCATAATTTTTTCACCTCAGTGCCATTTCTGGTTTTCACTAGGCCTGCGATTTCTGATAAGCTGATCTGTCTTCTCCCGTCATTGCCTGGTAAAGTGGTAAAGATTAATGCTTCTGACCACTGATGCTCAAGACCTTTCAAAGATCAAGGAGGGCTTAGTTACTAGGATGAAACATTGTAGGGCACTCTAAAATGTTTATTTATTGCTGCACGCAGAGATAAAACCAGTAGGCTTCTCTTCATTATTTTGGAAATTTGCCATTTTCGCTCTTTTTTTTGTCGGCTCTTTGTGCTCTGTTTAGAGATAGCAATCTGGTATTGATGAAAATTTGCCATAATGTGACCGAACCTATTTTTATGTTGCCTCCGTATCCATGATCAGTGGAATCAGGTCATGTCGTAGTTCAAAATAAGCTTTGCTTTTGATTGGTTGAATTCTGCTCTGTTGATTTGTCATTCATAGGGTGCCTCAATGTATGGGTTTAGAAAGAAAGGCTATTAGGCTCAATGGGCTAACTAGCGTATGTTATTGCATGGGTACGAAAGAGATTTTTAAGGGTTAACCAAGGATGGCCTCCTATCTTTCCTTTGATTGATCAAGTGCATGTGTGGTCATTGCATTATCCTTATTCAAATATGCTTGATGCTTGATAGCTCGGGGAGGTCTTCGTTGCTCCTTTGCTTCTTGTCTTCTAATGGATTGGTAGCTCGCCTTGAAACCTTTGGGGTCAGAGTACCTTTCTAATTCGTGAGAAAGTCATGAGTTTTTAGATTACTCACCCAATGATCAATTGTCCTTTGCAGGCTTAGAATCTAGTTCAGTTCCCAAAACTAGGCATCTTGGAGTAATAAGCAGGACATATTTAACAAAACTGGGAGATTTCATT
Source organism: Tetracentron sinense (assembly GCA_015143295.1). Classification (NCBI taxonomy): domain Eukaryota; kingdom Viridiplantae; phylum Streptophyta; class Magnoliopsida; order Trochodendrales; family Trochodendraceae; genus Tetracentron; species Tetracentron sinense. The sequence continues at coordinate 20,714,249 of CM026563.1, read as the reverse complement.
AGAGTATGAAAGGATGTGTAGACTCAATTACGGAAGATAAAGACAGGTGGCCACTGGCCAATATGCTAACTGACCGGGAAAACTTCAACTTAGGCCATTATGGCCATTTGCAAAAAGAGAAATTAAGGAATAAACCAAAAAGACAAAAAAAAACTGGTGAGATTGCTTAAAGTCGGCTATAGAGTGGCTTAGGCTGGTGCGCCTCAATTTCCTGTTGTTGTATGATTAGAGAGAGGGGCCTAGTTGATGTCGGTGTTCCCTGGTTCAAACTGAATCTTTCTCGTTTCAAGCAGGTCTTGGATTGTATGCTTTAGATCAAAACACATATCAGTGGAATGCCCCGAGGCTTGATGATACCCACAATGCTGGTCAGCCCTATATGTCCTTGGCAGCGTGATTGGTGGCAGCTTGAGTTCCTTCAGTGTGAACAATTTCTTATTTAGTAGATAAGGGAGGAGTTGCGTCATGGTATATGGCATAGGAGTGAAGACTCTTCTCCTTTTCTGCTCAAATGTCATCTGCTGTGAGGGAAGTTGTTGCTGAGTCAGCTCGGGTTGTCGAGGTTGCTAGGATAAATGGGGAATATGGATAGGCATTGTTTTCATTTGTACCTCATCCTCTCTTCTCCGTGTATCTCTTCGCGGTGGTTGAGGATGACTAGAGGATGACACTCCCTTGGATCCTGAGAACATGTCAACTGCTCCAACGTCTCCCATTGTAGGCTCAATCCTGGCCCCACATTTGGCCATAGTGCTGAAATTAGAAATATGTTGGGCTGCTAGCAGAGTCTTGAATGGATGCTTGAGTGTGTGGAGGAATGTGGTCACCAACTCATCCTCGGATAGAGAAGTGTTCATCTTCCAACATTTTCCCTCCATCGAATAGAATATTCGATAAATGATTCATTCTCTCTTTGAGTCATTCTCTCTCGATCTGCTCTCTGTGGGACCAAGTCAATGTTGTAGGAGTATTGAGCAACAAACGCTTCACAGAGGCCTTCTTATGTGCAGACCTTAGCTGGGTCAACCTTGGTGAACCACTATAGGGCTGGTCCCTTCAAACTTCTCTGAAATAGCTACACCCGCAGCTTGTCACCGTGCTCTAGTTGGAACTCTCCACAGTAAACTTTTAGGTGTGTCTCTGGGCATCCTTTTCCATTATATTTCTCAAATTTGGACATTTTAAAGTCTTGAGGCAATTGAATCCCCGGATGCAGACAGATATCTCGGAACTTAGTGGATGCTAAACTGTAGGACCCCTGGGCCCTCTTCACCAATTGTGCTAACCTCTCAATCCTGTCCTTGTAGAAGTCTGGGGTGTGGGCTGAGCTGGTTGATATGTCTGGTTGCTCTGTATTCTGTGTAATCCTCGTCTCCTCCTCCTCATACTGGTCAATGCGTGGTGGTGGGATGTTGAAAGATGATTGGTTCAACGGTAATGGATCGTGAGATGGTCGTTGTGAAGGTGATGGCTTGTGAGATGGTGGATTTGGACGTGGTGGGTTGTGAGAGGGTGGATTTGAAGGTGGCGGGTTGTGAGATGGTGGATTTGAAGGTGATGAGTTGTGAGATGGTGGATTTGGAGGTGGTGGATTGTAAGAGGGTGGATTTGAAGGTGGCGGGTTATGAGATGGTGGATTTGGAGGTAATGGGTTGTGAGATGGTGGATTTGGAGGTGATGGGTTGTGAGATGGTTGATTTGATTGGTTTAAGGGGAGTGGTTCGATGATCGGGATAGAAGAGGAGGACGATTGCTTCCCATTCACGGCATTCAAGATATCCTTCATGATGTTTTTCAGCTCTAAGATGCCTTATTCAATTCCAAATACCCTCACCTCTAAATCAGGGATTTGCTGCAGTATATGTTGAGGTGATTCTGGGCTATCAGGGTTGGTTTCCAAACCTTCTACAACTGGCTCATCTCAATTAGTCAATCTCGTGCTTATCGGAGTCATCTCAAAGAGGGAAAATAGCTTAGTACCGCTTTTGCTCAGGATGCAATGAACTGGGTGATAATAGGAGATAGGTATAGATGGGTTAGATGACGGTCAAGATGCTGAAGGAAGATTGAATTAAGACAATGATGAAAGTAGTGATGCGACACACATATGATCTAATGGATGGTCATGAATATGAATGTACACAAATGATGGACGTAGACAGTCCTTAGACTAACGCACATAATTTGAATTGTTAGCATGTTAAATGGTGTTGATACATACAAATGAAATGAATGAATTTTAATTGAAAGAAATGAATTTTTAATAAATTGAAGTGAATGAACTGAGTATGTATACTCAGGTAAGGGTAAGTCAGCTTAATGTGTGTGACCCAATGGGGTGAGTGGACAGAGGTCCATTTCACTAATCTGGGTTGTTGGGAGCCAGAGCTCAATGGGTCAAGATCAAATATGAATCAATGACTTCTTCACATGATTCGTTTAGAGTATAGGATTTTAACCCTCACAACATCTTGCTGACTTAGAAAGGAATAGGGTTAAACCTATCTAGCAATCAAGGCTCACACAAGCTCTGAAAATGGTTAAGTATAGGGATGAGATTGTCCCTATACCTGAACAAATGATGCAGGAGTGACTTATACCAGTAACAGAATAAGGATAAGGTAGTCCCTCCTGACGGTTGTTCATGGTTTATGTCTAAACAAAGACCTATAGTCTATATGCTTATGTTGGTGTATGCAAGGTTTTTGTATAAAAGGTTGATGAGCACTTGATCGTATATGCGACTCCCCGGTATAGAACATACCTGAAAAGGGACGATAGGTGCAAAAGGGAAAGACTAGTTGCGTTTACTAGAGATAACCATCCCTCGATCTACAACCACTACTTTCCACAGATCTTTGGGCTCCATCATCAAGGATAACCATCCCTCGATTGTAAGCTTACCAGATCCAATTTAGATAGGTGTAGGGTTTTTATTCTATTATACAATGAATATTAATGTGAATCAAAATCAAGCAATAAATAAAAATGGAACCCCAGACATGTTGCTAAGTTTTGCAAACAAATGTCCAAAATTTTAATTTAAAAAATGAATGAAATAACATATAGATGAAATTGAAAAATTCAGATATGGTTTCCGGTATTTGATTCAAACTTAGATTTTGGCTTGAATACTGGTCTGCGAAACCAGAGATTCTGAGTTCGATCCCCAGTAGAGTTGCCAAGCTATAGACTCGGGATTTTAACCCTTATTCCCGATCAGGATTGAACCCGAGGAGGAATAGTGCTAAAAATACATAATATAGAGAAAATAGAGAGTCGCCACCTATTTAGATTGTGAGGGAAAATAGGGTCCCTTAAAAGGTTGGATAAGGCTCTAGTTTTGAAATAGAGTTTAAGGTAAGAATTTATTTGAGTTAGGGGAAGGTGTTAGGCACCCCTAAACTCCCATCTGGATATGGTTACCTACTCCCTAAGTCTGAATTAAAGTGGGGAAACCATAAGAGAAACTTGAAATTTCATTTATATGCTAATCAGATATCATGTGAACAATAATGTACATGTTAAAATAAGTAGAGACATGATAGGAGCTCTATCCTAGGTGAGCTGAACCCGATCACGGTTGCCTACGTATCCACTGTTAGTGGAATCAAGCTACACATAGTTTTAGATGGGTAGTTGATGGTTTGATTTGATTTTTTTGGATTGTGGGTGTTTGATAGGCTGAGATTTGTCTTTGGATGTTTTTGAATGGTTTGGGCTCCTATTCAGGAGCGCTTGGGCCTTTTATGCTCTTACCAGGGAGCATGTGGACAGCTTTAGCAAATGTCAAGGAGCATTTGGTTGGGTTAGGTTTTGATAGGATTTGAACTAGGGTTTGACCGAGGTTCGGCCAGGTGGGTAGAGTTTGAACCAGGGTTTGAACTGAGGTTCGGATAGAAGTTCGACTAAGGTAAGTACGTTTGAACCGAGGTTCGGATAGATGTTCGGCTAGGTGGGTAGGGTTTGAACCATATGAACCGAGGTTCAGACAGAGGTTCGGTTAGGGTAGGCTAAGTCTGAATCGAAGTTCGAGCAGAGGTTCAGCTAGGGTAGGCTAAGTTTGAACCGAAGTTCGAGCTGAGGTTTGACTAGGGTAGGCTAAGTTTGAATCAAACCAGGCACGGGTTTGATAGGGTTTGGCAAGTTTGAATCAAACCGGGCAGGGGTTCGATAGGGCAAGCAGTTTAAGCAATTAAAACAATTTTAAAAAGTAATTAAAAAGCTAATTAAACTATTAAAATAAAAAGTAAAACAGAGTTTTGGAGAAAAGTTATCTTCTGCGAAATCTGAAAAGATTTATGAGAAGGGCTCCCGAGAATTGACCCTTCACAATCGACTTTCTTGGGAATCTGAGCACGCTAAGAAGAACTTTGAAATCGAAAAGGGAGAGAGAGGGAGAAGGAATTGGTGAGAAATGAAGGAAGAGAGGGGGAGTATTTCTAGTGTTTCAGAATAGTGTCCGCGCCATTTTAAAGGGTACGATTTAATATATTTTAATGAATAGTAAAGCGGTGTGAACAGTGGGACGACAACGCGGAGAACATTAAATCCGCGCCGTTTTAAAAGGCGAGATTTAATATATTTTATTATGGACAAATAAAATAATAAAAAATGAAGTTTGCAGTGCAAGTGGGGCCCACATGGTCCAGCGCCTTTTACAAGTGTGAGGTTGCCCCTTGGGGCCTGTTTGGCCCTTCAAAAAACTCTTTTTTTGGGTTTTTTAGGTTTATGCTCCTATTTGCCGAAAAACTGTTTTTGTCGTTTTAAGCCCATTTTGAGCCCGAAAATAGCCGAAATTGAACCAAAAAATTTATAAAATTATTTTAGATGAAATCATAACTTTTGAGCACTTTTCAAGGACATTTTGGTCATTTTTCAGTTTTAAGCCCGATTTAATCCCAAAAACAACTGAAATTGAACTGATAAAATCCAGAAAAATATTTTAGATAAAATGTGAGTTTTTCATAACTTTCCAAAGGATTTTGGTCATTTTTCACCTCAGGGGCATTTTGGTCATTTTTAACCTCAAGGGCGTTTCTATAAACCGAAGCAAAGGGAATGAGGGTTTTAAAAGAGGGTTTTTAAAAGGGTTTTTAAAAGTGTAGAAAGAGAAAAGAGGGGGGCAAGATTGGGGTATTTACAATGAACTCGCCCCAAGTCCATGGTTGACCTTGCCTGGTTAAATCCCGAGTCCTTAAGGCGGACAACCACCAATAGTGGGCTCACCCTCTTGCATAAAAACAGCCCATGCCACTCTTTTCTCCTCAGTGGGCGAGAGGAATGCGAAGATCTTCTCCAACTGAAGGATCCAAGCCTTTGCAGCAAGAGGGTCCACACTCCCATGGAATGCTAGAGGCCTCATTCTCTGAATGCCTCAACCCCAGCTGTGCGATGTACTGGTGCTGTAGGCGTTGGAGTAGCAGGAGGAGGGGTAGGTGCTGCAGGCGATGGAATAGCCTGCCTGGCCGCTAGCAATGCCAGAGTCTCTGCAATAGAACTGAAAACCTGGGAGAGGTCCGGCTGCTCATCCTCATCTTGAGAAGAGGAAGAAGCTCTAGTATGTTGTCCATGACCCCGTGTGCCCCACCTCATGACCAAAGTCCTGAGAACAATTAGCAACACATGAGTCTAACTTGGAACCATGATTTACCGCATTGATTCAATTTTCACCATAGAGCAATCAATAATAGTATAGTACTATCATATTCATCATATCAAGTCATCAGAGTATTTACAATATTATATTTTAGTGTTCTAGCATCTCTAAGACCCGTACTTGGTTGAAGCAACCATTTTAGACTAAGACTAAGGTTTAGTCTTACACTCGGAACATGACTCGCTTCCAACTTACTTCCTTCCTAACTTGCTTCCTGACATGTGCTCTTGTCAATCCGTGGTACCAGATTCTAAGTGACCCTAAAGACCTAAAGCCTAAGCTTTGATACCACTTCTGTCGTGACCCAAAACCCACCCTGGGAGTTAGAGTGACTCTTGGATGACTTATCATGACCTAGATGACTTGCTTGACAAACCATCCTGCAAACCACATGGAGCATATACAATAGAGGACAAAATAGCGGAAGCACAAACTAACATGGCACAACGGAAGTCTAACCAAACCTCTATGTATATACATGATCCAAGTTTTGTACAAAAGAGAAATCAAAAGAAAGAAGGTGCGGACATGCCCGCCAAAATACATGGGTATAAAATCTCTTATGCTCACCCATACTCACTTAGAATCAACCACCTAATAGTAACCCTCTACATAAAGTTCCTCCGTAGGGACCTCCTTGAAGTACTCCTCTTCCACCCAAGGACTAGGAGCATAAATATCAAATGGAGCAGCAACTCCCTCAGTACCTGCTGACATCAATATGTACGGCTAAGTATTGAAACACTCAGCGGGTACCCAAAACTAACCAACAGTCATCATAGCAAGGTATAACATGATAAGCAATGTAATAGGAAAAGATACGCAATACAAGCAGTTTATATTCATGAATTCTTGCATTCATGATCGGAAAACATCGGAAGAACCTTGCACTCTTGACTTGTCTAAATCTTTAAATCATTTTCATGCTTGTGAAATCTTGTCATCGTATCATGCGTATCTTAGTCTTGTCTTGCTTGTCATGCTTGCCTGGTCGTGTTATATGTGTCATGTTGTGTCATGCATGTCATTAATCAACTTGAAGGGAGGGTGGTGTAAACCCCCTCTTTTGAGATATGGAATAAGCAACTTGAAGGGAGGGAAGGGTAAACCCCCTCCTTTGAAAAAATGCAATCTTGCTTGATGTGTTCTTGTTCTTTTCTTGTCGTGCTTGTCATGTCATGTTCGTGTCTTGCGTGTCTTGTCGTGTCATGCTTGTCATGTCATGAAATGCATATGCACATGCTTGCTTGCTTGGAATTTAAATGTGCTCATGCATGCTTGGGATGTTAGTGCCCTTGAACAACTTGAAGGGAGGGTGGTGTAAACCCCCTCTTAAGAAAATGAGATGTGGCTTGCGAGAGTGGGTGGCATAGAACCCCCTCTTTTCGAAACATGAAATTAAACTTGCATGATTGAAGGCTCACTAACATCTTGCTTGACTTGTGATATCGGAGCAAAGCATATCTTAGGATATGCTCTACCCCAATTACCAACCCTCACGTTTAGCCTTGTCATAGTGGTCATGAATCAAGACTTTTATAGTTGATTTTCTTGAAAACAAAACACGGTGTTTCATGCTTGAAAAACCCTACTCATGGACTACATGTCGTGCTTGTGGTTTCGTGTACATTTAAGAATAACAATGGCACAGAATACACTTGCATTTGATCAATAATTAAATCAATTAATAAGCATTTAATTCTATCAACATGTCATTCTAGGAAATAAGGAAGTTTACACATGCATTTTCTAAAGACAATTATCATTTCCTTCATTGTGGCACTTCATCAAACACTTGGTGTGTACATTATGGTTAACACCTAAATCTTGTAGTTTTTTCTACATGAATCTCTTTTTATTTAACCCACATCATGTATGTTCATTATTTAGGTAGAATGCCCTCCCCATTTTAATCATCACAACAAAAACAACGGCATCTATCGCCCATTCACAACTCCATCCATACATCCCAACACATTGTTCTTAGAATTTAGGGAAAACCAAGAAAAGAAGAAGAAAATATGACTAGGAGTGTAGAAAAGGGGTACCGACCTTCAATAGAATGAAGAAAACCCTTGATTTAGAGTCCCAACTTTGACGAAGAACCCTTCTTGGGTTTGAGGAACTCTAGTTGATTTGGGGAAGATCCTTGCTTGAAAATCTTCGAGCTTGTGCTTCCCTTGATCTCAAATCAAAACCCTCTTTGGAGGTTTTTTTCCCAAATTTCCTCTTCTCCTTTCTCCCCTCTAGGTTTAGAAAAGCCCCAAATGAGGTTCCCTAACATGCCAAGGGTTTTAAAACCTTCAAATTCGGCATCAGCTACCATGTGCGATCGATCGCACACTTAAATGCGATCGATCGTGGATCAGTGCGATCGATCGCATATGGATGCGATCTGTCGCACATGAACTCGAACATTTTTGTCTGATTTCCCCCTGCATGCGATCGATCGCACACTCTTGCGATCAATTGCAGATCCCTGCGATGTTCGCATCTGGCATCCCATCTATTGCATATGGTCCAGAATGTTTGGGACCAATTTCACCTGCATGCGATCGATCGCACCTAACTTGCGATTGATCACACTTCCTAGATTTTGTTGTTTTCTCTCATCTTTCCCCACTTTGGTATTTCAGTCCTAACTTTTGACTCGGTCGTCGGATTTTGATGATTCAACTTGCATTGGATTCGTCATTTGAAGGGGAACAATTCCGGTATTTTAGAATTTTCAAATTCTACTTTATTTATGGACCATATTATCCTTAAAGTTGACTGATCCGTAAATGGAGTTCGGCAATTCAGATTTTCAATAATTCCGACTTCAGAATTTCAACTTTTAACTCAAGAAAATGGCCTTAAGGCTTTGATGCATGACAAAAAAAATCCGGGGTGCTACACATTCCGATCATAGCCTCCAATTCACTCATACGATGGTAAGTGACCTATATACCATGTTACCTTAGGTGGAAATTGACTTAGAATAACTATATGTACCTTAGGTGACTAGATATGTAGCCTTAAGAGTATTAGAGAATGTTAAAACCAAGGTTCCTTGTAAGAGTCATATCTCATTGACTGTAGCTCCAATTTTGCTCCATAATAAATCAAATCGACTATATCGAAAAGATCTACAACTTTTGTGAAAAAAGTAGAGCAAAAATTGAGTCTTTTTAAAGTCGTTAGACCAAATCATGATTGGTTCGACCCAGTCCTCAACAAAATTTGTATAGAGAAAATAGGCAGAGAGCATGAAATATTTGGGTTGACCCAAAGGGACACTTTGGTCGACCGAACTGCCATTTTGGGTTGACCCAATGTCACTTTGGTCAACCCAATTGCTTTTTAGACTATTTCTAATTAAGATTTTTCCTTCTAAAAACTATTTTTGGCTTCTCTATTTAATAAAACCTTGCTAGTTCGTGAATGGGGACTTTTGGAGAGTGTTGAGAGTGCATTGGGCTAACTCTAAAGTTCTCAGAAACTCTGGAATTATTTTCTCTCCTTCTCCTTTATTAGTTGCTCTAGAGATGAAAGTTTTACCTTTCTGATCTTTGAAAACTTGCTTTGGTTGATCCTCAAGCTTTTAATGGGATTACTCTAGAATTGTCCAAAACCATCAACCCGTTCTGAAAAGAACTAATTGGCCAAAGTGTTCTGGAGCCTTTACAAAGGAGATCGATCCAAGGAGGATCGTGGTTATGTGATTTGGTCGGTGGAATCCGAAGCCCTCATTTATGGAGATCGATCATGGAGATCGTGGTTGTCGAGACACAAGAGAAGAATAGGCTATACTGCAGTAGATTGCTAGTCTTGCGAAATCCTGATTACTTATTGAGGCGTAGAGGACTAATCGTGGATCGAGGAAGTCAAGTCCTATTTGGGTGAGGTTCGAGTCTATAAGTATCTGGTACTTTGTCTTAGTGGATTCTCATTACTGGACTAGGTCCCGTGGTTTTTCCCAAAAGGGTTTCCACGTAAAAATTGTTGATCTTAAAAAGGGTAGATAGACTTATAGGGAGGCCTATCCATCCCCTTGAATTTGTGAGTTCTCAACTCAAACATTAGATTTGAGGTTCATCAAATTTTTCAATACTAACCCTAAAGTTCACGAGTGAGGATTCGACATCCGACACAATCCCTATCATATTTTGTAGGTCTCGGGTTGATTAAAGTATTGACAGTAGGGTGATTTTCAAGCGATAAATCAACCATAGGTACAAAATGGGTGTAGCCTATAGGTGTCCACCATAGGTCTCCTTGGTGATTTTGATGATAACACAATAATAATATGAGATTTGTATTACTAATGCTTCTATTGAGTTTATATGAAAAATAGTGTACAAAGAGTATTAGGAAAGTCATTCAATGAAAAAGCCCAAAAATGACACCATCCTATGAGAATATTCAATATCAAGTCAAAAGCAAGCTAATTTGATCAAGTTGGATCATACTGAAGATATTGAAGATCATATCCCAATCCAAGTCACATCATGATGAAGATTAAATTGAAGATCATGCCAAAGTCCAAGTCCGATCATAAAGCTAAAGTGAAATCCTCTCAAGATCAAGATAGAAGAATTTGAACTCTCCTTAGAAGGTTTAATGTTTATATTTTAGTTCAGAGTGTTTACGATTTTTGTAAAATTTCTTCAAAGTTTGGTTGTTCGAATTGTCAAAGCCTAGATTGGCCATAGGTGCCTTAAGACTATATTGGATATCTTTTTAAAGACCTCAGACATCATTTAGAATGATAAAAATCATGTTAAAGGCAAAGGGATTCATAGGAAAGCATTCCCATCATTAAGGTCTCTGAAAATGGATTATGTGCAAAAATTGCACCATCCAGTTGATTAGATGGAGTCATCCAGTCGACTAGATAGGCCAAATTTTTACTGTGTTCATCCATTCGACTAGATGAACCCATCCTGTCGCATAGATGGCTCGGGATAGAGTTTTACTCTATAACGGCAAGTTTTTAACGGCTCTTTGAGTTTTGGTTATGCCTCAAACGGCTATATTATTGCAAGAGCCAAGGTCTCTATTTTTATAAAAGATTTTAATCGGTAAAAATGGAAAATGTTTATGCAACTACCCTTAGAGAAGGCCATTCACTACAAAACCAACATATAACGGCGTTTCATATAAAATGCAGCTATTGGTATGTTTTTAACGGCATAGAGTTAAAGATACGCCAGTTTTAATATGTTTTTAAAGGCAATTTTTAAAATTGTGCCATTAAAGACCGCAGTATAAAACGGTGTTTGTAAAAAACGCCGGTACAGGACTCGTATTTGGAGATTGAGGGCCCGAGCCTTTTCTCTTTCCCTCCTTTTCCTCTTTTGCTCCACTTTTCCTCTCTTCCCGCTCCCTGCTCCTGCTCCTGCTCCGGCCACCTCCTAAAGCGAAGCTCCGTCGCCATCTCCGGTGAGCTGCGACGCCATCTCTGCTCTGGTAAACACCTCTCTCTCTTTCTCTCTCTCTCTCTCTCCTCTCTAACTCGCTCTCTCTCTCTCCAGGGTTACTCTGGTCACCCCTGCGTTGCTCCAGTGCTCCGGCCACTCCTTGCGCTGCTCGTGCTCCGGCCGCCTGCTCGTGCTCTGGTAAACACCTCTCTCTCCCTCTCTCTCTCGGTCTCTCTCTCAATTCTCTCTGTAATTTTTTGCAGCCGTTGAAGCTTAAATTCCAGCAGCCTCCTCCACCTTAAATTCCACCAGCCACTGGTAAGAGCACTATTGGGGTTTCTATGTTGATGATTATGTTGATGTTGGGTTTGGGGTTTCTCTGTAATTTCTTTTGATGATTATGGGTTGGGGTTTCTCCTCTCAAGATTAGAATGTTGGGGTTTCTGTTGATGATTATGGATTGGGGTTTCTCTGTAATTTATTTTCAATTATTTTTGTTATTCAGTTTGATTAGAATGCTGATGATTAGATAGGTTTTTTTGTTGATTGTTGGAAACCCCAAATTTCTCAGTTTCTCTATTGGTAGAAACCCCAAATTTTTTGTTGAAAATTTGGGATTTGCATTGGATTTTGTCTTCTGCTGTTCTTTTATAAATTTGTCAAAGTATTTTTCATATAAATTTTGTTTGAGTAAGAAAATGATCAATTCCGATTGCTATTCAGGAGTTATATCTGAATTATGTTGTTTACGAAATTCACTTTAGATAGGAGATGATAAATTGAAGTAAGCCCATTTTATTCATTGTGAATTTTGGAATGCTATTTGGTTGAGGAAGTTGTCGGTTCTAAGCCATTTTTTAATGTCGTTTTTGATATGTTGGCGCAGCATGAGAGCATTGAACATCATTTTTGATACTAAAATTCTTTCATAGGAAAATAGAAATTTATCAATGTGCATAGATATGTATAAGGGGATGTTATTTGTTTTGTTTCACATTTTTTAAAAAGATATTTAATTACTTATTCTTTGCCATGAAATTTGTTCTGTTATGCTGATACAAGTGGAGCAGTATCCACATATGGTTAATTATTTATCCTCTGCCATGAAATTTGTTTAGTTATGCTGATACAAGTGGAGAAAGTATCCAATTATGGTTAATTATTTATTCTTTGTCATGAAATTTGTACAGTTATGCTGATACAAGTGGAACTGGAAATGATGTCTACGAATTTCATAGCAAAGTGTTTTTCGTATTAGTAAAAGATGACGAATTGAGCTCGACATTGAAGTGTTCTTGGATTTTGTCTTCTGTTGTTCTTTTATTTGGAGGATTTTTCTTACTGTTTATGCATGTATTCTACTTTTTTCTTTTTTCTTACTATTTATGCATGAAATTTGTTCTGTATTAGGTTCTTTGGGCTTTGATTTCTTTTTTCTTCTTCTTTTTTTTACTATATATTGCTACTGTAGTGTTAAGATCAATGCTAAAATCAATGCCCCCTCAAAGATAACCATCTGAATTTCTTGAGGGGACTGTACTTTCCCCCTATTAAGACCCTGGTTTCTTTCTATTATTCTATTTAGATGCTAAAATAAGCCCAAAGACCACTTCTAAAAATTGTGAAGCCCTATTAAAACAACATATTTCCGATAGTATCTTTGATGGGATTTATCAAAAATATATTTATTTTCTTTTTTTGCTTATGGTTTTGTTGGTCAGTTCTAAAATTTGTTTTGTTTATGAGTTGATTCTTCTTCATGGTTATATGGTTGTAATTGGGTTTGATGAGTTTATTTAGTAGTGGTAGCAGGGTAATGTTTGTGTTGTCTTTTGGGGTTGGGTAGTTGTTCGTTCTGTTCGTTAGTTGGTAGCCTTTTGTTTGCATTGGTGCCTTGTTTTCACTTTTTGCATTAGTTTTAAATGGACAAAACTCTGATTTCTTCTAAATAGTTTCAATATAGCACCTGATTTAGATTAGTGTTATGTTTTTTGTTATGATTAGTTTTAGATCTGTTATTTAGAATAGCATTAAATCTGCTCGATTAGTATTAATTAAATCTGTATATAGCTGAGTTAGTCCAAACTTTCAAATACATAGCTTGGTTAATCTGTGAATAGCTTAGTTAGTTTTTTGAAAAAATACATTGTTTGGTCAGTTTATTTAATCTGTAAAGAGTTTATTTAGTCGTTAGAAAGCTTAGTTAGCTTTTTTTAAATACGTACATAGTTTGGTTATTTTTACAAATATGTAGAAGCTTAGTTAGCTTGGTTAGTTTTAAAATCTGTAAATAGTTTAAAGCTTAGTTTCTTTTCTTATATGTGCATGGTTTGGTTGGTTTTTAAAAATCTATAGAAGCTTAGTCAGCTTGGTTAGTTTAAAAATAGTTTAGTTAAATCCTGTAAGTAGCTTAGTTAGTTTTTTTTTAGATACGTACATAGCTTTGTTAGTTTGTAAAAATCGGCACCAATCTAAGTATTTCTTTTTTTTTTTTTTTTTTTTATAGAAAAGCCACTCAGAAGGAGTGGGGGGTTTGGCAGACCCCTACCAGTTTTATTATAAAAATGAAGAAGGGGGGGACATAAACCTTACCCCGAACAAACAACCAACTGAGAGTGGGGTCAAAACCTAACCCCCAAGGTTTTAAATGTCGATATCGCTCGACATGTCGGAGCCGGTAAAAAAAGATATATCGGAGATATATCGGAAGATATATCGTTTATCGGTGATTTTTGAAAAAATGACAAAAAAAATAGGGTAAAATATGAAATTTTACAGTGAAATTTCAGGAAATGTTAAAATAGATGTTAATACATGTTTTAGAATAGAAACATTAAAAAAATAACAATGTACATAAGAGATACAATGAGAAGAAAGCAAAGATATGTGCTAACGAGTGACGATAATATATGATTGATTCATGTTTCATTCATTTTTCAATAAGATGTGCTTTGACCCTTATGTTAATTGTATTATAATCAATTTTACTTCATTTGAACAAATATGTAAGGTCATTTGATTTATTTTTTTTTAATGATTATCCATGTTAATTGTTTTAAAAATCTGAAAAAACTTATGTATGCATATTAAATTTGACAAATAATTAAAATTTAATTTAGTTTGTAAACTTATTTTTATATGCAATTGATGAGTTCTATGTTTTTACAGGACTGAATCAATATGGAAAGAAGAGGAGATAGTTAAATTATCGGAAGACCACGCATCAAGAGAAAAAGAACGGGACTATGATTTTAGTTTACTATGAAGTGGATGTAATTATGTAAAAGGAAGTGGATGTAATTTTATTCAAATGTGTGAGACTTCTTTTTTATGTAAACAAGCCGAATGTGAATTTTATTTTTATCTGGATGTAATTTTGTAAAAAGAAGAGGACTGTAATTTTATTTGACTGTGGAAAAAAAATAGATGTAATTTTATTTTTGATGTAAACAAGAGGATTTCTAGGTCTATTGAGTATTGTTTAAGTGATTAAAAGTTTAATATAATCAAGCAAGACCTTTATGCCAAAATATAAAGTTTTTGTTTGTCTATCTATTTTTTTAACAGGTTGGAAAATATAATTTTGATTTTTTTTTTAACAAATTATAGAAGAGTTTTTTTATTTGCATGAATCGTGACCATGAGAGTGAGGGGGATAAAAAGAACCGTGAATAGCATTAGATGTGAAAAGTATTTCTAATGGTTTCTATTGTCTCAATTAATAATTTGTATTTTAAAAAGATTAATAATTTATTTTAGTTTTAATATTATTAAATAACATAGTTAAGTAATATTTAGTAATTTTGTATAACATTTTTAGTGAAATAAGTTATATTATTTGGTCGAAGTTACAATGTATATAATTTAGAATTATTAGCTATTATCGGAAGGCACATGCAATGCACGTGAATGTACAATCCAAACGATTGTAAAATATTAAATGAAATGATAAATAAATTTTTATTTGACTTAAAAAAAAAACTTGAAATCTAGTGCAGAAACAAAAAAAATTTGTTTAATTAACAACCTAATCTTAGTATTCACAAATGATAAAAAAAAAAAAAAAAATTAGAAGAAACCAAATAACATAGTGGCACCAAATATGTATATAATAAAAAAAACAAAAAAAAACCACTATTCATAGTGAAACTTTTTTTTTTTTAATTAAAGCCTCTATCAGCATTACCCTCTTTTTTTTTTTTTTTTTAAAAAGCACTACCCTCTTTTATAATTTATAAAGAAAGTACAACAAGCATTATCCTTTTTAATTTTAAGTTAAAACCCTTAAAAGCCTAAGCCCCCAACCTTTGAAAGTATTTTTAAGAGAGTGAAACTAGCATTACTCTTGGTAGGTTATAATACTTAAGAGGGTAGTATGTTTAATGAGAGTGAAAGTAGCATTACCCTATTTAGGTTAAAACTATCAAAATAAAAGTATGTTTAATAAGATAAGTGTGACATTAGTATTACCTTTGATAAAAGTATCTTTAATAAGCGTGTGACATTAGTGTTACCCTTGTTAGGGTTTAAACCAAATGCCTTAACCCATTCGATCTTTACAGACAGAGCAAAAGAAAAAAAACCAGGAAGTCGGGAAGGAAGAGGGGAGAGAAGTAGGACCTTGGTTTGGCATGGCATGGCATGGCATGTGGTCTGGTTTTGCAATCGGAGACGGCGACCGATGACGACGATGGCTACTGGCGACGGCGACGGTGACGGCAACAGGTACCACGATACCCTCTTCTTCCTTTTTTCTTCTCTACTCTCTACTCTCAAGTCTCCAATCTTTTTTCTTTTTTCTTTCTTCTAAATCAAGTTTCTATGCAACTTTGTGAGGAGTTATCAGCAAAAAAATAGGGAAAAAATTGATTTCAACATGATTCACTGGTTTTGGTCGATATCGGTGGGTTATCGGCGATATATCGTCGATATCGCCGATAACCAACGATATCATGCAAATTTTTTTTGACACCGTATAGATGTGTCGGAAGGCAGCGACACCGACAAATATCGGCGATATATCGCCGATATTGTCGATATTGCAAACCTTGCTAACCCCTCCCAAGACAAACCACACTCAAAGATGGCATTTCCACCTCTGACAAAAAACACAAAATTACATAGACCCCTGAAACCAGCAAAAAGACCTGCACGCGTTAGGGAAGACAAAAACCAAAAACTCCAACCTGAGAAAATAGTCCCTATTAAGGAGAAAATGCTCAATACCCAACCACAACACTGATCAATCTGTGCAAACATTTCGGACATTAAAAATCGAAGAACGATCAGTGCATAGCATACCCTTAATAATCTGAGGACAATCATTTATACCTCTGAGAATTTTGCTGTCTTGAGTCTTGTAAGCTTCTTTAGAAAGAAAGTCCGCTATCTGATTATTTTCACGGTAGGTATGCTGAAATATTAAGTTGCATCTAGTCTTCAAGCTGATAATTTTCTTCCACCGGTTCCACGTTTTCCATGGAGGAATCAAGACACCATTTAACACATCAATAATAATTTGAGAATCACTTTCCACTATGATATTTGTTAATCCCATTTTATCACACAGAAGACAACCATCCCATATAGCCCTGATTTCGGCTACAGTGTTTGTTTCAAATTCATAAAACTCATAGTAAGCTATGATTATATGACCATTGGAATCCCGAATTATGCCACCTCCACCACTAATGCCCGTTTCATTGTTAACTGCCCCATCGGAATTTAATTTGAACCATCCCGGAGAAGGGTTGATCCATTTAGTGAGGATGGGACGCTTCGTTTTTGGAGCCACAATAGGGATATCAAAGAAGACACATAAATCTTTATCAGTGGAGCTTAACCTTTTTGTGAACTTCCAAGAAACTGCTGCACCTTTCAAACCTGCATTAATTCTCTTCAATATGTCATTGAAATTCCTTTTGAAATTATCATATCTGGAAACATTACGATAAAGCCAAATCTCCCAACAAATGAAAACCGGTAAAACAGAACTAAGGAAACCCCACACAGAACCATTATTTCTACTTTGGAAAAATCTCATCAATCTGGTTTGGATAGTATCCTCTTCAAAAATCTGAATATTCAAAACATTTCCCACTCTTCTCCAGATCTTCGAAGCAATCTCACCTTGACAAAACAAATGTGATAAAGATTCCCTCTTAGGATTCAAACAACACTCACATTTGCTAGGCAGGGGTATCCCTTTGTCTTGAATTCTTAAATCAACAGAGATAGCATTGTGGAAAATTTTCCAAATTAGAATGGAAATCTTAGCAGGGATTGATTCGTTCCAAATAAAAAAGGACCAATTTACCTTTGGAGAGACTTCCTGAACACAATCCCAACAAGATTTGGAAGAGAATTTACCTGAACTCTCTCTACTCCAAATGATCTTGTCCTCATGGAAGGAAAGATTTATAGGATAATTTTTAACAGCCTGAATCATGCTACTTGGGAGTAAATGTAACTCCTCCACCGTGCACCTCCCCCTAGACCAGCAATCTCTAATCATAGGGAAAGAAGTAGGACAATCTGAAGCCGAGTCAATCAACGGAGCATTATCCAACCAAATATCAAACCAGAAATTTGTCTCATTCCCATTACCAATCAGCCATTTACAGTTTAGTAATGTGCTCTTTATCCAACGCCCCATCTCAAGCCAAGTCTTGTTACCTTTGAGAAAATTATCTATCATCCAAGGATGATTATTTCTTAAGTACTTACTTCTGAAATAATCACTCAAGAAACCTTTTTCTGATATTATTTTCCAAGCCATCTTCATACGGAACGCCCTGGTCACATCCACAAGATTTCGAATTCCCAACCCACCTTCATCCATAGGTTTAGCAATTTTATTCCAAGCAACCCAGTGAGCTCTGTTGCCGCCCAAGGAATCATTCCAGAAGAACGAAGCAAACATACTTTCCATTCTATAGATAACACCCTTCGGAATATTAGTGCTCATCAAAGTGTAAATAGGTAAGGATGCTAAAACCGATTTAATGAGCACTAATTTCCCACCCTGAGACAGTAATTTACCTTTCCATCCATCTATTTTCATTCTAACTTTATCAATAATAAAGTCAAAGAAAATTTTTTTCATTCTACCAATAAAAAGAGGAATCCCCAAATATCTAAACGGAAACTTACCGATCTCAATACCACAGATATTCATCAATCTCCCTTTGTCTAGCTCGGATTTATTTTCAGCCACATACATGTTACTCTTGAGCTTGTTGATCCTTTGGCCAGAGGCTGATTCATAGGATGAGAGGAATTTAAACAAATTATTTATGGATCTTTTCTACCCATTGCAGAAAACAAGAGTGTCATCTGCAAAGAGGAGGTGAGAAATAGGCATCGCACATCTGGAAGTTCTGAAATAACCAACTTGACCTTCTGCAAAAATATTCTTCAAACCCCTACTAAGTACTTCTTCTGCCAAGATGAACAAAGCCGGGGAAAGGGGATCACCTTGCCGTAAACCCCGTGAAGATTGAAAAAATCCATGCAATTTTCCATTCAGGATGACAGAGAAAAAAGGATAGGAAATACAGCCTTTTATGAGCTTGCTGAAATTCTCACAAAATCCAAATTTCTTCAGGACTAAAAGAAGAAAATCCCATTCTATTCGATCATAAGCCTTGGCCATATCCAACTTGAAGAGCACATTTCCCCCTCTCACTTTCTTGTTTATGTGAGAAATCATGTCTTGAGTCACAGAGATGTTATCCACGATACTTCTACCTTTGAAAAAAGCTGATTGCTCCTCTGATATTAATTTTGGCAAAACAAAACCCAATCGGACTGCTAAGATCTTCGCAATAATTTTGTAGAAAACATTACAGAGGCTAATTGGACGATAATCACCAAATGCAACTGGGTTCTCAATTTTAGCTATCAAGCATAGCATCATAGCGTTGACAGCTCTAGGGATAAAACCATTATAAAAAAATGATGAATGGCAGATATCAGGTCTTCTTTTATAATGCCCCAACAATGCTTAAAGAACAAGCTCGAATACCCATCGGGGCCAGGAGCCCCAGAGTCCTGCATATCAAACACAACCTTCTTTATTTCTTCCTCTTCTGGAATTTTGCAAAGATTATCATTATCATCATCCGATACAAGGGAAGGAATACACTCTACTAATCTGCTATCCCCGGATATACCTTCTGAAAGTAAATTTTTCTGGAAGAAACTTACCGCCTCTTTACCCTTATCATCCTCGTGAGTCAACAATTTTCCATGGCTATCAATAATATTATGGACCATATTTCTTTTGCATTTATTTTGATAAACCGCATGAAAGAACTTGGTATTTTTATCTCCTTCTTTTAGCCAGTGTTCCCGGGATTTTTGTTTCCAGTATATTTCTTCCATATCTAGATAATTTTTCAACTCCGCTTTAGCATTACATAACTTCGAGTAACCTTCTTTTGTCCAATTGATTTGCATTTGAATTTCGAGATCATTCACTTTTCTTTCACAAGATCTCAGATTAGAAAAGATGTTGCCAAAATTATTTTTGTTCCATTTAGATAATTCTACTTTAAGGAACTTTAATTTCAAGAAGAAGGAGAGTATAGGGTTACCTGTCATTTCTTCTTTCCAATTCTTTTCCACAAAATCCAAGAAGCCTGCATTTTTGGTCCACATATTTTGAAATTTGAACGAAAAGTGGCCTCCTCTCGAAATGCTAACAGCCTCAAGAAGAAGGGGGGAGTGGTCTGAAGGACTTCTAGGAAGGTGAGTGATAGTAGTCTGAGATACAACATCTTGCCAAGCTGAATTGTAAAAAACTCTATCCAATCTAGCCCAAATGCAATGAGCTCTAACGCGGTCATTGCACCACGTAAAGCGATTACCCATGAAGCCCCCATCAATAATACCACACTGACTAATCATACTGTTGAATTCGTCGATCGCATTTAAAGCTGGACTTCTTCCCCCTTTTTTCTCCTCCGCATTACGGATTACATTAAAATCCCCACCTAAGATCCAAGGGGTAGATATATCTGTACTAATAATTTGAAGTTCCTCCCAAAGCTCCCTTCTAACTAATCTATCACAAGACGCATATATAAAAGAAAACCTGGCCAGCTTAGAACCTCTCTCCGATAGGATAAGCGAAATACATTGATGAGATCTTTGAATTGAAGAAACTATGATATCATCTTTCCAGAATATCCAAATTTTACTACTCTCACCATTATTCTCTGAATAGTTATTGAGCCCCCACTCTCTAGCATATTTGTCACGGCACTTTAAATTTTTTTTCGGATCCAGGAGAGCAACTAAAGAAATCTTCTTCTCCACTATGACAGAATACAATCTGCTTCGGGAATTTGGGTTACCCGCTCCCCTTATGTTCCAAATGATTGCCCTAACCATAGGTAAACAATGGAGTGTTAGCTTGAGACCCCGCCCTGGTCTTAGATCTTGTAACTCTCTCTCTGGGTTTTTGTCTGACTTGACCTACCTCATTCCCTTCCATCACCGTATTATTCTTCAGCCATACTGAACCGTTTATCTTATTTGAAAACAGCTTGCAACTTTGGATGAAATCATCCCTATTCAAAAACGGTTTGCTCCTGCTCATCTTAGATTCTGACCTGCACCCCTCATCTTTAGAATTCTTGGTTTTTAAAACCTCTTCTTCCTTGGATTTACATGAGCTCTTTGGTTTGTCAGTCTTCAATGCTTCTAGTAATTCATGAGTTTCTTTGTCATCATTGCATTGACCAATGATCTCGTTCTCGAAGCTGTTTTTATCAAACAATAGAATCTCATTCATATTAGATCCTGGCCTTCTTCTTTCTTCGTGAGTACTGTCCAAAGAATAACAGTTATTAGACAAACTTTTGTCCATCACAGTATCATCCTTTGGAGTTGTATTTTTCTGGACTGCAAGAACACCCGTCTCGTCTTCTTCTTCCCCTCTGGATGTATCTCCTCCATTGCTGCTATCACAGGCAAGTTTTATGTTCTCATTCAATCTAGGATCAGTGGTATTACAATCCGAATTTATTCCCCCCAAGTCTGGATCTCTATTCTGGTCTGCGATCACTTCCACCTCTATTAAATTTTTTTGAGGTTGCAAATCTGTAGTATTTACTGTAGCAGTCTTACCGAATGCCTTCTCCACCCATCTCTTAGTATTTATCGTGTTGACCTTCGGGGCTGTCTCCTCTGGATATCCAATCTTCATCTTCTCCTTCATCCTACGAGTATAAGATCTCTTTTCATAGCTACGGCAGGCATCTTTATAATGCCCGATCTTGTTGCAGCTTTCACAAATAACCGGTTCTTTCTCATAGACAATCGGTTGCCATCTCCCCGAGGTGTGTAACCCTAACCAAAATCGTTCTATCTTTGTTTTAGAAACATCTATTTCTATGCAGACCCTTGCCATACTCAGTCTGGACAGAGATTTGGTTGGTCCATCTACCTTCAATATCTTCCCCACGATGCTGCCAATAGCCTTTAGGTCCTTCGGATTAAAGAAGTTTATGGGTAGACCTGGTAAGGTTATCCATATGGGAACTACCGTGGGTTCAGAACCTGCTAAAAAAAATGGTGTCCACTTTATAAACCGCACCATTTGCCCCTCCATGTAGCAGAATTCTTTAATCCAAAGAGAGAGGTAGTCTGCCTCAGATTCAAATCTGATGAGCATGTGTCTCATCCAAAATACCAACTGAAATACCCAGCTTCGTATGTAATGATTTTCGAACGTATGCAGTCAGATCTTCAATGGAAGATCTCCCAAATGTAAATTTAGCAATTAGAACATGTTTAAAGATTTCTGTCGAGGTTGTAAGTTCTTCGTTTGAGTAGAACAAGGCTGGCTCACCTTGATAAGAAGATGGTTTTTTCACATCCGTGACAGATTCAAAGCTGAACTCCTGGTGATTTATGCTACCTTGATCCGGATTGGTTTTGATCCCCACCACTTCAGCAAAAGTTTTGGGATGTTTATCCGGTGGCCGTGGTGGTGATCTCCCTCTCAAAGGGGCGGCGGCTGCCATGAAAACCCTAAAAAGCTTCACGAAAATCTTGCTATCTTGCACCTAAAATCAATTACTCGCTAACATGCACCTCCAGAGCGTTTTGCTCCCCTTCTTAAAATCTGCCTCTAGTTAGTTTTTACAAGTTGTGTTGGTTAGTCTCTAAAAAGGAAAACCCCATTTTTTAATTATGACTCCTACATAGATTTTAGGTTAGTCTAGACAATCAAGATTTGAAGTTTCACCAACTCTAGAATCCACTACAAAACTAATGGGTAACCTAGGTTAGATTTAACTTAAGCTAGTTAGATTCTTAGGATGATATCAAAACCCAATCTTAGAGTCAAACGACCCGAGCCGATTACCCAAGCTGACCCTTACCTAGGCCCCGGGGCTCAAGTCCCATACCAAGTTTCAAGTGTGGATGTGTATACAATGCACTCCTAATTGGATGTGTATACAACTCACTCCTAATGGAACTTCTCTTGAACTTTTCCAACTTCTTTAGATGTTCAACTGTATATTTCTGTTTGGTACTGAGATTGAGAAGTACAGTGAAGTCAACCAGCCTAGCTAGAGGACTTCAATTTGTTGATAAGGATCCTGGTATTCAGTTTATCCGGGTGGTGGTATCCTGGTCCATGCTCATGTACTGGTAAGACATTTATGGTCATAAGTTATCTTCATGTTAACAAGATTCCTTTTAACCATAAATGTTTTACCAGATCCTGAGCATGCCTGGATTATCAACACTAGGGTTGCCCATATGTTGCGTACACTTCCCAGATCCTGGTAGGATAAGCTTGACCTGGAGAAAATGACAAAAATAAGAGTCAACTCAATATATAATAACAATGTACGTAGATTTACATAGCTAAAGTTAGCAAAAGTATTAAGAAGCTATGGACATTTCTCCTATAGCACGATATAATGAAATACAAGTTTATCTGTATAAGAATACAAATAAAAAACACTAGGGAAGTAATATAGTAGTCATTTCATTCATATGCCTCGGATGCAAGGATATTTCGGCCACAAATAAGGAATGTTCATAAACTTTAAGCCCAGATAAAAGACCCACTTCGCTATGTACGTTCTCTATCCTTGGTACTCCGAGATTCAGGCATGTAAGTTCTGGTAGTTGTGTTCATAATACTGGGCACATCAAAGAGTATCTATGTTAACTGTTTAAACTGGTTAGGAGTGTTTAAACTTTGTATTTATGATGGTTAGATTTCTGTATTGATTTAAGTTCATACACATGCATGCATTGAACCATAGATCTCCCGTTCAAGAATCATTGTGTGGCAAATACATTTTTGTTATCACCTATTTAGACGGATCAATTGTAAATATGGCATTTAGTTCTCTAGTGGGGTTGAATGCAGTTTAACAACTTTTCGGTCTTGTTTGTGATAAAGTGTATTTGTCTGTATATGATTCTTGAATTGTCCGATTTGACAGTTTGGGAATGCATAATCTCCAGTACAGTCAGTTGCTCATGATTTATCCAGATTGAGGAAATTGGAGTCAGCCATTTCTCTTGTTCTCTGGGTACATATTTAGGCAATGCGGCATGCTTGCCCCTAGTCTAACTCATGTACTTGGATAACCATAGGGAAATGCTGTCGAAATTTCCTTCAAATGGATCAAAGCACTTGAGCTATTGACTTTTGGGGATTATGCATTCCTAAATGGGATGGGAACACCCCACCCATTACAAGAGGCGTTTAGGACGATAGGAAGTATGCATGCAAACATATTGTGTAGACGGTGAAGTCAATGGACACATGTTTTATTGTAATTGACTAATGTGATAAATTTTTGCTATTTCTCAGAATAGCTACAGAAGAAGTGGGTATAAAACATTAACGGCATAACTCATGGATAGGAGTTGGATTGGAATATCAAGGTAGTTTTTGTCCATAAGTTTTTACTAAGCACTGATTGATAAAGTGTTAGTACTTAAGTAATTTTGAATGTGGTTTTTGTATGAAATAGGGTGTCAAAGGAATATATAGAAGGAGTGAAGCATTTTATAGAATTTGCATTAGCTCATGGAGCGACTGATAACAATGGTGGTATAAGGTGTCCATGTCCCAAATGCAACAATGTGGTTTATCAAGAGAGAGGTACAGCTTATGACCATATGATTTGTTATGGATTCAACCAGAATTATAAAATCTGGTTTTTTCACGAGGAAGACATATTACAACACACATCTGTTGGCCAAGTGCCTCAAAGTCTTGATGTGCAAGACAGACATAATGAGATGGAGGATTTGGTGCACAATTTGTTCAGGATACCAAACGAAGATGAGGGTACCAGTAGTCAAGATCCAAATCCTGATTCTGATAGATTTTTCCAATTGTTTAGGGATGCGGGACAGCCTTTGTATCCAGGATGTCTGAAGCACACGAAGTTGTCTGTCATTGTAAGATTGTACCATATTAAGTGTCTTAGTGGATGGAGCAACAAATCATTCACCTTGTTGCTTGAGTTATTGAGGGAGGTACTCCCCAAGGGGTCAACACTACTGGATACTTACTTTCAAACCAAAAAGGTGATGTCCAACTTGGGGCTTAATTATGACAAAATAGATGCATGTCCCAATGATTGCATGTTGTAATGGAAAGATTCTGCAAACAAGCAAGTATGTGACATCTGTGGTGAATCAAAATAGATGACAGTGGATGATCAAACGGGAGGCAAAACGAAGAAAACTCCAATGAAGATTTTACGTCACTTCCTGTTGAAATCCAGGTTACAAAGATTGTTCATGTCGTCCAAGACTGCTTCTGAAATGAGATAGCATGATGAGGATCGAACTAAAGATGGGAGGTTAAGGCATCCTGCAGACTCACCGGCTTGGGAAAATTTGGATAAAAAGTATCCTTTGTTCACTTCAGAGTCGTGCATTGTTAGGCTGGAGTTGGCGAGTGATGGCTTTAACCCATTTACGATGATGAGTATTGCTCATAACACATGGCCTGTGGTTCTTATTCCCTACAACTTACCACCATGGATGTGCATGAAGCAGCCAAACTTCATTTTGTCCTTGCTTATTCCCGATCCCTCCGGGGCAGGAAGTGCCATTGATGTATACATGAGGCCCCTAGTCGAAGAGTTGAAGGACTTGTGGGAGAATGGGTTGTCAACATATGATGCGTCGAAAAAAGTGACATTTGTAATGCGTGCGGCATTGCTTTGGACAATTAGCGACTTCCTAGGATATGCCATGTTGTCCGGTTGGAGCACGAAAGGAAAGTTGGCATGCCCTTTATGCCACAAGGACACTTGCCATATATTCTTCTCTAAAAGCAGGAAGCATTGCTACATGGGGCACCATCGTTTCTTAGCGGCAGATCACAGGTTCCAGAAAAATAGAATTTTTTTTGATGGTATAGTAGAGTCCGGATGTGCTCAAACTATAATGTCTGGGTCCGATGTGTTGCGTCAATTGGAGGGTATTACCTTCTCCCCTGGAAAGCAGACTGAGAAGAAACGACCAAGGCAGATGGGGTAGGAGGATATGCCGTATAATTGGAAGAAGACGAGTATATTCTTTAAGTTACCATATTGGGAGCACAATTTATTGAGGCACAACCTTGATGTACTGCATATTGAGAAAAATATCTGCGAGAATGTGCTCAGGACTTTGTTAGGCTTGGAAGGGAAATCCAAGGATGGCTTAAAAGCTCGGCTAGATTTGGTTGATATGGGGATGAGATGTGCACTACACCCTTAGTTGCAGCCTAGCACAAGCAAAGTTAACTGCCCCCTGCATGCTTTTCAATGGACAAGAATGAGAAAGAGCTATTTTGCAAAATTTTGAAGAGTGTGAAAGTTCCAGATGGTTACTTGTCAAATATTGGGAGACATGTCAATATCAAAGAGCGTAAAATTTATGGACTGAAGAGTCACGACTATCATGTTAATGCAACAATTCCTACCACTGGCTGTGAGGAAGGCATTACCGAAGAATGTAACTTCAGTCCTAATTGAATTGAGCAACTTTTTTCTGGCATTATGTTCCAAAGTCTGTCAGGTTGAGGACCTCAGCAGGTTAGAGGAGAAAATTGCCCTTACGCTTTGTCATTTAGAGAGGATTTTCCCACCGGCATTCTTTGATGTTATGGTGCACTTGCCTATACACCTGGCTGCAGAGGCAAGGCTTGGTGGACTTGTCTAATACTGGTGGATGTATCCTATCGAAAGGTATGCCATTGAATTATAAATTTTTAGATGTTTAAAATATTTGTTATAGTTTTTTCCTTGTCTTACCAAAATTTAATTGACATAAGTACCTATATACACTGAAATCTTATGTTCACAATCGAGCTCAACCAGAGGGTTGCATTACAGAAGGGTACTTGGCGAAAGAATGCTTGACATTCTGCTCAAGGTACCTAAATAATATGGAATTGAGATTGAACATGCAAGTGAAGAATGACGATGAAAGTGTGATAGGTGGTGCAGAGCTATTCGCACTAAGTGAATTAGAGTGGCAACAGACACATCGTTATGTGTTGTTCAACTGCGATGAAGTTAGAAAATATACGGAGTAAGCACACAATTATTCCCGAAATTTTGTTATGTCATTGTTTTTTCTTTTTAACTTAAAATATTGGGAAACGATTTATTCTTTGCAGGCAGCACATGAATTTTATTAAAATGACAAATTTAAGACTTCGAACGTCCCCCCACGAACTCCAGAAAAAGCAGAACGAGCAGTTTGTTGATTGGTTTAGGGGTTACATAAGTCTTACCTTTTGAATTCTGGGCAACACATTAATTACTTATGTTTTGATATATATATATATATATATTAATCATATTTAGTCTTCAAATAGGTTCAAAGGTTGCGGGAGTCACATACTTCGGTTTCTGATGGGATTACATGGCTTGTATACGGTCCACAAAAAGTCGCAAAACGGTTTAAGGGCTACAACATAAACGGATATAGGTTTTGTACTAAGGAAAGAGAGCAAGGACGCAAAAGCCAGAATAGTGGTGTTGCGGTCATTGTAAATATTACAAGTTATTCAAAATCTAGGGACAAGACCCCCATTGTAGGCCCTGTAACCTATTATGGTCGCTTAACAGATGTAGTCGAATTGACGTACTCTCCCAGCCTAAAATTTGTATTGTTCAAGTGCGACTGGGTTGCATAAGATAGAGGAATAAAGACTGATCTATATGGGTTTTCGCTTGTCAACTTTACACGTGTACCCTCGGCAGACTCTGAGTCCAATGAACCATATGTTATGGCATCTCAGGCAGAACAAGTATTTTATATCGAAGATCCAACAGAAGAAGATTAGAATGTTGTCATCAAAACTAAACCTAGAGACTTCTTCGACATGAATGAGGAATATAACGATTATGCATTCAAGGAGAATGAGTCCTTCGGCGACCAACAATTAGATGACATTGAACATGATGATGATGGAGGTGTAGGTTGGGTGAGATTAGGAATTACCGGCGCAACTGTTGATGCGCCTCTCGAAGTGCTGCAACAACAAGCTCCTTCTATCGAATCTAGTGATGACGATGTTAAATCAGAATATAACGATGAAACAGAATGATTCGTTTATTGTTGTACTGATTGTAATTTTGTTTGTTAAAATGTGAGCATGGACTTGTCCAACACTTCCATCAAATCAACAAATGTATTTGTGCTTTTGTTAACCAAGTCTCAAGTTTGGATTAATATAGCAGTTGACTATTGATTATCTCCTAGTTTCATATATAATATAATTCTGAATGACTAATTATCTACTCTTCTGACATATCCACTTTGGTGCCAAGTTATAATTGGATCTAAATGGTTTGATTTAGCTAAAGTTAGAGAGTTCACTCCGTGCATTTTCCATAGAAGACATGAGAGGTTCTGACATGCAAATTCATTTAGCATGTTAGAAAAAAATCATGGTTTAAGAACTTTATGACAGCAAAGTTGTACTAGCATTGAAAAGTTAACAAGCAAAAAAATGATATATAAGAGACTAAGAATAGAGACTGTATCTACCATTCCGCACTTAGAGCGAATAGAGACTGTATCTACCATTCCACACTGTTACATGATATATAACAGGATTTGAAATGAACACTGCTCTCTCTCTCTCTCTCTCTATATATATATATATCACTGCTCTCTCTCTCTCTCTATATAAATATGTGTGTGGGTGGGGGGGGGGGGGGGGGAGGGGGAAGGGAGGACCAAACAGATTAAAAGGATTTTGCTATTCGAATGCTTAATTGTTGTTGATAGAGAGGAGGCATCAGCTTTACTTTAGCTGGGTTTCCAAACGTGGATACAATTTCTGAAAGGATAATGCTTTTGAAATCGTCTTAGGGTCGATACCACCAATATCGTGCTACCGACCTTGGATTTTCTCTGGCGAAGCCAAAAAGGGCTTGTCTCGGGTGTCCATAGAACAGGGGACATGTAGTGGTGGTGAAGTCAAAATCATGTGGCCCGTGATTTTGACTTCTCCACACATAATTAGACATGTGGGGGATAAGTGTGTGAGAAAAAGGGAAAAAAATATCCAAGTGGGGGAGAAGTCAAAATTATGGGGAGAAAATGAAATGGCTTCTCCCTTATTTTTATGCCAACTGTCACACAATGTGTGACAATTGGCATATGGATCCTACACGTACCCCCCCCCCCCCATCTAGTGCGGGGACTTCCACACCCGCCGTGGCGCCGCCTAGGAAGGTTCGAGGTAAAGCCAAATGCAAAGAGATGCACAAGATGCGACCTGGAGAGAAAAAGAAGGTCGGAGTAAATGAAGAAGGGCACCCAGTGGGGGATGAGGCTGGCTTGATGGTTAGATGGACGGGCACTATTGCACGAGATGCCCATTTATTTCGAGTAGATGAGCAAAATTGGAAGGAAATCAGTGATGACAACAAACAACGAGCTTTGAGTATGATATAGGTAAGAACAAAAATAGTTGGTTATTTATTATTAAAATTCACTAATGTAGCTTCTTGACAAGTATTAATTTAATAACGTTTTTACAGGAGAAGTTCAACTACCCACCTTTCGTAGATGACTATCTTCTGATGTCTCTAGATAAGAAATGGCAGGACAATAAGCACGATATGGGGATCAAGCATTTTGTTTTCACGGACTCTCCTGCTCAGAACTATTCCCGGTGCCCGTCTGATATTCCCCGGGAACAATGGTATGTACTCGTTGACTTTTGGTACTCTGAGGAGGGCCAGGTATATATGACTTGAAATGAATTATGGTTATACAGTTTTGATTTGATTTTAGCCTGTCTCATATATTAATGTAATATTCTAGAATCGGAAGGCCACGAATAAAAGGAGTCGCGAATGCCAAACGGTTCCTCATACGGCGGGCACAAAGAGCTTCACCAGAGTTAGAGAGGAAGAGGTATATATGTTCGGTTTAGTTGTAAGAATTTATTTAACAATTTGATGCATATGAGTTAAATATTTGTTATTCTACTATTGTAACTACCATAGCGATTGGCGAGTCCCTCTTTGGTCACCCCGAGCCGTGCTGCGGTGTGGATAAAGACGCACACGAAGAAGAATGGTCTCCCGGTCAACGATCAGGCAGGGGTGCAAATTGTAAGTAATTTAAATATTCATTATATCAAATATATAGCACTCTAATTAGAATTCAAGATAGTAAATGTTTCAGAACTTTCAGGGGAGTGCGAGTTATATTCATTATATCATATATGCATGTTCTACTATTTCCCCATCAAATTTTCACATTAAATTTTCATATAGATTATTTTCAGCTTTCGAATTAAATATTCATTATTTAAACATAGATTATTTTCCAAATCCGACCCCTTGTTTGGATTTGCTTTTCTTCTAATTATTTTATTTGAGGATGCATATCCACTTGAGTGGCGGGAGCTCAATATGTCTGGGCAGGATATCCTCCTCCTAGCACACCTACAGCCACACTTGCCATTCATATGTGATTAACTATGTGGTAGTGGCCTAGTAGTTAACGAAAACCCCGATTAAGCTAGCTCTCTCTTGGTTTATTTATATGTTGCAAATTGTGTAAAATGAAAGAAATTGTGAAGCAGATTTGTTTTAATTCACTGACAAAATACCGAATTTCTACTATAGTTGATTCTCCGCTTAAGAATAACTTCCAAAAAGAAATGGTGAAGTAGGTTTCCCCATCTGTTATATATTGCATCAGAAGAACTACACCAAAACAGATTTTAAAACTTAAGGATCCAACCTGACCTTACTCATTTGCATTTCTACTTGCAACCACCATTGGAACTACAAAATCATCTCACATCAAAAACTTTTTTAATAATAGATACCTGAAAGCACCTAATCCATTGTGACTATCCGGCCAACTTACCAATTCAAATGCGGTTGACAAACCTGAAAAGTGGGAGTAGAAAATCTCCAAACTGACCTTATTGGCTTTTTATTTTTTTATCTATGATCATTTGCCAGATTTAAGCTAATGCACTAGGAGAGACATTTGCATTGCGTTCAGCTGTAATGAATCAAGAACATTTGCCTTGAATCATCCTCCATGTTGACCCACTCCATCTTGTGAACGACTAGATAAAATTCCGCCGAACTCATCTCCTGAATGCCACCTTATATTTCTAGTTGTCCAAATGTTGAATGTTTTTATCTTTGGGTTTTGTTGCATCCAAGAGATGAAATGGATCTCAGGTCCATCACTTTATGTTACTCGAGTCTAGAAGTCTGGAATGATTTTTTAGGAGCAATCACCATGTAATGACTCTCAAATGAAAGAGAGATCTTAGGTGAAAACAATGATGCTCCACTCATATATTTGTCCACGGGAGCAATTGCTTCTGACATCTCAGATGGAGGTGGCTTCTCCTTTAGAGGATTTTCTTTGATTTCCACATTTAGTATATATCATTTAGTATCAATATGATTAGCTGATATAGATACAACTTTCAATTTTTTTCTTTACATCCCTTGATCTCTATGTTATGGCTATGGCAATTACACTTAAGATTGGGCGCCACTGTCTTTGAGATCTTATGAATCCCTCTTATTTTTTCACTGAAAAGGGGAGAGTGGGGCTAACAAAATCCTATAGAGTTTAGGGGACTGAACTGTGTAGGAGGTTTTGGAGGGCATCTTTATCGATCCATTCCATCCAACTGACGGACTATAAATAAAAAAATTAGATGAGCTTGGTATTCAGGAAGCTTAGTTTGGGGGCTAATGTTGCGTCATGAGCTCAGTCCTTACAAGCTGTTCGTGAAAGCTTCCCAATCTGGCCCTGCTGTCTTATTTGCATTTTGCAATTTGCTAATGAGCCCTCGACAAGGGATGTGATCCTTGAAACTTAATAAGCAAGAAGAATGCTTATAAACTTATTTATATGGATCTTTTCAGTATAAATTAATGAACAATGTAAGTTGTTCTAAATAGCCCAACACATTTACATATGTTTTGAACCTCAAAATAAAAGTACAAATTATCAATACCATGCCTACACATTAGGAAAAACTTGAGATATGCACACTTTCCAACAACATAACACTTACTTTTTGTTATATTAAACTACAACACCGACATCATCCTCGGCTGGGTCGATTCTTACCGTCTCTTTTGTCATTCTCATCCTTTTAATGAACCAAATCAAAAATATTAACCTTAATTTTCCTGATCCTGAGCTTAACAATAATTAAAGGGGTGTTAAAAGGTATACGTGGACATGTCATTTAATTACATAGTCAAATGTTTGTAGGCTAATCACTGACCTTAATAAACTTATTAAACAAATTAATTATGCATGATCGAGCTCAACTGGTTAACCAAACAACACAAGCTTTAGCTGCATGACCAAACACGCTCGAACTTACCACATTCGGTCCTCATTAGTCCATGCCTCCCTTTTTAACACCTACTAACTGTGGTTAACATTCACCAACTCTTAAGATTAAGCAATCTAATTTTGGAAAAATAAATTAACCTTAATCTTCTTAAGCTTAACAATAGTTAAAACTTAAAAGGGTATCAAAATTCGCGAGAAGGCCGTTTTAATCCATTTTTCTGTTATCTCCAACACCTTTTCCTCCCCGCCCTAATAATAACGACCTTCCTTCTTTAAATCATTAGCTCTTTCTCTCCGATTCAACTTAGTATCTTCGCTCCATTCCTTCTCTTTCTTAATCCCTAAATCGTTACCCTCTCTGCATGAAAGACCGGAAGATGACCAATAAGAAGAAGGCAATATAATTTATGGAACTCAACACAGCTAACACCCAATAATAATTATCTAGACGACTCTTATTGAGAGTGTCTTAGAACCAACCTAGTCGCTCTCCAATTTTACTAACCTTGTTTACTGCATAGATGAAAAGGACGCTATCAATGGTTGCTGCTCCAAGGACACCATCGGTCATAAGAGGTAGATATCTCTTCATTGAGTCAGGAACTTCCTGAGCACAAAAATTTGTAAGTATTTTTCCAGCACTGTCCTCAACGGTCCCTAAGAAGGATAGCTGTGGAATCATCCAGAATATACTCATCGGAATTGTGGCCTCAGGCTTATCGATTAAACAATATTTCTGAACCACATGTAGGCTCTTGGATTCCACTAGTGCAGCAACAATACAGCACCATACACTGTTTAATAGTGGTACTGAAGCTAGAATGGTGACAGGGGCTGTTATTTCAGGTTTTTGATAGGTTCAGTCCTTGCTCCACTTTGCCATGTTCTGGTACGCGAGAAGGAACTCTGTGGTCCAGGCAAGGCATGGTTGATCCTTAGTTATGTGCCTCAAAACTCCCTACGCATTCTGAATTTTTGTTTCAGTCTGTAAGGTTGTTCCAAATTTTTGTTTATTTGAATGTTTTCACCCCTTATTTGTTTGGTCTCTTCTGCTAAAATTTTGTGCTGGCTCATTTACATTTTACATTGCTTGATCTTTTTCTGAAAATTTTGCCTTTCCTTCGGTAGAACTCTAGATGTAACATAAAGAAAAGGGAGACAGTAAGATTGTTAATTAATTAGTGATATTTTTTTGCATATGTACGTAGAAAGAGAGAGGATGATGGGTTAGTTCAAATTTTCATGCTATGTTTGTTGTTCTTCTCATGGATTAATTCTAATAAAAATGTGAAAATTTAACGTGCATAGATTTGTTAAATATCATTTTCAGCTTTCTAATCTGCAATAAATAAGTAATAGACTAACAGAAACGAAAAAGGTTATCTATTATTCAAAAGCATCTATTTTGGGCTATTTCTACAAGTATGAAGATGCAGAAATTTATCACTTTAATTGGAATTCAAGATCCTAAATGTTTCAAAATGTTTGCAGCACCAAATCAGGGAACTCCTCGACCAGGTACCGGATGGCTCGCAAGATAGCACAGGTCGAGATGATGTTTTAAGTCAGGTCTTGGGGCCTGATCGTCCCGGACGTTTCCGTGGATTGGGATTAGGCCCGACTCCCACCAGGTTATGGGGGTCATCTTCGAGGCATCCGGTGGTAGTGGTAGTGGTTCTACCGAGACCCATATGTTGCATGCTGAACTTGAGCAGACCAAATCCCAAGTTCATTCCCAACAAGCTCAGATGGCAATAGCTCAATCTCAGATGGCGGCCCAACAAGCTCAAATCGATGACATGCAACGGCTTATCCAACAGATGTTGCAGGGGCATGTATATATTGTAACAAGCATTAATAAATTATTTTTAAATTTTCGATATTCCCACTTTTATTTTTTGTAAATCTTGACAACAAGTTGCATTTCATCCTGATACAGCGCCAGGAACCCCCAATGAGGTAATTTAGCATTGGATTAAGCTTAACCAAAGTTATGTACTTACCATTAATACAGTACCACGCAACTTCCTTAATATATTTATTAATATTAGGAGCCTTTAGTCTACAAAATATGATAAAATTATAATACGGAGCCTAAAAATTGGTATTTAACCAAGTAGCCAACTTGTTTTTCTTTGTTTAAATGTTATACTGGAACTTAATTCTACCCTCATATTCACCCTTTTGGTACTTATGCATGGATAGATAAAAAAATGCAAAGACCTATAAAAGGTCTAATTTAATTAATTATCAAGAATTTGTTGATTAATTCAAAATTCTGAATAGAATAAAAAGAAAGAAAAAGTAGGAAAGAGAATTATTACATCATGTATACTCCAATCGATAAAAGCTAAATACATAAATTTTTTGGCTCATGGCGAAGTAGGGCTGATGTCTTGCCCATCTCTCTCTCTTCAATAGTCTCTTATAGTCATTCTTCATCTCTCTCTTTTCAGCCCTCTTTTGTAATGAAATCTTTTCTGTACTTACTATGAAACCCAAGGAGTTTGGCAGCCTTAGAGGAGGATGTGGACACGTGGTGATTGTTACTTGTAGAAATTAAGGAAACAACTTTAATTGAATGGGCATGGTAAATGAATTTGGTGTGATTCATCACTAGAGATCGAACTCATTAATTATCCCATTAACATCTATTAAGCTGGATCGAGGTACCTTCCAGGACCCCTTTTTCCCTTCAAATGCAGCTTTAGAGTAGCTCGGCCTAAAATAAATTTGATATTTTTTTTGAAACCAAGGATAGGTGGGTGAATCTACAAAATATGGATTCGGGCCTCTCACTACCCAAATCGGGCAAATGACCTCGGATTCCATCAGAACGAATTCCTACATTTCTGTTGAGTCGAAATACACGCATTAGAAGAAACGGAATCGCAATCCGACCCCCCGGTTTGGATTTGGTGCGGGTTTGTAGGTTTAGGCCAAACCTTCATTTCAAAGAATGGATTTTGGGCTTCTCGCTGCCCCAATTGGGCAAATGACCTCGGATTCCATTGGAACGAATTCCGATATTTCGGTTGAGTCGAAATACATGTGTTAGAAGAAACGGCATCAAAATTTGACCCCGGGTTTGGATTTGGTGCGGGTTTGTAGGTTTAGGCCAAACCTTCATTTTGAAGAATGTATTTCGGGCTTCTCGCTGCCCAAATAGGGCAAACGACCTCGGATTCCAATGAAACGAATTCCTACACTTCGGTTGAGTCGAAATACATGCGTTAGAAGAAATGGCATCGATATACGACCCCCGATTTGGATTTGGTGCGGGTTTATAGGTTTAGGCCAAACTTGCATTTCGAAGATTGGATTCCGGGCCTCTCGTTGCCCAAATCGGGCGAAGGACCTCGGATTCCATCGAAACGAATTCTTACACTTCGGTTGAGTCAAAATAGGCGTTAGAAGAAAAGTCATAAAAATCCGACCCCCGGTTTGGATTTGGTGCGGGTTTGTAGGATTAGGCCAAATCTTCATTTCAAATAATGGATTACAGGTCTCTCGCTACCCAAATCGGGCAAACGTCCTCGGATTCCATCGGAACGAATTCCTACATTTCGGTGGAGTTGAAATACACGCGTTAGAAGAAACGGCATCAAAATCCGATCCCCGGTTTGGATTTGGTATGGAGTTGTAGGTTTAGACCAAAGTATGCTAGAAGAATTAACTAGGAATTCGGCCTCGTTAATGATGAATACTTTTATGTGTTTAATTAAACTTTATTAGTACACAAATCTGAGATAAATTTGGATGTTAGTTAATAAAATCCTACACTTCTATATGTTTAAACTCTATATGTATGAAATACATGAGATGATTTTGTTTCTTTGCATATTAATTTTATGAATTTAATATGAATCTCGGCTTCTAACTCCGCTAAAGAAATTTTTGATAAACTCCAAATTACTTCTGAATGAACTTATCAAGTTAAAGAACAAAAAATTAGTATAATAGTTCATAAATATGAAATGTTTAAAATGGAACAAAATGAACCCATCTCATTTAAGTTTGATAAATTTACTAACATCATTAATGAGCTTAAATCTTTTGGTAAGGTGTATTCTAATGCAAAAAATGTGAGGAAGATCCTCTGATCATTATCAAAAGAATGGGCTCCCAAAGTCACAGTAATTCAAAAGCGAAAGATCTCACCAAAATGTCGATGGATGAACTTCTCAGATCATTAATGACCCATGAGTCAATCATGAGGGATCAAGAAATCCAAGAAGAAGGATCTACAACAAGAAGGGGACATGCCTTGAAATCCTAAAAAATGAGCTCAAGTGAAAAGGAAAGTGAAGAAGAGGAGATTGAGAAGATGGCAAGAAAATTCCGAAAGTTCTTGAAGCATAAAAAGAATCTCAAGAAGAGGGCTTTCAAGAAGGAATTTGCTAAAGAAGTCATCAAGGGTGAAAAGAACAAAGAAAAAGATATTATTTGCTATAAATGCAATGAGCCGAGACACATCAAGCCAGATCGCCCCAAACTTGAGAAGAGCTTGTGGTATGGTTTGAAAATGGATGTTTTGATGAAATATGCTTCCATGCTTGAAAATATATTGAATGATGCTATGATATGA
Organism: Tetracentron sinense; assembly: GCA_015143295.1. NCBI lineage: Eukaryota > Viridiplantae > Streptophyta > Magnoliopsida > Trochodendrales > Trochodendraceae > Tetracentron > Tetracentron sinense. Next base: position 20,677,741 of record CM026563.1, on the reverse strand, counting down.
TATGTCTTGAAATGAATGATATGATGAATTGTTCTTAAATGAATGATATGATGAATTGTTTGATAACACAATAATAGAATGAGATTTGTATTACTATTGCTTCTATTTAGTTTATATGAAAAACAATGTACAAATAGCATTTGCAAAGCCATCAGTGAAAAAGCACAAAAATGACACCATCCTATGAGAATATTCAGCATCAAGTCAAAAGCAAGCCAATTGGATCAAGTTGGATAATATTGAAGATATTGAAGATCATATCCAAATTCAAGTCACATCATGATGAAGATCATGCCAAAGGCCAAAGTCCAAGTTGGATCATAAAGCTAAATTGCAATCCTCTCGAGATCAAGCTAGAAGAATTTGAAGACTCTATTTAGAAGGTTTAATGTTTATATTTTAGTTGAGAGTGTTTAGGACTTTTGTAAAAAATCCTCAAAGTTTGGTTATTTGAATTGCTCAAAGCCTAGATTGACCATAGATGCCTTAAGACCATATTGGATATCTTTCTAAGGACCTTAAACATTAGTTAGAATGATAAAAATCATGTTAAAGGCAAATGAATTGACTTAGGAAAATATTCTCATCATTAAGGTATCTAAAAATGGATTCTATGCAAAAATTGCACCATCCAGTTGACTAGATAGGCCAAATTTTTACTACGTTCATCCAGTCGACTAGATGGCTTGAGATAGAGTTTTACTATGTAATAGCTAGTTTTTAACGTCTCGTTGAGTTTTGGTTATGCCTCCAACAACTATATTATTGCAAGAGTTATAAAAAGGATTGATTTATGAACCAAAGAATAACTCCAATACTTCCAACCATTCAATTCATTAATTTAAAGTTTAGATTGCCAAATCTATCGAATTCAACCTAAAAATCTCAAATCCCAGTTTTTGAGTTATTCAACTTCAATCTTTGCGAGATTTTCTAGAGAGTATTAAAGTATTTATCAGCTCATCCAAGGAACATATCAGATTGTAAATCTCTTCTAGTGTATTGAAATCAAGAGGTCTGAAGGACTCTTGTCCATAAAGTAGGAAGTTTTGTAAGGTTTGATCTCTACCTGGAAAGAGATTGGGAAGGTCTGGTCACTACCCAAAAAGTGAACTAAGTCTAGGGAGGATTGTTCCCTAGCAAGGTTTGATCTTCACCCGCAAGAAGATTGGAGATTGGGAATAAATCATGGTGAATCCACTAGCAGGTATAGCTTGAGGTGGGGACCTAGGTGGGTTGCCGAACCACGTGAACAATAACGTGTGTCGAGTGTTTGCATTCTCTCTAACTCTTCTCTTTATATTCTTATTTGAATTGATTAAGTAGAATTACATAAATTAAAATTCTATTCCTTTTAACTTGTTTAAGTTGAAATTTCGCTTAGGAAAGTAGAAAGAATTTTAAATTGCCATAGACCCTATTCAACCCCCCCCCCCCCTCTAGGATATAATCCTTGGGCAATAATGAGTTTTTAAAAATAAAAATGATAAATCCGGAAACATTGAAAAAAATAAAGCAAGATTAGTAACCCAAAGTTACTACCAAGAAGAGAGAATAGAATATGAAGAAAATTTTGATCCGGGAGCTAGATTAAAAGCTGTTAGAATGTTACTTTCTTTTGCTAGCTATAAAGATTTCAAATTATTCAAATGGATGTCAAAAGTGCATTTTTAAATGATTTCATATCGGAGGAAGTATATGTTAAACAACCTCATTGCTTTGAAAATCATGAATTTCCAAACCATGTATTTAAACTTACTAAAGCATTATATGGTTTAAAACTAGCGCTTAGTGCATGGTATGATAGATTAAGTGGTTTGCTTCTTGAAAATGATTTCATTAGAGGAAAAATAGATACTACATTATTTGTGAAATCCAAAAATGATGATACGCTTATTGTGCAAATATATGTTGAAGATATCATTTTTGAATCTACTAAATTAATCTTTGTGTAAAAATTTTGCTAAGACCATACAAGAAGAATTTAAAATAAGCATGATGAGAGAGTTAAACTTCTTCATTGGACTTCAAATCAAGCAAACAAAAGAAAGAACCTTCATCAATCAAGCCAAGAACACTAGGGAGCTTCTCAAGAAGTTTGGAATAGACAATGCTAAAGAGATTGACACTCCAATGAGTCCCTCAACCAAAACTGACAAGGATGAGAAAGGCAAAGATGTGGATGAAAAGAAATATTGAGGTATGATTAGTAGTTTACTTTATTTAACTGCTAGTAGACCCAATATTATGTTTAGTGTATGCATATGTGCTAGATTTCAATCATGTCATAAAGAATCTCATATGATTACTGTAAAAAGAATATTTAGATACTTGTTAGGAACAATAGACTTAGGTCTTTGATATCCTAAAAACACATCACTTGAACTTATTAGTTATTCAGATGCAACATTTGCCGGGTGCAAACTTGATCTCTAAAACACAAGTGACACTTGTCACTTTTTAGGACACTCCGTTTTTTCATGGTTTTGTAAAAAGCAAAACTCTGTAACTTTATCTAAAGCTGAGGCTAAATATATAGTAGTTGGGAGTTGCTGTACTCAAACTTTATACATGAAATAAGAATTATAAGACTTTAAACTTAAATATGATCATATTCCAATTAAGTGTGATAATACTAGTGCCATTTGCATGCCCGAGAATCTCATTCAACACTCAAAAATTAAACACATTGAAATAAGATATCAATTTATAAAAGATCATGTTCAAAATGAGGATGTAATATTGGAATTTGTTGATACAAATAATCAACTTTCGAACATATTCACAAAACCCCTTCAAAATGAAAGGTTTAGTACCTTGAGAAGAGAACTTGGGATGAGTAGGCTTAATGACCTTATGTGATCATGCTTAATTAATGATGTTTAATGTATATAATTTGGATGATTGATTGATAATATATTATGTTTGATGATGTTTAGATGTGTATTTGAATGTTTATTAAACATATATTTATAATGAGGTTGGTTTAAAAGTGAAATTAAAATTTTCACTTTAAACCAGTCGACTTATTTTTGGTTGGGAACCAAATCAATTGACTGATTCACTAATTGTCTGAGTGACTATTTTGCTTCTCATGATCTTTTGCCCCTATAATGATCTATAGCTTGTTTGTTATTTTTTTGATGATGCCAGGGGGAGAAAAATGAAATTAAAAAAATAGTTTATGAAATGATGAATGTTATATAGTGAAATAGCTTGTTCATTCTTTTTGATAATGCCAGGGGGAGAGAAAGGATATGAAATGAATGGAAAAATCATATATGTATGTTTAGAATATTTATTGTGCCTTTTGAGATTAATTATTTATATTGGCATCATATGCTTATGAATAATTTATCTATATTGGTATCATGTGCTTATAAATAATTTATCTCTATTAATATTCTGTGCTTATGAATAATTTATTTATATTATTATCATTTGCTTATGAAAAATTTATTTACATTGGTATCATATGCTTATGAATGACATATTTAAATTGGTATCATGTGCTTATTAATGGTTATGAATGACTAATGCAAATGAATTGAATTTATATCTTGAATTTATTAAAATTCACTAATGCATATGTTTAGGGGGGGGGTTACCTCAAAATTTTTATTGAATTTATATATTGAGGGGGAGCTTGTTTCCATTTCATTCCATTATTATGTCATTATCAAAAAATGGGAGATTGTTAGCCTAAAGGTTACAACCATATGTATCCTTAATAATTTTGATGTTAACACAATAATGAAATAATTATTGTGTTACTAATATCTCCATTAAGTTCATATGAAATTCAGATTCTAAAGAGCATTAACAAACCATCCAAGGCACAAAGCTTGAAAATGGCACAAAACATAAAAAGGATCAACAAAGCAAGTTATCTAATCAAATTGAAAATCCAAAGCAAAAGTGCTAAACTCATGACATGAAGAAAAATATCGATTAAGAAGTAATCTTGGTATACAAAGAAGATCATCAAGATGAATACTCACTTGGAAGTAATCTTGGTATACAAAGAAGATCATGAAGATGAAATCAAAGAAGATGAACCAAAATCAAGTTTGAAGAGCATTGGAGATTCTCTCCTATGAAGGTGAAAGTGTTTAAATTTTTAGTTGAGAGATCTTAGGACTTTTATAAAAAGTCCTTAAGGATGGACGTTTGAAAGCTCAAAAACTTAGAATGACCATAAGAACTTTTGAGCATTTATTCACATCATTATAAGGTCCTTAGACATCAAATGCAATGATTATAATCTTGATAAAATCAAGTTAGTTGACCAATTGGATCAATCAAATCATGTAGGCTTGTATAGAGGAGTTTTTTTTGTGAAAATCAGTTAACTAATCTCAAAACCAATTGACTGATTCTCACTGGTTATAAAACCAGTCAATTGATTTGGTTCTAGACTTACTGGAATTCGACTAACTGAAAACCGGTCAACTGATTCTTAGTGGTCATAAAAACCAGTCGACTAGTTTCCTAGCAACAAAGTTTTAAAAGCTTCGTAACGGCTAGTTTTCAATGGCTCTATTCGCATTCAATGAACCTCCAACAGCCATAATTTTTCTTGGTTATAAATATGAATCATTTATGAACCAAAGAATAACTCCAATCATTATATTGAATCCTATTAATCTCTCTCAAGCATTCTTTGATTCATTTATTGAGAAAACCCTAGAAACCCAAAAGAGTTATTATTGAGCTATTCAACTCCATTCTTTGAGAGACTCATAATGAGTGTTCAATTCACATATCAGCTCATCTAAGGAGCAATTTCAGATTGTATTCACTTCTCTACAAAGTATATTTGAAATCAAGAGTTTGAATGACTCTTGTCATTGAAACAGGAAGCTTCATTGTGAGGAATTCAAGAGAGGGATTCTCTTGCAAGTGTAAAGTTTTGGTCTTCACTCGTGAAGGAGATCATGAGATTAGTAGATCGTATTGAATCCTCAAGTGGGTAGCTTGAGGCGGGGATGTATGTGGGAAGCTGAACCTCGATAACATATCTTGTGTTTGCTCTCTTTCTTCCATTCTCTTTACTTGTTGTTTTATTGATTATAAAATTACTAGATTTTCATTCCCTTGTTATTAGATTAATTAAAATTCCGCTTAAGCGATTAGGAAGAAAATTTTAATTTGTCAAGACCCTATTCACCCCCTTCTAGGGTCCATTATTTGGGTAACATATCGCTCCACGAAGAGATCCCTGACATTTGGCCAAGTCTTGATCCAGTGTTTATCCATCGTCATCCACCATGCTAGGGTTGTCCCCTTTAGACTTTTCTGGAAATACTGAATAAGTAGAGGTTGGTTCTTGTTGTGATGAAGCATGTCCCCCAGGTATAGCTGCAGATGTTTTTTTGGGTAGCTTGTGCCATCATATTTATCAAAGTCGGGTACATTAAAACCTGGGGGAACAACATCTACAGATGAGAAGGTCATATCTTCCAAGGATTAGCTAGAGCTGGTGGATGCCCCCTTCATCCTTATCATTTTCTCTTTCATCTGTTTAATCTCCTCATGCTGGTCCCTAAGGGACTGCATAGGGTCGAAAGATGACAGTCTGTCCTGATTGACATAAGATGCCTTGGGCTGCTCTGCCCCATCGTATTGTCTGAAGTCTGCTTCTCCACCGCCTTGTGTGGAACCTGGGTTAGGAATTGGGGTAGGCTGAGGCTCTGGGATAGGCTGTTATGAGGATTCTCTAGTTGGGTTTCGGGTGGAAGGTTTTTCAAGTTGGGCCCTAATTAGAATTCTTATGGATTCCAGAACTATCAAGCTTGCTTTGCATGGTCGTGATGTCTCGATCATGAGACTGTAGGATCTCATTGGTCCTCTACTTCTGGTTCAATGGTTCTGCCATTGACTCTGATCGGTTTTCAGGTAGAGTGACGCTAGGTTTCTTCCGTGACCGAAACTTCCGTTAAGACTGTGTCTAAAACTGCTGCTTCTATGAGAATTGTAGTCATTGGCTGACTCATGCAACTGAAAAGAATGTAATAGCTAAACATGAATATGCATAATTTGTAGAAATGAGGATGCTAAAAAAGGTTTTCCATTGATGCATGCTTGTGGAGTACAGGACTGTGACATAAAAAGGGAAAAAAGACTTAATCCTAGGCATAGTAAAGTCAAGTAGTTGGGGTACACCGTCAAGGTCCATGATTTACTATTGGAGGGATTTGATCTCGACCTCAATGTTATCAATTAACTTAGAAGCATTGAACATTTGGGGTCCGAACTGGCGGATCCAGGCGGTCATCTCAATGGTTGTCTCTCTAGCATCGCCTCTTCGTATCTTCTAGAGAGCCTGGACTATCTGTTCTAGCTTCTCTATCTTCTACTGGGATGTACGGAGCAGGAGATCCCACTCTGCCTTGTGGTGCCTATGCGCCTGTTGCGTTTTTTGCAACTTCTCTGCCTCCCGGATCTAAAGTTATTTCTCCAGGAAAATGTCTCTCCAAGGAACCACCATTTCTACTATGGGTATGGTCCCTTTTGAAGGTGCAGAGACCGGTGTTGGTAGCTCTCTCGATGTGGGCATACCAGCTGGAATATCATGGTTTTCTACCCAAAGATGGTATATCGGACTGGTAGGTGGTCCTGTTGTAACCACAAAGTCTGGCCAACTATCTCTTCTAGAGCTTCACCAATCAGACTGGAAGCATTGGGTCAAGCACTCTGACTGAGTAGTAAAGTTGACAGAATCATTTCCCAGCTGGTCTATTACCGGGATGCACTGTGGGATTGCAAACTGTTGGAACACTCTGAGTGTGACATATGGTGCTAAGCCGATTGACCAAGAAGGATCGTGCATCTCCTTCCTATTATGACAATATAGGGTTGCTCTTTCAAAATCAGCCACTTGCATTTCCATGTGATCTACTTTTCTATCAGCTTTTGGAGGAGCTAGTAGAGAGTCTTGATGTTTATGGTCACCATTTTTGACTTTTTCTGAGAGTATTTCTAAGGCATACGGTAGGATCCGTGGATGCTGGCCGACACTGTGATGAGTGTAGGTAGTGTTCCACTAGCCAAAGGTGTAAAAACGGTGCATTGGTATGGAAGATGCCCTTTCGACAGTCTAAGGTGTGGTTAAGGGCTCTGAGAAGCTCAACGAGGATGATCGGGATAACTGTACTTGAGCCATGGATGTCTTGGATGATTCCTACATGCATAGACTCGACAAGGCTGCGGCACTTGGGGAAGACTAGCTGAGACATGACTATCAGTGCAAAGGCGTTGAGGTCGGGCAGTTAGATACTATATTTTTCAGGGTCCAATTTGCGACAGTACTGATCCCAAAGATAGCTTATGGGTATCCTGTCATGTAAGCCATCAGGGTTACGCTTCTAGCAAGCAGGCTTGAAGTGCAAAAACCTCGCGAGGTCTACCTTGCATGTTGTCTTGTAGCGTGACACTATGGCTTCATCATCCATGATCAAGCCTAAGATACACTGAATTTCTTCCAATGTTGGACACAATTCATTCTTACTGAAACATAACACCATGATGTTGGGTTCTAACACTAGATAACGGCGTTTAAGAGGTTCCAATCCGACTTGATCATCGATAGGTCTAAGATAGATCCCATTCGGTAGTACTGAGCCCAAACGAAATGCTGATGGGAAGTGAGGGCTTCAATTTTCTTCTGAAGGTCGGTATCATATACCACCTGAGATGTCAAATGCAAGGGTCGTGGCGGTTGGTCAGTTGACTTAACAATCCTTGAAGGTCCTGCCATCTATCTGGGACAAAGACAGACTCTGTGTAAGTGCATTGTGGAAGCAAATGCAGTTGCAAAAGTGATTATTATTATATTTTGATTTTGATTGGGAGTGACAGAGCAAATGTGATCCAATATGGTAGACGGACAAATGTAAGGACCCGAATTAAATTCCTCGTTTTCATGATATTTGATTTAATTTTTCTAGATAAATATGCTTGATTTTATGCATTTCCTATGAGAAATTTATGTGTGAAATCTCGAATAAGAAAACCCATTTATTTCATTCAATTTAGCTCTTTTTTTTAAAAATAAATTGCATGAAATAAAAGAAAAAGGGGAGATCGGTGACGACGGATTGTGTGGCACACCACCGCCGATCGATCGCCAGTGGCTCCAACCGATTGACACAAAATGATGGATCAATCGCCGTGCGGTGATTTTTCTCAGGAACATCATTTTCTAACTTTTCAAGTTTCCTTTGGTCCCCAAACCTATAAATAACCCTCCAACTCGTGAGTTAGAGTTTCTATAGGCTTCTAAACCTAAAAGAAAGAAAATAGAGAGTTTCCTGAGAGATCAAAAGAGGGAAACTTAAGGAGTTCAAGGATTAGATCAGAAAAATGAGGAAGGAGACTTGAAGATCGAGATTGAGCCTTATTCGCAAGCGATAAATCATAGGAAAGAGATCAAGTGAGATAAATAACGAACCTAGTTTTTCATATCTTGAACATTAATTTAAAAGAAGAACTAAAAGAGATAGATCTAAGTAAGAACATAAAGATAAGTATGATTTATGAATTCCTATCGTTCTTGATTTATTATTTCATGAATCGTCAATTAGGATGTGAATAACTATGTTTATACTTCGTTTATGCTTCAATAAGGGGAATGGGAATTTATATTGAATGTATACGGATATATGAGGAGGATGAGATGAATGTATGGAGTGGAATGGAAGGTATGAAAGAATTTGAATGATTGAGATGAATTATTTGTGAGATTATGATTATATGTTAGTATGAGTTTGTAACTATAATCCATGAGAATTATTACTAATAAAATATGTGGTAAAATTATGATATTAATCTCGATTAAAAAAGGGAGTTTTTCATATTTAAATTAGATTGTGACTTATGCCTATAGAAGATTAACTGTGATTATAGATTGTTAAATATTGGAAATATGAAAGTTGTGTGTATTTTACGTTTTTATACATGATATATATTTGGTTAAAGGAACCTTTAATAAAATTCAAGCTTGCCTAGGCCTGGATAACATAGTGGAATTGGAGAACCCCAGATCTTGGGATCACTATTCTACTGAATAGTGCTTTTGCACTAGGTATGTTTAAGCCAAGGTCTTCTATGTGACTTTGATATTTGATTTATTGAATGAGGGTTTTATAGGATCCTAAGTATGGTGATGCTGTGAAATAATGGGTGTTGGCCAGGTAATGACCTTCAAGGAGGGGTGAATAGGGTCTATGGCAGATTTAAAAATTTATGGACTTAAGTCCAAGGTGCGGAATTAAAAATTATTTACAACACAAGATTACACAAGAAAAGTGCTGAAAGTAAGATATAAGAGTTAGAATAAACAAATACAAGGATTTGTTCACGAGGTTCAGCAATCCAGCCTACTCCCTACCTCAAGCAAATACAAGGATTCACCACGATTCCTTAATCGTACAAACTCCTTCATGAGTAGAGCCCAAACCTCTATAATCTCTCTTATAGGTCAAGATGCAACCTTTACAAGCTCTCCTTTAGGCCGAGCTGAAACCTTTCAAGAGCACTATCCTCTCTTGATAAACTGAAGCTGGAGCTTCAATGCAAGAATCCTAGATTCTTAATAAATCCTCAATAAAAGAGTTTGGATTTTGAAATCCAAATATAAAAGCTCCTTGGCTGAGCTGAATAAGAGTGGAGTACAGTATTTAATAAAATCTCTCAAAAGAAATTGGAGTTGAATGAGCTCAAGAGGATTTTTGGGGATTTCTAGGTATGTGAGTGAGTGAGAAATCAAAGACAATGAATGACTGATCAATAGGAGTTATTACAATGATCAAGAGTTGTTATTAGTTCATAAATGAACTCCTTTTATAGTACTTGATCCAATATAGCTGTTGGTGAAACATTTAATGCATTTTAGGCCGTTAAAAATTATTCGTTATAACGATTTTTCTGTTTCAGGCTTTAATTCATCGACGAAGTGGGGTTCCCACTTGAATTCTTCACCGAATTATAAAGACAGTAGCCAAATGATCTTTTATAGTCATGACTTCCTCGCCGAACTCAAACTGCTCTGAGAATTCGTCAACGAATTTAGAACCATTTTTCTGAATTCTGTCTTGGATCAGATCAAGATGATAGGATTGATTTCCTAGGTCAATTAATTATCTTTTTAACCTAATTTTATTAATCCTTAGGGCCTTAGAATTATTATCAAAAAGTGTCCTAGGCTCCTATGGTCAATCTATTTCTTGAGCTTTCAACTTACCATTCTTTTGAGGACTTTTTACATTAGTCCTAGTCACTCTTAAAGCAAAATTTAGAAATATAATTTTACAGAATACTTAAGAGATGATCTTGGGTCTTGATGATTTGACTTTGTCTTTAGGGACCCGACTTGGACTATGGTCTTATCTTGTGTCTTCAATTGTTTACTTTGAGTTGAGATTGCTCTTGGATAATTTCCATCCTTTTACAATGATTTGGTGTACTAATATTCTTGCATTTTGAAATGTATAGGCAATTGAACAAATTTATTGGTACCAAAATATTCATTTCATTATTGTGTTATTATCAAAATTAGTAGGGGTACCCAAGGTTGTAACCTTAAGGCTAACAATCTCCTCCTTTTTGATGATGACATAATAATGTAATGAATTGGAATTAAGCTCCCCCTCAGATTATATTTTTCATAAAAATTTGAGGTTTGCTCCCCCTAAACATATGCATTTACACAAAAGATAACAAATTTTCATTTAGATGCATATTATGGGTGTTTTAATAGACATGTCACCAGGTTTTAATACCAAGAGAAGTTCCACAGAGGGTAGTTATAAGATTTTCAATTTGTAACATTCAATGAAGATCATTCATGATAACAGGTTGATCAATTTGTGAATCAAGAGAAGTTCTATAAAGAAAATTCTAAGTAAGATTATATGATAAACTGCCGAAGATACAAAAAATATGATTCATTCATACATTTTTCATTTCAAAAAGTAAATAATTTGGTCAATTAAGTTCATTACATGTCATTTCTCCCCCTATGTCAACATCAAAAATACAAAATAGAGAGAGAGAAAAAATATATATATAGGAGCTACAATCCATCTTTCTTTTGCTTCTTCAACAGGTCAGCAACTTTCTTGAAGACATCTTCTGAAGGACCAACTCCTTCATTCTAATCCTTTTTGTAGAGCCCCGGACCTTTTCACAGTTAATACATGACACTCTCGTTGTCATTTTTGCCTTTCTAAGAGGTATAATTAATAAATAAGGAAGAAATTGGAAATTTCGAAATGTCAGAAATGTTCCTTTCGGAAGTACGAACACAACGCAAGTTGAATCGTCAAAATCGGATGAACGAGTCAAAAGATATGGCCAAAACAGTCTGAACCTGTAGGAAATCGTAGCTCGGAAGGCACTAAGGACATGCTCTGACGTCGTACTCTGATAACGTAGCACAGACAACGTACTCTGATAACGTGTACTGTGTGCATCCGTTGTGCAACTCACCACGGGCACGTTGTACAACTCACCACGGGCACGTTGTACAACTCACCACGGGCACGCTGTACATAAGACAACGGACAACGTGTTCAGCACTGTCCACCACGGACAACGTGTTTGGCACTGTTCACTGCTCAACGAGCTCAACACGATGCACAACACAACAGCACCGCGAGTTGGCACTGTTCACAGCACCACGAGTTGGCACTGTTCACAGCACCACGAGTTGGCACTGTTCACAGCACCACGAGTTGGCACTGTTCACGGCACCACGAGTTCGACACTCATGTTTTTACAGAAATTTAGTAAGGGTATTATGGTCCTTTGTCAGTTCACTCTTACCTTAAGAGTTTAACCCGAGTCTTTAGGGCATCATTCGACACTTAGAGAGTTTGAGAGAATGGGAGAAAGGGGAGAAGGCGATTCCAAACTTAGGGTTTCCAGTTTGGAGAGAAATCAAAGGGTTTTGAGACCCTAGATCACTCCCAGTCCGGTTTTCTTCAAGATCTCGGCCCAAGCTCGTGCAAAGCTCGTGTTCCAAGCTAGGGCTGCAGCTACACAGTCGTTTTGGAAGGGGGTTTCTTCCTCATTTCTTCAAGGTCGGTACTTTTTACTACCCTCCTAGTTATAGTTCCTCTTCTCCCTCTATTTTCTTTTGATTTTTCTTTCATTGATACATGTACTATGAGATGGATGAATGGTGAATGGAGAATGGTAAACGGTGAATGGTGAATGGAGATGGAATGGGCGATTGGATGCCAATGGTTGTGTGTGATGAACAAATGGGGAAGGGCATTGTTCCAATAATGAACATACATGTATGATTTGAGAAAAACCCATCTAGAAAAGCATGTTGTAGGGTAAATCCATAATGAACACACCATGTTTGATGAAATGCCAAGGTGAATAAAGTGAGCTGTGAATTAGGAAATGCATACCTAAGAAATTCTTAATATTACTAGGGCCTATGATAGTGTGTTTCTTGCTTTCCCTAAAGGATATGAATATTACATTGCTCAATCATTGATGTTATATGTGTTGTGAAATTACCCAAATGTCATATTTAAATTTAAATGCAAGCATGTACACGGTTCCCACGAGCACGGCATGCATGACATGATTTATCGAGGTTTTCAAGAACATGGTTAGAGGTGGGACATATCCTACGATATGTTTTTACCTCGCTCTTGGCAAGGACAAGTCAATCATACATTATCATAAGAAGGGTCTCCCATCCCCTCGCATGGCATGCATAGCATCGCATGACACGCATAGCATAGCATGGCATGACACGCATAACTCTGCATGGCATTACACGCATGGATGCTAGTTGCGATGGGCTATGAACGGCAACTAGGCATTCACATTCCGCATGGATGCTAGTTGCGACGGGCTATGAACGGCAACTAGGCATACCCATCTGCATATAGGGTACTAGTTGCGACGGACTATGAACGGCAACTAGGCATGTGAACATGTTTAAATTATGAACAAGCAAGCATGATACTCGCATGACACGCATGACATGACATGGCACGCATGATGCAAGCATGACAAGCATGACACGGTTAACAGGTTCACAATCACGCAAAGGGTATTTCAAGTCAAGTCAAGTGCACGATGTTTTCAAGGGTTTTATCAGCCTTTCTGAATGCAAGCATGAAAATAAATTGCTTTACTTCCTTGTATGATATCAATTGTTCCTGTTCTATATATGCAAATTGGTTTCCTACTTTATGTATGCTATCTGTATAATATGACTGTTGGTTAGTATTTAGTACCCGCTGAGTATTCCATGCTCAGCCTTACTTCTTATGTCGGCAGGTTCTGAGGGAGCTGCTGCTCCAGTTGATGTTTGTGCTCCTGGTCCATGGGTGGAGGAGGAGTACGTCGAGGGGCCTTTGGAGGAACCTCCCGTAGAGGGTTACCATTAGGTGGTTATAGATTCTGAGTGAATAGCTGTGGGTGAGATGAGAGTCAGATTTATGTATTCTGGCGGGCATGTCCGCACTTTCTTTTGGATTCTTTTTGTATGAACTTGGATTGCTTATGTATATACATAGAGGTTTGGTAGACTTCCGCTATACCATGTTAGAGTATGTTTCCGCTGTTTTGCCCTCTATTGTATATTCTCTGTGGGTTTTGCAGGTTGGTTTGTCAAGCAAGTCATGATTAGTCGTCCAAAGTTCACTCTAACTCCTAGGGTGGGTTTTGGGTCGCGACAGAAGTGGTATCAGAGCTTAGGCTTTAGGTCTCTAGGGTCACTTAGAATCTTATACCACGGCTTGACAAGAGAATATGTTGGGAAACAAGTTAGGATGGAAGTAAGTTGGAAGTGAGTCTTGTTCTAAGTGTGAGACTAAACGTTAGTCTTAATCTAAAATGGTTGCTCCAACCAAGTACAGGTCTTAGAAACGGCTAGAACACCAAGGTATAATATTACAACTACTCTGATGACTTGACGAGATGAATATGATGGTACTATACTTTGTATGTAGTATTGTTATATGGTGTTATATGCTATATGGTGTGCGTACAATGTACTTATACTATTATGTGTGGTATTGTTAGGGGGCATTAAATGTGGTATGCATACTATATGTCCCGTACTAAGTGACAACCAATGAGTTAGGAATTAATTCCCAGCTAGACTTATGAGTTGAGTAATACTCCGGCTGGAGTTCAGACTATGTGTGAGTTGGTAAATGGTGGTAGGTCCTTGCCATACCCTGTACTATGGGGTCTTCGTAAATAATAGCCTTCCGAGTGAGACAATAGAATTCTCCTTCGTCTTACAAAAAAAAAAAAAAAAATTTTTTAGAATTTACGAAAATAGGGACATAGGCTTGATAAGTAATATTATGAGCATTTGGTGTAATTTTAAACTTGTTAAACTATACTAGATGCGTCTTACATCACAAAGAAATATAAGTCACACATCATGGTATGACAATAATTCCATGAAACCCCACGACTAGTAGAAACAGGTATAGATAGTAATGCGTTTTTAACTCAAGGAACAAATATAATTTTAACAACCCATGGATGCTCGATGCACGCTTCTAAGTACAGTTGCGCATTTTCTGCAGCACGTCTTAGACTCAGTGCTCAGTCCCAATTAAACATAATTTTTAGATGAGCTCACGGATGTTTGATGCACGTTTCTAGATGCGCGCCTGCAGCATGCCCTAGACTCAGTGCTCGGTCCTAGTCTAGATACAGATGCGCGTTCATTCTGCAGCACGTTCTAGACACGATGCCAGTCCAAAATAATAAAGAAATTACTAACTCCATCGGGTAGCATGCACGTTCATACATATCATGAGCAGCATACATAGCATAGGCATCATGCATCGCATAAGCATCATACATTTCATACATGGCACGCATTTCATACATGGCATGAACATCACACAAAAAAAAAAAATCATATACATATCCCGCATGCATCATGTAGATCTTAGAAGCATTATACATGTCACCAGATTCAGAGGGCATCACCTAAACAACCCAATTAGATGAACTAGTCATTAGTATTAGTTCCAAATGGGCTAAGGTCTTAAGTTTGTGATCAGTTAATACCATAATCAAGTGTGAAGCTTATCATCAGTAAGAAAACTACTTGTATAATTGTACGATTATAATTGTACTTAGATATATACACGATGTGCTCGCATAGGTTGGGGGCTTGAGTCCAACTTTTGCTTAGGAGAAGTTGTTGCCCTTAAGAAGCAACTAAGGAGTTAGCCTTAGACCATAACCAGTTGCAACACAACCAACATCGCATCTTGGCTTCGCTAGGAACCTTAGAGTATATTATTATGCTATGGTATGTGTATCTTGATGTATGTTCTAGACTCTGATAAATACTTAATATTATGGAAATACAATATCGGATTTTGATGGGATTCAAGTGAGACTCATGCTTTGCCATCGTCCACAGGAGTAAACCATGAGACGTGGCGATCAAGGTCATGGATACCACACTAGGAGGGGTGGAGTATCTCCTCCTCCATTGAGGGATGAGCAGCCTGATCTCACTCAGGTCTTGGGATCCATAGCAGAAACACTAGCAATACTTGCCACTAGGCAGCCCACTACCCCCATTCCTACAGCGGTACTTGTACCTACCCCTACACATCATGCCACAGGAAGTGAGGCACTTTGGAGGATGAGGCCCCCGGTGTTCTATGGTGATATGGACCCATTGGTCGCAGAAGCATGGGTTAAGTACCAGTCCTCTAGACATATGCTGGTACGGAGTCCTCCCACTGCACCACAGGCTTCTCTTTCGGTTGCTCCACCGGCATCGCACGCGGCTACCGTGCAGCCACCCCGCCTCGCAGTATCTCAGGCAACAGGATATGCGCCCTCCACCTACTCTTACGAGATATGTACCCGTTGTGGGAGGAGGCATGTGGCCAGAGAGTGTAGGAGAATCTCCGGTGGATGTTTCCACTGTGGTCGCCAGGGCCACCTGATCAAGGATTGTCCCAGCTGTCAGATGCCACCTTATTCTCGGGGAAGTAGGCCCACGGTTAGGCGGTCACCTCCGCTGGGCTCTACACAAGCATTAAGCCCCCAGCAGTCCACACAGCCCCCTTACTAGGCTAACCAGGGACAAGCCTTTGCCACTCCAGGATAGAATGCTCAGGCACCAAAGGATATGGCATGAGGATGTGAGAGGGAGAAGAAATTTTATTTTTTTTTTGTGCAGAAGGGAATGTATTTTGTGTTTTGTCATGGGCAGTCAGTTGCCACTTGTATGTAATTGTGCTACCTTATGTTATGAAAGTTTTTCCTGCTATTTAGAATGATGTTGAGTTTTATGAGAAAACTAGGTGCCTCGCCGATAAGTGAGTGCCTAGGATATTGATTAATAGAGGATTATCATATCGTTCTGTAGGAAAGGTTAAGCATGGGGAAGTATCCTCGATTGATTTAGTAACGCCCTAATTTCGAGGACGAAATTCCTATAAGGGGGGGAGGATGTAGAGCCCCGGACCTTTTCACAGTTAATACATTACACTCTCGTTGTCATTTTTGCCTTTTTAAGAGGTATAATTAATAAATAAGGAAGAAATTGGAAATTTCGAAACATCAGAAATGTTCCTTTTCGAAGTACGAACACAACGCAAGTTGAATCGTCAAAATCGGATGAACGAGTCAAAAGATATGGCCAAAACAGTCTGAACCTGTAGGAAATCGTAGCTCGGAAGGCACTAAGGACGTGCTCTGACGTCGTACTCTGATAACGTAGCACAGATAACGTACTCTGATAACGTGTACTATGTGCATCCGTTGTGCAACTCACCACGGGCACGTTGTACAACTCACCATGGGCACGTTGTACATAAGACAACGGACAATGTGTTCAGCACTGTCCACCACGGACAACGTGTTTGGCACTGTTCACTGCTCAACGAGCTCAGCACGATGCACAACACAACAGCACCGTGAGTTGGCACTGTTCACAGCACCACGAGTTGGCACTGTTCACAGCACCACGAGTTGGCACTGTTCACAGCACAACGAGTTCGACACTCATGTTTTTACAGAAATTTAGTAAGGGTATTATGGTCCTTTGTCAGTTCACTCTTACCTTAAGAGTTTAACCCGAGCCTTTAGGGCATCATTCGACACTTAGAGAGTTTGAGAGAATGGGAGAAAGGGGAGAAGGCGATTCCAAACCTAGGGTTTCCAGTTTGGAGAGAAATCAAAGGGTTTTGAGACCCTAGATCACTCCCAGTCCGGTTTTCTTCAAGATCTCGGCCCAAGCTCGTGCAAAGCTCGTGTTCCAAGCTAGGGCTGCAGCTACACAGTCGTTTTGGAAGGGGGTTTCTTCCTCATTTCTTCAAGGTCGGTACTTTTTACTACCCTCCTAGTTATAGTTCCTCTTCTCCCTCTATTTTCTTTTGATTTTTCTTTTATTGATACATGTGCTATGAGATGGATGAATGGTGAATGGAGAATGGTAATCGGTGAATGGTGAATGGAGATGGAATGGGCGATTGGATGCCAATGGTTGTGTGTGATGAACAAATGGGGAAGGACATTGTTCCAATAATGAACATACATGTATGATTTGAGAAAAACCCATCTAGAAAAGAATGTTGTAGGGTAAATCCATAATGAACACACCATGTTTGATGAAATGCCAAGGTGAATAAAGTGAGCTGTGAATTAGGAAATGCATACCTAAGAAATTCTTAATATTACTAGGGCCTATGATAGTGTGTTTCTTGCTTTCCCTAAAGGATATGAATATTACATTGCTCAATCATTGATGTTATATGTGTTGTGAAATTACCCAAATGTCATATTTAAATTTAAATGCAAGCATGTACACAATTCCCACGAGCACGGCATGCATGACATGATTTATCGAGGTTTTCAAGAACATGGTTAGAGGTGGGACATATCCTACGATATGTTTTTACCTCGCTCTTGGCAAGGACAAGTCAATCATACATTATCATAAGAAGGGTCTCCCATCCCCTCGCATGGCATGCATAGCATCGCATGACACGCATGGCATGACACGCATAACTCTGCATGGCATTACACGCATGGATGCTAGTTGCGACGGGCTATGAACGGCAACTAGGCATTCACATTCCGCATGGATGCTAGTTGCGACGGGCTATGAACGGCAACTAGGCATACCCATCTGCATATAGGGTACTAGTTGCGACGAACTATGAACGGCAACTAGGCATGTGAACATGTTTAAATTATGAACAAGCAAGCATGATACTCGCATGACACGCATGACATGACATGGCACGCATGATGCAAGCATGACAAGCATGACACGGTTAACAGGTTCACAATCACGCAAAGGGTATTTCAAGTCAAGTCAAGTGCACGATGTTTTCAAGGGTTTTATCAGCCTTTCTGAATGCAAGCATGAAAATAAATTGCTTTACTTCCTTGTATGATATCAATTGTTCCTGTTCTATATATGCAAATTGGTTTCCTACTTTATGTATGCTATCTGTATAATATGACTGTTGGTTAGTATTTAGTACCCGCTGAGTATTCCATGCTCAGCCTTACTTTTAATGTCGGCAGGTTCTGAGGGAGCTGCTGCTCCAGTTGATGTTTGTGCTCCTGGTCCATGGGTGGAGGAGGAGTACGTCGAGGGGCCTTTGGAGGAACCTCCCGTAGAGGGTTACCATTAGGTGGTTATAGATTCTGAGTGAATAGCTGTGGGTGAGATGAGAGTCAAATTTATGTATTCTGGCGGGCATGTCCGCACTTTCTTTTGGATTCTTTTTGTATGAACTTGGATTGCTTATGTGTATACATAGAGGTTTGGTAGACTTCCGCTATACCATGTTAGAGTATGTTTCCGCTGTTTTGCCCTCTATTGTATATTCTCTGTGGGTTTTGCAGGTTGGTTTGTCAAGCAAGTCATGATTAGTCGTCCAAAGTTCACTCTAACTCCTAGGGTGGGTTTTGGGTCGCGACACTTTTGGGGTTCTTGACTTGCTTGTTCTTCTTTTTCTTCTTCAGTTTCTTCTTCATTTCCATATTCACTAGAGCTTCTACTAGAAACTTCTTTTAAAGAGGGTGGAATTGAATGAAGTTTGGAAGATTTTGGATGTTTGGGCTTTATGACTTTGAAGGATTGCTGCTTCACCTTGGATATTTCAAGATTTACCTTATTCACCTCCTTGGCCATTTGAACCATTACATTTGCTTGTTGGCCAAGGTGAGAGGACATCTTATCAATGATAGGATTTTGATATTTAAGATGCTTCTCAGTTGCTTCAATCTTCGTCTTCATCACTGATATCGTGGGATTGAGTTAGATACTTTGTTCAGAGGCATCTATAGATTTCCTATTTATTAGGCCTTGGGCTGAGTCTATCCTGTTTTTGGTGACATCTAAGGAGTTTTCAATAGCTGTCAACCTTGGCTCAATAGAATCTGAAAATCTTTGCACTTCCTTGGGGATGCTGATCATCCTAGACTCAATAACTGTAAATCTCTCTACAGAAGCTGCTTGGAGTCTCTGAAAGCACTCCTTGATCTCTGACTGGATGGTAGCCATGCTAGCCCTAGTCTCAGCCATGAAAGAGAGTATTGAGGCTCTCATTGTCATGACCCAAAATACCCCCTAGGAGTTAGGATACTCTGGCGTCATGAACATATTACTAAACATCCTCGGACAACATGTAAATCCTATACAACGTATAAGACATGTGATAGCGGGAGCGTAATACCAATCTATATATGGTAGCGGAAGCATACTACAAAATTTCTGTACATACTAGATCTTAGTTTATACATGACCCCAAATAAAAAGCGAACATACTCGCTCAACAAAATTTATGTACAAGTCTCTCTCTCTCTCGTTACTCAAACATGAGGCAACATCTCGAGCAACCTCTAATGCTCCTGAAGCTCAGCAGGAGTGGACTCCTCCTCCATGTACTCCTCCTCAACCCATGGCTCCTAAGGGCACTCACCACAAATATCGAAGGGACGTGCCGAAATAATATGAACGGCTGAGCATGGAATACTCAGCTTATACAAACCACTAGATAGTAATATCATAAACAAGAATACAACATATACACATCATGGTTTAATCATCTCACATGCATTCTTGAAATCAGAGTGCGGAAAAAAAGTCATATCATGTGCATGTATCTCGAAAAATACTATCGGAAAACATCTTTTTATCATCCTTTGTCTTTTACATCTTTTGTCAAAAACATCTTGTCATTTCTTATCATCTTGTACCATTGCATATACGGGTATTTAAAATACCTTGGCTTTTATCTTTTATTATCTTATCAAGTATGGGTATTTAAAATACCTTGGTATTCATCATTTGCTACCTCCGGAGTCGGACAACTAGTACCCGTACCCACGTAAGCTGGGTGGCCTAATGTTCTCCTCACCTTCGGCTACCTTCAGGGTAGATGACCAGTATCCATCTCCCTTTCGGGCGGCCTGCTATCATCGGAGTCCGATGCCAGTATCCATTTTCCTTTTAGGCGGCCTACTATCGTCGCATCCCCATCGGCTTTTTCCGTATACTTTCCATCTTCTTGTACTTCCTGTAACATCTTGTGCTTCTTGTACTTTCCAGATACATCTTGTGTTTCTTGTACTTTCCGTATACATCTTATGCTTCTTATACTTTCCGTGTACATCTTTTACTTCTTGTACTTTTCTTATATATCTTTTGCTTCTTGTACTGTTCATTTGGTTCATTTGCATCTTATACTTTTCATGTGGTTCATTTGCATCTTATACTCTTCTTCTTCTTATTCTTGTATTTCATCTTATATACATGTACTTCTTCTTTTGGATACCCATAATATAAAAAGCTCGATCATGCATATGCATAAGTGTCCATGTAGCAATTGTGATATATCATGGTAGACATTAATGTAAACACTTTACATATGGTCATATGTCTCATACTTAACATAATTCATCCATCATCATAATCCATATACAATAATATCACACCATTCTAATCACATTAAAATAAGGTTTTTCTACTTGTTTTTCCCAAAACTTATGGCTTTTAACAAGCTTTTCATCTTTTGGATACTAACATGTAGAACAACTTACTATTTACCTGAAGGGGGATCCGGATAAAAATTTATGCGAAAATTAGATCCCCTAGATCTTAACACCATAGAAAGCATCAAAATTATCTAAGAGTTTTAGTCATATCACCTCGGTGAATGCTTTTCACCGGTGAAGCTTAATCCACTCGAACCACTATAACTCTTTGTAGAGATTTCTCTGAAAAAATACTAGAAGCTTGATCCTTGTTCTTCGCTATCCCCACGAAGCTTTAGAATCTCCTTTGGAATTATAGAAGCAAGAGGAAGAAGATGGATCAATGGTATAGACCTTCTATCACCAATAATACTAAGGTTCAAAACCCTAGATTTGCAAATAGCTCACGAAAATCCCTAGCGGTCCCCCCTAGGGCTCACGGTTTGGAGAGAGAGAGGAGAGGAGAGAAAAAATTCTGGGGAATTCTACTTAATGGTCTAGGGTGTTGGAGTATTTATAGACTAGGATCTTATCCTAATCCTACTCCAACTTGATCTTATCTAGTAGGATTTATTAATTAACAATAACTCTTATTATTAATTAAATAAACTCCTACTTAATCTATAACTACTTTAGTTATAGTAATCCTATTAATTAAAGAGTCCCTATTATAAGAGGATTCCTTAATTAAAATGGATAAGTCAACATCCTACACCAAAGTAGGAAACCTAGTCAAACTAAGAATCCACAAGGGGGGCGTGACCTTCTATGGGGCGTGGGATTTGAGGAGTTAAAACTCCTTATTGTAATCTAATTACAATAACATCTTAATCCAAATTGCAATCCAACAATTGGATTTTAATTCCATAATAAAAGGAATTATATTTAAATAATTATTCAATTAAACAAATCATAATCCAATTAGGATTCCTTAAGTGGGCGCCCCACCCTAGGGTTTAAACCCATGGGCTTTGGCCCATATTAAAGGTCTATTTTAATGGGTTTATGGATATGGGTCAAACCCATTTCCCCTTTAATTATGTTAATCAAATAATTACTAAAATAATCTCTTAGTTTAAATTAACAATTAATTTAAACAATAGATTAACTATTAATCTATTTAATTAAATGATTAACTTTTAGTCACTTAAAATAATTGATTAACTTTTAATCAATTATTGAGCTTGTATTTCTTATGTGAGCACCTCCACAGATTGCTCTGGGACATTCTTACCCTGGCTTATCCAATGTAATCCAATTGACCCTAAATGGAAATTATATCGGAATTGCAAGTGACGTGAGATATCCATGTTGCAATTGAATCCCAGTGTATGAACACTAACCATTACGGATCCCGCCACATGAACTTTTAAATTTGATTTATTCTTCCAAATACATTATCCCTAATAGGCCTTCGAGATTAACATACTATCTAACCCATAGCCCATTGCAAATCATCCGGGTTTCCAAGACTTATGATTAAGCCATGAAAAACAATTTCTCATGAAAAACATTTTGAAAAAAATCATTTTATAAGTATAATACCTTTTAATAAAAGTATATTTCAAAACTTATTTTGTTTTCAAAATCATCTGCGCAGGATTTGATCTTAATCAACTGTCTTACCCGGAACTTGGATAATCTCTCAAATTAATGAGCATGGATTTCTTGTTTGAAATTCATCATGACTCGAACAACTTTCTGACTATCCAACTGTCACTGTATTATATTCACTAAGTTAGAAAATACGTTGGTGGAATCAAAACAGTCAAATCACTGCCCAGTTATAGATGAACTCATCAGATCTAAGGATCATCGAAACCTCAATGTGAATAAGAGACCAACTATCTGATAGTATGTTTATGCAAGAGGTCTCTCATTGAATGCAATCAGTTAGTGTACATTTAAGCACCCATATGTTGATGTGTAGTCTCCACTACAATAGTTCGAGATAGAACTACATCTCAACTATTGAGAACATCTTAGCATTCTGGCAGCCATATAAGTGAAGTGCCCAGCTTCACCCACAGCTGTGACTATATAAGGTATAAGGAAACGGAAAGTTATATCTACCTGTGATAATCTAATCACATAACTTTCCTACAATATATCCTATGGACCTTTATCGATATCTCATATCGTATAGATCATCTCATGATCATGGTCAATTACCTATAGTGAATACACAATAGATTAAGAAGAAGCATTTATTAATCAAATTAATAAGGTTCTAACAATCTCAATGACTTTTCTGGGCATCATGTCCAACATTACCGTCTTTTATTTGTTGGTTAAAAGCATAGCATCATCACAATTAACTCACATCACCATCTATAGGATTTTATCTTGATATAAAGAAGGTTTCATGAAATCAATAGCTAGAAGAGTACAATTCCATATATATAAGGCCATCTATATCTCTACTTGTCAAGAAAATCATGTTTTTCATTAAGGGTTTATGAAATTAGAACCTAGTAGAGTGTATCTACCTTATGGGATGAAATCCCTTTGATCCAATGCTTGAAAAGGCTTGAAGAAGCTTGTAGAAGCGAAACCCAGGCTTGTGGATAAAGATCTAAGCTCCAATGGCGCGTAGGAGTGAGATCAAGGCTTGATTTGTGCTCTTCTTCTCCAAATCCAAAAAACCCCCTTTGAAATCCTCCACTCTCTTCCTTTCTCTTCTAAGATCTCTCTTTAAGTTTAGGGTAACCCAAAACCCCCAAAAAGGTCCTCTATTTATAGGCCAATGGATAAAAACCCTAAAAAATCACGCACTAAAGAGTTTGATTCGCCCGCCTACGATCATTCATAGGTTTCCTACGATCGATCGTAGGTTTTACAGTGAGTTCGCTCAGTTTTCGGAGCTCTATGATCGTTCGTAGGCTTCCTACGATCGATCGTAGCCTCCCTAGTGAGTTTTCAGCATTTCTGGAGCTTTACGATCGTTCGTAACTATGATCGTTCATAGGTCTTCTACGATCGATCGTAGCTCTGACAGATTGTTTTCCAGGTTTTTCCTACTTTGGTATTTTGGTCATAACTTTTGACTCGCTCGTCGGATTTTGACGATTCAACTTGCGTTGGATTCGTCTTTCGAAGGGGAGCAACTTTTATGTTTTACAAAAATCATAATTCTTCTTTTTTTATGGACAAATTTGCCCCTAAATATAACTGGTCAGCAAATGGGTTTCAGCAACCCAGATTTGCAGTAGACCTGATTTTGGAAATCGGGCGTTTGACTTAATCCCGACTCAAAATCTAGAAAAATGATCAACATGAACCTTATAGAGGGTTCTAATATCTTTCCAAAAAATCAAGAATCACTCAATTCTGAGCAACGGAGCCTAAACTAAGGCTTCATAAAGTTGTGGGAAATGCCGAAATATACCTCTTCAACACCTAGAACACTCGAGTGTTTTCACACTCTTTTCCCTCGGGTCCAAAACCATACTCACACCTCATTAATCATTCCACCATATATTTTTAATCCTTCTAAGTGATCATTTAACATACACCAATATGCATGAGAGGGCTCGGCCTCTTTATGCCTCTCGCACTAGCACTATTTACTACACTATTCACTCACAACCCATTAAACACCTTGGGTATTTTATACCCTTGTTTTTAACCACTTAGAGTATCTTTATACTCTCATTTTGAGACTTTAAATACATACCTAAAACCCTCACTTGACTCACCATAATACCAAGAACACTATGTAAGGCCTTAGGCCTTTACACACACCATACAAGGGCAGTGTTCACATGAACAGTGAACCAAATTTTTAGGGCTCTACAATCATCTCCTCTTAGAATCTCAGCTGGCTTATCCTCATCTCCAGCTGGAACCGTTCCATACTGGAGGCCATAGAAGCAACCTGGCCAGCCAAAAGACTCAAACTTTCCTCTGATGCAACTAGCCTGCTAGGATCCTCAAAGAAGTAACCAGGGTCCTCAAAGTGAGGAGATTCTTATTTATGTAAGCTATCAAGGATCTCACCAATATCCACATGGATCTTAGGCCACTCAACTCCTGGATCTGCTGTCTCAGGCATCTCATCTGTCTCTGGTCCTGGCTGCTGCTCAGCCTCTGAAGTCGGCTCAACCACTGTGGCTACCTCTGCTGTAGCTGCTACTGAAGAGGAGGGGTTGGAAGGAGCTGAGAAGGGAGGGACAGGAGGAATAGAGTCTAATACAGGAGGAGGTATGGGAGCTGAAGAACCAGACTACGGAAGACTAGTGGACTAAGAAGCAGAAGGTTTGGAAGTCAATACCTTCTGGGTTTCATTCCAAATATAACACATCCTTTGGATGGTGGCTTTGCTATAGATGGAGGAGTCATCTGGAATGAAAAAGTCAGTCTGAGAAGATAGGGGAACGTGGAAATATCTAAAGATTTTGGTTAGAACTTGACCAAAAGGGAGACAGCCTAATTTTCTCTTCAAAGCATCATCCATACAATGGACAATGAAATAAGATAAATCAATAGGTGTTGAAGTCAAGATGCACCACATGAGGAAGACATCAAAGTAGGTGAGGTATTCCCCACCACCAGCCCTAGGGACAAGATTATAAGTTATGATGTGGTGGATGAGTCTAGAAGTCAAAGTTAGATCTTTGACTTTGGGTTGAAAGGGTGTGGTGAAGTCTTGCTTGATGCAAATTATTTTTAGTGCTCCAATCACATCAAATCCTTCATGTTTAGTCTATTAAGCATTCATAAAATTTTGAAGTGAGCACTGAGGACTTCTTAAAATTATGTGCAATTGATTGAGTTGAAAAGAGATATTTTTCCCTAAAACAAAGGAAATGATGAGTTATTTTGATTGAACAAAGTGAAAATGGGTATAAAAGGACCTAACTAATTCGGGAAACATTGTTTCATTTGACTCTAGAAATGAATCCCATTTAAGGGTAGCAAAAAGGTTTTAATAGGTTCTAGCCCGTAGGCATCTAGGTTTACGAAGTTGACAACCTTACCAAAGAGAGGGGAATGAGGTAGGAATTTATCCTTGAATAGCTTCTCGTACTTGCTGTCCTTGAATTTTGCTAGAGCTGGAGTTGAACTCGTGGCAGCTTCCTTGCCCTTGTCTATGCATGACTATTTCCTTGGGGGCTCCACTGAAGCATTCTTCATCTTGGGAGGCATTCTCACATATTTAAGTTTGATTTTAGAGGGATTTGGGTGTTGGAGCAATGGAATAGAAGTTTGGAGGGAAATCTGGGCTTAAAAAGGAAAACGGATTTGGGGGTTTTATTTTTACCCACGACTCAATTTGTCGCTGAAATGGGCTTGAGCCTTGAATTCGTTGTTGAATTAATCTCATAAAACTTACTGTTTTGAAATTTGGATTGACTTCGTTGACGAAGTGGGTGGTTCACCCCATTTTGTCGCTGAATTGGGTACACGAAACATTCTGTTTTCAAAATACCCAAAGATTCGTCACCGAATTCAAATCCCAGACTGAATTCATCGCGGAATTCAGTACAAAATTTGAACAATATATTCATATTGATTTTTCAAACATTTTTCTTGAAACCAATAACCCTTTTAAGCATTCAAAAACACCATAAATTATTCAAATTAAACTTAAATCAAGATTGAACAGTTTAGAACATATCGATTCATAGATTTTCAATTTTTAATCAAATTGATTTATAAATATGATTAGTTAAGCTCATTAAGACTAGTCATACCCAATTCTCTTCTCAAAGTACTAAATCTATCAGATTGAAGGAGTTTGGTAAAGATGCCAGCGAGCTGATTATTCGTATCCACAAACTCTAAGATAACATCTTCATTTCGTACATGATCTCTTATAAAATGATATCTGATTTCTATGTGTTTTGTTCTAGAGTGTTGAATGAGATTTTTAGTCATGCAAATAGCACTTGTATTATTACACTTAATAGGAATTTTAGTATAGAAAAGTTTGAAATCTTCTAACTATTGTTTCATGTACAAAGTTTGAGCACAATAATGTCCAACTGCCATATACTCAGTCTCAGCCGTGAATAAGGCCACTGAATTCTGTTTCTTACTAAACCATGAAACAAGAGAATGTCTTAGAAAGTGACAAGTTCCACTTGTGCTTTTTCTATCCACTTTGCATCCAGCAAAGTCTACATCTGAATAGCTTAATAAGTCTAGATTTGTGTCTTTAGGATACCATAAGCCTAAATCAATTGTGCCAAGCAAATATCTAAAGACTCTTTTCACAGCTATTGAATGAGATTCTTTTGGACAGGATTGGAATCGTGCACAAATGCAAACATTGAAATGTCAGGTCTACTTGCAGTAAGATACAAAAGACTTTCAATCATGCTTCTATATAGTTTTTCATCAACATTTTTATCTTTTTCATCTTTATCAAGTTTGGTTGATGGACTTATAGGAGTATCCATAATCTTAGTATTTTCCATTCCAAATTTTTAAAGCAATTCTTTAGTATATTTAGCTTGATTAACAAATGTTCCTTATTTGATTTGCTTAATTTGAAGACCTATAAAGAATGTTAGTTCTCCCATCATACTCATTTCAAATTCTTCTTGCATTGTTTTAGCAAATATTTTACACAGAGATTCATTAGTTGATCCAAATATGATGTCATCTACATAGATTTGAATTATTAGCATATCATCATTTTTGGTCATTATAAATAGAGTTGTAACAATTTTGTCTCTTATGAATCCATTTTCAATTAGGAAGTTACTTAGCCTTTCATACCAAGCTCTAGGAGCTTGCTTTAATCCATATAAGACTTTTGTTATCTTAAAAACATGATTTATAAATTTATGATTTTCAAAGCAAGGAGGTTGATTTACATATACTTCTTCATTAATATAACCATTAAAAAATATATTTTTTACATCCATTTGGAATAGCTTAAATTCTTTATGACTAGCAAATGCAAGTAGTATTCTTATAGCTTCTAGTCTAGCAACTGGGGCAAAGGTTTCATCATAGTCTATGCCCTCCTCTATGGTTGTAACCTTGAGCTATTAATCTTGCTTTGGTTTTAATTACATTTCTATTTTCATATTTTTTATTTCTAAAAACTCATTTTGTACCAATGATAGATTTATCATATGGTCTAGGTGTAAGATCCCACCCTTGGTTTTTATCAAAATTGCTTTAACTCTTCTTGCATAGCAATGCCCCAAGATTCATCTTTAATAGCTTCTAAGACATTTTTAGGCTCAATTTGACTTAGGAAAGCAAGGTTCATTAAATTTGTTCTTGTTCTAACTCCTTGTTCCATATTACCAAGTATTAAGTCTCTAGGATGATCTTCAATTAATTTCCAAGCTTTGGGAAGCTAATATGATTCCTCATTTTCATTTTCTTCCTAAATATTTGTTTCAGTGATTTTATCATTAGATTCTTCATCTATTTGAGTATTTTTACTTGCTTCATTGATTTCTAAATTAGATATTTCTTTACGAAGATTTTCAATTTCATCATCAAATTCATTATTGGTCTTGTTAAATAGATTAGATTCATCAAATATAACATGAATGGATTCTTCAACAACTAATGATTTCTTATTAAACACTCTATAAGCTTTGCTATTTATAGAATATCCTAAGAAGATTCCTTCAACAAATTTTACGTCAAATTTCTTAAGATATTGTTTATCATTTAGTATGAAGCATTTACATCCAAACACCTTAAAGTAACTTATATTAGGGATTCTTCCTTTCCAAAACTCATAAGGAGTTTTATTCAATTTGTTTCTTACAACAACTCTATTAATTACATTATAATGAGGTATTAATGGCTTCAGCCCATAAATAGTTTTGTAGTTTATTTTAATTTAGCATAGTTCTAGCCATTTCTTGAAGGGATCTGTTTTTCATTTCTACTACACCATTTTGTTGGAGAGTTCTAGGAGCTGAAAATTTATGGTTAAAATCATCATCATCACAAATAACTCAAGCTCTTTATTTTTGAACTCTCCTCCTCTATCACTTCTTATATTATTAATAGAATAACCTTTTTCATTTTGAACTCTTTTGCAAAACTTTTTGAATAAAGATGGTGCTTTACTTTTGTGAGAAAGAAATAGTACCCAAGAGTACCTTGAAAAATCATCAACAATCACAAAGGCATAAGTTTTACTAGCTAGACTAGCTACTTTATTTGGGCCAAAAAGATTCATATACAAAAGCTCTAAAGGTCTAGAGGTAGAAATCATTTTCTTAGTTTTGAATGAAGATTTTATTTGTTTTCCAAGTT
The DNA here is from genome assembly GCA_015143295.1 of Tetracentron sinense. Classification (NCBI taxonomy): domain Eukaryota; kingdom Viridiplantae; phylum Streptophyta; class Magnoliopsida; order Trochodendrales; family Trochodendraceae; genus Tetracentron; species Tetracentron sinense. The sequence goes on along the minus strand of CM026563.1, from coordinate 20,648,488 downwards.
GGCAAGCATCACAAATTTTATCTTTTATAAATTTAGTTTTAGGTAAGCCTTTAACGAAATCATTTTTAGAGAGTTTAGACAAAAGATCCATACTAGCATGCATGTCCTAGTCTTCTATGCCATAACCAACTAGCTTCATCTATAATAGAAAAACATATCATATTTTGGGATTGAAGCTCATCAAACTCTAAGGTATAGACATTTTCAGTTCTATGAGCAACAAAAATGGTATTGAAACTGTCCTTGTCCTTAATCATGCAAATGTTTGATTTAAAAGAAAAATTTAAGCCTTTATCACAAAGTTGACTAATGCTAATGAGGTTATGCTTAAGACCATCTACAAGCAATATATTATCAATAAAAGTGGAATTATTCTTACTAATGTTACCTATTCCAATGATCTTGCCTTTTGCATTGTCTCCAAAACTTACATGTCCACCATTCTTTGGAGTGAGTGATGCAAACAACTTCTTATTCCTAGTCATGTGCCTTGAGCATCCACTATCCAAGAACCATGTTGTCTTGGATGTTCTTGACTTAAAGCACACCTACACAACCAATTCAAATAACTCCAAGATATTTTCCCCCCGATACCCAAATTGTTTTGGATGGAACCCAAATTGATTTAGGGTTAGTTTTGGGAGGATTAGTTCCCTTGGGAACCCAACTCATTCTTGGTCCTTTAAAACAAATATCAATTTTGGGAAGAGGTGTTCCTTTTGGGACCCATACTTTTTTAACTATTTTACCATTGTAAAAGGCAATAGAGGGTGGAATTTGATTGCTACTTGGTTTGGTGAAGAAATTTTGATAGTCTTTTTGTTTTGAAGAAGGATTGTAGCCAAGTCTTGCTTTGCTAAAAACACATATTTGTTGGCCTAGAAGTCTTTCTAAGTTCTTTTGGCCATTAGTGAATGTGAGGATTGTGCTTGTCAAATCTTTGACTTTAGCTCTAAGTTCTTCATATTCACTAGATGAGTTATGAGGAGAATTTTCAAATTCCTTAATTTTTTCATGCAGTTCCTCATTCTCATCTTCTAATTCACTCTTTTCATTTTGTAAATTTTCACGAGTTAATAAGAGTGTGGATGGCCTTTTAAAAAGATTTGCTCATTTGAGCTATTCTAGTGAATTCAATATAAAGCTCATCAAATGCATCTCTAATTTCATCATAAGATAAAGATTCACTAGAGACAAAAGTTACCTCTTCCTCATTTGTCATGAGGCACAGATTTGCCACTTCTTCATCACTGGAATCTTCTGACTTGCTTCCTTCTGAATCATCCCAAGTAGTCATCATTGCTTTCTTCTTGAATCTGTGGCTCTTCTTGAGTTATGGGCAGTTAGTTCTAATGTGGCTGGGCTTTTTGCATTCATAGCAATTGAGGGGCTCCTTACTGAACTCCTTCTTGTACGGTCTCTTTTTGAAGTTCTTCTTATGCTTGAGAAATCTCTTGAATCTTCTTGCCATCAAGGCAATGTCATCATCATCATTACTGGATTCTTCTTCACTTTCCTCCACATGAGATGACTTGAGGGCTAGTCCTTTCTTGGCTCTTGGTTCATCAGGAAGTTAATCCTTCATTATTATGTCATGGGTCATAAATGAACCTATCAGCTCATCCTTGGGCAGTTTGGTGAGGTCTTTTGCTTCCTAGATGGCAATGACCTTTGGTACCCACTCATTGGGCAGTGATCTAAGGACCTTCCTTACATTCTCTGCATTAGAATATACTTTTCCCAAAGATTTCAAACCATTAAGAATGTTAGTAAGTCTGGTGAACATATCACCAATAGATTCTTCCTTTTCTATTTTAAATAACTCATACTTGTAAACAAGCATGCTAATCTTTTCTTCTTAAACTTGATTTGTCCCTTCATAGGTGAAATTAAGTTGATCCCAGATTTCTTTAACAGAGTGACATCCTAAAACTCTGTTAAATTCTTGAGGGTTTAGGGCACAGTAGAGGTTGCTAATGGCTTTAGCATTGATTTGAATGAGCTTTATGTCAGCATCATTCAATTCTTCCTCTACTTTGGGGATTCTAACATCATTCACAATTTGTGTGGAAAGATGGGGGCCATTGACTATTACCCTCTAACACTCATAATCTAGAGCTTGGATGTAATACATCATTCTGGTTTTCCAGTAATTATAATTCTCTCCATTGAATAATGGAGGTCTGGTGGTTGACTGTCCTTCTCCTAGGCTTCTTGTAAAAATGTTGTTCGTCATTTTAAAATCGATTACTCAGATTTTTTGGATCTAGCTAGAGTATTATGCTCTTATACCAATTGTTGGCCAGGTAATGACCTTAAAGGGGGGGTGAATAGGGTCTATGGTACATTTAAAAATTTATGGACTATAAGTCCAAGGTGCGGAATTAAAAATTATTTGCAACACAAGATTACACAAGAAAAGTGTTGAACGTAAGAGATAAGAGTTAGAAGAAACAAACACAAGGATTTGTTCACGAGGTCAGCAATCCAGCTTACTCCCCGCCTCAAGCTTCCAGCTAGAGGAGTCACCACGATTCCTTAATCATACAGACTCCTTCACAGGTGGAGCCCAAACCTGTACAATCTCTCTTACAGATCGAGATACAACCTTTACAAGCTCTTCTTTAGGCCGAGCTGAAACCTTTCAAGAGCACTATCCTATCTTGATAAACTAAAGCTGGAGCTTCAGTGCAAGAATCCTAGATTCTTGATAAATCCTCAATAAAAGAGTTTGGATTTTGAAATCTGAATATAAAAGCTCCTTGACTGAGCTGAATAAGAGTGGAGTACAATATCTAATAAAATCTCTCAAAATAAATTGGAGTTGAATGAGCTCAAGAGGATTTTTGGAGATTTCTAGGTATGTGAGTGAGTGAGAAATCAAAGACAATGAATGAGTAATCAATAAGAGTTGTTACAGTGATCAAGAGCTGTTATTAGTTCATAAATGAAATCCTTTTACAGCACTTGATCCAATATAGCCGTTGGTGAAACATTTAATGCATTTTAGGCCGTTGAAAACTAGCCGTTATAATGATTTTTCTGTTTCAGACTTTAATTTGTCGACGAAGTGGGGTTCCCACTTGAATTCATTGCCGAATTATAAAGACAGTAGCTAAATGATCTTTTACTGTCATGACTTCATCGCCGAACTCCAACTGCTCTGAGAATTCGTTGACGAATTCAGAACCATTTTTCTGAATTCTGTCTTGGATCAGATCAAGATGATGGGATTGATTTCCTATGTCAATTAATTATCTTTTTAACCTGATTTTATTAATCCTTAGGGCCTTAGAATGATTATCAAAAAGTGTCCTAGGCTCCTATGGTCAATCTATTTCTTGAGCTTTCAACTTACCATTCTTTTGAGGACTTTTTACATTAGTCCTAGTCACTCTTAAAGCAAAAATTAGAAATATAATTTTACAGAACACTTAAGAGATGATCTTGGGTCTTGATGATTTGACTTTGTCTTCAGGGACCCGACTTGGACTATGGTTTTATCTTGAGTCTTCAATTGTATACTTTGAGTTGAGCTTGCTCTTGGATAATTTCCATCATTTTACCATGATTTGGTTTATTAACATTCTTGCATTCTGAAATGTACAGGCACTTGAACAGATTTATTAGTACCAAAATATTCATTTCATTATTGTGTTATTATCAAAATTAGTAGGGGTACTCAAGGTTTTAACCTTGAGGCTAACAATGGAGTGTTCCAAGTATGGGTTTAAGGTACCCTAGTTGAGCTATGGATTCAAGCAAAGAGTATGAAAAATACTTTTAGTGTTGGAAAGGGGAAAAACAGGCAAAAAAAATACAGGGAACCGGTTGACCGAATTCATTAGCGGTCGATCAAACAGCAACCGGTCGACCGAATGCTTATCAGTCGACCGATAGTTCTTACCGATCAACCGAATGATCGAAATTTTGTAGGTGATTTTTGGACGAAGAGGGGATTTTTGACCAGTCGACCGATCCTCTCTACTGGTCGACCGATCATGGTGGTTTTTGCTTTGGCCAACCTCCTGAGATATTTTAAGAGTGTTATAGGGTTTTGGTTCACCCCAAACCCCTATATAAACCCACATTTCGTGGGCTAGGGTTACAAGAACCCTATAGAGAAGTTTTTGGGAGAAAGTTTGACAGTAAAAGAGAGAGAAGAGCTTGGATGTTCTTGTTTAGGTTTTCAACAAAGGAGGAGCTTCCTTTTTGCCTCTAAGGAGTATTCCAAAGCGAGTAAACCATGGGAATCCGGTTTTTGCAAGGTAGATACTCTCTACTATCTACCTTTGTATGATTTCTTTTAAGAAAACTATGGTATCTTCTATATTCTTGGGTGATTGGATGAATTGAACCTGGATGAATTGTTAACTATCCTTATTATGGGAACTCTATGACTTGCTCTATGATAAGAAGGTATTCTAAGCTTACTATGATGCTTACCTGCCTATTATGCTCACATGTCTCACATAAAATCTATGGTTTCTCATACGAACAGATTTATTGACGCATTCATAAGATTTCTAAGAACTCATAAGCTACTAAGCTCAAAAGCATTGATAAAGTCAAACTGTGGGTTGGTCAAGGATAAGGCATATCCAAGGGTATGTCATATCTGGCTCAAAGTAATCTCATACGAAATTGGATAAAGCAAACGGGAAGGTTGGTCAAGGATCTTGGCAGCCCACTTCTATGTATTTGATGAAGGGTATTTATATATCCGAATCTAATTCTTTTCACGGGTGCTAAGGTCTGGATCATAAGTTATGCTCATAAGGATCTCATAAGCTCATAAGTGCTCTAAGTCTCTATGCTCATAAAGATCTCATAAGCCCATAAGTGCTCATAAGTCTCTAAGCTCATAAGAACTCATAAGAATTGATTCTCATATGCTCACAAGACTCGTACGGTTTTGGATTTCATAAAAAACTCATAAGGAAATGGTTTTGAAATTAGTACGGGTTTTCACGGAATTCTATGCTCTATGGCTCTATGTCTTTGCATGCTCCATGATATTATCTCATTGTTAGATAGTAGTTTGTAGACGCTGAGTATTTCATGCTCAGTCAAATTTTGACTTTGACAGGTTTTGATGAGCGTGCTCCTGAGCCTTGAATAAAGGAAGAGTACTACGAGCCGAAGCCTACCATGGATCATCATTAGGAGGATGGAGCTCTAGATAGGTGGCCCTATCTAGATTATTGTTGAGAGAGTGAGGGAGAGTATACTTTATATTTTGATAGTATCGAGAGTGGGACTTGTCCAATTCATACTTCACTTTGTGTACATGTTCGGTTGGTTAAAACTTGGAACCATTGGTGGGCCCATCTTATTAGAAATTTTTCTTTCGCTATGTGTTGTTTCCGCTATGTTTTCTTGTGTATTTTCACAGGATGGTTTGTTATATAATAAGTCAAGAGCTAAAGTATCCTTAACTCTTAGGGGGTATTTTAGGTCACGACAGAAATGGAACACTATGGTGAGATGTCCTATGACCCTTGACTGTTAGTCTTAGGTATAATTTAACCAAAGGTGTATTACTGTGCACTCACCAATAAAAAATATGCACATGTATGAAGAGAAAATTAAAGACACTAATAAGATTACAAGTAATACCAAAAGTAAAGTAAGTAAAAAAGAAAGACACACGAAAACGATAATGCATGATTATGTTTAGCACCACGGGATACCATAAAAAAAAGGAGATAAGTATGCCAAAGTAAGTAAGTCATCGTACCGGATAATGTACTAAGTCATCTGTGCCAGATAATGTATGAAGGGTGGTATCTCGGTAAAGTAAAGTATAGCAACCCCTTTCCATATACGGTAAAGCGGTTTTCTAATTTATTACACGATGCATGTGGATGTGTTGTTCAGAAAAATGATAAAGTAAAAAGTATAAAAAGTAAGAAAGTAGGAAAAGTAAGAAAGTAATAAAAGAAATAAAAGAAAGCAATTGACATAATCTACCTATTCATTTTTCGCACTCTGATTTATGTATGTGAACTGAGGTATGAATTATTAAATGCACGTAAGTTAATGTTTAAGAATTTGTTTACTATTGTTTGTTATATACACAGAGCAAATTGTTACTCAGCCGATAACTTTGTGGTCGGTAGGTTCTAGTTTTGATATATGTGCACCCGGGAAGAAGAGGAATACATAGAGGAACCTGAAGGTGATCATCCCCAAGAGGAACGAGATCTCGATCGATGGCCTTATTATTAAGTTTGTTTTACTAGTAGTAGTTGGATTTAATAAGGATTGTAATTGGAGTTGGATTTATATTTAGTTTAGTTTGATGGGTTAGGATCATGATGAATGATTAGAATTTTATTATATTTCAGTTGCAGTATTAATTGAAGATATTTATTATATTTTTGCACTCTGATTTCTGGTTTTATTTAATGTTATTAATTGAGGAAATTTTAGGTTCGTATTTTAGTATGTCTTAAATGCTTCTAACAAGATGGTTTGTTAAGTAAGTCACGTGTCAAGATCTCACATTCTCCTAAGTGGGATTTTAGGGTGCGACAATAGAGGTTTGATATATATACCTTACCCGGGTTGTTGGGAACCGGAGGCCTATCAAGTCAAGGCTGAGATAGTTCTATCAAGACCTGTCTACCTGAGATTTGAACCCTATATGCGCAATGTCGAGAAACAAGGTCGGATGTATTTTACTACAAGCACAAGAATGACTCATTACATGCCCCTGGATGAGTGTTTATCCATGTAAGATGCCTTGGTATTCAACCATAGTTAGGACAAGTATAGGGTACAAGCAGGTTAGGCTTAGAGTATCCCTCCTGATGGGTTGCCTGTAGGCTATACCTCTGCCTAATTATATGTAAGATGTTGGGTGATGCAGATGTTCCTAAAATTGTTAGGGTCAATTGATACCGTATATACATGCAACTCCTCGGTATAGAACATACCTGAAAAGAACGATTGGTGTAAGCAGGAGCGTTCAAAATCCTTCTACGAGGATAATCATCCAACGGGTGTGATTCTGTAGGCCTTCAAAACTGTTAAGCTTCTAATCACTGAGGATAGTCATCCAACAGTCGTAAGCATAATAAACCTGACTATAGATTTTAATGGGTCATTACACTACTATGTATGTATGAAATGTGTAATACAAAATACACTCAAAGAGATAAAAGAATCAGTATTAGGCTAAATACTTAGGCATTTCGATTAACGTTGAGGTTAATTTGGCTTAAGGTTAGGTTCCGGATTGAACCTTAGAAATAAAATTCCTAGTATAGTCGCCAAAGCTATGAGCGCGGATTTTGCCCACCTGATTTTTGACCGAGCGTAGTTTCGGCACCTATTCATTTTTGGGGATAGGTCCTAGGATATTTCAGATTAAGGGTAATTATCTTTATTAGAGTTAAGAGTAAGAGGTTCGATTAAGTCCCAGGGGAGGTGTTAGGCACCCGAGGCCCCCATTTTACAATGGTTACCTACTCCCTAGGTATAAGCCAAGTTAAGTCAAATTTGAAAAAATGCCTAAGTGTTTAGAGTATACTAATCCAAGAAAAGGGGAAATCCTAACTAGGGTCGAACTCGGGTTGGGTTACCTATGTACTCACCGGGGTGAGATCAGACCGAGCGTAGTTTTGGCACATGAACCCATGTCGGGGTTAAGGGCAGTGTGTTAGTGCACCGGGGTGGCTAGTGTTAGTTCGGAGACTAATATTGGTTGAACGGGGAGGTCAAGTGCATCGGTATAGCATATGGTTAGCCTGGGGGCTAAAGGATTAAGTTCGGAGCCTAAGGGTTGGGCCCGGAGGCCAAGGTTCTAGCCCGAAGGCAATAGGTTTTAGGCTAGAGGCTAAGGGTTTGGGCCCGGAGGCCGGAGGCTGGGGTTCAAGCTCGGAGGCTAGGGTTTAAGCCTAGAGGCTAGGGTCCAAGCCCGGAGGCTAAGATGAGCCCTACCATGGTTAGAATTAGTTAACCATAGTTAAGAGAGGGTTAACCATGGTTAGATCTACTAACCATGGTTAAAATGGCCAAGATCAGATTTTTTAGGTCTCTTTGTATTTTTCGGATTTTTGAGGGTTTTTTCATATTTTCCTCTATTAGAAGGTCTAACTATGGTTAAAAGCTAACCGGGGTTAAGTAAATTCCAATTAAGGGTCTAGTCTAGTGTGAGGTGGGCTCAAATAGCACGATAGGGCCTAGACTGGCCTCCTAACTAGTCTGGGCCCTGTGCAAGGCCCAAGTCAAAGAAATTTGGAATTTGAGGTATATTTAGTACCGCTAATTCCAGCTCTTCACAGAACTAGAATGACGGTAGAAGTTCTACCGCCATTTCCATATTTTTCCTGGAAATGGCTTTGCAGGGCAGGGGGAGATGCCTAGAGGGTCTGGGTACACTTATCAATGTTTAGGGGCCTAGTCTTGACCTTGGACCTGATTTGGATTAGGCTCATAGAGGTTTAGTATTGATTTAAAGGGAAAACTCCAAAATGTCGGTAAACACAGTACCGACATTCTTGATTTTCCTTTATTTTCACATTTTAACCACGGTTAGGAGGATCGAAAGGGTCTACAAATATCAGGAGAGGTTCAAGGGACTAAGGGAGACCAAGTCCAGGCCCTGGATTTGACCAAGGACCTAATAAAAGAGACCTAAGACTACTTTTCTTGATGACGTCCAAAATGGCGGTACTGAGATTACTACCATTTTGGATTTCTTCTAGGAATCTGTTTTCCCTCACTGGGTAGAGGCCAGAACATCTCAAAGACACTCTTCATGAGTTGGAGGGGACTCGGAAGGTTTAGGGGAGCTAGGAGACGTGGAAAATGCAATGTGCTCAGTGTGTGGTGCATGTACAAGGATTGATATTTCATGGGGGGACCCCCTTTGCCTATGGGGGAAGCAAAAGGGATCCCTCACTACTTAGGAAACTAGAATTAGGCCCTGGAAATAGACCAGAGCCACACAAGAGGGCAAGGAGGGAGATGAGGGAAGGTTTTGGAATTCTCACTACTTAGGGGGATTTCAGATTCTGGGGTTTTCTTCAGACACTACAAAAATTAAGGTTTGTACGTAACGGTGGCTCAAACCCGCCGTTACATTACAAATGCCTGCCGTGATAGTATATCACGGCGGTGGAGTAACTCGTCGACGATTATCTTGTCGGGGTATCATGTTGTGGTGGATGTTTACAGCGGTCATAATAACCCGCTGTCTTATGTGACGCAATACCTGCGGTTATGAACCGCCGCGGTTCTATTTTAAATATGATTATTAAAATGGCCTATTGCGTCGTATTTGAAGTGCCGTTATATATAAGAATAGGACGGCGGTTGATCCTGCCGTGCTTTAGAATTTATTTTTCGGCGTCTGCGATCGCCGTCCTTTATAAATTATATCACGACGTCTAATACCGCCGTTATTTATAACAATAGGATGGCGGTTCAAACCGCCCTGATATGTTACGGCGATTAAGAACCGCAGTAAAATAGTTTTAATAATTAAAATTAATATTCAATATAACGGCAGTTATAACCGCATCTAATTCTGAAAAAAAGAATTATTTTTTAAAAAATTTCATTTTTTCCCTGTAATATTTGTACCTGTGAGCAATATAAAAATCAATAAACACGTATTGTACCTATAAACAATATATAATTCCAATTAAAAATAAAAAATTCATACCAGTTTTGGAAGTTTTCGAATTCTCTGAATCTTACAAAGCTTCCCCAGGGAGGTTTTTGGCATGAGTTTAACTTGAGGGAAGGGCTTGAATTTATAGGCAAAGGACATAGAGACACAAGGGGGATTCAGATAGGGGTGAGTGGAAGCTCAGAAGGCATGGGAGATGGCCTGGACTGCGGAGGGGGGCGTGCAGAGTTTGCTTTCACTCAAATTTGGGAATGGCAGTAATTCCAGTACCACCATTTCCTGCGAGGCTAACATAAACAATGGCGGTGAAACTCAACCGTCATTCCTAGTTTTTTTCAAAAATGGGTCTAGCCCAGCTTTAAATGCCTTGCACGTGGTATGGAGTTTTACCAAATAAGAAATGTCAGTTCTACCGATATTCTTGAAATTCAAATTTTAGGGCTTCGCCCTCCCCCTTAGAGCTCGGTTTGGGTTATGGGCCCATGGATGCTTGGCTACAGGTCTAGGCCCTAGTGGCCTTGGGTTTGGTCCTATACGATCCTAGAGCTAAGCTAGGGTTAGTTAGGTCTAGGGCTAGACTTAGGGTGGACTAGGGTTGACCATAATGTTTCAACTTAGGATTAGGTTAGGGTAACCATGGTTAAATTTCTTAACCATGGTTAAGGGAGAGGTATAAAATTGGGTGTACATCATGTTTATGTCTTTATTTTTACCATTAGAATACATGTTAAAGTTTAAAATAAATTTTAGTTAGTCTAGTCTCACACACGAATTGATTTAATTAATTCAATGAAATCTACCATATGCCAATGTCAAATGAGGAGTGCTAGCCCCAGCCACATTTACTCCAAATTTCCAGACGCAACATGGGCCTTGAAGGGAATCTAGATAAAAATTATACGGAAAATGGGATCCCGAAGATCTTTACACCATTGAAAACATTTAATATTAACTACATGATAGAATAAGATTACCTCGGTGAATGATGTTCATCGGTGAAGCACAAAAACTATAGGACTTCAGAACTCTTTGTAGAGATTTCTCGAAGAAATACTCCAAGCTCGATCCTCGCTCTTCGCTATCTCCGCGAAGCTTTCGAATCTTTCCTTGGTTTTTGAAGAACAAAGAGATGAAGGAGATTATGGAGTTGACTCTCTAGCTCACAAAAATCCTTAGGGTTCCAAACCCTAGATCACGAAAATCCCTTGAGGATCCACTCTATAGCTCATGAAAATCCTTAAGGTTCTTCTCTCTTGGATCACGAAAATTCTAGGGTTGAAAATAAATGAATATCAACCCCCATACGGTTTTGGCTTGTGGTATTTACAGATATGGATCTTATCCATATCTTTGATCATTATCCTATAATGATAGTTATCTATTAAAGTTTCTAATAATGATAACTCTTGTCATTAATAGATTCCTAGTTTATCCACAATAAGTTAGTTATAACAAACCATTAATTTTGGGATTCCTTTTTCCAAAAGGATTCCTTAATTAAAGGGATATTACCAACTCCCTAACATTTAAGGATACATTGAATCTAGACAATCTAGATTCTTCAAGGGGGGGGGGGGGGGGGGGGGCGTGAGCTTTATGGTAAGGATTAGGGATAATCCTTATCTCTTTTGTTTCTTCACTTCCAAGTTAAATATCTAATCTCATTAGATAAGGGATAATTAATTAATAACTATCTACTAACCAAAAATCCCTTAAACATAGGGAACATAGAAGTAGGCGCCACCTTGGGTATCTATCCATCTATAAGGTCCTTTCCATATGGGCTTTTATGAATATAGGTCAAACCCATATTCCCTTATTTTTAGTTGGTCAAATAATTATTATTATTTCCCTTTAAATTAGATTAACATTTAATCCATTATAATAGATTAACATTTAATCTATTTTCAGGAGCTTATATTTCTTTATGAGCACCTTTACAAATTGCTCTGAGACATTCTTACCCTAGCTTACCCGGTATTATCCCATTGACCCTGTAATAGGAAGGACACAGGAATTGCAAGTGACATGAGATATCCATGTTGCAATTCAATCCCAGCGTAAGAACATAAACTAATAAGGATCCCGCCATATGAACTAATGCATTCGATTGATCCTTCCAATAAATTTATCCCGGATAGGCCTTCAAGATTAATATACTATCTAACTCATAGCCTATAGTACATCATCTGGGTTTCCAAGACATTTGATTAAGTCATGAGAAACTATTTCTCATGTTAAAACATTTTGAAAAATCTTTTATTAAGTATAATATATTTTATTGAAAATATATTTCAAACATATTTGGTTTCAAAATCACATGCGCAGGCTTTAAGCTTAATAGACTGTCTTACCCGAAACTTGAATAATTTCTCAATTTAATGAGCATGGATTTCTTTTTTGAAATTTATCATGAGTCGAACAACTTTCTGATTATCCAAATGTCACCGTATCGTAGTCCCTCAGGTAGAGAGTACTTAGGTGTAATCAAAACAGTCAGATCACTGCTTAGTTATAAATGAACTCATCAGATCTAAGGATCATCAAAACTGTTCAATGTGAATGAGAGACCAACTATCTGATAGTATGTTTATGCAAGAGGTCTCTCATTGAATGCAATCAGTCAATGTACGTTTAAGCACCCATATGCCGATGTGTAGTCTTAACTATAATATTTTGAGGTAAAACTACATCTCAACCATTGAAAACATTTAAGCATTATGGCAGGCATATAAGTGAAGTGCCCAGCTTCTCCCATAGCTGTGACTATATAAGGTAAAAGGAACTGGAAAGTTATATCTACCTGTGTCAGTCCATAACCAATCACATAGCTGTCCTACAATATATCTTAGGGACCTTGTTCGATATCTCATATCGTATAAATCATCTCATGATCTTGGTCAATTACCCATAATGAATTCACAATAGATAAAGAAGATGTCTTTATTAATCTAATAAATAAGAATCTTACAATCTAAATGACTTTTTAAGGCATAATGTCCAACAATCTCCCACTTGCCCTTAGAGTCAATGTGACATAGATTTCAATCTCATACTATCCAAATGTGTTAAAAATACTTTATCTAATGAAGTTTTTGTCATCAGGTCAGCAACATTAAGTTGACACCTAATCTTTGTAACAATAATGGTTTGCCTCTCAATTATCTCACGAATGAGGTAATACTTCCTCTCCACATAAATCTTTAGTTTGAAAAGTAAGCACATAATCCCTAGTCCTTTTCAGGTACTTCATGATGTGCTTCATAGCAGTTCAATGATTGACTCTTGGATTGCTTTGTAATCGACTTACAACTCCTACTGCATGACAGATATCCGGTCTGGTACATAGCATGGCCTATATGAGGCTCCCCACTGCCGAAGCATATGGGCACCTCTTCATCTGCTCGATCTCATCAGTTGACATAGGAGCCATCTTTTTAGACAAAGTAACACCATGTCTAAAAGGAATGAGAGTTGTCTTACAATCACTCATACTGTACCTTGACTAGATCTTGTTAATATAGGAAATTTGACTCAATCTCAACATCTGGCATTTTCTATCTCTCAGAATCTTTATTCTAAGAATATAGGATGCCTCTCCCAAGTCTTTCATTGAGAAATGTTGAGAAAGTCAAATCTTGACTGATGACAACATCCCTATATCATTCCCAATAAGTAGGATGTCATCTATATAGAGAATAAGGTATACTACCACTCTCCCATTATCCTTTTTGTAAATACTAGATTTCTCTAAATTTTTTTGGAATCCAAATTTTTTGATCGAAATATCAAATCTTTGGTTCTAGCTTCTAGAAGCTTGTTTCAAACCATATATTGACTTGTTTAGCTTGCATACCATGTTCTCCTAGTTAGGAGCAATGAAGCCCTCAGGTTGCTTCATATAGATGACTTCTTCTAACATTCCATTTAGAAAAACAATTTTTGTCACAACCCAAAATACCCCCTAAGAGTTAGGGATTTCTGAGCACGTGACTGCCGTGTCATATCGTCGTGCATAACACATAAGGCACACATAACACCACCCTATCAGAGTACAGAAATTATAACATATAATGGAAACAAAACGGAAATAAGAAAACACTCCTATCATTAGGTTCAAGTTTGAACCAACAGAATATCACAAAAATTTAAGTATGGAGTGGACAAGTCCCACTCTCAATACTATCAAAATATAAGTACTCTCCCTCACTCTCAACAAAAGTCTAGATCGGGCCACTTATCTAGTGCTCCCCCATCCTGATGATGATTTATATCAGGGTTCGGCTCGTAGTACTCTTCCTCTATCCAAGGCTCCGAACCACAGATGTCAAAGGGAACACGTGCACCTACCGACATAACATGTACAACTGAGCATGGAATACTCAGTGTCTACAAACTATTAACTAACAATGAGATAATAATATCATGGAGCGTGCAAGACATAGAGCTGTAGAGCGTAGAAATCCGTGAAAACCCGTACTAATTCCAAAACCATTTCCTTATGAGTTTCTTATAAAATCCGAAACCGTATGAGTCTTATGAGCGTATGAGAATCAAGTCTTATGAGTTCTTTCAGTTCCTTAGGGTTTTATGAGATCCTTAGAGTTCTTATGAGCCGTAGAAACTTAGAGCACTTATGAGCTTATGAGCATTCACTTATGAGATCTTATGAGCTTGTGAGGTTCTTATGAGCATAACTTAGAGCCAAACCTTAGCACCCGTGAAAAGACTTAGAGCTAGGTATATAAATACCCTTCATTGAATAACTCGAAGTGGGCTGCCAAGTTCCTTGACCAACCTTCCCGTTGGCTTTATCAAAATGTCTTATAAGATTACTTTGAGCCAAGTATGATATATCCTTGGATATACCCTACCCTTGACCTACCCGATGTTTGGCTTTATCAATGCTTATGAGCTTAGTAGCTTATGAGTTCTTAGAAATCCTTATGAATGTTTCGATTAACCGCACTTATGAGAAACCATAAAGTCATGCGACACATGTAAACCTTAGAGTACTTAGAAATCATAAAGTACATAGAGTGCTTGTGTATAGCATACTATACTTAGAAATCTTAGAATACATAGAGTCAAAATCATAGAATTTCCATAATAGTGATAGCTTACAAATCATCCAACTTCATCAATTCATTTCATTCAAGAACAACTCAATAATACTATGGTTTAGCTTGAGAGAACATCACAAGGTAGATAGTATAGTATCTCTACACATCATCAATAAAGTTTAGGCTATGCTAGTTAGTAAAGTGTAGATACCTTTCTAAGATCAAGCTTTGATCCTAACTAGTTGACAGAGGTTGAGGAGCAAGAATGACTCCTTTGTTGAGGATCAAACTCAAGAACACCAAAGATCAAAAACCCAAGCTTCTTTCTTCTTCCTCTTTCTTCTCTCCAACTTTCTCTCAAAAACTTCTTCTAAGGGTTCTTGTAACCCTAAGCCACGAAATGTGGGTTTATATAGACTTTGAGGATGACCCAAAGACTCATATACCCTCAAAATATCTCAAGGGTCGGCTACAAGGCAAAATAGCCCAAACCGATCGATCGGTAGAGAGGTTCGGTCGACCAGTCAAAACACCCCCCTCTGTCTAAATTTCCCATACAAGGTTTCGTCCATTTGGTCGACCGGTAAAGGCATTCGATCGACCGGTGGCTGTTCAGTCGACCGGTAGCAAAATCGGTCAATCGGTTTTGCCTGGTTTTCCCCTATTTTTCTATTTTGCACTGTGCTTTGGTTAATTATTCTCCTTCTTATACTTATTTTACTTTAAAACATAGAAGTTAATGTTCATTAACTTTAAGTTTTAAATTAAAATAAGGAAGTATCCCCCATTTCAATCCAATAAAAATACTTAGAAAATCCAATTCCTTACAACTCAAAATCTGATTTTCCAGTTTTAGGCAAAACCCGATAAATCCGGTTCATCATAAAATTTCCATTACCCGGCAAACCATTCTATACATATGAATAAAATCCCATAAAATTACCTAAGCTTAGTTAACCTATAAACAACCATTACCGAGACTTTTTATCTCTAAATTTCAAAATTTTTCATTACATGGTCACTAGTCACAGGCTATGAAAGTGAGATTCGGGTTCTACAGTTTTGACATCCATTTGTCATATCTCATAGTCATGGTATGCAGTTATAGCTAGCAATATCTTGATGGATTTGAGCATAGCTACTGGTGAAAAGGTATCCTCATAATCAACTCCTTGAATTTGAGTGTAACCTCTTGCAACAAGTCTAGCTTTATAGGTCTCCACGTTTCTATCGACACCCTTCTTCCTTTTGTAAATTCATTTGCATCCAATGAGCCTTATACCATCTAGTGGATCTACTAAAGTCCAGACGTCGTTGTCATACAAAGAATCTATTTCAGTATTCATGGCTTTATTCCATTGAGATGCATCTACATCTAATGTAGCTTCCTGATAAGTGTTAGGATCTATATCCTCATCATCAGGGGTAACTAGATAAACCTCACTATTGTAATATTGAAGTCTATCTGGTGGTCTAAAAACTCTTTCAGACCTTCTCAGTGGAATAGAATTGGAGGTGTCTATAGTGGAAGAATTAGGTTCAGGTGGGATCCTAGCTATGTTGTCTTTCATCTCATGAAATTCAATCTTTTTAAGAAGATCCATATCTTCCTCCAAAAAGGTGGCATGATTCCTAACAACAATTGTTTGGTTTGCCTTGGAGTAGAAATATAAACCCTTAGTTTCCTTTGGATACCTTACAAAATTTCATTTTTCTGTTCTAGATTCTAACTTGGTAGGCTCGAGCTTGCGAACATGCGTAGGAAAACCCCATACCCTTAGATGTTGTAAACTAGGTTTTCGCCCAGTCCACAATTCATAGGGTGCAACCGGTATTAATTTAGAAGGAACCCGATTCAGAATGTAAATGGCCATTTGTAAAGCATACCCCCAAAGATAGAAAGGTACATTGGCATGACTCATCATAGATCAAACCATATCTAATAAGGTCTGTTTTCTTCTTTTAGGAACACCATTCTGTTGAGGTGAGGCAGGACTTGACCATTGTGAGATAATCTCATTATCCTTTAAGTAATCCATAAAATCATTGGTGAGGTATTCACTAACTCGATTTGATCGAAGTGTTTTTATGGATTTGTCTATTTGATTCTCAACTTCTAATTTGAATTCTGTAAACTTTTCAAAAGTGTCAAATTTGTGTTGCAACAAATAGACATATCCATGTCTAGAATATTTATCGGTAAATGTAACAAAATACCTGTATTGACCTCGTGCAACAATATTAAATGGACCACATACATCACTATGTATAAGTCTCAACTTCTCTTCAGCACTTCCTACCTTTTTAGGGTAAGGCTTCTTGGTCATCTTCCCTTCGAGACATGACTTGCAAGTAGGGAGTGGTTCTACCTTGAGAAAATCAAAGGGACCATCTTTTACTAACCTCTTGATCCTATCAAGATTAATGTGACCAAGTCTATTATCTCAAAGATAAGTTGACTCTGTGCAATGTCTCTTCATTCCAGACATTCTAGATAATGAGGCATTGTCACTTAACAGACTTACATTATTTACCAAAGGAAATATCAAATAGAGACCGTTAATAAGATTACCAGTAATTAAGATCATTCCATCTCTCTTAATCTTCACAATTGAATTAAAAAAGACAAAGTAACCACAATGTAAAAGTCTTGAAACTGAAATCAAATTCCTACGTGCAGAGGCACATAAAAACAGTCTTCTAAAATTAAAGTTTTTTCTTGAGGTAAATAAAGAGTAAAAACACCTATTAACTTGACTGCAACATTTGCACCTGAGCCAACCTTAAGCTTTTGCTCCTGTTTTGTCGTGTTTTCTGGTTTTCTTGAATCCCTGCAAATAATTATAAACATGTATAGTGGATCTAGAATCCACGCACCATGAATTAGGGGGACCATCTAGAAAATTTGACTCAACAATAATCATACTTCAAAGCATCTCATGCCTTGAGTACTGGTGCCACCCTTCTTAAAGGTTACGAGGTAAGTTGTACAAATCCTCTTCCAGTGGCCTATCTTACCATAGTGGAAACATAATCCTTTGCCTTTGTTTTCCTTGCCAGCATCTCCTGAAGAACCTTGGGCAAATTTTTCCTTGCTCCCGTAGTCTTTAAACTTTCCTTTACCCTTGCTCCTCTTTCTTTTCTTTTTAGACACTAACATATGTATAGGTCTTTCGACAAACAGAATTTCACCATCAACATCCTTTCTGATCTGATCTTCCACAACTAATAGTGAGTCTAATAACCCACTAAGAGTCATCTCATATTTGTTTATATTGTAATTCACTACAAACTAGTTGAATGACTGAGGGAGTGACTATAGAATTGTATTGATTTTGGTGATATGATCCATCTCTCCACCATACATCTCCAGTTCACTAATATAATTCGTCATCTTCATGGTGTGTTCTGTGACTGGAGTTCCCTCTATCATAGCGGTGGTAAGAAGAGATCTTAATGCTGTTTGTCTAGTAGACTTTTTCTCTACACCAAACATCTCATGAAGGTGTTTTAAAATGTCAAAATTATTATCCATATATATATATGATGATTATAAAGAATATTGGATAAGGATGATAACACCCAATCTTTGGCTTTCTGATTAGAACGATTCCATAGATCAGCTTCGGCCAACAGATCAGGTGAAAAATCTGGAAGAACTATAGGTTTAGGAGTTGTAAGACATAGGTCAAGTGTCTCAGCAGAAAGTACCAAGTATATTCTAAATTCCCAGTCAACATAATTAGTTCCAACTAACTTCTCATCACATAAAATTTCAGTTAGAGGGTGAAGATCTGTCATGATCTAATCAAATGACAAAATGATGATAGTATTAGGGATCTATTGAATTCATTTAATATTCATTAGATTATGGGTCTATTTCTAATAGTATTGCCAATGTAGGGAGAATTAATTGGCATCGAATACCTAGTCACTGGCTTAATGTAATCCCGCCTTTGGGCGCAATATCACATCACCTTGAATAGGCAGATAGAATCTATCTTCTCCACTTTCACCGATCTTATCATGTGAATCTTGGAGCATTCAATCTTTTGTCTGATCTATAGCAGATGTTATACTCATGCTTTGACGTTATTCTATGACATCTCTTATTCATGTGCCTACCCACCATAAACCTAATAAACACTTAGCGAAAGCTCATTCTTTGGCGTTGTTGCTCCCACTATTTGGTTATAAAGTTTTCACCATGTTTTGACATAGGTGAGAGGGATTGGGCCCAGCTTTGACTTGTCAGCTAACTCACACTTCCTACTATAAGAGCACATAGTGTATGGTAGAAGATCATAATACTTAGGGACTTATCCCTAATCTTATATATGCATGATATTTAGGGCAATTATGTAGAACCCCGAATTTACTATTCTTGATATTTATTAAATTTTATGGAAACCCCTGTTTAAAATTTAATGTGATCAAGCTTATAAATTTTATGTGAAATGCATTGATTTTGAAACTCAAATAAATTACTTAATTTAAGATATTTTTAGAGTTAAATTACACGAAAAGAAAGATAGGCAAAAAGTAGCAAAATACTTTCTTTTTTTAAAAGTGATCGGCGCTTCGGCCGATCGATCGCCCAAAATGCCGTTTTTGGTATTGGTTTGCGCGATTTTTTGAGCCCTAGGGCCCCCAACACTATAAATACTTCTTATATTCGTGAGTTGAGGGTTTCTAAGGCTTTCTAAACCTAAAAGAGAGAGAGAGAAAGAGATTTTGAGAGATCCAAGAGGAGAGATCAAAGGTCTTCCAAGGAAAAAGGGCGAAAAAGCTTAGATCAATCTCATTCACAAGCGTTTGATCGTAGGGAAGCGATCGGGAGAGGTAAATATAAATTATTTCCTACCAATATAGTGATTTTGATATAAATCTTATGAACATGATAGATTTAAAGTAAGAAAAATAAGATTAAGCATGCCTATGATGTGTCAATCCCTTATAAAAGATAGATATGATGTTCAAAGAATTTTTCATTATGATCTTCTTATGACGGATATATATATGATGTTTAGAGGATGTTTTAATTATGATTTTCTTATGAATGATAGACATGATGTTTAGAGAATGCTTTATTATGAATTTATTGTGAAAGATAATTATGATGTTAGAGATGTTTCTTATGATTTTTATTATTCACATCAATAAGGGGAAAGGGAATGCTTTTGTGGTTATATATGATGGAGAATGGAGGAATGGATGATGGTTGGATTAGATGGAATGATTATGAGTTTGCTTTGAAATTATGATGTGTTATGAAACTAGAGTTCTGTGAGATTAATTTTATTAAAACTATGTATTGAAAATGAAGGTATGATAACTAAAATTGTTTCCCTATTTTATTGTGGAAAGCATGATAGACCTATATTTTTATATCGATCAACTATGAGAAATTCTATATGTTTAAACTGGTGTATGCTTGACAATTATCATTATTTCACTCACACTCATTCATGAAATTAAATATGTACAAGCATGACAATAAGCAAGATAACAAGTACTATGCAAATATACAAAAACACGAGCATGACTGTATGATTGAGTTTTGTACTGACCGAGTACCCATAAGCCTAAGACCAAGGCAAGATAAGCCGTATACACCAGATAATGTGTAGACAGGCCGTATGCACATGATAATGTGTAAACCGTGTGGTACCTCGGAAAGTAAGGTATATATTAATCTCTACCCAATATATGGGGTAGAGTTATTTTAAGTTATTGCACCTTGCATGTTGTTGGATACATTCACGAACAAGAAAGACAAGTAAGATAAACAAGAGAAACAAGTACAAGTGAGCACGTATAAAAATTGAATTTGAACTATGATTTCGCACTCTGAATTGTTTATATGTTTATATGTCATGTTGAATTTTGAATTATGTTTTATATTAAATGTTGTTATATTATTAGTTAGGAGTTTATATATACACGAGGTAACTTGTTACTCAGCCAATGATTGTTGTTGTCGGTAGGTTCTACGTTTGATATCTATGCTCTAGGACCTTAGGAAAAGGAAGAGTACAAGGAAGAAGAGGAAGAGCTAACAGGTGATTACCCTGATGGTAAATGGAATTTGGACCGTTGGCCATTTCCTGGAAATTAAATTATTAGTATTTATATTTAGAGTTAAGACATTGTAATAGAATTAATTTTAGATTTATGATTAGATTGATTTGATAATTGGGAATCAGAATAGAAGATTGGAATTATTGATTTTGTTTTTAGTTTAACTCGAGACATTAGACTTGATTATGATTTATTTAAATAAAACATTTAGGTTCATGTTCTAGAATTGCCTTAAATGCTTTATGACAGGAAATTATGGAAGTTGATGGTTTAAGTCACATGCCAAAGTCTTACATTAACCTAGGTGGGATTTTAGGGCGCGACAAATTATTTCAACAAAATAGAACATAAATAATCAGTAGTTAATATCATCTCATGATAAACTAAACAAGTATCATCTCATGACAATAAACAACAATGATTATATGAGATTAATTGTTATGGGTCAAATACAATAAAATGCATGAATGTAAGAGAATGAGATAAGAATAAAGGCAACTCGCAAACAACTTCTTGATCCCTTCCTTTATCATCTTTTTGAGATCTTTCTCGCAACATCTATCTCACATTAAGGGGAACTGAGAGACAGCTTATCTTGTCCAAAAATAGCTCACCCTTGGCCAATGCATGATACAGAAAAAAATGGCATTAGGGAAACCAAATTTTCATTCGCCCTTTATCAGGGAAATCGAATGAATCTGTCATTTACAAATTGCCAAAAACCTACTACATATTTTCCTCTAATATGATTGCATGATAAACAATTTATCATAGATAATAAGATTGACCCATAACTATAATCTTATACAATTAGATGCAACATGATGATAGAGTACTCTTTCCGATATTTTAAAAGATTTAAAAATGATAACAATTACCATTGAGCTTGAAACATCTATATCTCATATAGATTAAACCAGAAAATAATAAAACATTATATTTTCCTATAAACAATTTTAATAAAATTATTTTAAATTTCAGATAGGATTTCCTTAACTTCCAATTCAAACTCTATGATCTTTTATTCTTTTCTTGAATGCAAGATCCTTTCTTGAATGCAAAATCCTTTCATAAAGATTGGTTATGATATCATTCAAGATCAAAACGAAAAATCAAGAGAAGGAAACATGATCTCATCAGCAAAAAGGAAAGTATACAATAAAATGATCTCCTCACTTTATAGGGTTTTAAAATTTTTGAATAAAATCTAATTATTAGAAAAACATTCATTTATTATTTTTAAACAATTAACGAATACTTTAAGTGATCCAATCATTTAAAAGGTTTTAATAGTAAAATTAATTATTTTGAAAACTAATTAAAAACACATCTTGCTAGTTTTTAAAATTATTTAATTATTATTATTATCAAATCTCATTCGATAAAAAAATAATAATTTATTTATTCTTCTCATGAAAAAATAAAAGAAAAACTACGAGCATAAATAAATAAATAAAATTCATCTCATGAATTATTTTACTTATTTAATTAACCTTTAAAAAAATGAAAAAATAACTCCTTAACCATAAGCTCCAATACCACTTGAAGGGAATCCAGATAAAATTATGCGAAAAATTGGATCTTGAAGATCTTTATTCCATAGAAAACATTTAATATTAACTACATAATAAAAGAAGATTACCTCAGTGAATGATGTTCACCAGTGAAGCACAAAAACGATAGGACTTCAAAACTCTTTGTAGAGATTTCTTAAAGAAATAATCTAAGCTCGATCCTCGCTCTTCGCTATCTCCGCAAAGCTTTCGAATCTTTCATTGACTTTTGAAGAACAAAGATATCAAGGAGATTATAGAGTAGACTCTCTAGTATACAAAAATCCTTAGGGTTCCAAACCCTAGCTCACAAAAATCCCTTGAAGATACACTCTATAGCTCACGAAAATCCTTGAGGGTATTCTCTCTTGGCTCACGAAAATTCTAGGGTTAAAAATAAATGAATATCAACCCCCATACAGTTTTGGCTTGTGGTATTTATAGATATGGATCTTATCCATATCTTTGATCATTATCGTATAATGATAGTTATCCATTAGAGTTTCTAATAATGATAACTCTTATCATTAATAGACTCCTAGTTTATCCACAATAAGTTAGTTATAACAAACATTCTATTTTGAGATTCATTTTTTCCAAAAGGACTCCTTAATTAAAGGGATATAACTAACTTCCTAAAATTTAGGGATACATTGAATCTAGACAATCTAGATTCTCTAGGGGGGCGTGAGCAAGAGGGGGCATGAGCTTCATGGTAGGGATTAGGGATAATCCTTATCTCTTTTGTTTCTTCAATTCCAAGTTAAATATCTAATCTCATTAGATAAGGGATAATTAATTAATAATTATCTACTAATAAAAAATCTTTTAAACATATGGAACATAGAAGTAGGCACCACCTTGGGTATCTATCCCATGGGCTTGGGCCCATCTATAAGGTCCTTTTCATATGTGCTTTTATGAATATGGGTTTGACCCATATTCCCTTATTTTTGGTTGGTCAAATAATTATTATTATTTCCCTTTAAATTAGATTAACATTTAATCTAAATAATAGATTAACATTTAATCCATTATAATAGATTAACATTTAATCTATTTTTACAAGCTTGTATTTCTTTATGAGCACCTTTACAAATTGTTCTAAGACATTCTAACCCTGGCTTACCCGGTATTATCCCATTGACTCTGTAATAGGAACGACACCAGAATTGCAAGTGACGTGAGACATCCATATTGCAATTGAATCTCAGTGTAAGAACATAAACCAATAAGGATCCCGACACATGAACTAATGCATTCGATTGATCCTTCCAATAACATTATCCCTAATAGGCCTTCGAGATTAATATACTATCTAACTCATAGCCTATTGTATATCATCCGGGTTTTCAAGACATTTGATTAAGTCATGAGAAAGTATTTCTCATGTTAAAATATTTTGAAAAAATATTTTATTAAGTATAATATATTTTATTAAAAATATATTTCAAACATGTTTGATTTCAAAATCACATGCGCAGGCTTTAAGCTTAATAGATTGTCTTACTCGAAACTTGGATAATCTCTCAATTTAATGAGCATGAATTTCTTTTTTTAAATTCATCATGACTCGAATAGATTTCTGATTATCCAAATGTCACTGTAACGTAGTCCCTCAGGTAGAGAGTACTTAGGTGCAATCAAAACAGTCAGATCACTGCTCGGTTATAAATGAACTCACTAGATTTAAGGATCATCAAAACTGTTCAATATGAATGAGAGACTAACTATCTGATAGTATGTTTATGCAAGAGGTCTCTCATTGAATGCAATCAGTTAATGTACTTTTAAGCACCCATATGCCGATGTGTAGTCTTCACTACAATGGTTTGAGATAAAACTACATCTCAACCATTGAGAACATCTAAAAATTGTGGTAGCCATATAAGTGAAGTGCCTGCTTCACCTATTGTCGTGACTATATAAGGTATAAGGAACTGGAAAGTTATATCTACCTATGTCAGTCCATAACCAATCGCATAGCTTTCCTACAATATATCTTAGGACCTTCTTCGATATCTCATATCGTATAGATCATCTCATGAACTTGCTCAATTACCCATAATGAATTCACAATAGATAAAAAAAGATGTCTTTATTAATCTAATCAATAAGAATCTTACAATCTAAATGACTTTTTAGGTCATAATGTCCAACAGGCCTAACCAGTGGAGATGTTTCATTATTTTAATAATTTTAAAATTAAAAGTTAGAGAAATGTCTAAAATTAAAAGTTAGAGTATTAGACAGTTTTAGTGCACCAATTACGACTTTGGAAGATTTGCGACTGGGGCTAGCAAAATCCATGTCAAATTGGTCCTCATTAGGTCAAATGCAATAATTATTTAGTCATTTCCTTGGTAATGGTTCTTGGGTTACATCTTATGGTAAAGATAATGCTGTCTTTTTTATTTGTTTGGAACTCAGGGTATCCCCAACCCTTTGGGTCGGGACTAATCCCCGAGGGTGCGACGTGAGCTCACAACCCACCACACCAGGTAAGTCCAGGTAAACCCGTGCGGGGCTAGCCACAAAGGAGGAGTGGGAAGTCGAATCCAAGACCTACAGCTTCAGATCATGATATCTTTAGACCATTTTTATATGCATATTTACTACTTTCATTTGTTACTTTTGAAATTTTGCAATCCAATGAAAGTAACAAATTTTATTATTTTATTATTATTTTTATTTAACATTGAAACATTACTTTTGAAATGTTATCATTATTGTTGGAGCCCATTTATTATTTTAATCGAATAAAATTATTTGTCATGAGGATAGAACACGACAAATTTGTCGTGTTTTCAAGAGGAAGCAAATTTAACCCAATCCTACATGGTACAACAATTTTCCTTTGCCATGTGAATTACCACACCCCCTTGGAGATGGTCTTAAGGACATATGCTTATTAATTTAATCAATTAATCAAATCTTGATTTAGTACTTTTATTTAATTCAATTTCTTTAGTTCTTTTAAACTAAGAGTTGCATGACGCCCAGAAAATCTGATAAGTTAAGGTTTAATCTATCTAATTTTTGATAGTTCTCTCATCAACCTATTATAAATTATACTTTTAGGTTGCTGAACTTGTCCAATTGGACTAGTCGAACTATCCCAAGGGTCTGTGTGAGTTATACTTACCCTGGTTGGACGGATGGATAATAACCAACTTAGTCTTAGTCCCCCATCGAAAGCTGATGTAGACTCGCTGCACCTTATAAGGTTCCTCTCCCTCTTCCAGAGATATGCCCTTTTGAAGAGGTGCGTTGGGCTTAAGTCCCATAGGGCACGTGTCTGTTGGCCTCACAGTGTGTTATTGATTTTAAGTTATTAGAATTTAACCCAAAAAATATAAAAACTATCCCAAAACCCAGGCAAGTTGGATGGGTCTAGTGGAATTATCCCGTTAGATTAGTCATTGTTGGACTGTCTGGCAGACTGTCCTTATAGGTCTGTCTGATATGATAGTCGGTCTTGGATTGTTTAAGTCCTGCCCAACTGTATCCAGAGATGGTCTGGTCAGAGGCAGCGTCAGGACAAAGTATGGTCACTTATTCTTAGCACTAGGAAACCAGCCCAGCATTCTGGGCATGGGATTTGGTTTTCCCCTCGCCGGACTAAATCCGTCTGGCCCTCACGCAACAGGTTGATACGTATCCCTTATTATACCCTTTAACTGTGGTTAAGATTAGTTAACCATTTGGATTCAATCATGTAACCTTATTTTTCAGAAAACAAAAAAAAAAAACAAACCACAGGAGATAAATTTTTTAACCAGGGTTTAAAAGGACAGTTAAAGGGCTCTGTGAATGAGGCCAGACGGTTTGGGTATGGCGACGGCAGACCAAATCCATTCTCGCATTTTTCTAGTAGGCATGGAAGGAGTTCAATCACAGCAAATCGCGATAGAACTTAGGAAGATTTCAATTGCATCCACAAGTCAACCAATGTCCTTTTTATCCTCTATTAATCATGGTTAAGATTCTTTAACCCTTAGGTCAACTCAGAAATAAGCCCTGGAAGCTACGCAAGGCACTGGGAAGCACTGAATAAGTATGCTCTGAAGTATGGCCAAAACGTGTGTAAAAACGTGATTAAAAACGTGATCTTTGCACTAAAAATCACGGGGTATTTATAGGGTAAGGCTGGTATGGCCATCGATCACCATGGATGACCATAGGTGTCCATGCCACGTGTTTTTGCACTCATTGTCAAATATCTCAGACATATCTGCCGCCGGTTGCATCACACGTGAGAGCCCCCTATGAGTGCAATCGGACGGGATCGGACAGTACGCAGAAGTGACCAGCATTAAATGCCAAGACAGTGCTTTCGGCACGAAACGGCGCATTCGGCACGCCTGTCGGAATTATGGATCGCCTCCTGATCACTTCCTCCTACGAGTCGGTCTCGTTGTTGACTTGAGCTCGGTTACGGTGTAGATGTCTTAAAACACAGCACGACATCGTTGTCGATGAGACAACGGACTCGTTGTTCGCGTAACGACAAAGACGTTGTCAAGAGTACAACGGTCACGTTGTGCTTTAGACAATGAGCACATTGTCAAAGCCACAACGGAAACGTTGTTCTGCAAGAGAACAAAGACGTCGTAATGCGCACAACGGGATCGTTGTGCATCAGACAACGTGTGACCCCTCTATTTTAAGCACGTGACCCCAACTCGTGTCCACGTGTCATTTTCGTGAACAAAACAACAAAAACGAGCTCGTTCTCCAACGCTAAGTTGATTTTACGAATTTTATCCGTTACAAGCACTAACTAGGAAAGTGATTTACAGCCAGCTAAATAAGAATAATCAAAAACTATAAATCTTTGTGTACAGGCAACTACTGTAGCATCCACTTCTAGGAATGAAATTCTACTTATTAAAAACTGAAAAACTCTTTACAACTCAAAAGCCTTAAATATATCCAAACTCTTAGTTCAACACGAACTCTCCAAAAATACAAGCTTCCCAAAAAATGCTAAATTTCTTAAATAGCAAAAACTAAAACCGACTGACTGAATTCCAAATTAAGGGTTTTTGGATGTAACTAGACTTTTGGAACCCAAAATGGATCTAAAATTAACAAATAAAAATGTATTGAATATATTAAAATTTCGCTTCAAAGTGTATTTTGAAACCCAGACCTCCCCCCCCTAATGGAAAATAGTTAACAGACCGGGGTTTCCATAATGTAATGAAATGGTTAGTCCTCATTGGCCCATGCCCCACTTTTAAACTTTTAAACAAACATCAACTGTGGTTAAAATTCACTCACCCCTAAGATTGAGCAATTTAAGTTTGGTTTTTGAAAATAAAATTAAAATTAAAATCTTAACTTTAATTTTCTTAAGTATACCAGGGTTAAAGGGGTGTTAAAATGACACGAGGACACAGGGTATGATATGTAGCGGGCCATGGGTCTGCTAATCACTACTAAGTCTTAACTTTTAAGGGTTAGTAAATCTTAACCATGGTTAATAGGGAATTAAAAAAACACGGGCTGACTTGTTGGTGTGATTGAACTCATCTAGAATTCAATCACGATTGGTTGTGATTCAATTTTGCCCGGAAGGATTACCCAGCATTTGGAAAGAGTCTGGTCCAATGTTACTTGGTTCATTGGTTCGCTCGGTTCGAATTCGAGTTCGTAGTTCGTCAATCTAGAGTGAACCTTATTCGCTAGGGGTAGGATGCGATAATTCATTTCTTGATTTGCTTAGGTTCTTTAGTTTGGTTCACTAGCTTGGTTCACTACACATGGTAAACAAATAAATATTTTATAATATATTATAAGATAAAATATATTTTAAGCATTTTAAAAAATTACAACTACTTATTTTGAAAAACAATTAAAAAAATGTTTTTTTATGACTATTATGTGAACTTAAAGTATAAATTTGCTGAACCCTAAAGAAAAATTGAATCCAAAAAAAAAAATTGACAAACCAAGACCGTTTTGAAATTAGTGTATGGTTCGCTCCATTTCATGAACCAAGCCATGAACTAGTTCCGAATCCCTCCAATTCATGGTTCGTTGTAGCATAGAGCGAACTTGGTAACCTGATCCAGTCACTAGCCCGCAGGTTGTCTAGTTCCGAACCAGACCCTCTACACCTCATCAACTTTGTTTGCTTCTTGGCCTTGGACTGAATCTAACAGAGCATTGACTCGTTCAACTGGTGTTGTTGGTCTGAACCATCTCAACCCTAAGGTTAGATTATTGAACACTAAGAATTAGAGAATCATAACCACGGTTAATAGGGATTAAAGGGGACACATGTTGACCTATGGG
The DNA here is from genome assembly GCA_015143295.1 of Tetracentron sinense. Taxonomy (NCBI): domain Eukaryota; kingdom Viridiplantae; phylum Streptophyta; class Magnoliopsida; order Trochodendrales; family Trochodendraceae; genus Tetracentron; species Tetracentron sinense. Next base: position 20,619,845 of record CM026563.1, on the reverse strand, counting down.
AGCGATTGAACTCTCTCTGAATTCAATCGCAATTGGCTGTGATTCGATCCCCTCATCCTTCCAGTCTAGTCCCCTCACATGTCGTCTTAGTTATAAAGCAAAAAATCTTCTTTTGATAAGATCATAGCCAATCGCGATTGAGCTCAGGATTGTTTAATCATATGTGGCACTTTCTTATTGGAAGGGAAAAAAATGAGAAAATAAAAATTCAAAAACAAGTTCTTACCCTAAGCGCCACATCTGCAATTGAACTCTCCTAAGCGCGTAAAGAAGACCCAACATCTATGTCACACCATCACAATATATACATCTTTATCACTCAATCCGTAAGTAACGGAGTAGAACTTTTGCAAGACGTTGTTAATTGAGAATAGATCCTATGAGCTCCTCTCGTAAGAGAGACCACACCCTACCATCACCCCTATCATTACTCTCTCATAAGATAGACCAAACCCCTACCATTACCCCCCTCCCATTAGGGCAAGTGGTAGGGTGTAACTAAATTCTAAGACAAACATTGGATTTAAGAACTACCTAGGAAAGTGATTGACGGCCAGCTAAATAAGTATAATCAAACACTAAATCTTTGTGTACTTACAACTAACTGCGTAGCATCCACTTCTAGGATGAAATTCAACTTGTCAAAAACTGTAAAACTCTAATTTCAACTTTGATTTTTAAAAATAAAATTAAAATCTTAACTTTAATTTCCTTAAGCGTAACGGAGGTGTTAAAAGGACTCGAGGACACAGGGTATGATAAGTAGTGGACCATGGGTGCGCTAATCACAGCTGAAGTTAGGTTGCGTGGGGAACACTTTTTATTCCTTTGACGGGGCCCCGCCTCTAGAAATTCAACAGCCCCATTTTCTACATCGCAATGCTTGCTTATTCTTCTCTTGATGTAAACGCACAACTAACTCACCTTTCCAGTCCAGTCCAATCACATGACTCTCATGTTGTTTTCTTTCTGAGTTGATCACGAGTCCTCTTCCAAGTCCATTTAAATTTGAACACATTAAAAAATATTTAAAAATTAAAAAAAAATTCACTGCCACATGTTGCTTTTCAATTGTGTGGTCCGATTTCGAGGACCACAAATACAAGGTCTTAAACCCGTTATCGTATGATGTGGATCTTCACAAAATCCGTACAAGCACTGGCATCCACTTCTAGAAAACTAAATACTAGTCTCAGGCCGTCTCCAGCACGCACTGCGTAGAATTCGTCCTCTATGTACACTGTATTAATGTCAATCAATTAGCATTCTTGTCCAAGTACCTATTCATTATCGAAATGATGCAGTTATTTGCATCAAACACTGTCCCTCTACTCCTATTTTCATGTCTTTTGCTCCTTCAACCTTCCATTAAAGCCCAGACTGTCATGGATAGCTCACTTACAGATCTACCACTCCTTGTGAGACTCAGTCAAGCGAACAATAATGATGCTAATCCCAGATTACAAACATACTGTGGCGACTCGGCTAACTACACTTCCGGGAGCCCGTTCGAGACCAATCTCAACCGTCTCCTACCCATCTTACTCGAAAACGGACCTCGCACTGGTTTTTATAACGCCACCTTCGGCGATTCCTTGGATAAAGTTTACGGTTTGGTTCAATGTAGAGGAGATATTTCCTTCCAAGATTGCCAGGACTGCTTAAAGATTGCAAAAGCTGAAATTCTCAGTCTGTGTCCGAACCGTACTAGAGTAGTCATTGGGTACGAGTTCTGTTTACTACGCTTTGCTAATCAAACCTTCTTCTCCGAACCCGATTTAAGACGGATCATCCCTTACCCGAGTGATGTTAGGGTAGTGGACCCTGAACTTTTCAAGCAACGTTTGGGAATTCTTATGAGAAATCTGTCCTTAACTGCAACTTACAACTCTACCAAGTTTGCAGTTGGGGTATTCAATTTGAATTTTACTCAAATATATGGTTTGGCACAGTGCACTAGAGATTTATCCGACAACGATTGCCTCAGGTGCATTGACGCACTGATGTACAACATACCGAGCTGTTGTGATGGAAGACAAGGAGCACGGGTTCTTAGCCCCACTTGTAATCTAAGATACGAGATCAATTCCTTCATTCAAAAGATGCCAATTCCGCAAGTGTCTATTGAACCTTCTACTACTACAAATAATACTTCTAAAGGAGATGGTAAGATTATACTCTAAGGGCACATCAAATGGTGTTTCTATTAGTTGACCACATAGTTGTGGTGTAGAGGAGATTTATAATGGACTAAAGGTAATTTCTTGTGGCTATAGGGAAAACTGGAAAATCTTCAAAAACTGTTCTTATGATCACAATTCCTGGAGTTATGGCAGTCTTGTTGATTTCCATCTTCACATATATATTCAAGAAGAAGGCAGTAAGGAAAGCAAATTGTAAGTAGACCTTTTTCTTCTAATCTTTTTATTAATTTGAAATCTTTTGTTGCATACTATTTTGGCTCAGGATTGTCTCTGGCGATGCCAAAAAGATTTTCTCTGGCATCCACAAATAAGGCGGACATGTGGTGGCAATTAAAAAGAGAAGTCATTTCATTTTCTCCCCATGGTTTTGACTTCTCCCCACTTGATATCTCTCCCCCTTTTTATCGCCACATGTCCACTGATTTGTGGAGCCAGAAAAAATCTTTCTAGTATGGCCAGAGACAATCCTGAGCCTACTATTTTTGATAATGCTAGAATTACCTTCTTTCAAAATTCCACTCTCGTTTTTTATTGGAGACCGTGTTAATTGAAAACACGTCTTTCTCTTACTGGGTTATACAATTTAATTATGTTGATTAGATGATCCGCATGAAGAGAATAGAAGTACGGAGTCGTTCCTCTTTAATTTGGATACAGTTATAGCTGCCACAAATAACTTCTCTGATGCCAATAAACTTGGAGAAGGTGGATTCGGTTCCGTTTATAAGGTAATTAAACCAACCAACTTTTTTTCGATCCAACACTATAATTTTAATGTTCTCTTCTATCATGTGACAATTTCGATTTTGTGTTCTTAAGTTAGTCCAAGTTGTTGAAAATTAATATAGCTCACAAAACTATTGAAAATGTTGAGCAAGATGGTTGACCCACGGGATGTTCTAACCTGTAACTTCAGAGGAAGAAGAGGGCCAAGCCACGGACTCTCTTCTGAGGCAATGGATGTCATTCATTGATTATTATCTCAGTACACAAGTATCAATTGACAAAAATCCCTTTAATCGACAGCTGCCTAAAAAATATTAGAGCTAATTATATTCAAGTAGAGTTTCCAAACGGACCATTAGTTGTTTCACTATTTTCACAGAAGAAACCTTACAAAAGAAAATAACCAATATATCATGACCTAGAAGATCAGAAGAAGAAATGCTTGCTGCAACATAACAATGGTGATATATTTGGCCCTACATATGGGTCCAATACACGGTCAATAGACGAATATGTGGGTGATGAATTTATGCACCATAGTTGCACGTAGCTAAATCGATTGGAGAAAACATTTTCCCAATGGATGTGGAAACATTGAAATAAAGTGTATGCGTCTAAGTGGAAGGAATAGATTGTTAAACTGCTTAAGAAATTTGTGCAGGGAAGGCTTTTAGATGGAAAGGAGATAGCAGTAAAAAGGCTTTCAACAGGCTCAAATCAAGGATTGCGAGAACTAGAAAACGAGGTGGTTTTGCTTGCCAACCTTCAACACAGGAACCTGGTAAGGTTGTTGGGTTGTTGCTTAACAGAAGAAGAGAAGTTACTTATCTACGAATATGTGCCTAACACGAGCCTTGACAATTTTCTGTTTGGTATGTGATTTTTCCTCTTGTTTATATTAGATGAGGCACATATATGGCATCATCTAATTCTTCTAATCTTAAGTTCCTTGGTGTGTATTATCAATTGTTTTGACCACAAGATCTATTTGGATAAATTAGACTCAGTTAGACGTACACTACTGAATTGGGGGACCAGATACAATATCATCCATGGAATTGCTCGAGGGCTTCTTTATCTTCACGAAGATTCGCGGCTCAAGATTGTTCATCGAGATTTAAAAGTCAGCAACATTTTACTAGATGAGGATATGAACCCTAAAATATCAGATTTTGGTATGGCAAGGCTCTTTGTCCCCGATGAAACTCATCACACCACTAGCCGAATTGCCGGGACATAGTAAGTTTAATTTGATAGAGAATGGAGTATGATAATAAGATGTGTTGAGATACATTGTATGTCACCACAAGTATATTTGAATTTGAATAGGTTTAGATTAGAAATACATCCAAAAATGAAAGAGAAATACATCCAAAATTGAAAATACAAATAAATCTCAATCTAATCAAATCTTTTCAAATTAGTCTAATCTAAATCTATTCAAATTCATATCTACCTATGATGATATGCAATGTATCTCATCACATCTTATTATCCTATTTTGCATTTTCTATTAGAAATATTATCATCTCCGTTCTCTTTTTTAGTTTAGATTAAATCTTCCTACTATCACTCTTCTTTGGTTTTAGTTCATGGATGGATAAACCACAAAGAAGTGAAGTAATCAAGAAAATTATAACTGATACCAAGATTGTCTCTCTTATAAATGGAAAGGAACTACCAAGTATGAGGAATAATCTTCAATGTCACCACTTTCTTATGTACTGCCAACCGCAAATAGTTGGATAAGGCTTTGATGATGGTGGTGGTGATGGCCATCCTCATTTAGAGAAATAATCTAACATATGATGATTTGTAATGCAGTGGATACATGGCTCCAGAGTATGTTATTCAAGGGCAATTTTCAAACAAGTCAGATGTCTTTAGCTATGGTGTATTAGTTTTAGAGATTGTGACAGGGCAAAAGAACACCGATTGCGATGAATCAGCATTGAATCTTCTAAGCAATGTAAGTAAGTTGTTTTGGAATTGAGGATCAATCTTTAATCTCATTCTTTGTTTAAATCAAGGATAACAATGCTGGTGGGGTGTCACAGGCATGGGAACATTGGAGTGGAGGAACCGTTTTACAGTTGATGGATCAAACTCTTGGTAGACAGTGTCCAATCAATGAAGTCTTGAGATGCTTTCACATTGGGCTACTATGTGTTCAGAATAATCCTACTGATAGACCCTCCATGTCGTCGGTTGTTCTCATGCTCAACAGCTTTTCTGTAACTCTGCCCAATCCTTCACGGCCTGCTTTTTATGTTGACAACAACTTTGGTTTGCCTATTCCCGATAGATCCATACCAGTGTCTACAAATTATGTGACGGTTACTGATGTTATTCCTCGATAGAAATCAATTGTACTGATAAGTAGTTGTGGGTTATAGGAATTAGAGCATGAATAATTATACATGGAAAAATGTGACCAGTACTCTGGATGCCTCATGTTCCAATAACTTTGTTATTTTCTTCTTGTGCAATAACAACATTGATTTAAGGCTCAGGATCCTCTCCAGTTCAACTCGAGAGAATCTCTCGAGTTCGAACCCCTAGAGATACATCCTATCTCTAACACATCCAAGAGTGTGGCTTATGATACTAACTATGTGTTTGAACAAAAAGAAAAGAAAAGAAAAGAATTCTAACCGCTATTTATATTTCACTTTTAAATCAAGGCACATGATTCTCTCGAGTTCGAACCCCTAGAGGTCTCCACGTGTCTCCTTTGACACCCCTTAACCATGGGTAAGGTTCACCCACCCCTAGGGTTCACCCATCCATCCTTGGTTTTTTTTAAAAAATATTAATTGTTTTTTAAATTAAAAACTTTTTTTAATATTAAAAAAACTCTAAAAACAGACTAAACAGTTTTTTTAATTTAAATAATAATAATTAATATATATATAAAAAAAAAAAAAACCAAGGATGGGTGGGTGAACCCTAGGGGTGGGTGAACCTTACCCATGGTTACGGGGTGTCAAAGGAGACACGTGGAGACCTCTAGGGGTTCGAACTCGAGAGAATCCTGTGCCTTGATTTAAAAGTGAACTATAAATAGCGGTTAGAATTCTTTTCTTTTCTTTTTGTTCAAACACATAGTTAGTATCATAAGCCACACTCTTGGATGTGTTAGAGATAGGATGTATCTCATCATACTTAATTATTAATAAAAACATTTATTGATATAATTTGTTGATTTACAATGACCCTAAATGGGGTTTATATAGATATAACCAGAGAAAATTTATGGATAGTAAATAAACCTGCTCTAATCAAATCCTAAATTAATATTCATTCAAATCTAACATGTATCATGATGAGATACGATGTATCTCATCACATTTTTTTTTATTATGTTCCATTCTATCTCTAATATTCCTCCTAAATACTTAGAAATAGAAATATTGTCATATTCTTGACAACAATAGAGTCTCGTCTATCGCTGCTCATAGATTATTTATTTGTTGGTTGCTTCACTGCCATAGATATGGAGATGGAGTGCAAATGAGCCTCATTGAGCCAAAGATAAGTGACCTCTTAGACCAAGGATATTGTCCTCTATTGGCCAAAGTGACGCAGACCAAAATATGAAATCGAAACAAAATGAGAGATCATCGTCTCTCCCCAAGAACCAACCCTCAATCCACAAGGAAAAAAACATAGAAAGTCTCTAAAGCAAAAAAAATTCATAAATATTAAGAAACTACTCTAAACAATAACTTAAATACATCAAAAAACCTAATTTACTCGAAATAGTAAAATTATAAAACTCTTAATTTAACCTTAACTTACCATTTAAAGTCTTCTAACACAAATTGGACTCCAAATCTTTAAAATACCTAAAATAAAAAATTAATAAAAATATTAAATTTTTCTTAAAACTAAAATTTGACCCGTAATGGCCTTTCTTGAAAATTAACAATGGTCCACCATCAATTGCCACATTGGAGGTCTCGTCGATAGTTACGTTTTGAGTACTCGTGGGGCACGTGGAAATATTAGGATCACAACCAATAACTGTTTGAAATTTGTGTTACACTTTCGGTAAATTGCTTGGTTACTTGTTCTATGTTACAAAGATGTTTAAGGGCTGAAATTGTGCCTTTATGTGCTTTATATGTTGACTTCTATGGATCACAGAAGGTGCCTCAATGGGCTGAGAAAATGTGTCTCTAATGAACTTAAGCCAAGAACTAGGCTAGAAAAAGGAATCAATAGGCCCCGTGATTTGGTTCCAAATGGACTCAACTTCAAATGTCTTCTTCTTCACTAAATCGTCCCTTTTCAGTTTGTGTACGCACCACACCGTCCCTTTTCAGTTTTGGTGAGTAATCGCCGGTGTCTGCTGCTCTCATCGTTCCACCATACCTTGAGTTACCCTACCCAAATGTGTTTACCTAGTTGGGCTTAATTTGTCCTCGGTTTAGAAGGATGCCACACCCTATAAAAAAGGTACACCTTCTTTATCAAGGTGAGAGTGAGAGAAGAATAGAGAAGTTAGAGAAAGAGGGCAGTTTGCTCTCTTTGTCACCATATGAGAAAGAGATTGATGAAAGGGATAGTGAGTCCTTGAAGAAGACGGGCTGAGACGTGAGATGAGATACTATGAGAATGATGTCCCCTCGAAGGTTGTTGATACCCATGAGATGTTGGAGGTTATTTGTGTTATGGTATTGGATGCAGCTTTGGAATAAAAAGTAAGAGGTTTAGGCCGGACGGGCAGTAGTTATGCCACCTGCTGGTAAAACAAGATTGGATGGAAAACTCAAAAATAAAGTCCCATCGACCTACTACCAGAAAGAAAATATTTTATTAATAGACTAGGTTGATTTATAATGATCCTAAATAGGGTTTATATAGAGATAACAAGGGAGACTATGGAAAGTAAATCAACCTTTCTAATCTTTCTATTAATGTAGTGGAATTTATCATGTACTGTAGTTAATTTCTTGTGGACATAGGGAAAACTGGAAAAAATTCAAAAATGGTGTCACAATTCCTTTAGTTATGGCAGTGTTGTTGAGTTCCATCTTCACATATAAATATTCAGAAAGAAAGTAATAAGGAAAGAACATTGTAAGTTGACCTTTTTCTTCTAATTTTTCTTTTTTTTAATTTTGAATTCTTTAGTTGCATACTATTTTGCATAATGCTAGCATCACTTTCTTTCAATAGTCACTCTATTTTTTTATTGGAGACCATGTTAGTTGAAAACACGTCTTTCTTTTATTGGGTTGTAGATACCTGTATTTTATCTCTTAATATTCATGTCATACATTTGATGCTTTGTTCCTTCATGATTGAAAATTTCTTTTGAAACCCCAAAACTTACTTTTTAGGTTGGGAACTCACAAATCTAAGGGAGTGTCTAGGTCTTCCTAAGGTCAATCTACCCAATTTTATCTGATGCAATTAAATTATTAATTAAGGGAGAATAAAATTAAGGGAGAATAAAACCAAACCACATCACAAAGGATTTTCACGTAGAAACCCTTATAGGAAAAACCACGGGACCTCATCCAGTAAAGAGAAATCACAAAGAGTAAAAGCAAATAAATACGTACAAGACTCGAACTGTACTCAACACAATGATCCTCAGTACTCATTTGTCAACGCCTTGATAAGCAATCACAAACTTGTAAGTCTCACAATCTATCGCAGTAGCTTGTGTTTCTCCTAGATCTCCGTTAATGATGGATCCAGATTCCTCCGACCAAAATAACCACGACTCGCTCCTCCGTAGAGGCTTTGAATTACTCCGACCAAGATGTTCATCAAAAGAACAAGTTCATGGTTGTTCAATTAACTAACCTTAGTTGAATCTCAACAATGGGAATAAACAAGCAAATAATAAAGAATCGATGGTTTGAAATCTTTAGGGTGGAAGAGGAGAAGAGAATGAGTTTGGAAAACCACAATAATCTCAATAAAACTCTCTCGAAACTCTTTTAGTTCGTTGTGGGAAACAAACCAATAAATAAGAAGCAAAAATCAGAATTAGAAACAAACTAGGATTCTGATTTCGTGCAGACCGTTCGAACAGACTTGGGTTCATTTGAACGGTTCTCATATCATTCGAACGAAAAAGGCTATAGGTTTAAGATAACAATTGAAAGTTTGTTTTTAGCTATGCTTAAGATTTACTAACCGTTGAGGTTCAATAATATTACCTTCATTTTTAGAAAAAACATTAACTAGGGTTAATACTTTTTCTCTAAAAATTAAGGTTATTCGTTGAACACTAGAGGATAGTGAATCTTAATCACTTTTAATAGGGGTTAAAAGGGACACGTGCTGACCTGTGAGTAAGATTGAACTTGGGGATTGACTTTGATGCAATCTCTTACTAAGTCGAAAAATAACTCTTGCAAGACATCACGGGAGTTGATCCCCAGATCTTTCCCTTAAGAGAGGCTACCTACCATTGGAGCAAGCGGTAGAGATGTAACTAAATTCCTAGACAGACTTAAACATTTGATCCAAGCACTACCTAAGGAGGTGATTTACTGGCCGTTAAATTACTATAATCAAAATCAGATCCCTGTGTATAGATAACCACTATAGCATCCACTTCTAGAAAACGTTTACCAATCCCTGTATACATACTGTTGCTCATCCCTACTCCATAACCAAGGAAACGTTTACAATCCAATGGAAATTCCCGAATTGAATTCAGGAGAGCTCACACTTTCAAAATCTTAGCCTAGCTAGAAGGGCGGGTGTGTCATCATATGTTAATAAATAGGATGCTCTTGACCAGGGGCGGAGCCAGGAATATTTCATTTGGGGGGGGGGGGCAAAATACATGTATAAAAAAGGTTTTGATTTGATGGTATGGAATTTGGGGGTTCGGCTAATTTTTTTGGGGATATTTTTTTTATTTTGAGATTTTGTTTTTCCCCGTAATGCCTTTGAGGTTGCCACATGTCCCTATTAATACCCCTTAATTGTGGTTAAGATTCACCCACCTATCCTTGGTTTAAAAAAAATAGATCAAATTTCTTTTTGAACCCTAGTTTAATATTCACCAACTCCTAAAGTTAGAATTATTTAAATATTTTTTTTCTAAAAACCAAGGATAAGTAGGTGAACCCTGAGATTGGGTGAATTTTAACCATACTTAAGGGGTGTCAATAGGGACATGTGGCAACCTCAAGGGCATAAGGGGACTCCATTGGGGGGCCCACTATATATATGACAAAAAAATATGGGGGGCCACCATATTATATAGGACAAAAAAAATTAGGGGGGCCAAGTATACTAAAAAAAAAAGATATTAATTGAGGGGCCCACTATTCATACTACAACAATAAGGATTTACAAAAAAATTGGGGGGCCATGGCCACCCACCCACCCCCGTGGCTCCGCCCTGCTCTTGACTGGTAATTTGTTGTAATTTGTTTCAACCGCGCCCCTGCTCTTGACTGGTAATTTGTTTCAACCAATGTGATGCAAACAGAAGTGTAAAAAAACGAAAGAATAAATCACCGTTTCTCTCTTTGTTACAACCAACTTTGAATCTAGAAGGAAAATGAAAAAAATTCTCTTAAGGAAACCTAATCATATTTATCAAAAACTAAAAATTCTTTACAACCGTTATATATCCCAACTAGTAATTCGACTCGAACTATCCAAAAACTGTGAACTTACCAAAAATAGTTAAATTTCTAAAATAGTGAAAACTAAAAACGAACTCAAACACTAACATAACTCCTATTAAGGTTTAATGACCTAACTAGACTTTTGGAACCCAAAACAAATCTAAAATTGGCAAATATAAATTTACTAGATATAGTAAAATTTTGCTTCAAAGTATATTTGTATCCTCTTAATGGCTGTAGGGTTCGTCGCAAGCTTTCAACTATACATAAAAATATTCGTTCTGCTATTTGTGCGCAAATTAAAGTTGTAGTCTCTGAAAGTCGGGTCACATAGGGAAAGGCTTTTTCTTCCTTGGACGGCCGAGTCTCTTCTTATCCATTCGGTCCAAAAATTGATTGGCCGTCGCAAAGTCTGCTTAAACTTCTCTTTATGTGAATGTACCATCATTCTCACCTTTCCAGCCCAGTCCCATGGCTCTCATGTTTTCTATAAAGTTAAATTCTATACACAAAAGATAGAAAATTATCTTGATTATGGTGGGTAGGCAATAGCCATAGGCATACCCTAAGTAACAAGAGCGTAGAGCGGGAGCAGGAGCGAGAGCATCAAATTTCAATTTAGCATATGGTCGGGAGCGCTTCCGGAGCGCCGATATATATATATATTCTCTTTATTTCTTTTAATATATTAATTAAAAAAATAGATCTCCATTTTGTCGGTAACACACTCTCTCTATCATTAATCCTTATATAAAAGGGTAAAAGAGTAAATAATTAAAACTAAAAATAATTGAATTAAAAAAAACAAAATTGAAAACGCTTGTTCGGCTGACACTTAGAAAAAACAAACAAATAAGATGTCTTACCTTGTCATTGTCGACCTTCTTTCACTTGTCACTGTCAACCTTCTTTAAATACCTTCTTTAAGTGGAGAAATAAAACCAAAACAACTTTTTAAAAGGAAAACCAGGGTTGAAACCAAAATTAGGGTTCCCAACATCCGAAACCTGCGCTCCATGAAATTCAAAACCGTGCTCCGGCAGCGAATCCGCTCTCAAACCGTGAGAGCGAGGTTTGAGAGCGGAAGCGGCAGGGTATACCCATGGTTTGGGTTACTAAGGGCATACCATAAGAATGTTGGTTCGTTATTAGGGTACCCTCTGATAGGAAAGCGACCCAATTGAGAAGGATGTGCTTGTTTGATTCCCAAAGCTTCCAAACAACCCACCAAGTGAAACTTCAAAGGTAATACACCCGGCCTCTTGCGCCACTGGTGGGGTGTGACCTCTCTATTGAGGGAGGTCAGTGATCCAATCCTCGGGTGATAAGTTGCAAGAGCTTCAATCCCCAAACTAACCACTAACCAAACTAACGTAGGTAAATGATACCCGAAGAAAAAAAAAAGAAAAAAAAAACAGTAGATAGATATAAGGCATTGTGTCTTTAACTAGTATATGCTAGTTATATAGGTACCCCATATGAACTGCCTAAGAGGCGACCCTCTAATTGAATATCCATATTGATAATTGAAAATATTGTTTGAAATAATGATGTATATTAATGAGATTATAAATTACCTTAGCATTTTCCCAAGAATGACTCACAATGTTAAGGTCATGCAACCTAGTCTTAGGCTACCTAGACCCTCTTAAAGATAAAGACCACCCCAACTAAATATTAAGAACTTCATAAGGGGACCTAAAGAAGAAAGAGAAAAAGAAAAGAAAAGGTGGAAAAGGAGGTCAAGGACAGTTCAGTTGGACTTTGAAGGTTAAGGTTCTTCAAAATTCATGCTCCAAAATTCATGGAAATTGGGGCAAAGAGAATTATGAAAGTGTTAGGAATGTAAAAAGGCAGCTTCAAAGGGTACACACCATTTGAAATCTTTTAAATGATTTTTATTTTTAAATATAATTTTTTTACTTTTTCTAACAATATACACATATAGGGAGAGGTACTAATGAGTCATGCTCATTGAAGCTTATAATGAGCGATCATTCTAGAAAGATGATACATGGCATACCTTTTTAAATCAGACAGTTGGATGTTAAGTTGGGTTCATTGAAGACACACGTCAAAAAAATCAGTTCGATCGGATATGTTTAGACTATCCGATTAGACCTTAATTTGCAGCATTAAGGCCCCTTAGGGTTCACTAGACCCAAACTAGGGTATAGAAATAACTAATCTTCTCTTATTCGATCTATAAATGTCCGATTGAGCTAATGCTTAATTTGCCACGTGTCTCTTAAACAACCCGCTTAACATCCAATAGTCAGATTCCAATACAAATTGTCATGTGCCACATTATTAGGGATCCCTCGTTACAAGATTCAATGAGCATGACTCATTAGAATTCTACTCTATCTCTCTCTATATATATATATATCCAAGGTTTCTTTTAAGACTAACAGAAGGCGATTGAAATGTCTCTTACCTGACTGCATATAGAAGGATTTCTTATGTTGCTTCTCTAGAAACTAGTAGGTTGTTTTTCCTTTAAAATACACTCGATCTTGAGTCATTATGTGATATGAATAGCACCTTTGAATTAAATTAACACTCAACATTATTTTATTGAGTGTTCACAAAATATTATCACAATGGACCAAATGCTGAAGAAGCTGAATAATCAAGATCTAGGGTTTGGTAGGGGAGGAGAGTCACGAGGCTTATAGATTAAGTAAAAAATATCAGGTCGTCGGTTGCTCAGTTGCACCTCATTTAGGGGCGAATGGTTGCTTAGGGTCCACTATCGTTAGGTCAGAGCTACAATTTTTTTTCTTTCTTATTTCATATGCGTTTAGCAATTGATCTTATGATTTTACATTTTTAAAAGATTTATTTGTGTCACCCTCGTTATATTATGAGATTAATTTTCATGCAGAGCTCCGCATATGCAGAGCTCCGCATGATATTTAAACTGTTAATTTGGATACAGTTAAAGCTTGTAATGAGCTCCGCATATGCAGAGCTCCACCTGAGAAACCGTGTTGGGGCGGGAGGTCTCGCCCTAACACGGTCTCAATAGCATTTCCCTATATTAAATGCCATTTGCTTATTAAATAGTACAAGAAAAGTCTACCCCAAAAAACACCTAGCATTGAGTGTAGTATTAAACTAGGTTGCTGTGTTACTTTAAGCCTGTGATCATAATAAACAACTACAACCACTCGCATCCACTTGTAGAAAACTAAATTCCAGTCTCAGGCCGGCTACAGCAATGCTTAGAATTTGTCCTCTAGCAAACAACTTGTATATTGTTTAGATCTAAGATTGGACCAGCATATCAAAGTAGTTGTCCCTATCCAATTGGCCTATAGAGAGAGAGAGGCATCACGATCATCTGTAGATCAAAATTCAGTTCTATAAATGATCTAAACATGTCAGGGAAGTCTTTCTATAAATGATCTCTTACCTAGAACCCACTCAATGAAGGGTTAGTAGCAATTCATCACTGAAACGATGCAGTCATTTGTATCGGATGCTGTCCATCTACTCCTATTTTCATGTCTTCTGCTCCTTCAACTTCCCATTAAAGCCCTTCTTCCTAACGTGCAACGCGAGTCAGACCCAGTTCTTTTTAATCCTCATTTGGGAGATTTGCTGTCCATCTCTCATCTCTCATCTCTCAGTCAAGCGAACGATAGTAATGCTAATCCCATCTTACAAACATACTGTGGCGACTCGGCTAATTACACTTCTGGGAGCCCGTTCGAGACCAACCTCAACCGTCTCCTACCCATCTTACTTGAAAATGGACCTCGCACTGGTTTTTATAACGCCACCTCCGGCGATTCCTTTGATAAAGTTTATGGTTTGGTTCAATGTAGAGAAGATATTTCCTTCCAAGATTGTCAGGATTGCTTAAAGATTGCGGAAGCCCAGATTCTCAAACGATGTCCGAACCGAACAAGAGTGATAATTGGGTACGATTTCTGTTTAATACGCTTTGCTGATCAAATCTTCTTCTCCCAACCCGATATAAGGCGGGTCATCCGTTACTGGAGTAACATCACGGTGTTGAACCCTGAACTTTTCAAGGAACGTTTGGGAATACTTATGAGCAATTTGTCCTTCACTGCTGCTTATAACTTTACAAAGTTTGCAGTAGGGGTAATCAATTCAGAATTTGAACAAATATATGGTTTGGCGCAGTGCACTAGAGATTTATCCGACAACGATTGCCTCGGGTGCATTCAAGCTCTGATCAACATCATACCGAGCTGTTGTGATGGAAGACAAGGAGGACGGATTCTTAGCCCCACTTGTAATCTAAGATACGAGATCGATTCCTTCATCCAAACGACACAAATTCCGCAAGTGTCTATTGATGCTTCTACTACTATAAATAACACTTCTGAAGCAGATGGTAAGATTACAGTCTCATTCATAGAACAATGAAATCTTTCAAACAAAATCAAGAGAAATAATTATTCAGGAAGGTCTAAGCACAAATCAAATGGTCGTTCCATTAATTGATTTACAGCATCTGAACACATAGCATCATGAACTAAAAGTAATTTCTTGTGGACATAGGGAAAACTGGAAAATCTTCAAAAACGGTTCTTATGATCACAATTCCTTTAGTTATCGCAGTCTTGTTGATATCCATCTTCACATATATATTCAAGAAGAAGGTGGTAAGGAAAGCACATTGTAAGTATTGCATACTGCTTTATGATTTTAAAAAAAAAAGTACATTGGTTTGTCAGTAATAACTGGGTTTTGCAATTTATTATGTTCATTAGATGATCGGCATGAAGAGAATAGAAGCATGGAGTCGTTACTTTTTAATTTGGATACAGTTATAGCTGCCACAGATAATTTCTCTGATGCCAATAAACTTGGAGAAGGTGGATTCGGTTCTGTTTATAAGGTAATTAAACATACCAAAAAAATTTCGATTGGACGCTATAATTTTAACGTTCTATTTTATCATGAGACAATTTCGATTTTGTGTTCTTAAGTTAGTCCGAGAAATGAATACAACTCACAAAACTATTGAAATTGTTGACAAAAATGGTAACTTCAGAGGAAGAAGAGAGCCTAGCCACACTCTCTTTTGTTTTGAGGCAATGGATGTCGTTCGTTGATTATTATCTCAGTACAAAAGTATGATCGACAAAAATTTCTTTAATCGGCAGCTGCATGTCTAAAACATATTAGACCTTATTATATTCGAGTTGATTTTTCAAAAGGACCCTTAGATGTTTCTTTGTTTTCACATACAGAAGAAACCTTACAAAAGAAAATCACCAAATATCATGACCTAGCTGCAATAGTTTTCGCAAACTTTGTTATACAGTTATATATAGCTGCAATAATTTTCAAACTTTGTTTTCGCAACATAACAATGGTGATATTTGGCTCTATATATTCATCCAACGCAATTCAAAGGTCAAAAGACGAGTATGTGGGTGTAGCTAAATTGATTGGAGAAATCATTTTCCCAACTAATGTGGAAACATTGAAATCATGCATATAAGTGGAAGGAATAGATTTTCAAATGATTAAGACTCTTTTTCAGGGAAGGCTTTTAGATGGAAAAGAGATAGCAGTAAAAAGGCTTTCAACAGGCTCAAATCAAGGATTGCGAGAGCTAGAAAATGAGGTGGTTTTGGTTGCTAACCTTCAGCACAGGAACCTGGTAAGGTTGTTTGGTTGTTGCCTAACAGAACAAGAGAAGTTACTTATCTACGAATATGTGCCCAACACGAGCCTTGACAATTTTCTGTTTGGTATGTGACTCTTCCTTTTGTTTGGCAGCCTATATTAGACGAGTCACATGTATAACATCATCTAATTCTACTAATATTTTCCTTGGTGTATATTATCATTTGTTTTGACCACAAAGATCTATTTGGATGAGGTAGATTCAGTTAGACGTACACTGTTGGATTGGGGGACCAGATACAAGATCATCCATGGAATTGCTCGAGGGCTCCTTTATCTTCACGAAGATTCACGGCTCAAGATCATTCATCGAGATTTAAAAGTCAGCAACATTTTACTAGATGAAGATATGAACCCTAAAATATCAGATTTTGGTCTGGCGAAGCTCTTTCTCCCCGACGAAACTCATCACACCACTAGTCGAATTGCTGGGACATAGTAAGTTGAATTTAATAGTGGATGGAGTAGGATAATAAGATGTGATGGGATACATTATATATCATCACAAGTATATTTGAGTTTGAGTCCGAAAGACTTTGATTAGTTTAGTTTAGTAAGATTTGATTATATTGAGATTTAGTTATATTTCCATATTTGGATGTGTTTCTACTATATATCCCCCCGCTAAGGGCCAATGTAATTATTCTCACTATTCAATAGAGAAATATACTAGAGAAATAATTTCAAATATGGAAATACAACTTAATCTCACCAAACTAATCTAATCTAAATCTATTCAAATTCAAATCTACTTGTGATGATATACATTGCATCTTATTATCCTACTACATTTTCTTCTGAATTACTATCTCCTTTCTCGTTTTCATCTTAGGTTGTGTTTGGATTTGTGGAATTAAAAACCCAAAGAATTGAATTCTATGGAATTGAAATCAATTGAATTGAATTCTACATAATTTATAATTCTGCTATTTGGATGATTTACTAATTAGATGGAATTTAACTGCAAAAAACTTAATTTCATTGTTTTGATGAATAAAAATAATTTGAATATGGTAATAAGGGTATATAATTATGTAAGTAATATATTTATTAAATTTAAAATTATAATAATTAATAATTATGAATATTTTATGTATTAATCTATCATTTTAATTATTTTATATATTAAAATATTAATTTTTAAATTTCAATATTATTATAATTTATAATTATTATTTTATGTATTAAATTTTTATTTACATATGATATGTAGTAAATATTAAATATAAGTTTAAAATTATAATTTGAATATAGTAATAAGGATATAAATTATATAGGTAATATATTTATTAAAACTTTAAATTATATTATAATAATAAATATAATTATTTTATATATTAATTTATAATTATTATTATTTAATGTATTACATTTTATTTTACATAATTATAAATTATCATAATATTTAATTGTATTAACTTATTAGTTATTAAATATAAATATCAGCATAATGTTTTTAAGTATTAATTTTAATATTTATTATTTAATGTATTAAATTATATTTATGTGTATTAAATATAATTTTAAAATTATAATTCCCATATAATAATAAATATATTTAATTATGTAACTGATATATTTACAAAATTTAAATATTATTATAAATTAAAAATTTTATTATTTTATTGTTCATTTAAATCACACATTATGGTTGGAGAGAGATTTTGATAAGGTTCGTGTCTTTCTCCAATTCTGTAACAGTGTGGAATTGTCAAATAACACTTCTCACTAAATATTTGAATTATGCTCATTTAGCTTATGAAACCATTGCTTCAATTCCCTACGAAATTGACCATTCTAGTTCCATCCTTTTTATAGTACAAGTCAAACAACATAATTGGAATTCAAGAATGAAATTGACAATTTCATCCACCAATTCCACAAATCCAAATGCACCATTAGGTTAAAATGATTGTACTATCATTCTCCTTTGGTTTCAGTTCATAGCTGAATAAACCACAAAGAAGTGAAGTAATGAAGATAATTCTAACTGATACCAGGATTGTCTCTCTTATAAATGAAAAGGAACCACCAAGTATTATAAATAGTCTTCTATGTCACCACTTTCTTATGTACTGCCAACCACATATAGTTGGGTAAGGCTTTAAAGATGATGGTGATGCTAGTGGTGGTAGTTGTGGTCATCGTCATTTTGGGAAAGAAACTAACATATGATTATTGGTCATGCAGTGGATACATGGCTCCAGAGTATGTTACGCAAGGGCAATTTTCAAACAAGTCAGATGTCTTTAGCTATGGTGTATTAGTTTTAGAGATTGTGACGGGAAAAAAGAATACTGATTACTATGCATCTGCATCGAATCTTCTAAGCAATGTAAGTAAGTTGTTTTGGAATTTGGGTCAATCTTTAAGTTCATTTTATGTTTAAAACAAGGATTACAATGTTGATCGGGTGTCACAGGCATGGGAACATTGGATTGGAGGAACCGTTTTACAGTTGATGGATCAAACTCTTGGTAGACAGTGTCCAATCACTGAAGTCATGAGATGCTTTCACATTGGATTGCTATGTGTTCAGAATGGTCCTATTGACAGACCCTCTATGTCGTCGGTTGTTCTCATGCTCAATAGCTTTTCTATGACTCTCCCTGTTCCTTCAAGGCCTGCATTTTATGTTGAGAACAACTTTGGTTTGTCTGGCCTTAGTAGATCCAGACCAGTGTCTACAAATTATGTGACGGTTACTGATGTTATTCCCCGATAGGGATAAACTGTAATGATCAGAAGTTATGGGCTACTAGTTAGAGTAGGGATTAGTAATTCATGGAAAAATGCTACCCAGTGTACTCTGAATGCTATATGTTATAATAACTTTGTTTTTTTCTTTTTGTTCCTAACATTGATTAAAAGGATAAGATAAATAGCTTACTGTCCATGGGCCTTTTCATTTATTTATTTATTTGAAGAAGGTGGGGAATAAGGATAAAACTAGTAGGCAAAGTGAGGATAATCAACCTGCCTCCATCCCACAGGATTCAAACCAGCGACCTACGAACATATAGGTAGTATCATAAGCCAATCTTGGATGTATTAGAGATAGGGTATATCTCACCAGACTTAATTATTAAGAAAATATATATATTGATAGACTTGGTTGATTTACAATGACCCTAAATTGGGTTTATATAGAGATAACTGGAGAAACTTTATGGAAAGTAAATAAACCTATTCTAATCAAATCCTAAATTAATATTCATTTCAAATTAAATCAACTCTAATATGTATCGTGATGAGATTGGATGAATCTTTTCACATTTTTTTTTATTGTGTTCCATAATATCTCTAATACTCCCCATAAAACAATTGGGAATAGAAATATCTTCATATGCTTCACAATAACAAAGTCTCGTCTATAGCCCATAGATTATTTGTTTGTTGGTTGCTTCACTACTATAGCCATGGAGATAGAATGCAAATGAGCCTTGTTGAGCAAAAGATAAGTGACATCTTGGTGCAAGGATACTGGCCTCTATGGGCCAAAGTGACATAGACTAAAACGTGAAATCGAAACAAAATGAGAGATCAACATCTCTCTCCATGAACCAACCCTCAATCCACAAGGTAAAAAACATAGAGAGTTTGTAAAAGAACCAAAATTATGTATTCATCAAAAACTAAGAAACCACTTAAACAATAGCTTAAATACATCCAAAAACCTAATTTACTCAAAATAGTAAAGTTCTAAAAATTATAAAACTCTTAATTTAACCTTAACTTGCAATTTAAAGTCTTTCTAAAACAAACTGGACTCCAAAATCTTAAAAATACCTAAAATAAAAAATCACTAAAAATAGTATAGAAAAATAAACTATGATTTGACCTCTAAAATGGCCTTTTTAGCTTGAAAATCAACAATGGTCTACCATCAATTGCCAAATTGGAGGTTTCGTTGACAGTTACGTTTTTAGTACTCATGGTTCATGTGGTGATATCAGGATCACAACGTATGATTGTTTGAAATTGGTGTTATGCTTTCGATATACTCCTTAGCTACTTGTTCTATGTCCCAAAGATGTCTATGTGCTGAAATTGTGCCTCTATGTGCTTGATATGTTGACTTCCATGGATCACAGAAGGGGCGTCAATGGTTTGAGAAAATGTGTCTCTAAAGAACTTGAGCCAAGAACTAGGCTAGAAAAAGGAGTCAATAATCCTGGTGAGTTGGTTCCAAAAGGACTCAACTTCAAACCTCTTTTTATCATGTTTTTCACCTAAATTGTAGCACCAATGAATGATGATGAGAAATAATGGAGGTAGGAGCAATAACACTTTTTTTATTTTTGAAAAACAAAATAGAGGTACACCTTCTTTATCAAGGTGAGAGTTAGAGAAGAAGAGAGATTAGAGAAAGAGAGTAGCCTCCTCTCTTTGTCACCATAGGAGAGAGAGATTGATTAGAGGGGTAGTGAGTTCTTGAGGAAGATGAGGGATGAGACATGAGATTAGAGACTATGAGAATGATGCCCCCTAGAAGGTGGTGGATATAGGGATGGCAACGGGTCAGGTTTGGATCGGGGAGACCCTAACCCTACCCTGCCCCTAATGGCAAGACTCCTACCCCATTCCCATCCCAAACCCGGGTCGGGACAAGACAGGGCAGGATGGGTCGGTTTCAATTTTTCAAAACCCTTCTTAACCCTAGCCACCCCGTCCCATCCCATTAAGCACTAGTCAAGTTATGGTAGGTCAGGATGGGTCAGCATGATATTTTATGATCCTTCGGTTGGACCTATTGGCCGAAATGGCTTTGTTGCTTGTGATCCAACGGATTCCGCTTCTCCTATGTTGGGTGCCCCAACAGGTGCCTCTGGTGGGGGCCATATTCCTCATTGGAAGTCTCTTTTTAACCCGAGCTCTCATCTGATTCTCCAAATCTCCAGTTTGTGGAACCGGACGTCAGGAATGGGAAACTTTTTTCTAGTAGGGTAAGAAATTAGAATGTGGTGTACGATTGTAGATAATGCACATCTATAATCAGTGTTAGTATCTGTGAAGCTATTGTATCCTGAAGGCATCAGGTCTGGTAACCCAGTGCATCTCTGTGGGGGCGGGATTTGTCTTAAAGAGAGCGACATTGTCCATGTCTCAATTCACATGATCTGCAATTCTTTTCTAATAATTTTTTAGTTCAGTAATTACTTGGTTAAAGGTTTCTATTATACAAAAATTGTGTTCCAATTTTTCAGGACTAGCATTTACAAGTAACTTTTGGAACAACATCTGCATCACTCAATCCCTCCTTATTTTGTAACTCGCTTTGTGGTTAATAATGATGAGTGAAACTCTTGTAAGATGTCACCCATTGAGAGTAGATCCCATGACCTCTCTCGCATAAGATAGGCCACACCCCTACCATTGGAGCAAGCGGTGAGGGTGTAACTAAATTCTAAGATGGACTTAGACATGTTAAGACAAATATTAGATGGATACTAATTCTGTAATTATTAATTATTATAATTTGTAGTTTCCTTCATTGTACTTTGTTGCTTGTAAAGGTTGTTTGCTCTACACTCTTGTATACTTGTATAAATATACCTCTCATAGAGAAGAATAAAATATCAAAGCATTACAACCTTAAACTTTATCTTGGTATCAGAGCCATATCGTTGCCGCCGCCCATAGGTCCATCACGGCACCATTGTTGCCGCCCAGACCACCACTGTACCACATACCGCTATTGCCCAGATCACCATACCGCCCAGACCATTGTGTACGCTGCTGCCCAGACCATACCACTCATAGATCATTGTGTAAGTTGCTGCCTGCTGCAACCATTGTGTATGCTGCTGCCTGCTGCCCAGACCATACCACCCATAGGACCAGCAATGTATTGAATGTTGTTTTGATTGAAATTCATCACCTGTTTGCTGTTACATCACATCCAGAACCCATAATTTGTTTGCTCTCCCATCACCTATTTGTTTAACATCCCGTTTTGTCTCACATCCCATTGTCCCAAAGCAACGAAGTCTGTTTGTTTCACATCCACTAGTAGTCCATACCACCATTGTTGTCCGCCCACCAGTGTTGTCGCCAGATCACCACCGAATGAGCAAGTACCTCCATTAAATCCATATCACCGAATCCATATACAATAAAGCATCCATATCACCTCAATTACCGTATCACCTCCATTACCGTATCATTACAAACATACCATACCATTAAATCCATTATAGTATCACCACCACTTAAACATCTATCATTACCAACCATACTATACCATTAAATCCCATCCTTCGAACCCATACCATTACATGTACCACCCAAATCCCTTAGCCTGATCATCCATACCACTTACTACCTTAGATCCATCCATACCACTGCCTCATCCATACCTTAGATCATTCATACCACTTACCGCATACTTGCCGCATCATTACCTGTAATCCTCATAACCATCATTGCCGTCCATGCCAATCCGCCCAGAACCACCCATATCTCTAATTTCGACCATATTCAATCTGAAGGTTCATATCACCAACCTAAATTCTCACCAGCCATATTGGCTCGTCTGTGTACTCATTGTGGTGAAAACGGATATAGCAAGTCACGTTGCTATGAGTTAATTGGATATCCAGAATGGTGGGATCCTGCCAAAGCACCAAGCAAACGAAATTCAAAGTTGAATCCCCATGCCTCTGATGTTGTTGCTGAATCATCTAGTTTGAATCCTACTTCAGCTAACTCTGGTAAGGCTCTTAATGTTTCTGCATCTAATAGGAATAGTACATGGATTATTGATTCTGGTACTACAGATCACATGACCTTTGATATTAATAATATTTAGTCTATGAAGTCATCCAAACAACCTATAGTGTCCACAGCTAATGGTACTCCCTCTCCTATGATTGGAAAAGGTTCAATTACACTGGATAAGAATTTGAATTTGGACTCTGTTTTGGTTGTTCCTTCCCTCAACTATAACTTGTTGTCTATTGCTCAAATAACCTGCACTTTGCATTGTATTGTGATTTTTTGGCCTAACCATTGTGTTTTTAAAGACATCCGGACTTAGAGGACAATTGGTTATGGTACTAGAAAGGAAAAACTCTATCATCTTGATCTGACGCCGACAAGTTCGAATCAGTTGGCTCAAGCATTCTCAGTTGATAGATCGGCACATCTACAGAATTCCGAAATTTGGCTGTGGCATCGGTGTTTAGGTCATGCTTCTTTTGGGCACTTAAGAAAATTATTTCCGAAGTTATTTGTTTAGTCGAATGTTTCTGATTTCAAGCGTGACATTTGTGAGTTAGCTAAAAGTCATCGTGTTTCCTACCCAATTAGTATGAAGAAAAGTCCAGTACCATTTATGGTTATTCATTCTGATGTCTGGAGTCTAGCAAAGATTCCTTATCTGAGTGGTGCACGTTGGTTTGTTTCATTTATTGACGATTGTACTCGCATGACCTGAATCTGTTTAATGAAATAAAAAAGTGAAGTCAGCTCTCTCTTTCAGAAATTTCACAAGGCAATAGCCACTCAGTATCAATCTTATAAACGGGTTGTTCGCACTGACAATGGTGGAGAATTTTTTTAATTAGGACTTGAAACAATATCTGTTGTTGCATGGTATTGCTCATCAGACAACTTGCCCCTACACCCCTAAAAAAAATGGGGTTGTAGAGTGCAAAAATCGTCATCTCCTTGAAGTTGCTCGTGCTTCCTTGTTCGGAGCTCACATGCCCACCAGTTATTAGGGTGAAGTTGTCGCCGCTATAGCCTACCTCATCTGAAAAAATTCGGTGAACCTCAAATCTAAGGTTTGAGTTGAGAACTCACAAAATCAAGGGGGTGGTTAGGTCTCCCTACAAGTCTATCTACCATTTTTAATATTTTAATAATTAAGTTATTAACTTAGGAGATGATGAACTTAAAGTGTGGAAATAGAGAAAAACAAGCAAACCATAACACAAGGATTTTTATGTGGAAACCCTTCCGGAAAAAACCAACGGGCCTAGTCCAGCCAAGAGATATCACTAAGACAAAGTTATCAAGAACTTACAAGACTCGAACTTGACTCCTTCGGACTCGACACTACGATCCTTCAGTTCTTAGTCCTTCACGCCTCAAAAAGTTATCATGTACTCACAAGTCCCGTGATCAACCACAGCCGCTTGTACTTCTCTTTGTGTCTCGAAAACAACCACGATCTTTCGATCGATCTCCGTCAATTACGGCTTCGGATTCCACCGACCAAATTACACATCCACGATCCTTCTCGAATCGATCTCCTTCGCAAAAGCTCCAGAACACTCCGACCAAGTTGTTCTATCTAAAACGGGTTGATGGTTTGATTAAAATCAAATCCTAGATGGACTCCATCAATGGGAAAGTCCAAGCAAGCTATAATAGAGCTTTTGGCTTGCAAACTCTAGGTTGAAAGAAACTAATAAAGGGGAGGAGAACAAATAGTTTTTAGAGTTTTTATAAGCTCTAGAGATAGTTCAAAAGACCCTCTATATTCTCCCAAAGTTGTACTCCATGAACTAGAGAGATTCCCATTAAATAAAGACCCAAAAACCAAGTTTAGAAGTTGCTAAAACCCAAAAAAGGCAAGAAAATCAAATTGGTAAGATTCCTATATCAAGGTCGACCCTAGGAGACACTTGGGTCGACCCAAAGGTGCACTTGGGTTGACCCAAGTCTCTTCTAGGGTCGACCTTGGGTATTTGCACTCTCTGGCTATTTTTACCATATATTTTTTTCGAGTCTCAGGGTATTTGCACTCTCAAAGCTAGTTAGATCCAGATATGTTGATTTTTTACATTTTGGTGCTCCTGTATCCATTTTACTTGACTCAATATTTTTCTTTTACTTTTGGTCAAATACCTCCATACATTATAAGATTTCTTTTGATGTTTTTTATCTGAACATATCTTTTCACACAATGATGGCTTTCACACTATTCAGGTAGGTAGTCCTGGCTATTGGCAGCAGGGGCTTCCACTCTAGTGACCCAGATAGATACCTACTATCCGCCTAGGTAGTCATTTCATATTGTTTGCATCCAATAGTGACTTTCACACTAGCCCAGTAAGCAGCCCTTTTCATTGCAATATTTTTTGCTCATGGAGGATACACAAAATGGGGATGACTGACAATATGGTCATTCTAGATTGGTCATCCAAGGTCACACTATTGGGATAATTCAAACACCTATATATTGGAAAATAGATCTCTCAACGGAATCAGTCAGAGTGCATGTGAATTTTGTGAAGCATACACACATGAATAAGTCTTTAACTATTCAAGGTAAAACTGGTCTAATTTTCAGCCTAACCAAGAGACTATGAATGTGATATATCCTCAATCAGCAACAAACTCATGTTCAACCCTGGACAAGTATAGAAATAAAGATCACACAAGGAATGCAGATCATGCAAGTCAAACAAAGGCAACATGACAAAAATATTTTTGGATTTTATGATTTTTCAATTTTTTTGAGATTTTTGAAAATAAATAAAACAGAAAAATAGACGAAAACAAATAAAAACTAGTAACAAAAATATACACAAATAGCATAGCACTAGGACAAGATATAACAAGAGCAGCACACCCTAGGCTATGACAGGCACGAGCTAAGTGAAGCCCTTCGGGTCTTCCTTTCTCACCCAAACGGTTTTATCAGTTTGATTGACTCTTTGGTCTCTAACCATTTCAACTGATGTAGGTATGACCTTTTGCCTCTTCCTGTTCCTCCTTTTTCCAGGATTAAGTCCTAGAATTATGACGGGCATTATGGTTCTCCCCGTTACCTCCTTTATATCTAGCATAAGGAGTGTCATGACCATGCCACTGTCTAGAGTTGTGAGCAATTTTCATCACATCTTCACACAAACTCTTAAACTTCTCCATTAGGACCTCAACTCTCCTTTGAAGATTCCCATTAAAATTATGTTGATTCCTTAAACCATAATTGGGCATTCTTGAAAGTTTAGGACATCGAGGCTTAATATGACCCTTCACTCTACATTTATGACATGTAAGAATGAATTTCTGAGTTGAAGGGTTCTTCCTATTTTCAGGAGGGTGCCTTTTAGCACCAAGCTCAGTGTTCGAGGTGGATGGAGTTCCCTTCACATTTCCACACCTCTGATTTTTCTCAAGATCAACCTACTTGATTTTAAGACTTGTCTTTTCATCAAGACAAACATGCAAATCAGATTCAAGAAGCTGAGTTGTAGAGACCCGGATCTTTTTTATGTTTTTATTACAAGCATTAGGGGTATTATAGTCCTTGTGAGGTTTTAATGTTTATGTATTTATATCTAAGTGGAATTTGAAAATTCTAAAATACCAGAAATGTCCCTTTTCGAAAGACGAATCTAACGCAAGTTGAATCGTCAAAATCCGATGAACGAGTCAAAAGTTTTGACCAAAACAGTAAAATGGGTCAAAAATCTGCAGAGCACCGATCGCTAGGGATCGCTCGGTTCACAACCGATCACTCGATCCAAATTAGCGATCGACTGGTTAACTAATTTATATGGGGAAATTTTTCAGAAAGGGTGTTTTCAACCTATCGCTTAGCCATAAACACCAATCGCTTCTTTGAGAACCGATCGCTCTGTCATAAGTACCGATCGATCGGTCTTTCGTGTTTTTGCAGAATTTTAGTAAGGGCTTTTAGGTTTTTTGGCCCTCAAACCTTGGGACTATAAATAGGAGTCCTATTTCGAGGCATTAGAATACTCTACCTATTTCTAACCTAATTTGGAAAAAAGGGAGAGAGAACCTAGGGTTTTGAGAGTTAGATTGCTTGGAGAAGTAGGAGATAGCTTGGATATCACAAGGAAAGCTTGGAGATCTTTCTCAAATTATCTTGAGAGCGATTTAGATCCAAGGGAAGGATCCCTAAGGTCGATATACTATCCAAATCAACTCTATTATAATTTTTGTGAATGTTAATATGATAGAAATCATAGAAATAGAAATTAGAAGTGTTTTTCCCTATTTTTGTATGAAGTAAGCTATCATGGATAGAAATATAGATTAATAATGTGAATGAAATGTATGGAAGATGGGAAATATTATGGAGGATGGGATGAATGTGTAGAGGTGGATGGTATTTGGATTGTTTGGATGAATTATGGTTTGATGAAATGTTGGAAATGTGAAAGGGCAATGGATTGATAATCTACGTACCCAAGGTGTTTGTGAAAATGCTTGAGAGGATAAATACTAATATACTATTATAGAATTGTAGGAAATTGATTATGAATTGTGCTAAGAATCATGAAAAGATATGTATATGTGATTGTTTGTTAAGTATGTCTAATTACTTGCGTGGAAATTAATAGTCGGGAAGGTAAGAACTTAGAGGAAAATCTCTCAAATTGGAAATTCTCTAACTATTTGGTAAGAGACAGTATAGTGGAGTTTCCATGGTGAGAGATCGGAATCTAAGCAATTACCAACTCGAATGTTAATTTCAACACTTAAGCACAGATGCACATGCATGTTAAGGTAAGAGTCTCACAAGTCACACATGTGGACCACAAGCATAAGCATTGCATGCGCTTGTCATTCTAAATAAGCCCAATGAGGGATCTGAATAAGTGCATGTTCTGAATAAGCTACTCAAGACTCATAAGTATAAGCATGGCATGATCCGTATCCGCCAAGAATGGCATGTCACACCACTGTATGATCTGAATAAGTGCATAAGCATAAGCATCTCACAAGCACCTGGTCTCATAAGCATAGGCATCTCATAAGTATTTTGTCTACTAAGTCTAAAGTTCTCAAAGTACACGAGTCAAGGTGATGATATGATGTATATGAGCACATGTTCTTCCGCACTCTGATTATGTTATTACGCTATTGGATATAATTCTAACTAAGTGCAGGTGTATTCTGTTGTTGGTTGGATTTTATATACATCGAGTACTTTTGTACTCAGCCAGACTTTTGTCTTGATAGGTTTAGAGCAGGAGCACATGGCGAAGCCGTGAATTGAGGAGTCATATGTCGAGGAAGGAGGAGAAGGTGAGCCTTCCGAGGAGGGAGCCAGGGGCTTTGATAGTTACCCCTATTAGCTTATGTTTTGTTTTGGTTGAGAGATTTGTAATAGACTTTTAGATGATGTTGCTCATTAGATTACTTTACAGTTGGATATTAGACTTTTGTTTATTGTGGGTGGTTATGTTGAGCATAGACTCGAGCAGGATGACTTGGTTTTACATTTTATTGGAATTTTATTATCCTCAATTTTGGAGACTCGTGTTAGTACGCCTTGTATGTATGAATTTTAATCAAGGTTAAGGAAATGTGACGATTCTAAATTCCTACTTTAGCCTTGTAGGATTTTGGGGTCGTTACATGAGTCTTGGCAAGGAGGGAAGTCTTCTCTTCCTCAAGCTGAGACACAAGAGCTTTTAACCCTGAAGCCACTTGGTCTAAGGCATCTCTTTCCATTTCAATAGATTTGGAAAACTGAACATTTTTTAACTTTAGGCAGTCCTGAAATAGCTCATCATAGGCTACCTCGAGGTCTCCTTCAGAATCTAAGTCATTCTAACTCTCATCATCCTCCTCACCATCATTATAATGTTGGTTACTCATAGCATTTGAAGAAGATTCTTCAATCCTAGTTAGAGATGCAGTGAAGACCCCATAACCCCTAGTCTCCTCACAAGAAAAACTATCTGATTCCTCAGATTCAAATTCACTGTCATCCCTTGCCTTGCCCTTAAATCTTTTCTTATTAGAGCACTCAGCGGTAATATGGCCGTAGCCTTGGCATTTATAGCATTGAATACCTTGGGATTTCTTGTCCACACTTTTAAAATGTTTCTTGTTATCAAAGTGCTTGGACTTAGGCTTCTCAAAAGATTTTTGTCTTTTTGAATTAAATCTCTTATTAAATTTCAAAAAATTTCTGAATTTCTTTGCAAATAAAGTCAACTCTTCTTCACCATCTTTAAAGTCATCATCTGAACCATCTATGGATTCCTTGACGGATTTCAAGGCAATAGATTTTGATTTCTTAGATGGGTTCAGATTTAATTCATAGGCTTGGAGAGAATTAACTAATTATTCGATTTTGAGAGCATCAACATTTTTGCTCTCGTCAATGGCGGTAACCTTCGATTAAAATCTCTCAGGTAGAGATCTCAAAATTTTTCTAACAATTTTAGACTCAGGAATTCTTTCCCCTAGATTGAAGCTAGAATTGACAATGTCACTCAGATTAGCATAAAAATTGTCAAAAGTTCATTATCATCCATCATCAACTTTTCAAATTTAGAGGTCAATATTTGAAGTTTAGAGATCTTGATAGTTGTAGTCCCTTCATGGGTAATTTGAAGAATGTCCCATGTCTCCTTCAAAGTGTCACATTTAGAAATACGTCAAAATTCTTCGAGTGTGACAACAGCGAAGATTGTATTAAGACCCTTATTGTTCCATCTACAACTTTCAAGTTCTACATTGGTCAATTCAGAAGAAGGTTTAGGGATGGTCTGGTCATCTATGGTCTTTGTTGGATGGGTCCAACCTTGTTCAATGGAGATCCATACTCTCTCATCTAATGATTTTAGAAACGTTCTCATTCGAGCTTTCCAGTAAGCATAATTATTCTCATCAAATAATGGGGGACAAGAGATGGATCCTCCCTCTCTTTGGAGATTCATATTCATCGAAAATATGAGACAAGATCGCACTAATAAATTAGTAAACCCGCTCTGATACCAATTGAAAAAATTTGGTAAACCTCAAATCTAAGGTTTGAGTTGAGAACTCACAAAATCAAGGGGATGGTTAGGTCTCCCTACAAGTCTATCTACAATTTTTAATATTTTAACAATTAAGTTCTTAACTTAGGAGATGATGAACTTAAAGTGCGGAAATAGAGAAAAACAAGCAAACCATAACACAAGGATTTTTACGTGGAAACCCTTCCGGAAAAAACCACGGGACCTACTCCAGCCAAGAGATATCACTAAAACAAAGTTAACAAGAACTTACAAGACTCGAACTTGACTCCTTCAGACTCGACACTACGATCCTTCAGTTCTTAGTCCTCTACGCCTCGAAAAGTCATCACGTACTCACAAGTCCCGTGATCAACCACAGCCGCTCGTACCTCTTTGTGTCTCGAAAACAACCACGATCTTCCGATCGATCTCCGTCAATGACGGCTTCAGATTTAACTGACCAAATCACACGTCCACGATCCTTCTCAGATCGATCTCCTTTGCAAAGGCTCCAGAACACTCCGGCCAAGTTTTTCTATCCAGAACGGGTTGATGGTTTGATTAAATTCAAATCTTAGATGGACTCTATCAATGGAAAGGTCTAAGCAAACTATAATGGAGCTTTTGGTTTGCAAACTCTAGGTTAAAAGAAACTAATAAAGGGGAGGAGAACAAATAGTTTCCAGAGTTTTTATGAACTCTGGAGATAGTTAAAAACACCCTCTATATTCTCCCAAAGTTGTACTCCACGAACTAGAGGGGTTCTCATCAAATAGAGACCCAAAAACCAAGTTTAGAAGTTGCTCAAAACCCAAAAACCAAGTTTAGAAGTTGCTAAAAACCCAACAAAGACAAGAAAATCGAATTGGCAAGATTCCCATATTAGGGTTGACCCTAGGAGACACTTGGGTCGACCCAAGTGTCTTCCAGGGTCGACCTTGGGTATTTGCACTCTCTGGCCATTTTTACCATGCATTTTTTTTGAGACTCAGGGTCGACCCAAAGTGCTCAAGGTCGACCTTGAGGTTAAAACCCATTTTTAAAACTTCATTTTTAGCTCTTTCTCCCTTCAAAAAAGTTGTTGATCTTTTCGATGTGGTCGATTTGATATATTATGGAGCAAAATCCAAGCTACGGTTTGGGAGATATGCCACCTATACGCAATCTTGGTTTTTTTTAAACATTTCAGAATTTTTAACTTTTTTCGCACTATATATCTCATCACCTAGGGTTCATATGATTAGTCTAAAGCCATTTCCACCTAAGGTATCATATTAGGTTTATTCTAAGTCAATTCCCATCTAAGTTAACATGGTATCTAGGTCACTTACCATCCTATGAGTGAAACAAAGGATATCTCAATATTCTTTACAATTTTTCCTGAGGGAGTAACACCAGTTCCTTTTTCTTTTCCTTCTTTCATTTTTGATCTGTTTGAGATTTCTCAATATTGTTTTTCAGCTTTCCATATTTTCTTTTTCAGTTCGAACCCACTTGGTTTTTCTTTCCTTTCTTGATTTCAATCTTTCATGGTGTACCCAAACCACTTACTCTTTTATCCTTCTCAGAAATAGGGTCGCGAGTTATATTTCTTATCTGGATTGGGTTTTCGGTTAATGGGTTGACAAGAAAAGGTTTTCATTAAAGGCTCAAAAGGGTTTTCTATAGATATAAAAGTTAGGTAAGCTAAAAAGTCTGACAGGTTACAAACATGGCCTATATCATTTTCTAGGGTTGCACTATCATGTCTAATGTCTCGAATGGATATAGAGAAAGTTCTTTTATAATGACCCAATGTTTGATGTCGTTCCAAGTTTAATGATCAAATCAAGAATTAATGAGATCTCTCAAAGGAATATGTGTAGGCTGGAAGAAATTGTGAGTCAACTTGTGACTCGGAATCTTTGTATAACCCTCTGAAATGATGAAATGCTCAAAAGCTCACTGGGCTAGGATCTCTAGAGAATCTGAACTTAGGATGACTCTGATGTTGATTTTGTGCAATTTTGTGCCGAATCTGAATTTTCTAAGCATCTCAATCCAAAGTAGTACTGAACTAAGTGCTAACTTGTATTTCAAAAGATGATATCCCTTTCAATAAGTAGACTAACGGTTAGTTTTGGTCTCATCATTGTAAAGTTACTTGAAAACATTTTTGAAAGTACTAGAAAAACTCTCTCTTTCCTTTTTTTTTTTTTTTAATAACAAGAAAATAAGCCTATATATCATACCCGCAAAACCCAGAGTTCTACCTCCTAGGCGGCCTACGGGACAGGCCAGAAGCTTTCACAGTCTCTAAAGCTCCAAAGAGTAAGCAAAAGAAAACTTTTTTTTTTTTTTGTTTTTTTTTTTTTTTCAAAGGGAAAACATGAGTTTTGGAAAATAGCACCCCCAAACAAAAGATAGCACCGTCCTCGGTGCTTATGACCGAGACAAAAAGATATGACTGTGGACTACAAGATGCAAAAGTTGAGGAAGGGTATTACCAGCTTGGCTGAAATTGTACACTGGTAGGTATCTGCAAAAGTAATGAGACCCGTACAACCTGAAAAATAGTGCCAAAATATATGCAAGATAATCATGCGACTCATGAATCTCGGAATTGCCTTTACGACAGCGCTAAGTTTAACGTCTTCAGCCAGACACAAAGGGGGTACATAAATGCACCCCCAAACAAGTTGGAAACACAGAGAGACTGAGTAGGTC
The DNA here is from genome assembly GCA_015143295.1 of Tetracentron sinense. NCBI lineage: Eukaryota > Viridiplantae > Streptophyta > Magnoliopsida > Trochodendrales > Trochodendraceae > Tetracentron > Tetracentron sinense. Next base: position 20,587,199 of record CM026563.1, on the reverse strand, counting down.
ATCAGTCTTCACAGAGAGGATTGATAAGATCGATCTCAACCAACACCAACCAGTGGCTTTGGAATGACCCCCGTAGGTTGTATGTCCTTTAAGCCTAACGGTTGATAGACGGAGAATCTCAAGAGATGCACACTAGCTCCTAGGACTAGCAAAGTCGTACAGATGAAATCGTTTGTTATGATGCACTGAATGCTAGGGCTTCCAGGATCCTTGAATTTGAACACAGTGGCCTTTTCAACTAGAAATGGATCCTTAGATGCTTGTGTACACAGCTTGACTATGCATAAGTCTTTGAGGAACTTCGCATAGTGTGGAATCTGCTTGAATGAGATATTGATTGGTAAGTTTGTCAAGACTTCTTTGATCTCTAAAATTTTTTGGTCCCGATTATTCTGGACAAGCCTTTTTGGGAAAGGTGGTTTCAACAGACAAATGGGCTTGTCCTCAGCCTGAGGTATCTGCACAGAAATATCAGATTTGGGTGCAGACATAGAAGCATCAGAGTTGAATGTGAAATTGGGATTCTCTGATCTAAGGTTAGAAGGTGGTGCTTTTGAGGGCACCAAGGATGGTGGTACTCCTATATCAATAGTTTTACCTGAACAGAGGGCGATATCAGCTTGGATCTCTCCTTGAAAATTCTGGTTCTTTGACTGTAATTCAACTTCAAAAACTATCTCCTGTTCAATTGGAATTTGAATTGTTTGGCTTGGGCAGTTACCTATCTCGCTCTCAGCTTCTAATTGATCCAGACGTTGTTCTAGACGTTGAAGGGCTTGTTCTTGCCTGGTCATAAACTGAGAGAGAAGGTCTTCTAGACCAAGTTTAAGAGTAGATTGTGGAGGAGCAGAGAAGGGAAGCTCAGGTACCAATTCACAATTAGAGCTCATCAATGTATACTCATTGTAGGATTGAGGAGTCGGGAGGGTGCTCTGTTGATCAAAATAAGAATTTTGGGTGAATTACTGGTACAACGACTGTGTGTACTGTCCATCATACTGTATATCGGATTGGTTAAACCAGGAATGATATGTGCTATGGTATGGTTGCTGTTGTGGAACAGACTCTTGCTCCCAAGAGAAACTGGAATGATGATTCCAAGTATCCGGATGATAAGTTTGGCAATAGGAATTTGGGTTATAGGAGTCATGGCAATAGAAACTTTGGCTATAGAAATTTGCATAAGTCTCAATAAGAGGCCTTTCTGCTGCCATGGAGAGGATGAGGAAGGTGAAGAAGCTGAGGCTAATTCCCGGATTTGAATGACTCTCAGATCAAATCAAACGTTGATGGGCCGAACCTAACTTAGCATATGTTTGAAGAATACGCACTAGAGCTGGCAAAAAATTACCAAAGGAGACACTAACTTGAGTGAATCTATATGATGCGCACAGAACACAAAGATAACCCTAAGCCAAAGCTAAACAATCAACAGTTTTCTGGGCTTTATCTTTTTATCTGTGTGGGCAAGTAGATTATGACAGTGGGCGGGACCACTGATTTTATCTTGTTTAATCCGCCGGACTGACTTGCACTCTAGGGTTCCTCACAAAGGTTTCACTTACAAGTTAACCTTCCAGTACTAACACGAGTTAACTACAAGAGAATCCGTAGCCTAGACAGACGTGTCGCACAATGGCAAGCTTAAGTACGTCCCAGACTAGCCGGATTAGTCAAGTAGTTTGACAAGTGTATTCCCGAAAGAATAACTTGGGCTAGATTGTGTTCCTAAGTCAACAAGCACAGTTAACCAACAAGATTTTGAGGAGGCCACTTAAGAGCTCAGTATACTAAAGTAGTAGGGACCTGTGGGTATGTTAGGAAACAGGGACCCGCACTCGTGGTCTTATTCGACTCAAAAATGAAGGATTCACTGATTTTGTGATGGTCCTATGAACACCGAGCTAAATTTGGCTCTAAATCTTGGTTCATTTTATTAAATTGCTTTTGGGTTCACACAGCTGGAGTGATGAGGTGGGTGATGAAATCCCATTAGTGTCAAGTAGAGCTGGGTTTGCTCTTTAATTAATGTATTTTTCGGCCATCCACGCAGTCCGAAAAAGTTGTACAAAAGCAAATAAACAATCACCACCTAGATGTTCAATCAACACCTGGGATCGCTTTCAAGCGAGGTATAGAACACGTACCTACCCGTGGGCTATACCACGGGGTCACCTCCGTGAGGTAGGGAGGGGTAATGGGCTTGGGCCCACTCCGAGCTAGTACTCCATACTCACACTCCTTCCCTGCGCACAAGTTAGTGCACAATAAAATATAGGTCACGTGATTGGGAATTATTTTTGGAAGGTGGCTGCCTTTAAGGGGTTGCACACAACATTCAGTTAATTAGGCAGATTAATTAATTTGCAAATTTGGGTTTTAATTCAAACTTAGTAGTTTCCTAAAGTAGGGAACTACTATTTCTAAATTTTCCCTCAAGTTTTGGAAACCTTCCAATTTAAATTGGTGAAATCAGGGCAAACTTCCCAAAATAGAATTGTGTTAAGATGGATGGACTTTTTCCACTATAAAGATTTAGAAATTTTTTGAAAATTAGAAATTTCCAAAAACATATGCTAAATCTCTAAAAGATATGGGAAAATGCCTAAAATTAACAAAATTCTTATTTGAAAAGTCTCCAAAAGTAATAATTCCCAAAATACTAATCACCTAAAAAAAACAGAATGTAAATCTAAACTTAACACTTTTTTTTTTTTTCGCTCAAGGGTTGCTAAGCCCTTGAACACATATCTAAAAATAATAATAAAAGAAAAAGATGTAGAAAGTCCTAAATTATTACAAGTTGCACTCGGCCATCCAAGGCTTAAAAAAAAATAAAAATAAAAGTAACCAAGTAGAAAAGAAAGAGAAGAAGGGGATCCAAAATCCCTTGCTTTTTTTTTTCGAAAATTTTTCTTCTTTCTTTATGCACTTCCTTCACCCAAGCGGCAACGGCGCCATTTGAAACAAGGTTTTTCGGTCGTTGAAATGAATCACCCTATTTCAACACTTAAATTAATCTGAAACCTGCAAACATATGAGAAATATATAGGGCTTGTGTCGGATGTCGAATCCTCACTCGGGGTTAGTTAGGTTAGTGCAATAAAGAAAATAAAATAAAGAAAAGATTAAAATGGTGAAGAGATGAGAAGGGTGGATTGATTTTTAAAACAATTTTTTTTTAAGAGATTATCAAGATCTACTAATGAAATAAATAACTTAAATTAAAAGGCATGATATATAAGCACAAACTAACCAACATTAAAAAATTTTATTAATTAAACCACAAGTCACTACAAACCTTTAATTAAAGTTAATGCAAGAACAACCTTTAAAAAAAATACCAAATGTGACAATGTATTGCTCCCACCGGTGTAGGTGATTGCCGGAGATGTGTCCGCCTTGATGAGGTTGAGAAGCCGTGAGATGAGAGGGGACTTGAGAGATGAGAGAAAGATGAGAGAGGTGTGAGAGAGAGAGAGAGAGAGAGAAAAGGGATTGAGAAATGAGAGAGAGATGAGAAGAGAAGTTAGGGGGGAAAGAACCATTTTTTAGAGGAAGAGATGGTGTAGGTTATATAAGATCATAGTTAGGGTTTGGAGAGAAAGAGGGTGTGATGAGATGGACGGCTAGGATTTCGTAGAGAAAAAGAGAAATTAAGGTTTCACTTTTGAAAAGTGAGTTGTTAGGATGGGAGAGAAATTAGGAAAGAAAGTAAGAAATGGAAGGGGATTAGGGTTTTGAAAGAAAATGAGATGGGTGGCTAGGTTTAGGAAAAAGAGATGGGATTAGGGTTTTTGAACTAACTAGGGTTTTGAAAAGTAAGGATGGACGGCTAAGATGATTAAGGTTGACGAATAGGATTAGGAGAGAGAGATTAGGGTTTTGAGAAATAAAAGAGAAAAAGAAGAGAAAATGATGGCAAGAGGTTTTGAACCCTGGTCTCTAACAAGACTCTCATAGTGTAGAGACCCGAATCTTTTTCATGTTTTTAGTGCATTGCATTAAGGGTATTTTAGTCTTTATAAGGTGTTAAAGTGTGTGTAATTATATCTAATTCTGGTGATGTAAACTAGGCTAAATCAACTTGTAACGGATGGATGTCATAGCACATCCTAAACTTTAGGAAGCTCTAGTTTTGGCACCGTTCACTGGAATTGTATGATTCTTAAACCTTTAGAAAGGTGTTGGAACCCTCTTCGAGATTCATGTTTAGTGTTTTTCCTCATTTTGAGTTTAAGTCAAGTCAATAGTGAGTTTTGTCTAATGGAATTACAGATCAGTCAACTTTGGGGATATTTTAGTCTATTAATTAAATGGAAATTAGAAATTCTAAAACATCAGAAATGTTCGTTTTCGAGAGACGAATCCAACGCAAGTTGAATCGTCAAAATCCGATGAACGAGTAAAAAGTTATGGCCAAAACAGTAAAATGAGTCGAAATAGAGCACCGATCGCTCGGTCAGAAGCAGCGATCGATCGGTCCAAAACTGATCGATCGGTATCTATCGACTGGTCCAAACTTTTGTATGAGGAAATTTTCCAGAGAGTGTGTTTTTGACCGATCGCCCGGTCATAAACACCGATCGATCGGAAGGCAACCGATCGCTCGGTCATTACCACCGATCGCTCGGTCCTTCGTGTTTTTGCTGATTTTTAGTAAGGGCTTTTTGGTCTTTTTGTTCTCAGACCTTGAGGCTATAAATAGGGGGTCCTACTCGAAATATTAAAATACTCCACCTAGTTCTAACCTAATTTGGCAAAAAGGGGGAGAAACCCTAGGGTTTGAGAGAGGGTTTTCTTGGAGAAGGAGGAGATTGATAGGAGATTGCAAGAAAAGTTTGGGAAGCTTCTCCAAATCGTCTCGGGAGCGTTTTGAATCCAAGGGAAGGATTCCTAAGGTCGATATACTATCCTAATCAACTCTATTTTAAGGTTTTATGAATGTGGATGTGCTAAGAATTGTAGAAATAGATAGTTGATGCATTTTCCCTAATTTTCTATGAAATAAGCTAATTATGGATGGGAATGTGAATGGAAATATGAATTTGAATGTAGATAGAATGTATGGAGGATGGGAAATGTATGGAGGATGGGATTAACTTGTGGATGTGGATGAATATATGGATTGTATGGATGAAATTATGATTTGATGAATACATGAAAAGTAGAGAAACAATGGATTCATATTATGTGTACTCAAGGTGTTTGTGAAAATGTCTGTGAGATAAATGCTATTATACTCTTATGAAATGATGGTAAATTGATTATGAATTGCGATATGAATTATGATAAGATATGTATATGGGAATGGTTTGTTAAGTATGTCAAATTATTTGCATGGAAATTGATAGTCGGGAAGGTAAGAACTTAGAGGAACATCTCTCAAACCGGGAATTCTCTAACTATTTGGTATGGGACAGTATAGTGGAGTTTCTATGGTGAGAGATCGAAATCTAAGCAATTACCAACTCGAATGTTAATTTCGACACTTAAGCACATATGCACGTGTATGTTAAGATAAGAGTCTCACAAGTCACACGTGGCCCACAAGCATGAGCATGACATACGTATGACATTCTGCATAAGCATAAGCATAAGCATGACATGGTCCGTATCCGCCAAGAACGGCATGTCAACCATATGATTTCTATGGCATGGTCCGTATCCGCCAAGAACGGCATGTCTCATTACTGTGTGATCTGAATAAGTGCATAAGGCATGGTCCGTATCCGCCAAGAACGACATGTCTCATTACTGTATGATCTGAATAAGTGCATAAGCATAAGCCTAAGCATCTCACAAGCACGTGGTCTCATAAGCATAAGTACCTCATAAGTGTATGGTTTTCTAAGTCTAAGATTCTCACAAGTACACGAGTCAAGGTGATAATATGATGTATATGCGCACACGTTCTTCCGCACTCTGATTATGTTATTATGCTATTGGATATGTTTCTGACTAAGTACAGGTATATCATTATTGTTGGTTGGATTTTATATACACTGAGTACCTTTGTACTCAGCCGGACTTTGTCTTGGCAGGTATAGAGCAGGAGTACCCGGCGGAGCCGTGGGTCGAGGAGACTTACCTTGAGGAAGGAGGTGAAGGTGAGCCTTCTGAGGAGGGAGCCGGAGACTTGGGCGGCTACACCTCTTAGTTTACATTTCTTTTCATTGAGAGAGTTTTGTATTTGACTTTTAGAGGATGTTGCTCAGTAGACTTCTTATTAGTTGTGTATCAGACTTGTTGGTTCTTTGTGAGTTGTATATATAGACCTTAGACTTGTGCAGGTTGGATTGGGTTTATATATCGGAATTTTATTACTCACTCGTGTAGTAGCCTTGTATGCATGTTTTGTAAGCAGGTTTAAGTAATGTGGCGATTCCAAAGTCCTATTTTAGCCTTGTGGGATTTTGGGGTCGTTACACATAGATTTCACCAACTAAGCAAGCTTTTCTCCTTTGTCTTATATAGTGATCTTTATTACTCAAGTCCTCTTTCTTGGAAATCGACTCTTCAGCTCCCTAGGCCTCATTATGTAATTGTGATCTCTTGGCTTAGCCCATACTTGGCCTGCATCTACTTGGTATAGCCTGTTGTCTCTTTAGTCTTCAGTAATGGGCTATGATGCTTAACTACGGCCTCCGGTCCTTGAAAATCATCCAGTTAGGGTTCCTGAGACAGTTAAAACACGTAATAAGAGTTTATTGAAACGGCTCAGTATCTCGACTTTCAGAAATGTGTTTAAACTATGCAAATATACCATTTTTACCAGAAATGTGTGTTATGCAATGGAGGGAACTCTTACGTAAAAAAGTTTGTAAAAATGCAAGTTTTACGTAAAAGAGTGCGATAATGCTAAAAGGATAATTGTGAAAAACAAACACTTTTAAGCGAATATCACCCTCCACCACCACCAAAGCACTGGGCCACAGAAAAACATCTAGCGGACGCCGCAAAGGTTCAAACGGGCAACGCTCCATACCTGGGAAGTGATAGAGACAAAGCATCGGTATCGGAAAAGGATGATACCACTGGACTAAAGGACCAAACCACCACACTTCTTACTAATTCCCAAGCTCCAAAGGCCCAAACCAACAAAAGCCCAAAACCAAACATTAAGGAAAGACCAATCCCCCTGAAAGAGAAAAGCCCATCACCACCCCATCTCATGCCCTCCTCCATAGCCTAACCACCCAATCCAGATAACCTGATCACTGGCACAAAGCCGAATAACCCAACCGGCAATGTAGTCCCCATCGCTCCTACAAACTCCAAAGCTACTCAAGAGGGGATGACAGAAAGATTAGGCCAAAAGCCTGGGCTGAAGGAACCAGGGAAGTCGGCGATCGAATCACGAAAGCTTCCAACAACCATCCAAGGGGTTCCTGTCTAGGAGCAGCCACCCCAAGCCAGATGTTAACCTTAGCTTGGAACTGTCAGGGGATAGGCCAGCCTCGGACAGTTCGGTTCTTGAAGGATATCATCCTTTGACATAGGTTGGGAGTTATTTTTCTAATGGAGACAAAAGATAAGAACCAGAAGGTTCACCAAGTTGCAAAAAAGTTGAAGATGAAACATGTCTATATGATCGAACCAGAAGTGTTGTCCAGGGGACTTGTACTGTTATGGACAAACGAGGTGTCCCTCTCGATTCAGAGGGCAACGAGAAACTTCATTGATGCAACAATTGAAGACAACCAGCCCCCAGACAGGTGGGAAATGTCATTCATTTACGGCCCAACAAACGACCAGGAGAGAAGACTACTGTGGAACCAGTTGGCGGTGAAGGCCGGGGTAGAGTGTCACAGGACAATGGGCTTGTGTAGGAGACTTTAATGAAATATTAGATCCTAGTGAGAAAGAAGCTGGCCTTCCACCAAACCCATCTCACATCCGCCATTTCCAAGCTATGGTCTCTGATGCAAACCTTATGGACCTGGGATTCCAGGGATCTACTTTCACCTGGTCTAACAGATTAGTGACTCCGGATTATATAGTAGCTAGGCTGGATTGGGTGTTGGCAAACCCTGAATGGAGGACAAACTTTCCCTTTACAGTAGTAAGAATTCTTCCAGTAATCGGGTCAGACCACTGTCCCATTATACTCGGCCCTGATTTACATGGAGGTCGACGTAGGAGAGCTTTCAAATATGAACAAATGTGGGAATCTCACAATGACTGTTCCCGTGTGATAAAAGGAGCCTGCAGGTCCAGAACTTCAAGTGGTAATCTTGAATATTTACTCAACCGGAAACAACGTTATTGTCTGGAAGCACTAAGGAATTGGAACAAGCAAACTTTTGGGAACCTCTATAATCGGATCAGTAGACTCCAACCCTAGATCGAAACCTTGCAGAACCGAGAGCAGACCCTTACAAATCGACACCATTTAGCACAACTGACCAGGGATATGGATGAAGCTTACCACCAAGAAGAAGTCTTTTGGAGACAAAAATCCAAAGCATTTTGGCTGAAACTTGGAGACAAGAATACTTGATTTTTCCACACTACAGCTATCCAGAGGAGACAACGTAACATGATCCTTGCTTTAAAATCAAAAAATGGTAATTGGATATCGTTTGAAGGGGGAATTGAGCAACATATCCTCAGCCACTTCCAAGACTTGTACGCCTCTTTTAATCCTCAACATATCCTCAGCCACTTCCAAGACCTGTACACAAATCTGGTGCTGATTCTGAAAGTACCACACCTAGAAATGCTACACCAGTACCGACCGATCAGCTTATGCAACGTATCATAAAAAGTGATAGCCAAAATTCTTGCAAATAGACTTAGGACCCACCTGGGTGACATAATTCATGATGAAGCCCAATCAGCTTTTATCCGAGGCCGCCAAATTTCTAACAACATCATGATATCTCATGAGATTTTCCACCTTCTTCGGGGGAAGCGAAGAGGTGGCACTCGACAAATGGCAATCAAATTGGATATGAACTGGGCCTACGATAGGATCGAGTGGTCATTCTTATTGGCCATGCTAAGAAAATTGGGGTTTTGCTCGGAGTGGATCACATGGATTCAACAATGTATCTTGTCGGTAACATATTCTGTCACCATAAATGGGGAGCCCAAGGGCTGTATCACCCCAGGCCGAGGCCTTAGGCAAGGGGACCCCCTTGTCCCCCTACCTGTTCATTATATTTTACTGAAGCTCTTTCAACCCTTCTTCACAACGCGATGGACCAACAACTATTAAGTGGCTTTAAGGTGGCCCGCCATGCACCTACCATATCCCACCATTTTGTTTGTTGATGATTGCTTGGTGTTTATACAGGTAAACCTAGAGGAACTGGCAAATCTTATCCATATTCTAGACCGTTATGAAAGTGCTTTGGGGCAAAAGGTCAACCATGACAAATCGGGAATATCTTTCTGCGCTAATACCCCACAGAGGTTTCAAAAGATAATTGCTAGAACGATGAAAATCCCACATATTGCCCCTACAAGTAAATATCTTGGCCTCCCAACTGAGTTTGGCCGCTCCAAGTACAACATTTTCGACAGCTTAAAGCAGTGCATAGTTAGGTGCCTCCAAGGGTGGAATGGCCGACTGTTATCCTAGGTAGAGAGAGGCATCCTTATCCAAACCATTGCCCAAGCAATTCCGACCTATACCATGCCATGTTTCAAGCTTCCAAAAAAATGGTTACGTGAGGTAAACTCGGCCATGGCAAAATTTTGGTGGCACGAGTCTATGGATAGGAAGATTCACTGGACAAGTTGGAATAAACTCTGTCAAACCAAGGATGCAGGCGGCATGGGATTTCAGGACTTACGAGCCTTTAATTTAGGTCTCCTAGAAAAACAAGGGTGGCGGGCTTTGGGCACAGATCATCAAAGCTAGATACTTTCCAAATGTTTCGTTCCTCGAGGCAAAAATTGGAGCTCACCCATCATGGGGTTGGCAAATCATCTTGGCAGGACATGATATCTTAATGATGGGCATCCAGTGGCAAATTGATAATGGTCGAGAAGTGAGAGCTGGTAGGGACCCATGGTTGCCATCCTTACCACAGTTTATACCTACCCCTTTACCTGGTGTATCCCTTCAGAACTTTAAGGTGTCAAGCTTCATTGATTCAGTCAACAATTGTTGGGAGTTAAGTAGCCTTCATAGGCTTCTAGCTCGTGATTCAATTGCAGAAATCATCAAGATCACTATAAGCTACTTCAATCTCCCCGATAAACTTCTGTGGCACTACTCAAAGTCCGGGGTCTTCAAAGTGAACTCATCTAGCCACCTCGCCAAGTCTTGGCTCTCAAATACTAGGCCCTCCTCAAGCACTAGTTCTCTTAACTCCCCAGATACATCATGGAGAAAAATTTGGCAAATTCTTGTTCCACCTAAAATGAGGGTTTTCTTATGGCGAGCCTGTCATAACGCTTTAGCAGTTGCCTCAAATCTGATGAAGAAGAAAGTGCTAGTTGACGCTCTATGCCCCCTACGCCACTCAAATGAAGAAACAATATACCATTTGCTCATTGAATGCCCCTATGCTCGCAGCATCTGGTTCGGATCCTAGATGAACCTCCATATCCGAGCGACCGAGGCTACTCCTATTAGTCTGGTGGAAAATATGGTCCCAACACCCAAAATGTTCCAAGTATACCATTTGCTCATTGAATGCCCCTATAGCACGCAACCATCGAGGAGAAACACTCACAACCTTCCGTAAAGCTCTCCCTGGAGGTAGTAGTCGCATTGTGGAAGGGATTACGATAAAGTTGGGACTTCAAGTGGCTCTTCGACACCAATGGAACCAAGTAATCCTGGAATCGGACTCCAAAGAAATCATAGAATATCTTCAGGGCCATTCAAGTCAAGTTCATGGGGAGCTCCATGCCATTATATTCGACATACAGTACCTGTGTAATCTCATTTTGAATGTTCAGTTCAATTTCAACCGATGGAGCAGCAACACAACAGTGCATGGCAAAGCTCAAGAGGCTCTAAATGAGAGCATTCAACGCTATGAGCCCCTTATGAACTGTACCTTGGTAGACTCCCTAGATTAGGGGATGCTACACTCTATGATGTTTGTTTCCCTTTTATGATAAATGGAAAATCTTACTAACCAAAAAAAAAAACCGGGTTCCTTAAAAAAATTAATTTTTTTTTTCTACAAACCAAAAGTGGGTGGGTGGGTGAACCCTAGGGGTAGGTGAATCCTAACCACAATTAAGGGGTGTCAAAAGGGACATGTGGCGACCTCAGTGGCATAACCAGATTCCCCAAATCCAGTTATACCCAGAGGATTTGGGTTCTTCAGTGACTATATACCGGGCATCAAACGAAGAATAAGATTTGCCCTATGTGACCCGACTTTCAGCAAATAGAGGCCGGTCGTCAAAGGAAGAAAAAGCCTTTCCCTATGTGATCCGACTTTCATGGAATAAAACTTTGTGCACAAATAGCAAAATGAGCATTTTTATATATAGGCCTTCTTTGGATAGACTTCTGAAAAAAGAAAAATACTTCCTTAGGAATTACTTTGCAGGAAGTAACTCTATAGGAAGTTTAAACAAAATCATTCGGAGGAAAAAATACGTTTGGTTTACATATGTGAAAAGTTACTTTTATAAATTAAAAAATCAAAATGTTATTTGGTTTGCACTTTTAAAAAGTTACTACTATACGCTTAATTTACTTAAGCTCAACCATAGTTCAAAAGGTGTAAAAGAGACACGTGGACACGACAACCCCCTGCATAGAGGAATGTAGTCCCCTAATCACTGCTCCTTTGGTATAAAGGACAGAGGTCAAATCTCAATCAATTGCGATTGAACTCTGAGAGAATTCAGTCACACCCATATTCCATAATGGGATAACCCCTATTAATTGTAGTTAAGATTCACTAACCCTTGGAGTTCAACGATATAATCTTGATTTTTAGAAAAAAAATATTTAACTCTGGTTAAGAATTTTTACTCTTAAAGTTAAATTTTTTTTTTCTAAAAACCAAAGTTATATTATAAATTGTTATTGAATCTTAATCATAGTTAATACTTGTGTGTGTTGGCATAACCGTGTGAGTGAGTGAGTTAAATGATTAGAGTTTAAAGCAAAAAAAATATTAAAGAAATTAAAAGGGACACGTGTTGGCTTGGGGTTGTGATTGAACTCACCCTAAGTTCAATTACAATTGGATATGATGAGATCTTAAAGACAAGGGTAGCCATTCCTTGAAAAGTATCTGCAACAGCTTTAACAAGGTGTCAGGGAACAGAGGTTTATAAAGCAAACTCAAAAAAAAAAGAAGCTGTAAAACACCACACTTCCGTCAACTTCCCGCAGAAGTGGAAAATGCCTTCCCGGGGAAGCAACCAATACATGCTTTTTGGGGAAGTGGCTTTTTTGACTTTTATTAACTTTGGACTTCCACGGGAAGTCATTGGTGAGTGACTAACCAAACATCGTTTTAAACTTCTTGAAATGAAAAGTCAGTTGAAAAGTCTAACCAAATGCTTGTGACGAACCCTACGACCCTTCTGAGTTCTGAGGGTAGAAATACACTTTGAATTTTTTTTATATATCATCGGAAAGCTTACGACGAACTCCATGGCCCTTCTAAGGGTAGAAACACACTTTGAAGTGCGAAATTTAATTTATTATGTTTAGTAAATTTCTATTTTTTAATTGGGAAGTATTTGAAAACTCCAGATAATAGGTACTATTGAGAGTTCAGGCCGCTCGATTAAAAATCTAACGGGGCCAAACATCAAGTGGGACACTGTATTTAATGCATGTCTGCCTTGTCACCATTGGATTTTCAATCTGATGGTCCAACTCTCAATATATAGTACCTATTATCAAGATTTTTCAAAGTTTACACTTGTTAATTTTAGATTCTTTTTTGGGTTTCAAAAGTCTAGTTAAAAAACATCCTTAATTAGGAGTTATGTCAGTGCTTGAGTTCGTTTTTAGTTATTTAACTATTTTTGGTATGTTGAAATTTTTGGATAGTTGGAGTCGAATTAGGAGTTGAGATATATTTAAGCTAAGGTTGTAAAGAATTTTTCAGTTTTTGACAAATAGAATTTCATTTCCTTTTGAGAATTTTTTCTATTTTCCTTCTTGATTCAAAGTTGGTTCTTAGAGAGAGACAGTGATTTACTCTTTCATTTTTTACACTTGTTTGCATCACATTGGTTAAAACAAATTTGTAGTCAAGTCAAGAGCATCCTGTTAACTTAAGATGACACACCCACCATTCTAGCTAGGATATTGAAAGTGTGAGCTCATTAGGAGGATAGAAGGAAGTTTTGAGTTTAATTCCAGAGGAGGATTTCCAATGGATTGGTAAACATTTCTTGGTGATGGTACAGTGGTTGTATGTACACAAAGATCTATTTTTGAGTATACTTATTTAGTGGGTCGGTCAATCACTTTCCCAGGTAGGGCTTAGATCAAATGTTTAGATAAAGTTTAGGGTTGTAATGCTTTGATATTTTATTCTTCTCTATAAGAGGTATATTTATACAAGTATCCAAGAGTGTAGAGCAAGCAACCTTTACAGGCAACTAAGTACAATGAAGGAAACTACTAATTATAATAATTACTAATTATGGAATTAGTATCCATCTAATAGTTGTCTTAACACTCCCCCTTAAGTTGGTACATAGATATCGCTCATGTCCAACTTGTCGAGATGGCTATGGAACACTTGACTTGACACCGCCTTAGTGAGTATGTCCACAAGCTAATCTTCCGATCGAACATGGGGAACTTCAATGAGCTTTGCTTCCAACTTCTCCTTAATAAAGTGCTTATCCACCTCAACATGTTTAATCCGATCATATTGAATTAGATCGTGGGCAGTATCGCATGCTGCCTTGCTATCACAGTATAACCTCATTTGACTAGCCAACTGGATTCGTAAATCTTGCATTAAATTTCTGATCCATAGTAACTCGTATACTCCCTTAGCCATTCCCCTATATTTGGCTTCAGAACTGGATCTAGCTACTAGTTCATGTTTTTTACTTCGCCAAGTAACTAGATTCCCTCCTACAAACGTGAAATATCAAGACTTAGAACGTCTATCATCTATTGACCCAGCCCCATAAACATCGGTGTAACCTTCAATGTCCAAATTCTCTCATTTTGTAAACATAATTCCTTTTCCAGGGGATGACTTCAAGTAGCACAATATACGAACTACTGCATTCATATGTTCTTCACTAGGGGAGTGCATGAACTAATTGATGACACTTAGCGCATATGTAGAGACCCGAATCTTTTTCATGTCATTGCCTAGTTTATTAGGGGTATTTTAGTCTTTGATGTGTCTTCATGCATAACTGGTTATCTTGAGGGTTTTTCTTATGGTCCGAGCTTGTTGTGAATTTAATGTATGATTCAAGGGGTGTGAGGTGTTTTTGGAAAGCAAGCAAAGAGTATGAAACATACTCTATGTGTTAAGTGAATGATGCTTATAGAGGTCAAGGCCTCTATGTATAGTCTTGGATGTTTCTTAGTGAAATGATGGTTTGATGTAGGTGTATGTTGAGTCTAAATGATGAGGATTCGAGTACTCTAAACATCTAAGATCATAGAGTATACAAATACCCTAAGTGTGTATGTAAAACTCCGGGAGTCATGTGGTTAGTGCTAGTGCGCAAGGCATAGAAGTCGGGTCCTCTCATGCATGTTAGTGTGTGTTCAATGATCACCTAGGTGGGTTAGAACATATGAGAGTGGAATCATGAGATGAGAGTATGGGTTCGAATCTAGGTAGATGGAGTATGAAAATAACCCGAGGGTCAGTGAGGGATGCCTTAACACACCCTGAACTTTAGGAAGCTCTAATTTTGTCACTATTTATCGAATTTTAGTGATTCTTGAACCATTAGAAAGGTATTGGAACCCTCATCGAGGTTCGTGTTTAACGTTTTTCCATATTTTGAGCTTAAACTAAGTCAAAAGTGGATTTTCCGATGTTTTGTTTGATAAATTGCAGATCAGTCCACTTGTGGGCCCATTTATATCATTTAAAACTCAAAATTAGGATTTTTGTAAAACATGAAAGTTGTTCATCTTCAAAAGAAAAATCTAACGCATGTTAAATCCTCAAAATCCAATGAGTGAGTCAAAAGATATGGTCAAAATACTAAAGTGGGGTAAAATCTATCAGAATCTAGAAATGGGAGGTGCGATTGATCGCAAAATAGTACGATCTATCGCAAATTTCTGCGATCGATTGCATTCATGTGAAGTTTTTTGAAGCCCTTTCGGGTCTAGGTGCAATAGATCGCACCAAAGGTGCGATCGATCACACGCGGACCCAGAAATTGTTAAAAAAGTGTTTTTTTGAGTTTTTTAACCCTCGGGGCTATAAATAGGGGTTCTATCTTGAGATTTTTAGGTGTCTAAACTATTTTTTTAACCTAATTTGGTGAGGGAGAAGAGGAAACCTAGGGTTTTGAGGGAGAGATTGCTTGGAGAAGAAGGAGATTGCAAATAGAGCTTGGAGATCTTCCTCAAAGCTTCTTGGGAGCGATTTTGGATCCAAGGGAAGGATCACTAAGGTCAATATCCTTCTAACTCAACCCTGTTAAGATTCTTTGTATGCTTAGATAAGATTATTTATGGATTATCAAGAGATCTATATGAAAATGTATGGATTAAAGAATAGAAATATAAATTTTAGTCAATATCCTCTCTAATCTAGTTTTTGTATTATTTATAATTATTGATTTAGTATGATAAATGATGTATTAATGTTGGATTTACATGTTAAGTAAGGATGTGAATGGATTGATATTTTAGAAGCTTAAATGGAATTATGGGATTGTGTTTATGGGTTATGAATGAATGAAATGATGGAGGATGGGTTAAAATGGAGGATGGATTGTGAATGTATGGATTTGTGTTGGGTTTGGAATGGATGAATGTGGTTTATGGATGAGTAGGTTAAGGTTATAGAATGTGAAAATGGGAAGGGCATTGTATACATAATTAATGCATTATATGTGTTTGTTGAAATGCCTAAGAACACTAAGTATGGAAAGTGATGATATTGAAAGGCTTGTATGAGTATAATAAGATATGCTATGATGAATTATACTTAGAAATGATGTTAAGCAGGGATAAGTAATGTGGCGGACCTAAAGTCCCATTAGACCAAGGTGGGGTTTTGGGGTCGTTACAATATAAGCCAAATCGGGTCTAGTATGTGCAAGATACATTAATCTTCCCACTAGTCTTTGGTAGTATTCCTTGTTGGCAGGAACTTGATTCGAATGCAAACTCAGTTTCAGATTTTCTTCCATAAGAGTGTTAATCAGGCTACAAGCTGTTATTCCAATTTCCTTCAACAAATCTAAGGCATATTTTTGTTGAGAAAGAAAAATACCTTTCTTTGACCTAGAAACTTCAATTCCTAGGAAATACTTCAATGAACCAAGATCCTTCATTTCGAACTCATGGGCACGGTGATCCTGTAATGCTTTCTTCTCTTCCAGATCATTCTCAATCACTACCATATCATCAACGTATACAATAAGAGCAGTGATCTTTTCTTGATTATGCTTTAAGAAGAAAGTGTGATCCTAGTTACTTTGTCTGTATCCAAATGCCTTCATATTATTCGTGAACCTTCCGAACCACACTCTAGGGGATTACTTCAAGCCATACAGGGACTTCCTCAGCCAACACACCTGTTTGTTTTTTTAGTCCGCATATAACATCCAGGAGGCAACTCCATATATACTTCTTCTTTGAGATCTCCATGCAAGAATGCATTCTTCACATCAAATTGGTGTAATGGCCAATCAAGATTCCTAGCCAGAATATGAACTGTGTTAATTTTGGCCACTGGTGCGAATGTCTCTTCATAGTCAATTCCTTACGTTTGTGTGTACCCTTTGGCAACAAGTCTGGCTTTGAATCTTTTGATAGTTTTATCGGCTTTATGTTTAATGGTGTAGACCCACCTGCATCCAATAGGTTTCTTCCCTTTAGGTAACTCAACAATTTCTCACGTTGAGTTCTTTTAGAGAGCTTTCATTTCTTCATTCATTGCTTCCTTCCACCTGGGATCACTCAAAGCATCCTGCACACTACTAGGAATAGATACAACATATAATTGATTCAAAAATGATTCACTTTCCTTTGACGGTCTATGGTAAGATACAAAGTTACTCAAGGAATACTTAGTTTTAGAACTAAGAACAGGTTCATAGGTTACTCTAGGTATTCCTCTCGTGACTTGATTAGGTAGAAATTTTATGTGGGGTTCAGAACTCACCTGGGGCTCAAGACTGTATTCAGCTTTGGCTTCAGAGGGCAATTGGTTAAGTGGTATAAATTGACAGGGGATCTCTAGCACCTGTGGTCTAGCTATAGAATTTTCCTCTAACCACCAATCGATCGGCCGCTCCTGGTCGAGCGATCAGTCATGCACCACCGATCGATCGGCTGCTCCTGTCCGATCACTCAGTTCAGCACAGAAATCTGGATTTTGCTTGAACGGTTCAGAACGAACTTCGGCTTCACTACTGAGAGAATCCAAGGTGTCCAGGGGGTGATTCGAAGTCTACTGCACTTCTTCATTGCTCACTTCATTGCTACTCTCCCCCTGAAGTAGAGACTCGGAAGGTGACATCCAGAGTGACATATATTTTTCGAGAGAGGGGATGATAACACCGATAGCCTTTCTGATGTAGGGTGTAGCCAACAAATACACACTGGAGAGCTCGAGGTTCCAATATACTTTGAAAGGTCTTATGAAGATGTACGAATGCTACACACCCAAAAACTTTAGGTGACAAATTCAGCACTGTAGGAGCACTTACAACTTCATGTAAAGTGTCCAGGGGGTCTGAAATTGTATGGAATTGGAAGATACTCGGTCGATGATGTAAAGTCCATGTTTTAGCGTTGGTTTATTCTGGTGTCACAAGTGAGTCTAGGTGTTTAAATGTGTATCTTGTGTCATTGCCTTCAAGCATCCATGACAAGTGAAGTTGAAGACCGTTGAAGACTCGGTTGATCATTTCCTTCGTTTCACTCATAGGATGGTAAGTGACCTAGATACCATGTTAACTTAGATGGGAATTGACTTAGAATAAACCTAATATGATACCTTAGGTGGAAATGGCTTTAGACTAATCATATGAACCCTAGGTGATGAGATATATAGTGCGAAAAAAAGTTAAAAATTCTGAAATGTTTTAAAAAAACCAAGATTGCTTATAGGTGGCATATCTCCCAAACCGTAGCTTGGATTTTTCTCCATAATATATCAAATCGACCACATCGAAAAGATCAACAACTTTTTTGGAGGGAGAAAGAGCTAAAAATGAAGTTTTAAAAATGGGTTTTAACCTCAAGGTCGACCTTGAGCACTTTGGGTCGACCCTGAAGTCTCAAAACAAATGCATAGTAAAAATGGCCAGAGAGTGCAAATACCCAAGGTCGACCCTGGAAGACACTTGGGTCGACCCAAGTGTCTCCTAGGGTCAACCCTAATATGGGAATCTTGCCAATTCGATTTTCTTATCTTTGTTGGGTTTTTAGCAACTTCTAAACTTGGTTTTTGGGTTTTGAGCAACTTCTAAACTTGGGTTTTTGGGTCTCATTTGAATGCTACCCCCGCTAAGTCGTGGAGTACAACGTTGGGAGATATCTAGGGTGTTTTTAACTACTCCATAGTTCATAAAAACTCTGGAACCTATTTGTTCCCTCCCCGTTATTAGTTTCTTTTAACCTAGAGTTTTGCAAAACCAAAGCTCCATTATAAAGGTGGGGCTGAGACTCCTAGCCATAGTGGTGCACAAAAGAACTAACATGGTTAGTGTTGCTCATGTTATTTGTACAAAATTCTTTTTTACTGAAAATAATTTTTTATAATGGGTATAAGTGTGGAATTTCTTCAAAAGCCGAATTTGGAGGAATGCTGATGCGAAAGATCCCCCAAAAAGTATATCTTAGATTGCGACTAATTATGCTGGAATGAGGATCGATTTTCCAAATTAATATGTTCCTAGTTTAAAGATGAGGTAGTTAGGAATAATTAATGAAATGTATTTTCGGAAATTGGAGTTTCAGTATATTGCTGCTATTTCAGGACACTTTTACGAAGTATTGTTATCCTTAAGTAACATTAACGTGTTTGGGGCATTTCACTGGGTCTGTAATGGATTGAACAAATTTTATTACCATCCATGAAACATAGGGTGCTTACACTAAACACAGGTAGTTTGTTACCATCATCGGAAGAAGGTGTTAGGCATACCTAACACCTTTCTCTATTCATTTAAGATTCATGTGCATGCATTTATTGAAACCTTAGATCTCTCATTCAAGAATCACTGTGTGACAGTGTAATCCATATTGATGAAATTTTTGGCAGTGCTTCAGATTGCTCTTTGGGTACATATTTAGACGATTAAAGTGGCATGTTCCTCACTTGTCTAAATCGTGTACCCGGAGAGCCATGGGGAAATGCTGCCGAAATTTCATCTTCAATATGGATAAAATGACTAGACCGTTTGACTCTTGGGGATTATGTATTTCTAAATGGGATAGGTTAACCTCACCTGTTACATTAAAATCATAATGGTATGTCACATGCATTTCATTATTGTCTTATGTTCTATTTTAGTGTCCTTATATCTTCTATTCTTCAGGAATCCATTATGGATAAGACTTGGGTCAGTTTAAACAGGTTGAGCCCTATATATGAAGCGGGTGTTGAACGATTCTTAGACTTTGCATTCGACCATTCAGAGTACAATGGAAAGATCAAATGTCCCTGTAAGCAATGTTCAAACATTTTTTCGAGATATCGACCACAGGTAAAAGAACATTTGATAGTTGATGGATTTTTAAAGGGGTATGCCAACAACGTTTGGATTTTTCACGGAGAATTACCACACAGAATGGGCCCAACAGTTGAAGATGAACTACCTGAAGATGATGATATGCACGAAATGTTGCATGGGGCATTCAGAGTTACAGATGACATTGGTGGGACCAGTGAATCAAGAGAAGGGCCTAATGTGGAGGCCGATAGATTTTATAGGTTGGTGAAGGATGCCAAGCAACAACTATACCCGAATTGCACTAAATTCAGTAAACTTTCCTTCATTGTTAGGCTATTTCATATAAAGTGTCTGAATGGGTGGAGCGACAAATCGTTTACCATGCTGCTGGAGCTACTGAAGGAGGCACTACCCGATGGTGAAACATTGCCTAACTCTTTCTATCACACTAAAAAAATTATTGGTGAATTAGGGCTTGGGTACAACAATATTGATGCATGCCCTAATGATTGCATGTTGTATTGCAAGCAATCTATCAATGATAGTGTATGTTCGATGTGTGGGACTTCAAGGTGGAAGCATAGCGGAGAAATGGTAGAGCCATCATCTTCCAAGGATCGTAGAATATCTGCCAAGATATTGCGTCATTTTCCCTTGAAGCCCAGACTTCAAAGGTTGTTCATGTCTGACAAGACAGTTTCATTCATGCGATGGCATGCAGAGGGTCGCACCAAAGATGGGGTGTTACGGCATCCCGCCGACACCCCAGCCTGGGACCATCTCCATGGAAATTATCCAGACTTCGCTGCGGAGCCTCGCAACGTCAGACTTGGGCTTGCTAGTGATGGTTTCAATCCTTTTAGAACAATGAGTATTGCCCATAGCACATGGCCTGTTGTCTTGATGCCATACAACTTCCCACCCTGGATGTGCATGAAACAACCCTATTTCCTGATGTCTCTACTAATTCCCGGTCCTCGTGCGCCTGGGAATGACATTGATGTATATTTGCAACCGTTGATAGATGAGTTGAAGGAGTTGTGGTTGGATGGTTTAGACACTTATGATGCTTCTAGTGGTTTGAATTTTCAAATGCGTGCTGCGTTGATATGGACAATAAATGACTTCCCTGCATATGCAAACCTCTCAGGATGGAGCACCAAGGGTCGTTACGCTTGTCCGCATTGCAATCATAACACTTGTAGTAAATATTTGAAACATGGCAGAAAGTTTTGTTACATGGGCCATCGTCACTTTTTGGAAGCCAACCATAGATTTCGTCGCGAGAAAAAATCATTTGATGGAGAAGCAGAATTGAGTCCCGCTCCTATCTCGTTGTCTAGGACCGAGTTGTTAGAACAATTGTCTGGTCTCAACATCTCCTTTGGAAAGCACACGACGAGGAGTTCTATAAAGAAAGAAAAAATGGATAACAATCACAACATTGGGTGGAAGAAAAAGAGTATTTTCTTCAATTTACCATACTGGGAGTACCTTCTAATCCGACACAACCTAGATATAATGCATATTGAAAAGAATGTCTGTGACAGCCTTGTCGGTACATTATTGAATATTGAAGGTAAAACAAAAGACAACTTAAAGGCACGTCTTGATCTCAAACATATGGGTATTAGATCGGCGCTTCACCCTTATGCAGTTGGACAGAAAACATATTTGCCTCCCGCGTGCTTTTCATTGTCTCAGGAAGAGAAAAATATTTTCTGTAATGTACTGTCCAACGTTAAAGTGCCAGATGGTTATGCAGCAAATATATCACGTTGTGTAAATATGAAGGGCGAAAAATATCTGGTTTGAAGAGTCACGATTGTCACATTCTGATGCAACAACTACTACCACTAGCTGTGCGCAAATGCCTCCCAAAAAACATCAGCATCGCATTGAATGACTTCAGCTCCTTCTTCAGGGAAATATGCTCCAAAGTTAATAAAGTACAGGACCTCGATAAACTGGAAATTCGTTTTCCCATTACATTGTGCCATCTCGAAAGAATTTTTCCCCCGGCATTCTTCGATATCATGATTTATTTGACCATCCATCTGGCAAGCGAGGCGAGAATTGCAGGCCCTGTACAATACCGATGGATGTACCCCATCGAGAGGTGAGTGACAATGCTTTCCTAAATGATGAATTTTGTTTTGTGAATTATGAGTTTGTTTTTATCATTAACTAACTTCAATTACATAGGTACCTACTTACATTAAAATCATATGTCCGTAATAGAAGTCGGCCTGAGGGTTCAATTGCAGAGGGATATCTTGCCGAGGAATGCCTTATTTTTTGTTCCAGGTATTTGCACGATGTTGAGACAAAGGTTAGTCGACCTTCAAGGAATTATGACCACAATACCCTTGCAAAATATCAAGGATTATCCTTTTTTTCAAGGCCCGGCCGTGCGATAGGAAAAGAGGAGATGGTAACTCTATCTAATGAATCACGTGCGCAAATGCATCGTTATGTCCTCTTCAATTGCCCTGAAATGGCCCCATTCATCGCGTAAGACATGTTTGCTATCCCTATATGTAACTTGAATTTAAATTCTACATTTTGTTCCATTATTACGACTTTACGAGTTGTGTCACTGCATTGCAGAAAACACTTAATTGTAATTGCTGGGCGCTATCACCACAAGAGACAATTAGACCAAGAACAGATTCACAATAGGGAATTTCCTGCTTGGTTTGCTGCAAATGTAAGTTATACGCTTCAAGAAAGGCACATGCAAACATTCTGATAGTTTTTTATGATAAGACTTAAATTTTTGACTATTTTATAGGCTGAGTTGTTGCGGCAAGGAATGGAGGCCCACGTAAGTGATGATGTTAAATGGTTGGCACGGGGTCTGTCGAAAATTACGAGACAGTTCAAGAGGTTTGACATCAATGGCTTTCGATTTCGCACAAAAGCCGTTGATCGTAAAAGGAAAACGCAAAATAGCGGAGTCTTTCTTACTGCAACGACGACCAATTTCGAATATGTGAAGGATAAGTCTCCCGTTACGAGCGACGTTACTTATTATGGAGTTCTACAAGATGTCATAGAAATTGACTATTATGAAGCTAGGAGAGTCGTCTTATTCAAATGTGATTGGATTGATAGTAGGGGTACAAAGCAAGATGATCTTCAATTCACGCTTGTAAATTTTAAACGAATCTTAAACACTGAAGACAATTTTGTGCTCGCTTCTCAAGCAATGCAGGTATTTTATGTGGAAGATCCTGTTGAAAAGGACTGGCATGTTGCTATTAGGATAAAGCCTAGGGACTTCTTTGACATGCAAGACGAAGGAGCTGAGGAAATTGGGGACACATGCCCTGCAACAATTCCAAACAACGTTGAATGTTTGGAAGTGACTGAAGTAGATGTCAGTACTATTTCTGAAGTTCGGCCAAATGTCCCTGGGATAACTATTAATATTCCGCTAGTAGTCAACGAGGAAACATTTGATGATGAAGAAGAGGCTTCTGAGTTTTCATCTTCTGAATCTGAGTTTGACGATTCTTCTGAAGAAGATGAAATCCGTGATTGATATTAGACACATAAATTACATGTTCATATTTCAATTCTGCTATCTGGGTTAAAAAAACCGGGGCATTTTTTCTTTTAAAGGAGGGGGGTGGTGTGGTGATTTTGCTTTGCATGTATTTCAATCGTTTCTAGTGAATGTAATGTTCTTATTTGGTACCAAAGTATCCATTGGCTTCTAACAAAGTAGAATTTTCTTTGATTTGTAAAATGAGTGTGCGTGTCTTTCGATGTTGAAATGAGGGTACCATATGTAGAAAGTTGCATGTGTTGATTTTAAGATTTTCTTTATGAGTTCTATGTCTGTGAGCCGTTGATCGTAAATACTAATTGCAACAGTGACATTTCTTTTATCAATCTCTCGTGTTTGCTGATTCCTGTATTGAAAGTTGACACTGTAAAAGGAGGTAAAATGTAAACACATGAGGGGAAAAGGAAAACTGATGTGTTGAAATGGTTCTTTATAGTGTATCTTTGTTGGTTGGTGCTTCAAATTCTGCTATTTCAATACATGTACTGAATTCGTAATATATTTTTTTTGTACAAGAATTTATGTTTGCTAAACCCTTCCAAGTTGGTCTGCTTTCCGATCATGCAACTAAGAATAACTCCAATGCATATTGCATAATTATGTTATTGACAAGTAAATTTGTGTTGCCATATAAACTGAATGTGGCATTTTGCCTGTTAATTATCTATGTGCTAGTCTATTAATGTTTGTTTATTTAATTTATTTTTCCCCAAGACCATATTGTTAATCCTTGATCTTGAAAGGGCCTAAAAACTTGCAGAATATGGAAGAGAGAACAAGTTGTTTTGAATAACATAGTATGCTCTGCATGCACCTTTTACTGATCTATGCTCTTGATATTCAGATAAAGTAGCAACTAGCTAGCACGGGTACTTACGAAGAGTATCGTATTGATTACCGTGTGATATTTGCACAAATCACAAAGATAATCGGTATCTGCACCCTTAATGTTATCATAGATCATATTTACCTTTATGCTAGAAGTGCATAACAATTTTCTTGGTGGTGATTTTCTTTAGCTATTGACTGTCTAGCTGACTTCAAATGTCTAATGACAACCAATTTATCAATTTGATTGTTTGCAAATTCCTAACTGACAGCTCCAGGAATGTCTAGCGCTGGTCAACAGAGAGATATGCCTCCATCCTCCTCCGGTAAGTGATATGGTAGTGTGATTTTTTACAATGCATATTCTCATTGTATTTGAGAAATATTGGATATTAATAACAGTGTTCTACTACAGCTCCAAGGAGGCGAGGGGCGAACAAATTAAAACGCGTGCAGGAGGCCACGCAACCTTTGGTGGTGGATTCTAACACCTATGGGCAGTCCTGCAATGCTGTGGAGTATTCTCTAGCTCGCTTTATTGGGCTCTTGATCAGGGACCCCAATTTGGTCGACATCAATGTCAAGGACTGGAGAAAAGTCCCTAACGATCGGAAGGAAATGTTGTATGACACCATTTGTGTAAGAAATCCCACCTTCAAACTGTATCAATTTTATCTTCTTTGTATTTGTGAATTTCTGCATTTATGTTCAATAACTTGATAGGTTTATGTTCCAACTCATTTTCTTTACCATATTTATAAGTGCTAATTTATTGTTCCAAGTGAAAACCATATAAAAACATCATTGATGCATTACAGTCCTTATTATTTCAGTGCTTTTATTTGTAAATGTATTTATGTTCCATAATTTGAACGAGACATTGTTTATGATATAATATGGAGCTCTTGGTGTGTTTGAATGCTTTGGTGCAGGCAAAATTCAGAGGACTTGAGGGTCCAAAAGTGAAAAAATGGGTCATGGGTAAAATGGGTGACCTTTTTCGGGGTTGGCGACAAGAGATTAGAGACAGCCATTTTGACCTGGATATGCCTTTGCATGACCAGTACAGACATTTCGACCATCGAGTAGATCCAGATCAATGGAGGCAATATGTAGATTATTTGCATACTCATGAAGCAAATGTATGATATTGAAAGACACTTTTAAGTTTAAGTATATTTATTTTGTGAATTTTCTGCAATTAAAGCTAAAACTGACCCTTGTTTCATTGTAATATAGGTAATTTCGAAACGGAATAAGGCAAATCGGGGCAAGTCAACTATGTCCCACACTGCTGGGACAAAGCCATACTGCCGCTACCGCGCAGAGCTGGTATATTTTAACATTACCATCCATAGTGAGGAAAACAAAACATACAAGAACTTCTATGAATGTTTTCATATCTGCATATTATGAGAATATAAAAATTAGAATGTGCATTGTGCCTTGCAAATGTTCTTCTAATTTCTATCACTTGGATATAAGCTGATTTGCAAAATCATTTTCTTATCTGAATCTAAATATTCAAAACAAACACAGGAAGATCTCAACACACTGTAATGGGCCCTTGTGTATCCCTAAACGAAAAGCAAATACTGCATATGGCAGCAATGGTCGGAAGCGCTAGTGGTGCTAGGATCATGCAACTACAAAATTTGAGTAAAATGCAACATGTTTCAGCAGCCTAGCTCTCAAGGAACCTGTTTGAGAGTCTGGGAAGATTTTAAGATACCTAGATAACTCATAGAAGAGATGAGTTGCAGTATACGAAGAGTGCTGTAGTTTTCTCTTGAATTCCTATTCTCTTTGAAAAATGCTACTAAATAAGTAGATAATTAGAGGATTGGTTTTGGGTTGCTTACAGGCTGCATTGCAGTCCAATTTTCACTTAATAATAGGGTTAGTAAATCTCAACTTACGATCACTTTTTTACAGTCCAAATTTGTGCTCATTGTCACGTTGCTATAGGTTTGATTTATGTTGTTCAAAGTATGCATTGTAGTCCAGTTTTTTTTCTTTCTAACTGAGTGCCTTAACCTCTAATCTTGATCCTTGTTTAGATTGTATCACAGCTCAAATTTATGCTCGAGAATCGATGCTTAAAATCTGATTTTTTTTTTTTTTGTAATTCTTCCATGAGATGCATTACATTCCAGATTTTGCTTGATAACTGGGTGCCTCAACCTCAGTATTTGATTTTTGATTAGACTGTATTGCACTCCAAATTTATGGTCAATGATTGGTGATCAAAACCTGAATGTTTGACCATGTTTAGGGACTGTGTAGCAGTCTGAAATTGACACTTATTTTTTATATCCAAATTTTATATCCTCAATCATTCTTTGGATTTAAAAACAACATTATTACTGCATTATATATACTGTGTTTCGGAACGATTTTGGGATTTCTGTTTCAGTTTTAATTTTAACATGTTCTTGTTACTTTCTTTAAGGTTGTTTAATTTTAACATGTTCGTGTTACTTTCTTCAAGGTTGTTTAATTTTAACATGTTCGTTTTACTTTCTTAACTTTTAATTTCAGTCTGTATACATTTGTTTAATTTTGTAAATTGTTTATGTTAATAGCAATGTGCACATCCTGAGGGAGAGGAGCCCGATAAGTTGACGTTCTGGACGCTCACTCATACAAAACGGGATGGGACTCTTGTGGATGAAGCGTCCGAGACAGTGATGGTATGTGAATGCTAAAGGAATCTATAGTATTATCAGTGTTAAAATGTCCGTATTGCCTTAAATTTGGTAGCTGCCTATTTTGATTTGAATCGTTTATGGATTTCAGAGGCAGGTTAATGAGATCATTACCCAGCGCCCTGATAGCAGTGCTAGCAGAACTGCCCGGAATGAGATTTTCACGCAAGTCATGGGCCCCGACACTCATGGACGTGTGCGTACATATGGGCATGGGGTCACACCTACTGATATGCGTGTAGCAGGCGCCACAGCACATTCTGAGCGGTTGCAACTCCAGTTGGATTCATCCGAAGCTCGACATACCGCATCTGAGGCTCGACATACCGCATCTGAGGCGGCACTCATGGCGATGATACAGTCACAGGGGGAAATCATTTCTTCCCTGCAAGGCCAAGTGACACGAATGCAAGGCGTTATGGATAGCTTCCAGCGGAATGTTAACAATATGACCACATTTTCAGAGTATGACACAGACGAAACCCAACCGCTAGATGCTACCCAGCATTGATGACATGATCTATCTTTATGTGTCACGCACCTACTTTTCTTTTTGTGATTGCCCTCGTGGATAGGGACATTTGTGTAATATTAACCATATTTCTTCAACTTGTTTAGTCAGTTTAATTAAGAAGTGAAACTCCTTAATTGATTATTTTTTCTTATTGTTTTTACTGCTAAATTGAAAGTTAGGGTCGGAATTCAAGGGTTTATGTTTAAGGATTACTCATTGTTCTCTTCTCTGTAATTTTAAGAGTATTTTTTTATCCATTATAACTGTTGAATTCTTTTGATCTTCTTCGTATTGGAACTTTCGGGAAGCAAGCAAGAAAAAGGTAATACGATTTCGCTGTTGGTTGATTCAAATTAGTTTAAGGTATTTCTCCTATTTTAATTGCTTTATTGTATTTCTTCCATTTCATTAAGTTTTACGAATTGGAAATTAGGGGTTTTGCTAACATTTTATTTATTTATTGCAGATCAATTAGCTTTACGCAAAAGCTCTACTATAAGTACATGAAACTGAAGGTTTTCAGCACTTTAGATATGATTCCAATTTTTTATATAACATTCTTTTATTTCATACTGTTGTCGATCTTACTTGAATTGCGAGTAAAATACAATTTGGTCATATTTTCTCTTAATTAGTTTATAATTTTCTGTATTTATATATAGGTAATCTGAAATGGAGCAGCTCAATCCTGATGAAGAAGTAAAAAAAAATATGAATTATATATGGTATGTATTTTTTTTCATCTTTGACTTTGTTTTATTTGGTATATTGGCCTAATTTCTGTCATCCGGACATGGTTATAGTTCTTGTCTTAAGAGTTGCAATTTAAAAGTAAACTTCTCTAAGATAAGGACTTCTCTACGAGAACTGTAAAGAAAAGTAACTTAAAAAAAAGGTTAAAATCTCAACTTTCCACGGAAGTTTCCTTGGGCTAGCTTCCTAGAAAAGTTATTTTCTGACTTTTACTAACTTTTGATTCTGGAAGTCAAAAGTTATGCGGATAACCAAAGTACCAAACATGTTTTCTATCGACTTTTGATTTTTTTTTAAGCAAAAAATTGTAGCCGCAAAGGCATCATTCCAATTTCTCTCTGTCTCTCTAATCTTCTTCTATTTTTCTATTATCGAATAATATGAACTATTTGTGGGCAGGAGCAATTGGAGCCACAAAGGCATCATTCCGAGGGTGGAGGCTAACAGTTAGAGAGCAGCATAAATTGAAGCCAACTAAGGTCCTCTCTCTCTCTCTCTCTCTTTCTGTGTGTGTGTGTTTGTGTCCATATATATTATGAGTTTCAGTTGACCTCCATATGATCTTCTTAAACTCGAAGCATTATGAGTTTTAGTGAGGTTTAGGGCTTTGTTATCTATGGAAGTTAAATCTCAACCGCCAAACAAGGTATTGTCCGCCTGTAGTTCAAGCTTCAATCAGCTCCTCAACATCTATGGAACAGAACAAGAAACTGTGAGTATTTGAATTTTTATTATCTTCCCTCATTGTTTATGTAAGATTGAATTGAAGTTATCAAGCTTATATTATAAACTTAAATGCATGTAATTTATTTGTTGAAATGCCTATGAAGATGGGTTTTAGGAATTGGGTTCTTTTTCTTTTTTGGCAGGAAATCTTTTTGTTGTGTTTGTCGGATTTTTATAACATAGACTAGAATGATGAAGGACAGAGGGAACTTTGCAATCATATTGGAAGAATCTTCAGAAAAGTCAGTTTTTTTTCTTCCCTCTCTCTTATTTTTTTCAATCTTTGTTGGGATTTTTAAATCCTGAAATTCAATGCAATTCGATGGATTTGGCATTCCTACAATGGGTTCAACAAAGGGGTATACTTCAAGGAGATCCTTTTCGAAAAATGGTTCTTCTGTACTTTTTCTTTTTTCATTTGCTATTCTTCTAAATATCTCTTCAAGTGATAATTGAAGCATTTCACACTGTTTCTTTTAACTTTCATGTAACTTAGAAATCACGTGTGGATTTTCTATAATGTTCTTATGCTGTCGAGTCATGGTCTTTATGATTTCTTGCATTAAGCTATGGATAACATCAAAGCCCCGTTTAGAGGGATCATTAAAGAAGTCAAAGGGAGAAAATATAGCTGTAATCAAGATTGGATTGGCAGAATTCGGCATCTGGAGAAAGATTGGATTGGAAGTTTCTTTAGTGAGTTAGCGCTTGCATTGGATTTCATCTGTTTGGAATCAATAGAAATTATGAGAAAGAACTTCATGGGCATTCATAATTGTGTTAGGAGTATTCATAAAATGCGTACTCCAAATTTGTTTCCTTGATTCCTTCGATCCTTCAATCTCTTTATATGTAGGTGGGATTTCTATTGGTTCTCTGTTGATTCCATTTAAGATTTATTTTGTTGATTCCATTTAAGATTTATTTACTGATACATTGCAGCAGTAGAATTTATAGGAAAAATCAAGGAATACTAAAGAAATAAGACGATGATGTGACATCCCTTGCCGTCGTCTTCTTTCATCAGAGAATCATGATTAATGACTACCCATCTCTCTCTCACATTGTATTTTGAGGGGATTTCAACAAGGCTACATGGAAGAACTTATTGTGGATGTGGATAAATGAATGGCAGTGATCTCTTGGGGTTTCCTCAGAGCCTGTCTGATTAAATATGTAATTTTTTTCCAATTTAGGTTTTTCAGATCTTATTTTCCAAAACCAGAGATTTTATTCCTCTTTTTCTCAGATCTGTTTACAGTAAAAAAATAAATAATAATCATCCCATCTTTAGTGGGGTCGGCTCAAGATTAAAGAAGGCCTCATAAGCTTTAGCAGTGGGGTCAGCTCAACATCGTCCATCAACCAACGGAAGACTGACTTCAACATGTCTTGCATGGTTACCCCCTCTTGTCAGCTCCTCTTACTTGGACATCTATATTATAGAGAGCCCATCGAGTTTGGGGGAGATGATATTTCTGTTAGAATTAGAAGGAGGCCGCAAGGAAGGCAATGCTAGACGACTACAATCAAATTTATAGATGCAAATTTGGACTATTTCCTAGATGGCCTAGGAGATCAACTTGAGTCTCGAGTTCTCAATTGCCTACAATCCCTGAAATGTTACTGCACATGCACATTTTTCTTAATCAGGTATTATCTTTGGTGAGGAGATTTGATCAACCTAAGCCCTTCGTTAACGTGTGTTCTGTACAGAATGTCAAGTGAGGGCTTTTAGCACAACTAGAAACCATTATCAACAAACTGAATTTTATTAATTTGATTGTTATATTATTTTTTTCTTTCCAAAAGCATTATCAACCTTAATTCTATTACTTATTGTAAACTTTTTTATGTGTTTTATTTTATTTTATTTTGCTATCATAATACTTCCCGTGCATCGCACGGGGTGTTTGCTAGTTCTTATCTACTGTGCAGGAGAAATGTATTTGCTGTCAGATGATTCCGAGTGCCCACTTTGAAATTTATCCAGATCAATGATCTCTAAGACCTAGAGGGGGGGTGAATAGGTCTATCTAATAATTTCTAACCAATTTTAATTTTTCAATTAATATGTTTAGTAATCAATGATTAATTCAATCAGACAATCCACACAAATCAAACACAGAAGATTTTTACGTGGAAAACCCTAACGGGAAAAAACCACGGGACCTTGTCCAGCAATAAACTTCACTATAAAAAGATATCAAGTACAAGACAAGACCTTACCAAAACAGAAACGACGTTCCTAGGTATAGACTCTTACTCTTGATTTCCACGAACCAGCAGGTTCGATCTCCGCCTTAGCAGCTTCGGTTCCACACCGACCAAATCTTTTCAAGCGACTTCAAATCCACGATCACACACGATCGATCTCCTTCCACGAAGGCTCCGGATCAAACACCGGACACACACAAGGTGTAGGGTTGTGAATTAATTTAGTAAATTTTCAAACCCTAGAGGGATCTCATACAGATCTGAGATCACACAATGCAAGATCAAAGATTTAAATCTATACTTGCATTCTCTAGGATCTTAGAAAGAGGAGGGATCAACAAAGATTTAATAAAAGCAATAAGAAAAACCTTAGAAGAGTTTCTCAGACCTCTACTCTTTCAAAAAATATCAAAGAAACGAATTAGGTCACTCAAAAGTTGTTTATATAGGGTTAAAAAAAGAATCCAGAAAAAGAAAAATTCTTTTTACGGGAACCGATCGATCGGTGCTCACTACCGATCGCTCGGTTCACAACGGATCGATCGGTTCTAATGACCGATCGCTCGGTCATAAATCATCTCTCTGGAAAATTTCCCCATACAAAAATTTGGTCCAGTCGATAGCCACCGATCGCTCGGTAGGCCACCGATCGATCGGTCGCAATACCGAGCGATCGGTTGAGACAGAATTTTTGCCAAAACCATTTTCATTTTATTTTTATTTGATTCAACTAAGATCAAATATGTTTGGTAGGCTTAAAACTATCCTCCTAGGTATTTTTAGGGTTATCTAAGTCAAATCCAACCTAGGTAGGGTCTCTAAGTCCATTACCTGTCTAGATCCGGAGTAGAAGCTTTGTCCTTCACTTTCTTCAATCTTCCTTAAGCTTTAGCTCTTCTCTTCTGACAAGTTAAACATGACTCGACGACTCGACTCAACTGACCTATCTAATGATCACGGAATTTGCCAACACCTATTTAGGGATTTACAATCTCCCCCTTTGGCAATTCCGGGACAAAACAAGACTAATTCATATACTAGGTTCAAATTTTCCCAATTGATTCAAAAATGGAAAATTGACCTTTACATGACTCAAAAATATTTACATGACTTTTGACATGTTAACTTGTCATGATTTACCAAACTTAGAACCTGTTTGCCTGCACATGCTAAATCAAAAACCTGTGAAGCATGGGAAATAAGCAATAGGATAAGAATGAAAACATGTATAACCATTCAAAACCATTCATGAAAACATGTATAACCATTCAAAACCATTCACAATTCCACAATCCATAACAGGTTAGTATTCCAAAATCTCATCCATCATCCATGACATCTTAATACCATGTAACACATTCTCCCCCTTTTTGGCTCGAAATGCCAAAGGTGGATTAGAAAAGGAATGCATAAACCATTAAAATGAGACGAGATAGAAAATAATGAGCATAAACCATTCAAATGTATACATCCATAACAAGTCAATAATATCCAAGTAGGTTTGTACGAAGTACAACCAAGACAAAATACATCAAAATGTCAAATAAAAACTGGTACTTGACTAAGATAAACTCCTATCACGAACTATCACTCCTGCTCATCATCAGAAGTGAGCTGTGACTCATAGTAAGCTCGAAAATCTCGAACATCTCTCTGTACTCCTAGCACGGCTGCATCGAGAGATCCAAGTCTACCACGAACCTCTGTAGTAAACTCCTCGTATGAAGAAATATGAGTCCGAAGATCCATCTGCATCTCTCTCATCATCCTCCCAAGATCATCCATAGTGGTCGGTGGAGGACGAGATGACCCAACACCAACTTCTGCTCCCTCCTCTGTATCTCGAACTGAGGCATGTGAGAAACTCTGAGATAGGGTCTTTTTATTAATTGGACCCTTAGGTACTCGAGTAGGAGCACCAGGAGGTGCAAATACCCCTTGTAAACCAAGAAGTTTAGTGATAAGAGATCCAAAGGGAAGGGCTCCAACTACAGTGTCAGATCGATGAGCTTGGATCATCAAATCGATAAAATGTGCTCCAAGATCAATATCATCCCCACGAAGAAGACTGAATAGAAATCGAGCTCTTTCTTCCCTAAGGTCTGCAGTATGTACCTTTGGGTGGATATTGGCACTCATGACTAGGTTTACAAGTCTTGCATCCCTAGTGAGTTTAGACACTTCAATGAGAGAACCAACCCAAAATGAAGGAGTGCCACTTAGAAAGGTAACAACTTGTTCCATGGGTTCTTTATCCTCATCAGTCTTATATCTATAAGGATAATAAGCATTTGGAACTCGAGGACAACCAAGAATAGCAGCAATTAAATCAGGATTTATTACCACAGATTTTTCTAAAGCTTTAGTTTTAAAAGACCAAGTTTTCAAGTTGATTTCAGAAAAATTGGAATAAAATTCCTGAACCAACCGAATAGGAGCTGGACATGATAGATGGAGAATACCTTCCCATTTACGATCGGTAATGAGTTTAGGAAGATAATAATCAGCAAAATCCGAAATTTGAATTCCACGCTCAACCATGATAGCCTTTTTGCTAAAATATTCACGGTAAAGTTGAGCAGCCGAAGGATTAATGAAAGAAGATGATAGACTGGCATGGGAAGATGAGGCTTTACCCTTGTTTTTACCAGATTTATCAGCCAAAGCCTTTTGGCGATTCTCAGCAGTAGAATCAATGATTCTACGAATTGGTCTGTCCCCAATGGAAATACCATGCCCTATTGGAGTGAAAGTAGATGGCTCTAGGTTTTCACCAGACATGAGATAGGCAAGAAGGATTAACGACAAAACGAAGGCCATGGAAGAAAATGCAAGAAAACAATACCCTAGACGAGAAAATCAATCTAAATCGAAGAAAATCCACAAATCTTACCTTTTAGATGCTTGGGAAACCTTTAAAATAGAAAGGAATGACCGTATGAAGGATTTGTAGGAGAAGGAACCGAGGGATCGCTCTGGAGGTCGGAGAACAAGTGAACAAAAAAAATAGAAATGAGGGTTTTATAACACTGTTCACGAAAGACCGATCGATCGGTCTTTAGCACCGAGCGATCGGTGGTCTGAAAATTTTTAAAATTTTACTATTAAAACCTTTTCTCCCCCTCAACCAATGGACCATTGAAAATTCATTTTCACCTCAAAATGACCAACTGACCAAAAAATATGCAACATGTGATTTCATAAAAATCATAAATAATAATCACCCAAGAATTGATATATCAAGTATAGACATAAACAAGGATTATGTAAACATTAATTGATTTTCACCGGTGATTAAATATGGTATTTGCATCAAATTCACAATTAGAGTCAAGATACAATTAGAAGTAATGTGATTATGAAATCAAAATTCATTACTTGACTCTTTGAATTGGTTTCTTTTCTTAATCTTGATTTTGACATTATATCTCAAATGGGACTCTAAAATTTTCAAAAACTAGATTTAAAACCAATAATCATCCATATTTATCTGATGAGCAATTTTTACCCCAAATTTGACTAACAAATTTATTTCATTTCTTTTTCAGTCAAATTGTACTCATTCTGAAAATTCTTTTTGGAGTACACATATATAGTTTTTAGTACACTGGTGACTTTCACTCAAGTGAGAAGGTAGCTCTTTCTAATGATAGTAGGGGCTTTCACACTAGCAATCCATATAGATATCTACTGTTTGTCTAGGTAGCCATTACTCACTGTTTGCATTCACTAGTAGCTATCACACAAACTCACAGGTAGTCCTCTCCATGTCCATGATTTTTATATCTAGGGGGCTCACCTTATGGAAGTTTTTATGACATTGGTTATTCTAGATTTGATTAATCTAGGGAACCATATGGTATAATATCAGAACCTTTAAATAGGAACTAAAACCATCTAAAGAATCAGTCAGAGTGCATGTGCAAATTAGAACATCATTGTATGCTCAACTCTAACTGAGGTTAATTAGCATGACCAAATTCAATCACAAGATCGAACCAACAATTGAACTATCCTATTTTATTCAATCCTATGAAATATTTATTCTTGGATTATATGGTTAAAGATGATTTCAAGGAAATAACATTAAGCAAAAAGATAGGACAATTGAGGTCATACAAACACATTATTTTTTTTTTTTGCATATTTTTCAATTTTTGAATGTTTTTGGATTTTTTATTACTTAAAGAAAATAACAAAAAAATAGCTCTATGACATAAATAAAACATGAAGAACACATAGGCTATGTAACATGTACACCATTACTCAACTCCGCACAAACCGATGGATTTCCTAAGGAGTTCAAACCTAAGGGAATCTAAAGGTTTTGTGAGAATGTCCGCATATTGATTCTCTGTTTGGACATACTCAATAGACACAACTTTTTGCTCAACAAGATCACGGATGAAGTGATGCCTAATGTCTATATGCTTTGTGCGAGAGTGTTGCACAGGATTTTTGGAGATATTGATTGCACTTGTGTTATCACAATACACAATCATAGTGCTTTGATCAATCCCATAATCTTTCAACATCTGTTTCATCCACAGAAGTTGGGTGCAACAACTACCAGCTGCTATATACTCAGCCTCGGCTGTAGATAGGGAAATGGAATTCTGCTTTTTGCTAAGCCAAGCAACCAAGCAGTTTCCAATATAGAAACACCCGCCGGAGGTGCTCTTCCTATCATCAGTATTTCCAGCCCAATCAGCATCGGAATACCCCACAACAATGACATTTGTATCGAAAGAATACCAGAGGCCTAAGGACATAGTTCCACTCACATAGCGAATGATACGCTTGACAGCAACTAAGTGAGACTCTTTGGGATTTGCTTGATAACGGGCACATGCTCCAACACTAAAGGCTATGTCGGGTCTAGTAGCAGTTAGGTAGAGCAAACTACCAATCATGCTTCTATAATTAGTCTGATCGACATCCTTCCCTGAAGTATCTTTACTAAGCTTTATAGTAGTACTCATAGGAGTCCTAGCATGCTTAGCAGAACTCATTCCAAATTTCTTCACTAGATTTTTTGCATATTTGATTTGAGATACTGAGATCCCAGAATCCAATTGCTTGATCTGAAGACCAAGGAAGAAACTTAGCTCACCAACCATGCTCATTTCAAATTCATTTTTCATTTGTTCAGCAAATGAATGAGCATGTAAGTCTAATGTGGAACCAAATACTATGTCATCAACATATATCTGGGCGATGACAATATCACCTTTCACATTCTTTATGAAAAGGGTTCTGTCTACTCCCCCTCTCGAAAATCCGTTTTCCAAGAGATAAGTAGTCAGCCTCTCATACCAAGCTCTTGGAGCTTGCTTTAAACCATAGAGGGCCCTTTTTAGTCGATAAACTTGATCAAGGTGATGTGGATCTTCAAACCCTTTTGGTTGTTCCACATAGACTTCTTCATGTAGAATGCCATTCAGAAAGGCACTCTTAACATCCATTTGAAAAAGTTTGAATTTCATATGGCAAGCCACAGCTAGAAGAATTCTTATTGATTCTAGCCTGGCTACAGGAGCAAAAGTTTCATCGAAGTCAATACCTTCAATTTGGGTGTATCCTTGTGCAACTAACCTAGCCTTATTTCTTATGATAGTACCTTTTTCATCAGATTTGTTCTTGAAAATCCATTTGGTACCTATCACATTTGTATTGTTAGGCCTAGGTACTAAATACCAAACATCATTCCTAGTAAACTGAAGTAACTCTTCTTGCATTGCATTTATCCAATTATCATCTGCAAGAGCTTCAGTTACATTCTTGGGTTCAAAAGATGAAGTATAGCAAATGTAGCTAACTTCATTTTCTATTTGTTTCCTCGTTCTCACTCCACTTTCAACATCACCAATTATATCAGTGGGGGTGTGAGGACTCATGACCCTAGGATGTGTAAGTTTTGATGGAGATGTTTGCTTATCAATAGGTGGTGTTGAAATAATTTCAACATTTACATTTTCAGCATTTTCATCATCCTCACGTTGCACATTTCCAACA
Organism: Tetracentron sinense; assembly: GCA_015143295.1. Taxonomy (NCBI): domain Eukaryota; kingdom Viridiplantae; phylum Streptophyta; class Magnoliopsida; order Trochodendrales; family Trochodendraceae; genus Tetracentron; species Tetracentron sinense. Next base: position 20,550,070 of record CM026563.1, on the reverse strand, counting down.
CCGGAGTCATCCACAACTACATTTATGGACTCCATAATTGTAGAGGTTCTCAAGTTATACACTCGATAAGCTCTACTATTGGTGGAATACCCAAGAAATATCCCTTCATCACTCCGGGATTCAAATTTGCCCAGTTGCTCTCTATCCTTAAGGATATAGCATTTACTTCCGAATTCTCGAAAGTACTTGACACTAGGTTTCTTGTTATTCCACAACTCATATGGGGTTTTCCTTGTTCCAGGTCTTACAAAAACTCTATTAACTATATAGCAAGCAGTGTGAACTGCCTCAGCCCAGAAATGAGAAGCTAGATTGTTGCTATGAAGCATAACTCTAGCCATCTCTTGGAGAACCCTGTTCTTCCTCTCTACTACACCATTCTGCTGAGGTGTAATAGGTGCAGAAAATTCATGTTTGATACCCGACTCATCACAAAAGTCGTTGTACTTAGAGTTTTCAAACTCCTTTCCATGATCACTTCGAATTCGAGTGATTGGGCATCTTTTCTCATTTTGAATTTTCAGGCAAATACTTTTGAAATTGTCAAAAGCATCGGATTTCTCTCTTATAAATGCCACCCATGACATTCTAGAGAAATCATCAACCATGACTAGGATGTATCGCTTTCCACCTAGACTTTCAGTTCTTGTAGGACCCATAAGGTCCATATGAATTAATTCCAGTGGATATGAAGTAGCAATACTTGAAGTCTTCTTATGTGGGGTCCTAATTTGTTTACCAATTTGGCATTGCCCACACACAGCAGTAGAAGGCTTTCCTAGTTTGGGAACACCTCTCACAAGCTCTTGCTTAGAGATTTTACATAGGTCTTTGAAATTCATGTGACCTAGTCTTCGGTGCCACAAATCAACCTCCTCAATTCTAGTCTTATAACAGACATTTGAGGGAATAGGACTGGGAGTTAAGCCGTAGCAATTGTCAGTGGTTCTCAATCCTTCTAGAACACACTTACCTTTACCATTAATGACTAAGCATTTATTTTGGGTAAAGTGCACAGCATGATTATCATCACATAGTTGACTTATGCTAATTAAATTAGCTTTCAGTCCTTCAACAAACAAGGCATCTTTCAATTTAGGTATGCCTGGTGAATCGATGATACCCTTTCCTTTGACTAAAGACTTGCTTCCGTCACCAAAAGTAACAGTCCCATCAGGACAGTCCTCAAATTGAATAAATAAGGACTTGTTACCTGTCATATGCCGAGAACACCCACTGTCAAAGTACCACATTTCTGTGTTTTGGGCTTTCAAGGCAGTATGAATGACAAAGCACTTAAGGTCTTCCTTTCTTACATACACAGTCTTTAAACTTTGTTTAGATCTTGGATCATTAATCTGTGTAGTAGAGACCTTTTTCCTTTTTGTCCTCCTTGACCTTTTTCTGTTTTGTTCAGTTCTAGTTTTTTGATAAATCAAATTATTTCCTCTTGAATAATCATTTGGAATAAATTGACCAGTTCTTGTTCTAGAGATTTGAGCAATTCTATTAACATCATCGTTCAACATTCTAGATTTTTCAGTTAGAACCTGAATCTGCCTTTGAAGAGTCCCTTGACTTTGATTTTGGTTCCATGAACCATTTCTGGGAGCTCTCCTAAATGCATAACAATTTGGTCGTATGTGACCTCTCACACCACAAATATGACATGTGGGTATGAATCTTGGTAGAGGAGGAAGATTTCTTCTAACTGGAATTTGATTCCTAAAAGCATTCACTCTAGGAGCTGTATTTCTAGGCGTTACAAAATTTGTATTAGCCTTAGTACTAGATGTAGAAGGTAAATTTTCTTTAGGTTTAGAATGTATTGGCTCAAACACTGCACTAGCCATTGTTCCAACAGCTAAAGGACCAGTTGGTGTGTCAACATGTCCTATCCCAGATCTACTAGAATTTGATCCATACTTTCTAACTAATTCATCTAGGCAGCTAGTGTTACCAAACATTCTTACTTCTTTTTCAAGAGTATAGACCTTCTGAATCAAGTCAGTCTTGTCTTTAAGGGTAATTTGATGTTCTTTTTCAAGAAATTTCACCTTATCAACAAGAGAAACTTTAAAAGTTTCCAGCTCCATTTGCAGAGTTCTTAACTCTTCAATTTCTTTCATGGAAGTGTCTCTTTCAACTTCTAATTTTCTGACCACATTAGTCAATGAGACATTCTCTTCTAAAAGACATTGAACTTTTATAACAAATGCTTCTTTTTCATTTTCCAACTGACTAACTAGTGCACTCTTCTCTTCTGCTACTAGTTTACAGATATCTCTTTCATTTTGAATGAGTTTGAGTTTTTTGCTCAAAGAGATTTTTGTTTTAGTCAGTTTCAAACTTTCAGCATACAACTTATCATAAGTTGTTTTCAAATCTTCTTCACTTTCAGAGTCAGTTTGACTCTTTTGTAAGTCATCACTAGACTCAGTATGAATACTCTCATCACTTCTATCCTTTTCATCAACCGCAGAGGTAGTCTCAAGAATCCCAGTAAGGGAAACAGTGAAAGCCGTATGATTTCCAGTATCTTCATTTGAAGAGGAACTGTCCGATTCTTCATTCTCGGAATCACTGTCATCCCAACAGGCATTCATCACCTTGCCCTTACTCTTCTTCTTGTTAGGACAGTTAGGTGAAATATGACCGAAGCCATGGCATTCATAACATTGAACACCTTGGGATTTCTTGTCGCCACTTTTGGAATTTTTCTTGTTTTCCCAGGGCTTAGACTTTGACTTATCAAAAGATTTTCCTCCCTGTTTGGGATTAAACCTCTTTTTCGTTCTAAAAAATTTTCGAAATTTTTTAACGAAAAGAGCCATTTCTTCCTCATTCATTTCTCCATCACTGTCATCCTCATCCAAAGTTTCCTTGATGGTTTTCAAGGCTAAAGATTTATTCTTCTTGGATGGACGTAGATTGAGTTCATAGGTTTGGAGTGATCCAACCAATTCCTCAATCTTCAGAGAGTCAACATTTTTACTCTCTTCGATTGCAGTGACTTTGGGTTGAAATCTCTCTGGGAGAGATCTAAGGACTTTTCTAACTATTTTGGACTCAGATATTTTCTCACCTAGATTGAAACTAGCGTTGACAATGTCACTAAGTTTTGCATAGAATTCATCAAAAGTGTCATTGTCTTCCATGTTTAAATGTTCAAATTTGGTGGTTAACATTTGGAGTTTTGAGATTTTAACAATGGTAGTACCCTCATGGGTAATTTCAAGAATGTCCCAAGCCTCCTTTGCTGTTTCACATGAAGAAATTCGTCTGAATTCCTCAGCAGTGACTGCAGTAAAGATAGCATTGAGACCTTTAGTGTTCCATCCACTTGAATCAAGCTCTTCTCTGGTCCATTCATCAGAATATTTGACGACAGTCAAATCACCTACAGTTTTTATGGGCGTAGTCCACCCATTCTGTATAGACATCCAAATTCTCTCGTCTATAGATTTGAGAAAGGCTCTCATTCTAGCTTTCCAGTATGCATAATTATTTCCATCAAAAAGTGGTGGACGAGAGACGGATCCTCCTTCTCTTAGAGTACTCATGATCACGGATAATACAGGATCACACTTAAGGGATTAGCCTTATCAGTGAACAAGCTCTGATACCAATTGAAATTTATCCAGATCAATGATCTCTAAGACCTAGAGGGGGGGTGAATAGGTCTATCTAATAATTTCTAACCAATTTTAATTTTTCAATTAATATGTTTAGTAATCAATGATTAATTCAATCAGACAATTCACACAAATCAAACACAGAAGATTTTTACGTGGAAAACCCTAACGGGAAAAAACCACGGGACCTTGTCCAGCAATAAACTTCACTATAAAAAGATATCAAGTACAAGACAAGACCTTACCAAAACAGAAACGACGTTCCTAGGTATAGACTCTTACTCTTGATTTCCACGAACCAGCAGGTTCGATCTCCGCCTTAGCAGCTTCGGTTCCACACCGACCAAATCTTTTCAAGCGACTTCAAATCCACGATCACACACGATCGATCTCCTTCCACGAAGGCTCCGGATCAAACACCGGACACACACAAGGTGTAGGGTTGTGAATTAATTTAGTAAATTTTCAAACCCTAGAGGGATCTCATACAGATCTGAGATCACACAATGCAAGATCAAAGATTTAAATCTATACTTGCATTCTCTAGGATCTTAGAAAGAGGAGGGATCAACAAAGATTTAATAAAAGCAATAAGAAAAACCTTAGAAGAGTTTCTCAGACCTCTACTCTTTCAAAAAATATCAAAGACACGAATTAGGTCACTCAAAAGTTGTTTATATAGGGTTAAAAAAAGAATCCAGAAAAAGAAAAATTCTTTTTACGGGAACCGATCGATCGGTGCTCACTACCGATCGCTCGGTTCACAACGGATCGATCGGTTCTAATGACCGATCGCTCGGTCATAAATCATCTCTCTGGAAAATTTCCCCATACAAAAATTTGGTCCAGTCGATAGCCACCGATCGCTCGGTAGGCCACCGATCGATCGGTCGCAATACCGAGCGATCGGTTGAGACAGAATTTTTGCCAGAACCATTTTCATTTTATTTTTATTTGATTCAACTAAGATCAAATATCTTTGGTAGGCTTAAAACTATCCTCCTAGGTATTTTTAGGGTTATCTAAGTCAAATCCAACCTAGGTAGGGTCTCTAAGTCCATTACCTGTCTAGATCCGGAGTAGAAGCTTTGTCCTTCACTTTCTTCAATCTTCCTTCAGCTTTAGCTCTTCTCTTCTGACAAGTTAAACATGACTCGACGACTCGACTCAACTGACCTATCTAATGATCACGGAATTTGCCAACACCTATTTAGGGATTTACACACTTCATTATCCTTCTCTTTGAACAATAGTTAATGTTATATTTCTTTTTAAAAATAATATCTATTAACTAATACTAAGACAAAATGTTTTCTCCTCTCCTCCTTTTGCCACGTAGGACTACCATGACACGTGTCACTTTGATTTCTCTAATTTAAACAATGATTTCTCCATCTCCTTCAACGACACTAAGTTCAGGTTAGTTAGATTTATTCTTTTTTTTTCCTGACTGGCATAGATATTGCGTATGATTAGTTTTTGTTTTAAAAAACTGACTGTGTGCGTTTGGTTATATTTTCTTTTGTAGGTGTGGAATCATTCAAAGCATAAGCAAAAAGTTGAATATACTTCAATTAGTGAAACAATATATCTCAGTCTCAGCATCTTCTCCAACGACACTTTAAAGGGGTAGGTGAGTTAGATTTATTGTAACTGTTTTTTTTTTTTTAATCTGACAGTAGATTTCTCAATATCTTATTTAGGAATTTGACTCCATGTGTTTGGTTAGTTTTTGTTTTAAAAAACTGATTGTGTGTGTTTGGCTATATTTGATTTAGAAATCTCAATATATTCGTTTGGTTTGATCTGCAAGTATGAAACAAGATATAAACTGATGCTAATTGTTAGTTTGAAGGATTTTTCCTGTTTCCTTGGTTTCAAGAGTCTATTGAATCTGCAATTTCTGATTACTACGTGGAACTTAGTTCCAATCCACACGCGCACCAAGTGGACTGTGGGTCTATTGTATTGGGTCTTCTTCTGATTTGATATTTTTAATCAATTTGAATATTTCTAAGGAATCAATTTGATATTGCACATGTGCGATGTTTTAGTGGTCTCAGCCCTTCTGCGGTCTCAAAAGCATTTCCCTATTTCTAAGGTCCTTTTCCTGCTTTCACTCTTGACTATTCGAAGACCCTCAATAGATTATGCTTTAATTAGTGGTGTGATTTAGAAAACAAAGTGATGTAACTGATTTTCTTTGGTGCATGGATAATAGAAAGAGCACTGTTTGAGTTGTTAGAATCATAGTCTCCAAGGATTATAGGGGGAGATATCATCCCACTTATGCCTTTCTGACTTAGCGTTTGGCAAGTCTAGAATAGAGCTTATTTGACTTATTATAAAAAAAAATTAAGATTTTTTTTTTGATTGAACACAACCCCACAAGGTGTTACTTAGCCAATTGAAAGGAGGCCACTCACACACACACCACACACCACACCACACACACACACCATGCATACACAACACACACACCACTCACAAAAATAATAATTTAAATGCTCTATTTGACTTATTCTAAAAAAATAAGATTAAAATAAAAATATGGTCCAGGTTATATGCTAAGGATACTAATATCAGGCTTAAGACATCTCTTAAATCGGACAGGACCTAGACCCAGCAGATTGTATGTCACACAATCGATTTGAATGTGTCAATCCATAGAGCTGGTTTGGCAGTTAGTATAGTCTACATACATTTGACATCACACCATAAGCTGAAAAATCCAATATTATTCTTCAGAAAACGGATTTATGCAAATGCTTAAGGGCTGTGATGGCCGATGAGTTTTTGAGACCAACCCACTTTTTGAAGGGTTCGGGCTACAGTTTCCAGCGACTGAGCTGATCTAAATTCATTGCAGTCTTGGTATATAGTTCTGGTTATAGAAATTATCTTTACTATTATAATGGGAGAATGAGAGGTAGGTGGAATTGGTTGAATATCTTTTTAATTACTATACAACCCTACTTTTATGGTATCTTTTATCTACATTACATAACTACCTAAGGGTATTAAAGTATTTTGACACGTAACTAACCACGTTCATGTAACTAACACGATTCCTATTTGCATCTGTTCGCTCCTGCTCACTTCGTGCGGTTTAGACTTAGGGTTCCTCCATTGCATCCACCAAATGCTGTCACAGTCTACAGTAGCCGCTTAACTTCGCACCCCGCTTTATTCTGCTGCTGCCGGTAAGTTCATTTTCTATTTTTTTTCTTATGGTTTTTCTTCCTTCTCCTTCTCCTTAAAAGGAAGTTCACTTTCTTTCTGAGCGACTTTTGGAGTATGCAGATAACCATATTCTAAGGAATTTGAATTATATTCCGGCAATCTTGGTTTGCTCTAAATTTCAAAGTAGTCATTAAGATTTACGTTTCATGCCTTCCACCAAAGAGTCTTTCTTTTGGTTGTGCTTCATGATCTTGGGTTCCTTGCTGAATTTTGTTCACCCTTTAATATTCCCAAATGCAAATTGCGTGTTGAGATTTGTTTGCAAGCTATGAGGGAGAGGGTTGCAGGGATGGATTTCCAGATTCTGCCTTCTGCAAGGTTGGAGGCTCTTGCATTGATTGCAATTGCAACCTGCAACAGAAATAAGAAGAAAAAAAAAACGAGAAAGGTAGCCACACTATAGTGGATGCTTCATTTATGGATGTAGTGCAAGAAGAAAAGGAATAAAATGAGTGTGGATCTGGTCCCTTCCCTTGGCCACCTCCATGATCAGATTTTGCAACTTATGAAGCCCAATTACTTAGCCGAGTAAGTGGTTTTCTTCAATGCAGTATCTCATATGTGTTTTTTGATGAAAATCTTAAAAGCTTTTACAAATTTATGGGTTATCATTGTTGACTCTCTACCAAACTATTTGAAGATTGCATCAATTTGTTAACAAGGATCTGATCAACTATAGCGAGATTGTGCAAGTTTTTTTTTTTTGCAAGTTTATTAATTGCATTGAATAGGTATTCTGAAAACAACTTCTTTACATTGCTATATACTTGACTTCATCTATTTATACCATCATTAAAAATTGTTTGTTTATGTTCTGACTTTTAATTCAATTAGGACTCAATTAGGACTGTTATCCAATACAATTTAATTTTATTTATTTCACATAATTTAAATTCTTTTAATTGCAGTGTTGTTGCCAATTTTTTTGGAACTCCTCTAATTATCTTTCTTCTATTCTTAAAATATAAACTCATGTTGTTAACTAAACATATTTGTATTTTTCGTACTTTACTCTGCATTAGAATCCAATTATTTTAATTGAATTCGATTTATTAAATGTCCTATACATTAGATTCATTATTTTCATTCGTGTCAGTTTGTCTAATGTTTTGTAGTCATTAGGACTATGTACTCACGTGCAACGCACATGCCTTCCGCTAGTATATTTAATTTTCAATTAAATAAGCTTAGACATGAATGGATATTTAAACAAATCGGGGGTGATTCTTTCCCATGCCTCCACGGCCTGCCACGTGTCCCTTTCTTCTCATTGGAGACCCAGAGGTCAATTGCACCCACAATTTAACAAATGTCCCTTTTAATCTTTATTAGTTAAGATTCATTAACTGTTGGGATTCAACAATACAACTTTGTTCTCTAGATAAAAATATTTAATTCTGGTTATGAATTTTTTACCCTCACGAGTCATCTGTTTGGTTGAAGGTTTCTGATTAATGCAGATTAAGTAGTACATGAAGTTGATAATTTTTTGGTGGTATATGCATGTATTAAATCAATTAGTCTAGCTATGTCGCACTGTTGATTATACAAATTCTGTCAACATTTTTCTTTGTCCTGTGTTTGAATGTTGCTGAAATGGCCGACTTCAACTCAGTTTTTTTTAAGAAATAGTGAGTTCTTTGTTTAAATCTTCTTCTTATTACTTACACTGTAGTGAGTTCTTTTAGCTGTATCCATGTACATTTATCATTCCTTATTTATTTATGTTTATCATTATCATTTTTTATTGGTTCTATACTCTACCCTCCGTGCATCGCACGGGATGTTTGATAGTATAGTACGAAAGTAATATCTGAACTATTGACAGGTTGTGAACCTCTTTTGCAAAAGAAGACGAGGATGGTTCAGGTGCTGCAAGGTGGTGGGAGAGATGAGTTGCTGATGGTAATATGGCCTTTCACTTAATTTTTAGAAATCTTATGTTGATACTTGACTGGATCCTTAAAAGGCCACCAGGTTGATGGTCTGAGTTTGGGGTTAATTCTTTTGAAGACAATATACGGTGTGTGTTGGCCTCAGAGATTTATAGTGCTCTCATACAAGAATGAACTATTGACTATTATATCTACCTTGGAAAACAGGTAAACAGGTGACAGCTATTCTGCAAATGCAAATAGGTCCTGTTTTTTTTTTTTTCCACAGGAATTAGCCACGGAAATATTACCGTGGGTAATGTAAAAAATTATATGTATGGTATTAGTCATGGTAAAATTACCGTGGGTAATAAGTATAGCCACAGTATTATTACCATGGGTTAGACATATACCCACGGTATTATTTCCGTGGGTAATAATTATAGATGCGGTTTTATTTCCGTGGGTTATTATCAACAGTCACGGTCAAATTTCTGTGGGAATAATATATAGGCACGGTAAAATTTCCGTGGGTAATAATGTATAGTTACGGAACAGTTTCCGTGGGTAATAATCAACTGTTACCAACGGAATTCAAAATGGAGTAATAGTCATGGAAATAAGTCTGTGGGTATTTACCCATGGAAGACATTACCGTGGCTATAGGTTTTACTCACGCTCGTATTAGCCACGGACCACCAACGGACAATATTCCGTGGCTACTACTAATTCTGACGAAAATGTACTTTTACCCACGGAATTAAAACCGTGGGTAATTCCTTTGTTTCTTGTAGTGAATTAACATGGTCTCCAATAAAAAACGAGAGTGGAATTTTGAAAGAAAGTAATTGTGGCGGCGTCGAGAAACCTGTGTATTTCATCAGCAAAACTTTTCTTAAGGCAGAATGTAATTACAGCAAGCTCGAGAAGGTGTGTCTTGCTCTTGTCTTTTTTTCTGAAAAGTTTCGTCCTTACTTTCATGCTCATTCTATCGTTGTCATCACAACGTATCCTTTGAAAGTCGTATTAGGAAGACCCGAGTTGGCGGGGAGGATATCGAAATGGGCTGTAGCTCTAAGTGAGTTCGATATTCAGTATAGAGCGAGAAGTTTAGAAAAAGGGCAGGCAATGGCAAGATTCCTTTTAGACTTCCCTGTGGAGGAGGCAGAGAAGGTGATTGCTGATCTTCGTGAGCTCCCTGATGAGGTTGACAACGATGATATCGTTGTAGATGGAGATAAATCTTCAGGATGGGTTGATTGGCTGTTATACATAGATGGATCTTCTAACTCAAGTGGTTCAGGACTTGGTGTTGTGCTCATTAGTCCGGAGAACGTAAAAGTACAGAAGATGTCACGTATTGGGTTTACTGCCTCCAACAACAAAGTTGAGTACGAAGCATTGCTGCTTGGCTTACAGAGTGCGCGCGAGCTGCAGGTCTCTAGATTGAGAGTTTTTTGTGATTCATAGCTTGTAGTGAATCAAGTGAATGGAAATTATGAATGCAAGGATGATCGAATGAAACAGTATACTGCACTCATTCGTTTGCAGTGTGAAGCGTTCACCGTTGTGGAGATCAAGCATACCCGAAGAGATGAGAATAGGCATGCTGATGCTCTGGCTTATCTTGCTTCCATGATGCAGTCTGATGAACCCAAAGCCGTTCTCATGGAATATAAAGAATACCCTTCGATAGCACTCCAGGCTCAGCGGGAGGTATGTTTTGTTAATCCAGTACCAAGTTGGATGACAGGGTTGACGGCCTACTTGAAAGATGGAGTTCTTCCTATCACTGCAAAAGAGTCAAGAAGAATCCAGTTCAAGGCACCTAGTTATGTCCTGGTGCAGGGAGAGTTATATAAAAAGTCTTTCGGAGGACCTTTGTTGAAGTGTGTTCATCCTGTAGATGTGGAGAGGATTCTTGCTGAGCTTCATGAAGGGATTTGTGGCATACATTCAAGTGGGAGAACGATAGCTCATCGAGCCCTGGGCCAAGGATACTTCTGGCCTTACATGCAAGCTGATGCTCAGAAGTATGTTAAGAAGTGCAGTCAGTGTCAACGATATGCTAGTTTAATTCATGCTCCAGTTCAAGAACTTAACACTGTCTCTCAACCTTGGCCATTTGCACGGTGGGGCCTAGATATTGTGGGTCCTTTCCCTAGGGCACCAGGGAATCTTGTCTTTCTCCTCGTGGCAACTGATTACTTCTCTCGTTGGATTGAAGCCGTTCCCCTTGCTCGTATTAGAGAACAAGAAGTAAAGAAGTTCATGTGGGAGCATATCGTCTGTAGGTTCGGCATACCTCAGTCCATTGTCACTGATAACGGGAAACAGTTCACAAGTCGTATCATTACAGAGTTTTGTAGCGAATTAAAGATCAAACATATTTTCTCGTCTCCATATTATCCTTAGGGGAACGGATTGGCTGAAGCAGCTAATAAAAATATATTGAACGCCTTGAAGAGAAGATTAGAAGACTCGAAGGGGAAATGGACTACCGAGCTACACAACGTATTATGGGGATATAGGTCGACACCGAGGAGTCCTACAAATGAAACACCTTTCTCTTTGGCCTATGGCATGGAAGCTGTCATTCCTACTGAGATTAGTTTGCCCACAATATGCTCTTGGCATAGCAAGAAGAAGTGCGGAGAGAAAGACAGGAACGCTGAGCTCATGGCCATTCACCTCGACTAGTTAGAAGAAAAGCGAGAAGATGCCAGCATTCAGATGAGGAGATACCAGCAACAGCTAAGAAAGGCGTACAACCGAAAGGTACAGCGAAGAGTCCTTCAGGTCGAAGATCTCGTTCTCCGAAAAGTATTTCAGAATACCAGGGAGATTAACAGTGGCAAGTTGGGACCTAATTGGGAAGGACCGTATATCGTAGAACGATTGGGGAGTCTTGGCGTTTGCTACTTGAAAGATCTGCAAGGTAATCTCATCCAAAAATCCTGAAACATTATGAACTTGAGGCAATTCTTTCAACAGAATCTATGGTGAATAAATGAGTTGTTACAATAAAAAGTTTTCCAGTGTTATTGCATGAGCATTTCAATTACTGCTATGAAGTTTTACATCAACTCGTTGTCTGGAACATCAGTGTAATATTGTGAATGTTTTGCGAATTCGAATAAGATTTCGCTTGAACATCGTACTGACAACGAGACACTAGTGGCTTATCCCAAGGATGTCATCTGAGCAACTCCAGTGGCTTATCCTAATGGCATCCTATGAGCAAGTGTCTCTAAACTGAGTTATTTTATGTTCATCTTATGAAATTTTATTTGTTAGATTACATTCACAGTGAACTACAAAGCGATGTATCTGGGCATATTTCTCTTTTTCGTTGTGTGTATGTTTCCGTTGTGTGTATGATTCAGAGTGCTTTGTTCAATGTGTATTTCAAATCATTACGAAGAAGAGGATTCATTTACATATACTCAAAGTGCCTACGTTGTGTGCTATAATGTTCATGTCTGATTCTATGATCCGTAAAACATGTCCATAAACTTATATTACATTCTTTCTTGTATGCATACGTTGTGCGAGCTTTGCAAATTCCAGTTACACTACAAAGATGAAAGAAAGATGTAAAGGAAAGAAAGAGAGAATGATCATTCATTTAAAGAAACCCATTGCTGGGTAAAATACAGAAAACCCCATAACACGGGGAAAAAGATGATGCATTACAAGTAACAAGAAAGAGAAACAAGGAGAGAAGAAATCAAAGGTCGGCAGCAGCAGCAGGGACAGGAGAAGGGGAGATAGTAGGGTCAGCAGCATCAGTAGCTTCAGCAACAACGGGAGGATCTTCGGCAACAGGAGGAGCTTCAGGAGCAGCTGGCTCAAAGTATGGTTCAGCTGGAAGAGGTGCAGGGCCTTCGAGGGGGTGTGGCTTCTCAACTCCTTCGACTTCGGGCTCGTTGTCGAGGTCGATAACATCCTTGATCTGGAGCTCGGAGAAGGTCGTCACGTCCTCCTCGTTGTCCTCCTTTAGACGACCTTATTGGAGGAGCATGTTGATCACCTCCTTCTCGGTCTCTGCCCTGTCCTCGTCGAGAAGAGTGTCCAGCTGCGACTGATAATGTTGTTGCAGTCTCGTGGTCACCGCTTGCTCGATGGCCCCTTCAGCTTTTTTGGCTTCCTCGAGCTCCTCCATCAGTGTCGCTCTAGCTGTCTCAGTTTCCTCCAGTTGCCTGCTCAAAGCCTGGGAGACGAGCTCCAACTCACTAATTCGGAGAACGGTGTTCTCCACTTCTTGTTTGGCTTTCTTTTCTCCCTCTTTGGCTGCTCGAGCTTCGCCTTCAGCCTTCTCTTGCCTCTTGAAGGCAGCAATGAACTTCTCCTCCACCCGCACCACTTCAACTCGGGCTTGAGACAGATCGAATTCGATCCTCGGCCAGAGTTTTCTCCAGCGCCTTAGTCCTTCCTTGCCAGTAGCTGATAGAGTCTTTGAGGTGATTGTAGTGGTAGGAACTACGATCACATAGCTCGTGGAGGAGGACATTCAACTATAATACACAAGATCAGGAATATCAGTATATCACAACGAGAATTGAATAAGTAAAATAGGGAAGAAAGAACAGAAGTCATACCGAGGCCATAGACTGGCAGGCTGCATAAGAGACCTGGGGTAAGGACATCTTGCCAGCATCAGCAATGTCTTGGGGAAGCCTCATGGAGTGGGTCAAGGCCCTAGCAACCTTCTCGGAGGTCTGCATCAAGTCGTGGATGGTGGGCCTCCCGAAACGCGTGAAGTCGGGTGACCAGTTGATGTCATCTGAAGGTGGTGCTCCAAGCGGGCAGACAAGGTGTGGTCGTTTCTGTTGTGGCAACAGTGACCAGAGCGGAGCTTGAAGCAATTGGGGCAGCCATAGCTTGAGTAGCAGCAGGTATTGTGCTGGCTATAGGCGTTCCCGTTGTAGCCTTAGCTCCTTGGTGTCTTGCAGGAGCATAAGGAGAAGGAGTGGCAGCACGTGCAGTGTTCTTCTCTCGGCGCTGTTCTTCTTTTCTTCTCTTTCTGGCCTCGAACTCGGCCTGGGTCAGGATCTTCCGTTTCGGCTCGGAAGGTGCCGCTCCCGTTGTGGAGGGAACTGTTTTTGGAGGAGGTGGAAGAGGGGGCAGCGCAGTTGCAGGACGAGTTGTCCTTGGCTTTCGGATCAGCGCAGGAGGGTTGGTGCCGGCCATTTCTTCTTCCGAGCTTGGCTCAACTGCGGGTGAGGAGGAAGAGGTGCTTTGTTGCCTTTGTGAAGATGGGTACGAGCTACTGAAAAGACTCCAAGTATCAGGCGGTAGTGGTGTCCACCGGATGAACTCCCCACCTCGTACACGCTTGATGTTTGTAAGGAAACTTTCCTCTTCGGGCGCGAGTTTTTTGAACGGGAGCTTCTTCCCTTCAACTGCAAAGAACAGAAACAAAAAAATGTGAGACAACGGAAGTAAGCAGGATGAATAAAAGTAATAAGCAACGGACGCTGGGATAGAAAGACAGAAGAATTAATGGACAACAGACAACGGTAATGTGTCACCTGGTTTATCTTGGAAAACATTGGGCACAATGGAAGTCTCTGCCTTCCAGCCCCCAGAGACAACGAATGGGGTTGCCTTCCACCCTCTTTCTCTGTCCAAGATGCCGGAAACGAGGTCTGGGTACAACGGCTTCTTGTTCCAGGAATAGTAGTTAAAGGGGCCATCGTCAGTACCTCGGCATCTGACGGCGTGGCAGAAGTGGAAGACGTATCTAGCTTCTATAGGGTATCCGTCCTTGATGAACTTAATCACCATGGACATATATTTGTGGAAGTTGGGGTGCATTTGCCCCGGGGCAAGGTGTAGAGTGGAGAGGACGTCGTCCAGGACGGGATGAAGAGGAAATCGAAGACCAGCTTCGAGTTGGGAGAGGTAGACAACGATACAGGCTGATCGTTTGTCAATATGGGCGTCTTCCCTTTTGAAATGAAGGTTGACGTGGGAAGGAAACTCAAAACGCTCCCTGAAATGGTTAAGATATGCTAATTATTGTTGGCGTAGGGTGGAAGTTTTCTCGATGTAGGCACCATACGGTGCGCTACCAGTACAACTAGCCTCATCTTCGGTTTGGCCTCTAACTTCATCTAGCCTAATGGATTCTATTGGGGTCTCGGCAGCCATGGATTGAGGGGAACGGAACAAAGAATAGTGGGTAAGAAAAGGATGGGCAGACCGAGCAGACTGACGACAGAGAAAAGATAAGAAGAAGCAGAGAAAAGAGAAGAAGAAGTAGAGAAAGAGAGAGAAGAAGAATCAATAAAGAGAGTAAGAAAAAAAAAAGAGCGTACCACAAAGAGAAACGAGAGAGCCTGAAGAGAACTTGAACTTTCGCTTGAGACGCAAGTGAGGCAGAGTAACAGTACTTCAATGGCGAGATAAGTGAAACGAAGCAACCAAGAGGGATTTTTATAGATACCTTAGAAAAATGAAAAGACAAGAATACCCTCCATCAGAGCCGTACACCTGTGTCGAAGCCGAAAGGAGTGGTGGCAGGATCGACGTTTCACGTAAAGAGAGTAACCGTCAGAGATATAAAGCGTTTTGAATTCCGAAATGGTAATGATGACAACCTGTCTTGCATTAATGAGGCGTGACGGTTCGCACGCGTAAACCAGTTGGCTTGGGCATTTTATCTTCTCAGCGTAAACCACGTAACGATTCAGATTCTAGAAGAAGAGTGAGGTATGGACTGTCGCTCTTTTGTCCGTTATGACACTTCAAATTACGTTCTAAGCCTCATAAAGGGGCAAATTGTAAGGGCTAAAATTCGTAAAAACTAACTAACGTTGGGGAACGAGCTGGCTTCTGTTGTCTTGTGCACGAAAGTGACACGTGGACATATGTTTGAGTCACGTGCTTAAAATAGAAGGATAAACATTATCTGATGCATAGCGTTCACGTAGTACAACTTAAGACGTATCCGTGGTCTTTCAAAACAACGTTCTCGTTGTGGTTTCGATAACGTTTCCGTTGTCTTGTGCACAACGTAGACGTTGTATTCTCGACAACGTTTTCGGTGTTAATTGAACAATGAGTCCGTCCCGATTCAGATAAGGATGTCCAGGTCATATTTTAAGACATATATAATGAACCCGAGCTCGGGTCAACAACGAAACTGACTCACAGGAGGGAGTAATCAGGAGGCGATCGATTGTTCTGACAAGTGGGCCGACAGCACTGCCTTAGCATTTAATGCAGGTCACTTCTGTGTGCTGTCAGACCCAACCGACTGAACTAATGGGAGGCTTTCACATGTGATGCAACAGGTGGTAGATTTTACTGACATATTTGGTAATGAGTGCAGGGCACGTGGTATGGGCATCTATGGTCATCTATGGCCATACCAAGGTTAACCTATAAATACCCCGAGAATTTCAGTGTTACAAGGATCGAAAGACACATATATTTTTCAGTGCTACTGTTTGCTTTACTGTTCATCATCTTCTCCATCTACTTACTTTATCATCGGAGTACAGGTCAGGGTATCACACCCTTCAACTTCTACCTTCTACCAGTAAACCAGAGGTGAACAGTTGCAGCTGGCGCGTGTCCTTTCCGGTATTTTTCCCCCTCACTTTTCATCTAAAAGCCTTTCCTGTACAAATTTCTTAAGCAGTTTAACAATCTATTCCTTCCACTTAGACGCATACACTTTATTTCAATGTTTCCACATCCATTGGGAAAATGTTTTCTCCAATCGATTTAGCTACGTGCTACTATGGTGCATAAATTCATCACCCACATATTCGTCTATTGACCGTGTATTGGACCCATATGTAGGGCCAAATATATCACCATTGTTATGTTGCAGCAAGCATTTCTTCTTCTGATCTTCTAGGTCATGATATATTGGTTATTTTCTTTTGTAAGGTTTCTTCCGTGAAAATAGTGAAACAACTAATGGTCCGTTTAGAAACTCTACTTGAATATAATAAGCTCTAATATTTTTTAGGCAGTTGTCGATTAAAGGGATTTTTGTCAATTGATACTTGTGTACTGAGATAATAATCAATGAACGACATCCATTGCCTCAGAAGAGAGTCCGTGGCTTGGCCCTCTTCTTCCTCTGAAGTTACAGGTTAGAACATCCCGTGGGTCAACCATCTTGCTCAACATTTTCAATAGTTTTGTGAGCTATATTCATTTTCAACAACTTGGACTAACTTAAGAACACAAAATCGAAATTGTCACATGATAGAAGAGAACATTAAAATTATAGTGTTGGATCGAAAAAAAGTTGGTTGGTTTAATTACCTTATAAACGGAATCGAATCCACCTTCTCCAAGTTTATTGGCATCAGAGAAGTTATTTGTGGCAGCTATAACTGTATCCAAATTAAAGAGGAACGACTCCATACTTCTATTCTCTTCATGCGGATCATCTAATGAACATAATTAAATTGTATAACCTAGTAAGAGAAAGATGTGTTTTCAATCACTACAAGAAATGAGGGTAATAGCAACAGAAAAATAGACACGGTATTTGATTCCGTAAGTGAAGGAACCTTTTCCCACGGTTTATTTTTTCGTGGCTATATATCTACCAAATTCGTAAAAATAATTTTGGTAAATTGGGAAAAATAATTAGCCACGGTTACTTAACCGTCACTATTAATTTTTAATAGATACTCACGGAAATATTCTGTTGGTATAAGTTTTTATATTAGCCACGGTATCATTACCGTTGGGAAAAATAATTAACCACGGATACTTAACCGTTATTATTAATTTTTAATAGATACTCACGGAAAATATTCTGGTGGTATAAGTTCCTAATTAGCCACGGTATCATTACCATGGGTAAAATCATCTATTCGTATCCAGCACGTCCCTTCTTCTGCATCATCACCATCCCGCCCTAATCTCCCGCCTCATTTCTCTCCCCTCTCCTTCATCACTCTGCCTTGCCTCTCCGTGCCATCGCACACTTTTCCTTGCCATCGCCATTGCCGACGCCAACACCGTAAGTCGTCTCTCTCCCGATCTCTTTCTCTCTCTGCCTCACTCTCTCTCTCTCTCTCTTCGGTAACCCCTCTCTTTCTCTAAGTCTCTCTTTCCTTCTCTCTCTCTCTCTCTCTCTCTCTCTCTCTCTCTAAGTCTCTATTAGGGTTTTGCCTCTGTGTTTTACCTGTGTGAATTTTTCTAGGTTTTTCCTACATTTTTTTTTCCTATTATGCTCTGCTCGTGTATTATTTATAGCTCTGTAGAGTAGTTTTTTGTTTTTATTTAGCTCTGATTTGGGTTTCTTCACATGAAACTCTTGATGTGTTTGTTTTAGGTTATTCTGAAATATTGATCTATTTATCCAATAAACCCATATAGAAAAAACATTCTCTTGGTAGATTTAAGTGCTTGTAGTAAACTGTCTCATACAATTATTGCATATCAGTTTTTAGTACAGCATTTATGGATTACTGAAGTTTCAGTTTTTTTTTTAACTTGTTCTTGGAAATGAAATTGATGGTGATGTATCATATAATTATCACTTCATTTGGTTTGATTCTCAGTTTTGTTCAATCAGCATTTTGACTATCAATATAATTCTATCGACTATCAAATGGCAAGCAACAAACTACATATTAAAGTCCAAACTGAAAATTTGAATATGCAGTCTTAATGAAGACATGATGACAATAGAACTTCAGAACAATGACTGACTCGAGTTATTCAACATCACTACTGAAATCATGATTGTGGTCCTTGCCTCTTTGGTAGTTCACTCACATTGCGAGCTAGGTTTCTGGAATCCTTGTTATTCATTAGTAACCTTTGTAATCTATTTTCAATAACTCGGTTATTGAGTATAAGAAAGGAACATATAATCTGCCTTTCTCCAGTAGTTTACTGTCTTTTTGAGGTCAAAGTGCAAGTCAAAAGTATGTCCCAGGGTGTCACAGATTTGTCAAAAAAGTTCAAAGTGCATTTATCTACAATTTTTGCAATAGTTTTCTATTTTCTTGTTTAATCAATGATTCTGGATAGTGGATGCTACTCAAAGTGCTGGAACAAGGGCATTCTACTCAAAGTGCTGGATAGTTTAGGTTAATTTAACTTTTACCAAATCTGATTTTGTAAAATCTGATTTTACCAAATCTCAATTCTTAGGTTATTCTGATTTTTGTTTCTTTGCATGAGCATTCACATATGTCTAGGCCCATGCATGTATCGAATTTGTGTAGGGGTTTCAAATGGCTACATTGTTCTTAATGTTTCATGAGAATTAAAGTGTGGGGTGGTGTGGGATTGATGGATGCTTAAGCTTGCAGATCTGCAATCTAATGAAATGTTGTCTTTTTTTTTTTTTCCATCTTTTGGACAAAATATATGGAGTGAACCAAGATCCACCATCCTCAAAACATACCACCAAAATACCAGTCATGTGGTCCACCAACTTATTAATAACCTCACAGTTCAGTTGATAGCTACCTCTAGGATGGTATATCACCCTACATTATTCTTTTGTTGTAGCCATCAGAGTTTTTATCAAGTTATGGCCCACAGATTCAATGTTTCCCATCGACGACTTGGCGGACAAGTGTATCATTAGAGGGGTAGGGCCCATTTAGTATAATGGCCCATAGATCCTTCATACCCCACCTCAATGTTCTCTCTAGCCCTTATCTCTGTTCTGAGAATAACTAAATTAGATGGTGACATACCGAATTTCACTTATCTCTTTAATATTCTTGGACTCTGACTAGTTTTACTAAGAAGTAGTAGGTTTTAAACTCTATGTAGCCTTTCAAGTGGATAGAGCCACAAAGGAAACTCCATGAAATCTTTCTCTGTAAGGAAGATATCTATGACATTGTCATTAAAAGAAACTCAGATACAGCTTTTCATCTGTGATAAGGGAGGACAGTTTTGAAGAGTCAAAGCCAGTTCATCTATATGCAAGAGTGAGCTGTATAGAAATGTTGAGTTAGATATTTTTTTAAAAAAATCTTTTTAAATAGTAGTTTTTTCCTTTTCATTGGATGGGCAGGTTTAATTTAAGCATCCTCCTTATGTGGCATCGCCTGGACTTGAATCGGAGACCTTCAGTGTGTTAGATTGACGTGATAACCAACTACAACATGACACCGATTAATAACTTTAAGATAATTAATTGTACTAAGCTCTTTCCACATGCAAAGAAATTTCTTTGTTGTAAAGAAATTTCTCAAATCATGATGCTTTGCTTATTTTTTGGTTTTCTGAGTCATTTGTTTTTTCAAATATGCTTTTTTTTCCCTATGTGTGTGAGTGTATCTCATGTTAGTATTTTGTTAAGGAGAATCCACTAGCGTTCTGTTGGTGGAAAATGTACACCCCTCTAGGCCAAACAATAATCCATTCCAAGGGCCCTTTTGGAGTCGACAACTGCAAAAGGTCTCTTACATTGCTGTGTGAAGAAAACTAAACCCTTAAAATACTAGTCTTAATTAACAGGTAGATCTAGTTTTAGTCTGATTAATGGAGTCTGTTTCCTTAGTGGTCATATCAATTCATTTGAAGGGAAAGGAATTGCAAATGGTAGACAATGCAGTTTTCTTACTCTTCCATACTTCTCAGAATCTACAGGCTATGTTCAATATTCTATCCTCATCTATAGTTTTCTCTATGGTGTCATAACAGTATCCCATATTCAAATGTTCCCAAAAGAGGAGAGAGCATTTAAGTGAAGTAACACTAATTGAAGCTTGAAACAATGAAATTCTCTTTGGGTCTCTTATAAAAATCAATCTAGGTAGTTCTACGTTTAGGCAAAAAGACAATACCCAGATCAAATATATATTTTTATAGATGCTAGCTAAGAGATAATACATGTTAATATGCAATTAAATATAAATGGGCCAAGTAAATTTGTTTTGAGATTTGAGAGGTAATTTCCAAATCAATCTGGCTGACAACCCTTCTAACATGATGAGCAATAGTTGGTTTTGATTGGATGGTGTTGGGATATTCTTTTTGAGTATTTGATTATTTATTAGCATTTATTGATTTGGTTTCTCAATCTTCTGCATGCTTGAAGAGGGAAGCTCTTATCTTTCATGTCAATATATTGTTTGCTTATATATGATGAGGGTATTATGTCTAACCCATGGTAATAATACTGTGGCTATACTTATTACCCACGGTAATTTTACCATGACTAATACCATACATATAATTTTTTACATTACCCACAGTAATATTTCCGTGGCTAATTCCTGTGGAAAAAAAAAAAAAAACAGGACCTATTTGCATTTGTAGAATAGCTGTCACCTGTTTACCTGTTTTCAAAGGTAGATATAATAGTCAATAGTTCATTCTTGTATGAGAGTACTATAAATCTCTGAGGCCAACACACACCGTATATTGTCTTCAAAAGAATTAACCCCAAACTCAGACCATCAACCTGGTGGCCTTTTAAGGATCTAGACAAGTATCAACATAAGATTTCTAAAAATTAAGTGAAAGGCCATATTACCTTCAGCAACTCATCTCTCCCACCACCTTGCAGCACCTGAACCATCCTCGTCTTCTTTTGCAAAAGAGGTTCACAACCTGTCAATA
The DNA here is from genome assembly GCA_015143295.1 of Tetracentron sinense. Taxonomy (NCBI): domain Eukaryota; kingdom Viridiplantae; phylum Streptophyta; class Magnoliopsida; order Trochodendrales; family Trochodendraceae; genus Tetracentron; species Tetracentron sinense. The sequence continues at coordinate 20,528,745 of CM026563.1, read as the reverse complement.
GTTCAGATATTACTTTCGTACTATACTATCAAACATCCCGTGCGATGCACGGAGGGTAGAGTATAGAACCAATAAAAAATGATAATGATAAACATAAATAAATAAGGAATGATAAATGTACATGGATACAACTAAAAGAACTCACTACAGTGTAAGTTATAAGAAGAAGATTTAAACAAAGAACTCACTATTTCTTAAAAAAAACTGAGTTGAAGTCGGCCTTTTCAGCAACATTCAAACACAGGACAAAGAAAAATGTTGACAGAATTTGTATAATCAACAGTGCGACATAGCTAGACTAATTGATTTAATACATGCATATACCACCCAAAAATTATCAACTTCATGTACTACTTAATCTGCATTAATCAGAAACCTTCAACCAAACAGATGACTCGTGAGGGTAAAAAATTCATAACCAGAATTAAATATTTTTATCTAGAGAACAAAGTTGTATTGTTGAATCCCAACAGTTAATGAATCTTAACTAATAAAGATTAAAAGGGACATTTGTTAAATTGTGGGTGCAATTGACCTCTGGGTCTCCAATGAGAAGAAAGGGACACGTGGCAGGCCGTGGAGGCATGGGAAAGAATCACCCCCGATTTTTTTAAATATCCATTCATGTCTAAGCTTATTTAATTGAAAATTAAATATACTAGCGGAAGGCACGTGCGTTGCACGTGAGTACATAGTCCTAATGACTACAAAACATTAGACAAACTGACACGAATGAAAATAATGAATCTAATGTATATGACATTTAATAAATCGAATTCAATTAAAATAATTGGATTCTAATGCAGAGTAAAGTACGAAAAATACAAATATGTTTAGTTAACAACATGAGTTTATATTTTAAGAATAGAAGAAAGATAATTAGAGGAGTTCCAAAAAAATTGGCAACAACACTGCAATTAAAAGAATTTAAATTATGTGAAATAAATAAAATTAAATTGTATTGGATACAGTCCTAATTGAGTCCTAATTGAATTAAAAGTCAGAACATAAACAAACAATTTTTAATGATGGTATAAATAGATGAAGTCAAGTATATAGCAGTGTAAAGAAGTTGTTTTCAGAATACCTATTCAATGCAATTAATAAACTTGCAAAAAAAAAAAACTTGCACAATCTCCCTATAGTTGATCAAATCCTTGTTAACAAATTGATGCAATCTTCAAATAGTTTGGTAGAGAATCAACAATGATAACCCATAAATTGGTAAAAGCTTTTAAGATTTTCATCAAAAAACACATATGAGATACTGCATTGAAGAAAACCACTTACTCGGCTAAGGGATTGGGTTTCATAAGTTGGAAAAGCTGATCATGGAGGTGGCCAAGGGAAGGGACCAGATCCACACTCATTTTATTCCTTTTCTTCTTGCACTACATCCAGAAATGAAGCATCCACGATAGTGTGGCTACCTTTCTCGTTTTTTTTTTCTTCTTATTTCTGTTGCAGGTTGCAATTGCAATCAATGCAAGAGCCTTCAACCTTGCAGAAGGCAGAATCTGGAAATCCATCCCTGCAACTCTCTCCCTCACAGCCTGCAAACAAATCTCAACACGCAATTTGCATTTGGGAATATTAAAGGGTGAACAAAATTCAGCAAGGAACCCAAGATCATGAAGCACAACCAAAAGAAAGACTCTTTGGTGGAAGGCATGAAACGTAAATCTTAATGACTACTTTGAAATTTAGAGCAAACCAAGATTGCCGGAATATAATTCAAATTCCTTAGAATATGGTTATCTGCATACTCAAAAAGTCGCTCAGAAAGAAAGTGAACTTCCTTTTAAGGAGAAGGAGAAGGAAGAAAAACCATAAGAAAAAAAAAAGAAAATGAACTTACCGGCAGCAACAGAATAAAGCGGGGTGCGAAGTTAAGCGGCTACTGTAGACTGTGACAGCATTTGGTGGATGCAATGGAGGAACCCTAAGTCTAAACCGCACGAAGTGGGCGGGAGCGAACAGATGCAAATAGGAATCGTGTTAGTTACATGAACGTGGTTAGTTACGTGTCAAAATACTTTAATACCCTTAGGTAGTTATGTAATGTAGATAAAAGATACCATAAAAGTAGGGTTGTATAGTAATTAAAAAGATATTCAACCAATTCCACCTACCTCTCATTCTCCCATTATAATAGTAAAGATAATTTCTATAACCAGAACTATATACCAAGACTGCAATGAATTTAGATCAGCTCAGTCGCTGGAAACTGTAGCCCGAACCCTTCAAAAAGTGGGTTGGTCTCAAAAACTCATCGGCCATCACAGCCCTTAAGCATTTGCATAAATCCGTTTTCTGAAGAATAATATTGGATTTTTCAGCTTATGGTGTGATGTCAAATGTATGTAGACTATACTAACTGCCAAACCAGCTCTATGGATTGACACATTCAAATCGATTGTGTGACATACAATCTGCTGGGTCCAGGTCCTGTCCGGTTTAAGAGATGTCTTAAGCCTGATATTAGTATCCTTAGCATATAACCTAGACCATATTTTTATTTTAATCTTATTTTTTTAGAATAAGTCAAATAGAGCATTTAAATTATTATTTTTGTGAGAGGTGTGTGTGTTGTGTATGCATGGTGTGTGTGTGTGGTGTGTGGTGTGTGTGTGTGGTGTGTGGTGTGTGAGTGGCCTCCTTTCAATTGGCTAAGTAACACCTTGTGGGGTTGTGTTCAATCAAAAAAAAAATCTTATTTTTTTTTTAGAATAAGTCAAATAAGCTCTATTCTAGACTTGCCAAACGCTAAGTCAGAAAGGCATAAGTGGGATGATATCTCCCCCTATAATCCTTGGAGACTATGATTCTAACAACTCAAACAGTGCTCTTTCTATTATCCATGCACCAAAGAAAATCAGTTACATCACTTTTTTTTCTAAATCACACCACTAATTAAAGCATAATCTATTGAGGGTCTTCGAATAGTCAAGAGTGAAAGCAGCAAAAGGACCTTAGAAATAGGGAAATGCTTTTGAGACCACAGAAGGGCCGAGACCACTAAAACCTCGCACATGTACAATATCAAATTGATTCCTTAGAAATATTCAAATTGATTAAAAATATCAAATCAGAAGAAGACCCAGTACAATAGACCCACAGTCCACTTGGTGCGCGTGTGGATTGGAACTAAGTTCCACATAGTAATCAGAAATTGCAGATTCAATAGACTCTTGAAACCAAGGAAATAGGAAAAATCCTTCAAACTAACAATTAGCATCAGTTTATATCTTGTTTCATACTTGCAGATCAAACCAAACGAATATATTGAGATTTCTAAATCAAATATAGCCAAACACACACAGTCAGTTTTTTAAAACAAAAACTAACCAAACAAATGGAGTCAAATTCCTAAATAAGATATTGAGAAATCTACTGTCAGATTAAAAAAAAAAAAACAGTTACAATAAATCTAACTCACCTACCCCTTTAAAGTGTCGTTGGAGAAGATGCTGAGACTGAGATATATTGTTTCACAAATTGAAGTATATTCAACTTTTTGCTTATGCTTTGAATGATTCCACACCTACAAAAGAAAATATAACCAAACGCACACAGTCAGTTTTTTAAAACAAAAACTAATCATACGCAATATCTATGCCAGTCAGGAAAAAAAAAAGAATAAATCTAACTAACCTGAACTTAGTGTCGTTGAAGGAGATGGAGAAATCATTGTTTAAATTAGAGAAATCAAAGTGACACGTGTCATGGTAGTCCTACGTGGCAAAAGGAGGAGAGGAGAAAACATTTTGTCTTAGTATTAGTTAATAGATATTATTTTTAAAAAGAAATATAACATTAACTATTGTTCAAAGAGAAGGATAATGAAGTGGGCACTCGGAATCATCTGACAGCAAATACATTTCTACTACCCAGTAGATAAGAACTAGCAAACACCCCGTGCGATGCATGGGAAGTATTATGATAGCAAAATAAAATAAAATAAAACACATAAAAAAGTTTACAATAAGTAATAGAATTAAGGTTGATAATGCTTTTGGAAAGAAAAAAATAATATAACAATCAAATTAATAAAATTCAGTTTGTTGATAATGGTTTCTAGTTGTGCTAAAAGCCCTCACTTGACATTCTGTACAGAACACACGTTAACGAAGGGCTTAGGTTGATCAAATCTCCTCACCAAAGATAATACCTGATTAAGAAAAATGTGCATGTGCAGTAACATTTCAGGGATTGTAGGCAATTGAGAACTCGAGACTCAAGTTGATCTCCTAGGCCATCTAGGAAATAGTCCAAATTTGCATCTATAAATTTGATTGTAGTCGTCTAGCATTGCCTTCCTTGCGGCCTCCTTCTAATTCTAACAAAAATATCATCTCCCCCAAACTCGATGGGCTCTCTATAATATAGATGTCCAAGTAAGAGGAGCTGACAAGAGGGGGTAACCATGCAAGACATGTTGAAGTCAGTCTTCCGTTGGTTGATGGACGATGTTGAGCTGACCCCACTGCAAAAGCTTATGAGGCCTTCTTTAATCTTGAGCCGACCCCACTAAAGATGGGATGATTATTATTTATTTTTTTACTGTAAACAGATCTGAGAAAAAGAGGAGTAAAATCTCTGGTTTTGGAAAATAAGATCTGAAAAACCTAAATGGGAAAAAAATTACATATTTAATCAGACAGGCTCTGAGGAAACCCCAAGAGATCACTGCCATTCATTTATCCACATCCACAATAAGTTCTTCCATGTAGCCTTGTTGAAATCCCCTCAAAATACAATGTGAGAGAGAGATGGGTAGTCATTAATCATGATTCTCTAATGAAAGAAGACGACGGCAAGGGATGTCACATCATCGTCTTATTTCTTTAGTATTCCTTGATTTTTCCTATAAATTCTACTGCTGCAATGTATCAGTAAATAAATCTTAAATGGAATCAACAAAATAAATCTTAAATGGAATCAACAGAGAACCAATAGAAATCCCACCTACATATAAAGAGATTGAAGGATCGAAGGAATCAAGGAAACAAATTTGGAGTACGCATTTTATGAATACTCCTAACACAATTATGAATGCCCATGAAGTTCTTTCTCATAATTTCTATTGATTCCAAACAGATGAAATCCAATGCAAGCGCTAACTCACTAAAGAAACTTCCAATCCAATCTTTCTCCAGATGCCGAATTCTGCCAATCCAATCTTGATTACAGCTATATTTTCTCCCTTTGACTTCTTTAATGATCCCTCTAAACGGGGCTTTGATGTTATCCATAGCTTAATGCAAGAAATCATAAAGACCATGACTCGACAGCATAAGAACATTATAGAAAATCCACACGTGATTTCTAAGTTACATGAAAGTTAAAAGAAACAGTGTGAAATGCTTCAATTATCACTTGAAGAGATATTTAGAAGAATAGCAAATGAAAAAAGAAAAAGTACAGAAGAACCATTTTTCGAAAAGGATCTCCTTGAAGCATACCCCTTTGTTGAACCCATTGTAGGAATGCCAAATCCATCGAATTGCATTGAATTTCAGGATTTAAAAATCCCAACAAAGATTGAAAAAAAATAAGAGAGAGGGAAGAAAAAAAACTCACTTTTTTGAAGATTCTTCCAATATGATTGCAAAGTTCCCTCTGTCCTTCATCATTCTAGTCTATGTTATAAAAATCCGACAAACACAACAAAAAGATTTCCTGCCAAACAAGAAAAAGAACCCAATTCCTAAAACCCATCTTCATAGGCATTTCAACAAACAAATTACATGCATTTAAGTTTATAATATAAGCTTGATAACTTCAATTCAATCTTACATAAACAATGAGGGAAGATAATAAAAATTCAAATACTCACAGTTTCTTGTTCTGTTCCATAGATGTTGAGGAGCTGATTGAAGCTTGAACCACAGGCAGACAATACCTTGTTTGGCGGTTGAGATTTAACTTCCATAGATAACAAAGCCCTAAACCTCACTAAAACTCATAATGCTTCGAGTTTAAGAAGATCATATGGAGGTCAACTGAAACTCATAATATATATGGACACAAACACACACACACAGAAAGAGAGAGAGAGAGAGAGAGAGGACCTTATGTAGCACCCCGGACTTTTTCATCCTTAATGAATAGCACCCTCGTAGCTAATTGGCCGTTTTTGTAGTCTAATTAATAAATAAGGGAGAAATCGAAAATTTCGAAACGTTAGAAATGTTCGTTTTCGAAAGACGGATCCAACCCAAGTTGAATCGTCGAAATCCGACGAGCGAGTCAAAAGATATGGTCAAAACAGTCCAGACATACAGAGCACCGATCGCTCGGTCCAGTCAGCGATCGATCGGTCCATAACCGATCGATCGGTAGCTATCGCACGGTCAGAAATTTTGTATGGGGAAATTTTCCAGAGGGCGAGTTTTTGACCGGTCGATCGGTCAATAACACCGATCGCTCGGTAGGCAACCGATCGATCGGTCATAAGCACCGATCGCTCGGTCTATCGAGTTTTTTTTAGAATTTTTAGTAAGGGTGTTTTCGTCTTTTGGGTGTTAACCCTTACCCATAAGGGCTTGCCCGAGCCTTTAGGGCTTCATTCACCTCACTTAGAAGGTTTTTGAGAGAGAAGAAGAGAAGAGAAGGGGGATTTACATCTAGGGTTTTCCACTTGAGAGAATCAAGGGTTTTAGAACCCTAGAACCGTTCTAAAGGCTTGGATTCTCCAAATCCAACCTCAAGCTCGTGTGGAGTACCTCTTCCAAGCTAGGGCAGCGTTTCTACATCATCCTCAAGGATTTTTCTTTCCCTTTTCAAGGTTAGTACACTCTTCCTAGTTACTTTGGTAATAACCTAGGATTTTTCTAAGTAAATATGTGTTAGATCTTTCCCATTGCTCTCTTGTGTTGGTATGTGCTAAATCCCTAAAACATAAACAAGATAATACAAACAAATGGTGGAATGTATGAATGGATGAGGAGTGGAGGCAATTGGATGCCATGTTGTGATGTGTTGAATGATGGGAAAAATGGTGGAAGGGCATCTTACGCATAATGAACACACCCCAAGTGGTTGATGAAATGTTCGAATGAGAAAATATGAAATAACTAAAGGTAAAAAGGTTGAATACCACATGTTTGATATAATGCATGAATAAACTAAGATTTGAAAGCATGAGTCACATAAATGTTCCTCATTTGGCAAGTTGTATGCATGTGTTTATTTCGCTTCTTAAATTCTCATGTGAGTTGGAAATTGTTAAAATGCTATATGTCATCATAATTTCACGATTTCTATGCACGAGCACATATGTAGATGGAGGATATTGTCAAGGAGGTTGGTAGCCCAGGATTATGCGGGTGCTAACCTCTGGCTCATAAGAAACGTATTGCATTGTCAAGGGGGTTGGTAGCCCAGGGATCATGCGGGTACTAACCCCTGGCTCATAAGAAAGGACTCGGAAATGTTGCACTGTCAAGGAGGTTGGTAGCCCCGGTTAAGGGTGCTAACCTCTGGCTCATAAGAAAGGAAATGGTATTGTCAAGGAGGTTGGTAGCCCCGGTTAAGGGTGCTAACCTCTGGCTCATAAGTAAGGTATCGTACTGTCAAGGAGGCTGGTAGCCCAAGGATGTGCGGGTGCTAGCCTCTGGCTCATAAGAAGTGTATTGTACTGTCAAGGGGGTTGGTAGCTCAGGGATGTGCGGGTGCTAACCCCTGGCTCATAAGAAAGGTATTCTACTGTCAAGGGGGTGGGTAGCCCAGGGATCATGCGGGTGCTAACCCCTGGCTCATAAGAAAGGTATTGTACTGTCAAGGAGGTTGGTAGCCCAGGGATATGCGGGTGCTAACCTCTGGCTCATAAGAAATATTAAAAGGACAACTCAAAGAGGAATTGTATGATGCATAGACATGTTTTAGTTTTATAATAATTACGACTTGATAAAATGTTTATGTATGAGGTTGCTAAAAATGATTATGAACTATACTTCTCCCATTACTATATATGATATTGTTCGTTATTACCATTGTTAGTTAGGGGCTTGTACTCGCTGAGTATTCCATGCTCAGCCGTACTTTCATGTCGGCAGGTACCCGAGTCCCTCTCGACATTTGTGATCCGGGTCCTTGGATAGAGGAGGACTATGGCGAGGAGGAACCTTATGAGGATCTAGTAGTCGAGCCTCAGGCGGAGGCGAAAGACTTAGACCATTGGCCCCACGGGGGTGACTATTGAGTGAGACAGAGTTGTATTTTGTCTTTTGTATTTTGTTAGGTGGGCATGTCCACCTTAGACTTAGACGTGTTTTGTATTTATGTTAACTTGGAATACTACATTTTGGATCATTATAAAGAAAAGAAAATTTTAGTTTTCGCTTCCGCAAATTATGTTTAGCTTCCGCGCTCTGATTATCATTGTGTAGTACCTTATTTATCTTGTTCATTATAGGATGGTTTGGCAAGTTTGTATAGTCCACCTAAAGTATCCCTAAACTCCTAGGGGGTATTTTGGGGCGTGACACCTTAGTTGGCTTCAATTTATGCTGCTCTAACTGTTAGCCTCCACCCTCGGAATGATGCCTTTGCGGCTCCAATTGCTCCTGCCCACAAATAGTTCATATTATTCGATAATAGAAAAATAGAAGAAGATTAGAGAGACAGAGAGAAATTGGAATGATGCCTTTGCGGCTACAATTGTTTGCTTCAAAAAAAATCAAAAGTCGATAGAAAACATTTTTTGCTTCAAGGAAACTTCCGTGGAAAGTCGAGATTTTAACCTTTTTTTTAAGTTACTTTTCTTTACAGTTCTTGTAGAGAAGTCCTTATCTTAGAGAAGTTTACTTTTAAATTGCAACTCTTAAGACAAGAACTATAACCATGTCCGGATGACAGAAAGTAGGCCAATATACCAAATAAAACAAAGTCAAAGATGAAAAAAAATACATACCATATATAATTCATATTTTTTTTTACTTCTTCATCAGGATTGAGCTGCTCCATTTCAGATTACCTATATATAAATACAGAAAATTATAAATTAATTAAGAGAAAATATGACCAAATTGTATTTTACTCGCAATTCAAGTAAGATCGACAACAGTATGAAATAAAAGAATGTTATATAAAAAATTGGAATCATATCTAAAGTGCTGAAAACCTTCAGTTTCATGTACTTATAGTAGAGCTTTTGCGTAAAGCTAATTGATCTGCAATAAATAAATAAAATGTTAGCAAAACCCCTAATTTCCAATTCATAAAACTTAATAAAATGGAAGAAATACAATAAAGCAATTAAAATAGGAGAAATACCTTAAACTAATTTGAATCAACCAACAGTGAAATCGTATTACCTTTTTCTTGCTTGCTTCCCGAAAGTTCCAATACGAAGAAGATCAAAAGAATTCAACACTTATAATGGATAAAAAAATACTCTTAAAATTACAGAGAAGAGAACAATGAGTAATCCTTAAACATAAACCCTTGAATTCCGACCCTAACTTTCAATTTAGCAGTAAAAACAATAAGAAAAAATAATCAATTAAGGAGTTTCACTTCTTAATTAAACTGACTAAACAAGTTGAAGAAATATGGTTAATATTACACAAATGTCCCTATCCACGAGGGCAATCACAAAAAGAAAAGTAGGTGCGTGACACATAAAGATAGATCATGTCATCAATGCTGGGTAGCATCTGGCGGTTGGGTTTCGTCTGTGTCATACTCTGAAAATGTGGTCATATTGTTAACATTCCGCTGGAAGCTATCCATAACGCCTTGCATTCGTGTCACTTGGCCTTGCAGGGAAGAAATGATTTCCCCCTGTGACTGTATCATCGCCATGAGCGCCGCCTCAGATGCGGTATGTAGAGCCTCAGATGCAGTATGTCGAGCTTCGGATGAATCCAACTGGCGTTGCAACCTCTCAGAATGTGCTGTGGCGCCTACTACACGCATATCAGTAGGTGTGACCCCATGCCCATGACTTGCGTGAAAATCTCATTCCGGGCAGTTCTGCTAGCACTGCTATCAGGGCACTGGGTAATGATCTCATTAACCTGCCTCTGAAATCCATAAACGATTCAAATCAAAATAGGCAGCTACCAAATTTAAGGCAATATAGACATTTTAACACTGATAATACTATAGATTCCTTTAGCATTCACATACCATCACTGTCTCGGACGCTTCATCCACAAGAGTCCCATCCCGTTTTGTATGAGTGAGCGTCCAGAACGTCAACTTTTCGGGCTCCTCTCCCTCAGGATGTGCACATTGCTATTAACATAAACAATTTACAAAATTAAACAAATGTATACAGACTGAAATTAAAAGTTAAGAAAGTAAAACGAACATTTTAAAATTAAACAACCTTGAAGAAAGTAACACGAACATGTTAAAATTAAACAACCTTAAAGAAAGTAACAAGAACATGTTAAAATTAAAACTAAAACAGAAATCCCAAAATCGTTCCCAAACACAGTATATATAATGCAGTAATAATGTTGTTTTTAAATCCAAAGAATGATTGAGGATATAAAATTTGGATATAAAAAATAAGTGTCAATTTCAGACTGCTACACAGTCCCTAAACATTGTCAGACATTCAGGTTTTGATCACCAATCATTGACCATAAATTTGGAGTGCAATACAGTCTAATCAAAAATCAAATACTGAGGTTGAGGCACCCAGTTATCAAGCAAAATCTGGAATGTAATGCATCTCATGGAAGAATTACAAAAAAAAAAAAATCAGATTTTAAGCATCGATTCTCGAGCATAAATTTGAACTGTGATACAATCTAAACAAGGATCAAGATTAGAGGTTAAGGCACTCAGTTAGAAAGCAAAAAAACTGGACTGCAATGCATACTTTGAACAACATAAATCAAACCTATAGCAACGTGACAATGAGCACAAATTTGGACTGTAAAAAAGTGATCGTAAGTTGAGATTTACAAACCCTATTATTAAGTGAAAATTGGACTGCAATGCAGCCTGTAAGCAACCCAAAACCAATCCTCTAATTATCTACTTATTTAGTAGCATTTTTCAAAGAGAATAGGAATTCAAGAGAAAACTACAGCACTCTTCGTATACTGCAACTCATCTCTTCTATGAGTTATCTAGGTATCTTAAAATCTTCCCAGACTCTCAAACAGGTTCCTTGAGAGCTAGGCTGCTGAAACGTGTTGCATTTTACTCAAATTTTGTAGTTGCATGATCCTAGCACCACTAGCGCTTCCGACCATTGCTGCCATATGCAGTATTTGCTTTTCGTTTAGGGATACACAAGGGCCCATTACAGTGTGTTGAGATCTTCCTGTGTTTGTTTTGAATATTTAGATTCAGATAAGAAAATGATTTTGCAAATCAGCTTATATCCAAGTGATAGAAATTAGAAGAACATTTGCAAGGCACAATGCACATTCTAATTTTTATATTCTCATAATATGCAGATATGAAAACATTCATAGAAGTTCTTGTATGTTTTGTTTTCCTCACTATGGATGGTAATGTTGAAATATACCAGCTCTGCGAGGTAGCGGCAGTATGGCTTTGTCCCAGCAGTGTGGGACATAGTTGACTTGCCCCGATTTGCCTTATTCCGTTTCGAAATTACCTATATTACAATGAAACAAGGGTCAGTTTTAGCTTTAATTGCAGAAAATTCACAAAATAAATGTACTTAAACTTAAAAGTGTCTTTCAATATCATACATTTGCTTCATGAGTATGCAAATAATCTACATATTGCCTCCATTGATCTGGATCTACTCGATGGTCGAAATGTCTGTACTGGTCATGCAAAGGCATATCCAGGTCAAAATGGCTGTCTCTAATCTCTTGTCGCCAACCCCGAAAAAGGTCACCCATTTTACCCATGACCCATTTTTTCACTTTTGGACCCTCAAGTCCTCTGAATTTTGCCTGCACCAAAGCATTTGAAACACACCAAGAGCTCCATATTATATCATAAACAATGTCTCGTTCAAATTATGGAACATAAATACGTTTACAAATAAAAGCACTGAAATAATAAGGACTGTAATGCATCAACGATGTTTTTATATGGTTTTCACTTGGAAAAATAAGTTAGCACTTATAAATATGGTAAAGAAAATGAGTTGGAACATAAACCTATCAAGTTATTGAACATAAATGCAGAAATTCACAAATACAAAGAAGATAAAATTGATACAGTTTGAAGGTGGGATTTCTTACACAAATGGTGTCATACAACATTTCCTTCCGATCGTTAGGGACTTTTCTCCAGTCCTTGACATTGATGTCAACCAAATTGGGGTCCCTGATCAAGAGCCCAATAAAGCGAGCTAGAGAACACTCCACAGCATTGCAGGGCTGCCCATAGGTGTTAGAATCCACCACCAAAGGTTGCGTGGCTTCCTGCACGTGTTTTAATTTGTTCGCCCCTCGCCTCCTTGGAGCTGTAGTAGAACACTGTTATTAATATCCAATATTTCTCAAATACAATGAGAATATGCATTGTAAAAAATCACACTACCATATCACTTACCGGAGGAGGATGGAGGCATATCTCTCTGTTGACCAGTGCTAGACATTCCTGGAGCTGTCAGTTAGGAATCTGCAAACAATCAAATTGATAAATTGGTTGTCATTAGACATTTGAAGTCAGCTAGACAGTCAATAGCTAAAGAAAATCACAACCAAGAAAATTGTTATGCACTTCTAGCATAAAGGTAAATATGATCTGTGATAACATTAAGGGTGCAGATACCGATTATCTTTGTGATTTGTGCAAATATCACACGGTAATCAATACGATACTCTTCGTAAGTACCCGTGCTAGCTAGTTGCTACTTTATCTGAATATCAAGAGCATAGATCAATAAAAGGTGCATGCAGAGCATACTATGTTATTCAAAACAACTTGTTCTCTCTTCCATATTCTGCAAGTTTTTAGGCCCTTTCAAGATCAAGGATTAACAATATGGTCTCGGGGAAAAATAAATTAAATAAACAAACATTAATAGACTAGCACATAGATAATTAACAGGCAAAATACCACATTCAGTTTATATGGCAACACAAATTCACTTGTCAATAACATAATTATGCAATATGCATTGGAGTTATTCTTAGTTACATGATCGGAAAGCAGACCAACTTGGAAGGGTTTAGCAAACATAAATTCTTGTACAAAAAAAATATATTACGAATTCAGTACATGTATTGAAATAGCAGAATTTGAAGCACCAACCAACAAAGATACACTATAAAGAACCATTTCAACACATCAGTTTTCCTTTTCCCCTCATGTGTTTACATTTTACCTCCTTTTACAGTGTCAACTTTCAATACAGGAATCAGCAAACACGAGAGATTGATAAAAGAAATGTCATTGTTGCAATTAGTATTTACGATCAACGGCTCACAGACATAGAACTCATAAAGAAAATCTTAAAATCAACACATGCAACTTTCTACAGATGGTACCCTCATTTCAACATCGAAAGACACGCATACTCATTTTACAAATCAAAGAAAATTCTACTTTGTTAGAAGCCAATGGATACTTTGGTACCAAATAAGAACATTACATTCACTAGAAACGATTGAAATACATGCAAAGCAAAATCACCACACCACCCCCCCTCCTTTAAAAGAAAAACTGCCCCGGTTTTTTTAACCCAGATAGCAGAATTGAAATATGAACATGTAATTTATGTGTCTAATATCAATCACGGATTTCATCTTCTTCAGAAGAATCGTCGAACTCAGATTCAGAAGATGAAAACTCAGAAGCCTCTTCTTCATCATCAAATGTTTCCTCGTTGACTACTAGCGGAATATTAATAGTTATCCCAGGGACATTTGGCCGAACTTCAGAAATAGTACTGACATCTACTTCAGTCACTTCCAAACATTCAACGTTGTTTGGAATTGTTTCAGGGCATGTGTCCCCAATTTCCTCAGCTCCTTCGTCTTGCATGTCAAAGAAGTCCCTAGGCTTTATCCTAATAGCAACATGCCAGTCCTTTTCAAAAGGATCTTCCACATAAAATACCTGCATTGCTTGAGAAGCGAGCAAAAAATTGTCTTCAGTGTTTAAGATTCGTTTAAAATTTACAAGCGTGAATTGAAGATCATCTTGCTTTGTACCCCTACTATCAATCCAATCACATTTGAATAAGACGACTCTCCTAGCTTCATAATAGTCAATTTCTATGACATCTTGTAGAACTCCATAATAAGTAACGTCGCTCGTAACGGGAGACTTATCCTTCACATATTCGAAATTGGTCGTCGTTGCAGTAAGAAAGACTCCGCTATTTTGCGTTTTCCTTTTACGATCAACGGCTTTTGTGCGAAATCGAAAGCCATTGATGTCAAACCTCTTGAACTGTCTCGCAATTTTCGACGGACCCCGTGCCAACCATTTAACATCATCACTTACGTGGGCCTCCATTCCTTGCCGCAACAACTCAGCCTATAAAATAGTCAAAAATTTAAGTCTTATCATAAAAAACTATCAGAATGTTTGCATGTGCCTTTCTTGAAGCGTATAACTTACATTTGCAGCAAACCAAGCAGGAAATTCCCTATTGTGAATCTGTTCTTGGTCTAATTGTCTCTTGTGGTGATAGCGCCCAGCAATTACAATTAAGTGTTTTCTGCAATGCAGTGACACAACTCGTAAAGTCGTAATAATGGAACAAAATGTAGAATTTAAATTCAAGTTACATATAGGGATAGCAAACATGTCTTACGCGATGAATGGGGCCATTTCAGGGCAATTGAAGAGGACATAACGATGCATTTGCGCACGTGATTCATTAGATAGAGTTACAATCTCCTCTTTTCCTATCGCACGGCCGGGCCTTGAAAAAATGGATAATCCTTGATATTTTGCAAGGGTATTGTAGTCATAATTCCTTGGAGGTCGACTAACCTTTGTCTCAACATCGTGCAAATACCTGGAACAAAAAATAAGGCATTCCTCGGCAAGATATCCCTCTGCAATTGAACCCTCAGGCCGACTTCTATTACGGACATATGATTTTAATGTAAGTAGGTACCTATGTAATTGAAGTTAGTTAATGATAAAAACAAACTCATAATTCACAAAACAAAATTCATCATTTAGGAAAGCATTGTCACTCACCTCTCGATGGGGTACATCCATCGGTATTGTACAGGGCCTGCAATTCTCGCCTCGCTTGCCAGATGGATAGTCAAATGAATCATGATATCGAAGAATGCCGGGGGAAAAATTCTTTCGAGATGGCACAATGTAATGGGAAAACGAATTTCCAGTTTATCGAGGTCCTGTACTTTATTAACTTTGGAGCATATTTCCCTGAAGAAGGAGCTGAAGTCATTCAATGCGATGCTGATGTTTTTTGGGAGGCATTTGCGCATAGCTAGTGGTAGTAGTTGTTGCATCAGAATGTGACAATCGTGACTCTTCAAACCAGATATTTTTCGCTCCTTCATATTTACACAACGTGATATATTTGCTGCATAACCATCTGGCACTTTAACGTTGGACAGTACATTACAGAAAATATTTTTCTCTTCCTGAGACAATGAAAAGCACGCGGGAGGCAAATATGTTTTCTGTCCAACTGCATAAGGGTGAAGCGCCGATCTAATACCCATATGTTTGAGATCAAGACGTGCCTTTAAGTTGTCTTTTGTTTTACCTTCAATATTCAATAATGTACCGACAAGGCTGTCACAGACATTCTTTTCAATATGCATTATATCTAGGTTGTGTCGGATTAGAAGGTACTCCCAGTATGGTAAATTGAAGAAAATACTCTTTTTCTTCCACCCAATGTTGTGATTGTTATCCATTTTTTCTTTCTTTATAGAACTCCTCGTCGTGTGCTTTCCAAAGGAGATGTTGAGACCAGACAATTGTTCTAACAACTCGGTCCTAGACAATGAGATAGGAGCGGGACTCAATTCTGCTTCTCCATCAAATGATTTTTTCTCGCGACGAAATCTATGGTTGGCTTCCAAAAAGTGACGATGGCCCATGTAACAAAACTTTCTGCCATGTTTCAAATATTTACTACAAGTGTTATGATTGCAATGCGGACAAGCGTAACGACCCTTGGTGCTCCATCCTGAGAGGTTTGCATATGCAGGGAAGTCATTTATTGTCCATATCAACGCAACACGCATTTGAAAATTCAAACCACTAGAAGCATCATAAGTGTCTAAACCATCCAACCACAACTCCTTCAACTCATCTATCAACGGTTGCAAATATACATCAATGTCATTCCCAGGCGCACGAGGACCGGGAATTAGTAGAGACATCAAGAAATAGGGTTGTTTCATGCACATCCAGGGTGGGAAGTTGTATGGCATCAAGATAACAGGCCATGTGCTATGGGCAATACTCATTGTTCTAAAAGGATTGAAACCATCACTAGCAAGCCCAAGTCTGACGTTGCGAGGCTCCGCAGCGAAGTCTGGATAATTTCCATCGAGATGGTCCCAGGCTGGGGTGTCGGCGGGATGCCGTAACACCCCATCTTTGGTGCGACCCTCTGCATGCCATCGCATGAATGAAACTGTCTTGTCAGACATGAACAACCTTTGAAGTCTGGGCTTCAAGGGAAAATGACGCAATATCTTGGCAGATATTCTACGATCCTTGGAAGATGATGGCTCTACCATTTCTCCGCTATGCTTCCACCTTGAAGTCCCACACATCGAACATACACTATCATTGATAGATTGTTTGCAATACAACATGCAATCATTAGGGCATGCATCAATCTTGTTGTTCCCAAGCCCTAATTCACCAATAATTTTTTTAGTGTGATAGAAAGAGTTAGGCAATGTTTCACCATCGGGTAGTGCCTCCTTCAGTAGCTCCAGCAGCATGATAAACGATTTGTCGCTCCACCCATTCAGACACTTTATATGAAATAGCCTAACAATGAAGGAAAGTTTACTGAATTTAGTGCAATTCGGGTATAGTTGTTGCTTGGCATCCTTCACCAACCTATAAAATCTATCGGCTTCCACATTAGGCCCTTCTCTTGATTCACTGGTCCCACCAATGTCATCTGTAACTCTGAATGCCCCATGCAACATTTCGTGCATATCATCATCTTCAGGTAGTTCATCTTCAACTATTGGGCCCATTCTGTGTGGCAATTCTCCGTGAAAAATCCAAACGTTGTTGGCATACCCCTTTAAAAATCCATCAACTATCAAATGTTCTTTTACCTGTGGTCGATATCTCGAAAAAATGTTTGAACATTGCTTACAGGGACATTTGATCTTTCCATTGTACTCTGAATGGTCGAATGCAAAGTCTAAGAATCGTTCAACACCCACTTCATATATAGGGCTCAACCTGTTTAAACTGACGCAAGTCTTATCCATAATGGATTCCTGAAGAATAGAAGATATAAGGACACTAAAATAGAACATAAGACAATAATGAAATGCATGTGACATACCATTATGATTTTAATGTAACAGGTGAGGTTAACCTATCCCATCCAGAAATACATAATCCCCAAGAGTCAAACGGTCTAGTCATTTTATCCATATTGAAGATGAAATTTCGGCAGCATTTCCCCATGGCTCTCCGGGTACACGATTTAGACAAGTGAGGAACATGCCACTTTAATTGTCTAAATATGTACCCAAAGAGCAATCTGAAGCACTGCCAAAAATTTCATCAATATGGATTACACTGTCACACAGTGATTCTTGAATGAGAGATCTAAGGTTTCAATAAATGCATGCACATGAATCTTAAATGAATAGAGAAAGGTGTTAGGTATGCCTAACACCTTCTTCCGATGATGGTAACAAACTACCTGTGTTTAGTACAGTTACATAACTTATGGTTCACTGGATGGTAAATAAAATAATGTCAAGTCCATTACAGACCCATTGAAATGCCCAAACAAGTTAATGTTAATTAAGGAATAACAAATATTTAGTAAAAGTGTCATGAAATAGAAGCAATATACTGAAACTCCAATTTTCGAAAATAACATTTCATTAATATTCTAACTACCTCATCTTTAACTAGGAACAGAATTAATTTGTGATAATAGATCATCTGCAAGCATAAATTAGTCGGCAATCTAAGATAATACTTTTGGGGGAGCTTTAGCAGCAGACATTCCTCCAAATTAGGGCTTTTGGAATAAAATTCCACACTTAATACCCATTTATAAAAAATTATTTTCAGTAAACAAAAAGAAATTTTGTACAAAATAACATGAGCAACACTAAACCATGTTAGTTCTTTGTGCAACCAGCTATGGCTAGGAGTCCAGCCCCAACATTTTTGTTCAACATTTATTTTGGTGATTCCAAGCATAAAGGAAACAAAACTAATAATAAGAAGGATGTGTCAATGCTGATTACTATAGAGCAATCGATTCCGAAGCAAGTCAAGTGTCAATAAGAATGGCACAACCTTAAGTGTCCAACAAATTATGATTTCTGACTTTGAATTAAGTCCAACACATTATAATTTCTGACTTTGAATTAGATCAATATTTTTCCATTTATGCAATACCGTCATTGACTTGAAACAACTTGAACTAACCCTAGATAAACCTAAATGACTAGCTAATAGTGGAATAGATCCTGTATTTGGTGTGGTGGTAGTCTTATACCCCACTTAAAATAGTTAAAAAGGTAAAGGGTTCCTCAACATCTTTGCTGTATAGCATTAGTGTTCCATCTGGGAGACACACAAAACTCATCATATATAAGCAAACAATATATTGACATGAAAGATAAGAGCTTCCCTCTTCAAGCATGCAGAAGATTGAGAAACCAAATCAATAAATGCTAATAAATAATCAAATACTCAAAAAGAATATCCCAACACCATCCAATCAAAACCAACTATTGCTCATCATGTTAGAAGGGTTGTCAGCCAGATTGATTTGGAAATTACCTCTCAAATCTCAAAACAAATTTACTTGGCCCATTTATATTTAATTGCATATTAACATGTATTATCTCTTAGCTAGCATCTATAAAAATATATATTTGATCTGGGTATTGTCTTTTTGCCTAAACATAGAACTACTACCTAGATTGATTTTTATAAGAGACCCAAAGAGAATTTCACTGTTTCAAGCTTCAATTAGTGTTACTTCACTTAAATGCTCTCTCCTCTTTTGGGAACATTTGAATATGGGATACTGTTATGACACCATAGAGAAAACTATAGATGAGGATAGAATATTGAACATAGCCTGTAGATTCTGAGAAGTATGGAAGAGTAAGAAAACTGCATTGTCTACCATTTGCAATTCCTTTCCCTTCAAATGAATTGATATGACCACTAAGAAAACAGACTCCATTAATCAGACTAAAACTAGATCCACCTGTTAATTAAGACTACTATTGTAAGGGTTTAGTTTTCTTCACACAGCAATGTAAGAGACCTTTTGCAGTTGTCGACTCCAAAAGGGCCCTTGGAATGGATTATTGTTTGGCCTAGAGGGGTGTACATTTTCCACCAACAGAACGCTAGTGGATTCTCCTTAACAAAATACTAACATGAGATACACTCACACACATAGGGAAAAAAAAGCATATTTGAAAAAACAAATGACTCAGAAAACCAAAAAATAAGCAAAGCATCATGATTTGAGAAATTTCTTTACAACAAAGAAATTTCTTTGCATGTGGAAAGAGCTTAGTACAATTAATTATCTTAAAGTTATTAATCGGTGTCATGTTGTAGTTGGTTATCACGTCAATCTAACACACTGAAGGTCTCCGATTCAAGTCCAGGCGATGCCACATAAGGAGGATGCTTAAATTAAACCTGCCCATCCAATGAAAAGGAAAAAACTACTATTCAAAAAGATATTTTTTTTAAAATATCTAACTCAACATTTCTATACAACTCACTCTTGCATATAGATGAACTGGCTTTGACTCTTCAAAACTGTCCTCCCTTATCACAGATGAAAAGCTGTATCTGAGTTTCTTTTAATGACAATGTCATAGATATCTTCCTTACAGAGAAAGATTTCATGGAGTTTCCTTTGTGGCTCTATCCACTTGAAAGGCTACATAGAGTTTAAAACCTACTACTTCTTAGTAAAACTGGTCAGAGTCCAAGAATATTAAAGAGATAAGTGAAATTCGGTATGTCACCATCTAATTTAGTTATTCTCAGAACAGAGATAAGGGCTAGAGAGAACATTGAGGTGGGGTATGAAGGATCTATGGGCCATTATACTAAATGGGCCCTACCCCTCTAATGATACACTTGTCCGCCAAGTCGTCGATGGGAAACATTGAATCTGTGGGCCATAACTTGATAAAAACTCTGATGGCTACAACAAAAGAATAATGTAGGTTGATATACCATCCTAGAGGTAGCTATCAACTGAACTGTGAGGTTATTAATAAGTTGGTGGACCACATGACTGGTATTTAGGTGGTATGTTTTGAGGATGGTGGATCTTGGTTCACTCCATATATTTTGTCCAGAAGATGGAAAAAAAAAAAAAGACAACATTTCATTAGATTGCAGATCTGCAAGCTTAAGCATCCATCAATCCCACACCACCCCACGCTTTAATTCTCATGAAACATTAAGAACAATGTAGCCATTTGAAACCCCTACACAAATTCGATACATGCATGGGCCTAGACATATGTGAATGCTCATGCAAAGAAACAAAAATCAGAATAACCTAAGAATTGAGATTTGGTAAAATCAGATTTTACAAAATCAGATTTGGTAAAAGTTAAATTAACCTAAACTATCCAGCACTTTGAGTAGAATGCCCTTGTTCCAGCACTTTGAGTAGCATCCACTATCCAGAATCATTGATTAAACAAGAAAATAGAAAACTATTGCAAAAATTGTAGATAAATGCACTTTGAACTTTTTTGACAAATCTGTGACACCCTGGGACATACTTTTGACTTGCACTTTGACCTCAAAAAAACAGTAAACTACTGGAGAAAGGCAGATTATATGTTCCTTTCTTATACTCAATAACCGAGTTATTGAAAATAGATTACAAAGGTTACTAATGAATAACAAGGATTCCAGAAACCTAGCTCGCAATGTGAGTGAACTACCAAAGAGGCAAGGACCACAATCATGATTTCAGTAGTGATGTTGAATAACTCGAGTCAGTCATTGTTCTGAAGTTCTATTGTCATCATGTCTTCATTAAGACTGCATATTCAAATTTTCAGTTTGGACTTTAATATGTAGTTTGTTGCTTGCCATTTGATAGTCGATAGAATTATATTGATAGTCAAAATGCTGATTGAACAAAACTGAGAATCAAACCAAATGAAGTGATAATTATATGATACATCACCATCAATGTCATTTCCAAGAACAAGTTAAAAAAAAAACTGAAACTGCAGTAATCCATAAATGCTGTACTAAAAACTGATATGCAATAATTGTATGAGACAGTTTACTACAAGCACTTAAATCTACCAAGAGAATGTTTTTTCTATATGGATTTATTTGATAAATAGATCAATATTCCAGAATAACCTAAAACAAACACATCAAGAGTTTCATGTGAAGAAACCCAAATCAGAGCTACATAAAAACAAAAAACTACTCTACAGAGCTATAAATAATACACGAGAAGAGCATAATAGGAAAAAAAAATGTAGGAAAAACCTAGAAAAATTCACATAGGTAAAACACAGAGGCAAAAACCTAATAGAGACTTAGAGAGAGAGAGAGAGAGAGAGAGAGAGAGAGAAGGAAAGAGAGACTTAGAGAAAGAGAGGGGTTACCGAAGAGAGAGAGAGAGAGAGAAAGAGATCGAGAGAGAGACGACTTAAGGGGTTTGCGTCGGCAACGGCGATGGCAAGGAAAAGTGTGCGATGGCACGGAGAGGCAAGGCAGAGTGATGAAGGAGAGGGGAGAGAAATGAGGCGGGAGATTAGGGCGGGATGGTGATGATGCAGAAGAAGGGACGTGCTGGATACGAATAGATGATTTTACCCATGGTAATGATACCGTGGCTAATTAAGAACTTATACCACCAGAATATTTTCCGTGAGTATCTATTAAAAATTAATAATAACGGTTAAGTATCCGTGGTTAATTATTTTTCCCAACAGTAATGATACCGTGGCTAATATAAAAACTTATACCAACGGAATATTTCCGTGAGTATCTATTAAAAATTAATAGTGACGGTTAAGTAACCGTGGCTAATTATTTTTCCCAATTTACCAAAATTATTTTTACGAATATGGTAGATATATAGCCACGAAAAAATAAACCGTGGGAAAAGGTTCCTTCACTTACGGAATCAAATACCGTGGCTATTTTTCTGTTGCTATTACCCTCATTTCTTGTAGTGATTGAAAACACGTCTTTCTCTTACTGGGTTATACAATTTAATTATATTCATTAGATGATCCGCATGAAGAGAATAGAAGTATGGAGTCGTTCCTCTTTAATTTGGATACAGTTATAGCTGCCACAAATAACTTCTCTGATGCCAATAAACTTGGAGAAGGTGGATTCGGTTCCGTTTATAAGGTAATTAAACCAACCAACTTTTTTTCGATCCAACACTATGATTTTAATGTTCTCTTCTATCATGTGACAATTTCGATTTTGTGTTCTTAAGTTAGTCCAAGTTGTTGAAAATGAATATAGCTCACAAAACTATTGAAAATGTTGAGCAAGATGGTTGACCCACGGGATGTTCTAACCTGTAACTTCAGAGGAAGAAGAGGGCCAAGCCACAGACTCTCTTCTGAGGCAATGGATGTCGTTCATTGATTATTATCTCAGTACACAAGTATCAATTGACAAAAATCCCTTTAATCGACAGCTACCTAAAAAATATTAGAGCTTATTATATTCAAGTAGAGTTTCTAAACGGACCATTAGTTGTTTCACTATTTTCACAGAAGAAACCTTACAAAAGAAAATAACCAATATATCATGACCTAGAAGATCAGAAGAAGAAATGCTTGCTGCAACATAACAATGGTGATATATTTGGCCCTACATATGGGTCCAATACACGGTCAATAGACGAATATGTGGGTGATGAATTTATGCACCATAGTAGCACGTAGCTAAATCGATTGGAGAACATTTTCCCAATGGATGTGGAAACATTGAAATATAGTGTATGCGTCTAAGTGGAAGGAATAGATTGTTAAACTGCTTAAGAAATTTGTACAGGAAAGGCTTTTAGATGAAAAGTGAGGGGGAAAAATACCGGAAAGGACACGCGTCAGCTGCAACTGTTCACCTCTGGTTTACTGGTAGAACGTAGAAGTTGAAAGGTGTGATACCCTAACCTGTACTCCGATGATAAAGTAAGTAGATGGAGAAGATGATGAATAGTAAAGCAAACAGTAGCACTGAAAAATATATGTGTCTTTCGATCCCTGTAACACTGAAATTCTCGGGGTATTTATAGGTTAACCTTGGTATGGCCATAGATGACCATAGATGCCCATACCACGTGCCCTGCACTCATTACCAAATATGTCAGTAAAATCTACCACCTGTTGCATCACATGTGAAAGCCTACCATTAGTTCAGTCGGTTGGGTCTGACAGCACACATAAGTGACCTGTATTAAATGCCAAGGCAGTGCTTTCAGCCCACTTGTCAGAACAATCGATCGCCTCCTGATTACTCCCTCCTGTGAGTCGGTTTCGTTGTTGACCCGAGCTCGGGTTCATTATATATGTCTTAAAATATGACCTGGACATCCTTATCTGAATCGCAACGGACTCGTTGTTCAATTAACACCGAAAACGTTGTCGAGAATACAACGTCTACGTTGTGCACAAGACAACGGAAACGTTGTCGAAACCACAACGAGAACGTTGTTTTGCAAGACCACGGATACGTCTTAAGTTGTACTACGTGAACGCTATGCATCAGATAATGTTTATCCTTCTATTTTAAGCACGTGACTCAAACATATGTCCACGTGTCACTTTCGTGTACAAGACAATAAAAGCCAGCTCGTTCTCCAACGTTAATTAGTTTTTACGAATTTTAGCCCTTACAATTTGCCCCTTTATGAGGCTTAGAACGTAATTTGAAGTGTCATAAACGGACAAAAGAGCGACAGTCCATACCTCACTCTTCTTCCAGAATCTGAATCGTTGCGTGGTTTACGCTGAGAAGATAGAACGCCCAAGCCAGCTGGTTTACGCGTGCGAACCGTCACCCCTAGAGGTCACCACGTGTCTCCTTTGACACCCCTTAACCATGGGTAAGGTTCACCTACCCCTAGGGTTCACCCATCCATCCTTGGTTTTTTTTTTAAATATTAATTTTTTTAAATTAAAAACTTTTTTTAATATTAAAAAAACTATAAAAACATACTAAACAGTTTTTTTAATTAAAAAAATAATAATTAATATATAAAAAAAAAAAACCAAGGATGGGTGGGTGAACCCTAGGGGTGGGTGAACCTTACCCATGGTTACGGGGTGTCAAAGGAGACACGTGGAGACCTCTAGGGATTCGAACTCGAGAGAATCCTGTGCCTTGATTTAAAAGTGAACTCTAAATAGCGGTTAGAATTCTTTTCTTTTCTTTTTGTTCAAACACATAGTTAGTATCATAAGCCACACTCTTGGATGTGTTAGAGATAGGATGTATCTCATCATACTTAATTATTAATAAAAAAATTTATTGATATAATTTGTTGATTTACAATATTTTTTTTTTTTAACTAAATCCACTCAGAAGGAGTGGGGGGTTTGGCAGACCCCTACCTGTTTATTAAAAATAAAAATCATGGGGGGGACATAAACCTTACCCCTACAAACGACCAACCAAAGAGAAGGGGGGGACATAAAACCTTACCCCTACTCCACGACCAACTAAAAAAATAAATAAATAAATTTGTTGATTTACAATGACCCTAAATGGGGTTTATATAGATATAACCAGAGACAATTTATGGATAGTAAATAAACCTACTCTAATCAAATCCTAAATTAATATTCATTCAAATCTAATATGTATCATGATGAGATAGGATGTATCTCATCCCATTTTTTTTTTATTATGTTCCATACTATCTCTAATATTCCTCCTAAATACTTAGAAATAGAAATATTGTCATATTCTTGACAACAATAGAGTCTCATCTATCGCTGCTCATAGATTATTTATTTGTTGGTTGCTTCACTGCCATAGATATGGAGATAGAGTGCAAATGAGCCTCATTGAGCCAAAGATAAGTGACCTCTTAGACCAAGGATATTGTCCTCTATGGGTGACTTCTTAGACCAAGGATATTGTCCTCTATGGGCCAAAGTGACGCAGACCAAAATGTGAAATCGAAACAAAATGAGAGATCATCGTCTCTCCCCAAGAACCAACCCTCAATCCACAAGGAAAAAAACATAGAAAGTCTCTAAAGCAAAAAAAATTCATAAATATTAAGAAACTACTCTAAACAATAACCATTCAGGCCTCATCCGTCTCAATTTTTGCTTAACTGGTTTGACTTCTGGGTTTAGGGGCAGTCTATGTACCACCAATGTTGGGTCCAGGCCGGGCATGTCTATATATAACCATGCGAAGACGTCTGTAGCTCTTTAGAAAGCTGATTATGTTTGTTATCTACTGTGGGCTCATGGTTGTGCTGATCTTGACAAGTTGGGGACTATCCTCAGATCTAAGGTTTATGGTCTCAGTGTCCTCGATGTTAGACTGTAGGATCCCTTCACTGTGCTCGAGGAGGTCAGAATCTCTTGAGGCGGCTCCTCTTCCTGTTCTGCGTTATACTCAACTTTCGAATGTTCAAGGAGGGTTTTGGGTGTAGCCTTAGTGCAGGTGATTTCCTGGTAAATCAATTAGCTTAGTTTACCATGCTTTTGTTAATTTTATTGGCTTCAGAACACTAGGCCTTCCAGAGGAAGAGTCCGTGTGATTTCGTCATTAGCCAGGTGAAATGTTTTATGCAAAACCTGTTTTTGAGTCAACACATCAGATTTTATAGATAAATATGCCTGTTGTTTACAAAATTGACTCAACAATAAGAGGCCGACAGTGGCTGAGATTTGGATTTTGTAATAGGAGCAAAAGAGAAGATAGAATGAGGAGAAGAAAGGTGCTTCAGTCACTGCTTAATCGAACTAACCTGCCTGTAACTTGCTTGCCCTGGTTGGCTTCGATGATGAGAGCCTTGGTCCACCAACGGATCAGTGGTCGGTGACTGGAGGATGCCTCGACACTATTGGAGAGGGTGTAGACCTGTTCTCCCACTGGATCTTCTCTTTTTGCGGCGTCTTCGACAGTCAGCTTGTCGAACATCTGTGCAATACTGAATACTTCTTGATCTAGAATCCCTGAAGACTCAACACTGGGCTGGGGGTTAGAGATACTGGCAACTGGTGCAAGAGGGGTATCTGGGTAGGGTTTGAATGTCCCTACCGGGAAGGTTACAGAGATACGGGGTCGGGGTTTTGGTTTCGTCAACCGACTGTTCTTCTTTGTTAGCATGGAGAGATAATCCTCGAACTTGGGCTTGTACCCCAATCCGAATGGAGGTGTGTAGTGAGGAGGAGTATATCTCTTCTTCATCCCTTGGTTCCTAACTCTCAGTCTTGACCCTAGTTGGTAATTTATCCTAGCTATCATCCTGACAAATTTCGGTATTGCTTGCTTGCTTTGCTGTTCTGCCTGAGCGATGAAACTGACTTGTTCGAACTGGTATGTCATGAAGTCGGTACCTTACCTCAGCTCTTGGATATCCCCGAATGAACTTGCCATCTTCTTTGAGGGGATCATGACCAAGTGGTCATCCTGAATGAATTTGATTCTTTGATGGAGAGAGGAGAGATTGGCTCCGGCCGCGTGGATTCACGACCTTCCTAAGAGTAAAGTGAATGAGGCTGACACATTCACGACTTGAAAGTTGGTTGTAAACTAAGCAGGTCCGAACCTGATGGTCAAGTCAACGCCACTTAGATTCTGCCTGATGGAGTTATCAAAAGCCTTGATAGTCATAGGTCTCTTCTTCACTTGATCGAGGTTTAGTCCCAAGCTTTATAGTGTTGACAGTGTGCAGACATTCAAGCCGGAGCCGTTGTCAATTAGCACAGATGATAATATCCTGTCCATGCACTGTACTGCAATGTAGGGAGCCCGTGAATGATCCCTGTCACTGTCCGATATTTTCTCTTCTGTGAAGGAGATGATTCTTGATTCGAGTACCTACCCCACCATATGCCTTATTTTTTCGGGCGTGATGCTTGGTGTGATATGGGCATTACTAAATACCTGAAGCAGCTGTTTCCTATGATGCTCAGATGTCAGGAGAAGACTCAAGATGGAGATCTGTGTGGGCATTTTTCTTAACTGCTGAGTGATATTGAATTCTTCTGCCTTTTCTAAAATTTTTAGCAGAACTGCTGCGTTTGCTGTCTCTTTCTCGGGGTCTGCTACCCTTGCTTTCTCTTTCTCTACTCCCTTCGCCTTTATCGGCTCAGCTAGTGGAGGTTGGTACACCCGGCCAGATCGGGTAAGGTCGGCTATACTTTCACTCTCAATGATGAGAGAGTGGGTACTCGGTTGAGGTTGAAAGGCGGAGATGGGATGTAAGGGATCTTGACAAGACCTAAAGAGGTGGAGGCTTAAGCCGGGGCTATGGGCCAGTTTGCAGAGCAAGGGATAGTGTAGATGATCTACTCTTGGTCTGTTTCAAGAATAGGGATCTGTACGGGAAACTGGATAGTCTAGATATTTGACTGGGGAAAAGGGATTATGACAGGAGGTTGGTAAGAAGGCCTGATAATGTCGTCATCAACTGCGGGTGCGCTGGGTTTCGACTGCCCTACCCCGGGCTCTTCCCACTCATTGAAATTGACTTGGTTGTTGTGTAAGGGCAATGATACATGGTTGATACTGGTATTGGCAGGGGCTAGTTTAACCTTACCCTCATGCAGGAGATCCTGGATGGTGCACTTCAAATTAATGCAATAGTCAGTAACATAGCTTGGGCCTTGATGAAAGGCGCAGTGATGATCGGCATTATAGTTTTTGTTCTGTTTGTCAGGTGGTGTGAGAGGGGTAGGACCTCTCAGGGTGAGAAGACCCTGCTTGGTCAGAAAGCCTAATAACTGGCTAAGAGTGTAAGGTAGAGGGGTGAAATTTCTAGGGGGACGATTTTGCTCTTGGTTTTGTCTGGCTGGCCGGGTGTTTCCGGAAGCTGGTCGAGACTGGCCTATTGGAGCTGGCAATCTAATAAGTGCTGTGGAAGTCACCATCTGAACATCCTCTTTCCTTCTTTGGTCCCTGGGATCGCTATTTCTGTTAACTGGTGCTGTTGTTCTGGGGGGTGCAAGCCCTAGGCTGGAGTGAATTGTCCACTCTAGATGGCCGTCTCGATACGGGCACCTATTTTGATGATATAGTGCTAAAGTATACTACCAGTAGAGTTACCATCAGAGTAAAGTAAGGCTGCTTCAGAGTGCCAATGAATATGCCTGTTAACTCCTCTTTGGGGATTAGAGTAAGGACTCTTGCTGCCATCTCCCTCCAGCGGGTGGCATATTCCAGGAAGGAGTCGTTGTTGCGCTAGTACTTCTGATCCAACTGGCTTTTCTGAGGTCGAAGTTCTTGATTGAAGAAGTACTGATCCACAAAGATATCTATGACGTCTTGCCAGGTCTTGACCCGCTGCTTGTCTACCGACATCCACCAGGTAAGGGCTGCTCCCTTCAGACTCTTCTGGAAGTATTGAATGAGAAGAGGTTGGTTCTTGTTGTGCTGGAGCATGTCCCTAAGATACAACTACAAATGTTGCTTTGGGCAGCCCGAGCCGTCGTATTTGTCAAAGTCTAGCACTTTGAAACTTGGGGGCACAGCATCCCCGGATGAGAATGTCAGATCCTCCAATGATAGACTAGGGTTTTTAGATGCCCCTCTCATTCTTCTCATTTCCTCCTTCATCTGTTCGATTTGCTCATGTTGATCTCTGAGGTATGGTGTAGGATTTGAAGATGATGGCCTGTCCCAATTGACATGTGAGGCCTTAGGTTGTTCCTCTCCATCAAACTGATCATACTCTGCCTCTCCTCCGCCTGGTGTGGGTCTAGGGTTGGGAATGATGATGGGAATAGGCTGAGGTTCAGGACGAGGTTATTCAGGATGTTCTCCGGAAGGGATTCGGATAAAGGGTTCTTCGGTTCGGGTACCAATAAGAATCTTCAGGGATTCCAGAACACTGTCAAGCTTGGCCTGGATGACTGTGATATCTCTCTCGTGAGGCTGCAGGATCTCACTGGTTCTCTATTGCTGATCGGATGGTTCTGCCATTGATTTCGACCGACTGTCAATAGAGGTTGTGTTGTATGCTTCTTCCGTCTCTGGTACCTCAGTTAGGACTGTGTCTGCAGTTCCTACTTCTACAAGAATTGCAACCATAAATCGAGTCATGGGTTGACTCATACAACTGAAAATGATGGAACGACTAAATATGAATATGCATGATGCAAGAGAGAAGATGCTAGAAAAGATTTTTCATTGATGCATGCAAAGTGAGTACAGAACTGTGCAACTAAAAAAAAGGAAAAATACTCGATCCTTGGCAGGCCTGTCAAGGATCTCGAAGTCAAGTGGCTGGGGCACACCATTAAGATCCATGATCTACTACTGGAGGGATGTGACATCAACCTCCATGTTTTCAATTGCCTCAGTAGCATTGAACATTCGGGATCTAAACTGTCGGATCCGGTAGGTCATCTCAGCCTTTGCACTATCAAGCTACTCCTGATAGAAGTGTAGCTAGGCTCTGATGATGGCTGCTTCTCTGGTATCGCCTCTCCACTTATTCTGGAAGGATCGGATTGTCTACTCAAGCTGCTCGACTTGCTCTTGCCTAACTTAAAGTTTGTGGTTCCGCTCCGCTTCCTACTGCCTGAATGCTTGTTGGGCTTTCCGTAGCCTTCTTTCTTTCTGCTGGATTTGAAGTTGTCTTTCTAGGAAGATGTCTCTCCAAGGAACCACCATTTCAGCTAGGGGTATAGTGCCTTGTGCCAAAGCCGAAACAAGTGTGGGCAGTTCCCTTGGTGCCGGCATACCGGATGGAATGTCAAGATCTTCCACCCACAGTTGGAATGCTGAGTCCGTTGGCGGTCCTGTTGTAACCACGAAGTCTGGCCACTGTTCTCAACTGGAGCTTCGCCAAGCTAACTGGAAGCGTCGAGTGGGGCTTTCAGAGTGCACTATGAAGTCGAGATAGTCATTTCCTTACTGATTTATCACTGGGATACGCTGAGAGAGCCCAAAATGATGAAAGACTTGGAGTGGTACATAAACTGCTGAGCCGGTTAGACCGGTGAGGATCATGCATCGTTTTCCAGTTATGACGATGAGATGTAGCTTTCTTAGGACTAGCCACTAGCATTGCCATATGATCTCCTCCCCTGATAGGCTTTAGAGAAGCTGGTAGAGCGTTCTGACGTCTGTAGTCACTATTTGTCCCTGGTTCTGAAAAATCTTCCAAGGTAGACTGTATATCTCACAGAGATCGGCTGGTATCGGTATGATTATAGGCAGGTATCCTACCAACTACAGGTGTAAGAGTGGTGCACTGGCATGGAAGATGCTCTTTCTACGGTCTGCTGCTTGATTAAGAGCCTTGAGAAGCTTTGTAAGAATGACGGGTGCAACTATTCCAGAGCCGCGTATGTTTTCGATGATCCCTACCAGTACTGATTCGACGAGGGTACGACACTTCGGGAATATCAGCTGAGACATAGCTATCAGTTCAAAGGCGTTAAGACTGGAAAGTCCAGCCGTTATGGTGTCAGGGCTTCACTTACGGCTGTACTGCTTTTCTAAATACGCTACGGGTATCCGATCAAAAGAGTTGTTAAGACCGTGCTACAAGCAGGCAGGCTTGATATGCAAGAACCTTGATATGTCTGCCTGATATGTTGCCTTGTAGCGTGGTACTATGGCTTTGTCATCCATGTTTAAGCCTAAAATGCGCTGAATCTCTTCTAGTGTTGGACACAGTTCATTCTTACCAAAATGGAACACCATATGTGATGGGTTCCAACACTGGATAACAGCGTTCATGAGGCGCGGGTCCGGCTTAACCATGAATAGGTCTAAGATGGTCCTGATTTTGTAGTACTGAGCCCAAGCAAGACACTGACTCGGAGTGAAGGCCTCAATTACTTTCTGGAGGTTGTCGTCACATGCCATCTAAGATGTCAAATGCACGGACCGTGACGGTTGACCAATTGATTGAACAATCCCTAAAGGACTTGTCATCTACCTGGACAAGGATAGACTCTCTATGCGTGTACTGTGTATGCAGATGAGAAATGCAAAAATGATGATTGTATTTTTTGATTTTTCTAGATTTTGATTGGGTGTGACAAGACACATGTGATCCGATAGGGCAGACAGACAAAGATCCGACGAGCTTTACCCGGGTTATTGGAAACCGGGGGCCTATCAAGTCAAGGTTGGGGATAGGTCTTGTAAAGACCTATCTGTCTGGGATTTGAACCTCATATGCTATGTCGGGTGGAGGGTAGGATGTATTTTATTACAAGCACATACAAATTTGACGCATTACATGCCCCTGGGTAGGTGCTTATCAGGGTAAAATGTGCTCCAATAGTCAACCATGATTGAGGACAGGTATACTTTGCAAGCATGTTAGGGTTCAGGGTAACCCTCTCTGGGTGGGCTACTTGTAGACTATATCCTAGCCTAGGCTATATGTATGAATGCTGATTTGATGCAAGTGTGTTCCTAGCAGGATGGGGTCACTTAACACCATATATTTGACTCTCTGGTATAGAACATACCTGAAAATGGACGATTAGTGTAAGTGGGAGCGTTCAGAATACTTCCCTGAAGGTAATCACCCACCAGGTGTCATTTCACATACCTCCAAGACTTTTAAGCTTCTGACACTGAGAATGATTATCGACCAGCTGTAAGCATAATAAGCCTAATTATTGGGTTTGATAGGACATTTACACTACTATGTTATGCATGATATGCACAGTACACAATTAACCCAAAGAGATGAAATGATTAGTATTAAGTTAAATACCTAAGCACTTGAACACATTGATTTAGATTAGCTTAGACCTAGGTTCCGGGTTGAACCTTATATTGAATTCCTAGTAGAGCGCCAGAGCTGTGAGTGCGGGATTTCACTCATGGGTTTATGTTAGAGTCGCCACCTATTAATTCAGAAGGGATAAATCCCCAGGATGTGGATAAGGTTTTAGCCTGCGGTAGAGGTCAAGGTAAGAGGTTCGGTTAAGTCCGAGGAAGGTGTTAGGCACCCCGAGAGTTCCATTTTCAATGTTTCCCTACTTTTTAGGTGTAAGCCAATTAAAATCAAAGTTGTTTGTTCAACTGCCTAAGTGTTTAAGATAATACTAATCTAAGAAAGAAAAGCTAATTAGGGTCAAACCCGGGTTGAGTTGCCTACATACTCACAAGGTGAGATCAGACCGAGCGTAATTCTGGCACATGGGTCTATACCAAGGCTAAGGGATGTGTGTACGTGCACCAAGGGTGGCTAATGGACTAATTTGGTAGGCTAGGCTTTGGTTGACCGGGTTGGTCAAGTGCATGGTTTAAGTCCGGTAGGCTTAGGGTTAGTCTGATATACTAAGGATTAGTCCGATAGACTAGGAATTAGGTCTGGTAGGTCAAGGGGTAGGTCCTGTAGACTTGATTTAGGTCCAGTAAGCCATAATCGAAAATAACCAAGGTTAGGGTCGCTAACCGAGGTTAAGGGTAACAAGGTAAAGCTCGGTAGGCTGAGTTTGGGCCTGGTAGGCCAAAGGTGAGCCTGGTAAATTAAGAGATTAGGTCCGATAGGCCAAAATCGGGTTTAACCGAGGTTAGGATTGCTAAATGGGCAAAGTTAACCATGGTTAGGGTTGCTAACCATGGTAAAGAGGCTAAAGCAGAACATTTTGGTCATATAACAAGATTTTAAAATTTTTGATATTTTTCCAGATTTTTACCAAGGATTAAGGGTTGCTTAACCATGGTTAAAAGTTAACCAAGGTTGAGTTAGTCCTGGTTAAGAGTCCAGGCAGGTCAAGGTAGGCCCAGAGAGAATGACAGGGCCAAGAGTGGCCTCTTACCTGGTCTGGGTCCTGTGCAAAAAGCCCAAAAGACAAAAATCTATAATGACAGTAATGATATTACCGCCATTATAGAAGCAGTTTCAGGGGGTTTTGCAAGGTTTGGGGTTTGAGTTAGGGGTGAACCCCCAGGTCAGGGACCCATAGAGTTTGAAGAGGGAAGTACCAGGAAGGCCCTTTGCATTTGGTGGGCCCAGGGGGAGGTTTGGAGTGGGCTCCACAGTGTGCTGAATACCCTGTGGTTGGCATACTATAATGGCGGTAGATATTCTACTGCCATTATGCTAACTCCTGTTTCAGGTCATGTTAACCACGGTTAAGCAGCTGGGTTAGGCCTGGAAGGACCAGGATGGATATACTAGGGTCTTAGGAGACTAACTATGGCCCTAGATTAGACCAGGACTCCATGTAATAGTGCTGCAAAGGGAGAGGTTAAGAATGACGGTAATTATTCTACTGCTATTCCTGGATTTTTTCAGAAATGAAATTTTCCCACTAGGGGACTGCACCAGTGCACTCCAAGGGATCCCTCATGGCTTGAGGGATCCCCAGAAGCCTAAGGGGAATTCTGAAGGAAGGGGGGGCATTGATGCCAACCTCGAAGACCTCAAGGGATTCCCCTATGCCTATAGAGAAGGCAGGGGGTCGCTATCCTTGGCTGAACCACTTACAGTAGAAAAAAACAGAAATGAAGGACCCCCTGGAGTAGGACCAGGGGGTCTTACATGTTAAAGTGGCAGAATAAAAAAGAAAGCAAAAAAGGGGGGAGATTCTACCCCTGTTACGGCTTCTACAGTGGAAGGGAGGACTGTGCACGGTGGTGGCAAAAAGTGATGAAGGCTGGGTGGCCTAGGGGTGCTCTTGGGAGGCTAAGGGATTGTCTCATGGTGGAGGGCAGAGGCTAGAATGGACTGAGATAGGCTACCCGAAATCCTACAGAGGTTTTTGAGGATATTTTGGAATGCCTTGAACTAAGGATTTAGGGGAGTTTATATAAAGTTGAGGGACGCTTAGGGTAGTATAGGGATCGAAAATAGCACGCCAGACATAAGAGAGACGGAGAGGAGTGATCCAGGGGGGTGTCAGCTGCTACTAAACTACAAAACCAGAAATAGCGATAGAGTTTCTACCACCATTCCTGTTTAACTTAAAATGGGAATGGCGGTAGAAACTCTACCGCCATTTCCTGTTTCATGCTAAAACAGGTTGAACCCTCACACAATTGGCTTAAGTTACTGTTCATTTTGCTATTGTTGGTAATGGTGGTAAAGTTATTACCGCCATTATTGAATTTTCAAAATAAAGCAAGTGGGCCCCACTGCACTGGGTTCTGAAGGCTTATGGACCCCTGTTTGAGGTTTACTTAGGTTTAAGCCTAGGGTTTGACTGGGTTTGCTCAAGTTTGACCTAGGGCTTGCCTAGGGTTTAACTAAGGCTTGACTAGGGTTCACCTAGGGTTAGGCCTAGGGCTTGATCAGGGTTTGCCTAGGGTTTAGGGCTTGACTAGGGTTAGGCCTAGGGTTTGATCAGGATTTGCCTAGGGTTTAGGGCTTGACTGGGACTTGACTAGGGATAACCATGATTAAATATATTAACATGGTTAAAGCATGGTGTAAACATTGGGTTCTTACATCCCCCATATGGAGAATACCAGGTGAACTCTCAATATGACCATCTCTCTTTCTTTTCTTTCTTTTTGATGCTAAAACCTATATGAGGTATATCTTGTAACGCCTACATGGGATCTGGGAAACCCCATTGAATAAATACAAATACCTTATTCAATATCTATTCTTCTTTTAATCTTTCTTCTTAATTAGAGGTACTTCCCCAAATAAGGAAGGTAATTAACAGTCTGAATTTATTCAGATTGGAAGGATAGTCCCTCATAACAAACAATAAACTCCTTGCAACAATGGAGGAAATTTGAAAGCAAAGATAAATTTTACCGCTTCCAAATTAATGGCATGCCCGGTGGGGCTTTCTTCTCCTCTCATCTTTGAAGAAAGATAAAAAATAAGAACACTAAAAAAGAAAAGATGAATGATTCTTTTCTCTTTTTTCTTATTGTTGCTGACCAGGATCATCGAGACCATCTACATTCGTCGGGTCTATGTCCAGACCATCAACCGGCGAGTGTATGCACCCTGATCCGGATCCCGGTGACTCATGCACTCACCTGTGTCGAGGTAGCAGCAGCTCCAGCCTAGCAAGTCCGGGTAACTGGCTAGACCTCTGCAAAAAGGCCGCAGTCTCCAGACCAGGCCTTTGTTGAAGACACCCCAGTCCGCAGTAGAGGCAGAACCCACCCCATCAACTCAGAGGTGGAAAGGCATTCTACCGGCCTACATCAGGCTACCCGTCAACAGCAGGTTGCCAGCCCGTGGGCATCCCAGAGGATGTCAGCCAGCCCGCAGGCACCTCAGAAAAGAAGTGCCCATTGGCAGACATATCTTTCCGCGGATACCAAGGAGGGTGCATCCAATTGGGTGCACACAAGGCAAAGTGGCTCAGCAACTTTGCAACAGGTCAGCCCAAAAGGTAGACCTATGTCACTGGAAACCCTAAAAGGGGATTCCAAATCTGTTAACCCTTCGGGGTTAACTAATGGAGTAAGCTCATTTCGCCCAAAACCATAAGCTAGCCAAGGTCTAAACAGTAAAAGCCCTATGGGTTGATCCTAAAACAGACTGTTGATGTCCCCAGCCTAAGTCGGTTGTTGGGACTCACCCTTCAAAATTTTATCAACAGAAGGGAGATGCTACCCAAATTATCTCAAGGAAAAAGAACAAGGCCACTAACCTAAAAGACTTTACAAAAACTTCCTCATCAAAATTGCAGGGAACTATCCCGCGGACTAGATCCCCGGATCAGAAGATTGGTCCACAAGATAATCTTGCAAACAGAAGAAGAAGTGGCCAAGGCCACTCAGCGGGCAAGGGGCAACGCCTATCCGCAGACACTAATCAGGGTCCATGGACCCAAAGCCCAGCCAGACCCAAGGGTCCAGCCCAGGCTTACCCCACAGGCAGAGTTCCAAACAACTCCGAGAATAGGTCTAGAAGTAGACTTGAGTCCGCGGACAAAAGAGTCCACTGACAAGCCACTCTTAACAAAAGGATAGACCTATGGACAGATTCAACACCATTCACAGATAGTTCCTCTTCAAAGAAAGAGAAAAGTTGGTAGTTGAAGTCCAACAGGAACAGAGTCCCCCTAGGACAGAACTCAACTCCTGATGACATCGATGTTATCAAATCAAGAAGTGAAGGTGCGAACTTACAGGTTTCTTCAAACTATGCAAGGCGCATTAAAAGTCGTGATCAAAGTCACCCGATTGTAAATGCAAACACAAACCTGGACTCAGCCCTAGCAGACAAGAACTTGTTGTTAGGCTAGGTCCAAATGCATTCTGAGACGTTAATCCAGCGACCTTTGCAGCAATTACGACAACTGTTCGTCATCAACGGCCTTCGTCCAGAGATGTCAGCCCATTCTGGAGCCGAACAAATGCGAAACCAGAAAGAAGAACCAGAGCACCGTATGACTCTCGGGTCAAAGTGTTGAATATAAGTTCTTCTCCCTTTGAAATGCCAAGGAAGAAAATTCCTGAGGAAATCCTCCAGCTAAGAAACCGGAAATACCCCTCGGCTCCACCAAGGAGGGCATATAATTATCGGCTAAAGCCAAGAAGGCCTAGAAATCAAAGGCCATCTCATACTCATCGTGTTTGGGAGGAACTAAGGATCAGAACATCGTACCCCCATTATGAAAAGGTGTCCGTAAATGTGGTTGGTACAAGGAACAACCCCAATCCACAGCAGTTTACAACTCTGTTGTTCCAAGGAACCAGTACACTACTCGAGCAAAATATTTGGAAAGGCAACATTCTCAGAACTTAGCCGCTACCATATTAGCTGCTTTAGACAAAGCAGAATCTTCTAGAGCTGTTGAAATAATAGCTCCCTGTCAAACAATTCCAAGGAGGAGAAGTCGTAGGAATAAGGCCAAAGGCAAAGAAATAGCCCAAGACCTAGTTCAATCAGCTCTAGAGCCTGATGCCAGTGGATACCGAGAGGGATCAGAGCAAGAAGGGACCCCAATAGCCTCTCCAAGAGAATTAAGAAGAATCATTCCAACCGAAGGTTATGACTTTGACGAACCAGTGGTCCAATTAGTAATGCCAGAAGCAGTGTCAGAAATACCTTAAATGGTTTTCAACGCGCCTAACCTTCTATACGGGATGCCTAGCACTTACTTTACGGAAGAAGAATTCCCCAGTCTGTTCCAGCTACAAGGACCAGTGTCAGAACGACTAGTGTCGGTTATGATGATAAATTTGGATGGGAACGCAGATCAAGGGAATAACCCTTCAGCTTTGACACCTCCACCATCAAATGATCAAACAGTAGCCTTACAGGCTCAACTCCGATACAAGGATGATGAGATCACGGCTATGATGTCTCAAATGTAAGAGTTGGCTACTCAATTATCAGCTCTCAAATCTGCATCAGCACTTGGACCCCATTTCCCATACCAAGGAGATAGCAGCAATTAAAGCACAACCCCTGCACCTCCAAATCATCCAAAGGTGCCGGGAATAGGTCCCATTCCAAATCAAGCCACCCTCATAGGAGGAATTTCACCGTCTCTTCTTGCTGCAATCGAAGAGACTATTCACAATCAAATGTGGTAGGCTAAAGAAAAAGAAGAGGATGTTCGGATGATAGTGAAGCCCTATCCAGCTATCATGGATGCAGTTCCATTCCTGTTAGGCTTTGTTCAACTAACATTCAAAATGTTTGATGGTACCGGAGATCCGAGACAATATTTGTCTCATTTCCTCTCAAAGTGTGGATTAGCATCCAAGACCGGAGCTCTCTGTCTCCAACTCTTCGTGCAATCTCTATAAGGTGCAACTTTCACCTGGTATGCCAACCTTACTGAGGCTTCGATCCCTGATTGGAGCATGATGGTGAATAAATTTAGCAAGCAATTCTACAATACTCAAAGAAAAGTGGGTGTTCTGTAATTGATTGAAACCAGACAGAGAGACAATGAGTCTGTAACATAATTCATTGAAAGATGGAGAGCTCTAATCTTCTCTTGTCCTTAAAAGTTCACTCAACTGGAACTGATCCGAATGTGCCTCAACAATTTCAGGCATGATCTGTCAATCACCCTCATGGCTCAAACCTTTACTGATTTCGAAGATCTGTTCACAAAAGCACACGACATGGAGAGCCACATAGGAAAAAGAAGGCGAGATAAAGGTACTAATCGCCTTGAATCCTCAACGGCCGCAGTAGTTGAAATAAAAAAGGCTATGCAACCAACACCAAGTGCCGGTAGACCAATCGGTTGATCAAACAATGGTAAAGCACTAGTCAAGATTGGTACTAAGCACGATCCACTGATGCTAAGAAGAAAAAGCAGTTAGCCCAAAACACCGATGCTAAAACGCAAGCTCAGGCTACAAGACAGGCTCAATCCTGAAGAAAAGAAGGGAAGCGCATAGCCAAAGCCGAAAAGAAGAAGAAAATGAAAAGGACAAGGAAAGCCAAGAAAAATGGTCCCGCCTAAGATACTATTCTGGAACAAAAGCCATTAATGATAATCACCTTGATGGACTTCATCCCTTTGGGATTCTGTTCCGACTGTGACTAGCCTTCAGTCAACAGACTCGGGAGATGAATACAATATCTTCTCTTGCTATGTCATCAATACGGTCCCAAACGAAGACCCTTCATGGTTGAATATGCCAAGACAAGTGGTAGCCTGTAGTTCAGAAAGGCATCAGGCATTTCAGAATTGGCTAGATCAATCTGAAGATATCGAACTCCCAGAAAGGAGACCATCCACACCAGGACTGACACCTACAGGACTTTCAGATCTTTCTGAAGGATTTTTATTTAAAGGAGAACGAGAGACAGATGATGAATAAGTGCAGTCTGATTCCCCTCAAGAAAAGCTAAATACACCGGAGGCTCCAAATCAAAACCATTATCAGATATGACGATCAGTGCAAACATCAACTCAACCCGAGAATCAAGATTCACCTGCTGCAATAGGTTTGAATAAGGACCTTCCAACAGAAGAAGTAGTCCTAAACTCAGGGCCAACTGACAGTTCATTGATATCTGAACAAATCTCAGCCCAGTCTAGAAGTCTAACAGGGCAATGTGAAAGAAGAAATCGGTCATGCTTTCAAAACAAGAAAAAGAAGCTGGACTTCAGTTCCGTGAACATGTTCCAACTCCTGGAAGGAGAATTGTCTGAAATAATAGATTAGACGATTGCCAAAGTCTATCAACTCAACCTCTGGTCAGGTAGAAAGCTACAACCGAGGTTTATACCAGTTTAACATGAAAATCGGATTAGAGCTCAACCAGTTGGCCCAAAAAATTTCCGGTAATGAGAGGGTCAAGTACGATATTCTGGCCCATCTGAAGAAAATTTCTTCCTTGTTAAGCGTCTATGATGCTCTCAAGATGTCCCCTGAATTAAGAAGATCTCTCATATATGCCCTCTCCAATCCGGAAGACTTCTCTGAAAAAGTTACAAGTCAGCCGCCGTAGTCTCCTGAAACAGGGACTTCCTGTCTCTTCACAATCACTTTTGATGATGAAGACATGCGAGCTGAGACTCTCCAACACAATCGGCCACTATTCATCTCAGGTCTAGTTAATGGAACTAGCATATCCCAAGTAATGATTAATGGAGGTTCAGCCATCAACATCCTCCCAAGAAGGATGTTGTCCAAGCTTGGCGTACAAATAAGTTGGCTTCATGAAAGCAACCTGATCATCCAAGACTTCAACAAAAATTAGCAGAAGTCCATGGGCATGATCAACCTCAAAATTAGGTTCGGGGACATTGCTAAAACCACAACGTTTCTGGTGATCGATTTTGTTAACATTTTTGGTGATCGATGTTGATACATCGTACAACGCCTTGTTAGGGCGTCAATGGATGCATAACCATCTAGTTGTGTCATCCACCTATCACCAATGCCTCAAACACCTTCAAAGGAATAAGCAAGCAAGGATCAATGTTGATGATGATCCGTTTAATGATGCAGATGCCTACTATGCAAATGTGCATTTCTATGTCAAGAGTGCTTAAAGAAGCATTCAACAGAAGCCCAGAGGGGGAAAAGTTAAAAGTGGCCTGAAGAGCAATCATGGACCTGCCTAAACTGCAGTTCTGAAAATGGTGTTCAAATATATCTCAAAGTCCTAAAGAAAAGAAGGACAACAACTCTGACTTTGGTCGAATCTAGTCCCTTCAAGCTCTGAAAGGTGATCATCTAGTCCCTTTATAGAGGATGGACTGTACAATGGTGGAAACTACCTCTAATCTTACTGTCTCGGTCAAGAAAAGAGGACAGAAGCCGATACTCTTCAACTCCTTAGGTGCATATGATAGGATAAACTCCTCATGGACTGATGAAAAGAGCAGGGTTGCCAATCCTTTCATAAAGAAAATCATCTTTGGTAAGACAACTACCAAAGTCCTCAAATGCCAAGGGTTTGATCTCGAAGAAGGAGAGCAAGTCAAAGGAACTCTCCTATCGGCTTACGAATCCTTGCTCAAAATGGAGCAACATAAAGTCCTGGATACTGGTAACTATGTTGATATAAATACGCCAGGAATGAGGTATAATCCTCCAGTCTTTGTATTTTGAGGAAATCATAACCAGACCGTAAATATGGTTATGGTCAGGGAGGAGTCCATGTTAGAAGAAGTCTCCATGAAATGGATTCTAGAAGAAGCGAAGTCCCTACAAGCATCCCATGGGTTGAGGCGGCGCATCAAGATATGATTGATGGCCTGGCTAAGGTCAGTCTCAATGCATGGCAAAAATAACTGACAGTGGAAGTCATTCCCAGTGTCACTATTCCATCCAGAGGAACATGGGAAAGACCCATTTTTTTTTATTCCGCAAGGCAAGTAGACAAAGCTACCTCCCGGAACAACAAAAGTGACAGAAGAGTGAACCCTTATCAAAGGAAGTCAGTGTTTAATCTAGCAATCAAGAAAATTATTGAGAAACATGGATTTAATACCGAAGAAAAAGTGCAAGCTGAGCACGAAATTATGCCAGAATTCAGGACTTCGGCTACCTATAAGCAGGTTGGCTCTAACATGGGAAAATCTGAGTTAGGAAGTTCTGATCCTTCATCAAATGAAGATCTAGTCTGGACCAAAAATACTATCACGGTAGATGAAGACTCCTCTTCAGGAGAAGAAATGATCATGGAAGAACCACCAGAAGAAACGGAAGTCCGTCCGGCTCCTCCACAATTTGAAGCAGGAGGTCAAGCAACAGTTAATGATCTTCTCGAAGTTAACCTTGGCTCAAAACAAGACCTGAGGCCAACATTCGTCAGTGCTTCCCTCTCTGAAATAGAAAAAGAGGAATATCTTTGTCACCTAAAAGAGTACAAGGATGTCTTTGCCTGAAACTATATAGAAATATTTGGCTTAGATCCAAAAATTGCAGTCCATCATCTCACAACTTGAAAAGATGTCAAGCCAATCAAGCAGGCACAAAGACGAGATTGTCTAGAACTGGTCGCTCAAATTGAAGCCGAGGTAGATAAACTCCTCAAAACTGGGTTCATAAGAGAGGTTCAATACCCTATTTGGCTTGCCAACGCTGTTCCTGTAAAAAAGAAGAATGGACAGATCCGGATTTGTATAGACTTCCGAGATTTGAATGAAGCCGGTCCCGAAGATGACTTCCCTTTACCCATCACAGAAATGATGGTCAATGCCAGAACCGGCTTCGAAGCCCTGTCCTTCATGGATGGATATTCCAGCTACAATCAAATCAATATGGCTCCAGAAGATGAAGAACTGACAGCCTTCCGCACCCTTAAGCGAGTGTTCTACTACAAAGTTATGTCATTCGGCCTCAAAAATGCTGGAACAACCTATCAAAGGGCCATCACTATCATATTTGGGGATATTCTCCATGACAAAGTCGAGTGCTATGTCGATGACTTGGTTGTCAAAACAAGGCAACGAAGCAATCATCTGGATGATCTTCACAAAATCTTCGATAAATTGTGGCATCACTAGCTCAAGATGAACCCTCTAAAATGCGCGTTCGGAGTGGCATTTGGGAAATTTTTAGGCTTTGTAGTACGCCACAGAGGAATCGAGATTGACCCTACTAAGATAAAGGCTATTCGCGAAATGCCCCTCCAAGAAATCTTTACAAGTTGAAAGGACATCAGGGTCGACTCGCTTATATCCGGAGATTTATCTCAAATTTGACTGGTAGGTGCCAATCATTTTCCTGGCTGATGAAGAAGGGAACACCATTACAATGAGATCAAGCTTGTCAAGATGCTCTCGATAGCATCAAAACCTATCTCACCAACCCACCAGTCCTCTTGAGTCCTATTAGAGGAAAACTATTTATCCTCCATATAGCAACGCTCGAAGGATCTCTCGAAGCTCTCCTTGCTCAGCATAACGACCAAGGAAAGGAAAATGCCCTGTACTATCTAAGCAGGACTCTGGTTAGAGCAGAATATAGATATACGCCAATAGAAATAGTCTGTTTGGCCCTCATCATTGCTCTGAAGAAATTAAGGCATTATATGCTCGACCATTCGGTGAAACTGATATCCAGAGCCGATCCTCTCAAATACATAATGTCCTGCCCCACTCTTTTAGGCAGAATGGAAAAATGGGTGGTACTCTTGTCTGAATTTGAAATCGAATTCGTGCCCCAAAAGGCAATGAAAGGGCAAGCCCTTGCTGACTTCCTTGCAGCGCATCCGGTTTCTGTGGACTCGCCATTGGTCACAAACCTTCTTGATGAAGAAGTTATGCAGGTACGGGTCAAACAAGGCTGGAAGATGTACTTTGATGGAGCTTTAAGAAGCCCTGATGGAATCAAATGCATCATCCTGAAGGAAAACAAGTCAGGTGTTGGTATTGTCTTTGTCACACCAAACAATGCAATACTACCCTATTCCTTCGCCCTAACAGAAGGATGTTCAAATAATGAAGCTAAATATGAAGCCATGATAGCAGGTCTTGAATTGGCTCTTGAGATCCCGGTGGATGAACTAACCATCTATGGAGATTCAGAATTCGTCATTAAACAAGTTCGATGTGAATATGTCATGCGAAGAGTCAGCCTCCTTCCCTATCAGAAGAGAGTGGACCAGCTATTTGCTCAAATTCCAAGAAGCAACCTCTTCCAAGTTCGTAGAGGACTCTACGATCAAGCCGACACACTGGCCGATCTTGCAATATCTCTAACTCTGCCAACAGACAGGGTGCTGACTATCATAGTTGGGGAAAGAAGAATTCTTAAACCCCTTTCGGAGATAGACCTCCTGGAAACAGTTTGTTCTGTGACAATCAAAGAAAAAGACAAAGATTGATGAAAGCTCTTCATCGATTACCTCCAACATGGTCAACTGTCTTGATACCGTGCTAAACGCGGTGAAGTCCGTCGACGGGTCACAAAATTTGTGATGTTGGAAGAAACTTTATATAAAAGATCCCTGGATGGTATCTTAATGAGGTGCCTCTCAGGAAATGAAATAGATCAAGCCATGGAAGAAACTCATGTTGGGATCTGCGATGCCCACCAAGTTGGGCCCAAGCTACAAATAGAGCTGAAAAGATTAGGCTATTACTGGCCTACGATGATCACTAAATGTCTCAACTATGCAAGAAAATACAAAGTTTGTCAGCTCCATGCTAATTTCATACATCGGGCTCCCGAGCCTCTTCACATGACAACATGTTCATGGCCCTTCGTGGTATGGGGAATAGATGTCATAGGACCGTTCACCCCACCTTCATCTACTGGGCATCAATACATCCTAGCTGCGACAAAATACTTCTTGAAATGAGCCAAAGTCGTCGCTCTCAAAGAGGTCAAACACCACTCAGTGGTAGACTTCATCTGGACCAACATCATATATCGGCTCGGGATTCCAGAAAGCATCATAACGGATAACGGGCAACCTTTTCGAAGTACCCTATACACAAGTTTTATGCCTAATTTGGTATCCGAGAGAACCATTCCACCCAGTATTGCAGCCGCGAATGGTCTTGCCGAAGCCTTCAACAAGGCTTTATGCAAAATCCTCAATAAAGTTGTGGATAAAAGAAAACAGGACTGGCACGAACGCCTATCCGAAGCCCTATGGGCATACAGAACTACTCATCGGACTCTGACACAGGCCATGCCTTATTCCCTGGTCTTCGGTGGTGAAGCAGTTCTTCTTCTTGAAATTCAAATTCCCTCCTTACGGGTGGCATTTCAGCAGTTTATATCACAAAAAAAGACTCAGCTAAAGTTCACCTTGCAGAGCTCGAAACTCTTGATGAACGTCGTCTCCGATCATCATAACTCGTCGAACCAAGGGGAAGCTCGAACCAAAATGGGAAGGGTATATTCTAACAGAGCGTACCTGCTGACCTCAATGGACGGAGAGCAAATTATTCCTCCAACTAATGCAAGATTCCTCAAGTGATACTACTCCTAGGAATCGAAACGCTCGCTAGACCAAAACTTTAAAAGACGATCTAGGTAAAATTTAGAGCACAAAATGACTCGTTAAGTTGAAAACCCCAAGTGAAGGCTTAGGCAAAAATTAGAATCATGCTCGTTAAGTTGAAAACCCCAAAGGACGGCTTAGGCAAAAATTAGAGCGACAATGACTCAATAAGTTCAAAACCCTAAAGGGCAACTTAGACAAAAAAATTGAGTCACAATAAAATGTCTGCAAGACCAAAACTTCAAGAAGAAGGTCTAGCCAAAAATTAGGGTAACAAATAGCTCGCTAGACTAACGCTCCAAG
This sequence comes from Tetracentron sinense, assembly GCA_015143295.1. Classification (NCBI taxonomy): domain Eukaryota; kingdom Viridiplantae; phylum Streptophyta; class Magnoliopsida; order Trochodendrales; family Trochodendraceae; genus Tetracentron; species Tetracentron sinense. The sequence goes on along the minus strand of CM026563.1, from coordinate 20,483,819 downwards.
AGACAGTCTAGGCAAAAATTAGAGCAATTTGACAGGCTCCTGAATACGAGCTCAAAAAGTTCACGGTGCTTCAAAAGTCTCCAGAATACCAAACTAAAGTCCAAACCCTCCTAGGTATGAACGGAAAATGTCTATTCGCTATCAAAATACGAATCAAAGCTTCAAAAGCCTCCCAAATACAAGGCTGAAGTCTAAACCCTCCTAGGTACGAACGGAAACTGCATATTCGCTATCAAATTGCGAATCAAAACTTCAAAAGCCCCCCAAATACAAGGCCAAAGTCTAAACCTTCCTAGGTATGAATGGAAACTACCTATTCACTCCCAAAATGCGAATCTAAACGACCCTTCTGAACTACGTTTGACTTGATCCTATTATGGGTACGTAGGCAGCCTGAGAAAATTAACTTGGGTTCAGTCAGTTCTTCTAAAATAACACTATCCCCCTGGGATATAAAATCATTGTTATTGCCCTCAATATGTGTGAAACATAGAAAACTGTTATCTGAAGCACGAAAAAGAAACCACAATCTTAAGAAAGGACTTCTCACCATCAGAAGCACATTTGTTGATTACAATGGATAGATAACGGAGTATCTCCCCCGACCAATGTAAGATTCTCAAAGCCGGCTAGACCAAAATCTTAAAAGATGGTCTAGGCAAAAATTAGGGCACCAAAATACCCGCTAAGTTGAAAATCCGAAAGGATGGCTTAGGCAAAAGTTAGGGTAACATGGCTCACTAAGTTGAAAATTCGAAAGGATGACTTAGATAAAAAAAATTGAGTCAAAACCAAAAGCCTGCTAGACCAAAACTTCAAGAAGAAGGTTTAGGCAAAAATTAGGGCAATAAAAAGGCTCACTAAACTAACACTCCAAGTGTTAGTTTAGGCAAAAATTAGAACAATTTGACAGACTCTTGAATACGAGCTAAAAAGATTGATCATTTCTCAAAGGCTTGCCCCTAAATTACAACTCTAAAACCTTCCTAGGTACAAACAGAAACTACCTACTTTTTCTCAAATTACAAATTCAAACCTTCCTAGATATGAACATAAACTATCTACTCGTAAATTACGAGTCTAAAATCGCCCTTATTTGAAACTACGTTTGGCTTAATCCTATCATGGGTACATAGGCAGCCTAAAAATGGGTTCAGCATGTTCTTTTGAAGGAACATCAATTCTTCAAGATACAAAGGGGAAGTCATCATATAAAAAGGAAGAGGAGTACAAGACGAAAAATAAAATAAAGTCTTTTATTCATGGATAAAAAAATGAGGGAACTCCACATAAATCAGAGAACTCACTCAAGTTAAACAAGTAATATCTTGAAAATATGTTATCAGCTCCAACAAGTTACTGAGTTAAACAAGCAGTATCTTGAGAATATATTGTCAACTCCAACAAGCTACTGGATCTGACAAATATGGCCTTGAATATAAGGTCGGAGGTCCGAACGCCATATTGATGGATGCTATTTAGAATAGAATTCCTCTCACATCCGACTTCTTCACCATCATCTTTGGTGCTGATCTATCTCCAAGGGAGGATTCTAGCCCATCAATAGCAGCAGAGGTGCCGTTTGGAAGTAGAGCCAGGAATTGTCTCTCAGTGTTATCAACCGCGGCAAGCTGCAAAGCTAAATAAGTAATACCTTGAAAAGCAGGCCCCTCGACATCAGTGAAGTGGTTGTTCAGCAGCATCAAGCAACCCAGGCTAGCTTCATCAAGATCGATGGATAGAATACAACGTATTCTCTTCAGCGCATGCTAAAGCTCACCATCAAGAACATCTGAACTTTTAAGAAGTTCCAAGATATCGAGTTTGTTCTTATGGCATTCTATCATTAAACTAATGATAATGTTGTAAGGAGATATTAAAGCATTGTTCGCTGCTATCTGCTTTGCCAAGTCACACATCTCAACAATTTCAGTCTTATCAATGATAAGGCTCCTTGTAGTCTTCAGATAGCAAATGAAGACAAATTTGGATTCATCGATCTTCAATTGATCAAGGACATTCCATCCCCAAGTATGTCGTGATGAAAGGTTCATTCTGCAAAAGAAAAACAAAGAAAGCATGAAGTCAGTAAGGATGCATATATCATTTATTGATAAAAAAAACATCATTATATTTTGTGGACAAACCTTTTGGACTTAACCAAATATTGGAAAAGTCTACGTCCGCAGACAAACTTTTGGACTTGAACAAATTTGGAAAAGTCTAAAGTCTGGGGACAAACTTTTGGACTTAAACAAATTTAGAAAAGTTTAAGTCCACAGATAAAATGCCTGAGGGCAAATAATTAATGCCCGCATGTATGATACCCGCAAACATTAAATTAAAATCTGCGGACAAAAGTCCGTGGATAGGATCAGTCCGCAAACAAGTCTGCGAACAGAAGGTTATCTTTTAGATGACCTTTCAGGTTTTCCTCATTGGAAAACCTTAGAATTTCGGTAAATGTCACCGGAAAACTGATCAGAATGTCCATAGAGACATTCCGAAGCTTTTGGATAAGGAAAATCCTCATACCATTCTTCTAAAAAAGCCAAGAAACCCAAGGAGTTTCTTCTCTGAAAAAGGAGTTCGAACATACCTTAAAAATGGATGATCAAATTAGAGAAGAAAGAGAATTATTCTCTGAGAAGTAAAAGAACTCTAGAAGAAAATAACCAGAGTTCTGGAGAAGGAGAAGGCGAAATGCCTTCTCCAAAGGCTAAGGGTCCTTTATATAGATGACCCGTTGTTGGATCCAAGCCATCCATTTCTGGCTGGAATTTCTCCAGCCACTCTTGCGTAAACTGTTGGAGTCCCTCATTATGGGGACTCCTCGAAACCAGGAGGGTTTCTCGAAACCCACTACTATGTAGTGGGCTGTCCGCTAAGGTACAGCCCATAGAGTAGGGAGACAATAAGCCTCCCCATGCTCACTACCATATGGCAGGATTTAAATGGCTGGACCATTCTCAGTCGTTCAGATCCTGAGGGGCATTTATGGACAGTGAAATCTCACCGCCCGCAAGGCGGGTGTATGGTGCACCTGCTCACACAGGATCACCATCCATTGAATGGGCGGTTAGGCTTCGCGTATGCCAAAGGCACGAGCACCAGCTGGCCAAGGGTTTGCTTACCACCAGCCCACCTAGCATTAAATGCTAGCAACAGGGCATTAATGCCCCGCAGACATCTTTTGTGTCAGTCCTCAGGGAACTGACACGTGGATAGGGTTTGCTCCCGTGGATAGACCCTCCAAGTTTGGGGATAGACTCTACGAGTCCATCCGCGGGCCAGTCAATGACTAGCCCTAGTTCATGACTATAAAAGGCCATGGACCTAACCTAGACTAAGGGTTGGACCCATAGTCCTACCCTGTATTGGTCCGCGGACTGACTAAGGTCAGACACTGGTCTGCAGTCCAAATATACTTGGACTTGACCTAGACCGCGGGTGAGACCATGGGTCTCAACTTTTTAATTACGGACTAACCAAGGTCATTCCTTTCCCAGATGAAATTCATTATCTGACCGCCATGTGGCGGAGAATCCTTAATAAAAAGGACTCTCTGCCAGCTTTGGGGGACCCAAGATAGAGATCTTCTCTCTTTCTCTAATGAGAAAATGCCCTATGGCACCTTATCCAAAAGGGGAAGTTATCTCTTCCCTTTTCTGGAAAGATAAGAATCTTTTCCCTTTTGGGGAAAAAGTTGGATCCTTCCAGGTTTCCCAGAAAAGGAAACTAATTTAGAGTCCTTCAAAAAGGATTCTCATCCGTGTGATTTCTCTAAGATAAGAGAAACCAGCTATCTTGGATAGATGGCCATCTCTAAGGAGAGTTAGGCTCTTTTAATTTCCTAAAAAAGAGTAAGTCATAGGGGAGTCCAAAGAGGACTCTCTAAAAGATATAAGAGATGGAATTTCTCACAAGAAACTCCAGAGAGAAGAATAAGAAAAAACTCATGTACATAGGAAAGAAGGAACAAAAAAAGCTTTCTTTTTTACAGAAACAACAACAACTAAAGAGGAAGAAGAAGGATCTCTCCCATATGTAGAATACAAGGTGAACCCTCAATATGGCCACCTCTTTTTCTTTTCTTTCTTTTTGATCCTAAAACCTCTATGAGGTATCTTGTAACGCCTACATGGGATTTGGGCAACCTCATTGGATAAATACAAATACTTTATTAAATATCTGTTTTTTTTTTAATCTTTCTTCTTAATCAGAGGTATTTCCTCAAATAGGGAAGGTAATTAACAGTCTGAGTTTACTCAGATTGGAAGGATAGTCCCCCACAACAAATAATAAACTTCATATAACAATGGAGAAAATTTGAAAGCAAAGATAAATTTTACCACTTACAATTACTAAGCCAACTAGCATGATGTACTAGCATTTTGAAGATCAACTCCTATTTTGAAGAAACCCTTGAGTAGAAAACTCAAGCTTGAGGAAGGAGACACTACCTTGAGGAGGAAGATTCTTGCTTGATGGGGATGATCCAAGCTTGATTTGAGCTCCTCCTTTCTTCAATCCAAATTCCCTTTTTGAAATTCCCAACTCTTCTCCCTTCTCTTCTAAAAACTCCCTTTAGGTTTAGGTTAGCCCAAAAACCCCAAAATGCCCCTATTTATAGGGCAAGGAGTGAAAACCCCAATTTCTGAAATTCGGCAACCGCGTGTGATTGATCACACACCACTTGCGATCGATCGTAGCTTACAGTGCAATATATCGCACCTGGAGCTGATCTGTCGCACATGAACCCGAACCTTTCTGTCAATTTTTTTCCACTGACTGCGATCAATCGCACACCACCTGCGATCGATCGCACATCCCATTTTTCTCTTTGTAACCCCCTTAGACATTTCGGAGTGTTTTCAACCTTGTTTTCATCCTCCTTAGGAACTAACCCCCTCCATATAACACACCTAGTTTATTACTAACCATTTCCTCATAAATTACAAGTTCAAAATACGTGGAAGGCCTTTTTGTCATGAACTATATTTTATCAATTGTGTACAAAAGTTCCGGGGTTCTACATCCTCCCCTCCTTACAGAAATTTCGCCCCCGAAATTAAGACGATACGAGAAAACCACAACACATCAACCACCAAGGAAAATAAGCAAACAAATGTGGATATTTTTCTTTCACTTCAGCATCACGTTCCCATGTAGCCTCTTCTGCAGAACGGTGCTACCATCTCACTAGGACCAATGGAATGGTCTTGTTGGGCAAGGCTTGATCTCGCCTGTCTAAAACTTGAACTGGTTGCTCCACCAGCATGAGATCCTCCCGAATCTCTAACGGATCAAGCTCGATGACATGGGATGGATTCGGGTGGAGCATGGAAATGTGAAATATATTATGGACCGCTGCCATATGAGTGGGTAAGCCAACCCGGTAAGCAACTTCACCTACTCTGGTGATGATCTCGAACAGACCCACATACCTAGGGCTGAGCTTGACCCTCTTACCGAACCTTATGATTCCCTGGCTTAGAGAAACTGTTACAAAGACTTGATCCCCAACCTGGAATTCCAAGTCCCTGCGGCGAGTGTTCACATAACTCTTCTGCCGGTCCTGGGCAGAATTCAACCTTTCCCTGATGATCTTGACCCTATCCAAAATCTGCTCAATCAACTCAGGGCCTAACACCTTCCTCTCGCCACCTTCATCCCAGTATAGAGAAGATCTGCAACTTCTCTCATATAAGGCCTCGAAAAGTATCATCTAAATGCTCACCTGATAGTTGTTGTTGTAGGCGAACTCAACCAATTGCAAGTGATCTTCCCAACTACCCTTGAAGTCTAGTATGCAAGCTCGGAGCATATCCTCTATCACTTGATTTAACCTCTCGGTTTACCCATCAGTCTGTGGATGAAAGGTCGTGCTGAAGTCCAAATGGGAACCCATAGCACTCTGGAAGCTCTTCCATAATCTGGAAGTGAATATAGGATTTCGGTCTGAAACAATGCTCACTGGCACTCCGTGCAACCGAACTACTTCCTTGATGTACAACCAACTATCTGGTTTGAGTTGAATGTAGTTCGATAGGAAAGGAAATGGGCAGACTTTGTTAAACGATCAACCACGACCCAAATAACATCGGAGTTCCTAGCCGTCTGTGGCAACCCCACAATGAAGTCAATAGAAATGTTCTCCCATTTCCACTCAGGAATAGGGAGGGGCTGCAATAGACCTGCTGGCCTCATATGCTCGGCCTTGACCTGCTGGCACACTAAGCACCGAGATACATACTTCACCACTTCCCTCTTCATATTCCGCCATCAGAAATGTTTCTTGAGGTTCCAATACATCTTTGTACCCCCAGGGTGTACTGTATACTTAGACCGATGAACTTCATCTAAGATTTCTCATCTAAGCTCCTCATTGGCTGGAACACATATCCTTCCCTTGAATGTGATAGTCCCATCACCCTTCAAGGCGAAATCCTTGCTACCACTACTAATTGACTTGTCTCGGTAAGGCAGCAACTCGGTATCCGACCCTTGTAAGTCTAGGATCCGGACTAAGATGTAAGGTCGAATGGTGATATTAGCTATCACTGGCCCATAGGTAGATAGGCTGAAACCGATGTTGAGGTTAGATGCATCCTCCAACAACTTCCACTCTTACACCATCATGTGAGCCAAGAGTCCAGTAGGCTTTCTGCTAAGAGCATCTTCCACCATGTTTGCCTTACCTGGATGGTATTGAATGAAGCATTCACAGTCCTTTAAGAACTCCATCCATTACCGTTGCCTCAAGTTCAACTCTTTCTGGGAAAACAGGTACTTCAGACTTTTGTGATCTGTGAACACATCAAATTGTTTCCCATAAAGATAGTGTCACCAAATCTTCAATGCAAACACTATTGTGGCCAACTCCAAGTCATGCGTAGGATAGTTCTTTTCATGATCTTTCAATTGCCTTGAAGCATAGGTAATTACATTCTTACGCTGTATTAGAACACATCCTAGCCCAACGTGCGAGGCATCACTATATACCATAAAACCACCACTCCCTGATGGCACAATAAGAACGGGAGCCATAGTTAGCTGCTTCTTCAACTCCACGAAGCTATTCTTGCACTTATCGCTCCAAACAAACTTGACATTCTTTCGAGTAAGATACGTGAGCAGTACCACTAGACTGGAGAATCCCTTTATAAATCTCCGATAGTAGCCTGCCAAACCGAGGAAGCTTCATATCTCTGTAACACTCCTGGGTCTTTCCCACTGCATCACTGCCTCTATGTTTGCTGAATCAATCGAAATACCCTTCATGGATACTATATGGCCAAGGAACACCACTTTCTCCAACCAGAATTTGCACTTACTCAACTTGGCATACAGTCTATGCTCTCGAAGCGTCTCAACAAGGAACTCGTAGTGCTCGTACCGAGTTGGTCAAACAAGTCGTCTATCCAAGGCAAAAGATAATGGTTTTTGATCATGACCTTGTTCAACTGCCTATAGTCGATGCACATCCTTATTGACCCATCCTTCTTCTTCATGAAGAGTACCGGAGCTCCCCATGGTGACACACTTGGTCGGATGAAACCAAGTTATTGCAACTCTTAAATTTGCTCTTTCAATTCCTTACGCTCTATTGGGGTCATCCTATACGGCGCCCTTATAATCAGAGCTATGCCGGGAGCAAGCTCTATCGCGAACTCAATTTCCCGATCTGGAGGCAATCCAGGCAAATCCTCAGGAAATACATCCAAGAACTCGCTCGTAACCGGAATGGCTGAAGAGTTTTGTGCCTCTGGGTTCTCTAACTTAGAGTTGCGAAGCGAGCAATATATCTTCGTTGTAGCCCTTAGAACTATGAAACAAGCAATATCTCTTCCTTGTAGCCCTCAAAAGTGAAACGACTTAACTCATTCCGGCCTAAAATTCACCATCTTTTCAAAACATGCCACATATCCGTGGTGAGTCGATAGCCAATCCATCCCGAGAATGACATCAAAGTCTAAGTCTTGGAACTCTAGGATGATCAAGTTGGACAACAAATCATTTTGCCCCAATTGAACCACATAATCCTTGTATATCCGGTCGATCCGTAACCACTGACTTGCCAAGTGGAGTCGAAATGGACAACTCACGCTCTAACGGACTAGACTCGGATGAAAAACTCTTCGCAAAACAAGGCGAGATAAAAGAATGAGTAGATCCTGTGTCGATCAACACTCGAGCTAGGCATTCCTTCACTAATAGAATGCCTGTGTGATTAAGTAGTTCACATCAATGGATTTCAACAAGAACACATAAAGTATAAATAGCATGTTGTACACATAAGCAATCATATTATATAATAGCAAGCATTCACAACTTGAAGACTTTAACATTTTAGTGTACCTTGCACGATATCGTCAGATGCACGTGCGTCTCTTTCTGACAAGGCAAAGACTCGGCCCTAAATGGCTTGGCAATCAGTCGTGTAGACGGTGAGGGCCTCGATGCCTATGAAGAGCCCTACTAGGAAGGCTACCTAACTGGGGGCCTACTCCCTTGAGACTGAGATGGCAAATGGCGGCGCGAACAATCTCTGATCATGTGGCCCTGGTCACCATAGTGAAAACATCCACCAAAAATCTTCTGATACTCTCCGGCCAAATGCCTCCTACCACAAAGAGTGCAAACCTCATAAGAGAATGTGGAGGGCGCATATCCCGTGGCCTGAGATAGTGCGGGGCGATGAGCCTGTATAGTAGTAGGGCGAGGCACTTGCATCATCGCTGGGCATGAAGTCTGTGGAGCAAAAGGATAAGGAGCCTGCAGTGCAGAGTAAAGCTTATATGACTGTGCTAGCCTGACTGTCTAGTAAGGGGTTGTTCTAGCCCTTTTCCCCATTGGCCCTGAGCCACTGGACTGCCCCCTCAAAAAGCCTCTATCTCTCCTCTTGAAGAACTCTTTGGAATTCTTCTTGGCAAGCTTTGCCTTGTTCACCACTTCTCCACAGATTCCCACTTGGAACATTGAGACCCTGTCTCGAATAGAGGGCTTCAACCCTCGCTCAAACTTTCTGACCTGCATGAGTTCTAATGCAATCAGGTGAGGTACGAACCTCGATAATTCTACGAAAGTCGCCTCATAGTCGGCCACACTCAACTCTCCCCGCTCGAGAGTCATGAACTCAATCTCCTTCTGTTCTCTGACAGTAGCTGGAAAATACTGCTTGTAGAAGACATCCAGAAACTCTTGCCATGTCCACGGCTCCCCTGACCTGGTGGATTCCCTCTGTCTCTGTGCAGCTCTCCACCAGTAATCGACTGCACCTTCCATCACGAAGGTAGCCCAGTCCACACGCTGCTCATCCGTGCAGCGGAGTGCTCTAAAAATCTTTTTCAACTGCATAACCCACGCTTTTGCAACCATGGAATTTGTAGTACCGAAGAAAGTAGGACGCAATCTCCTAAATGCCTCAAGTCCTGAAATATGGTGTACAGGAGGAGGTGTAGGTGTAGCAGTAGTAATAGCAACATGCCTAACTGCTAGCATAGCCAAGGTCTCCGCTATAGATGCAAAAGCCCGAGTAAAGTCAGGTTGTTCATCCCCCGATGGAGCATCACCTCCATTTCTCCTTATATTATATCCATAACCCCGAGCACCACGTCTCATGATCAAATCCTGAGAACAATAGTACCTCATGAGTCTAACTTGGATATATGTTCAATAATCATTTCAACAATCATTTAATATTAACAAAGTACGTACCAATAAACTGAAGTATACATAATAGTAGTATAGCATACACTTTGTGTTTCTAGCATAGGACACTAAGTTTGGTTGTGGTTCAACCTGTTTTGACTAAGACTAAATGGTTAGACTATACTTGGAATACGACTCCTTTCTAAAGCCTATTGCCTTGTTTCAATCATGGTATCGACTCTAAGTGACCCTAAGGACCTAATGCCTAGGCTCTGATACCACTTCTGTCGCGCCCCAAAATCCCTCCTAGGAGTTAGGTGAGACCTTACTTGTGACTATACATAACCTGGTAAATCATCCTGCACTGACAAGGCATAAATATAGTATGATAGGGACATGAAACATAGTGCGGAAACTACATCAATGTGGAAACATAGACTAAATTTTTACTTTAATAATTCTAGGACAGTATTCCAAGTTCATATACAAAACATAACAAGTAAAGGTGGACATGCCCACCTATCAAAATACAAAATCATGAAACTCTCTCTCTCTCTCTCAATAGTCATCTAGGTAAAGTCAACTATCTAGGTCTCTTGCCTCCATCTGAGGCTCTACCATAGGTTCCACGTGAGACTCCTCCTCACCATGGTCTTCCTCGATCGAATGACCTAGAGCACATATGTCGAAGCTTGTACCTGCAGACATCAATATGTACGGCTGAGTATGGAATACTCAGCGAGTACAAGCTACTAGCTAACAATAGTAATAACATAATTCAATTCACAATTTCAAATTAAGTAAACATGATGACAATGACATGCATGAAACCATATGCAAAAATCCGTATAAAATTCGTGCTCATAATTCATAACTTATTCTTAAAAATATATTTTCGTGTTTTCAAAACTTATTTATCATGTTTAAAACTCTTTCTTGTCTTGTTCTTGTCTCATGAGAATTATGTGTGTTTTGTCTTGATTGCCATGTCATGCTTGTCTTGACTTGCCTTGTCATGCTTGTCTTGTGAGCCAGATGTTAATGCCCTTATGACGACTTGTCGGATATGTAAATACCTTTCAGCGAATTCTTGAAAGCAACTTGTGAGCCGGGTATGTAAATATCTTTCAGCGAAAATAGAAAAGATGTACCAACATCCTTGATTTCTTGTCTTGTTTTCTTGTGAGTCAGATGTGACATATCCTTAGATATGCCCCATCCTTGACCGATCTAAAGTTCCGCTTTATCATTCTTGTTTGTCTTGTTTTCTTGAGAGCTAGATGTGACATATCCAATTGGATATGCCCTATCCTTGACCGATCCAAAGTTCGGCTTTGTCATTCATGTCTTAAATCACTTGTCTTGTTAGTGATTGTGTTTCCTATACTTATATAAAAACTCGGTTCATGCATGCATGCGTGCTTATGCTTAACAATTGGTGAGCATCATAGTGACATGAAACAATTAAAGGAACATCATATATCAATTCAACATTTCTATAGACATGTGAGAAGTTTAACTAAACATATAGAGCATGCTAGCCAAATTTACCAAGTTGGGGAAAAACCTTAAATCATGTTTGCATAGTCTTAGATTCAAATCTTGCACATGTATTTTATCAAACACTTAGCATTCAACATTCTCCTAGGCATTTTATTCATGTTTTTATAGTCAAGCATTTCATCAAACACTTTGAGTGCATTCATTATATGTACATTGCCCTTCCCCATTTTTCATCATACAACTATCATCCACCTTCTACATGGCATCCAAATTCGCCTCCCTATCCATTCATCCCACACATCCATAATCAATTACTTTAATCTTTTGAATTTAGGTGAACATGGTTGATTTCAAGAAAATGAAACATGAAGACTCAATCCACAATCATTCTTAAGGAAAAACCTAGGTTATTACTAAGCCAAGTAGAAGGATGTACTAACCTTTTGAGAATCAATTTCTATTTTGAAGAAACCCTTGAGTAGAAAACCCAAGCTTAAGGAAGGAGACACCACCTTAAGGAGGAAGATTCTTGCTTGATGGGGATGATCCAAGCTTGATTTAAGCTCCTCCTTTCTTCAATCCAAAATCCCTTTTCGAAATTCCCAACTCTTCTCCCTTCTCTTCTAAAAACTCCCTTTAGGTTTAGGTTAGCTCAAAAATCCCCAAATGAACCCCTATTTATAGGCTAAGGAGTGAAAACCCCAATTTCCAAAATTCGGCACCCGTGTGCGATCAATCGCACACTACCTGCGATTGATCGCAGCTTACAGTGCGATCTATCGCACCTAGAGCTGATCTGTCGCACATGAACCCGAACCTTTCTGTCAATTTTTTTCCACTGACTGCGATCAATCGTAGAGCCCAATGCGATCGATCAACCTGGAGGTGATCGCACATGGACCCGAGAGTTTATGAAATTTCCCACTAATTGTGATCGATCACACACCACCTGCGATCGATCGCACACCACCTGCACTCGATCGCACATCCCATTTTTCTCTTTTTAACCCCCTCAGACCCTTCGGAGTGTTTTCAACCTTGTTTCCATCCTCCTTAGGCACTAACCCTCTTCATATAACACACCTAGTTTGTTACTAACTATTTCCTCATAAATTACAAGTTCAAAATATGTGGAAGGTCTTTTTGCCATGAAGTATATTTTACCAATCGTGTACAAAAGTTCTAGTGGCCAAAAAAACTGTCGCTAAAAGGTTTTTGCGGCAAAAAAAATTTCATCACTAATCACCATCGTCGCTAAAGATTATAGCAACAAAAGCACAAATCCATCACTAAAACACTTATTTAGCGGCGATTTTTTTTCTGCCGCTAAAAGTATAAAAAACCATCGTTCAAAGTGACAACATAATATTTAGTAACGAAATAAAGTTGTCATAGAAAAGGTAAAACCGTTGCTATAGGCATTATTAGCGAAAATTTATATTCGTTGCTAAGGTTATTTTTAGAGGCAAAAAATAACAGTCTCTAAAGGTATTACTAGCGACGTTTATTTTTGCCACAAAAAGTGGAAAAGACTCACTAAAAGGACAAAACAAAATATTTAGTGACAAAAGAAAATCGTCACTAAAAGGTAAAACTATTTCCACCACTAAAGGTAATTTCAAGACATAATAATTGTTGCTAGTGACGCTTTTGTTCCATCGCTAAATGCAAATTCTTATAACCTGTTCAATTCACATTTTTCATAAATTTCTGTATACATTTGCATTCATGCAAACCACGTATGAATCAAATTTTATTACTAAACTACATATCAACCAATTCTTACAACCAAACATATATATCCAAATAAATCAAAATTGTACATAATGCTTTCAAAATCAAAATCAAAAACAAGTGATGTCTTAAAATGGTACTATACTCCACTATACACCATCTTGGGTATCATCGGGAGAAGCATTGAAAACCTATTAAGAATAAAGAAGTAATACAAGTATGAAATTTCAATACTTATAAAGGAATCAAATCTAATTATAACTAAGATTTTAAATGCATGTTACCCACAGGTTACTCTCTGAACCCTCTATAGCTGCATTGTAACTGGTATAATAATACCTCAATGTTGTTCCTTTTGTATCGATGCAACGCAACTTATAGACTGTAACCAATACCCTTATAATTTGATCTGCGTGACAGATAGTAACCACAAACTATTATCTATATATGGTCCATCCTTATTTCATTTATACTTTCTATAGGTTTCACCAATTGGAAAAAACAAGAAAGTCTCCATTAAAGATTATATTGTAAGGAAAAGATCACACCAAACATATTTGTCAATTTCAAAGATCTGTGACAGAATATGTACATCGAGAAAAACATTAAAGAAGCATCTTAGTAATTCCCAAGTTATGCAAATTAAGTAATATAACAGTCCTACCATCAAGCATTTCAGTACATTTAAACAAGCAAATCTAGAACCATATTCATTATGATACCTTAAAGGCTAAAAATTATAACATTAAAGTAAAGGCTTTAACTTGAGAAGAGATTGCTTCATACAAAGAGACCAGCATCCCAATCCCTCAGTCGAAGAGACTGAAGCTCATATCCTACAACAAGTCAAACAAGAAAGACAAATCAGAATATAGTAAAAAATTGTATAGTAAATATAAATACCTATATATATATATATATATAGCAAAAATGTACGTGTCTTGCACCTATTAAATGAAATACTTGTAGAGCCTATATATTAGTCAATCAAAAGTAATAAGAATTCTAATTTAACACAACTACACTAAATGAGAGTTTCATAATTAATTTAATGGAAATATTGTTGTTGTATATGTCGATAAACGATTAGTGTTCTTTCTAGGCATACTAAATATATGCACACCACTAAACAACCAGTTGAATTACACTAAAATACCAAAATTAACAACTCTCTTTACCAACAAAGAACACATTAGTGAATAAAACCATTTATAATACCATTGCAAAAATTCTCGAACCATTCTTCCAACCTAGGTGGTTCACACAATACCCAATGAAAAACAGTCAGTTCATCCTCCATCACACATCATAGATTGTGTAGCGACCCCAAAACCTCACCTTGACCATAATGGGACTTTGGGCCCGCTATATTTCTTAATCCTATTTAAATCCATGCATACAAGACATACTAAAACATCTCCAAGACTGAGAATAACAAAATTTCTAGAAAACCAAACCATCCTGTACAATGATAATCCACATACCATAACCCATCATAAACTAAGTAGTCTAACACTATCAGTATGGTAAAACAACTAAGCAACATCAATTACAAGTCATGAAACTCTTATACAAGCATCTCTTTAAAAAGGAAACAACTAAAACTAATCAGTAGAGATAACTATCAAAATCTCTAGCCTCCTCCTCAGGGAGCTCACCTCTTTCTCCCTCTTCGGTGTAAACCTCCTCAGTCCATGACTCCTCTCCTAGACCTGAAGACAATGGCAGGTCGACTGAGTATGACATACTCAGTGGATAAACAAACCAACAACAACATAAAGGAACATGAGAAATATCAATATCATAGTTTAATTTATTTATGTTTAACCGTAATAAACTCACTTAACATTGACATAATCAGAGTGCGGAGTATATGACATATCATAACATCATCTTGACTCATGTACCTATATGACTCTTACTCTTGAACATGAACTTAACGTATGCATAGACTCATACATGCTCATGATGGTTACCATATCTCATACATGCATGATTCATAGTGTGTTTGTCCCGTCAATGCATATTTTCTAGTGTTTTGTCCCGAAAACCCATATATCATAGCTTTGTAACATAGTCACGGCAACGCATAGAGTGGTATGTTCGTAACTGGGGGATCATTTTTTCATAACATAGCATAAGTTCGACAATGCGAAGAGTGGATGTTCATGATAGGGGATCATTCTTTCATAGCATAATTAATAACCTGTTTGTGTCCAATGCTTCGTAACATTTCGTGTCAAATGCATGCATGCTTGTGGGACAAGTAAACTCATAAGACTTAAATACTTATCATGCAAGTATACATGTACTTGAGTGTCGTAATTGGAATTAGTCATCCCTTAGATTCTAATCTTCCGTTAGGAAACTCCGCTAGGTTACATCTCCCTAATTAGAGAATTCTCAACGTAGAAGATTTTCCTCTAAAGTTTGGCCTACCCGAATGTCAATCACCATCTAAAGTGAATAGGGCATAATTTATCATGACAACAACAATATCCAATTGACTTAGTTTCTTAAAAATCAATAGAATCATACTAACATTCATCATTCTTAAGCATTTCAACAAACACCTTGAGTGCGTTAATTATGGATACTTTGCTCTTTTCCATTTTCAACATTTCACCACATCATACTCCATCTATACGACCCAACACAATCAATATCCATACATTCATCCCATCCTCCATACTATTTCTCATCCTCCATTCATAACATTTTCCATCCATATAATCCACCATTTCTTATTTCTTAGCAATAACCTTAAAACATATTTAACTATACATTTCTATCATTCTATAACATACAACATATCATAATAGAGTAGAGTTGAAGTATTTATCGACCTTAGGGATCCTTCCCTTGAATCCAAATTGCTCCCAAGAAGATTTGAGGAAGATCTCCAAATTTCCCTTGAAATCTCCAAGCAATCCCATTCCGCTCTAAGCAACTTCTTCCTTAGAACCCTAGGTTCTCTCATCTCATTTGCCAAATTAGGTTAGAAATTATTAGGATACTTTAAAACCTCGAAATATAACCCCTATTTATAATCACATGGGTTAAAAACCCTAAAAATCCATAATTTTGGGGTTTTTAAAACCAAAATCGCACACACCAATCGATTGGGGATTAGTTCCGATCGATCGGGGGAGGATTGGGCAAACATTTGGGTTCCGACCGATCGATCGGGTTGGCAATGTCCGATCGATCGTCCCCCAGGGTCCAATCGATTGGCCCGAGGCAGAACACCAGGGCGACCTCTCTGTTGTTGCCCGATCGATCGATCTGCTATGTTCGATCAATCAGGGGTCTTGAAAAAGGGATTTTTCGTAGTTTTTGACCCTCCAACTTGCTTGACTTTAAACACACACATAAGACACCAAAATGACAATAAAACCCCTACTAAACAAGATAAAAACAAAGAAAAAGGGTCCGGGACTCAACAGATTGCATGTGTACAAATGTTAAACTTGGCAACTACATGGAAAAAGAATAGTTGCCAAATATTTCAAAGGTCATCTCCAAAAAATTTGTCACACGCACACTCCTATTCTATTTCAACAAGTAACAAGCACAATTATGCCTTCTCACACCACAAACTGTCTACAATTCCCATAGTTTTTAACCTGAGTTCAATTTTAACAAGACAGGTTATGCATTCATGTACATCAGGACATAGATGGGCATAGTATAAAAGACCATATTCATGATCTATAAAGGGAAGCATACCTTACAACCATTCCCTGATGACAATAAGAGTAAATCCAAGATCCACTCTCATTTGCGAGTTAGTTAACTTACACATTTTAGGGCAACTTTGGGGGAGAGGTGTTAGAGAATCTAGCGTTGCTTTCGTTCTTGCTGCTGCGTTTAGAGATAGGATAGCAGGTAGCAACGGCAAAACACTCCACTTTTCTTACTTTAACCCCTTTCTATATCTCTATACCTCTCATGAGCAGAGCAATTACGCTTACAGAGATAAGAAGTGTCAAGTGGAAGAAACCATATATCACTCAATGTCCCATATATATGCGTGAACTCCTTAAAAGTCACGCCAAGTGTAAAACGAATGATATTTTTGTAATTAAAACCAAAATGATTACATTATTGTAATTATGAAAGATATTTCTTTTTTCAAAATGACCACCAGTTCAAACTGTAATTACAGGCATGCCATCCAAATTCAACCTACGTGATCTTTTACTGTTCGAGCAGCCCCCACATATATATATATATTGATAATTTTTAACCAACCACACACACACCCTACAATCTCAACTTCAAGCCTACCACACACACCCCTCCAATGTCCCATATATATTGGGCATCGTCAAGTGGTAGAAACCGTACATTACTCAATGTCCCATACATACTGGGCAGTGGCCAGACCTATGTCTACCACCACTTCACCGTTATCGGGCAAAGAGGGACTCTCTTTTGGTGCGCACACACCTCTTGGCTAAGGTTGACCCTCTACGGAACTATTAGCACCCTGCATAATGGGAGGCCATCTGAGAAGCTGCATTCCATCTTCACTCCTTTAGAAAATATGTAAAAACATGGAAAAGAAAAGAAAATTAGACAAAACAAAACAAAAAATTGTATTAGA
Organism: Tetracentron sinense; assembly: GCA_015143295.1. Lineage (NCBI taxonomy): Eukaryota > Viridiplantae > Streptophyta > Magnoliopsida > Trochodendrales > Trochodendraceae > Tetracentron > Tetracentron sinense. Next base: position 20,466,319 of record CM026563.1, on the reverse strand, counting down.
AATCCAAAATTTTCTTTTCTTTTCTTTTCCATGGTTTCATCTCTTTTCTCAGCAACCAAACATACTATGAACTTCATATGGTGATATATTTATGATGCAGCGCACAAAGCTCACAAACTCCCTGTACGCATATTTGGCTCAAGGCAATCAGAGACTATCATTGAAATCAAGCACATAAGCTGATGTACTGGGATATCTATAGGACTTCCGTTCCAACATAAATTACCACCTGTAATATAGCAGTGATCTAACTTAATCATCTCATTAAATTCTAAATAAAAGAGGATATACCCAAAGAGACGCACTTGTCGTCTGTTTATTTTTAGGGTGTCCCAAAATTGCAAGGGTCAAATTATGGCATTTAGATTAAGTTTCAAAGTATCAAGTGCTAATAATAGGAGTGATCAATAGGAGTGATCAACAGCATGAGGAAACAAGGAAGTGATTCATATAATGAGTAAAGGACATACATTGGGATGGTAACTAGAAAAAATACTTGATGCAGATTAGGAAGACATTGAGGATAAGGCGGTCAACACAATACGCCTTTATCTTGCAAATAACATGATGCATAGCGTTATGGATGAAGAATTGGTACTGGAACTCTAAGAGAAGTTGGAAAATCTCTACATAGAAAAGTACCTTACCAACCAGTTATATCTAAAAAGACAAATAAATACCTTGAAGATGGTGAAGGTTGTTGATCTCATGGAGCACATGAATATGTTTAACCAGATCTTAAATCAACTGTAGAAAGTTGATGTCAAGGTGGATGAAGAAGATCAAGCCAAGTTACTTCTTATTACATCACTTCCGGATTCATATGAGCACTTGGTGACTACGCTCCCGTACGACAAAGATACATTCCAATTGGAGGAGGTCACAACGACATTGATCTCTAACGAGATTAGGCTTAAACCAATGCATGATAGGAATCAAAATTATGCTATGGTTGCTCGGGGAAGAGGAAAAGACTTGGAAAAGGCAGGATAGATCCAAATCCAGAGGAAAAGGCGGGATCCAGTGCAATCATTGCAAAGAATTATGACACTTTAAAAGGGAGTATCCGCTACATGCTGATCGGAATAGGGTTTCTTTTGGAGGAGATTATTTGGGGGCAATAGCACAGGGCAATGATGAATACATTGGAGATGCTCTCACAATCTCCAAAGGTATGGACAATTCTTCTAATGAGTGGGTATTTGATTCAAGGGCTTCGTTTTATATTTGCTCAAATATGGAATTCTTTGATACTTTCTAAAAAGTGACAGAAAAAGTGTCATTGGATGATGGATCTCAATGTGAAATCACCGGGGTTTGGAACTGTAAAGATAAGGATGTTTAATGGAGTGATTCGGACTTTGAGAGGGGTAGCATATGTCCCTAAGTTGCGAAGAAATCTAATTTCCCTCGGTCAGTTAGATCCAAGGGATGTTCCTACACAATAGGAGGTGGAGTTATTAAGATTAAGTTGGGATGCTTAGTTTTGATGAAGGGGGAGAAGTGTGGAAATTTGTATCTCCTAGATGGGAATACAGTTATAGGTGGAGCTACTGTAGGAAATCGAAAACCGGATGTTATGCAATGGGTAGAAAGCTTACCTAAAGTTTCTTTCACAATTGGTGCGGAGACGGGTATTCCGGTAAGTTTTCGAAAGGGATGAGATGGTGATGAGTTGCCTTTAGCGAAGAGGACGGGTCTATGCCCTCGTCTGAGGTTCTTCTAAATAAAAGGATGATTTTTTAAGCTTTTGACCGTGTTTGATCGAATCCGGTGGATGACTTTCCAGGGCAATTCGAGGGTGTGTGTAGCTGGTGGGTCTCTTTTGCAGATGTTGCTAAGGCAAGACAAGGTCTTATTTGCGGTATTTACAAACGAATTTGTGGAAATTGCAAACGGGTTAAAGAGTTTTGAGAGATTATGATTCGAGATAGGTTGTTGCCGAACCACGTATATCTCTTGTGTTTTCTTTGTGTGTGTTTTTTATCTTTTCCGTCAATATTCTATTATTCCCAATACTTTCTTCCTGCTTGACTTGATCCACTGAGCCTTGATATTATCTTGTTATCAAGGAGGATAAATTTGAAACTGTCTCATAATCTTAGAATCATTGGCTTTTGAGATACTGCATTCCAACCACCAGGGTTGCATGTTTGCGTCCAGTTTACCTACCAAAGAAAATAAAAGCTCCATAATTGCTTCATTATGCCATCTACCAAAGTAGTTTGTGACCTGGATGGTTAAGAGATTCAGCAAATGAATATTTTCAGTTTAACAGACAATCATTTGAGGATTCTGCACAGCTCTGCACTATGAAGGCTGAGCTTGTTTTGATTTATTTTTTTTTTGAAATTTACAGAAAATGTTATCTTCTACATGTTTCTTTGCACATAAAATATTTTGGAAGTAAAACATTCTATGAAAAAAATGACAACTTTTCCAAAAAATGACATACATTTAAAAAATCCATGTCATTTTCCCGTAAAATCATTACCTATTTAAATGAATTTAAATAATTATAAAATTAACCCTCTTCTCATATATTAATCAAAATGATAAAAATATCTAGTCATACTTCAAAATGATAGAAATGTCCCTCATTACATCTATTTTCTAAAATAACAAAAATACCCCTCTCCATATATTTCCTAAGATGACAAAAATATCATCTCCACATGTATTTTCCAAATTGACAGAATATCCTAACCCACTTCACATATATTTCAAAAATAACAAAACACACATCTTCTCTTAGTATTTTCCAAAATAACAAAAATACCCTTTTCCACATGTATTATATACAAAAAAAAAACCATATAAGATGAAACTCCCAGGGGTATTTTGCTCGAGCACCATTGACATGACAAAAACCATATAGAGCTTATGAGAATCCAATTGAGTACACTAAATTTCCTAAGGGTGTGTTTGTTTGAAAAGAAATTGGGTGAGAGAAAAGAAAACAAAAGAAAAGATTGGAAAAGAAATTTAAATTTTCTTTCAGAATAAACATCAAAAGATGGAGAAAGTTATTTTTCGTTTGTCACTATTGAGAAAATGCAAGAAAAGGAAAGTGTGTTTTCTTGCACACCGAACGCTAGGAAAGTGCAACAAAACTCACTTTCCTTTTATTTCCCTCACTTTCTCGCCAAATGAACAAAACCTATGGGACATGCAGGATGAAACTCTATAAGAGGTTATGTGAGTCTTAATTGAGTTCAGACCACATCTACTGAATTTTATGCTCTATAAGAGCATATAAAATGAAACTCCCTGGGGTCCATAAATTCTACTGAATTTTCTGATCTACTATTAAGTTTTTGCAAAAGCGACCATTAGTCGCAAGTCCATCTCCATATCTGGCCAAAAAAAAAATCCTTAGAAAAATCCCTGTTATCCACTTATCCCCCAATAGGTTAGGGGTCAGTCCAAAGACATTGGCACAATCTAATATAAAAGGCATGGTCGCCCATAAGATGGGCCACCCCCATCCAACCTTGGAAAAAGAAAACACAATTTAATGGGTCACTGAGGCAAAACCAGAAAGCAAGCACAGGAAGCATTCAAGCATCTTGAGGGAATGTAGAGGAGCACTATTACGATTCAGAGCCAGTTTGGATGAACAAACCAACAACTTTGTGCCCGAAGCTTGATGGTTATGGAATGGCCTATAACTCACAATGACGGGGGGGGGGGGGGGGGGGGGGAGGGGAGAGAGAGATAGAGAGATAGAGAACCTATGAACAGGAACTCAAAGACATTTATGAATATATTGAAAAGAAAGGAACACCCACCTTGGTGGGTCTGGACACTAATGCAGGACATCAAGCATTCGATGACTAGCAACTTTAGAAGAGTCCAAGTAGAGCATATACAGCATTGATCTATACAATATCCACGAATTGATGACCCGAATAAAAAATAGTGATGCATGATTATTTTGGATATTAAATGTGAGAAATTGTAAGACTATAAACCAAAGTACTCAAGGCCATGCAACATAACATCTTCTTAAATAAACTTTGTAAAAGCTACTAAACTAAAATTTGAAAACAAATACCATCCTTTTCTCTCAAAAATTATCGAAACACCCTAAATGGACAAATACCCTTCTTTGCATATATAATGTAATTTTAGAGACTGCCACAATTGGGCCAACTTTAGTTAACATGATATGTGTAATTATTCAAAAGCAAGTTCTTAAAATCTATATTTGTTCCACTGCCTTCAGAGATCTAAATAATAAGCCATACAAAATGAAATCAACATCACCCAACAATCTAAAACATTTGAGATCATCTCTAACTGTTCAATTCAACTTCATTGTAATATAGTGATGCAGTTATAACCACAAAACAAGCAAAAGCTCACCTGAGTGTTCTTCCAAATTTGAGTAAATGCCAATCGAAAATTAATCTGAATGCCAGCGAACAGTTCTTCTTCTTGACTATCTGCTAAGAAAACAACATGTTTTACAGAGATCTAGTTTCTAACACTTCAAATGGAAAATAAACTTGGGAGTCTCCCTCAAACAACTGGTTGCCCATACATGGGATAACCTTCAAGAGGATTCTCCTATTTATTTCACTTTATTGGTAGTTTACCATATTTCCTTGCCAAAGGTTTAGTTCCATCATTCTCTATTAGTTAGTAAAGTTTGGATCGATCATTACTAAACTGCCTCTCGGCTCTAAGACAGATAAAGAAGAGTGGATAACCTCTATCTGGTTTTTGAAATTCCACATCAGGAAGTGCTTTAACACCATGAGATCAAATGATCCCAAACTTTAAGCAAGAGATCGATCCCAAGTTCTATTACCCCACTCAGGTAAGGAAACTAATAGGTCTCCCATTTCCAGGAGACCATGAAACATATCAAGGAGTCTTGAAAGAAAATTCACAATTAAAGAGAAGCAAAATTGACTAGAGAAATGCACATCTTTCTTCAATTGAAAAGTGATGAATATTGTTCAGATTCTCAAACCCCTCAAGCCCCTTCAATTCTACTTTGGTAAACCTTCAATAGCTGAGGCAGGTCTTCCTCATACTTGACCACATAATTCTTCAAGAACACGTCTTCAGTCACTATCAATGCAGCACCCATCTGCCTCCTCTGCATCAGACCACTTGAGAGCAGAATTTCAAGTACAGAACACCTGGGCATGGTTCTCTTCTCCAAACTAAGGAAGAGAGAGGTCGGGTACTTGGAAATGTCGGCCGGTGTCCAATTCAGTTTGTTCATGAAGAAATCCAAAGCTGTCTTGATCTTCTTCTCCGAAGGGGTCATACAGACTGGTTGCTTTCTGAACATGGAGAGAATCTCGTCCTCTGACCAACCAAAGCTCCTATAGACAGCCAACTTTGCTTCCCAGAGACCTTTCTTCACCCCCGAATGCGTAGCGAGGGCATGGATAAACATCAAACTCGAAGGATCGAAACCCATTTCGATAATCTTGGTGACAGATTTGCTAAACTGATCTGTTTTCTGAGATAGCGTTCGAGGGCGGATCACGATCATCTTCAAAATAATCGATTCGGGTACGCCGTGACTTCGCAAGATTGCAATGTTGGTCACCACTAACTTGGGAAGAATGTGAAGGATCCATGAGTTTCGTCCCAGTGAGAAAGCAATGTTCTCGTTTGTGTGAAGTAAACTCTTGAGGTAATTGAAAGAAGGGATTATTTGACTCTCTAAACTCCTCCCCAAGATGATTGGGTCTGCAGAAAGCATCTTGGCAAGGATGGGATCTGAAAACCCATTATTCCTGAAAAACTCCATCTTGGGTTTTAGGGTTTTAATGGGGTCGGCCATAAGTAGTTGAGGACGAATGGTGATGAGTTTGGCGATGTGGGTATTGGTGAATCCATAGTTCCGTAAGAGTTCGAGGACCGAGTCTGGTTTGGTGGCGGTTTTGATTTCGACTTTCTGGGAAGCTCTGAGAGCTGATTCCGGTGACAACCCGCAGGAGTTTATGAGGTAATTTACTGTCAGAGATGGCTGGATTATGGATTCTGAGATGTGAGATGCGGATTTCAGAGATGAAACTTGAAGGAAATAAAAATGGGTAGTTGAACCTCCATTACACCTGAAATTGAGAGGATATCTGCAGAGAAAACGAAACATTTTATTAGAAGGGGACTGAGAGGCGTGAACTCATGAGCCTCAGCTTAAGATGCTAAGGGGCGTTAACCCACACAAACTATGCTCGACAAACACATACACCTACAAACACATCGTCTCTCAAAAACAAACAAAAGAGAGGGAGGTAGGACTTCAAGCCTTCCAGGGCTCGCTACAACAAGTGAAGCTCACCGATGTGGGACAAATCTCTGTGTTTTTTGTTAGGACTTTGCTACTGAGACCCTCTTAGGGCCGAGATTATGGAGACCATGCTCCAAGAGCATAGGATTTCATGTGGGGGCCATTTCACATGGTGGGCTCTACCTGAAATCTTGTGCAGTGGTCCCCGGCTCTAAGAGAGTCTCAGAAGCTGTATCCTTTTTGTTAACACAATAAAAACACACACTATATTCAGGATGGGGTAAAAGTCCTAGTCTCTAATTACTTTATTCTGGTTAAAAAGTTTTAACCCTTTTGGTTAATTTTTAAAGAAACCAAGGTTAGATTCTTTATCTCCGGTTAGTAAATATTAACAATGCAATTCAAGGGAGTTAAAAGCATAGTTACCAGAGTGAGAAGCGAAAACGAGAAGCAAAGCGAAAGAGGGAAGCGAGACTCAAAAAAACATTCGGAAACGGAAAGCGAGAAATGAGATATAGGTTCCTCATTTTGCATTATGTTATTTATGGGTAGTTATACATTTGATTTTATCTTACATGAGATTTTTGTAGAAAAGTAGGTACCTTAGGTTTCAAACTGACCATACTTGCTTAAAGTCTACACTATGCTATAGATTGTGGTCTACCATATCACTTCACACATACAACTCTCTTTGACTGCTAGATGAGACGTGATGGAAGTGAGCTTCCTAGGAAGAGAGTTTGTTCGAGGAAACGAGCTTTCTTGGAAGCGAGTTTGGGAAACGAGCTTCCTCAGAAGTGAGTTTCCCACCATGTACATAGCTTCCCAGCAACTATGGTTAAAAGGTACACATGGCAAGCTAGAAAGGCTAAGCCATAGTAAATCATTAATCACCTAAGCCACGGGGCTCAATTACAAGACCAATCAAAGCTAAACCCATAGTTGGTCGAAATTTGACAAGTTTTAATCCCATGCTGTGCTTGGAAAATTGATCAATGGAGAATGCATCCTCCATTAAACTGATTTTGCACTTGTTAATATCCCTTAATTAAGGCTGCTACGAGCACACCTTTATTTACTGATTCGAGGGTTTGTGTAGCTGGTGGATCTCTTTTGCAGATATTGTTAAGGCGGGCAAGGTCTTGTTTGCGGCATTTGCAAACGAGTTTGCAGTAATTGCAAATGGGTTAAAGAATTTTGAGAGATTATGATTCGAGGCAGGTTGTTGCCGAATCATGTATATTTCTTGTGTTTTCTTTCTGTGTGTTTGTTATCTTTTCCACCAGTGTTTTATTATTCTACTTCTCAAGTCGTGATTGTGAACTTAGAGTTGTCTTGGAGTGAAGACAGTATGAATTGAAGAGATCAGTGTTTCAAGATATGAATTTGAATAATTAGGAAAGATGGTTTCGCAGCAATCCAAAGTTTCGGATCAGTTCCCGGTAGTTAGTATTCGAATTCTTCTTGTTGATGATGATAGGACATGTCTCATGATTTTGGATATGATGCTTCGGATTTGCCATTACAAAGTTACTAAATGCCAGCAGGCAGAAGTTGCATTGTCCATGCTTTGAGAGAATAAAGGCGGTTTCGATATTGTTAAAAGGGTGTGTTCTTTTCGTGGGTATTTGAGGTGGGATTCTTAAAGCCTCAGACTTTTCGAATGCATATACTGTTCTTTTGTTCAAAAGATTGGGACTTTAAAATCCCATGAAACTTTAAAAACCCACCAAAGTCTGAGTTTAAACACCCAAGCAAAATGTCTGGACATTTCAAAGCACACGCCCGCGAGACTTCGAGGGTCTTTAATATCGACACCCCCCCGATAAAAACAAACTCTTCTTCACCAAAACCATTTTCCTGTTAGATCGCCATTGTCGGCTACTACCATCGTCGTCACCGTCACCATCGTCGTCACCGTCGCCATCGCCTTTGCCGGCTACTACCGTTGCCGTCGCCTTTGCCAGCTACTTCCATCGTAGTTGCCGGCTACTGTTGTCGCCGTCGTTGTCGCTGTTGCTGTCTCCATCGCCGTCCCAAGGTAAGTTCTCCCTCATCTCTTCCATTTTTTCTTCTCTTTTTCTTCTTTTTTCGTGTAATTTTTTTGATTCGTTATCTTTCTTTCAATCTTTATCATTTGTTGATTCATTATCTTTGATTTAATATCTAGGGTTTGACATTTCATTTGATAATCCAAATGGTTCCCTATTTTCTTCTTTTTTTCTGTAATTTTTTTGATTCATCATCTTTCTTTCAATCTTTATTTCATTTTTTGATTCATTATCTTTGGTTTAATATCTAGGGTTTGACATTTCATTTGATAACCCAAATGGTTCCATTTTTTCTTCTTTTTTTCTGTAATTTTTTTGATTCATCATCTTTCTTTCTATCTTTTTTTCATTTTTTGATTCATTATCTTTGATTTAATATCTAGGGTTTGCAATACTAGTTGTAAAATTTGTTTGAGCTGCATTGTTATAGTGAAAGCTAAAACCCTGCATTTTCATTCCAGTTTCAACAGTATTAGTAGAGAGTTCTTCTTGGCAGCAACACTCAGCTTGTGCATTTGGATAGGTTGTTCCTCTATCCTTATATTCCCTTATCATTTCTATGTAAACTATCTCAGTATATTGCTCTATATATATTAAATATGACTATGTAAACTGTAAAATCCAAAGGACATCTAAAATAGCTTGCCTCAGTAGTTACAATCTGGGTTTGAAATAGTTCCAGGATTTGCATCTTCTTGGGAACTATCATTCAAGAATTCAATATGAAGATTCTGATTATATTAACCACATATGAGAAATCAAACAAGTGAGTTGATACTAGTTACTTGCCTTCGCTGCTCTCTTACATTCATGCACATGGATCAAATGAAGGGATAAGGAGAAGTTACCATAAATGAGGCCTCCTATGCAGAAACCACTCTGATCATTTTAATCTAACCATTAGACTTAATTAAGACTTTGTCCATACCGTAATGGATAGAATGCAGTGCTTGTCTCTGTAAAGATTAAAGCAAAAAAAACTACTAAGTTGAAAGATTACATAATATTACTTTAACTTTTGCTATAGTTTTGTTTTTCTTCTGTACATGTATTTGGATTGTTGGCGGGATTATTTAAAATTTTAGATTGAGCTTTTCTTTCTTGGGTTCCAAGGCAAGTGCATGACCAGGTTTCTTGGCAAGCTTTCATTTCAGCCTCTCCAGGAGAATCCTCTCTTTGGTCCCTTTTCTTTTATGTAATTTTCTATCATACCCATTTCTTTTTTCTTGCAGCTTTCATTAGTTTGTGTTCAAATTCATTGATTGTGCATCTTCTGCTTGAGTTTGGGTTTGTGAGTTTCTGAAATTTTGTTGGGTTGTGTTTTTTAAAAAAATAATAATATGATGCCTTGTGTAGCAATTTGGTTGGATTTGTTGAGATGGGTTCTTTTTAGATGGGGTTAATCTTTCTTGTGAATATTTTGTTGATACGTTTTGATGTTGTTGTTTTGTTTGTTTTGATCTTATTCGGCTATGGAACGATATTTTATTTTAGCATCAGTAATGATAACTTAGTTGTGTTTGTGATTAGCAGAACAAAAAGGATGGATAACAATGATAATAACTCTGAGAGAATACAACAGTTGATATATGTTGCTGCTATATGTGCCTTTTGTTCTGTACGAGTAATATCGAATAGATTGTCCCAACACATGTATGCAACTAGACAGCCTCGTCAAAGAATAGATGAAAGAAGACGTGAATTTATTCAAAGCCTTCTACACCATGATAACCGACTTACTTATAGTCAATTGCGTATGAACCAAAGGACATTCTTCAGATTGGTTGAAGTTTAGATTGGTTGAAGTTTTGAAGGAGAAAGGGCTTCGTTGTACACAGAATGTAAATGTTGAAGAGCAAGTGGCAATGTTCCTATATGTTATAGGTCACAATGTTAGGCTAAGGGTTGTTGCCTTCAATTTTTGTCACCCTATGTCGACGGTCCATCGTCACTTCACCAATGTACTAAAGGTTGTCGTATGATTGTATAGAGATTTTGTAAACAACCCTATCCAAATGACTCTACAAGAAAACCCCAACTTTAGAACATGGAACCATTATTTTGAGGTAATAACATATACTTGAGCTAGTTTATTTCAAGTTATTTCAATAATATATTATTAGGCATGCACAATGATAACCGTACATTGTTAATGTATCATAGAACTGTGTCGGAGCTATAGATGGTTCGTACATCCCAGCAATGGTAGATGTTGAAGACCAACCAAGATATTGTACTAGAAAAGGGAGGATTGCACAGAATGTCATGGCTGCTATAGGGTTCGATATGAAATTTACATATGTGTTAGCAGGATGGGAAGGATCGGCAAGAGATGCAAAAGTATTACGATCTGCTATTAGAGAAGTGCCTGCCAAACTTGTAGTTCCCGCAGGTTAGTAATTAAAAGAGTATAGCTTAGAATTTGTAACCAAGTCAATAACTAACACTAGACAATTCTGCTGATTTTATAGGTAAATATTACTTGGTTGACGCCGGATATGGACATTACCCAGGATTTATTGCTCCATATCGTGGTGTACGATACCATAGGTCTAAACGTCATGGTCACGCTCCTTAAAATGCACAGGAGCTGTTTAACTACCAACATTCCTCATTGCGCAACATCATAGAACGCGCATTTGGAATGATAAAGAAACAGTGGGCAATTTTAAGGACATGACCATTTTTTGATATTAAAGTGCAAGTCCAGGCGGTATTGGCATGTTGTACGTTGCATAATTTTATCATAACCGAGGATCCTGATAACTCACTTGAGGAAGATCCTGATGACTGCACTGAATATTAGGAGACCAACGATGGAATAGAAGATGAAGTCATGTTAAGTCTTGAAAAAAGTGATGCGTGGACCTAGAAAAGAGATGAATTAGCAACACTGATGTCGAATGAATACAATCATTAAAGTTTCATTCTATATGTTTAAATTATGATTTTGTTGGGCATATCCTTTGCTTTGGATTTCAATTAGATTTGATTGTGACTATCTTTAATTTTAATGCACAGACACTACATTTGCTTCTACTAAACATAAAATATTTGATTTGATTAAACATTTATTGCATGCATCGAGTTCATTAGGATGAGCCAAAAACCAAGTGAACATTGAGATTTTGTTGCTTTTGTTTTTACATCATATCTTGTATCTGTCCTTTTCAGGTTGTTATACTTGTTTTGTATGCTAGACAGCATAAGGGAAATTTTGCCCCAAGCATGCGGCTGCTTGTAATTGTAAATGCAGTTGGGTTGCCTTGTCCCATTTGACCCCCTATTTTCACTTAATCCTATTTTCTGGGTATTAGGGGCCTCCAATTTCTTGGGTTAGAAATTACAGAAATTGCAGGACCTTTGATTTATCAATTTGTACATAAAGTATTTTATTTGATTAAACATTTATTGCATGCATGATTGTTCATTAGGATGAGCAAAAAATCAAGTGAATCGAATGGGAATTATGTAGCGTGGACAACAGAGATGGATAGGGTATGCATTGATACTCTGGTGGATGAACATGGCAAAGGAAACAAAGGGGATAATGGTTGGAAGTCTCAACCATACCAATCAGTACTCAAAGCAATGGAGGAGAACTTGTCAAAAACATTGCACAAAGACAACATAAGGAGCCGACTTAGATATTGGAGAAAGTTTTACCATACTATTAATAATCTCATTAATCAGAGCGTCTTTGGATGGAATGATGCAAAAAAGATGATAGAAGCAGACGACTATACGTGGACTGAATATTTGAAGGTACTAATCTCTTGTGTATAATTATGTTTTCTATTTTAATAAGGAACTAACAAATTTATTTACTTGTTACGGAAAAACCCTTCAGCTACCCAATTCCGTTCCAAATCAATTATAGAATATGATAACCTATCCATCATCATAGGTAATGGTCAAGCACACAATGGCTGTGCACTTTCTGGAATTGATGTAGAAAATGAGGATGACAATGCCACTTCAGTCGGGACTTTCAACATTGGGGATTTGGGTGAAGAAGAGGAAAATCCAAATTTATCATCAGCCCCAACATCTAAGGCTTCGTCATCCTGACAGGACAATGAGAAAAAGAAGAGGAAGAAGAGTCGTCGTGAGTCAGTTACAGATGATATTCAAGTTTTTAGTGAAAGCTTTAAGTGCATTGCTGACGCGATAGAGGGGGTATCATCTGTGATTGACATGGATAAGTTGTTTACAGAATTGATCAAGATTCCTGATTTTGATAAGGAGCTGGTCATCGAAGCTGCTGAGTATCTGTCATCGGATAAGAAGAAGGTCGATATGTTTTTTGCAATGAATGAAGACTATAGGAAAACGTGGTTACTAATGCGTCTTTGAGCTTGATGATTTCTTTATGATTTTCATGGATTGGGTTTAAAACACTTGTTTGGTCGATATTTTTCTATTGGATCTTTTTGTTTTACTCTTGTTGTTGCTTTTGTTTTTATCAGTTTAGTGATGGACTCTGAAATTTACTTTACTTTCTTTTATCAAGTTACAATGAACTTTACTTTCTTTTATCAGTTCGGTGAGCTTTACATCTATTCTACTTATCAATGCTAACACTAATGGACTCTGAAAGCCATGTTGTTTGTCATATTTTATCACATGAATCAAGCTTACTCATGTAATGGACACATAACTTGGTGTTATATTAGGATATGATACCATTCAGTTGATTTCATGTAGCATACAATACAGAAGGAATGCATTTTAGAATAATATGTACATTTAAGGACAAAAACTATTTGTATTTCCTGATCGGGTCAATACTCAGAGCTAAGTACCCTTGGAGGCCATCACGACATTGTTTATTTAATGACCCAGTTATGGACGGGAAGAGGTATTTCTTTGCCTCCTAAGTTGTACTTGGCTTGATTTTATTTTTTATTTCTCATCACCTTCTGTGGTTTTTTTTTAACTGCAGTCTTCTGAAGATTTGGAACCAGAAAAAATTTAATGGAGTTCTAGGCATCTTCAATTGCCAAGGAGCAGGAAGCTGGCCATGTATGGACAGTACCATCTAGAGGGATGTCTCTCCTGAGCTATCTGGATATGTCAATCCTGCTGATATTGAGTATTTCAAAGAAGCTTCCAGTAAATCATGGACGGGAGATTTTGTAGTCTTTGACTTCAACACTGGTATAATTCATCTTTCCTAATCTATATTTGAGCACATAGACCATTGGGAACTTGTATCCATCAAAGCTTTAAAAATAAAATTTACAGGCACTTTGCACATAGACCATTTTGCCTAACAATCTCTCCAACTGGCTCAGGATCCATTTAGAAGGTGAAGAACAATCAGGCTGATACCAGGATGCTCAGCCATGTGAGAACCATGGCAGTAGTTGAAAGGTATACTCAGTTTTCTTGCAAGTTCTAATGATAATCTAAAGTTATTGTCATCCAACTAGTAATACATGTAACCATAACTTAGATCGACCATGGTCCTAAAACCATACTAGCTAAATGATCCTTCCAATTAGGTGTTTGATTTGGACTGTCAATGGAGCTAAGTGCTATAGGATAGAGTTCATTGTTAAGATAATATCATGGTGCCTTGTGTAAATATATTGTTGCATATCTATCTATTGGAAGGTAGTATGGGTCCCACATCTATCAAATGTAGTATATTACTTCATTACTACTCTTTATAGACCAAGAGAATGAACCGCCTACTACAGTTTCTTTTTTTAGCTATGTACTGCAATTTGCTCTATTTCAACTTACGGCTTACATTCATTATTTTTCATCTATCTTTGCAAGTATTGAATGATCAAACATTTGCAATCATGGTTCTTGTGGCTCTTTTCACGACCTTCATCACCATGCCTCTGGTTATGGTAGTATATAAGCCAGTGAAAAGAGTTAGTAGAGCCGATTACAAGCATAGATCAATAGAGAGGAAATATCCAAACACTCAGCTTTATATTTTGGCATGTTTCCACAGTACAAGAAAAATCCCAACGATGATCAATTTGATTGAGGCTTCCCGTGGAACTGAGCGGTGGGAAGGACTGTGTTTGGCAAGCCTTTTTTTTTTTTTTGTTCAAGATCACCATTTTCATTTATAATGAGATTGATGTAAAGTTGGTGGCAATGTTGTAATTATGGTAAGATAAATCTTCTCAAAACAGTCACTACTATCACTATAGATTATAGTTTTTTTTTTTAAATCATCTCAAAAAAAAAAAAAAAACTCAAAGTCTCAATAGATTTGTCCCGTGTTAAAAGAACGCCGTCATTGAAATCCTAGATATTCACTCACAAAGTCACACACAAAGTCCTAGGTACTAAAGAACACAGAACAACAAATGTTCAAGTTTGTCAAATCCCGGATCTTGAAAAGCTCGGGCTTTTTAAAGTGCTGTGCTTTTGAAATACCGACAAAAGAACACACCCTAAGTGACATCCACATGCCCAACATGGACGGATTTGAACTCCTCAAGCACATTGGCCTAGAAATGGACCTGCCTATTATCTTGATGTCAGTGGATGAAGGACAAGCTCTGAAGAGTGTCACACATGGTGCATGCGATTACCTGACCAAACCGATTCGGATTGAGTCAATCAAGAAAATATGGCAGCACGTGGTCCAAAAGAGGAGGAATGAGTTGAAGGACTTGGAGAAATCGGGGAACGTGGAAGATGGCGACCTGCACCAAAAACCATTTGAAGTGGAGTACACATCCTCGGCAAATGAAGGGAACTCAAGACATTGAAAGAGGAGGAAGGATGAGGAAGATGAAGGGGAGGAGAGAAATGATACTTCCACACTAAAGAAGCCACAGGTGGTTTGATCAGTTGAGCTCCATCAACAGTTTTTCACAACCGTGAATCAACTAGGACTTGATAAGGCCGTTCCTAAGAAAATTCTGGAGTTCATGAATGTTCCTGGGCTAACTAGAGAAAATGTTGCCAGCCACCTTTAGAAATACCACTTGTATATAAGAAGGCCAAGTGGGGTAACACAAAGTGGACTCTGTACACCTTTCATGGATCCTCAAGAAGCAAATTATGGGGTGATGGCTTCACACGGTAGACTCGATCTCCAAGCCACTTATGTCCAAAGTCAAGTCCCGCCTCAAAGTCTCACAACACCACAAGCAGGAGGATTTGGGAGATTAACTACAAACTCTGGGATAGGCATCCGTTCTTTTGGTGGAACATTTAAAAGTCCGGAACATTAATATTTGGAACAAGAGACAGTCTGGGATGAGAGGGGAGAAGGTTTCTAACCCTTTTAGACGATGGTATCTCAGATTTATGGAGTTCAAATTAATTAGAAGTTCAACATCTATGGAACTTTAAAAATCCAATTTTTTTTGTGGAACTTAATAGATCCATATTTATAGAACTTTTGCACTCTATGGAATAATATTGTTCTAGACTGTTAGCGTTACTATATTGAGCAAGATTTGCTCTGCAGGGCGTGATCTGCTCTGTTGGAATTCTAATTCCAATCGTTACCTTATTATGTAGGATTCTAAAAGCTGTATTTATTCTCTTTGTGATTCTATTCTTGTATAGGAAGTCTTTCCTTTTTCATTTAAATCCTTTCTTCTCTATATATACAACAAGAGATGTGTCATCCTAATTCAAGGGACACAATACCAAAACCGTGTGTTCACATGGTATCAGAGCCACCAACAATCCTTGCTCTTGATCTCCTTTCTTCCTCTAACCTTTGATTCTTTGCTTATACTTCTTCAATGGACCAAGCACCCAACAACAAGGATGCAAGCAAAGACTTGGAATCGCATGGATCGACCAACGATCCTTTCTATGTTAGCCACTTGGACAACCCGAGTGTGGCTCTTGTTGCGCCTTCTCTATCAGGCGACAATTATGGCACTTGGATTCATGCTATTACCATGGCTTTACGTGCCAAAAACAAGCTTGGCCTTGTAGATGGCACCTTGAAGAAACCGATTGATCCGAAGGAACTCTCTCAATGGGAGAGATGTAATGACTTGGTTGGATCATGGATCCTAAACTCAGTTTCAACTGAGATTCGTAGTAGCATCTCATATTCTGACACCGTAAGAGATATTTGGTTGGATCTCTCGGAACGATTTTCTCAATCCAATGCCCCACAGATTTATCAACTAAAACAATCAATATCTTCCCTCAAACAAGAAGATTTGTCTGTTTCTACTTATTTCACGAAGCTGAAATCATTATGGAATGAACTTAACTCTCTTGTCACGATCCTACCATGTTCTTGTGGTAGTGAGAAAGCAGCCGCTAAACGACTTCAACAAGATAGGGGGATGGAATTTTTACAAGGTCTTCATGACCGAAATGATGCACTACGGAGTCAGATTCTTCTCATGGACCCCTTTCCTATCACTGCCAAAATTTATTTTCTTGTTCACCAAGAAGAGAAGCAACAAGAAATACACTCTTTATCATCCCCAACTCCAGATGCTGTAGCTCTCACCACCAGGTTACCAAACCGTGGAAGTCATCCTACTCGTGGCAGCCCCCTTATCTGCAAGTCACGTTTTCATTGTGATCATTGTGGTTGAGATGGTCACACCAAGGACCGTTGCTTCAAAATTAGTTGGCTACCCGTCGAAAAAAGGTGATACTCCTAAAACTTCTAAAAGTGCAATGGTGACTCCACCCGCCATTACTCAAGAACAGTACAACAAGTTGTTGGCTATGCTTGCTTCAGGTAGCATCAATTTTAATGCTAATTTATCAAGTATTGCCCTTACTGTTCCCTCTAGTTCAATATGGATCATTGATATAGGAGCAACTAATCACATGTGTTACAACCTTTCTCTATTTTCTTCTTACAAATCTTGTTCAAATTCATCCTTTGTTCAACTGCCAGATGGGTCACATGCACCTATCACACATATTAGAACTGTCCATCTTTCACCCACCATCAAACTTGATAATGTTTTCTTTATTCCCTCATTCAAGATTAATCTTTTATCTGTAAGTCAACTTACAAACACAGATAAATGCTTACTAAATTTTTCTTCTCACCAATGTCTTTTTCAGGACGGGCTATACTACTTCCAAGCAGCTTCCGCATTGGCAACCATCAAACCTCCTTCTATTGATCTTTGACATTGGCGGCTTGGGCATTTATCTTATTGTACTTTGCATAATTTAATTAAGGATGTTCCTTTTATTTCTTGTTCCAACAATAAGGCTTGTGAAATTTGTCCACAAGCCAAACAAGGGCATTTGCCATTTTCTTCTAGTTCTATTATGACTAATAGATCATTTGCTTTAATTCATTGTGATATCTGGGGCCCTTTTTCTCAACCTTCTTTGAATGGTTCTTGCTATTTTTTAACTATTGTTGATGATTTGAGTCAATGCACCTGGCTTTATCTTATGCATGCTAAGTCTGAAACTCAAAATATTTTACAATCCTTTTTTGCCATGGTCAAAACCCAATTCAACTCTACAATACATTCCTTTTATTCGGGCAATGGTGATGAATTTTTTATACAACAAGTCCATTCGGACAATGGTACCGAATTTCTTTCCCAAGCTATGCAAAAAAAAATTTATGATCAAGGTGTCATCCATCAACATAGTTGTGTTGCCACTCCACAACAAAATGGCGTCGTAGAACGCAAGCACCATCACCTACTTGAAGTTGCTCGAGCTCTTTGTTTTCAAGCACACTTACCCTTACAATTTTGGGGGGAATGTGTCCTCACCGCTACTTATCTTATCAATAAAATGCATACTCCCATCTTGTTAGGCAAATATCCACATGAACTTTCATTCAACTCTAAACCACGCTATTCTCATTTATGAGTTTTTGGTAGCTTATGTTTTGCTCACAATCATAATATTAAACATAAATTTGACCAAAGTGCTAAACCCAACATTTTCATTGGTTATCCTTATGCCCAAAAAGGTTACCGGATTTTTGACATTACAACCAAATCTATTTTCACTTCTCGTAATGTCATATTTCATGAAGGGATTTTCCCTTTTCAAGATTTGGCACAACCAGCATCTCCTTCAAATGTTGTCCCTCTACCTCTAAGTGACAATCCCAGTTTTGATTTTCGTAACGATGTGCATGATGCTCATCCTTCACCTGTTGTTCCATCTCTTGTTGATGATAATATTGTTGCCCACCATGATTCATCATCAGTTGCTCCAACTACTCCTACTGATCCTACACCTTCTAGTATGGAACCCGATTCCACTCTTTCTCATGCGAGTACATCACCACCATTGGAACGCCCGGTCCGTACTTGACGCGCCCCACCTTATTTGGCCGATTACCACTGCTCTACAGCCACTCATGACCGCAAACCCTTTCCATCTAATTCAATGTTGACAAGTACACCCTACCCTCTTCATCATTATATTTCTACTTCCAATTTTTCTATTGCACACAGAGGTTTTCTTTCTGCCATTTGCTCTACAAATGAGCCTCGAACCTTTTCTCAAGCTGTGAAGTCTCCTCAATGGCGAGATGCTATGGAAAAGGAAATTGAAGCCCTTGAGAAAAATAATACCTGGAGCCTCACCTCTCTTCCGCTGCACAAGAAACCCATAGGTTGTAAATGGGTGTACAAAGTCAAGTACTGTTTAGATGGCACAATAGAGCGTCATAAGGCTCGGTTAGTGGTAAAGGGTTTTGCTCAAATTGAAGGTCTTGATTATCATGATACTTTTGCCCCCATTGCAAAATTGGTTACAGTCCGCACTTTGCTCTCTATTACTTCTGTCCGGAAGTGGTCTTTCCATCAACTTGATGTAAATAACGCTTTTTTACAAGGTGATCTTGACGAAGAAGTCTTTATGACCCTTCCACCTGGGTTTGCTCTACAGGAGGAGATGAGAATTTGCAAATTACACAAATCCATCTATGGTTTGAAACAGGCTTCCCGACAATGGTTTGCCAAATTTTCGTCCATCATTTTCGAGGCTGGTTTCGCACAATCCAAAGCTGATTATTCCTTGTTTACTAATATCAAAGGTGATTCTTCAACCTTTGTTTTGGTTTATATTGACGACATCATCGTTACTGGCAATGACGAGTTGGCTATTCAACACATCAAGCAATTTCTTGAATCCAAATTCTTCATTAAAGATTTGGGCCGTCTCAAATATTTTCTAGGCATCGAGGTTGCTCGTTCTCACCGGTCTTTTTCTCTCTCAAAGGAATTACATTTTGGATATTCTTAAAGATACTGGCTTGATTGGTGGCCATGTGTTTGCTTTTCCCATTGATCAAAAGTTGCATTTATCACCTGACGATGGGACTTTACTTCCTAACCCCGCTCCATATCGACGACTAGTCAGTCGTCTCATTTACCTCACTGTTACAAGATCGGACATCACTTATTCGGTCCATATTTTAAGTCAATTTATGCACTCTCCTCGTAGTACCAATATGGATGCCGTGAAACGTGTGGTGCGGTATTTAAAAGGTTCCATCGGCAAGGGAATTCTTCTTTCTTCAACCAGCAATCTTCATTTGAGAGGTTTTTGCGACTCCGATTGGGCTGGTTGTCTTGTTACTCGACGATCCACCACTGGCTATTGCATTTTTCTTGGCTCCAACCTCATCTCTTGGAAAACTAAGAAACAGGCTATGGTATCTCGATCATCTGCTGAGGCTGAATACCGTGCTATGGCGACCTTAACTTGTGAAATTCAGTGGTTGAAATATTTGCTAGGCGACCTCGGCATTGCTCATACGTCTCCTATCACATTTTTTTGTGATAATCAAGCTTCATTACATATTGCCAACAATCCTGTTTTTCATGAACGCACCAAGCACATTGAACTGGACTGTCATTTCGTTCGGGAGAAGCTTCAATCCAAACTCATTGCTCCACACTACATTCCCTCTTCAGAGCAACTTGCAGGCATCTTCACCAAACCATTGGGCCACGTCCCCTTTCATGACTTAATTGGCAAGCTTGGCATTATTTCCATACACACTCTACCTTGAGGGGGAGTGTTAGCGTTACTATATTGAGCAAGATCTGCTCTGCTGGGCATGATCTGCTCTGCTGGAATTCTAATTCCAATCGTTACCTTATTATGTAGGATTCTAAAAGCTGTATTTATTCTCTTTGTGATTCTATTCTTGTATAGGAAGTCTTTCCTTTTTCATGTAAAACCTTTCTTGTCTATATATACAACAAGAGATGTGTCATCCTAATTCAAGGGACACAATACCAAAACCGTGTGTTCACATAGACATTAAGTAAAATTAGGCATGAAACAATGGAAGTTCTAGACTTTAAAAGTTCCATAAAAAGAACGGAGTGTTACTGATCAAAGAAATCTTTTTAGCTCCCAAATACTGAAGTTAAGATTTGGAGAGGAGCAACAACTGAGAATTAGTAGTAACCAAATGAACTTACTTCAAGGACTCCCAACAAACATGGAACCAAAGCAGCTTTCACATTTGCATCAATCTGTCCAGTCTTTCAGGAGCTTGGGTCTGCAAGTTAGTCATGGAGCCTCAGACTTACCGAGCTCATCAATGTCTCTAAGAACAAGCTCATCAGCCCACGTGGACAGCATCTATGAAAACCAGAGTAGCTCTTTAAGCATGCAGATGGCTCAATCCCGGTTGAAGGGTCAGATATTGAATGGGATCACCAGTAGTCATGCTTACGGGCTTCCAAGTGTGAATCCAGTTCTGGGAAGAAATGGGACTATCATAAATGGTGCAACATATATTCCAATTTCCCAAGATTCTGAGATGATTGATTTCCCGATGGCCCATGTCATAGAATTTCCCAGGAATGGTTTTCCTCTTGAGGGTACTCAAGAGGTATCTACTCTCACATCAACAGGGGTTTTTCAAGCAAGGGAAAACTCAGAAATGAAAGGATGGAGAGGCTTTGCTCCAAATTATGATATCCTCAATGAGTTTTGCCAGGGGAAACCACAAGAGTGGGAGTTACAGAACGTAGGTCTTACTCTTTGAGATGTTTCCAAAATTCAAACTCCGAGCAAGGAAACTTGGATTTCTTACCTTCGGTTTTGGGCCATCAAGGCTTCACTTCTAGCGAAAAGAACGGACAGAACAAGAATACATCTGATGTTTGCAAGGCAATGGTCTCTCTAATGGAAGGAAATGAACATATGAACGCAGAAAACATTACTTAATGCTATAACCACCTCCTCGTTGACAATTCGTTCAGGGTAAGGGATGAAAGCATGCCTGATAGGAGCGGCAAGACTGATAGTTACAGAACACTTTGGTGGAGATGATCTCATGAGTGCACTTTTCAAACAGGTCAGTTTTTCGTCACTGCCCTGGTTGCAGTTTTTCCTTCCCAAAGCTGTACCTCTGGATTATGATTTTTGGAGGATAAAGAATTGTTCAATAACTCATCTCAAAGTTTTTTTTTTTCCATCAGCAAGATGGTGTTGGACCAATTGAAAGCGAATTCAACTTCGATGCAAATAATATTCTGGTATAGATGCTCCAATTCTCTGTGATTGCAGTTTTAAAGAGCATAACTCCTCTGCAGATAAATTAATTCATCTGATTTTCTTTTGGAGGGAGGAGATTCAAATTCATATCTACTTCAGGGAGCAGCAGGATCTACTCAATATCCCGTATACTGTGTCTTCCAATTGTGAATAGCCGTTATACTGGTTCAATTGAGAGTTTATATAATTGGAATTCCACATGCAAGAAGTTGGCGGGGCTAAAAGATTATTCAGCATCGATTCAACGTCCTCAAATATGAAGACTAGTGCAAGTCACAGCTGCATGATATGCAAAGGCATACATGCAAAATTATAATTGTTTCTAGTAGCTCAGGCTAACAGGGTAAAATCTAAATTTAGAGTGACATGTGAAGGTGTGTGTTGGGAGTGAAGGATGATTAATTTTGCGTTGTGATGGGAATAAGTTTTGGAGACCTTGGAGACCAAAAAAACAAAAAAAACACATTCTTCCAGCTTGACTTGATCCACTGAGCCTTGATATTATCTTTGCTATCGAGGAGGATAAATTTGAAGCTGCCTCATAATCTTAGAATCATTGGCTTTTGAGATACTGCATTCCAACCACCAGGCTTGCATGTTTGAGTCCAGTTTACCTACCAAAAAAAAAATAAGAGCTCCATAATTGCTTCAGTATGCCATCTTCCAAAGTAGTTTGTGACCTGGATGGTTAAGAGATTCAGCAAAAGAATATTTTCAGTTTAACAGACAATCATTTGAGGATTCTGCACAGCTCTGCACTATTTTCAAAGAAGGCTGATCTTGTTTTGATGTAAGAAATTTTTTTGAAATTTACAGAAAATGTTATCTTCTACATGTTTTTTTGCACGAAAAATATTTTGGAAGTCAAACATTTATGAAAAAAATGACAGCTTTTCCAAAAAAATGACATACATTTTAAAAAATCCATGTCATTTTCCCATAAAATCATTACCTATTTAAATGAATTTAAATAATTATAAAATTAACCCTCTTCTCATATATTAATCAAAATGAAAAAAAATATCTAGTCATATTTCAAAATGATAGAAATGTCCCTCATTACATCTATTTTCTAAAATAGCAAAAATACCCTTCTCCATATATTCCCTAAGATGACAAAAATATCTTCTCCACGCGTATTTTCCAAATTTACAGAATATCCTAACCCACTTCACTTATATTTCAAAAACAACAAAATACACATCTTCTTGTGTATTTTCCGAAATAACAAAAATACCCTTCTCCACATGTATTATATACAAAAAAAAAATTACCCCCCTCCAGTCTCCACATGTACTTTCAAAAATGATAAAAACATATCTTCACATGTATTTTCTAAAATGAAAAAAATCTTCAGTCTTCACAGTTCACATGTATTCTAAACAACAACAATGATTCAACTAGGGAGTTGACAAAAATACCCTCTTTACATATTTTTATTCAAATGACAAAAGCACCCCTCTTTAGATGTGATTTTCAATTTTCTATTAATTCAAACACAAGTAAATAAAATAAAGAAATTTTCCAGCTCATTTTCAAGGATACAACCAAACAATAGAAAACATGTAAAAATTTCATATTTTGTCGTAAAAGCTTTTACCCTGGAAATGTTTCACACCATAAAACCAATTATGGGCAAACAAACGGAGCCAAAGTCACAATCACTCCTGAGAAACACCAGCACGTCGCTTACAGAAGTATGATTTCACCTGTTTAGACAATAGTAATTCTCAATTGGACCTCACTATTGAGACCACAGCTTTGCTTGAGCACCATTCCGAGATCCCATTGACATGAAAAAAACCATATAGAGCTTATGAGTATCCAATTGAGTATACTAAACTTCCTAAGGGTGTGTTCGTTTGAAAAGAAAGTAGGTGAGAGGAAAGAAAACAAAAGAAAAGATTGGAAATTTTTTTTAAATTTTCTTTCAGAATAAACATCAAAAGATGGAGAAAGTTATTGTTCGATTGTCACTGTTGAGAAAGTGCAAGAAAAGGAAAGTGTGTTTTCTTGCACACCGACCGCTAGGAATGTGCAAGAAAACTCACTTTCCTTTTATTTCCCTCACCTTCTCGCCAAACGAACACAACCTACGGTACAAGTAGGATGGAAAAAAAAAAATTTGAGTTCAGACCACATCTACTGAATTTTATGCTCTATAAGAGCATATAAGATGAAACTCCCTGGGGTCCATAAATTCTACTGAATTTTCTGATCTACTGTCATGTTTTTGCAAAAGTGACCATTAGTCGCAAGTCCATCTCCATATCTGGCCAAAAAAAAATCCTCAGAAAAATCCCTGTTATCCACTTATCCCCCAATAGGTTAGGGGGCAGTCAAAGACATTGGCACAATCTAATATAAAAGGCATGGTCACCCATAAGATGGGCCACCCCCAGCCAACCTTGGAAAAAGAAAACACAATTTAATGGGTCACTGAGGCAAAACCAGAAAGCAATCACAGGAAGCATTCAAGCATCTTAAGGGAATGTAGAGGAGCACTATTACGAATCAGAGCCAATTTGGATGAACAAACCAACAAGTTTGTGCCCGAAGCTTGATGGTTATGGAATGGAATGGCCTATAACTCGCAATGAGGAGGGGAGAGAGAGAGAGAGAGAACCTACGAATAGAAGGGAACTCGAAGACATTTATGAATATATTGAAAAGAAAGGAACACCCACCATGGTGGGTCTGGACGCTAATGCAGGCCATCAAGCATGCGATGACTAGCAACTTTAGAAGAGTCCAAGTAGAGCATATATAGCATTGATCTATACAATATCCACAAATTGATGACCCGAATAAAAAATAGTGATGCATGATTATTTTGGATATTAAATGTGAGAAATTGTAAGACTATAAACCAAATTACTCAAGGCCATGCAACATAACATTTTCTTAAATAAATTTTGTAAAAGCTACAAAACTAAATTTTGAAAACAAATACCATCCTTTTCTCTCGGAAATTATCGAAACACCCTAAATGGACAAATACCCTTCTTTGCATGTATAATGTAATTTTAGAGACTACCACAATTGAGCCAACTTTAGTTAACATGATATGTGTATTCAAAGGCAAGTTCTTAAAATCTATATTTGTTCCACTGCCTTCAGAGATCTAAATAATAAGCCATACAAAATGAAATCAACATCACCCAACAATCTAAAACTTTTGAGATCTCTAACTGTTCAATTCAACTTCATCGTAATATAGTGATGCGGTTATAACCACAAAACAAGCAAAAGCTCACCTGAGTGTTCTTCCAAATTTGAGTAAATGCCAATCGAAAATTAATCTGAATGCCAGTGAACAGTTCTTCTTCTTGACCATCTGCTAAGAAAACATGTTTTACAGAGATCTAGTTTCTAACACTTCAAATGGAAAATAAACTGGGGAGTCTCCCTCAAACAACTGGTTGTCCATACGTGGGATACCCTTCAAGAGGATTCTCCTATTTATTTCCCTTTATTGGTAGTTTACCATTTTGCCTTGCCAAAGGTTTAGTTCCATCATTCTCTATAGTTAGTTTTTTTTTTGAACGGTAAATGCAATTTATTAAGGAAGCAAACGAAACAGATTCACCAAAGGTGAATCAGCAAACAACACTACGAAAACTAGAAAACTAGCAGCCAACAACTAAAAAACAACACCAATCCAACCCCTGCCCCAACTAGGAAATCAGCTCATCGAACCCTATCTCCACCACATCAGCTCTTGTAGAGATCCAATCCCGCAACAAACTCTTCGAGCGGGAGCACACTCTCTCGATGGGTATAGCGGAATTATCGAACACCGTCCTATTCCGCTCCGTCCACAAAGACCATGAAACCACTCCCGGGAGGAGGGAGGCCCAAATGAGATCAAACCGACTCTCTAGCAAAACTGAGGACCAACTAAAGTTTGGATCGATCATTCTCTATAGTTAGTAAAGTTTGGATCGATCATTCTCTAGAAGTTAGTAAACTTTAAGGAAGAGATCGATCACAAGTTCTTTCACCGCCACTCAGAGAAGGAAACTAAAAGGTTTCCCATTTCCAGGAGACCATGAAACATATCAAGGAATCTTGAAAGAAATTTCACAATTTGAAGAGAAGCAAAATTGACTAGAGGTATAAGAGTCATCAAATAGGAGAATTGCACATTTTTCTTCAATTGAAAAGTGATGAATATTGTTCAGATTCTCATACCCCTCAAGCCCCTTCAATTCTACTTTGGTAAACCTTCAATAGATGAGGCAGGTCGTCCTCATACTTGACCACATAATTCTTCAAGAACACGTTTTCAGCGACTATCAATGCAGTACCCATCTGCCCCTTCCTCATCCGACCATTTGAGAGCAGAACTTCGAGTACAGAACACCTAGGTATGGTTCTCTTCTCCAAACTAAGGAAGAGAGAGGTCGGGTAATTGGAAATGTCGGCCGGTGTCCAATTCAATTTGCTCACGAAGAAATCCAATGTTGTCTTGATCTTCTTCTCCGAAGGGGTCATACAGACTGGTTGCTTTTTGAACATGGAGAGAATCTTGTCCTCTGACCAACCAAAGCTCCTATAGACCGCCAACTTTGCTTCCCAGATACTTTTCTTCACCCCCGAATGCGTAGCGAGGCCATGGACAAACATCAAACTCGAAGGATCGAAACCCATTTCTATAATCTTGGTGACAGATTTGCTAAACTGATCTGTTTTCTGAGATAGCGTTCGAGGGTGGATCATGATCATCTTCAAAATAATCGATTCGGGTACGCCGTGATTTCACAAGATTGCAATGTTAGGACCCATTACCTTCTGGGGACTGTGAAGGATCCAAGTGGCTCGACCGAGTGAGAAAGCAATGTTCTCGTTTGTGTGAAGTAAACTCTTGAGGTAATTGAAAGAAGGGATTATTTGATTCTCTAAACTCCTCCTCAAGATGTTTGGGTCTGCAGAAAGGATTTTTGTAAGGATGGGATCTGAAATCCCATTATTCCTGAAAAACTCAATCTTGGGTTTTAGGGTTTTTATGGGGTTGACCAAAAGTAATGATGGATGCTTGGTGATGAGTTTCGCGATGTGGGTATTGGTGAATCCATAGTTTCGGAAGAGTTCAAGGACCGACCGAGTCTGGTCTGATGGCGGTTTTGATTTCGATTTTCATGGCAGCTCTGAGAGCTGATTCCGGTGACAACCCGCAGGAGTTTATGAGGTAATTTACTGTCAGAGATGGCTGGATTATGGATTCTGAGATGTGAGATGAGGATTTGAGAGATGAAAGTTCAAGGAAATATAAATGGGGTAGTGTAAGGGATAAAATTCCTAAAAACTAATTAACGTTGGGGAACGAGCTAGTTTTTGTTGTTTTGTGCACGAAAGTGACACGTGGACATATGTTTGAGTCACGTGCTTAAAATAGAAGGATAAACATTGTCTGATGCATAACGTTCACGTTATATAAATTACGGCGTATCTGTGGTCTTGCGAACAACGTTATCGTTGTGGTTTTGACAATGTGTTTGTTGTCTTATACACAACGTAAACGTTGTATTCTCGACAACGTTTCCGTTGTTAAATGCACAACGAGTCCGTTGTAACTCAGATAAAGATGTCCAGGTCATATTTTAAGACATATACAACGTACCCGAGCTCGAGTCAACAACGAGACCGACTCGCAGGAGGAAGTGATCAGGAGGCGATCGGTTATTCTGACAAGTGGGCCGAAAGCACTGTCTTGGCATTTAATGCAGGTCACTTCTGTGTGCTGTCAGACCCAACCGACTGAACTAATGGTAGGCTTTCACGTGTGATGCAACAGGTGGCAGATTTTACTGATATATTTGGTAATGAGTGTAGGGCACGTGGTATGGGCATCTATGGTCATCTATGGCCATACCAAGGTTAACCTATAAATACCCCGAGAATTTCAGTGTTGATGGGGATCCAAGGACACATATTTTTCAGTGCTATTTTTTGTCTTACTGTTCATCATCTTCTCCACCTACTTACTTTATCATCGGAGTGCAGGTCAGGGTATCACAGCCTTCAACTTCTACCTTCCACCAGTTAACCAGAGGTGAACAGTTGTAGCTGATGCATGTCCTTTCCGGGTTTTTTTCCCCTTCAAAATTGGCGCCGTCTGTGGGAAATCATAAACGAACCTCCCTTAGCTCTTTATGATCATGACTGATCAAACTTCTGTGCTCGGGCATGAGAATCAAACCCCTCAGGCCACCCCCTTCGAACCTTCTGTCGTGCAGACTTTCATTCCTGGGATCAGTCCATCGTCTGACCAGCCAGAGAGGACCATGCCCCCCCCATTGAACCTTCTGTCTCTGATCGTATTTTGATGATGTTGCAAAGACAGCAGTCTGCTCTGGATTAAATCACCAGACACCAGCAGATGATGCAAGAAAGGCTTGATGCAATCGAGCATAGTAGGCTCGAAGTAGATGATGGGCCATCTCAGAGATCATCAGTGAGACGTCAGCTTGACTTCTCTTCTCCCCCATTAGCACCAGAGAACCGCAACACCAGGTTCTTGCTTCCTCCTGCTGAGAGGGAGGCAAGACAACCTCCAGTTCGTGCAGAGTAGAGAGTCCCTTCTGATCATATTGATTTGCAAGAAGAAGCAGGACAAGAAGATTCGAGAGGTGATGCCGAGGGAGCGGTTGCTTAGAAGACTTGGATGACTTCCAAGGAGGTGGAGGCTATGATCAGTGCTCGTGTTAAGAGCATGAAAGGAGGGATTCCTGATCACTTTGCTCAATCAGCAAAGGATAACGTCGAGAACTCTCCTTTCACAGATGTCATCAATCAGTCATACACTTCTTCCAAGTTTATGACCCCAATCTTCCCCATATACATCGGGAAAACGGATCCGGAGGAGCACTTATTTGACTTCAAGCATGCGATGGTAGTTCGCAATCCAGATGATAATCTGTATTGCAAGGCCTTCCCCAATAGCCTGGCAGGAGCGGCATCAAGATGGTTTCGTAATCTGCCTCCTGGTTCAATCAGCAACTTCGCCGAGCTCAGGTTGGCTTTTATTGATCAATTCATTATCAATAAAAAGAAGAAAGCAGGTGCAGATACTCTCTTCTCTTTAAGGATGAAACCGACGGAATCCTTGAGAGACTTCATTTCGCGCTTCACTGACGAAGTCCATAGCATCAATAAAGTCGATGAAGGGAGTTGTATTGCTGCTTTTAAGAATGCTATCCCCAGGCATTCTGAGCTCTATAAATCTCTGGCTCTTGACTATCCGGTCAAGATGGACGAGATGATGGTTCGTGCAACCAAGTACGGAAGATACGAAGATGATGTTTCCGTTGTGCCGAAGCCAAGGACGAAAGGGGCGGACGTGATAAAGAAAGTACACCGGTCGTCGAAGAGGAAGGAGAAGAGGCAGAGGTATGAGTCTTCATCATCAGAGGACTCACCACCTAGGAAGCAGAAGGAGAAAATAGTGTATGTGACTCAGCGGGATCAGCCGATTCGGCGCCCGTATGAAGGTAATTACAATCAATCCCAGCAGCAGGGTAGAACGGAGAGATGCCCTAACCCAAATTTTCAATAGCAAGCGAGGCAGCCTTATCAGCCACGCTAGGAACAGCCACAGGTGCAGCAAGAGAGAGGTGTTCAGCTTAGCGAGAGGCGACCTTTTGCAGGTCAGGCAGACCCCATCCATTTTACTGCTAGCCCAGCGACCATCATGAAGTCAATAGAGGGCCAAGCGTATTTCGAATGGCCTGCTAGAGCTGTACAAGATGTTACGTCGGGGTCACGGGCACATGAGTATTGTCATTATCATAAATGTCGTGGTCATCTTACAAACCGATGTCGCATCTTGAGGGAGTATTTGGAGAGACTGGTCCAGGAAGGGTACTTAGGGGAGTATCTCAGTTTCGATAACGGTAGCATGATGCGCACCAGAAAACCGTTATCTCAACCCCGTACAGGAGAGCCTGCCAGTAATCCAAGTACCAGTGGAGGAGGACGAGGAGGAGCCCCTTTGGGCACCATCAATGTCATTTACCGAGTGAGAGCACCAGAGGAGGACGTAGAAAGAGACTTCAGAGCAAAGAAGAGGAAGATGTCTCACGAAGCTGAGGTTTGTCAGGTGCAGATGTCTGCAAGAAGCATGGGACAGGTGCTTACTTTCGCTGATCATGATATGGCAACAGTAATCCGGCCTCATTATGATGCTCTTGTTCTCACCATGAGAATAGGAGATTTCGACATCAAAAGGGTGCTCGTAGATTCCGGAAGTGGGGCAGACATCCTGTATCTTCATGCTTTCACTCAGATGAAGTTGGATCCGTCCGTTCTCATCTCTGCTCAGACCCCGCTGTTTGGGTTTGATGGCAGTTCGATGAAACCGTTAGGCGACGTCGTCTTACCCGTTGTGGCAGGGCCCGTTGTCCTACAAACCAAATTTTCCGTTCTGGATGCTCCATCGCCTTACAACGCGATCTTGGGTCGATGGTGGACCCATGAGATGAAGGCTGTTCCCTCCTCGTACTATCAGGTGTTGAAATACCCAACGCAGGACGGGCCTTAGGAGATCAGAGGGGATCAGTTGGCGTCGCAGAAGTGTGATTTCCCTCCTTCTGTTATGCCCAAATAGCAATTACAAGTCGACTCCGTTGTGGAAGAGAACTCGGAAGCCACGTTGTGCAGACCTTCTGTTGAGCCCACGAAGGCAGTCAATCTGGGAATGGAAGAAGAGCCAAAGGTGTTGAAGATTGGGACGAGCTTGACAACGGACGAGGAGGGCGAGTTGCTGAAATTTTTGAGGAGGAACCTTGATGTCTTTGCATGGTCGCACAAAGATATGACAGGCATCAATCCGAGTATTATCTGTCATCACCTCAACTTTGATCCTGCTGTCCCTCCAGTGAAGCAGAAACCTCGGAGACTTGCCCCAACCTATCATGATGTAGTGAATGAAGAAATAGACAAGCTGATCCAGTTTGGGTTCATCCAAGAAGTGCAGTATCCTGACTAGATAGCTAATGTAGTAGTTGTACCCAAGAAGAATGGGAAGGTGAGAGTTTGCATTGACTTCACTGGTGTCAATAGAGCATGTCCCAAAGACTTTTTCCCTATGCCAAGGATTGACAGGCTCATCAATGCCACTGCTGGCCATGAAATGTTATCATTTATGGATGGTTATTCGGGCTACAATCAAATCCTCCTGGCAAAAGAAGATCAAGAGAAGACCACTTTCATTACAGAGCGTGGCTTGTTCTGTTATCGTGTTATGCCTTTTGGTCTGAAGAATGCCGGTGCCACGTATCAGCGTCTGATGAATCTCATGTTTGGGCCACTCCTTGGCAAGACGGTTGAAGTTTACATTGATGACATCGTTGTGAAGAGTCGACTTCGGAATACCCTTGTGATGGATCTTGCTAAGCCCTTCTCTATTCTGAGAACTTTCAATTTGAAGATAAACCCAGAGAAGTGTACTTTTTCTCTGGCAAATTCTTGGGATATCTTGTGAGTCAGCGGGGTATAGAAGCTAATCCAACTCAAATTCGAGCTCTGCTGGACATGTTGGAGCCCAAGTCGAAGAAGGAGATCCAGAAGTTAACAGGGCGTATCGCTGCACTCAATCAGTTTATCTCCAAGTCCTCTGATCATTGTAAACCCCTTTTCGAGCTCCTGAGGAAGGATTCTATTTTTGCGTGGACGCCAGAATGTTCTCGAGTTTTCATTGCTTTGAAAGAGTATTTAGGCTCAGCCCCTATTCTCTCCGTCCCTGAGCCAGGTGAAGTCTTGTATCTTTATCTTTTTGTCTCAGAGCAGGCCATTGGCTCCGTCCTAGTCAGGTGTTGTGGCGGCGTCGAGAAGCCTGTTTATTTCATCAGCAAAAATTTTCTCAAGGCAGAATGTAATTATAGCAAGCTCGAGAAGGTGTGTCTTGCTCTTGTCTTTTCTGCTGAAAAGCTTCGTCCTTACTTTCATGCTCATACTATCGTTGTCATCACAACGTATCCTTTGAAAGTCGTGTTGGGACGACCCGAGTTGGCGGGAAGGATGTCGAAGTGGGCTGTGGCTCTAAGTGAGTTCGACATTCAGTATAGAGCGAGAAGTTCAGAGAAGGGGCAGGCAATGGCAGGATTCCTTTCTAACTTCCCTGGGGAGGAGGCAGATGAGGTGATTGCTGATCTTCGTGAGCTCCCTGATAAGGTTGACAACGAAGATATCGTTGTAGATGGAGATAAATCCTCATAATGGGTTGATTGGCTGTTGTACGTAGATGGATCTTCTAACTCGAGTGGTTCAGGACTTGGTGTTGTGCTCATTAGTCCGGAGAACATAAAAGTACAAAAGATGTCACGTCTTGGGTTTACTGCCTCCAACAACGAAGCTTAGTACGAAGCATTGCTGCTTGGCTTGCAGAGTGCACACGAGCTGCAGGTCTCTAGATTGAGAGTCTTTTGTGATTCACAGCTTGTGGTAAATCAGGTGAATGGAGACTATGAATGCAAGGATGATCGAATGAAACAGTATACTGCACTCATTCGTTTGCAGTGTGAAGCATTCACCGTTGTGGAGATCAAGCATACCCGAAGAGATGAGAATAGGCATGCTGATGCTTTGGCTTATCTTGCTTCCATGATGCAGTCTGATGAACCCAAGGCCATCCTTATGGAATATAAAGAATACCCTTCGATAGCACTCCAGTCTCAGCGGGAGGTATGTTTTGTTAATCCAGTACCAAGTTGGATGACAGGGTTGACGGCCTACTTGAAAGATGGAGTTCTTCCTATCATTGCAAAAGAGTCAAGACGAATCCAGTTCAAGGCACCTCGTTATGTCCTGGTGCAGGGAGAGTTATATAAAAAGTCTTTCGGGGGACCTTTGTTGAAGTGTGTTCATCCTGTAGATGTGGAGATGATTCTTGCTGAGCTTCATGAAGGGATTTGTGGCATACATTCAGGGGGGAGAACAATAGCTCATCGAGCCCTGGGGCAAAGATACTTCTGGCCTTACATGCAAGCTGATGCTCAAAAGTATGTGAAGAAGTACAACCAGTGTCAACGATATGCT
Source organism: Tetracentron sinense (assembly GCA_015143295.1). Classification (NCBI taxonomy): domain Eukaryota; kingdom Viridiplantae; phylum Streptophyta; class Magnoliopsida; order Trochodendrales; family Trochodendraceae; genus Tetracentron; species Tetracentron sinense. The sequence continues at coordinate 20,433,499 of CM026563.1, read as the reverse complement.
CGTTTAATTCATGCTCCAGCTCAAGAGCTTAACACTGTCTCCCAACCTTGGCCATTTGCACTGTGGGGCCTTGATATTGTGGGCCATTTCCCTAAGGCACCAGGGAATCTAATCTTTCTCCTCGTGGCAACTGATTACTTCTCTCGTTGGATTGAAGCCGTTCCCCTTGCTCGTATCAGAGAACAAGAAGTGAAAAAGTTCATGTGGGAGCATATTGTCTGTAGGTTCGGCGTACCTCAATCCATTATCACTGACAACAGGAAACAGTTCTCAGGACGTATCATTGCAGACTTTTGCAGCGAATTGAAGATCAAACATATTTTTTCGTCTCCATATTATCCTCAGTGGAATGGATTGGCTGAAGCAGCTAATAAAAATATATTGAACGCCTTGAAGAGAAGATTGGAAGACTCGAAGGGGAAATGGACTACCGAGCTGCACAACGTATTGTGGGGATATAGGACGACACCGAGGAGTCCTACAAACGAGACACCTTTCTCTTTGGCTTATGACATGGAAGCTGTCATTCCTACTGAGATTAGTTTGCCCACAATACGCTCTTGGCATAACGAGAAGAAGAGTGGAGAGAAAGATAAGAACGCTGAGCTCATGGCCATTCACCTCGACTTGTTAGAAGAAAAGCGAGAAGATGTCAGCATTCAGATGAGGAGATACCAGCAACAGCTAAGGAAGGCATACAATCGAAAGGTACAGCGAAGGGTCCTTCAGGTCGGAGATCTCGTTCTCTGAAAAGTATTCCAGAATACCAGGGAGATTAACAGTGGCAAGTTGGGACCTAATTGGGAAGGACCTTATATCGTCGAACGATTGGGGAGTCCTGGAGTGTGCTACTTGAAAGATCTATAAGGTAATCTCATCCAAAAATCTTGGAACATTATGAACCTAAGGCAATTCTTTCAATAGAATCTGTGATGAATAAATAATTTGTTGCAATAAGGAGTTTTCCAGTGTTTTTACATGAGCATTTGAATTACATTGCTATGAAGTTTTGCGTCAATTCGTTGTCTAGAACATCAGTGTAATATTGTGAATGTTTTGCAAATTCGAATAAAATTTCGCTTGAACAACATACTCAGAACGAGACACTAGTGGTTTATCCTAAGGATGTCATCTGAGCAAATCCAGTAGCTTATCCTAATGACATCCTCTGAGCAAGTGTCTCTAAACTGAGTTACATAATGTTCATCTTATGAAATTTTATTTGTCAGATTACATTCACAGTGAACTACATAACGATGTATCTAGCCATATTTCTCTTTTCCGTTGTGTGTATGATTCAGAGTGCTTTGTTCGATGTGTGCATCAATCATTACGAAGAAGATTCATTTACATACACTCAAGTGCCTACGTTGTGAGCTATTATGTTCATGTCTGATTCTATGATCCGTAAAACATGTCCATACACTTATGTTATATTCTTTCTTGTATGTATACGTTGTGCGAGCTCCGTAAATTCCCGTTACACTACGAAGATTAAAGAAAGGTGCAAAGGAAAGAAAGAGAAATTGATCATTCTTTGAGAGAAACCCATTGCTGGGTAACGTACAGATAAACCCCATCACATGGGGAGAAAGAGAATGTATTACAAAAGTTTCAGTAAAAGGAGAGAAGAAATCAAGTTTCAGCAGCAGCAGGGACAGCAGAAGGGGAGACAGTAGGATCAGCAGCATCAGTAGCTTCAGCGGCAACGGGAGGATCTTCGGCAACAGGAGGAGCTTCAGGAGCAGCTGGCTCAAAGTATGGTTCAGCTGGAAGAGGTGCAGGACCTTCGAGGGGGTGTGGGTTCTCAACTCCTTCAACTTCGGTCTCGTTATCGAGGTCGATGACATCCTTGCTCTGGAGCTCAGAGAATGTGGTAACGTCCTCCTCGTTGTCCTCCTTCAGTCGACCTTGTTGTCGAAGCATGTTCATCACCTCCTTCTCGGTCTCTGCCCTGTCCTCGTCGAGAAGAGTATCCAGCTGAGACTGATAGTGTTGTTGCAGTCTCGTGGTTACCGCTTGCTCGATGGCCCCTTCAATTTTTTTGGCTTCCTCGAGCTCCTCCATCAACGTCGCTCTCGCTACCTCAGCTTCTTCCAGTTGCCTGCTCAGAGCATGGGAGACGAGCTCTAACTCCCTGATTCGGAGAACGGTATTCTCCACTTTTTGTTTGGCTTTCTTTTCTCCCTCCTTTGCTACTCGAGCTTCGCTTTCAGCCTTCTCTTGCCCTTTGAAGGCAGCAATGAACTTCTCCTCCACCCGCACCACTTCAGCTCGGGCTTGAGACAGGTCGAACTCAATCTTGAGTCGATCCTCGGCCAGAGTTCTCTCCAGCGCCTCAATCCTTCCTTGCCAGTAGCTGATGGAGTCTTTGAGGTGATTGTAGTGGTAGGTACTACGATCGCATAACTCGTGGAGGAGGACGTTCAGCTGTAATACAAAAGATCAGGAATATCAGTATATCACAACGAGAATTGAACAAGTAAATAGGGAAGAGAGAACAGAAATCATACCGAGGCCATGGACTGGCAGGCTGCATAAGAGACCTGGGGCAAGGACATCTTGCCAGCATCAGCAATGTCCTGGGGAAGCCTCATGGAGTGGGTCAAGGCCCTAGCAACCTTCTCCGAGGTCTGCACCGAGTCGTTAATGGTGGGCCTCCCGAAACGCGTGAAGTCGGGTGACCAGTGTATTTCCTCGAAGGGCGGTGCTCCAATTGGCAGACGCGCTGTGGTCGTCTCCGTTGTGGCAACAGTGACCAGAGCGGAGCTTGAAGCGATTGGAGTAGCCACAGCTTGAGTAGCAGCAAGTATCGTGCTGACTACTGGCGTTCCTGTTGCAGCTTTTGCTCCTTGGTGTGTTGCAGGAGCAGAGGGAGAAGGAGTGGCAGCACGGGCATTGTCCTTCTCACGGCGCTGCTCCTCTTTTCTTTTCTTTCTGGCCTTGAACTCGGCCTGGGTGAGAATCTTCCATTTCGGCTCGGAAGGTGCCGCTCCCGTTGTGGAGGGAACTGTCTTTGGAGGAGGTGGAAGAGGAGGCAGCACAGTTGCAGGATGAGCTGTCCTTGGCTTTCGGATCAGCGCAGGAGGGTTGGTGCTGGCCATTTCTTCTTCGGAACTCGGCTCAACTATGGGTGGGGAGGAGGTGGCGCCTTGATGCTTTTGTGAAGACGGGTTCGAGCTACCGAAGAAACTCCAAGTATCAGGCGGTAGTGGTGTCCACCGGATGTACTCCCCACCTCGCACTCGCTTGATGTTGGTAAGAAGACTTTCTTCTTCGAGCGCGAGTTTTTTGAACGGGAGTTTCTTCCCTTCAACTGCAAAGAGCAAAAACAAAAAAGTGTGAGACAACGGAAGTAAGCAGGACGAACAAAAATAACAGACAACGGACGCTGGGATGGAGAGACAGAAGAATTAATGTACAACGGACAATGGACAACGGTATTGTGTTACCTGGTTTATCTTGGAAAACATTAGGCACAGTGGAAGTCTCTGCCTTCCAGCCCCCAGAGACAACGAAGGGAGTTGCCTTCCACCATCTTTCTCTGTCCAGGATGCCTGAGACAAGGTCTGGGTACAACGGCTTCTTGTTCCAGGAATAATAGTTAAAGGGGCCATCGTCAGTACCTCGGCATCTGACGGCATGACAGAAGTGGAAGAGGTGTCTAGCTTTTATAGGGAATCCGTCCTTGATGAATTTAATCATCATGGACATATATTTGTAGAAGCTGGGGTGCATTTGCCCCAGAGCAAGGTGTAGAGTGGAAAGGACTTCGTCCAGGACGGGATGAAGAGGAAATCGAAGGCCAGCTTCTAGTTGAGAGAGGTAGACAACGATACAGGCTTATCGTTTATCAATGTGAGCGTCTTCCCTTTTGAAGTGAAGGTTGACGTGAGAAGAAAACTCGAAACGCTCCCTAAAATGGTTAAGGTATGCTAATTGTTGTTGGCGTAGGGCAAAAGATTTTTTGATGTAGGCACCATACGGTGCGCTACCAGTGCAACTAGCCTCATCTTCGGTTTGGCCTCTAACTTCATCTAGCCTAATGGATTCTATGGGGGTCTCGGCAGTCATGGATTGAGAAGAACAGAACAAAGAACAGTAGGTGCGAAAGGAAGGGCAGACTGGACAGACAGACAACAGGGAAGAAGAAGAAAAAGAAGCAATGAAGAGAGAGATGAAGAATCAATAAAGACAGTAAGAAAAGAGTAAGAGCATACCACAAACAGAAAAATGGGAGAGCTTGAAGAGAGCTTGAACGTTCGCTTGAGACGCAAAGTGGGCAGAGTAACAGTACTTCAATGGCAAGATAAGTGAAACGATGCAACCTAGAGGGATTTTTATAGATATCTCAGAGATATGAAAAGACAAGAATACCCTCCATCAGAGCCGTACACCTGTGTCAAAGCCGGAAAGAGTGGTGGCAGGATCGACGTTTTACGTAAAGAGAGTAACCATCAGAGATATAAAGTGTTTTGAATTCCGAAACGGTGATGATGACAGCCTGTCTTGTATTAATGAGGTGTGACGGTTCGCACGCGTAAACCAACTGGCTTGAGCATTCTATCTTCTCAGCGTAAATCACGCAACGATTCAGATTCTGGAAGCAGAATCAGGTATGGTATGTCGCTCTTTTGTCCGTTTATGACACTTCGAACTACGTTCTAAGCCTCATAAAGGGGCAAATTGTAAGGGATAAAATTCGTAAAAACTAATTAACGTTGGGGAACGAGCTAGCTTTTGTTGTTTTGTGCACGAAAGTGACACGTGGACATATGTTTGAGTCACGTACTTAAAATAGAAGAATAAACATTGTCTGATGCATAGCGTTCACATTGTATAAATTACGGCATATCTGTGGTCTTGCGAACAATGTTTTCATTGTGGTTTTGACAACGTGTTCGTTGTCTTATACACAACGTAAACGTTATATTCTCGACAACGTTTTCGTTGTTAAATGCACAACGAGTCCGTTATAACTCAGATAAAGATGTCCAGGTCATATTTTAAGACATATACAACGTACCCGAGCTCGAGTCAACAACGAGACCGACTCGCAGGAGGAAGTGATTAGGAGGCGATCGGTTATTCTGACAAGTGGGCCGAAAGCACTGTCTTGACATTTAATGCAAGTCACTTCTGTGTGCTGTCAGACCCAACCGACTGAACTAATGGTAGACTTTCACGTGTGATGCAACAGGTGGCAGATTTTACTGACATATTTGGTAATGAGTGCAGGGCACGTGGTATGGGCATTTATGGTCATCTATGACCATACCAAGGTTAACCTATAAATACCTCGAGAATTTCAGTGTTAAGGGGGATCCAAGGACAAATATAATTTTCAGTGCTATTGTTTGTCTTACTGTTCATCATCTTCTCCACCTACTTACTTTATCATCGGAGTGCAGGTCAAGGTATCACACCCTTCAACTTCTACCTTCCACCAATTAACCAGAGGTGAACAGTTGTAGCTGACGCGTGTCCTTTCCGATTTTTTTTCCCCTTCTGGTAGTTGAACCTCCATTCCACCTGAAATTGAGAGGATATCTGCAGAGAAAACGAAACATTTTATCAGAAGGGAAATGCTAAGGGGACTGGGAGGCGTGAACTCATGAACCTCAGCTTAAGATGCTAAGGGGGGCGTTCTTTTTTTTTTTTACAAACACATTCACACACCCTCTCAAAAACACACAACAGAGAGGGAGGTAGGACTTCAAGCCTCCAAAGGCTCGCTACAACAAGTGAAGCTCACCGATGTGGGACAAATCTCTCAGTTTTTTTTTGTTATTGTTAGGGCCGAGATTAGAGAGACATACTCTAAGAGCATAAGATTTGAGGTGGGGCCCATCCACCTGAAATCCCGTGCTCTTAGAGCACGGTCAAGATGATCTCGACCTAAGAGGTCTCCGAAGCTTTAACCTTTTTGTTAACACAATAACAACACACTATATTTAGGATGTGGGCAAAGTAAAGCCGAGTCTGTAATTACTTTATTCTTTATTCTGGTTAAAAAGTTTTGACCCTTTTGGTTAATTTTTAAAAAAACCAAGGATAGATTCTTTACCTCTAGTTAGTAAATCTTAACCATGCAATTCAAGGGAGTTAAAAGGTACACATGGCGAGTTAGACAGGCTAAGCCAAAAGAAATCATTAATCACCTAGGCCACAGGGCTCAATTACAAGACCAGTCCAAGCTAAACCCATAGTTGGTCCAAATTTGGCAAGTTCTACCCCATGCTGTGCTTAGAAAATTGATCAATGGAGAATGCATCCTCCATTAAACTGATTTTGCACTTTGTTAATATCCCTTAATTAATTGGGCGAACTTAATATTGGAATTTACTTGATCTTTAGCCTTACCATTCCCAAATTAATTTTTGTGCTTCATTCTAGGAGATTGCCCCCTTTAATCAATAAGCATTTTGACTTTGTACACAAAGCTCAAGCAATGGAAGGGTTGGAGAACTATATTTGTTTTTAAAATTGTGTTTGTTTCGCTAGAAATTTGGGGGATAAATAACCTTTTTTAGAAAAATATATTTTCCGGCATTTTGATTATTTGTTAGAAAAGCTATTTTCTTAATAAAATAAATATTTTACACACTACCAATTTTTAATAAATTACCATTATACTTTTTCATTTAAAAACAATATTCATTTGGATTTGCTAGAAAATGAGAGAAATTGGATACCATATAAGTGTGTTGTTCCTTGTGCCTAGAGCTGCACTCAAGCCAAGCTTAGCTCGACGGCTCAACTTAGCTCGGCTCGTTTGAGTCAACCTCAAGTTGGCATTTTAGGATGTGAACGAATCAAACAAAAATTTTAGTTGAGCACAAATGTTTAAACAAGACAAGCTCAAGCCAGACCTTGTTTGATTCGGCTTGGCTTGTTTAAGGCTCAGTTCAACTTGAGCTCGAAATATATATATATATATATATATATAATATTTTAGAATTTTCTTTATTATAGATTGTAATAATTTTTAATAAATAAGTTTAAGAGATAATAATGACAAAAAAATGTTAAGAAGATAAAAAAACCGAAATTGTGATTTAAAAGCAGAACTTAAAGGTAGAAAAGCATAAGTCAAAATAATGTTTTTAGTTTCGATATACAATCACGGTTAACAATATAATGTGATTGATGTAAGAGAAACAATCACGGTTAATCTATAACCGCGAAAAGTTTTTGATAAACTATCACTGTTTTAACTTATACCTGTGATTGTTTTATGTTTATGTTTTTAAAATTTTTTACAATTACTATCATTACAAAAAATAGGAGTTCTCATTCTAATTCTCAGATTAATGATATGTATACCTGTTTCTCCCCATTGACAGTAATGAAAGATGAAAATGTATACACCATTCATAAATGCAAGCAAGCGAAAGTATAGTGGGAATGAAGGAATATTGAGTGGTTGAAGTAAAGAGGATGGGAGATTTGGATAGTAAACTCTTCCTAGATGCAAGCAAAAGAAAGTTTAGTGGGAATGAAGGAATATTTCTTCTTTCCTACTATACTTTCGCTTGATTGCATCAAGGAATGTTATATTATCGAGATCTCCCATCCTCTTCACTACAATCATCGGATATCTTTTTCTTTTTTTTTTTCTCTTGTAGAAGTTTAAGTAAAGAGTCCTCTACACAATAGGTATGAAAATTGCAAATGAGTTCCATCTTATATAGATTGAAAATCCGATCACGATTTCTCTAAATACGTGATCATAATTAATCAAATTATATATTATATTTTTTTTTTCATTATACGATCAGGGATATATTGAGAACTGTGATTGTATGTGACATTTAAAATCACAGTTATTTATAAAACCAAAATGATTGTACCGTAATATTATTCAAGAACAATTTATTTCGAAATACGAGACATCAAGATTGGAGCCCACCGACTATGTGGGTGGACGGGATCTTCCGAGACGTCAAGGAATACAAGACATCAAAATTTGAGCACACCGACTACATGGGTGGACGAGATCGGAATGTTCTTACATGATCATAGGTATCATGTAAACCATGATTGTATGTGTCGCCATTTTTTTTAAACCCAAAACACATACCTAATAGCCAATTTACACTATCAAAAACACACATCAAAATCCAATCAAATAAATATATCAACATTCTCATAATACCACTATAATTAATGTTATTCTTCAAGGTAGGTTCCTTCACAGTTTGAACGTACCAAAGATGACTCTAATCATCATTTAAATTAACATTTAGCAAAATAATGAAACTAGCCTGATGTTCATTACAACCATCAATGAGCTCATCATCTCTCTCTATATCAGGTTATTCTCGTTAAGGAGTTTCTAGAACAACATACCATTTTGGTTGAACTTAATTGGTCTTCTACATAAAAAAAACTTGCTTGACTTGCTAAAATAAATGAATCTGAATGATGACCTAATCTATCAAGCTCAACTATTTTAAAACCTTCAATTTTTTCTTCGATACCACTCAAGCTATTAACCCAATCACACTTAAATATTGAAATATTGAGAATAGTAAAATTGAGCATCCATATCTCCTTGATAACTTCGTAGAAAGTCATATCTGAGGTCACGGGGTTCTTATTACTAGCACTTGCAACTTGCATTGTTCTTGCCACTGACTTCACTCCATTATTTTGATTCACCCGTGATTTATCACGATCATTTGTTTTGTAACGGCAGTCATTACTGACATAACTATGATATATGGTTACTTGGAATTAGGACCTTCTGCTATCTACCTCAACTCTTGCGAGATGTTATGGTTTGGATTGCCTATTTCAGTTTCAACTTGTGTACTTTAAGAGATTAGCACACTAATTTATTGAAGGCATATATTGTCGTGCTCCAAAATCTCATCTAGGCTAAAATAGAACTTTGGCATGTAACACTGCTTATCTTGAACTTCTCTTAGAACATACAAGACATAAAAAATGAGAACTCAAAATTTCTTCAATTAATATGTCAATCAACAATACATAACTAATAACTAAATCTTGAATATTGAATCATCCATCTTGATTCCCAAAACTATAAATGTAAATATAAAAGTCACCTGAAATAAATCTCATGACAACCCTTTCAATATCAAATTAAAAGTCTAATGAACTAAAATCAATAGTAGGAATATTGATCCAAATCTCTCTCATCTTCGGGATAATCACATTCTTGTTCTTCTATGTATTCTTCCTCTACCCACGGTTTAGCTACAACCTTGAACTCTGAACCTACCGACACAAAACATATCGGTTAAGCACAAGTGGCTCGGTAGACATAAAATCCTAGCTAATTAATAATATCATAAACATCAATGTAGCATATTTAGCATGACATGACATGCATAACATCAATCAGAGTACAAAATCATCTTTCATTTTCTTATCTTACTTATTTATTTATTTATTTACTATCCTTGTGTGTGACATCAACTTTCATACATTTGTGCAATAACTTAAGATAACTCTTCAACATATATGTGAAGAGGGCTACATTATATATTTTTACTTAGTTATCAATCCTTAGCACTTTTCGGTGCACACATACTTTCTTCTGATTCACTTACTTGGGTACTCGTATCATGATCTTAGACTGATAGTACTCAGGCAATGCAAAACTCAACACGTGTGAGCAAAAGGAATGAGTAGAATCATCATATATGTGTATCAATTGTGAACACCCCATTTTTACACCCCCAAAAACCCTTTTATTAATTTAATTTAATTTAATTTAATTTTGTTTTGTGAGTCTGAGTGTTGAGAGAGAGAGAGAGAGAGAGGCCCAAGATCATTTCCATAAACCCTTGATTAAAACCCCAAAATCCCAAAGCCTTAGACCCATGTTTCCAAGCCCAAGACCAAGATCTATTATTTAAGGCCCAAAGCCCAGAATCCTAAACCCACCATGGCCCATTACTGGCGCCTATATAAAGCAAGAGATAAGGTTAATCCCTAATCCCATTCGTATGAGAGCAACAGCTCCCATCTCACTCCCGTTTTCTTCTTCTCCCACTTCTTTTTTTTTATTTCTTTTTTCCGTTTACCGCAACAACAGGGAGTTGCTCAATCGACCAGCCACACCTCCGATCGTCCATCAACACCGGCGTCTGCAACTCCACCAGCATTCAGTTCTCTCTCCCTACGAACTCCATCATCCATAGATCTCAGTCTGTTCCCGATCATCTTCTCCAGTGATGATTCCCTTGTTTCATGCCGGACCAGTCCCGACCAAGTAATTGGCCCAGATCCAGCAGCTCCACCTCTTTACCTGCCACCACCGGAACATCTCCTCCCAGCCATCACCACGACAACTCGGTTCGGTAGCTATCTCTCTTCCAAGCTCTCTCTCGTACTCTTTCGTTCTCCATCATGTTTGATCTGGATCTATAGATCAAGATTTTCAGATCTGGATCTATAGATCTAAATCTAATTGTTACCATATTATTATTATTATTTTTAATTTTTATCATTTATTTCTTCTGTTCTTCACCTGCTCAGTAGCAGAAATTTAGATCGGCAGCAGCATCTTCATCTTCATCTCCATTCGGCACCATCTCAGCTCCCCGGTTCGCACCTAAGGTATCGCCTCAGTTCCTTTCTCAGCTCCAATCCTCATTTTATTTAGATCTGGATTTCTTGATCCAGATCTAGAATTCTAAATCTGGTATCTCCTCATTTCGATTCTTCTACTGCTATTGTTCCAGTTTTCTACATTTTATTGATTATTTGTTTCTTACTATTATTCATTCTTTATTTATCTCATGGAATCAGATTTACTTTGAATCTGGCCAAGAAATTGCAACTCCAATAATCACCTCCGGCCAGTCTAGATCAGTCATCCATTTTTTCTCTTTTCTTTCGCTCCTGATTGCATTGGTCCTTTGGGATCCGAAGTGATCGGAAGAAATCTTCTCCATCGGAGCAGTGTCATCATCCTTTGTCCTCCACAAGCCTTCACGACAGGTATAACCCCTGAACTTTTCATTTTCTTTCCTACATTCTGGTTATATTTATGTGCTCCTGTTGGTATTTTCCAGCGAGCAGTAGTAGCCTGTTTCAAAGCCTGGGCTAGATTCAGCCATTGGTTTTAGTTTCTATTTGTCTATTGAATTAAAGCGGGTCGACTTCTCTAATGTCGGCTAGCCTTAGTCTAGTATCATTAATGATCAATAAGCTGTGGCCCATTAGCATCTTTGCGGCTTGATATCAGGTTATGTGTTAACCATGGGTAATTATTGTTTTGTAATTTATCTCCATGTATGTACGTATGTACAGCTTATAAGACTAGGCCGTAGCTTATTTTCCTTTTTGGCCTACATTGGGCACTTAGGTAGTTTTTTTTTTTACCCTAAATAACGGCCGACCCCGTTAGTTTAGTCTTACAAAAAAAATCAAAAAAAAAATATAATTAAAAAAAAAAAAAGATTAAAATAAATTAAAGGTACCGGTCTATCTCCCCTTGGGACCTAGAGCAGGGTCCGTATTTAAACCATAGCCTCTTTTGGTTTAAAGCCGCTCGATCCGCCCTGCTCTTTGCCTTTAAGATAATTAAATCAGTTAGACTTTATTTTCCTTTTTGCCTACCTTGGGCACTTAGGTTAGTTTTGATTAGTTAAACTTGCCAAAGTAAAAAAAAAAAAAAAAAAAAATTTTTTAAAAATATAATAAATACAAAAAATACAAAATAACAAAAACATCCAAAAAAATCTAAAAGAAATTTACCCTAATAAGTGAACGCCCCCTAGAGCTCCACCACGAGCACCTAGCAACGCAACTATCTTCCGGAATGAGATTCATAAATCTCAAGTCCACTTCCCCTCCCCAACTCAAACACGAGTTGGAAGTGACCACACTCCGAAACGAGTATAAAAACAGTCACGGACCCCGAACTATTATGAGGGTCTGATTCCGACTAACTGGATAAGTAGGCAGCCCGAGCCAGGGTTTGACCCCAACCAAAAATAAAATTTTTACACCCCATATTGATTTGTATTTGATTAGCAAAATTAATAATTGTTTTAGGAAATTTTAAGTGATTTTAAATATTTGGCTTGGACCTAATGAGTAGGTTACCATCATTGGATGGAGGTCCTGGGGTGCCTAACCCCTTCCCTATGACCTAAAGGGATCTCTTACCTAGACTACTCTGGACCGTAGACCCTCTTATTTGGTTTATCTCGGGATCCTACTTCCCCTAAGTAGGTGGCGACTCTTAGAATAAATTTAGCGTTATTCATCTACTCTCTGACCTTATCTCGACACTTAGAGTTGAGAGGGGAGGAAGGACGGTAAATTTAGGTGTTTACATCAATGATTTAGAATGAGCAAAATCGTCGATTAAGTATCATTGATGATTATTCTTACAGACTTAATCAACGATATTGAGCTCTTAGAATCGTTGTTTATCGTCTATATCAGCAATCTCAAAGAGACTTAATCGATTGTATTTGTTCAAATATAAAGAAAATGGGAGAATGATGAGTTTGTTAAACTCCACGTTTTGAAGTTTGTCTCTACAACTTTCGGTAATCTTTAGTTTTTTAAGGGAGAATGATGGTTTGCTAAGAGAGTATGATGAAAGGTAGGTAGGAAGTATAAGCAAAAAATAAGGTAGAGATAGAAAAGGTTTTTGGTGAAATATGCAACGACAAAATAGCCAAGGGTTAAGTCTATTTCTAACAAAATAGGCAAGAGTTTCGGCAATTTTTGGCAAAACTATCTCACCACTTTCTCTTGTTTCCTCTTCCTCAAAGTTCAAAAAGTGAACCTAGAGAAGCTAAATGTTTGCTATTATATGCATACCTAAAGGGTAAGATATGGATTACACTTTTTAAGAAATTAGATAGTATTATGAATTTGCCATGATATACCCTACTTGGTAAAAATGTTAAAAGCATGTCATTTGCAAAGCATGCCCTATTAAGTGAAGTGCCCAAACCAAAATATTAATTGTATTTTATTATTATTAAGAAAAGTATCCTTACATTTATCTTCTTTACCAAAAGTTGATTTAATTTTTTCACTATTAACAAAATTATCCTTACACTTATTTTCTCAACTATTATAATAAGAATATCAAAATTACCCTTATACTTATATTCTCCACCAAAACCTTGATTTTATTTTGTCACTATTAACAAAATTATCCCTACACTATTATTTCTCAATTCTTAAATCTTTACTATTGTAATCATTACTAGTAGGAGTGGCACGTGCAGTTTTGTTTTTTATATTGAATTTTGTCTTAGAAATGAAAGAAAAAATATAATTAATAAATAGGGATTTCACTAAATAATATGGAACACAAACAGCATAGCATGATATTGGAACACAAAAAACTATTGTATTTGAATGTTTGGATTTATGTCCAGAGTAAATTTAGAGAGTTTACAGATTCTTTTGCACTGCTATAAATTTTGTGTCCACTACTTGAACCTGATTCAACAAGGAAAGTTTATATGCTTTCATTTGAAAGAAACCTCGTTTAGTTGATGTGGCTGGCGAAGAGTATATTGAAACATTTGGCGAAGAGTATATTGAAAGCGACTCATACTAATGGGCATTTCAAGTGTAGGAGGTGACTGCTTCATAATCATATACCTGACCAGACAAACAGAAAATGATTTCAGCACTTGCATTAGGGTGCAATGTCTTGCAATATTGTACTGAACCATATTCCAAGTTAGTAAAGCCGAATCCAATAGTTCAAAAATGTTTATTCAAAGTAAAAGAAACTCATAATAGGAAAGATGGTGGGAGAAAATTTTGTTTTGTATGAACTTGGCAATAAGGAATGTGTCATTCCCTTCACAGTAACATGCAATTAGATTTGTGAATCGCTCTTTCCTAAGTTGCTTATTAATTTTGCTTTCTCCTGCAACATAACCAAACATAGCAGTCATGAGCACACAATAGCATAGCATTCATGAGCACACAATAGCAAGGCACGTGTGCGCATTATTTATCTTATATGATGAAAGTTAAGTTGAATTGTCTACCTTTAGTAACTTAATGCTTAGGGAAATATGTGTCCAAAAAAAAAATGGAATCTCCATATAAGATAAATACCATTACCATGTAAATGCAGGCCAACATGTATTGCTGCAACTTGTTTCAGGGCTCTATATTTTTACAGGAACAGCATGTAATGTTGAGCAGCATAAATGCTGGTTTAAGCTTGGAACAGATATGAGGCTATTGGATGGAACATCACTGGAAGAACACATTAAGGGTAATGAAACACTTCATTTTATAGATACAACTCAACATTCTGATTGTACAAATTGAACAATCAAAACCATTCATTTTATATGTAAAAATATGGCACTCAGTGTTAGCTTAGTTTTTAATGTCTTTGTTGCTAGGGTAGACCTGTATTTCTATTGTCTTAAAACTGGCCAATGCACCACAGTTTTCCTTTCTTTTCTGTCCAATCCCAATGCATGTTCCCACATAGAACATGGATGATAACATTAAAAAGAATAAAAAATTATTGGCCACATGAATTGGATTTGTGTATCATTAACAGGTTCGCATTAATTTTTTAACAAAATCAGAGGTTGCGCGGGAGGGATCTATAGAGAGAGAAGGTTGATAGTAGAAGTACACCATTTCCCCCAAAGTGCTGAGAAAACCATTATAGCAAAAGAAAGATAAAATCTGTAAGCTTAGTCAAGAATAAAAGTAACACTTTTATCCTTCAGGTTTACAAAATAAATCCAAATCAACACACCTAGTTGCCGGGAACCAGGAAAAAAGTAAGAAAAAATAACAGTTTCCCCTCATATTCGATGAACTCTCCAGATTTCAGTGAATGAATAGTATAAAATTTTAAGAATTGCCGAAAACAAGAAATATACCGAATAAAAGGCTTCAGCTTTGAGCTGGATTTGGGTGGTGAATTGGAGCTTTGATGATGGGAGCAGCCGGTAAGGATTCCTTGGATGGGAGGGATCTATAGAGAGAAAAGATGGATAGTAAAAGTAACTCCATTTCCCTCTTAAGTGCTGAGAAATCAAGGGCGGGAGCTGCTTAGGAAGCAGTGAAGATAAAGGGAAAATGGGTGAGACAGTGGTTTTTTTTTTTCGATTAGCATCTATAAAGGTATGAAAAAACAAAGTTGAAAAAACTAAAGAAAATGAAGCTTTCACCAGCCTACTTTATGTGAAAACAAGTGTCAGCCATAGAGTAGAGTTGATGGTTATACGGATTGACACGTATAAAGGAAGGAATCACATACTGTAAATAGCAAAAGTTAAGCCAAATTGACAAGAACCTTTGACATATCATATTGAAAACCATTTATTTCACTAATGTAAACAAATAATTGGAGTATCTTGAAGTAAATACCATGTCAATCAAACTCCTGTGTTTTGATGAACTTGTTAACCTCAAGATTACAACTTTAAGTACCCTAATTAGTTTCGATGATAACACAATAATGGAATGATCATTATGATACTAATGTTTCCATTTAGTATGTGTACTTTTAGAGAAAAAGAGCATTAAGATCATCATTTAAGTTATGAAGTATTGAAAAGATCAAACACTCAAGAGAATCAAAGTCAAAAGCCAAGTATCAGTCATTTCAAGGACTCAAGCAAAATTCATGAAGACTCATCAAGTCTAAAGCTCCATTAGTTCCACAAGAAGACAAACTCTCAAAGGAGTCTAGTGTTAAAATCAAGAGTATCTAGAACCATGTAAAGTCCTCAAGATCTTGGAACTTGATTGCTCAAAGATAGCTAGATAGACCCTAGGAGACTTAGAATAGTTTGGACATCATTCCGAGGGCCTAAAAATGATTAAAATAATGATTTTATGATTGCCTATGGACCATGTCATCATTCCCATCAATTTGGTCTCACAAAGATGAGTTCTTTGTGAAATTTCAGAGAACTCGTTGACAAGTCTAAGTGACTTGTCGACGAGTGGCAAAACAGGAGCTCATGTTTGAGCTCTGTCATACCACTGGTCGATGACTCCTCCTCACTCGCCGACGAGTGCTTGCGGGAACTAAGTATAAAGGCTAGTTTTTCAACGACTATTTCGCATTAAATGTTCCTCAACGGCCAAATTTGATTGCTCACCTATAAATAGAGCTTATTTATGAAAAACCAACAAGAATCTTATACTATTCATTCATTCATTAATTATTCAATTCAATCAATCAATACTATGTTTTTCATTGAAAACCTAGAATTTCAATCCCTCTGTGTTTGAGCATTCATTTCCAATCATCTTTGAGAGATTATTAGATTCGTTTTTCACTCCTATCTTAGCTCATCAAGGAGCTTTCAATCTCGGATTTAAATATCCAACCACTCATTGTAAAAGCTAAGTCAAGAATCGAGAATTCTTGCACCAGTGAAGATATGTTCTTCTTGTGTCCAAGAGAGGCACTCTCTTAAAGAGGTTTTATCCTGAGCCTGAGAAAAGGATTGTAAAGGCTTATTCTCTACCCGTAAAGAAGAGTATGATTAGTGCAATCGTTGGAAAATCCTTAAAACGGGAAGCTTAAAGATGGGGACGTAGGTAAGTTGTTGAACCCCGATATCAAATCTTGTGTGTGGTATCTTTTATCTCTCCCTCTCTCTATTTAGTTTGTTATTGCTTGTAGCAATTTTGTTAACTCTTTTAAATTCTGCATTAATCAGTTAGAAATATTTTTAAATTGCTATTGACCCTAGACACCCCCCCCCCCTCTAGGGTCCATTAGTTGGGCAACAAAACT
Organism: Tetracentron sinense; assembly: GCA_015143295.1. Lineage (NCBI taxonomy): Eukaryota > Viridiplantae > Streptophyta > Magnoliopsida > Trochodendrales > Trochodendraceae > Tetracentron > Tetracentron sinense. The sequence goes on along the minus strand of CM026563.1, from coordinate 20,416,752 downwards.
ATAGTATTGTGTCATTGTTTGAAGTATATTGGAAGATGTGTCTGGAGTATGTGTTGTTTTCCTAATCAGGAACCTTTAAAGCTAAATATATTTGTTTAGGTCTCACTTGAGATATAAATATCCTGGTTTCACTTCCACTAAGAGGTTTACCTATTAACATTGCACAGCTGTGTAGTGGGGTAGAGAAAAGAGTGGCCATTTCATGGACCCTAATTTGTATATTTACTATGCAAAGATTGATCTAATTGGATGCTGCAAGTACTAATTCTACAAACCATTCAAAAAATTAGGATAAAGGCAGGTAGGGGCTTATCTATGTGATTCACTATGACCAATTCCTCTACCTCGCTTCTTCTCCTTCTCTTTCTTTCCATCAATCTAGATTAGTCAATCAGGATTTATATTTGTCACTCACCATATCCATCTTTCCAAGGTTCAAAGTTCAAACCCTAAAAGTTCTTCAATGTAAAAAATGGTGATTGAGTGTTGAGCTAGAAAAGGTGTGATTGAGTGTTGAGCTGAAAAAGGTGAATGTCAGGTCATGTTGATTCAGCAACTTCTTCAAAACTTGAAGTAGCCCATAAGGATAATGCCTGGACCAACCAATTATGCATAAATAGAGTGAGGCACACCCACAATATTACATTAATAGTCATGAAGCATGTGAAAATCACATAAAGTAATGTTAGAAAATTTTGATTGAGCATAGATCAACTACTGTGTGTTTCAAGATCTCATGAAAGTAAGTCTTCCAGGATGGAGGAATGATAAGAAAAGAAACATCAATTGTGAATTATAATCAATCACAAAGATTTCAGGGATAATATTGGGTATGTTGATTAATTATCTTCTTAACAGTATGCAAAATAGAAATAGATATGGAGAAGAGAGATTTTAGCTGACGGTGATTATAATGTATAGGGATATGAGGGCTCATGACATTGACTTATGCTGTCCAAACGTAACAATCAGAAAGTGAGATAGAGGGTATTTAAACAATTGACGAAGCTTCAATCAAATGCAAATTTACATGGAACATAAAGAAGTTGCGAAAGAAAACCATAATTGTGCCAGCTGCAGATGCCGCTCTCGTTGTTGCATACTCTCTTGCTGTCTTACAAGAGAATTAAACCTTGGGTTCAGATGAAAATCCTTTTTTTTTCTTTCATCGATCAAGTGAGAATTTAATAATTAAATTAATTAATCGAAGAACTGTAGGTAAATTAATTCTCTGGTTTTTTTTAATTGAATTCCTCTTGCCATATATGAAACCAGTTTCCTGTTGATCATTGACCCAAAATCCTTTAGTTTCCAACTATAAATCATATAAACACATTGATATAATACTTATGCACCAAATTTTCTTTTAAAATAATTACCTGAGATCAAGAATGGGGTATTTTTTTTTTCTAAACATAATGATAGATAAGGATCTGAAGCTGCCCTTTCCTGGAATGCAAGGAAATACGAAAGAAAACTTAAACCCAGAAAAATAAAATCTATGAAACTCTAGGGAACTGACATCAAGAAAAGAAATTAAGAGGAATTTATGATAATGGGTTGAGATTCAAGAGGGATGTCGAGATAATTACTTGAGTTGGTTTGTCATCGTCCCCGAAGCGAAGGTTGGGAAAACCGGTGGCACAGGAAATCAAAGCAAACGTTGGGAGGGGACGTGCGAGAAAAGGAGCAGGTTATGGTGCTGTCGTCTTTGGATATCCATTTAATTTGAATTGTATACTGTCAGGTATGACTATGTTTTAATACATGACAATGTAATGTGACGCCACATGGTTACAGTTATAGAATGGTATAAGTTTGCTGCATGTGGCAGACTACATTAATATCAAAACTTAAGAAAAATAAAATCAGTAAAGCTCATATGCAAAAACTGTAAAGCTCAAAATTTAGGATGAAATCTTCACTTTAGCAAAATCACAAACACTTGGTTTGGTCTTTACCCCCAAATGTTTGTAATTTTGCGAAGAAAACTAGAGCTTTCTCTCCAAAAACAACGTTCTTTAATTCTATCATAAAATAGTAATACAATAGATTATTGCTTGCAAAAAGCTGAAGCACAATCCATAGTTCAATACTCTAAAATGCTGAGTTTTCAAGAATTTAAATTCAAATGCCCGGACAGCCAGGGGAAAAGGGTCAACAGGGAAAGTCCAGATCACGTAGCACTGGGGTGTGATTTACTAAGTAACTTGCTTGAAATTAAGAAAACCTATAAATTTTGATCAACACTCCCTAAACCGTTTAAGTAAAGCTCATAGAACCATGTATTTCAAATCAGAATTCCTCCAGTAAAAAATAAACTGCAAGAGAAAACAAACAAGGCGAAAAAATTGGTTTAAAATCCTCCGGGGAGTTCAAATTATAGAGATCACCATAAAAACTGAAGCTCATGAGTTAGGGTTTCGATTGAAATGAACAACTCAGAAGAAGAAAAGATTTTGCAGAAAGAGAGGAGAAGTTGAAAGGAGATCCAAAATAGATGTTTCAATCAACTTACATGATGATCAATTAATGCATAGCTCTTCAGTGCGGTGGAAAAGATAGGAACTGAGAAGAATCGGTTGGACGATGGAGGGTTGAGGCGGTGAAGTGGTGAGGACAAAGCAGGAAATAGAAATGGTGCGGAGACACCTGCTATCTTCTATGGCTCAGGATCCTCTCGAGTTCAACTCGAGAGAATCTCTCGAGTTGGGACGTGGGCGACGCAGGCGGCGACATGTGGCGCAGGATTAAGCGGGAAAAAGAGGATCCTGAGTTTTGAGTGGGGCCCACTACCGGCTCCGTCTAATTTCATCCACGTCCCTCGTTTTGTCCAAGTCCAAGAAGAAGAAGAAGAGAGAACAGAAGAAGCTCTCAACCCAGATTCCGGTGATCTTGCTCCGACGCCGATAGCTCACAAGAAAGAGGAAAAGGGAAATTTCAGACATTTCATTTCTCTTATGGGTGGAAGCTCAACCCAACCCTAACCCCCAAACCCTCTCATCCAAGGGACGTCTTCAACATGTGTTTGCCCTTATTTTTTTTCTCTCCAAAATACTCTAATCTCTGTTAGAGATCCCTTTAACACTGTGCGACTGAGCTTAAACTCAAGCTTTTCCTTTCATTGAAGCTTTCATCTGAAACCCAAGTTTTCTTTTTCATTGCAACTGAGCTAAATCCTTCTGCTTCATCTGAAACCCTTCAACACAAACTAAGCTAAATTCTTCTGCTTCATCCGAAACCCTTTTAAAGAAGAAGAAAAAGAAAAAAAAAGTGTTTTATACGTTTTTGATCCATTTTCGATGGTTACAGTGGTTATTTACGATTTTTTCTAGGGTTTTGTGCACATTTTCAGGATTTTCTGTTATAACAGTTTATTTTATGTTATTACAGTGCATTTTCGATGGTTTTGTACTTATTTTCGATGAATTTGTGCTCATTTTTAGTGGTTTTCTGTTATTATAGTGCCCATTTTCAGTGGTTTTCTTTTATTAGAGTTCATTTTCGAGATTACAGTGTTTTTTGATGGTTTTGTGCTCATTTTCGGTAGTTTTCAGCCTCATTTTCGGTAGTTTTCTGTTCTTCTGGATTCTGAGAGATTTTACCCCATTTTACTGTTTTGATCATAAATTTTGACTCGTTCATCAGATTTTGACGATTCAACTTGCGTTGCACTCATCTTTCGAAGGGGATCTATAATTTCAGCAGATAAAACATCAGAAAACTAACTTTTGACTTAGCTTAGACTCAAGATATGAAAACACATTCAACATGAACCTTGAAGAGGGTTCTAATACAGTTCTAATGGTTCAAGAATCACTCGATTCTGAAAAACGATGAAAAACTAGAGATTCTTAAAGTTTGAGGGATGTAATATCGAAAATGCACTATAATAACAGAAAACCACCGATTTTCGAGAATGGGCACTCTCATGGTAAAAAATCCCGAAATTAGGCACTGTCATGACTAAAAATCCCGAAATTAGCACTGTCATGGCTAAAAATCTCGAAATTGGGCCTTGTCATGGCTAAAAATGACGAAAATGGGCACTCTCATGGCCAAAAATCCCGAAAACGGGCACTCTCAAGGCCAAAAATCTCGAAAATGGGCACTCTCATGACCAAAAATCTCGAAAATGGATCCAAATTCGAGATTTTTAGCCATGAGAGTGCCAATTTTAAAGTTTTGTAGTCATGACAGTGCTCATTTTCGAGATTTTTGGCCATGATCAAAAATCCTGAAATTGGGCCATGTCATGGCTAAAAATGACGAAAATGAGCACTGTCATGGCTAAAAATACCGAAAATGGGTACTCTCATGGCCAAAAATCTCAAAAATTGACCCAATTTCGAGATTTTTGGCAATGAGAGTGCCCATTTTGAAGTTTTTTAGCAATCACAGTGCTCATTTTTGACATTTTTTGCCATGATCAAAAATCTCGAAATTGGGCCCTGTCATGACTAAAAATGACGAAAATTGGCACTATCATGACTAAAAATCCTGAAAATGGGCACTCTCATTGCAAAAAATCTCGAAAATGGACCCAATTTCGAGATTTTTGGCCATGAGAGTGCCCATTTTGAAGTTTTTTAGCAATGACAGTGCTCATTTTCGAGATTTTTGGCCATTATCAAAAATCTCGAAATTGGGCCCTATCATGACTAAAAATGACGAGAATGGGCACTATCTTGGCTAAAAATCTTGAAAATGGGCACTCTCATGGCCAAAAATCTCAAAAATGGACCAAATTTCGAGATTTTTGGTCATGAGAGTGTCCATTTTGAAGTTTTTTAGTCATGATAGTGCTTATTTTCGAGATTTTTGGCCATGATCGAAAATCCCGAAATTGGGCACTGTCATGGCTAAAAATCCCAAAAATGGGCACTCTCATGACCAAAAATCTCGAAATTGGATCCATTTACAAGATTTTTAGCCATTAGAGTGCCCATTTTGAAGTTTTTTAGTCATGACAGTGCTCATTTTCGAGATTTTTGGTCATGATCAAAAATCCTGAAATTGGGCCATGCCATGGCTAAAAATGACGAAAATGGGCACTCTCATGGCCAAAAATCTCGAAAATTGACCAAATTTCGAGATTTTTGGTCATGAAAGTGCCCATTTTGAAGTTTTTTAATATTGATAGTGCTCATTTTCGATATTTTTTGCCATGATCAAAAATTTCGAAATTGGGTCCTCTCATGGCCAAAAATTACGAAAATGGGCACTATCATGGCTAAAAATCCCGAAAATAGGCACTCTCATGGCCAAAAATCTCGAAAATGGACCCAATTTCGAAATTTTTGCCCATGAGAGTGCCCATTATGAAGTTTTTTAGCAATGACAGTGCTCATTTTCGAGATTTTTGGCCATGATCAAAAATCTCGAAATTGGGTCATGTCAGGGCTAAAATTGATGAAAATGGGCACTATCATGGCTAAAAATACCGAAAATGGGCACTCTCATAGCCAAAAATATCGAAAATGAGCCTAATTTCGAGATTTTTGGCCATGAGAGTGCCCATTTTGAAGTTTTTTAGTCATGACAGTGCTTATTTTCGAGATTTTTGGCCATGATAAAAAATCCCGAAATTGGGCACTGTCATGGCTAAAAATCCCGAAAATTGGTACTCTCATGGCCAAAAATCTCGAAAATGAACCCAATTTCGAGATATTTGGCCATGAGAGTGCCCATTTTGAAGTTTTTTAGTAATGACAGTACTCATTTTCGAGATTTTTGGTCATGATCAAAAATCTCGAAATTGGGCCCTGTCATGGCTAAATATGATGAAAATAGGCACTATCATGGCTAAAAATCCCGAAAATGGGCACTGTCATGGTCAAAAATCTCGAAAATGGACCCAATTTCAAGATTTTTGACCCTGAGAGTGCCCATTTTGAAGTTTTTTAGCAATGACAGTGCTCATTTTCAAGATTCTTCGCCATGATCAAAAATCTTGAAATTGTGCCCCGTCATGACTAAAAATGACGAAAATGGGTACTATTATGGCTAAAAATCCCGAAAATGGGCACTCTTATGGCTAAAAATCTCGAAAATGGACCCAATTTCGAGATTTTTGGCCATGAGAGTGCCCATTTTGAAGTTTTTTAGTCATGACAGTGTTCATTTTCGAGATTTTTGGCTATGATCAAAAATCCCGAAATTGGGCCATGTTATGGCTAAAAATGACGAAAATGGGCACTCTAATGGCCAAAAATCTCGAAATCGGGCCCATTTTCGAGATTTTTGGCCATGAGAGTACCCATTTTCTGGATTTTTGGCCATGAGAGTGCCCATTTTCGTCATTTTTAGCCATGACATGGCCCAATTTCGGGATTTTTGATCATGGCCAAAAATCTCGAAAATGAGCACGGTCATGATTAAAATACTTCAAAATAGGCACTCTCATGACCAAAAATCTTGTAAATTGACCCAATTTCGAGATTTTTGATCATGAGAGTGCCCATTTTCAGGATTTTTAGCCATGACAGTGCCAATTTCAGGATTTTTGATCATGGCCAAAAATCTCAGAAATGAGCACTATCTTGACAAATACTTCAAAATGGGCACTCTCATGGCAAAAAATCTCGAAATTAGGTCCATTTTCAAGATTTTTGGCCATGATAGTGCCAATTTTCAGGATTTTTCGACATGAGATTGCCCATTTTCGTCATTTTTTAGCCATGACATGGCCCAATTTCGGGATTTTTGATCATGGCCAAAAATCTCGAAAATGAGCACTGTAATGACTAAAAAACTTCAAAATGGGCACTCTCATGGCTAAAAATCTCAAAATTGGATCAATTTTCGAGATTTTTGGCCATGAGAGTGCCCATTTTCGGGATTTTTGGCCATGAGAGTACCCATTTTCGTCATTTTTAGCCATGGCATGGCCCAATTTCAGGATTTTTGATCATGGCCAAAAATCTCGAAAATGAGCACTGTCATGACTAAAAAACTTCAAAATGGGCACTCTCATGGCCAAAAATCTTGTAAATGGACCAAATTTCGAGATTTTTGGTTATGAGAGTGCCCATTTTTGGGATTTTTAGCTTTGACAGTGCCCAATTTCGTGATTTTTGATCATGGCCAAAAATCTCAGAAATGAGCACTGTCATGACTAAAAAATTCAAAATGGGCACACTCATGGCCAAAAATCTCGAAATTGGGTCAATTTTCGAGATATTTGGCCATGAGAGTACCCATTTTTTGGATTTTTAGCCATGATAGTGCCCATTTTCGTCATTTTTAGCTATGACATGGCCCAATTTCGGGATTTTTGATCATGGCCAAAAATCTCGAAATGAGCACTGTCATGACTAAAAAACTTCAAAATGGGCACTCTCATGGCCAAAAATCTTGTAAATGGACCCAATTTCGAGATTTTTGGTCAGAAGAGTGCTCATTTTCGGGATTTTTAGCCATGACAGGGCCCAATTTCAGGATTTTTGATCATGGCCAAAAATCTCGAAAATGAGCACTGTCCTGACTAAAAAACTTCAAAATGGGCACTCTCATGGCCAAAAATCTCAAAATTTGGTCAATTTTCGAGATTTTTGGTCATGAGAGTGCCCATTTTCGAGATTTTTAGTCATGATAGTGCCCATTTTCGTCATTTTTAGTCATGACAGGGCCCAATTTCGAGATTTTTGATCATGGCCAAAAATCTCGAAAATGAGCATTGTCATTACTAAAAAAACTTCAAAATGGGCACTCTTATGGCCAAAAATCTCAAAATTGGGTCTATTTTCAAGATTTTTGGCTATGAGAGTGCCCATTTTCAGGATTTTTAGCTATGACAATGCCCATTTTCGTCATTTTTAGCTATGACATGACCCAATTTCGGGATTTTTGATTATTGCCAAAAATCTCGAAAATGAGTACTATCATAACTAAAAAACTTCAAAATGGGCACTCTCATGGCCAAAAATCTCGAAATTAAGTCCATTTTCGAGATTTTTGCCCATAAGAGTGCCCATTTTCGGGATTTTTGGCCATGAGAGTGCCCATTTTCGTCATTTTTAGCCATGACAGGGCCCAATTTCAGGATTTTTAGCCATGACAGTGCCCAATTTCAGGATATTTAGTCATAACATTTCCCAATTTTGAGATTTTTTTCCCTTGAGAGTGCCCATTCTCGAAAATCGGTGGTTTTCTGTTATTGTAGTGCATTTTCGATATTACATCCCTCAAACTTTAAGAAGCTCTAGTTTTTTCATCGCTTTTCGGAATCGAGTGATTCTTGAACCATTAGAACTGTATTAGAACCCTCTTCAAGGTTCATGTTTAATGTTTTTCTATATCTTGAGTCTACGCTAAGTCAAAAGTTGGTTTTCTGATGTTTTATCTGCTGAAATTGTAGATCAGTCCACTTATGGGCCCATTTAGACCATTTAAAATTCCAAATTAGGATTTTTGTAAAACATAAAAGTTGTTCCCTTTCAAAAGATGAGTGCGACGCAAGTTGAATCGTCAAAATCTGATGAACGAGTCAAACTTTATGATCAAAATACTAAAATGGGATGAAATTTGTCAGAATCCAGAAGAATAGAAAAGCATTGAAAATGAGGCAGAAAACTACTGAAAATGAACACAAAACCATCGAAAAATACTGTAATATCGAAAATGCACTCTAATAAATGAAAACCACCGAAGATGGGCACTATAATAACAGAAAACCACCAAAAATGAGTACAAATCCATCGAAAATAAGCACAGAACCATAAAAAATACACTGTAATAACATAAAATAAACTGTTAAAACCGAAAATCCCGAAAATGAGCACAAAACCCTAGAAAAATCGTAAATAACCACTGTAACCATCGAAAATGGATCAAAAACGTATAAAACATTTTTTTTTTTCTTCTATTCTTCAAAAGGGTTTCAGATGAAGCAAAAGAGTTTAACTTAGTTTGTGTTGAAGGGTTTCGGTTGAAGCAGAAGAATTTAGCTCAGTTGCAAAGAAAGGGAAAACTTGGGTTTCGGATGAAAGCTTCAATGAAAGGAAAAGCTTAAGTTTAAGCTCAGTCGCACAGTGTTGAAGGGATCTCTAACAGAGATTGGGGTATTTTGTAGAGAAAAAAATAATGGAAAAAACATGTTGAAGACGTCCCTTGGAGGAGAGGGTTTGGGGGTTAGGGTTGGGTTGAGCTTCCACCCGTAAGAAAAATGAAATTTATGAAATTTCCATTTTCCTCTTTCTTGTGAGCTATCGGCGTCGGAACAAGATCGCCGGAATCTAGGTTGAGAGCTTCTTCTGTTTTCTCTTCTTCTTCTTCTTCTTCTTGGACTTGGACAAAATGAGGGACTTGGATGAAATTAGGGATAGTGGGCCCCACTCAAAACTCAGGATCCTCTTTTGGTTTCTCACTTAATCCTGCACCACATGTTGCCGCCTGCGTCGCCCACATCCCAACTCGAGAGGATCCTGAGGCATCTTCTATTGGAGCGCTCGGTAGTGAGGCGGTGAAGTGGTGCAAAAAGCAGGTGATAGTGTAAGAAGTAAAAAAATTTATTTCAAAGGGTATTTTCGTGATTTCAAAATGAAGGGTATTTTTGGCATTTCAAAAGTTGGTTGACCTCTACTGTTGGCACTTTTATATTCACCGTTAGATTAGATTTAGATTGACAAAATACTTTTATAATGTATATCTACCATATTTTCTCGCCTGAGACACGTAACCCACACAGGTCTCATTAGGGCCCTCTTCCTACTCTCCTCCCCCTCCACTGTCTCTCACGTCGCACGTGTGTCATGTGCAGCCACTAGTTCTAAATAATTACAATAACACCATCAAAATGAAAGATCCAAATATCATTTTTTGGGGGAACTCTACATCATATCTACAATCATAATCAAATCGTTGGCCTTCTTTATAACTAGGGATGGTAAAGGGGCCGAATTTGGACTTCAAAGCTTCTGTCAACGTGTGGGCTTCAGTCCGGGCCTATTAAAAAATAACTAAAATTCGGGCCAGCCCGGCCCATTACAACCCGTCTATAAGCTTTGTCTGCAAGAATACATATACTTGTAGCATTCGGTTACTGTTCTCTGTAAAATCAATCAAGAAAACGCAGAAGAAAGGGAAGATGAGAAGATCGAAAGACAACGAGAGTTTCAATCTCAGAAGCTTTGTAGGGAGGAAAAAGAAGAAGAAGACAGGGAGAAGAACATCAACATCAACATGGTTGCTTCTTCTTGTTATTCTAATGGTGGCTTTCGGTGTCGCTTTTGGGAAATCTTTGATCACACCCTCCGTCTCTGCACTGTTTATTCTCGGCGACTCTTCCGTTGATTGCGGCGACAACACTTTCTTCTACCCTTTCATTCGTCAAAATCTGTCGTTCTATCCTTGTGATGGATCCCAAACGCGCCTTCTTCCCAATCTTCTCGGTACTCTCTCTCTCTCTCTAATGTTCTTCCTTTCTCTATTCTGTTTTCTTGATTTCTTGCATACAAAATCTAGGTATTTGTTTTCTCCCGAGTAAAAATCGGCCGAAATGTAATGAGGTGGGGTAGTTTGATCGAAATTCATGGTTTCCTTTGTGGGAATTGATCTCTTTGAGGAATTAAACTAACCCAGATCATTAGTTTTAAAAAAAGATGGGTTCTTTATAGTGTTCTGTCCCTGGAAGTTTACAGTCTACCCAGTCTCTCTCTCTTTCTAGAGTTTGCAAGTGATGTCAGCTATAATGCAAACTCACTAGGAGATACGTTACTGCTTATGGGTGCAGCTGAGAAGATGGGCTTGCCAGAAATCCCTTCATTTTACAATCAGAATGGAACAATCGAAGGGTTACTGTCTGGTCTGAACTTTGGGTCATCTCCGGCGACGATCATGAACCCTGGCAGCATGGGTCACCAGTCTCTTAATCAGCAGCTACGCCAAGCGTTCGAGACGATTCAGATGTTGCAGCTGCAGTTAGGTCAGGATAGGGCTCGAGAGGTGATCAAATCGTCCATATTCTATCTCTCATTCGGCAAAGATGACTACATTGAGCTCTTCCTCCCTGATTTTTCCAGTGTAAGGCGGAAGTATGGCCGCCAAGGATTCGCACACATTCTAGTGAACCAGATGATCCGTGTGGTAAAGGTAAACACACCATTTGAATTGGAGCTATGACCTCATTTTCAATTCAAACTCTAATGGCATTTTCGTAATTATAGTAAATTGGTTTTGAACTGAAAAATGCGCGCGCTCTCTCTCTCTCTCTCTTTATTAAAGAAATTAATAGAAGGTGCCTAGGCAGTCAGGGCAACCCAATATCTTTTGCATTTTGGACAGAATTTTAGGGCTTCAAAAATTTGGGACGCCCTAACATTTCGGCTACTTACTTACGAGTTCGGACGGACAACGGCGCAAGTTTTGCGCCGTTGTCCCTTTTGTATCTTACATAGGAGGGCCCCACATTCAATATGGGTAAATTGGGAATCAAAAGATATGGGCCCCATTTTTTGTAAGAAACAAAAGGGCAACCGCGCACGTTGTTGCGTTGTTGCCCATCCAAACTCCTTACTTACCCCCCACAAAAGATTTTATTTATCTTTATCTTTACTATTATAATGCGAGAGGCATGCTTAGATGATTTTTCCAAAATTCCAAAGCTACCCTTATATCTTTACAAAAGTTGATTTAATGTTTTACTTTAATTCCCAAACTACCCCTTACCTTTGATTTAATGTTTTACTTTAACTCCCAAACTACCCCTTGCCATCTACCTATTTAGGATCACAGCCAATCGCGATTGAACTTGGGGAGAGTCCAATCGCGATTGAACTCGCACCCGCGGGTTAACACGTGTCCCTTTTAACTCCTATTAACTGTGGTTAACTCCTTCCCCTGGTGCTCACGTGCATCATACGTGCCACTAGCGAGTTCAATCGCACCCTCGGGTTAACACGTGTCCCTTTTAACTCCTATTAACTATGGTCAACTCTTTCCCATCGTTCTCATGTGCATCGCACATGCCACCTGCTAGTGTTAAATAATGCTATTCAAGTTATTTTACTTGAATCACTTTATGTATGGTTCACTTAAGTAGTAACTTGATTCAAGCAAAATAAGGTGATCCAAGTTATTTTGCTTGAATCAGTAAATTTATATGGTTCACTTAGATAACTTGATTCAAATAAAATAACAATGTTAAATTAACATAACATAAAACAGGTTTTATGGGATCAACAAGTATCCTGGCACTAGGATGTCCCAAAAAATTGGACACCTTAGAATCCGCGTCTGGTCTCGGGTTGCCCTATGACAGACCAGTCTCACAATCATTTTCCTTAATAATATCTGTAATTGAATGTTAGAAATTAATTTACTGATTATTGGTGATGTAAGGACCTGTACAATGCAAATGTGAGGAAGATCATCTGCATGGGAATAGGACCTCTGGGATGTGCACCACGCACCCTGTGGGAGTCATACAATTCTACGGCGGCAGCCGGTGGTGGGGACTGTGTTGATGACATCAATGAGCACGTCATAAAATACAATACAATGCTCTCAAGAGACCTCATGGACCTCAATTTGGAACTGCCTGATGCTCAGATAATCTTCTGTGATCTATACAAAGGGATGATGGAGATCATTTCAAACCCCTTTCGCTACGGTACAGATTCTACTGTTTCAAGGATTGATTCTAAATTGCACCATTAGAGGGTACATAGTCTAATGTATTGTCCTTCTGGAATACAGGATTTCAAGATGTGAAGAGTGCTTGTTGTGGGCTTGGTAGGTATGGTGGAATGGTTGGGTGTCTTTCCAAAGAGATGGCTTGTGAAGAGGCTTCAACACATGTATGGTGGGATTTCTACAACCCTACACAAGCTGTGAACTCCTTGCTCGCTGACTTCGCATGGCTTGACCAACCACTGGTTGACATTTGTCTCCCCATAAGCATCAGCAAACTGGCATCCATGTCTGCATAGCACCTAGAGGGTGTCATTCTGGTTTTTCTCTTTTTCAGTTTCAGTTACTATTCATGAAATAAAAATGAGTTTAGTTGTTGGTTTTTATGGGATAGGATTTAGTAGTGTTGGAAGGTTATTTGAACCGACATTTGAATCATTTACTAAGGAAAAACTTTAGGGTTTTGTGTTTTTTTGGTGGAATTATTGAAAAGAAGGGCATTTTTAAAAAAAATATATATAATTGCACATTATGATTGCCCAGGGTCTAAAGGGTTTTGTCTACAATTGTGCCACGTGGCGTTGACACCCTGGACACAACAGATTTCTAGTCAACAATTAGTAAAAATTTTCGGTTACTATTAAACTTACCTTCTTATCATTATCTGGATGACCACTCTGACACACCAAAAAATTGAAAAAGAAAAGTGTGTGTGGTATAGGAACTGTCATACTCACTAATTGAGGCATTAAATGTTAGGGTCTCAACTACAAGATATGTGTTCACAATTCATGAGATTGGCTTCTACTAAGAACTTTACACACATCTGTTTAATTTGGATTCAAGTTTTGGTTTGAATCTTAGTTTCCCCAGCAAAGTCAAAACTATGACTATGAAATTTAGCCATCATTTTAAAAAAAGAAAAGAAAACCTAATGAAGAATGATGAAAATTACCAAATAACAAAGAGTCATCACATATTTTAATTTGGAGGAAAAATAAAAACCCTAAACTAATGGATAAAAGAATAAAAATTAGTATGCAATTGAGAGACTCTAAGTAAGAGATTCGATTGATGAATCAAGAGAAAGTGTTAGGCACCAGTGGTGAAGCCAAGAGCGAGGGGAATCGAGTTCCCCCTGTATTTTGGAGGAAAAAGTCAAAATTTATGCTATATTATTTAATTGAAGAGGGCATAGGCATGGGGGAAGCTCCCCTTTGAACTTTTTTTTCAAAAAGAAAGCTAAGTTTTATATTATATTATTTAATTGAAGATGGCATAGCCATGGACAAGAGAACAACTGTCCCCTAACTTTCAAAAAATATTATTTACACACGGACATAAAACAAGATGGCCCATGAACTTGGCCCTCAAAAGTAAAAACGGGGGCCATACTCTCGAACCTTCACACACCCAGACAAAGAATATTTGTACATGCCTAATCATTCTTTACAAACCCATCAATAATTGTTACTAACATTATCAATCAACTATCGCTTGCCTCCTACAAGAAAATCATGGCTCCACCCCTATTAGGCACCCTTAGATTTCTATCAAAAGCAGTTACCTACTCTTCAAATCCAAATTAGATTAAGTAAATACCTTAATATAAATTTTATTTTAATCACAAGCTAATTAAATAACCATGCTACACATCAAATCATGCTTAGAATAAAATAAAATAAAACATGCTTGAAAAAATTAAGTAAGCCATGCAAGAAAGTATATATATATTAAATCATAATAAACTAAGTTAGATTATGAAATATGAAAAATAAAAATGAAATAAAACTAATCTAAGATTTATGCCTAAGGGATGCCTACGTATCAATTTTCTGGAATCAAGCCCCGCGTAGTTTCAAAAAAAAAAAAAATATATATATATATATATATATATATATATATTATTATTTTTTGATATTTTTAGATAGCCATTACAATTTAAGCTCATGTAGAAATGGAACAAAGTGAGGCAAACTTACTATAAACGGAAGAAAAATAAAAAAAATAAAAAATGAATATAGAAGGTCAAGGCAAGGTGCTCTAGAAGACCTAAATCTAAGAGCCTCCAAGGTGGCCCTACAATCTGGATATGCTACATCATTGCTGCTAAATAAATTTGAGTGGAATGTAGAAACTATTTTGGCCATCTCTTAGCCTTCTAAAATAAAAATCAGTCCAATTATTTCCAAAATACTTAAAATTCAGAGAGAAATAACATATAAAAATTATCCCAATAAAATTTTGATTGGCACTAAGAGTAAGTTTCATATATAATTGAAGGTACCCTATTTTGACTCCCTAAATAAAATATAAGGCTAGAATAGATGCAAATGATCCAAATAACTCTAGATACCAAAAAATAAAAACATCAAAATTTGTTGAGGTGTTGATCACACCATATAAAGTTTTGCATGAATATCAGTGCAAATCAAGAATGGAAGGGTCTAGTTGAGAGATCAACACGGCGAAAATTGATTTCTGACCCAAATTAGGTATTGAAACCAATTTTAAGAGCTGATCCAATTAAATCAGTCATCCAAATGAGTTTTTAAAGATAAAATATGCATATAATAATGTATGAAACTATATGAATATAAACTTAAAACTATATTCTTACATAAAATCGTAGATTAACACAAAACACTTCACAATTGATCCATTCATAACAAATACCTTCATAGTTCTCCAAACTTTTCATAACATAATCTCAAGCAAAAGAAGATTCCTAAAAATTCTAGAGAGAGAAACTACATAGATAAAACATATAATATTATAAAAAATTAAAATAATAACAAAAATAAAACAAAAGGGAGAGCTTTTAGCTTCTAGAGGAAGCTAAAGGTAATATTGTGGAACTGGAGGATCTTTTAGATAAATATCCATACTACAGAGTTTTTAGATTATTAGACTTTTAATTTAAAGGGTTGTAATAATATATTTTAGATGAATGTTAAGTTTAAATTGGATGGTTTACATGAGGTTTAATTGTTTATGGACAATGAGATATTTTGAGACAACTGTTATAATTATTTAAGAGTTTTTAAGTTGGGTTTCTTAAGTATGCCTTACATGTTCAAGATAATGTAGTGTTGCGATGCAAAGTTCCATTTTAAACTACGATGAGATTTTGGGCCACAACATTAATCTTAGTGGGGGAATGCTATTATTCACTATGTCTTTACCAGGATGTTAGATCTCTCATCGATGCACATACTCCCTTCACCCTCAACATATTTCTTCTCTAATTGTTTCTACATAAGAATCATTCAACTAATAAAAGAATATATCAATACAAAAAAACATGCATAAGAAGGAAACTAATAATCAAACAAACACTTACAATTTTTTGAGACTTTTATCTTGACTCCTCTGAAGTGTATCAACCTTATATTTTTTGTCGGACCTTAACTCACAAAGTATGTCTCTCAACTTTCTCAATTGATTGTTCTTGAGAAATAGATTCAGTCATCTACAATTACTGATTGTTCTTGAGAAGTGGATTTAGTCATCCACAAAATTTAAACATTAAATATTAGTATTTAGGCTAATGGTGATATTAAAATCTAGAAATGTAACAAATACTCACAATTTTTCTTTCAGGACCATTATATCCCACACTTCTTAGATGGTAGGAATATGAAAAATAAAAACATGCTTGAACAAATTAAGTAAGCCATGCAAGAAAGTATACATATATTAAATCATAATAAACTAAGTTAGATTATGAAATATGAAAAATAAAAATGAAGTAAAACTAATCTAAGGTTTATACCTAAGGGATGCCTACGTATCAATTTTTATGGAATCAAGCCCCGCATAGTTTCAAAGTATATTAATCTATAATTTTTTTTATTTTTTGATATTTTTAGATAGCCTTAACAATTTAAGCTCATGTAGAAATGAAACAAAGTGAGGCAAACTTAATAAAAATGGAAGAAAAATAAAAATAAAATAAAATAATGAATATAGAAGGTCAAGGCAAGGTACTCAAGAAGACCTAAATCTAAGAGCCTCCGAGGTGGCCCTACAGTCTGGATATGCTGCATCATTGTTGCTACATAAATTTGAGTGGAATGTAGAAACTATTTTGACCATCTCTTAGAGCCTGTTTGGTTCGGATTATGAAAGTCACAATTGATTATATAGAAAGCACTGTCATGAATAATCATTGTCTGCTGAAAGTGCTGTTATAAATAATCTTGTTTGGAAGTATCTTGTCTATAATCGATTATTTGCAGGAAATCGATTCTATACAAAATAATTATGTTTGGATCATCCTATCATAAAACTGATTACTAATCTGAAATTTTGAAAATGTTAACCATCCCTTGAAATTGAAAAAAAAAAGATCTTATTTGTAAAAAATTGTTACCATAAAAGTGACATAAGTCCATACTTTGAAGATAATAATTACAAACCATAAAAATTGACATAAGTCCCTACTTGAAGACAATGGTTACAAACCATAACAGTGACATAAAAAAAGTAATAACAGCCAGAATTATTATCCATCCACATGATGCACACAGAAGCATTCAGTGTATCGCCTATGTTCCTCCATCATCTAATTGTAATGTTGGACCGTTGTGCTCTGAGCACCACCATTTTCTTCATCAACCCACATAAAAGATCCAGCTGATTCTGCATTCATTATAGAAATAAAGGTCTGATCCAAAGAATCGGACCAATGTACTTGACCTGACCTCTTATTACAACTAGGTTGGGTGATGTTATCCATGTCCTCTAGAAATGAAAATCATAACTCAATGGGCCCTATATTTGCAAAGGATTCATTCAAATAGCAGAAGAAGAAGATCTTGTTTAAAGCATAAACAAAATCAAATCAAATACAAGCACAAATGCTACTTTTTCAATCACAAAATCTTAGATATTCATCAAGCACAAGGTCGTGGTTTATGTCAGATACAATTCAAGATCTTAGATATTCATTTTATAAAGTAATTTATCTCTATTCATAGTTCTTATCATTTTCCTTGTCCTCGACTTCCAGCTCAGGGTCAGTAACCTTGTAACTTAGGAGACTCCTTAAATGTTGTTCATTGTACCAACAATAGACCATAACAAGAAGAACTAACATTTCGACCAGAAGAACAAAGATTTCAACCTCACATAAGAACATTCAGGCTATATACTATAACCAGAAGAACTAACATTTCAACCAAGTTATGCACCTAAATTTTTGAGAATTGATGTCCACGATCACATAGAGAAACAAAAAAAACAAAAATAATTGAATTCCCCAATCTATGCTATTGTCCAGAATCCAGAATACCCACCAACTATAAGGGGAAATAAATAAAATTACACTACAAAAAAAAAATTCAAAACCCCAGTTGCTGTAAATTGCAAAAGGGAATAATGCTTCAGACCATTTGGGAATGGGCAAAGGCAACGAAAAAGGCTCGGGCTCTAGGAAATCGATGACTCTATTCCAATAAAAACACTTTCATCCCACAGAGAAGATAACCCCCAAAGAAGAAAACCCTCAAAGAAGAAAACCCCCAAATAAAGTGCATGTCAAAGAATGACTTGTATACAAATCTCAAAGAGTTGTTGTTCAAAGAAATCACGGACAATTTGTAAAACCCTACCGTGGAAGAAGAAAGAAGAAGAAGAAGCTGAAGAGGAGTACCTATCCTGGCATTTGCTTCTCGACTGGTTGCAGACAAGATCACCTTCTCCTTTCAAAAACCTAACAAGTGATGCGCTCAGTCGAGTTTGGGGGTCGTAAAAGCCGAATCGATATTTTCGTCATAAATCACCCCGCACAATCGGTAATGCAAATCGATTTGTCTCATTTCAAAATCATCCCTTCATCCAATATAGGATAAAGCAGTTTTGAGTTCAATTGATGGGGCGCACAACCGAATCGGGAAATTAACCAAACACGATTTTAAGAGTCTGATTAGTAGGAAATCAGTTTCATGTGATTAAATCGCCCCATAGAATCCGAATCAAACAAGCTCCTAGTCTTCTAAAATAAAAATCAATCCGATTATTTCCAAAATACTTAAAATTTAGAGAGAAATAACATATAAAAATTATCCCAATAAAATTTTGATTGGCACTAAGAGTAAGTTTCATATATAATTGAAGGTACCTTATTTTGACTTTCTAAATAAAATATGAGGCTAGAATAGATGCAAATGATCCAAATAACTCTAGATACCAAAAAATAAAAACATCAAAATTTGTTGAGGTGTTGATCAGACCATATAAAGTTTTGAATGAATATCAGTACAAATCAAGAATGGAAGGGTCCAGTTGAGAGATCAGCATGACGAAAAATGATCTTTGACCCAAATTAGGAATTGAGACCAATTTCAAGAGCTGATCCAATTAAATTAGTCATCCAAATGAGTTTTTAAAGATAAAATTTGCATATAATAATGTATGAAACTATAGGAAAATAAACTTAAAACTATAATATTCTTACATAAAATAGTAGATTAACACAAAACACTTCCCAATTGATCCATTCATAACAAACATTATGCATATACCTTCATAGTTCTCCAAACTTCTCATAACATAATCTCAAGCAAAAGAAGATTTCTAAAAATTCTAGAGAGAGAAACTACAAAGATAAAGCATATAATATTATAAATAAATACAAATAATAACAAAAACAAAACAAAAGGGAGAGCTTTAGCTTCTAGAGTAAGTGAAGGTAATATTGTGGAACTGGAGGATCTTTTAGATAAATATCCATACTACTGAGTTCTTAGATAATTAGACTTTTAATTTAAAGGGTTGTAATAATATATTTTAAATGAATGTTAAGTTTAAATTGGATGGTTTACATGAGGTTTAATTGTTTATAGACTATGAGATATTTTGAGACCATTGTTATAATTATTTAAAAAATTTTAAGTTGGGTTTCTTAAGTATGCCTTACATGTTCAAGATAATGTAGTGTTGCGATGCAAAGTTCCATTTTGAACTAGGATGGGATTTTGGGCCGTGACACTAGTCTTAGTGGGGGAATGCTATTATTCACTATGTCTTCACCAGGATGTTAGATCTCTCATCAATGCACATGCTCCCTTCACCCTCAACATATTTCTTCTTTAATTTTTTCTACATAAGAATCATTCAGCTAATAAAAGAATATATCAATAAAAAAAAACATGCATAAGAAGGAAACTAATAATCAAACAAATACTTACACTTTTTTGAGACTTTTATCTAGACTCCTTTGAAGTGTATCAGCCTTATATTTTTTGTTGGGCTTTAACTCACAAAGTATGTCTCTCAACTTTCTCAATTAATTGTTCTAGAGAAATGGATTCAGTCATCTAAAATTACTAATTGTTCTTGAGAAGTGGATTCAGTCATCCATAAATTTAAACATTAAATATTAGTATTTAGGCTAATGGTGATATTAAAATCTAGAAATGTAACAAACACTCACCACTTTTCTTTCAGGACCATTATATCTCACACTTTTTAGATGGTAGGAGACGCTTTTACTCTTATAGCCTGAAATTGCAATACAACAAGACATAAGTTCCATTAAAGTAAAAAGATTAAACGTAATAGATAAATAATACTCTTTACAAACCTTGAATTTACTAGAAATAGTAAAATTTACAAACTCCTCTCAATATATGGTCTCATGTATACATATTTTTTTGGAGAACCTTATTTCATCTACATCCCCACTATCGATAAATGGTTGGATAGACTTCTTGTGGGGCTCTTTGAATGTCTTTCACGACATTCTGGCATGTTTCACATTTTTTTTTTTTCTGTCTTTCTTCAATTACAAAGAATTTCTACAGTACAACATACAAACATCGAAGTGTCTTTATTTGATTACAAATAATTGCTATAGTAAAGCATACAAACAAAATAAATATGAATGCTATATATACAATGGTTCTTGCCAACAACTAATCTCATATCTTATATTTGGCCTCCTCAGCAACTTATTTAAAGGTCATATAATAAATTAGAATTATTCGTACAAATACACCAATAGAGGTACTCAAACCCTTTACATTTTCATTGATTAGTGTACCTCTAGAATTTTATTCTCACTGATGTTATTTTGCCTCAGACATTTATATATGGTATAACCACGGTTATCATCCATAACGGTCATCATAAGTTTATCAAAAATCACCGTTTAATGCATAACCTTGATCTTTGATACTGTGAGTGAATATTAAATGAGAAATGAAAAGTCACACAACTAAGATCACAATTATCCTAACAATAATGGCAGTCTTATAAATTTTTTTAATTCATATTTTACCTAAATCCAGTTTACAACCCCATCACCCTATAACTCTTCATACCATAGATGGAGTTCCTCAATATTAGCTCCATATACATTTGTAAATCACGGTATATAAATCAAGTTACTTATCAAATGTCATCTAACTTGTAGATTAAATTGACCTTCACTAACATCATTTTTATAAATGATATTTTAAAACAATTTTCTAGGTCCATAGTTTGCTGTGTTCCTGACATGATTGTAATGAAGAAATGCATTCATAAATCAAGTGATTGTAATAAAATTTTGGCAGAAACCGTGAATATGCAACACTTTGATAAATATAGAAGAACTCTTTCCTTTATCCAATAAGGAAAATAAAAGGTCGAATACATTGAAATACAATGGATACATGATCACAGTTTCCTATAAACCGTGATAGTAACAAAAAAATTAATTAAAATTTGTTATCGTATGAATTGAGAAGATACACGTCGTCAATACAGATTTAATTTTCAGTGACTAATTAATCCAGTGACCAATCAATCAAGTCACACATGAAGAACACGAATAGGCTTGAATAAGCAGATCACAATTTTTTTATATAATCGTGATATTAGAAATACAAGGATCACACTTTTATAGTAACTGTGTGATATTTGAAATATCAAAGATTACGGTTTGTTATTAACCGTGATATTTGATTATTAGGAGAAATGTGAATATAAAATAGTGGACCTCCACTATTTTATACTCATAGTTTTCTAAAATATCAACGAGACATTCCTCTTTGCTGTAAAATAGTTTGTTATCCTAACTCTTTGGTGTCTCTCCTGTTCGAATATCATCTCTTCTGTCAAACAAGCGTAAGTTTTGCTAAAATTGTACAACTTGACGGGGAGAAATATCAAAGAAACCTTCTTCTTTCAACTACTCCCTTCCTAAATGTAAGTTTTGAGTTTCAAAACAATAGGGAATGAAGAAAAACAACAGGTTGTACCTGTACAATGATGCAGGAGTTCCTTCTCTAATATTGCACAATAATCTTCCTCCCTTCACCTCCCGCTCGGGATACATATGTTCTCTCTTATACCTCAATTGAATAGGGTAGTTAACCAAAAAAAAAGTAGGTATAATCAATCTGACCTACGATTACGTTTGTTTATAAATTTTTATCAGGCTTAAAAATAATCGAATTAAAATTTATTTATCGTAATATGAAAAGTGTGTCAAAATGATCACACTTACATTGATAATTGGGATTATAAAACGGGTATTAGATCACAGTTACATTAAAAACTCATATCTATATTTTAAAACAGTGTTCTAAGAAAATTTTGCGCTAAACATTTATTATCATGGTTACGTAGTCATCGTGATCTAATATTTTCCATGGGAAATAGTTATTATGATTTCTTTTTAAACGGTGATTTAAAATCTTGTAAAATAATTTGCGCATTCTTTCATACGATCTATGATGAAATGTATCATGGTAACAGTGACCATCGTGAATTTTCTTAGAAATATAACCATGATTAAAAAACATATTTATAGTAGTAAATGAATTTAGCTTTGGAAGACATCAACTATGAAAAGGAGTACTTTACTTGTAGTAAGCTCATGAAGATCTCGATCCCCATGTGTCACGACCCGGAATTTTAAAATAATATTTGGGGGCCTTGGCTGTCATTAATTAACCTAATTAATTTAAACTAATATTAAAATATCCAGGGACATTAATTTAGCCAAATTTAATAAAATTAATATTATTAGGTTTAACTAGAGACCTTAACCGTGGTTAAGTTAGCTCGGTTAACCAAACCCAGTGCCCGGGTGAGTACCGAAAAACCTAGTGTTTTCCCCGCATGGCGTTTCGGCGCCACGCGCCTATCAACAGCTAAAGCGGTTAGCGATCGCGTCATACGTCATATAGTCTAGTCGAATATGTAGGACACCTAGTACACAAGGGATTGATAGATTGATGTGTCAAGTACACAAGGTACAAGTGGTTGTTGGCCTTGATTGACTACTAAAAAAAAAAAAGAGAAAAAGAGGAGAAAAGAAAAAGTAAAAAGGGTGAGTATGGTGTGTATGACACTGCCATACCCCACACCCTACTCCATCACGTCACCCTCTCTCTCTCTCTCCATTTTCTCTTGAATAATGTTAGCATCACTTTCTTTTAAGGCTCACTCTCTTTTTGATTGGAGAGAGTGTTAGAGGAAAACATGTGTCCTTCTCTTAATGGAAGACAATAACACATGTTTGGTCCATAAAGAAAGTGAGTTTGAAAGAAAGTGATGCTAGCATTGCCCTTTTCTCTTATACAAACCAAACCCCCATTTTGGGGGGTGTCTCACGAAAATCCAAGGGAGAGAAGGAAAGCAAGAGAGAAAGAAAGAAAGAGAGGAAAGAAAGAAAAAAAGGAGAGAAGGAAAGGAAGAAGGAGGTCGTGCTTGTGCGCTATCCTCAATTATTTCTGAGACTCTAGCTTAAGGAGAAGGTAAAAATCTCATTCCCTTTCCTCTACCTTCCTTGACTTTAATATGAGAGGGTTATGTGTGAAATCATGTCCTAAATTAGTTTTGAAGAAAGAGTTTTGAAGGGGATTTTTCAAGGAAGAACACGCGTCAGTAGCTGTAACAATCTCTGGTTCACTGGAAGAAGGTTGAAGGTGGAGGGTTTGAACCCTGTCTTGTACTCCGATGCTAAAGTAAGTATGTGTAGGAGATGATGAATAGTAAAAAAAAAAATAGCACTGAAATACTGAGAGAGAAGATCAAGCTTTGGTGAGCACTAGAAAGTATGAACGCTTATGTGATTTTCTCCAAGTCACTCAAATGAATATTTTTAGATCCTTATGCATTGAGCCTCTGGGGGTATTTATAGGTTAAGATCTGGATGCCCATGGATGGCCATAGAGGACCATACCACGTGCTTTATACTCATTACCAAATATGTCAGACATATCTGGCGCCTTACGTGTCACACGTGTAAGCCTACTATTAGTTCAGTCGGTTTGGTTTGATAGCATGCAGAAGTGACTAGCACTAAATGCCAAGACAGTGCTTTTCACCTACTGTTAGAGTAGAACGATCGCCTCCTGACCACTTCCTCCTGCAAGTCGATCTCGTTGTTGACTCGAGCTCGGGTCTGTTGTGTATGCGTCAAAAAGAGATTCAATACGTTTATCCTGAAGACAACAGATACGTTGCGTATAAGACAATGAATACGTTGTCGAGAGTACAACGGGAACGTTGTACACAAGACAACGGGCACGTTGTGAAATAGACAACGGGTATGTTGTAGACCAGACAATGGATCATTCCTCTATTTTAACCACGTGAACCACGTGTCACCCATCGGTGATCATAACAACGAAAACTAGCTCGTTCTCCAACACTTAATCATTTTAACGAATTTTATCCCTTAGAATTAGCTCCTTTATGATGTTTTGAACGTAGTTCAAAGTATCATAAACCTCTCATCACATCAGAAGAAGAATACTGTCCGCTCGTTGACACCGAAGCCTTGCTTACTCTGTACGCTAAGTCGTATCGCCGTGCCAGCTGTAGCACGTTCTAAAAAATGTCACGCCTCATTAATGTGTGGCAGACTATCATCATGGCCTTTCACGGCTTCCAAAATGCTTCGTTCTCTCTGACGGTTACTCTGTTCGGCCAAAAGACAATCGTACCCTTGCTACCGCTGAGGTGTACACTCGAGATGAAGGATAAATTCGTCCTACAAGAAGATTAGTCTGACACGCTATATTTTGAATTTATGAAAATGACTATCTTACCCCCATACCGGCCCACGTGTATGGCGACGATTGAGGCTATGCTCATCTTTAGCACTTTGGCATCGTCTATAAATTGAGACTCATAGAAATCCTTTTTTACTCGAACTTGTGCACTGTTACTTTGCCGGATTTTCTCCTCATCGATGATTTTGCAGCCCCTCGCTTTCACAACATCTTGTTTGGTAAGACTCTTTTCCTTCTACTATCTTTGCTCTCGTTTACCACTTTTCTCTGCTCTAGGTCACTGTTGCCCATTGTCCTTAGCTTTAGGATCCCTGTTTTCTGTTTTTACTCTTTGCACTTGCTTTGGTTCTTTTCTCTCTTTGCATTTTTCCTTTCATCATCTGCCTTTCTGTCTATTCACCATGTCTACTGACATTGTTAGAGTCGATAGTGCTGACGAAGTCAGCTGCTCCGGTAGCGCTCCTTACGGTGTCGTTGCCACTGCTCCCAAACCCAAATCAAAACCAGCATATAGATATGCCATCGACCATTATAGAATCCGATACCAAATTCCTCCCCACGTCTATCTGCACTTTAAGCAGGAAGACGTTGACAATGATCACCGCTCTACTTGCACCGTTGTCTACCTCGCTCAGTTCAAGGCTGGACTACGTTTTCCTCTAGATCCCATTTTCGATTCCGTCCTCGCTACCCTCCAAGTAACCCCGGGTCAAATGCACCCAAAAGTTTACAAGTATATGTCTCTGATGGCCAAGTTCAACAAAGACAGATACAATATAGAGGCTAGGCACGTCTTCCACTTCTGCCACATTATGAAGTGCCGGGAGACTGTCGAGGATAGAGGAAATACTTACTTTACTTGGAGTGAACGACCCAAGATCGCTGACATCATCACCCATCTCCCTGACTTAGAAAGAAATTGGAAGGAAATGCCCTTCGTAGTCTCTGGCGCCTGGAGAACTGAGATTGCTTGCCCTGTCCCCAACACATTCATCACAGGTTTGCTGACTTTGCTCCGTCTTCTGTTGTTTGCTCTGGTATGCACTCCCGTTGACACTGATGATGAACGTTTCTCTTATTTGCACATAAATTTCTAAGCCACGCTTCACAGAACTCACTGCCACAAAGGAACAGCCATTGCGGATCATCCGTAATGTCAAAGGAGACAAATACGTCACCTGGAGGCCACTGCAAGATTCTGAACCCGAACTTGCGACAGATATCGTATCTCAAGGTGTTGCTCCCTCTACTCAACATCAACTCACTGAAGAAGAAATGATTGAACTAATGCCTACCCTGCACCGAGGACCACGAGCCCCGAGGTCCAATCGTCCTCCCTATCTCTCCATAACGGAAAAGAAAGCTGAGAAGAGGAAGAGGGAGGTAGCCTTGAAAACTTTGAAGGCTACAAAAGCACGACGAGAAGCTGAGTACGACCAATGACTCTGAGAACGCCAAGAACGAGAAGTGGTTGCCACAACCTTAACACCGATTGAGCTAGATGCCGAAGAACCAGAACCAGTTGCGCAAGCTGAACCACTAGTGGAGCATCAACCTCCGGCCATCACGACCACTACCCCTACCACTACCACTGCCACAAATACTCTTCCTTCTCCTGCTCCTACCACTGCTGCTGCTATCATTACTTCGCCTTCCCATGCCTTTGATATTGCTACTGCTGCTCCTCTTACCAACATTGCTTCATCCTCTGTTGCACCACGGGAAGAAGACACAACAGAGAGAGATGCTGAATGGACCTTTATTTTTCTGAATGGATATCCTCGCCCAATTGTTGAACACTCGGCGATGGATCACGACTTCATAGCCACATCGATCAACTTGGCGAAGAGGCTCCCTGAAGGCATCGCGACAATGAGAGAGATGCACTAGATGGGGAAGTTCGGCACTGCACACCGAGCTTTCGCAGTGGTAAGCTTCTCACCATTTGCCTACTTTCGCTCACCATGTACACTTCTCTTACTCTGACATTGCTTCTCTTTCCCCAGTTGGGAAACATGCTCAGAGGGATGTACGAGGAGTACCACGGCCTCAGGCGTGCATCCGCTGAACTAACGGAACAAGTCACAGAGCAGTAGAGGCTAAGGGCTGAAGAGAAGAAGGAGTTGAACCTTGAATTGGCAAAGGTTCAGGCAGATCTATGGAATGCTGAAGGCAAGCTTGCCTCAGCCATAGTGTAATGAGACAAAGCTCAAGCAGAGGCTTGCAAGGCAACAGAAGAGAAAAAGGCAATGGAACAGGCAGAACGGGCGGTCTTCCAGATCAGCGAGCTGGATGAGCTCTCAAATACTCTGTGTAGACAGCTCGATGCATCTGATGCTGAGAAGGAAGCCCTGGTAGCTGAAAAAGAAACCCTGGCAAAGCAGTTCGCAGAATCCATTGCCGCAAAAGAATCTACAATGGAGAATCTCCGGTTTCACTTCCAGAAGGAGATGGACCGCCTGCTCGATGGAGACCAGATAGAAACCGAAGAGATATTGCTGAGGTAGCTCCGAGAGCAAGGAAGACTGCCCGAGTCTCCCTAGCCATCCCAAGGAGAGACCATCCGCTCTAAGACAGCTGGTCAGGAAGATGCACAAGACGAAGAGGAGGACGGCGAAGTTGCACAGGTTGAAGGACCCGTTGAGCCAACTCTCGCTGCTCCTGCTCTGCCCACTGAGGTTGTCTTTGTTGATGATGAGGATGAAGTCATTGCTCCGCTTGCCACTGCCTTGGGAACAAACGCTGATTCCGTTGTCTAGCTCTCTTTCTGCCCATTTTACGTTTGTTGTTATTTCTTTTGCCCGTTCTACGTTGTATGCGCTATATGAACGTTCTCCATTGTCGTTTTGCCCGTCAGCTCCGTTGTACTCTTACTCATTGAGGGTTCTATGAATATCAGCTTCTGTTATCTAACACAAAGAGAGTAGCTCGTATATAGCACATAGAACAACAAATAAGTGATTTAATCCTCAAAACACTTGTTAGTACACGATAGTAAAAGCTCAATATACTCAAGAATGATGACACTAGCACTCTCATTGGCACTATTCACAAATGAAAAGAACACTAATATGAAACAACGCAGAAAATCATGAATGTAAGTTACAAATGACATTTCATGAATTGATGGTAACTCGTAGTGAGACACTTGCTCAGATGACATTTCATTAGGATAAGCCACCGGATTTGCTCAGATGACAATTCATTAGGTAAATCACATATGTCCCATAACGAGTTTCCCGGTCACATGAAAAATCATTTGATTTACACAAAACATTCAAGACATCTTACTCTACACTGAAACACATTACTTCCTAGTTATAAGCCACTTGGGTTTCTCAGGGGACAACGTCTCTGATGGAATCACACATATCCCACAACGAGTACCAAACCCTTGATGATCAACTATCTGATATCGGATTCACGATATTTTGACATGCAATCAATTCATGCACCAAGAAACACTTAGCATAGATAAATTCATAATATGTTGAGTATAGACATTGAGAACTAACCTTGAGATTATCGGATGAATGTACCTCCATTTATGTCCCCTTTACGCCATCACTCTTGATTACTGCTTTAAAAGCCCCATATATATATAGCCCCAGTGAGGCACAAAGAACTTTCGTCATTGATTACATGATACCTGGGGTTCATCATGGACCTGCTACGACTCATCGTCAGGAAGCAAATACTGATCCAAGAAGCCCTCCTTCACCAACCTCTCAAGATAAATCTTCAAGACGTTGCACCGATTCTTCTTATGGCCACGACTCTTATGATAGTGACAGTACTCTTGTGCATGAGGTCCCTTGGAGACGTCATGGCATGCATGTACAAGCCATTCGAAGTTCGGGTCGTCCTCTATGGCTCTCATGATTGTTGCAAGACGGGCTATGAACATCACTTGGGCAGCTTGACTGGAGGAGGGGCGTTGCTCTGCTACATGGTTGCCCTTACCTTGGAGTATCGCACGATCCGATTCTGATAAGCCCTGTGCCCACGCTTCAATTTTTGAAGGGGATTTTTTCGGGAAGAACACGCGTCAGTAGCTGCAACAATCTCTGGTTCACTGGAAGAAGGTTGAAGGTGGAGGGTTTGAACCCTGTCTTGTACTTCGATGCTAAAGTAAGTATGTGTAGGAGATGATGAATAGTAAAACAAAATTGCACTGAAATACCGAGAGAGAAGATCAAGCTCTGGTAAGCACTAGAAAGTATGAATGCTTATGTGATTTTCTCCAAATTACTCAAATGAATATTTTCAGATCCTTATGCATTGAGCCTCTGGGGGTATTTATAGGTTAAGCTCTGGATGCCCATAGATGGCCATAGAGGACCATACCACGTGCTCTATACTCATTACCAAATATGTCAGACATATGTGGCGCCTTACGTGTCACATGTGTGAGCCTAATATTAGTTCAGTCGGTTTGGTTTGACAGCACGCATAAGTGACCAACATTAAATGCCAAGACAGTGCTTTTAACCTACTGTCAGAGTAGAACGATCGCCTCCTGACCACTTCTTCCTGCGAGTCGGTCTCGTTGTTGACTTAAGCTCGGGTCTATTGTGTATGCCTCAAAAAGAGATTCAATGCGTTTATCCTGAAGAAAATGGATACGTTACACATAAGACAATGAATACGTTGTCGAGAGTACAACAGGAATGTTGTACACAAGACAACGGGGATGTTGTGAAATAGACAACGGGTACGTTGTAGACCAAACAATGGATCATTCCTCTATTTTAATCACGTGAACCACGTGTCACCCATTGGTGATCATAACAACAAAAACTAGCTCGTTCTCCAACACTTAATCATTTTGACGAATTTTATCCCATACAAGTTTCTTATACTTGTTATTTGAGAAGAAACCATGGATTGTGCCTTGTAAAAATCTAAAAATGAAAGGTTTCTTATACTTGTTTATTTTGATGAAAAAAAAATCCATGGATATATGCCTTGTAAAAATATGAAATTCTAGGGTTTTCTAATACTTGTTTTGTTTAAGAAGGAACCATAATTTGGCTTGGTAAAAGTCTGCACATGCTCGATTTATATAGTTGTTTTGTTTTGCGATTAAACAATTTACGTATCTTATAAAAAAACTGAACATACTATGTTTATATACTTTGTTTATTTCGAGATAAAAACCAATTACTTGTCTTATAAAAATCTGCATATACTATGTTTATATACTTGGTTTATTTTGAGATAAAAGCCAATTACTTGTCTCATAAAAATCAGCACATACTATGTTTATATACTTGGTTTGTTTTGAGATAAAAACTAATTACTTGACTTATAAAAATCTTCACATTGCTAGGCTTTATGCACTTGGTTAGGTTGAGATGAAGACAATTACTTGACTCAAAAAATCTGCACATGCTAGATATAAATCAATATTTGAGTGGTTTGAAGAAAACCATGGTCATATGCTATGCTTGGTAAAAATCCATACTTGAGTTGTTTGACAACTTATGTGTTGAAAACCATGCCTTGGATGTTGTTTAATCTCGGTTGAATATGGTTTTTAAAACTATGAAAGAAAATGTAGATTTTTTTAACTCAAATCCTTATGTGGTGATTAAATAATTGTATGGATGTTTTAAAAGGGTTGTTAGATCCTAATGGAACCCAAATATGGGCATTAAAATAAATGGGGTGGATGGTGGAATGAAAAGAAGAGGTAAAGCCTCGAAGTCTTCTAAAAACAGAGCATCAATTGTTCAGTATTTGCACTAGGCGATCGATCGTAGGCCCCAGGGTGATCGATCGTAGGGATTACAGTGTAACAAGAAATTTTTCTGTTGACATGTGCGATCAATCGAACCCCAGGAGTGATCGATCGGGGTTTGAATCAAAAACAAAATAAATAAATAAGTAAAAAGGGGAAGAAGATGAACGTGGTGGTGACACATGTCTATCACCCGACGATCAATCGTTACCTAGGTGCGATCAATCGTGAACTATGAAAAATAATGACAAATGGCCTAGTGACATGTGTCTATCACCAGGTGATCAATTGCAGCACAGGTGCGATTGATCGTAGAATACTAAAATTTGGGAATGGGTCCCCTGTATCGCGTATTATCATTCTTTTTTTTTTGTTTTTGAGGGCAATGGGAGGGCCCATTGGCCTAGTAAGGTTCTATATCAAAACAGCTCACTCGGACTTGGTCCGTGGGGCGTGAGGCCCAATTGTTCACAATTATCCAAGCTTGGCTTGGTTTAATTGGGGATTACCTATGTATAAAACATAGGAGTATGTGTCATAGTTGGTGTCCATTGGCCGAGGTTCCTCATTGGGCTGTAAGTCAGGAGAGGCGGTGTCTGTTTAGAGCCAGGGTTCCTCCGTGGTTAGGTCAGGAGAGTCGGTGTCTGTCATGGGAGCCGTGGTTACTCCGTTGGCTTGTCTGGAGAGGCGGTGACTGTCTAGAGTCGGGGTTCCTCTAGTGGTAAAGTTAGGAGATGTCGGGTGTCTCAGTAATGTCATTAAGTGACTTAACATGTTGCGGTGTATAACCGGGTGTCTCCAGTTGGTTGGGTCAGGAGAGACAGTAACAGTGCTATCGGGGTTCATCTAGTTGGTTATAAGTTAGGAAAGACGGTGTCCAGTATTGCCTGTGGTGCTTCCATTGACTTGTTACGAGAGACAGTGTCCGTAGAGAGCCGCATCCCTCCATTGTTGTAGCCAGAAGATGCTATATGCAAGATTGTCGGGGTGCCTCCATGACTGATGATTAGGAGAGACGGTGACCACACAATGGATGTGTTGAAATTGACTTAATTTTTTGACAAATAGTCCTAGCAGGTAAAGGCCCGGGATATGAATTGAATCTACGGGTTCAAGGTTGTGGTGGGTCTACGGACCTAGGGTTGTGTTGAGTCTGGATGACTCAAGGTACAGTTGTAGATGGACTAAGGTACGGTTCGTGGTTAGAGTCTAACGACTCATGTTTTGGTTCCATCAGGGATGGATTCGATTTGTTTCCTTGAGTCTACGGATTTAAGGGTTGAACATGATTGTTTGCTTGTTATAGTAACCTGGTGTCATGCACACCGTTGTCTTGGGTATGCTTGGTATATTTCGAAATTGAGTTAAGGTTGAGAACCTTGAATGGGATGAATAGCCCTGATCGACCATGAGTTGGTGTACAAATGATATTGCTGTGAATCGATGAATCAAGACTTATGCGATTGTGTTGTATGATGTTATTTACTGCTTTATTATTTGTTTCTGCATATTACAGCCAGATCTATTAAATTGCCTTTGATTATGTTATAGCATGATAATGTATCTTGAACTGTTAAATCATTTATCATAGTATCATGAAATATAGTTTAGAAGGATTGAACATTTTGTTGAGCCTCATAGCTCACTAACGTCTCATGTCAGCAGATCAGGATGCTGTAGTTCATTGACTTTGGACTTAGTAGAATATTTTGAAAAATTGTAAAATACTATATTCGGCGTACGACAGACACTCTTTCCGTAAAAGACTTAATGTCACTTAATACAGATATTTGTTTTGATGTGATGGTTATTGTAATGACCATATGTTACTTAATTAAACTCTTGATAAAGGCTCAAAATTTCCCATATTTTTGCGAGCAAAGACTTCCGTTGTATGTTAATGATGAACTGACATGCATCTAGGAATAAAATTCCCTAAGGTGCAGGTTCGGGCGTCACACCATGTGTTTAAGGAAGAGTATTAAAGAATTAGTATCTATCATCTCAATGTATCTCTACCACAATCTTAAATATGTATCTTGAACAGACTATATAATAAAGTAGTTTGATTTGATTAAGATTAGATTTAATAGTGATTTTATCTTCAGATAATGTAATATCTATATAAACCTTTTATGAGGTCACAGTAAATCATTCAAGTTTACCAATAATCCATTTTCTATATAGGGGTTGGTCCGACAGGCACAATCATTGTACATGTCATTAACGTGGGGTGCGGATTAGCAACTTATTGTCCAAAGGGCTATATCATGCACGTTATTGGTCCACCTTAATAAACAATTAAAAGAAGAATATTTATATATTTTAGGAGACGTGTTGCAGTTGAAAAATCCATTTCTTTTTAGAGTCGTGCTAGTCTTACTCTCAAGCAATTCTTACTCTCACCCAAAAATCAATACATGCTAAAGCTAGGATAAGTGGTGGTTTTTAATTGAAAGCAATGACGTGTTGATTTTTTTGCAGGATTGCCTCGAATAGGTTAACATGCCTCTTCCTTTCAATTCTTAATTTTTGAGATGAACCACAGTATACTAGTGTGGGCAAAGGGGTTGCTACTAATCCAGAGTCATTCATGTGTATCACGCGGCACTCAAGGCCTTTCATGCTAGTAGGCATTCCATAACCATTCAATTCACGAGTTGATTTTTTTATATTTTTATAACTTATATTTGGTGGTACGAGGCAGCATTCATATTTATCTAAAGTCAGTAGGTTAGGTTGGCATATCAACCAAAATTTAGGTTATAAGTTAGGTTAGAGGAATTCGAAACCGAGTCCACCTTTTATGGAGATATTCTCCTAGGCGAAAGCGACATAGGATTATTGTTCTTTTCTTTATCCCGCAGTCTTCCCCAAATGTAAGGTGGTGACAACATTGTCGAACTATCTTTTGCTATAGGATAGCAACATCACGGGTTGCACCCACCACTCTACGTCTGTGTAAAAGAAAATTGATTTAGTTGGTCGGCTAGCACTGGTCTTATCAATAATAAATAGCAGTAGAAAAAATCTGTTAGATAATAGATATAGTGTTAAAACTAAATTTGCATGGAATATATTTATGTATCGGTATCTTATTAATCTTTTGTAATTTTGGGCTTTAAAGACGCTGTCAAATTTCTCTCAATAGGTAGTTGGGTTACCCAATCAACTGAGTCAAAAACAAGTGATTGGTGTATCCATTTGTAGAAAAATGCTAGGGAGCCCCCAACACATTTGTTTTTTGTTTAGGTGCCTTAAGTGTTCCGTAATTAGGGCATAATTATTAGTCCTGAAAAGGCATCAAAAGAGTTCTGTTTAGAGGACCGCAAGGTCCTCTTCTAACTTGGCCACCCCTATCAAATTTTAACACATTATTGGGAAAGAGAAATAAAAACAAAAGTTTCACCGCCACCTGTTAATTTACAATTGGGTGGTCAATTTGGAAGAGGACCCTGTGGTCCATTTTCCATTTTCCGTATCAAAATAGCCTGCACCACAAGTAGAGCCTGAGCTGCAAATGTGCGTGGGGATCCCCGTTGGATTTCTCCAATTTATAGGCTAAATTTATGTGAAAGTTAGACATATTTTAGGTTGAGCGGTGAGCTCTAAAACCCCAGGTCTAACATGAATCTGCCAATATTCGTTGCTTTGCGATGGATAATACACACTTTTTGTCAGGATTACCAAGTTCGCTACATGCTACAGTGAACCGCGAACCTGAATTAGTCTGTGGTTTGGTTCGGACAGCTAGTTCGTTAAATTAAGCGAACCACATAGTGGTTTCAAAATAATCTTAGTTTGTCAAATTTTTTATTCAAATTCACTTATATTTTTCATTAAGTTCGGCAAATTTATACTTTGAGTTCATAAAAAAAGTATTTTTTAAATTACTTTTCAAATAACATGCTTAAAAAATATATATATTTTTATAATATAATATAAAATATATATTTGTTTTACATGCTTTTAGTAGTGAACCAAACTAAAGAACCAAAGCGAACCGAAAAACGAATTATCTCATCTTACCCCTAGCGAATTGGGTTCACTCTAGAACGACGAACTGCAAACCGTGAACCCGAATTCGAACCGAGCTAATCGAATAACTAGGTAACATTGCTTTTTGTTGTTACATGTACTAGTCTGATTCAATAACTAGGTATTCTTCATTGGTATGAGTTAGTCAGCCATACCCTCTGATAAGGAAATACCCATTTTAATGCCTTTTTTTTTTTTTTTAACAAGAGCGTAATTTTGCAAAATACTTTTTGTCTCATAATTATAGAAAGAAGTGTTAGCCCGAGACACACTAAGTCAATTTTTCCCATAGAGGCAACATGGGTGCAACACGTGGTGTTGCTATCCTATAACAGGAGATGACTTGAAACTTGTTGCTACGAACTTGCGTTTAGGGAAGACTGCGACTGGGGCTAGCATTTCTGAGTATAAGATTGTCACCGTGGACTGCCATAGGTAAAACAGGAAGCTCCGCGTTTCTACCGTGAAGCAGAGCTCGGCTTAATTTGTATTTAAACGTTTTTATCAATCCAATTGCTGAAGTCTACGTCAGGTGGGCCGTGCTTTGGTTTGAACTTGACAGATGAACTACAACAATCAGTAATCACGACTCGCCTGTACCTTTGTCATCAATGTGTAGCTCTCTCTCTCTCTCTTTATATTCTAGTAAGGGGAAAGAGGCAATCTTAGTGGAGGAATGGAGAGTGAGGCGGAGGTTAAGCTTTTGTCTGAGTCGAGCAGCGAAGAAAATGAAGAGAAGTTGCTGAAAAGAGTATGGATAGAATCAAAGAAGCTATGGATAGTAGCAGGACCTGCAATATTCAGTAGATTATCAATGTTTGGGCTATTCGTCATCGCACAAGCATTTATCGGACACATCGGAAACACAGAAATGGCTGCTTTGTCACTTGTTTTCCATGTCCTAGTCCGTTTCTCCATTGGAGTATTGGTAACTTGCACTTTCTTCCATGAGAAATGCTAGTCCTACTCTCAGTCAAACTCTACTCTCAGTCTCCACAACCACTTGCCCATTCTTGATGAGAAATAGTGCTTTAACCACCATAACTGATTTGATAATGAATAGATGGTTGGTGGAGGCTGAGAGTAGAGTTTGACCGAGAGTAGGGCTAGCATCCCTCTTCTTCCATACCTGATATGCATTTTAAGCCAATATTCATGTGGGCTGGGCTACGATTTGGCTCATTAAAGTCCGGGTGCGCCGGCCACGATATTTAATTATTTTATTTAATTTATATGCACTATATAACGGTGTGTATAACACCTTGTTATATGTTTTATCTAGTGTGTTTATACAGGTGGGTGTGAATGCGTTGGGCTGGATCGGTGACTTGGTCCTACCCAAAGAAAGCCAGTCATACCATATTTAAATTTAGTCACTAGTGCTAGGGCTTGGCTAGGGCTGCCTTGCTCAACTTTTTTAGGCCTGAATTTATGTAAGCCGGAGCCGGGTTAGGGCTTGGCTCATTAAAGCTTCCCAGCTTGGTGAAATTACTTATTTTATCTTACTTTATTTTTAAAATTCCTAATATATGATATATTTTAAAATTGATAATAAAATAACAATTTTTTTGGCGTTATCATTTAACTATTATTAGTCTTGATCATGGGTTAGTAGAGGGAAGTGACACTCTTGCAATACTTCACCCACTATAATTAGATCCCACGACCTCTTACATGAGAGAGGCCGCCGCAAACAATTGGAGCAAGAAAAAGTAGTGGGCTGCACGTGAGATAGGGAAGAGGAAGAGAGAGTGGAATGGGACCCTAGTGAGACCCACGTGATGCACATGCGTTAAAGGGGAATGATAAGTTGTGTGGCGGTTAAAATCATAGAGTGGGAGTGTGGGAGAGAAAATATTAAGAGTAGATAGTTAAGGGAATCAGTCATACCTATAGGTATTGAAGTTAATGGATTTGTAATGACTTTAATATTCTTAAATGTCTAATCACTAAATAGTAATAAGATAATATGATATTTGATTCTTTTGTGATAATTAAAAAAGTCAATTCATTTAAAATCGGGCCTAACTTAACCCTGTCCAAGCCCGGCCCATTTAGCCCTCCAAGTAGTGGGCACGCGAATGTTGAGTTTGTGGTCCTAATCAATGGTGTTTTCACCTTTTTTTTCGTATTGTTGTCTAACACAGAGGTTAATCCTGTAGATGGGCATGTCGAGTGGATTAGAGACTCTGTGCGGGCAAGCATTTGGTGCAAAACAATATCACATGTTGGGGATTTATTTACAGAGATCATGGTTGGTTGAATTAGGCTTTTTGCTCCTCCTTATCCCTCTTTTCGTCTTTAGCGCGCCCATTCTCAGATTACTTGGCCAAACAGAAGAGATATCGCTGATGGCAAGAACTATTTCAGTTTGGTATATTCCTGTAATTGTGGCCTATGTCTTCTCCTACACCCTCCAAATGTACCTTCAAACCCAGAGCAAGAACATGATTATTACATGGTTGTCTGCTCTATCTTTAATCCTCCATGGTTTAATCTGTTGGATACTAGTACAAAAGATGGGATATGGCGTCGCTGGTGTAATGATATCTATGATTCTCACCAGTTGGATCCCTATTATTGGACAGTTAATCTATGTTTTCTTCGGAGGTTGTCCTCAAACATGGACTGGATTCTCTTTGCATGCGTTTGCCGACTTATGGCCGGTTGTAAAACTATCTGTATCTTCTGGTGTGATGCTTTGGTAAGTTTAGCTACCAATATTCTCTTCGTTAGTGGTAGAATATATTAGAATATATCGGTGTTTACTACAGTTTGTGAGTTATTAGTGACTTAGTAGCTACCATATGGATGGGGTTGGTGCAGTTGGCTAGAATCCTGTTTTTTTTTTTTTTCTTGTGTTTGTTTTTGTTTTGGATGACGAGGGTGTCCAGGCCTCTTAGAGCAGCCAACTAATCCCCAGGCACGTGTAGAGCCCCCAACCACACCCACCAAGTAAGTAGGGATAAATCCCTGAGGCCAACAGGAAGAAGGGAATCGAACTCAAGACCTGTGCTTCCTGAGGCGTGGTCTTAGCCAGCACACTAACTGCCGGGTTTGTCCCCTCATGTGGTTGTGTTCAATTCCAACTCCTCTAATTACCCTAGAGTCCATATGAAAATTTTCAAATGAGTCTGTGCGGACACCTGAAAGGACTAGTCCTTGCCTCAAAGGATTTGGGACACTCTCCATTACCAGCCAAAAAAAAAAACTATCATATGGGATATTTATCTATTGACATTTTTTACCATCTCAAAAAAGGAGGGCTCTTTTGGTTATCGTTGGAAGAGAAACAAAAAGTATATTGTTCTTTTCATTTTCCCTCTCTTCACGTGACGACTAAATTAATACATTTTTTGTTGGTCAAAAGGTCAATTGACAATAATCACGAAGACATTACCGAAAACTATTCATGGAAAATATAGTAAAGTTTTTGGACATTTTTGCCACAGTTATTAAATGACCAAGTTGATGTTTTAAGAAAATTTTGGTCATTTCATTTGAATGCAAAACCTTGTTAAAGGATAAAAAAAATTGATCAATAGAAAAGAAATTGTTTAGCCTCCCATTCTCTCTCTCTCTTTCACTCTCCCCCCCAGCCACTTGAGCTTAATCATATTTTGTTAATTTCATGAATACTTTCTAATCCTTAGCTTATGGGGTATTAAAAACAGCTTAGAGATCTGGTACAACTCAATCTTGATTCTACTCACAGGGCATATGAAAGATGCCGAGGTTGTGATCAATGCCCTCTCTATTTGGTAAGGAAGAAGGATTCTTTAGTTTCCTTAATTTTAAATTACAAAGCTTTTTTCGAACACTATATCTCTATGATGGATATATATATATATATATATATATATATATATTTATATGTTTATCCGATACTCATTTTCTCAATCAACATTTTCTTAATTGTCAGCCTTAATATCAATGGTTGGCAGTTGATGCTATCTTTTGGATTCCTAGCAGCTGCAAGGTATTATTCTTAGCTTTATCACAAGTAGTTTTTTGTTGGCTTGTAGTGCATGTTTTTTAATATTCTTTTACGAATGCATAGAAAAAGCTTTGTGCATAACTGCAACACAATTGTAAAATAGACAGTTGCATTTTCGAGTGAATTCAAACTTGCTTTTGTATTATTATCTACTCATATAAGTGATTACTAGGTTGTATAGGGTTGAATTGATGCAACCCAAAGCATGGATCCACATGTGGTATAGGGGACTTGTATAGATCATATAATTAAATGAAGGTTGGACTTGGATAAAGATAGCACATTAATTGAAACTAGGGACTGTTGTATGTGAAAGATTTGTTATTTGGTTTTCTAGGTTTGACTCATTATTTATGTAGGCTCAATGTAAGGAAAACTATGCATCTCTTTTAGGAATTTCACTAGCTTAGAAATATTTCTAGTGAAATTTTATTTTACAAGAGTTAAGTGAGTCCTCTTGATCAGAGCTAAGTGAGTGCTTTGCCTAATAATCTTTTATCTCATTATCAATTTCTTATCATCCTTTGCGATTTGTATCATCATCAACTAAATTATTTTCTATTATCACAAGGGAGCTGACTTTTCTTCATGAAATGAAGTGTTAGGGTTTCCAATGAGCTAGGGAGGGGAAGTGCTAAGGCAGCAAAGTTCTCGATCATTGTGGTGGTAGCGACGTCTCTAGCAATTGGGGTTTTTCTATGGGCTTTAATATTAGCTTTTCGACAAAGCATATCTTATATATTCTCAGATAGCATAGAGGTGGCATATGCTGTTTCCGATCTCTCCATCTTGTTGGCTTTCTCGTTGCTATTAAATAGCATTCAACCAGTACTCTCTGGTGATTTTTCTTCAAATTTTTTTTTTTCAAAATTTTCATTTTTTCTATTTTTTTATTATCTTCTCTCTCTACATTGTGTGTGGCAGGGGTGGCGGTGGGAGCTGGATGGCAAAGCATCGTAGCTTACGTGAACATCATTTGTTACTACTTGGTAGGACTTCCCCTTGGTATCTTGCTTGGTTATGTTGGAAAACTTGGTGTGAAGGTAATGTCTTAACATCAACCCCTCATAGTCTTCTTTTCTAATTTCTTGTGGTTGTTTTTAAAAGGATTGGAACTTTCAATAAAGAGAAAAAGTATAATAATTGTCCTCAACTTTGAGTGTATAATTAAATACAAAAAGAGGACTACTAAGCTCTCACTAAGGTAGTGATAAGTGTTACTACTTTTCCATGTTACCTTGAAAATTAGTACAAACCAAAAATTCCTCATTTAAGAATTTTGTTTTCCTAACTGGTTGAAGGAATAACAACTTCAGGTATTGAACCAATATTGAAGAAATTTTTTTGAATTTTGCGTCTGGGGTTAATAAAAAGTAAATCCAATTGGACGATTCAAGACCGTATGATTAGACCCTAGTTTGTTAGTATATATTAACCCCCTATGGTTCACTAGATCCTACTTAGGCTATCGAAATGATAGATTTTCTAACCTTCGATCAAACTGCCTATAAATGTCTAATCAAGCTATATTTTTTACCTCATGTCCCTTGGGGACCAACTTTGACATCCGAAGTATCAAATTAACAAGTTGCCACGTAATTACTTTCAGGAGACCGCTCACGATAGCAAGCTTGTAGTGAGCGGTGCCAACCAGAATGTTACTTTTTCTCTCTCTATATATATATTTCATATCATATAGTTTCCAACGGTTATATTTGTCATTTTACATTGGAGAGAGTCTATGTAGGGATAAAGGAAATCTTTGACTTTTCTTACATTAATTGGTGAGTCCCTACGTACTCTCCCTCGGTAAAATGACAAATATGCTCCTAAAATCTTTATAGGTGATCCAATTGAAAGAGGTAAAAACATTCAGTCAGTGTTACCAATGAGCCATTTGGCATATTTGTCATTTTAAATATGACAAATATACTCACTGGTTCAATGGAAAATGTGCTCCTAATATCCAGAGAACCATAGTTTTCAGCCCAATCAATTATAAAGAAAAGAAACAACAAAATTATGTTTGAATGAAAAAAATAAAAGAAAAAAGAAACAAGATTATTTTAGGCATTAAATATGGGTATATTCATCAACACATTTACATGTGTCATAAAATACCCAAAATTTTATTATGTTCCAACTATCTTATCCGCTCTCACGCTTATCTCTTCCATTTTAAGCGCATTTCTCATATTTAATTTTAAGAAGTGTTTGTTTTTTCTTTTGTTAAAATGGTGCAAAAAACGGAATGATTCTTAAAATTTTTTCCTAAAAATGAGTTTCCAAATGCATTTAAGTCATTTCTGATTCTAAGATAAAGAAAATTGTTCTAGAGGAACAATGCCAAACAGCCCCAAAGTTACTTGGTCAAACTAGCTCAAGTTTTGATGAGAGAGCAGTTTTGAAAGGGGTAAAATATTGCAAACGAGCTACAGTCTAAACGAATGGCCTTGAAGCTTCTTGTAATGGAACAACCACATCGCTTGAATCTTCTATAATTGGTCTCACACCATGTAACGAGGAATTAAACCACGAGTCACAAGAGTCACCTACTTCTCAATTGATATTGACGTATAGAAAAGAAACTCTCATATTATTACAACTCTTAATTGACTATTACCTAAAGGGAAAAGAAAATTCTTTCTGGTAAAATAAATGAAAGAAAACTTAAAATTGGAAATTATAACTAATTAAAAAATAATGATCAAACTAATTAATTAATAACTACTTTTGGGATCTGTGCAACTCCCACACAATTATACCCTATCGATGATGATCACACACCCTATTTAACAACAGTCATTCATGTGATATGGTCTTAGGGTGAATTTGCCTCAGGCTGAGTACCACCTACTCAATGATAATGTTTCAACTATTCAACAACACCATTTATATCATTATCTAAATGTATGAATAATAAGCATTGTACATTATGAAAGGATTTGGTAAAGTTTTCCTTGGTGATGTTGCAGGCGGCCTAATGCCAAAAAAATGGTGATCTTCTAAATTTGTTAAAATTCAAAAAAAAAAAAAAAAAAGGAAATAAAACAGCGTATTTGGTGACCACAATGATGTGGTGCCTATTAGGGTGAACATTGTGCCCTAATTTAGGATACAATTATTAGGATGAAAGGCATTATTGTTGGGATTTGAATCACACGTTTAATCCCTAAACCTTTGGATCTTGAGAGACTATGAATCACATAAATCATACAACAAAAAGGAAAATTACAAAGAAGAAAATAGAGACAAAACACAAGAATATACGAGGTTCGGCAACGTGCCTATGTCCTTGGGAGCCACACCAATTCACTATATTGAAGATTGAGAATACACAAAGTTTTCTCTCTCTTAGAAAAATTATGGCCACTTCTCACAATTTGTTAATCTAAAAAATATGCATACAGTTATATGTTTAGGGTTAAATTGTAAAGTCGAAAGTACCCCTGCAAAAACGTTAATTATCATTTTCGCCACAATTTGAGCCTAACGGCCCAGATTGCAAGACGTACTTCGTACGTCAAAGGAAGGCATTGCCCCCCTGCCACTCCCTGGGAAATCTACTAAAGGTTTTCTACATTCCCAACAATTGTGGTCCACAAATGCTAGGCAATCTTGTATATGTAGTGATCTCTCTAGCTTTATTCACTATAGTTCTTGATAAAGCAGACTCGGGTACAACATGGATTTAGTTATTGGTGCATGATATGTTTGATTAAATGATTAATCATTTATGCCTTTGTGCCTTTGTGTAGGGAATATGGATGGGAATGATAGGCGGCACCTTGGTTCAAACATTGATACTTCTTGGATTCACTTACAAAACCGATTGGGACAAGCAAGTATGTTGTTGTTCAACTACCTATATTTAGAAAAATGCTAGCCTAGTTACACACTTCCAAGCTCTTGTTGTGGTAGCGACAAATATAGCTAAATTTACCTATTACCTTGGGAATCAGTATAAACCATAAATTCCTCCACCGGAAGATTTTATTTTCTTAAACTATTGAAAGGGGTACCAATAATAGGTGTTGCACCCACATTAAGAGTTTGGAAAAAAAGAATTGAATTCTGCATTTGGGGATAGAACTCCTCTATATAAAATTATAGGAGTGCTAGTTTTAGTCGCCGCGCAATGCACTCGCCCCTTTTTTTTAAATTATAGGAGTGCTAGTTCTAGCCTCCCCACAAGGCACTAGCCCCCTTTTGGCCTCATTGTTTTGTCATGTAGAGAGGGCAATGGCTACCACCTTCTATTGTTCTTATTACTTTGTAGAATAGTATTTCATATGAAATAAAAAAATGGAAAACCCCGCAAGATCTCTCCTTTTCCCCTAAGATTGGGGGATGGATACAACATCCTTCATTTACAAAAATATCATGCTGCAAAGTGAACTTACGGTTGATGGCAACACGAACACGAAGAGAAAATAATCACAAACATGAAAGAAATA
Organism: Tetracentron sinense; assembly: GCA_015143295.1. Classification (NCBI taxonomy): domain Eukaryota; kingdom Viridiplantae; phylum Streptophyta; class Magnoliopsida; order Trochodendrales; family Trochodendraceae; genus Tetracentron; species Tetracentron sinense. The sequence continues at coordinate 20,373,873 of CM026563.1, read as the reverse complement.
TGTAAAAAAAAGAGTAGTGATAGGCGGACCCATGGATCCCAATAGATAACCTAAGGCATCCACCCATTGGTGGATGCCCTCCCTCTTAAATGCTCACCAACTGTGGTGAGCATTTAAGAGGGAGGGCATCCACCAATGGGTGGATGCCTTAGGTTATCAATTGGGATGGGTCCGTTTACTATTTTCCTAAAAGAAATTACTTTGTTCTCTACAAAAAGTGACAACGTCAATGAACAAAAAAAAACCCAAGACCTTCCACATTCTAAAAAAATTACAAGTTAAGTACAATATCGAAAATCAAAATCACAAAAAGATGTCTAAGATGCGCTTAACCCATGATTTACAGAAAACCTAAAAGGACCAAAACCTAATACCAACCTAACTAGGATAGGTTTTTAGTCCATTCTAATCCACAAAAGCCCCAATTAAGTAGTGTACACGATATAGAGAATTATGTTGATTTGACGAGGATATGCAACCATAAAAAGCACCGTGGCTACTATTTTGTTCGGTCCTATAGGACCCTTACAATGGTTAGGGGGCGATGTGGAAATTAGATAGAACTGGAGACAAAAACTAAAATCTAAAAATTGAGTAGTTTTTCTTTCATCGTGGCTTTAGATGATGAATGACCTCATTTACCTTTTTGATTCCATTAATGCTCGTTCCTTCTTCTCAGATTTTACAACTTATCAACTGCTCTTTGGTAACTATATTCAAAGATATAAGCTTTTACATTAACGTTATGGTCTAGGTAATGTTAAACTTATAAAATCCAGATAAAGTATACTCTAGTTAGAGATTTAGCCATAACCATAGTATATTGGGCATTGATTGAGTAATTAGAGTTATGAGGAGGTTTTTAGTTTCCTTGATAGGTCAGGACTCTAATGAATGATACCCTATATAAAGTAATATTATGCTATCTGAGCCCAATTCACCTTAAAAAAAACACATACATAAAAAGCATCTCCCCATCACGAGATTTGGAGCCCGAGATCAGATCATAGCTAATTGTGGTAATGATCACCTAGACAACTTTGGCAAACCTTGTAGACAAGGGGAACAAAGGGGACTTGGCGGTGCGACATTTGGCCACATAGGTGGCAATCTTAGAGATCGTGGTGATGGTGCAATTATTGGAGATAGTGGTTTTGGTAGTGATGGCGGAAGTGGTGGTGGTGACAATGGTGGCGTTGGCAATGGTTTCTGAATTTATAGTAAATGATAGAAATACACTAATAATTTCACTTCGGTCATTTATAAACATTGAGAAAAAATTATGGTGAATGATAATATAGTTGTTAAGGACGTGAATACATAGTTATTCGAGAACAAAATTATTTAAAGTTAGAGATGAAACAAGTACAACAATAGGTGATTGTGCTTTATTGGGTCTTCATCAAATATTCACAAGATAAAAAAGACTAGAAAGATTGTCAAATACACTAGTCTTGTAGTTGTTAGCAAATCCCATATAAGGTTACTCTTTTTTACTATATATAGGAGGTGTCTAGTTAGTCCAGCTCTATATCCATTGAGAGACATGGGGCACGTGTTTTTCATATATATATATATATAGATAGAGGGAGACCAATGAAAATCCCTTTGGAGACACCAACAAAATTTTAAATTATGTGTGAATTGTTAGATTAACTGTAAGATATATCATACTTCCTCTCGTTGGTTGATGCAGGTATCAATTGCAACGACACGAGTGAACAGATGGGTCATCCCAACTCCAAATGACTCGACAAACAATGGTTAAGAAAGGATGGAATACTTATAATTTGATATTTTTGGTTTATCTTAATTGCATGTGTACTTTGTTTTTGACCATAAACATTTATAATTACTGAAATAAAGTTTACAACGGATCCTGGTATCATCTTAACTTTTATTAGTAGAATGATATGATCTCTACTATTATAATGAGAGAATGAAAGGTAGGTAGCATTGATTGATTTTTTTATTATACCAAAAAATCAAATATTATATTATTCTATTAGTATTTAGTGAGTAGATATTTAAGGGTATTAAATTTATTTTAAATCTATTTACTTCAATCCCCTTAGATAGGCTTGATTACCTCAACTTTCTACTCTTATTATTTTTCTCACTCTCTGTGTTTTCAATTGCCGCACAACTTACCTTTCGAACACATTTTCTCTCTTCCACGTGCATAGACCCACTAGGTCTCCCTCTTTCCACTCTCTCTCCTCCTTCCCTCTCTCAAAGCATTCCATGTGCAACCCACTAGTATACATAAATGCATGTGCGTGCTTATAGATAAGTAATTTTTTTTAAATTAAAATATATTCATGGAACCAATAATTTTTATTGGAAGATGGTATAAGAATTTTTAAAATGTATTTTCTATAAAGACCAATGTTTTAAACCCTTGTCTGGACAGGTGGGTCCAACCGGTTAGCCTGGGACCCAGTAATTAGGTTGATCCTTTAATGGTTGATTATCAAAATTGGGGTGACCCAGTTTAAAGAGCCCAAATCGGCGTGACCCAGGAAATTTTTGTTGAACCGTCTGGGTCATGGAAAAAGGAAAATTTTCACTTACTTATTCTAAAACACAATATATTAAACATAATTAGGGGTTTAAAAAAAAAACTAGAGAAGAAGGAAAGGGTACATAGGAAAGAGAGGAGATTGGTGATAGACAGTGCTCACGCGATGGAGAGGGGAGGATAAAAACATGTTTTTTTCCTTTTATTTGAAGGAATTGTTGCCATTCCCCAAAACCCATGACACAAATTTTGATATGTACACGAATCTCGAGGTATGACCCAGAATCATCCAGTCTGATATCAAGCAACTCTTTGGTTCTTATAATGCTCTAACAAAATCTCTTTCATAAATAAGCAATGGAAATATATATCTCAAATAAATAAAACATGGTTCTTATTATCCACAAGAGCATATGTCAATCATCCAAACATTCCTTTACATCTATCTAGTAAAGTTTGATAAGTTTAAGATAACTAAATCAACAATTGTTCAAATTCTTAACATATAAAGAAATTCAAACAAATCAAAAATATGTTTAACTATCTCCAATTAGACCGTCAAGACTTCTCAATCATTCCTTTTACCTGAAATAAATGGTAAATAGAGATCAGCTCACAATCCACAATCCAGTAAGTAAAGAATCCACTACCTTTAAAATTATATTTCATAATCAAAATATCACTAAGTAGATTTTAATTATTCATTTTAAGGATTAAGGTTCAATCTCAAGTAATGCAAACACTATACTAATATACATAGCAATTACTATGAATGCATGAAATAATATGCACATTCTTTTCATACCTACTACACAAATGCAAATATGCAATTTATAATTAATATATATATTCACACAAACTATAGTGGTGCTCATATCAAAACTTCCATATTCATTTAAACTGGCTTTACAGATACCTGCTGATTAAAATAGTCCAAGGATCCCACTTTATAGCCTAATAGCAAGGATCAAACTATCCAGGCTCTCCAAATATACATTGTGGTTCTAAGAACTTTCAACCCATGGGTTTCAATTGCCCAATTTATTTCTTCAGGGACTCAATCCCAATGGGATTTATCAACTTAGCACCTCTATGGACAATCTTGACATAACAGATACAGTAATAAGTGATATTTATTGTAGAACCCCGGATCTCACTTTCATATCCTATGAATAGTGCTATGAATAGTGCGGTGAATAGTGACCATGTAATGAAATTTTCGAATTTAAAGATAAAAAGCCTCAGTAATGGTTGTTTATAGGTTAACTAAGATTATGTAATTTTATGAGATTTTATTCATAAGTTTAGAATGGGTTCCCGAGCAATGGAAAATTTTACGACGAACCAGATTTATCGGGTTTTACCTAAAACTGGAAAATCAGATTTTGAGTTATAAAGAATTGGATTTTCTAAGTATTTTTATTGGATTCAAATGGGAGGGTACTTCCTTATTTTAATTTAAAACTTAAAGTTAAATGTTAAAAACATTAACTTAAATGTTTTAAAGTAAAATAAGTATAAAAGTAAGTAGAAGAAGGGGGAAAAGAACAAAGCACAGTCCAAAAAGAACAATAGGCAAAAACCCAGAAGGACCGATCGATCCGTTTCGTGACCGATCGATCCGTCCACTACCGATCGATTGGTTCCTATGACCAATCGATCTGTCAAGCTAAAATTTGTATGATGCTTTTATACAGAGAGAGGGTTTTCAACCGATCGATCGGTGCTCATGACCGATCGATCCGTGGTGCCTGTTTTGCCTTGTAATCGACCCCTTAGGATATTTTGAGGCTGTAAGGGTCTTTGGCCAACCCCCCTTGGCCTATATAACCCACAATTCATGGTCTAGGGTTACAAGAACCCTAGAGAGAGTTTTTGGAAGAAAATTGAAGAGAAAGAAGAAGAGGAAGGAGAAGAAGGAAGAGAGGTTTGGGAATGAAAAAATTCGGTGAACCTCAAATCTAAGGTTTGAGTTGAGAACTCACAAATCCAAGAGGGGATTGTTCGGTTTCCTTAAAAGTCTATCTATCCTTTTGAATATTTTAACAATTAAGTTATTAACTTAAGGGACGATAAAATTTAAGTATGGAACTAGAAAACCAAGCAAACCACAATACAAGGATTTTTATGTGGAATTGGGAAAAACCACGGGACCTAGTCCAGCCAAGAGATATCACTAAGACAAAGTAAACAAGAACTTACAAGACTCAAACTTGACTCCTTCAGACTTGACACTTCAATCCTTCAGTTCTTAGTCCTCCACGCCTCGAAAAGTCATCATGTACTCACAAGTCCCGTGATCAACCGCAACCGCTCGTACTTCTCTTTGTGTTTTGAAAACAGTCAACGATGTTCCGATCAATATCCGTCAATGACGGCTTTGGATTGCACCGACCAAATCACACTACCATGATCCTTCTCGGATCTCTCTCCTTCGCAAAGGCTCCGGAACACTCTGACCAAGTTGTTCTATCTAGAATGGGTTGATGATTTGATAAATATCAAAACCTAGATGGACTCCTTCAATGGAAAATCCCAAGCAAGCTATAATGGAGCTTTTAGGCTTGCAAACTCTAAGTTGAAAGCAACTAACAAAGGGGAGGAGAACAATTAGTTTCCATAGTTTTTAAGAACTCCAGAGATAGTTAAAAACCCTCTCTATACTCTCCCAAAGATGTTTTCCACGAACTAGAAGGGTTCACCATAAATAAGGAACTCAAAATCAATGTTTAGAAGTTGCCAAAAACTCAAAAGGGCAACAAAAATGAATTTGGAATGATATCCCATATCAGGGTCGATCTTGGGGGTTACTTAGGTCGACCCAACTCCCAACTTTGGTCGACCAAAGTATCCTCTAGGGTCGACCCTCATTTTTTTCACTCTCTGCCGTATTTCATCATACAAAGTTTGAGAGGGCCAGGGTCGACCCTAAGTGCTTAGGGTCGACCTTGAGGTGCAAACCTGATTTTTCAAATTCATTTTTAGCTCTTCCTCCCTTCACAAGAGTTGTAGATATTTTCAATGCTGTCGATTTGATATATTATGGAGAAAAATCCGAGCTACGGTTTGGGAGATATGCCACCTACAAGCAACCTTGGTTTTTTGAGAAATTTCAAAATTTTAAACTTGTTTTGAACTACATATCTCATCACCTAAGGTCCATATGATTAGTATAAGACAACATCCACCTAAGGTATCATATTATGGTTCATCTAAGTCAATTCCCACCTAAGGTAACATGGTATCTAGGTTACTTACCATCCTATGAGTGAAACGAAGGAAATTAGTCTTCAACCAATCTTCTTCGGTCTTCAACTTCACTTGTCATGGATGCTGGAAGGCAATGACACAAGATACACACCTAATCACGTAGACTCACTTGTTTTGACACCGGAATAAGCCAACACATAAAACATGGACTTTACAGGGAAGTTTGTGTTGAGTTGATTTCTCAACAAGAAAGTGTTCTTTCTCATTCCTTGAAGGATTTCAAAGCTTGATCTTTGCTTTCAAGGCTTGTTTTTCAAAGATTTAGGTTCTTCTAAAGGTAACTACACTTTACTAACTAGCATGTCATAAACCTTATTGATGGGTGTAGATATACTATGCTACCTACCTTATGATATTCTCTCAAGCTAAATCATGGTATTTTGAGTTGTTCCTGAATGGAATGAATTGATGAAGTTGGATGGTTTGTAAGATGTTACTATTATAGAATTTTCTATGATTATGACTCCATGTTTCTAAGACTTCTAACTATAATATGATGTTCACAAGCACTCTATGCAATTTAAGATTTCTAAGTACTCTAAAGTTTACATGTCTTGCATGACTCTATGGTTTCTCATAAGTGCGGTTTATCGAAGCATTCATAAGGATTTCTAAGAACTCATAAGCTACCAAGCTCATAAGCATTGATAAAGCCAAATATCGGGTTGGTCAAGGGTAGGGTATATCCAAGGATATATCGTACCTGGCTCAAAGTAATCTCATAAGATATTTTATAAAGCCAACGAGAAGGTTGGTCAAGGATCTTGGCAGCCCACTTCGATGTATTCAATGAAGGGTATTTATATACCCAGCTCTAAGTCTTTTTACGAGTGTTAAGATTTGACTCTAAGTTATGCTCATAAGAACCTCACAAGCTCATAAAATCTCATAAGTGAATGCTCATAAGCTCAGAAGTACTCTAAGATTTCACAGCTCACAAGAACTCATAAGAACTTTAAGGAACTCAAAGAACTCATAAGACTTGATTCTCATACGCTCATAAGACACATTCGGTTTTGGAACTAGTATGGGTTTTCTCGGATTTCTATGCTCTACGGCTCTATGTCTTTGAATGCTCTATGATATTATTATTTCATTGTTAGTTAGTAGTTTGTAGACAATGAGTATTTCATGCTCAGCCGTACATGTTATGTCTGCAGGTGCACGTGTCCCCTTCAATATCTGTGCTTCGGAGCCTTAGGTAGAGGAAGAGTACTACGAGCCAAAGCCTACCATGGATCATTATCAGGATGAAGGAGCTTTGGATAGGGGGTCCTATCTAGATTTTTGTTGAGAGATTGAGGGAGAGGACACTTATTTTTGATAGTATTGAGAGTGAGACTTGTCCACTTCATACTTAATATTTTGTGATATTCTGTTGGTTCAGACTTGAACCTAATGATAGAAGTATTTCATTGTTTCTGCTTTGTTCCGCTATATGTTATAACTTGTGTACTCTGACAGAGTGATAAGTATGCCTTATGTGTCATGCATGATGGTATGACACGGCGGTCACGAACTAATGTATCCCTAACTCCTAGGGGGTATTTTGGGTCGTGACATTTATAACCATATCTATAACTATAATATTTTTATCAAATTAATTCATCAATATTAAATAAAGTGTTTATTATAACAAATAACCCCTAACTTTTCAGCTATTTGTAAATACCCCTCATGTTTTGTGATTTTGTATTATGCCCCCACTAACTTTTAAAACTTTTATGAATACACCCTTCCATCCAAAAGTTAGTTTCTAACCTTATATTTTAGAAAATAAAAAAATATATAAAAAATTAACCTTGGGTTGATTATGGTTAACCACAGTTAAAGGGGGCTCTACAAGCCAACATATGTCCTTTTTAACACTCACTAACTATGGTTAAGATTCACTCACCCCTTGGTTTTATGTATCTAACCTTTTTTTTTAGAAGAAAAAATATTAACCTTTGATTGATTATACTTAACCACAGTTAAAGGAGGCTCTACATGCCGCTACATGTCCCTTTTAACACCCACTAACAGTGGTTAATATTCACTCATCCCTAGGGTTCATGCACCTAGCCTTGAATTTAGACAACATATATTAACCTTAGGTTGATAATGCTTAACTACAATTAAAGGGGACTCTACAAGTTACTGTGTCCCTTTTAACACTCACTAACTGTAGTTAAGATTCACTTGCCCTTAGGGTTAAACCTTCTAACCTTGCTTTTAAATTTTTTTTTAATATGAGCTTTAGGTCGATTAAGCTTAAACCTAGTTAAAGGGGATAAATGGAACACATAATAACCTATAGAGGCGTGTGTTCCATCCAACACATTTAAAAAAGGTCATTTCATAAAAAAAATTAACATCCATTAACACACTTTTGGAAGGAAGGGTGGATTTACAAAAGTTTTAAAAGTTAGTGGACTATAATACGAAATCACAAAACACAAGGGGGTATTTATAAATAGTTGAAAAGTTAGGGGGTTTTTCACAAGAAACCTTCAATAAATTGTATTTCACTGAGTTCTTTGCCAATCTAACATAAGATAACTTTTTAGAAATAAACTTCAATAAAACTTTACCTAAAAATACAAGTCATCAGAATCTAAAGAATTTTAAATAAACTAATAAACTTAATACAATTGTACTGCCTAACGAAATAATTGAAAATAGAGACCTTTCTGAACTTATGAGGTATACTTTTATGAAAAATAGATTTCTAGTAACAAATAATAAAATATCATAAAAATCAAACTAGAATATTTTTAATATAAAATATTGAGTGAAACACAACCCATTTGCAATGCGAAAATTACTAACAGTTTTGACACCTTTTACCGATAAATCCACCATAAATAAAATATAAAATAAAAAAATATGAGAACAATTGGGTTCAAAAGCTATTAGTTTTTAATTGTTAATTTTTTCTAAAACAATACTCTCATGTATAAAATATTTAAAAATATTATGGTACAAGTTAGGTTTTTCTGACTCTGAAATTACTGATAGGTTTAGCATGTTCTAAAGTTAATTATGATAGAAATACCAAACAAATTCTTTTTTGTCCAAAATTGTGCAGAGAGAGGTGTCTCCACCAATGTGCGAACTACCCACAAAATTTTAATTTTGTCAGAATACGGAAGAATATATTATTGTAAGCACCTAATTTTTACACCTTTGTCTAACCATGGTTAAGGCCTTTTAACCATGGTTACCCTCTGCCAAGTCCCTTAAACCTTAGGTAAGCCTCTAGTTAGTCTTAAGCCTCACCCTAAGTCGAACTCTAGGCAACCATAGTACCAAACCCTAACCCTAGGTAAAACCTAGCTAAACCCTAGGTAAACCTAGTTAAGCCCTAGGACTCAACCCTAGTTAAAACCTAGGACTCAACCCTAGTCAAACCCTACCCCTAGGTAACCCTAATCTGAGCCCTAGCCTAGCCCTAGAGCCCTTAGGCCTTGAACCCTAAAAACCATGGCCCCCTAGGGCCTGAACCTCGGTTTGGGCCCATAAAGCCCAAAAAACCCTAAAGCCTAACTCCTATACCTAGTGAGCATGGGCCTGACCCAAAATTTGTGAAATCTCCGATTGGCGATAGATGATCTACCGCCAATCAAAACTTTCCCTATTTTAACAATGGCGGTAGACCATCTACCGCCATTGTTCAAGTTCCTAGTTCGCAGTCTGCAACCCCCTGCACACTCCACCATCAGCTTAAGCACCTCAGTCGACCTCCACCAGGTCCAACCACCTTCCTAGCCTTCCCCTAAATCCCCCTTAGGTCCCCAGTGGCCTCCTCTATAAAACCCAGGCTCCTTAATGATCCGGATCCTGAAAATCCCACAGTCGAATCTCTGTTGCAAAAACCAGCCCCTAAGCCCCTTCGGTAGGCTCACCTGAGTTCCCAACTCCTTCCCTCGCGTCTATGCAGCAACCCCATTGGTGCACCACCGTTGGCAGGCACCCATTCCCTTGGTAAGGAGCAAAGCATCTGGGTAGGGCCTCCCCTACCCTCTTTTTTCGATTTGTGCATTACCTGTGAGCCCTTGGTCATCTCCAGGGGACATTTTTATTTATTGCTGTTGCTTGCATTGGTTCAAACCCAACACAGGGGATTCCCCCACCTTCTTCATAGGTGTGGGGAACCCCTACAGGTATATCCACCTTCCTTGTAAAGTCCATGTTTTTTGTGTTGGCTGATTTTGGTGTCAAAACAAGTAAGTTTAGGTGATTAGGTGTGTATCTTGTGTCATTGCCGTCAAGCATCCACGACAAGTGAAGTTGAAGACCATTGAAGACTAGGTTGATCGACTCGGTTGATCATTTCCTTCATAGGATGGTAAGTGACCTAGATACCATGCTACCATAGGTGGGAATTGACTTAAAATAATCATAATAGGATACCTTAGGTGGTAAGTGACCTAGACTAATCATATGGACCCGAGGTGATTAGATAAGTAGTGCAAAACATGTTTAAAATTTTGAAAATTTTCAAAAAACCAAGTTTGCTTGTAGGTGGCATATCTCCCAAACCGTAGCTCAAATTTTGCTCCATAATATATCAAATCGACGTGTTGAAAAGAGGTACAACTTTTATGAAGGGTACAAGAGCTAAAAATAGATTTTTAAATTCGGGTTTGCACCTCAAGGTTGACCCTGACCATTGAGGGTCGACCCTGATATGGGGACATTTTGTATGGGTTAAAATTCGAGAAAGCAAGAAAAGCTAGGGTTGACCCTGGAAGACCTTTCGGTCGACCGAAGTGCTTGTTTGGGTTGATCCAAGTGTCTCCTAGGGCCGACCCTGATATGGAAAACCTTCCTAAATCCATTTTTGCTTGCCTCTTTGGGTTTTATTCACTTTTAACAACTTCCAAACATTGTTTTTGATTCCCTATAAAGTGTGAACCATTCTAGTTTGTGGGAGACAACTTGGGGAGAGTATAGAGAGGGTTTTTAAATCCTTCTAGGGTTCATAAAAACTCTGGAAACTAAGTGTTCTCCTTCCCTTTGATTGATGCTTTCAACCAAGAGTTTGCAAGCCAAAAGCTCCAATCTTGCTTGTTTGGACTTGCCCATTGAATGAGTCCATCTAGGTGTTGATTTCTATCAAACCATCAATCCGTTCTAGATAGAACAACTTGGCTGGAGTGTTTCGAAGCCTTTGCGAAGAAGATTGATCCGAGAAGGATCGTGGTAGAGTGATTTGGTCGGTGGAATCTGAAGCCGTCATTGACAAAGATCGATCGGAAGATCGTGGATTGTTTTCGAGACACAAAGAGAAGTACGAGTGGCTGCGGTTGATCACGGGACTTGTAAGTACGTTATGACTTTTTGAGGCATGGAGGACTAAGAACTGAAGGATCGTAGTGTCGAGTCCAAAGGAGTCAAGTTTAAGTCTTGTAAGTTCTTGTTTACTTTGTCTTAGTGATATCTCTTGGCTGGACTAGGTGCCGTGGTTTTTCCCGAAAGGGTTTCCATGTAAAAATCCTTGTGCTGTGGTTTGCTTGGTTTTCTATTTCTATACTTAAATTTTATCATCCCTTAAGTTAATAACTTAATTGTTAAAATCATCAAAATGGTAGATAGACTTTTAGGGAAATTGAACCATCCTCTTGAACTTGTGAGATTCTCAACTCAAACATCGGATTTGAGGTTCACCGAATTTTTTTCAATTGGTATCAGAGCAGGTTTACTAATTTATTAGTGCGATCTCATTCTATATTCAGTGAATATGAATCTCTAAAGAAAGGGAGGATCCATCTCTTGTCTCTCATTGTTCAATGGGTTTAATAATAATTATTGGAAAGCTCGAATGAGAGTGTTTCAGCTATCATTAGACAAGAGGTTACTGAGCACAGTAGAAAAAGGGTTGGACCCGTCATACAAAGACCATAAAACACCAAGCCATCTCTAATTCTTCAAATAAATTGTTAATGACTAAAGAGACATGTGATATTCTTAGAGTTTCCCATGAGGAGACTATAAATTTTATGCCTTCCATTGCCTCTGTCTCTGGGATTGAAGAGTCCTCATCTAATGTTCGTATGAGTGACAAGTGTAAAGATGGTGAAAAGAGTCAAAGTGACTCAGATTCTGAGGGAGATCTTGAGGCAGCCTATGATGAGTTGTTTCAGGAATGCCTAAAGCTAAAAAAAGTTCAATTTCCAATGACCAAAAAGGTCAAATCAATTTAAATGGAAAAAGATGCCTTTGACCAATTGACTTCAGGGTTGAGAGCTCTTGTGTCACGCTTGAGGAAGAGAAGGCTTTCCTCCTTGCCAAGACTCAGCTTCTTGAATTTGATTTGCATGTTTGTCTTGATGAAAAGACAAATCTTAAAATCAAGTTGTCTGATCTTGAGCAAAATCAGAGGTGTGGAAATGTGAAGGGAACTCCATCTACCTCGAACACTGAGCCTGGAGCTAAAAGGCGTCCTTCTGCTAAAGGGAAAGACCCTTCTACTTAGAAATTCATTCTTTATGTCATAAATGTGGAATGAAGGGTCATATTAAGCCTCGATGTCCTAAACTTCGAAGAATGCCCAATCATGGTTTTGAGAACCAAAATAAGCTTAGTAGGAATCTTCAAATGAGAGTTGAGGTCCTAGTGGAGAAGTCTAGGAGTTTGTGTGAAGATGTGATGAAGATTGCTCACAACTCAAGACAATGGTATGGTTATGACACTCCTCATGCTAGATATAGAGGAGGTAACGGGGAGAACCATAATGCTCACCATAATTCTAGGACTCAATCCTAGAAAAGGAGGAACAGGCAAAAGGTCATACCTACCTCAACTGAAACGATTAAAGACCAAAGGGTCAATCAAACTGCTAAAACCATTTGAGTGAGAAAAAGACCTGAAGGGCTTCACTTAGCCCGTGCCTGTCATAGCCTAGGGTGTGCTGTTAGTGTTTTATCTTGTCCTAGGGTTGTGATGTTTGTGTATACTAGTAGTTTGTCTTTTTACTAGTTTTTATTTGTTTTGGTTTGTTTTTCTATTTTCTTTATTTTGAAAAATCCAAAACATTGAAAAACCATAAAATCCAAAAAGATTTTTGTCATGTTGCCCTTACTTGACTTGCATGATCTGCATTCCTTGTGTGATCTTTATTTCTATAATTGTTCAGGACTGAACATGAGTTTGTTGCTGATTGGGGATATATCACCTTCATAGTCTCTTGGTTAGGCTAAAAATTAGACCGTTGAACTGTTAGAGACTTATTCATGTGTGTATGCTTCACAGATTTCACATGCACTCTAACTGATTCTATTGAGAAGTCTATTTTCCAATCTGTAGGTGTATGGCTTATCCCAATATGTGACCTTGGATGACCAATTTAGAATGACCATTTTGATAGTCATCCTCATTTTGTGTATCCTTCATGAGCAAAAAATTGTTGCAATGAAAAGGGCTACCTACTGAGCTAGTGTGAAGTTACTATTGGATGCAAACAGTATAAAATAGCTACCTAGGCGGACAGTAGGTATCTATCTGGGTCACTAGAGTGAAAGCTCCTGCTACCAATAGCTAGGACTATCCACCTAGATAGTATGAAAGCCATCATTGCATGAAAAGATATATTCAGATAAAGATCATCAAAAGAAATCTTACAAAGTTTGGAGGTACTTGACCAAAAGTAAAAGAAAAATAATGAGTAAAAAAAAAAAAGGAATAAGGAGCACTAAAATGTAAAAAAAAAATCAACATATTTGGATCTAACTAGGTTTGACTTCTAAGATTTATGTCTTCAGGAGTCCCCTTAGTGGTTAATGTCATATCCTTGGAAATGAAAAGAAACTTTGATCTAGTATCTTGTCAGACTACCACCACACAAAAATATTGCTTCACTTTCAAACTATTCACTAAATTTGACTAAGTGAATTGGCTATGCTTTAGCATTCCATGAGACTTAGTTAGATGTGTATCCTCAGTCGGTCTAACTAATCATGTTCTTCATTGGATTTGTAATTTTAAATTACTACTGCTTGGAATGCTTTTGATGCATGCTTGTGTGGCACATGATATTGTTTTTGTAATATTATTATGTGTTCTCTTTTTGATTATCATGGGTCATTCTAGCTTAGGTGCCTTGTTTTTGGTAGTGTCCTTGATCTTAGGGGGAGAAGATCAAGTTGAGTTGTTGAGGGGGAGTTTGTGCTTTATATTTCTATTCTGTTCTCCGCTCTTTAGTCCCCGTATTGTCTGCATTTGCTTGGTTGTACTGTGATTGCCTTGATATTTAACATGTGTTAAATTGGTCTATTCGTTGTAATATTGGGATCATAATTACTTTTAGCAATTGTGCCAAAAATGGGGAGAATGTTGGGTATTATTTCCCAAGTTCAATACATTCCTTGCTTTACCTATGGTTACTTATTTTTATATTCCATACATGCTTCACTAGGTGTTTTGTTTAATGATCATGTGCAAGTGCAGGGTTGCAACAGACAAATTTTACTTGACAAGAGCTTCAGTGTATTAATTTAAAATGATTTGTCAATTGGTGTCATGTAAGAGTGTTGGAGTCATGTAATGTCTTAATTCACCGTTTTGATATGTTTGGGTGAGTTTGTGTCAAGTCATGTACTTCAATTTGGTTTTGACACGGAATAGCCAAAGGAGGAGATTGTAAAGTCCATTTTTTTGTGTTGGCTTATTCCGGTGTCAAAACAAGTGAGCCTAAGTGATTAGGTGTGTATCTTGTGCATTGCCGTCAAGCATCCACGACAAGTGAAGTTGAAGACCATTGATGACTCGGTTGATCATTTCCTTCATATGATGGTAAGTGACTAGATACCATGCTACCATAGGTGAGAATTGACTTAGAATAATCATAATAGGATACCTTAGGTGGTAAGCGACCTAGACTAATCATATGGACTCAAGGTGATTAGATAAGTAGTGCAAAACAAGTTTAAAATTTTGAAATTTTCCAAAAAATCAAGTTTGCTTGTAGGTGGCATATCTCCCAAATCGTAGTTCGAATTTTGCTCCATAATATATCAAATTGACCGCGTTGAAAAGAGCTACAACTTTAATGAAGGGTACAAGAGTTAAAAATGGAGTTTTAAATTCAGGTCTGCACCTCAAGGTCAACCCTGACCTTTGAGGGTCGACCTGATATGGGGACATTTTGTATGGGTTAAAATTCCAGAAAGTAAGAAAAGCCAGGGTCGACCCAGGAAGACCTTTCAGTCGACCGAAGTGCTTGTTTAGGTCAACCCAAGTGTCTCCTAGGATTGACCCTGATATGAAAAACCTTCCCAAATCTGTTTTTACTTGCCTCTTTGGTTTTTAATTACTTTTAGCTACTTCCAAACATTGTTTTTGATTCCCTATAAAGTGTGAACCCTTCTAGTTTGTGGGAGAAAACTTGGGGAGAGTATAGAGAGGGTTTTTAACTCCTTCTAGGGTTCATAAAAACTCTGAAAACTAAGTGTTCTCCTCCCCTTTGATTGATGCTTTCGACCTAGAGTTTGCAAGCCAAAAGCTCCAATCTTGCTTGTTTGGACTTGTCCATTAAAGGAGTCCATCTAGGTTTTGATTTCTATCAAACCAGTAACCCGTTCTGAATAAAGCAACTTGGCTGGAGTATTCCGGAGCCTTTGTAAATGAGATCGATCTGAGAAGGATCGTGGTAGAGTGATTTGGTCGGTGGAATCCAAAGCTATCATTGACACAGATCGATCGGAAGATCGTAAACTGTTTTCAAGACACAAAGAGAAGTACGAGTGGCTGCGGTTGATCACGGGACTTGTAAGTACGTGATGAATTTTCGAGGCACGGAGGACTAAGAACTGAAGGATTATAGTGTCGAGTCCGAAGGAGTCAAGTTCGAGTCTTGTAAGTTCTTGTTTACTTTGTCTTAGTGATATCTCTTGGCTGGAATAGGTCCTGTGATTTTTCCCAGAAGGGTTTCCAAGTAAAAATCTTTGTGTTGTGGTTTGCTTGGTTTTCTATTTCTGCACTTAAATTTTATCATCCCTTAAGTTAATAACTTAATTATTAAAATCATCAAAAGGGTAGATAGACTTTTAGGGAAACTGAACCATCCCCTTGAACTTGTGAGATTCTTAACTCAAACATTGGATTTAAGGTTCACCGAATTTTTTTCATTCCTAAAGCTACATGACCACCTCAGACCCAGCTAGGGGTCCCTCAGTTCATGAGGGAACTCCTGGTTACCCCTGAGCACAGCCCCTATGGGTACATCCTCAGATTTCAGGAAATCCAGGAATGGTAGTAAACTCAGTACCGCTATTCCTGATAGTTTTGTTTGCAGCCCTGGTTAGCCTACTTAGGTGGGCCATGGTCCATGTCTAGGGCTTAGGTTGAACCCCTTTGCCTCTCCTGAGCTTAACCTACTCATTCCAGGACCATGGGTTAACATTAACCTTGGTTAAAACCCAAAGAAAACAACACTGTGCAGAGTGGTAATAGATCATCTACCGCCATTCATTTCGTACCTATTTTTGGCAATGCCGGTAGACCATCTACCACCATTCTGTGTTTCTGCATGTAAACCTTTTGGCACTCTGTGGGGCCCACTCTAGGCCACCCTTGGGGCCCACCCCAGACTCATTCTCTTCCCTGGGGTCCCCTCTTCATCCCTGTGCTTTCAGAGTACCCTGCGTTAGCCCCTAACCCAAGTTATCAGTGTGCAAATCAAGGTTAAAATTACAGTGTTAATGTCGATAATCCTATTACCGCCATTAAGTTTTTTTAAACTCTGAGCTTTTACAGGGGCCTAGGTCTGGTAGGAGGCAACTTTAGGCCCTGCCTAGCCTCTTGAGCCCATTTTGGACTTAACCAGACCCTTAATCTTGGTTAAATACACCATCGGTTAACTTTTAACCATGGTTAAGCACCCCTTAACCATACAAATCTTAGAAAAATAATCAAAAAATCATAAATATTCCAAGGATTCCAGAATGGTCTTCTGTGATCATTTCAAACTTGGTTAGGACTCTTAACCATGGTTAAACTCATCTTCGATTAACTTTTTAACCATGGTTAAGCAGCCCTTAACCCACAAAAATCTGAAAAAATACTTAGAAAATCAGAAATATTCTAAGAAGACCAAAATGACCTTCTGTGACTATTTTAATTGTGGTTAGCACCTTTAACCATGGTGACTCCCTTCCTTAACCATGGTTAAGCAGCTCTTAACTCTAGTAAAAACCTAAAAAAATCACTGAAAATACCTGTAGACCATAAAACTGACCTTGGCCCATTTTTCTAACCCTGGTTAGTAACCCTAACCACAGTTAAACCAATCTTAACCCCGGTTAGTAGCCCTAACCGCGGTTAAATCCAATTTTGGCCTACCGGACCTAAATCTAGTCTACTGGACTCACTCTCTGGCCTATAGGGCCTAACCCTGGCCTCCAGGCCAAATCCAGGCCCAACCCCTAAGCCTGCTGGGCTTACCCCTGTCTTCAGGCTTTACTTTGGCCTCCAGGCCCGCTCTCGGCCTACCGGGCCTGAGCCAAGTCTACCAGATTTATCCCGTTTTGGCCTGCTGGGCCTAACCCTAGTCTATCGGACTACCCCTAAGCCTACCGGGCTTGTACCTTTCAAATGACCAACCTCGGTCAATCAAACCCTAACCTACCGGACTAGCTCTGTTAGCCACCCTTGGTGCACACACACACCCTCTAACCTCAGCACAGGCTCACGTGCCAGAACTACGCTCGGTCTGATCTCACCCTGTGAGTACGTAGGCAACCTAACCCGGGTTCGACCCTAGTTAGCTTTTTCCTTCTTAGATTAGTATTAACTTAAACACTCAGACATTTTAGCAAACATTGACTTTAATTGGCTTAAACCTAGGGAGTAGGGAACCGTTGTAAAACGGAAGCCTTCCCGAACTTAATCGAACCTCTTACCCTGATCTCAATCCCAGACCAAGACCTTATCCAACTCTTGGGGGACTTATCCCTTCTGGATGAATAGGTGGTGACTCTAAATCATCCCTCACACCTAAGAGGGGTACAAATACCACATCTTTGTGAGTGTCCCAAAATCCACGCTCATAATTATGAATATTTTTTCATGATTGATCCTAAAATTTCAGAAATCTAACAACTTCACATTAATTCAAATTAAAATATCTAAACCTAAAATATGATCATCATACTTCATTAAAAACTTTAATTGAAGCTAATTATGATGCAAGAAAAATATATCTATTTTCAAAGTATAAATGTGAGTTGAGAACTCACAAACCCAAGGGGCTGGCTAGGTCTCCCTACAAGTCTATCTACCTTTTTTTTTTTTTTTATGCAATCAAATTATTAATTAAGAAATGATAACAATCAAGTGCGGAGTAAGGAAAACAAACAAACCACAACACAAGGTATTTTTCGTAGAAACCCTTCTGGGAAAAATAACGGGACCTAGTCTAGCAAGAGATATCACTAAGATAAAAAGTAACAAATACTTACAAAACTTGAATTGTACTCAACCAAACTCGACACACGATCCTCAGTACTCAGTCCTCCACGCCTCAACAAGAAATCATGATCTCGCAAGACTCGCAATCTACCGTAGTAGCATGTTCTACTCTTTGTGCCTCTACAACCACGATCTTTCAATTGATATCCGTCAATGATGGCTCCGGATTCCTCCGACCAAATAATCACGATTCGTCTCGGATCAATCTCCTTCGCAAATGCTTCAGATTACTCCAACCAAGTTGTTCTTTACAAAGCAGGGTGATGGTTGTTCAATTAACAAATCCTAGTTTGAATTCCCAACTATAGGAATAAACAAGTAAGAAAGATCAAACAATTTCTTACTTACTCTAGGGTGGAAGATGAGAGGAGAATGGTTTTGAGAAACCCTAAATTTCTCAATAATTCTCTCTCAAAACTCTCTAAACTTCTTAGGGTAGAATGGGCATCAAACTCTACTATTTATAAACAAAAACAGAGTTGGAAACCAAGTAGGATATCAAAATCCACGGGGGCCGGCTGACCGGTCTCATGGGCAGTCGACCCCCCAAAAGGCTAACATTCTAGAAAATTCACCATACAAAAAATCTACATGGGCAGTCGACCGATCACATTGGGGGTCGATCGGTAGGCCAGCAGTCGACCCCTAATTTGGGCAATCGACCAGGCTCTCCAAATTTGCCCAGAAAATCTCTTTTTGAGGCTCTATTAGGTCTAACTATTCACCTAGGGTATTTAAAATTATTCTAGGTCAATTCCCACCTAAGGTAACATAGTATATAGGTCACTACCATCCTATTAGTGAAACGTATGTGATGATTGAAATGTCTTCAGTTGATATTCTTCGGTCTTCATCTATTAGACATATATGCCCACGAAAGTCATTCCGGAATTGTATTAGTCTACTTAATCAATAAAAGCAAATTTACATTCACACATTGTCTTCTACATTGGGTAATATATTAAAAGTATCTCATTGGATGAGACTACTTTGTCCCTTAGGTAACATTGTAGGAAAACCATCCGATTGGTTAATAACTAATTGCTAAGGAGATATGGTTTTTGATAGTCGCTTAAAAATGCTTATTTTCACTATTATTCTTTTAATCCATATTCAATTCTCTTACGTAAAACCTTCATTTTTATCAAATTTTCTACGTAAGAGTTTTCTCCATTGTATAGAATACACTTTTCTGGTCAAAACTGTATATTAGCATGAATTAAACACATTTATGAAATTATAGATACAAAGTTGTTTCGATGAACTCTTATTACGTGTTTTTAACTGTCTCAGGAACCCTGACTGGATAAATTTCAAGAACCATCGAGGTCTATCATTGAAAGCTAAAGAGACGGACTAAGTATGGGCTGAGCCAGTGACTAAATAAGGCCAAATGATCTACAGAATAAATTTCCAAGGGAAAAAAAGACTAAATTGATAAAGATTCATCTACATGACAAAGAAAGAAGAAAACTTAATTAGCAAAGGCCAGGGGAGATCATGTTAGAAACCAAGGTTCAAGACCTTTTGCTTCTTTTTGTTTGTTTTTATTTTGTAATTTTAAAATCCTAACCAATTTCCTCTCTAATTAATCCTACCCACCCATTCTTATTCTGTCTTAACCATCCATTTCAAATCCCTACTTTTTCTCTCACATGGTAACTCTAATCCCACAATATCTTTCCCCCTTTAGCTCTCCCTAAATTCTCCATTGTGTTAAAACCCTAATCTCTTTCTCTACAAAATCCTAACCATCCATCTCTTCTCTATCAAGAAACTCTAATCCTAGCCACCCACCTCTTTCTAAAACCTTAGCCCACTTTAATGTCTTGATGTCTCCTTTTAATTCATTTTATTTTACGTTCATGTCATTTAATTAGTAGATCTTAATAATTTCTCAAACAAAGAAGATTTTAAAAATCCACTCCATCATTCTCATCCCTCCATCATTTTACAATTTTCTCTTCTTTTTAGATTCTTTCTTTATACTAACCCCAAAGTTCACGAGTGAGGATTCGACATCCGACACAAGCCCTATACCATTCTCATATGTATGCAGGATTCAGATTAAATTAAAGTATTAAAAGTAGGGTGATTCTAAACGACGGAAAAACCTTGTTTCAAATGGCGTTGTTGTCGCTCGTGTGAAGGGAAAGCGTGAAGAAACACACCAAAAGAAAAATCAGAAAAAAAAAAAAAAAACAGCAAGGAATTTTCGGATTCCATCATTCTTTTCTCTTTTTACTACTCTATTTAATTTTTTGTAGCCTCGGATGGCCAAGTGCAAGTTGTAAGACCTCTTAACGCACTTTTCTTTTTCTTTTAGATTTTGTTCAAGGGTTTAGTAACCCTTGATTAAGTGCTAAAAAAAAAACAGAAACATAAAAACATTTGTTTTTGTTGTAATCTTCAAAAAACAAAAAAGCAAAAAAAAATGTAGGGTTAGATTTACTTTATGTTTTTTTTTTATAGGTGATTAGTTTTTCAGGAGAGTTTGCATTTTGTAAAGTTTCCAAAATAGCGAGTTTTACAAAGTTGGAAACTTTCTAATTTTTCAGATTTGACATATTTAGGAAATTTCTATTTATAGAGATTTTCTAACTTTGGATATCTAAAATTGGAAATATTCCAATTTGAAAAATTTCCTCTTTTGGGAAGTTTCCATTTTGCCCGGGTTTCCATATTTGAATTTGGAAGGTTTCCAAATTTGGGAAAATTTCAACAATGTTTTCAAATTTAGAAAACTTCTAAATTTAAATTCAAACCCTAATTTGAAATCAATTAACCTGTCTTATTAATTGAATTTTGTGTGCAAACCCTAAAAGGTAGTGGCCTTCCAACAATAAGTCCCAAAAACCCTAGACTCTCTTTCGCAGAGAAGGAGTGTGCGTAGGGAGTATAAGCTCGGAGTGGGCCCAAGCCCATTACTCCTCCCTACCTCATGGAGGCGACCCTATGACATAGCTCATGGGTAGGTACGTGTTCTAAACCTTGCTTGAAGGCGATATCGGGTGTTGACTAAGCATCTAGTTGATGATTGTTTATTTAATTCTGTATTTTTTTTTAACTGCATGGATGGCCGAAAAATACATTAATTAAAATAGCAAACCCAACTCTACTTGAAACTGGTGGGATTTCATCACTCACCTCATCACTCCAGCTGTGTGAACCCAAAAGCCATTTAATAAATGGAACCAAGATTTAGAGCCAAATTTAGCTCGGTGTTCATAGGACCATCACAAAATCAGTGAATCCTTTATTTTTGAATCGAATAAGACCACGAGCGCAGGTCCCTATTTCCTAACATACCCATAGGTTCCTACTACTTTAGTATACTAAGCTCTTAAGTGGCCTCCTCAAAATCTTGTTGGTTAATTGTGCTTGTTGACTTAGGAACACAATCTAGCCCAAGTTATTCTTTCGGGAATACACTTGTCAAACTACTTGATTGATCTGGCTAGTCTGGGACGTACTTAAGCTTGCCATTGTGTGACACGTCTGTCTAGGCAACGGATTCTCTTGTAGTTAACTCGTGTTAGTATAGGAAGGTTAGCTTGCGAGTGAAACCTTTGTGAGAACCCTAGAGTGTAAGTCAGTCTGGTGGATTAAACAAGATAAAATCAGTGGTCCCGCCCGCAGTCATAACCTGCTTGCCAACACAGATAAAAAGATAAAGTCTAGAAAATTGTTGATTGTTTAGCTTTGGCTTAGGGTTATCTTTGTGTTCTTTGCGCATCATATAGAGTCACTCAAGTTAGTGTCCCTATTGGCAACTTTTTACTGAGTCTAGGGCGTGTTTTTTCAAGTATATGCCCTGTTGGGTTAGATCCAACAAGAGATTGATTCGATCTGAGAGTCATTCAATTCTCCTGGAATCATTTCCAGAGTCTTCACCTCCCTCCTCCCTTCAATGTATGGATGGATGAGGGGTTTGAGGCGTTTGGATGTCATGTGGATGTGTGTAATGTGTGTGATGGAAAAATGGTGGAAGGGTATCCTACAAATAATGAATACACCTTGATGTTTTGATGAAATGTATGCACTAACAAGCGGAAATTAAACGACGATGAAATGTTGCATGCCATGTGTTTGATTAAATGTCTAAATGAGAAGTTCCCCAAATAAATGAAGAATATAAAAGCATGAATGTGTGTAGTTTCTTTCAAATCCATAACTTTGATCAAATGTCATATAGATTATCTAAATTCCAACATGTTTATACTATGAATTGAAATGCTATACTCTATCCTTCATGTCATATTGTCATCATGATTACTACAAGTGCTATACATACCCACGCATGCATGCATGAACCGACATTTTTCAACTACAAGTATTTGAATTAAACAAACAAGAATAAGAATGTGATTCACGATAAAATCGATAAAGCCGGACATCGGGTCGGTCAAGGGTAGGGCATATCCCTAGGATATATCATACCTAGCTCCCAAGAAAAACAAGCATGAATGTCAAGGGTAGGGCATATCCTTAGGATATGTCATACCTGGCTCACAAGGAAAACAAGCATGAATGTCAATGGTAGGGCATATTGCGAGATATGTCATACCTGGTTCACAAGAAAACACGACAAGGAGGTTGGTGTACCTTTTCTATACAGATATATATATTTCGCTCAAGGGAATTTACATTCCCGCTCATAAGTCGCCTTAAGAGCACTAACCTCTGGCTCACAAGTATACAAGCAAGTCAAGTCAAGTCAAGAACATGACAAGAACAAGCAAGATATGTGATTCCAAGCAAGACAAAATAAACATGTGTGATTCTCATGAACAAGACCAAGACAAGAAACAAGTTTTCAAACACGACGAACAAATTTAAAAGGAAACACGAAAGGCTATTTTCAAGAATAAGACATGATTTTTAAGCACGAATTTTATCAGAGTTTTCGCATTCATTCAAGCATGTTAAGATTGTTATATTGCTTTACTTTAATGCTATTTGTTATATACTGCTAGTATTGCTTAAATCGAAATGATGAATTATATCTCGTTGCCTTTGTGTGATTGTTATTGCTATGGTTAGCTAGTAGCTTGTACTCGCTGAGTATTCCATACTCAGCCGTACTTTTATGTCAGCAGGTACCGAGGAAACCCTCAACCCTGAGCCCTGAGTTAAGGAATAGTATATTGAGAAGAGAGAGCCTCCTATTCCGACACAGTCACAGGAGGATAGAGACCACGACGTTTGGCCGTACTTAGATTACTATTGAGCATAGTGGGCTCAATAGTTTTTTAGTATTTTGATAATTTGATAGGTGGGCATGTCCACCTTTGACTTGATGTGTTTTGTATATGTTAACTTGGAATACTGACCACCTTATATAGAAAGGAAAATTTTTGTTTACGCTTCCACACTCATGATTAGCTTCCACGCTCTGATTAATGTTATTATTATGTTCTATTTACCTTGTTCATTACAGGATGGTTTAACAGGTACAAATAGTCACCTCTAAAGTATCCCTTAACTCCTAGGGGGTATTTTGAGGCGCGACACTTATATTGAATTATTAGATTTCGGTTATTAAAAAACCGCCATGCCTAGGGAGTTATAGATGGCGGTCATTTGATAAACCGCCACAAATATGTTCACGGTAAGGGTCATAGTGGGAAGCTCAAAATGTGGAGGGAAACATTTGCACGGTGGTTACATAATAAACCGCTGTTATAAAGGTTATATTAGCAGTGGTTTAATAAACAATCGCTTTGTGCAGAAACAGTATTGGACGGCGGTTATATATAACTGCCATCCTATACATATATTAGTGGGAGTTGTTTCTAGCCGCCGCTAAAAATTCAACCGCTAAAGGCCCTTATTTTTGTAGTGTCCTCTGTACGGTTAGATCTCAAACAATGACTAGGATTAAAAGACTATTTATTGGGTAATCCTGGGAATTATAGACTATTAGGATGTTTCTGGGAATTACAAAATACCCTTAATAAAGAGTCTTTAAATCCTAATGTTTGTTTGAGATCTAATGGTACAGAGGAGGTGAGAGCTGATTATAAGGTATAATCAGCCGACTGAGTATTCACCTCCTCCTCCTCCTCCTCCTCTCTCTCTCTCTCTCTCTCTCTCTCTCTCTATATATATATATATATATATATATATATATTAACATATTTTTTATTCAAAACAAGGAGGAAGAATAATTTTTACGCCTAATTAAGAGATGATGGAAAAGCGATCCAGAATAGGATCGGATTCAATATCTTTTTCTTGAAAATCCTCTTTCGATATTTTTAGTAGAACTTTTTTTTGTGGTTATTTTTAGCACTTAAGTCAATCTAAGACTTTTAAGGTCATTTGGTTTTTGAGGTTTCTCACAGTTTTTTTGACCAGATGACTGAAGCGTATGGTTTGGTTGAGCATATGAATATCCCTCTTAACATGGGTCCATATACTCCTCCTTGCTCCAGTGATGGAAAGTGTATTCCACACGGAATCCCTTTTTTTGTTTTAGATAATTTAAAATAACCACACACCACACACAGCACACGCACACACTGTATGGTTAGTTTAAATTATCAAAAAAGAACAAAAACAGTATGGTGCGTGTTTGCTCTCATATGAGCTCTTTATCCATTAATCCCACCTCGGTTACCGACAGTAGAGACCTTCTCCTTTAAGTACACGGACGGAATCGGTTTCGAGTCTTTGAGATGTAGCAATTAAGACCCACAATCGTACTAAATAACCTTAGAAAAATGTTGGCGTGTACAAAAAAAGATAATAAAAAATAAAATGTTAAATAATATTTGGGTCGTAAAATCAAGCTAATAATGAATTGAATGAGAAATACTAGCTTGGGTTGAGGTTTTGGACAACTAGCTTGAATTTCTATCTAATAATGGGCCGGGTTTTGGGCGGCTTCTTGGACGGATGTGTCATAATATTTAATTTATTTACGTGATTTCAGAATGCGAGTGACGTGTTTTTAGCTTATTTTGTTATGGAAAATTGATATGTCAGAAAAACATTCATGGTTTCTGCAATTATGCATAGAATATATGATTAGTAGTAATATATGTTACAGAAATGCAAGCCCAAGTTGCCCTATTGTAGGGTTGTAATACCACGTATTGCTCCTACATTGTGTCTGTAGGAAAAAACTGGCTTGGTGCGTTGGGGCTAATACTCTTCTATAATGTTATCATTAGAATGAAATTAGGCAGTACGTGAGAGAGGGGATGGGGAGAGAGACTCGGAAGAAGGACCCTAGTGAGGGTATTTTGAGAAAATAAGGAATATTTTGGGTATAGAATTGAGGGACATTTTGGATGATATAAAAAATTTTGAGGGACATGTTGGTTATAAAAAAATGACGTGGGGACATTTTGAGAACCAAAAAGATTTAGGGGCATTTTGGGTATAACAAAAGAGGGAGCGGGTGGGGCCTTGGCGAGACGTTCTTCTTTCGAAACGTTTTGCCAAGAGAGCGAGATTGCCATGTGCAGGGGCAGAGCCAGGAATTTTTCCTTGGGAGGGCTGGAAACATGTATCAAAAAATGTAATGGGTTTGGGGTTCGGGAGGCGTAGCCACCGAGAATTTTTTTTTTCTCCTATTAACGATGGTTAGATTCACTGATGGTTAGATTCACTGAACTTTAGATGCAAAAAATTTCTTTGACAATGAGTATCTAGTAACTCAATATAAACATATTACAAGTATATCCAATCAACTTTGATATGGATATGTACAAAAAAAAAAAAGTATATATCTCCACCGATATACAAAAAAAATAAAATATGATTTGACAAGTCTTTCATTTTTCAAAATGGAGGATCATCAATATAGAAAAACTACACATTTCCAAAAACCTTCATCAAAGATCTTCCAGTAACTCAGTTAATCCCAATCTCCCAGACATCTATTGAAGTTGTGTTCGACGTTCTTTCATTGAATAAAAATCTTCTATTATTGATTCAGTAGTAAATTTTTAACAATGAAAGTATCTACGAGATATTCATCCTCCATCTTGTTGCGAGGCCTTGTTTTGAATATCTTCATTGTTGAGAATGCTCTTTCTGTTGTTACTGTCGAAACTAGAAGAGTCAGTACAAGGCGAATCAATAGATCCACAAGAGGATAGATCACCGAATTTCTTGTCTTTACTAATCCTTGACAAAGTTTAGAAATTGTCAACATGTTTCGCAATTCAGGATTTTGAGGCATATCATGCTCATAATGTTGCAACTGATTTCTTAGATGAATCTTTTCTTGTTCTATGAAATCTTTTGGATAAAATTTATCTATGAGCTTGCAAATGTCATCAATTTTGAACGATTTATAACTGTATGTAGGATCCAATACTGAACTATGAACAAGTAATTCCATTGTGTGCTCATTGAACCTCCTATTTAACTCTTGCAATTGAGAATCTATTGTAATAATAAATATGTTAAACTTATAATGATGTCCCATTATAATATGGTCATGTTGATGATGAAATCGACCTCGACCCGTAGCATAACGACCATAAATATCAGGGATATTAACATTATATTGATTGCAAAATGATGTTACCTTCTCAAGCAATGGATCCCAACCATCTTCTCTCAATTCTTGGATAAGTACTTTTGTAGTTGAGACGAAATCCAAGGCATTCAAAATGTCTTGAAATTGACTTTGCAAAACTTGGCATAAATTATCAGTTATTCCCATAATTTCTTGCATAAGATGTAAGATAAAGATGAATTCAAAAGAAGTCATTGCATCATAAGCTGCATCTGTATCCCCTTTTTGAGAATAAGTAGAGTCATCTGTAATAATATTTTGAAGAATTGAGCAAGTTACATCAAATATCTTTATCAAACTGCAAATAAAATTAAAGTGAGAGCTCCATCGAGTATCTCCAGCCGTTATAAAGTGCCAATTTGATTAAGCTCTTTACTAGACTCAAGTTCATCAATGGCAATAAATGTGTTATTTTTTCTTCTTGTAATTCATCATAACGTTTGTAAGAAACACCAACAATATTGACAACAATAGTCAATTTAGTTAAAAAATGATACACATTTTTCACTTCTTTAGAAGCAGTAACTAAGGGCTACTTAGAGGTGATAAGCGAAATAATGAATATAATAAGCAAATGGACAATTTTTGAGAAATAGGGCTTGTAATCCATTCCATTCGCCACACATATTGCTTGCTCTATCATAATCCTGACCTCGAATATTTTGATTACTAAGACTGTGGCGAGAAAGGATTGCACATATACTTTTCTTTAAATTCAACGCTACAGTATCTAAGACATGAACAATATCAAAAAATCGTTCATGTAGAAAACCATCTTTATCAACGAACCTCAAAACGAGAGTCTCTCTTCTAGACTCATCCCGTGCTTCGTCAACGATAATGCAAAATTTTGCATCACTGATTTTGTCGCGAATAACATTTCACACTTTGCTTGAAAGAATATGTAATATGTCCTTCTAGATCATTGGTGAAGTATATTTCGCATTTCCAGGAGCATTTTCCAATACAACTTTAGAAACTCTTTCATTATAAGAAGCCAATGAGGGGAGTTTTTTGGAAATCGAAGCCTGCGGAAAAAGGGTTTTAAAAGAGGGTTTTTTTAAGGGTTTTTAGAGGTGTGCAAAGAGACTAGGGGGTGAAAAATTGGGGTGTTTACATGTCTCTTTTGACATTCCTTAACCATGGTTAAGATTCACTAACCCCTTGAGTTCACTCACCTATCCTTGGGTTTTAGAAAAAATATATTATTTTTTTAAACCCCATTAAAATTTACTAATTCCTACGGTTAATTTTTTTTCCTAAAAATCAAGGATAAGCGGGTGAATCTTAACTACAATTAAAGACTGTTAAAAGAGACACATGACGAGTTCAGGAGCTATTGAAAAGGCAAGAGATCAAATTGGAGAGAACTAATGTTCCGGTAGGTGTTAGCCTTTTGAGTGAGACTCTAAGGGTCAAAGAGTCTGGTTATAATCGTAGAGATTTTCATGTTTATAGAGAGATAATGAGTAAGGTGTAGTATGAGAATTAAGCAAAACATTTTGTCTTTCATATATATGTTTGTGTTGGGAATTTAAAAAAAAATTAACCTATGTTTTTAGGGGGGCATTCTCATTATATTAGTAACTAGTGAGCAGCATGTGCGATCCACGTGAGAGAGAGGAAGGGGAGATATACTGGGAAGAGTGACCAACCCTAGTGAAACTATTTTGAAAAAAAAAAGTTATGAAATATTTTGGGTATAGAAACTTGAGGGACATTTTAGATAAAAAAAAATTGTGAGAGACAAGTTGCTTATTGAAATATGATGTTGTGACATCTTTAGAACCAAAAAGCTTTAGAGACATTTTGGATATAGCAAAGAAAGGGGCTGGCAGAGCCTTGGCGAGATGTTCTTCTTTCAGAGCATTTTGCCAAGAGAGCGGGGAGTCCGTTATGCCATTGAGGTTGCCATGTGTGCTTTTTAACACTACTTAATTGTGATTAAGCTTCACCCACCTCTAGGGTTTACTCGCTTATCCTTAGTTTTTAGGAAAACAAATAAATAAGAAAAAAAATTAAACCATAGGAGTTAGTGAATTTTAATCAAGGTTTAAAAGAAATTAATTAATTTTTTCTAAATTCCAAGAACAAGTGGGTGAAACCTACTAGTCAGTGAATCTTTACCACAGTTGGAGTCCTGTTATGCCCTTGAGGTTGCCTTGTGTCTCTTTTGACATCCTTAACTGTGGTTAAGATTCATCTACCCCTAGAGTTCACCCACTTATCCTTGGTTTTTAACAAAAAAATATTAATTTTTTAAACCCTAGTTAAAATTCACTAATTCCTAGGGTTAATATTTTTCTTTCATATTTTTTTCTAAAATCAAATGATAAGTAGGTGAACCTTAGGGGTGAGTAAATCTTAACCACAATTAAAGAGTGTTGAAAGGGACACATGACAACCTCAGTGGTGTAACCTGACTCTAAGAAGTCTGGGTATATCTGTAGAGAATTTTAAGCCTAATAGATAGATGAGTGAGGGGGTAATATAAGAACCAAGCAAACATTTAATTAAGTGTTTGTCTTATATAATTGTTATGATAAGGATAGTTTGAGAATTTTGTAAAATTCCATCTACGTTTTCAAGGGCTCATTATGCAAACGGTAGTTTTAAAATTTTGCAAAACTTGATCTACATTTTCAATGGCTCATTATGTACATAATAGTTTTGGAATTACAAAACATTCGATCAACGCTTTGAACATGGGGTATCCTCTAGGCTTTTAAAAAAAAATTAATGAATATTTTGGATATAAAAACTTGAGGACATTTTTGATAAAAAAAAAAATTGTGAGGGATATGTTGCTCATAGAAATATGACATAGGGATATGTTAAGAATCAAAAAGCTTTAGAGACATTTTAGGTATAACAAAGAAAGGGAGTGGGTGGGGCCTTGGCGAGATGGTTTTCTTTCGAAGTATTTTGTCAAGAGAGCAATGAGTCCAGTTATGCCATTGAGGTCGTCGTGTGTTTCTTTTAACACTCCTTAATTGTGATTAAGATACATCGATTCCTAGGGTTCACCCACTTCTACTTGATTTTTAGGAAAAAAAAATTTAACCCTAAGAGTAAGTGAATTTTAACCAAAATTTTAAAAAAAAAACTAACATTTTTTCTAAAAGCCAAGATTAAATGGGTGAACCCTAGGGGTTGGGTGAAACCACAGTTGGAGTCCGATTACGCCCTTGAGGTTGTCATGAGTCTCTTTTGACACCCCTTAACTATGGTTACGATTCATCTATCCCTAGAGTTCACCAACTTATCTTTGATTTTGAGAAAAATTATTAATTTTTTTAAACCCTAGTTAAAATTCATTAATTCCTAAGATTAAATTTTTTTCATATATTTTTTCTTAAAATTTAAGGATAAGTGGATGAATCTTAGGAGTGGGTGGATCTTAACCATAGTTAAAGAGTGTTAAAAGGGACACATGACCAGAATTTCTAGCCTAATAAATAGAAAGATAGATAAATAGATAGATTTAGAGCTGATTTGACTTCTTTTTAATTTCTTGCAAAAGCTAAGGTATAATTCCATATCAGAAAATGAGAAAAGACATGAAAGTCTAATGCATAAGCATGTGGTTAACAAACAGGATACCCTCCAGCACTTACACCGTTGCACTGTGTGTCCCATTCCCCTAATAGGGTCAGCATTATTAACCCACTAAATTTTTAGAAATTGTTTCCAAAAAAGGGTTGAGAATCATTTAAAATCCTATTTGTGGTTGATAATGTTAAACGTGACACTTGTTTACACTCAATAATTATCTCTCATCATGGTCATGGGGCCAAGTGGTTTTGCTTTGAAGGGACATGTGAAATAATGGAGAGGGAGTATTTATAAGAATATATATTGGGAGAGGGACAGAAGATATAATATCTGCAAAGGCAGGCTCGAAAAACATTTCCGTTGCTGAAGCTATCTCACTTGGGCCTGTTTGGTAGGGCCTGTTTGGATATACTTCTCTAAGAAGAGACGGAAGTTCTCAATGAGAACTTTTAAGAAAATTGACTTTTGAAAAATGTAAAATATCGACTTCTCATATAAGTTTCATTGGGCTAGCTGTTAGAAAAGTTATTTTCGACTTTTACTAATTTGCAATTTTTTTTTTTGGCAATTGAGGGTGTCGCAAATTTTTCAAGGCAAGGACTAGTTTCTTCGGGTGTCCACATTCAACCCATTCAGAATTTTTTCTACGAATATCAAGTTAAGTCGAGGAGTGGAAGTTGAACACACAACCACAAAAACAAACCGGATGCTAACCAACTGATAGGTAATTTTTTTTGGAAATTTCAATCAGGCGAGCCTATTTTTTTTTTCAAACGATTGGTAACCTACTTATCAAGTCTTACACCAAGCTCAACGCATATAATGTAGTCGTTTGAAGAAATTCAGAGAAAGAGGGACTTGAACTCAGTCAGGCATAGAGTATGAACACCTAAGTTTTATCACTTGATCAAGGTGATAACTTCATGATTTCTGATATTTGTAAAGAGTGAAAAGTTATGCAAACGTGATTTCTATGAACTTTTAACTTTTCTTAAGTCAAAAGTTTCTGTCTGACCAAACTCAATCTTAATTTGTTGCAGTACCTTCAAGAAGCTTTTAGGG
This sequence comes from Tetracentron sinense, assembly GCA_015143295.1. Lineage (NCBI taxonomy): Eukaryota > Viridiplantae > Streptophyta > Magnoliopsida > Trochodendrales > Trochodendraceae > Tetracentron > Tetracentron sinense. Next base: position 20,342,479 of record CM026563.1, on the reverse strand, counting down.
GTCTCCTGCCAAATTATAATCCAGTGAAAATTTAAGTGGTTAATTGTCCAATATTTTAAAGGAGATATTTAAGTAATTAACCAATAGAAACTGCCCAACTGGTGCTGGTGGACAGGATACGAAATTGGGCCGCTAATGATCACTGGTTTAGAGAGAGAGTCCCTTTCATTGAATGAGGATTAAGGTAACCCCAGTAATCGATAGCTGTAGGCACTGAGGTCATCTCATTGTCGTACTGTGAAAAAGAATATTATTGATGGAGAAAAGACATCCTCCAATAGTTCTAATTATTAAAGGAAAAGCTAACAAGGGTTGGTCCAATCGGCACAGTCATCTTACTGACCTAACAATGGTCGGTTGGTCTTACGTATCATTCATGTTTATCACGCGGGCTCTCCAGCTTTTGATGTTATATCATTCCTTTAAGGGATAAAATTTGTAATTTAATCGTGGTTGGACAAAAAGCATTTTCAGTGTTAAACAAGGGATACGAGCTTATATGTGTTTTTGAGTATGTATTTATTATGTGTATGACAACGAACTCGTTGTACTCCTCACAACGAGAACATTGTCCTCTAAACAACGGACTCGTGGTCATCAAGACGACGGTATCATCCTTGTTGTGAATAATGAGCCTGCGCTTTATGTCGACAACAAGACCGACTTTCAAGACCCGATCCTTAGGAGACGATCATTTGTCTCTGACGTTAGGTCGAAAGCACTGTCTTAACATTTATTGCTAGTCACCTCAGCTGGGTTTTCGACCCAGAAACCGACTTAGAGATTGTAGGCTCCCGCATGTGTTGCTTTCGTCATCAAATATGTCGGACATATTTTGGTAATGTGTGGCAAGCTTATGACATGGTCATCCAATTCATCGATGGTCATCTATGGGCATCGCAAGTTAAACTTATAAATACCCCCAGAAACCCAGTGCATCAGGATCGATCAAGGGATTGACGAAAAGAATTAAAAATATTTACCAGTGTCATATCAGTGCCATAATTTTCGTCTTGGTGTTCTAAGTTCTCAGTGTTCTAGTACATCTATGATTTTACTATTCACATTCTTCTTCGTTTACTGACTTTACCATCGAAGTTGTTTCAAGGTGCAGACCCGTCCCCTCCTTTTCTTTTGTGTTAGTCGTCTTATTTGTAGGTGCAATAACATTTTGATTGCTCTACCAGCCAAATAGCTATTGACGTGCATCGAACCCGGGAAATTTTCCTCACAAAATTGGCGCCGTCTGTAGGAAATTCTTAATCACTTACACCATATAAGGTGATAAGTTGATTCGTGTGAAGATTCTCCAAGACTCCTTGTTCTCTACCGTCATGGCCGACCATTCTTCTGTCTCGCCAATGGATGAACAAACCCCAGAGCCAGAGCTATCTCAAGCTAAACAGATTATCATGCTACTACAATACCAACAATCTCTCTTGACGCAGCTTACCAATCAACAGCAGTTGTTGCAAGAGCAGATCGAAGCTTGGGCACAAGGTTTGAATGCTTCAAATCGTGCGTTAATCCAAGGCAACGGTCATCAGGCAGCAAAACAGCATCCCTCCAGGCGAGCTGACCCAGTGATGTTTACTGCCCGTCTCGCTGCAATCATGTGAGCCATAGAGGATGATCCGAACTTTGAATTGCTTACTCGTGTCAGTCGAGACATCACCAAAGGGCCGCGAGCGCAGGAGCATTGTCAGTACCATAAGAGCCATGGTCACACAACTAACCGTTGCTGCGATTTGAAGGCCTATCTGAAAAGCTTGGCTTGAGAAGGCTTCTTAGCCGAATTTATACTTCCTGCTGATAAGTCGAAGACCCCATGACTCAAGGATGTCGCTGTACCCATGTTCTAAGTTCTTTTCTGTTGTTTAAATCTGTTTGTTGTTTATCCGGCTGAGATATCAGCTGGTGTGGGGCTTTTGTACTTTTTTATACTTTCTTCTTTTTGATGTGAATTATCTAATGAATCCCTTTTGTTTTGTCCAATGTTGTGTGAAACATGTGCACTTTGGAAAATCTATCATCCTTCGTCGAGACATTATGAGTGTGATGAAAGAGGAGAAAAGACAAGTGCAAACGTATCCTTGATATTAATGCCACCTTATCCTCGTTGTCTTGATGTCAGGCCCATTGGTGCGGCATCGTTAAGTATAAATTCGTTCTCGATATTCAGTTGTTCCTTCTCGGTGTCCAGTATCTTCAGCGGTCATATCACAACGGGCTTCAGTATTTACAACAAATTTCGGTGCCTTTCTACAAAATAGAGATTCAGAGCCGTATCAAAGGGAATTTTAGAGCCGTGTCAAAAGTGAATTTTGGAGCCGTATCAGAGTGAATTCAATTTCAGTGACTTAACAAAGAGTGAATTAAATTTCAACACCCAAGAGAGTGAAATTAATTTCAAAATACCACAAGTATACGAGTTTGTGCCTTTATAAACGAATACTTTTATGATAACATCGAACGTCTCTGCAGTATATCGTAGTGTCTCTTCCAAGCATGTTCCGGTATCTTTTCGATATCTATTTTAGTGCCTTACGTATTCCAGCGATTGACAACAAAGAAAGATCGTCAAGGTGAGTCAATATTAATTTAAACTTAATGTGTACGGTGTTCACAAAATCTTTTCTTGTGAGTTACTCCTATTATACACTGTGAAAGTTTAGTATTGTCCATCCTAAGTGTTTAGTATTGTGCATCCTCACAAGCTGCTCCTATTATACAAAAAGTTTCTAACAAGTGCGGCACAACAAACAAAGTTATGTATCAAAATGTATCATTTAAAGAAGAACGAGTATTGTTATACTATGGAGTTATCTTCAATATTAACAATTTCTATCATCAAGGATCAGTAGGGGGAACAGGTATAGTTGGAGTTGGCTCCGTAGGCAAAGGAGGTTTTTCGATTTCTTTTATCTCGCCATCCTGAGTATTATCCTGAGCAGGAGATTCAGAGTTGGAATCATTGAGTTTTCCTTGTTCTTGAAGCTACCGCATTATGATTTCTTCAGTTTCTCTGCGATCTTCATCCAACAATTGGTCCATCTGAGTTTGAAAGTGAATACGGAGAGACTCCATGAGAGCAGCTTCAATATCTTTCTCTTTTGTGGTTCGGGCTTCTTCAAGCTGTTTTGTCAGGATCTCTTTTTCAGCTTCAGATGCTTCAAGTCGTCGGCGTAATGTGTTTAAAATCTCATCCAACTCACTACTCTGAACAATAGCCCTTTCTGCCTGCTCTAGTGCCTTCTTCTCTCTTTCCTCAGCATTGCGAGCCTCTTGCCTAGCTACATCTCATTGTGTTATCATCAGAGAAAGTTTATCTTCGGCAGTCTTCAGTGCTGATTAGGTTTTCTCCAACTCGTATTGCAAGTTCTTTTCTTCTTCTGTTCATTTCTTCTCGAGCTCGGTAACTCGTGCTTTTAATTCTGTGGACGTATGTCAGACATTATTATAGTCTTCGTATAGCCTAGCCAGCATATTATTCATCTAGGCCAAAGAAATATCATTGGTATGGAGTTTTGCAGATTAGCAGCAAGAGTAGATAAGGCTCGAGTTCTTACCATAGCAATAGCTCGGAATGCAGCGCCAAATTTTCCCATGAAATGCATATTATCCGTCGCAGTAATATCCTTCAGGAGCCTCGTTGCGAATAACATGGATGTGGTTATGTAATCACGGTCCATTGCCGTATGAGTAACGGTAGGGTGTGGGTATCCTCTTGGGAAGATAGGAGTTCATTCCTCAGCATTTCTCTTCGTTGTCTTTTCTTCTCGAGGTGGAGCAGACGATGAGGCAACATTGGGATTTGTAGTGGTAATGGCAGTGGTAGGAGCCAATGTAAGAGCAGGTGTAGCAGTAGCGGTTAGAATTCTAGTGGCCAGAGGTTGATCATCCTCCAATAGATCGTCGGAGCCAAAGAGTTCCTCATCACTATCTATTTCAGGCTGAGCAGACGTTATGGCTGTCGTCATTTTGCCTTGTTGAGCTTTGAGTCTTTTGTCATGATCTACTTCACATTGAGCTCGTTTTGTCTTAAGTTGTTTTAGAGCAGTATCCCTCTTTCACTTTTTAGCCTGCCTCTCTGTTGTAGTGAGATGGGAAGGACGGGCAAATCTGGGAGCTCATGGTGTTCGATGTAAGCGAGGCATGTGATCAGCCATTCTTTTTACGAGTTGTCCAGGAGCAGCAGCAGTCGTAAAATCAAGTTGAGATATATAATCTGCAGCAACCGTAGACTCCGGTGTTGGTAACGGCCTCCAGGTAATATACTTGTTTCCTTTCTCTTAACGAATATTTCGTAGTCGTTGCTCCTCTGCAGGAGTAAATTCTGGGTAGCGAAGTTTGGAGATTTCTGTACACAAAAGATGTTATCCTCAGTTATGGTAGCAGATATATATAACTTAAGCAACAATAAGTAAAGCAGTAACAACAACCTGAAACAAATTCGTTGGGAACGGGTCGAGCACTCTCATTTCTCCAGGCCCCCAAGATAATGAAGGGCATTCCTTTCCAATTCTTGTCTATGTCAGGGAGGTGCATAACGATATCCGGAATTTTGATTCCAGGCAAAGTAGGTCTTATCACCATCTTTAGGAAATTTTCGGCATTTCACCGTATGGCAGAAGTGGAATATGTGCCTAAGTTCTATATGATATCCGTCTCGGATGAATTTAGTCATCAAAGACATGTATCTATAAAACCTAAGATGCATCTGTCCAGGGGCTACTTGTAGAGCAGCAAGGACTTCATCGACAAGGGGTTCTAATGGAAATCGTAGTTCGGCTTCGAATTACGAAACATATATAGTGGTACAGAAAGAATGGTAGTCAGGGTGGATGTCTTCTTCATTCAGATGAAGATATACATATGGGGGAATTTCGTAAAATATATCTATCTACTGGTTTGGGTATGGGAGCAAAGGCCATTATATTTTGTGGAGTATTATCAGCTTGGGTGACTTCTTCATCGCTATCAATCCTAATTATTTCAGTCGACATGGTGAGAAGGTTATGGCCAATAAAGGAGCAAACGGATGAGTAATATGCCAAATACACTGAGATACAACGAACAGTAAGAACAATGAAAACAGAAATAGAGCAACAACAAATGAGATCTTACCACAGCAAATGTTATGACAAAATCCTTGAGAAGGTTAGAAGCTACAAATCGTTGGAGAAATGATCCAGCAGAGTAGCAGTGCAAACAACTCAAAATGAGAAAGACAAAGGTCCATGCATCTTATATAGATGACACCAAAATGCAAATGACTGACTTAACCTTAAATCTCAGCCATACACGTGAGCGCATGATGGGGTAAGGTGGTCATTTCCATGAAATTGAAAATATACCGTGTCAGACTAACTATCTTGTAGGACACACTTAGCCTTCATTTCAGCCGTACACGTCAACAAAAAGGAGGGCATGATCGTCTTTTGCAACACAGAATAACCGTCGAGATAAACGAATCATCTCAGGTTATGAAAAAGTAATGATGACAAGACTGCCATGCATTAATGAGATGTGATAGATTTGAGAAACATGCTACTGTGGTTACGGCAATATATCTTTGCGTATAATGCAAGAAAGAAATCAAGGACGACGGAGCATACACAACAAAGTCTTGACAATTGGGTGAAAATATGGAGAACGGAGTACAATCAACGTGGAACACGATATTTTTCTTCTGGAATGCTGAGAGGTTTATGATATTTTGAACTGTGTTCAAAGCATCATAAAGAGGCTAATTGTAAGGGATAAAATTTGTAATTTAATCGTGTTTTGGCAAAAAGCATGTTTTCAGTGTTAAACAAGGAATACGAGCTTATATGTGTTTTTGAGTACATATTCGTTGTGTGTATGACAACGAACTCGTTGTGCTCCTCACAACGGGAACATTGTCCTCTAGACAACGGACTCATGGTCATCAAGATGACGGTATCGTCCTTGTTATGAACAACGAGCCTGTGCTTTCTGTCGACAACGAGACCGACTTTCAGGACCCGATCCTCAGGAGGTGATCATTTGTCTCTGACGTTAGGTGGAAAGCACTGTCTTAGCATTTATTGCTAGTCACCTCAGCTAGGTTTTTGACCCAGAAACGACTTAGAGATTGTAGGCTCCCGCGTGTGTTGCTTTTGTCATCAAATATGTCTGACATATTTTGGTAATGAGTGTCAAGCTTATGATATGGTCATCTATGGGCATCGCAAGCTAAACCTATAAATACCCCCAGAGACCCAGTGCATCAGGATCGATCAAGGGATTGGCGAAGGGAATTAAAAATATTTACCAGTGTCATATCAATGCCATAATTTTCATCTTAGTGTTCTAAGCTCTCAATGTTCTAGTACATCTGTGATTTTACTATTCACCTTCTTCTTCGTTTACTGACTTTACCATCGGAGTTGTTTCAAGGTGCAAACCCACTCCCTCCTTTTCTTTTGTGTTGGTCGTCTTATTTGTAAGTGCAATATCATTTTGATTGCTCTACCAGCCAAACAGCTATTGACGTGCATCGAACCCAGGAAATTTCCCTCACAATTCCACTTGTAGAACTTATTCCTTTTTAATATATGGAAAGTGATTGAATGTATACGGCTACCCCTTTGGGCCGTTCAATCGAGAATCCAAAGGTATCGAGTGGGCCCACCATTTAATACATGTTTCACTATTTATATTCCAAGGATGAGGGGTGGGTGTCAATAACAATTAATTACCTGTGGCAATGTATATATATCCCTCATGTGGGGTGTTTAGGGTTTCCAATCTCTTGAGTTACAGTGTGACACTTGATACCTACTTCTAAGTCCGTCACTCAGTTCTCTAGCTTACAAACCACTGCTTATTGAGGAATTTACTCTAGGATCAATATAGGATCAATCAAAAACAAATAGATGAAAACTATGAGAAATAAGCAAAGGAAACTGCTTGAAAACACTCTATAGTACTACTATCGAGTGCAAGGCCGCAAGTTTGAAAATCAAACGACCACAATCGGTATTTTCTTTTAATGGTAGACCGCACTTAAGTGTTTGCACCGTTGGATTTTTGATCCTGTGGCCTTTGCTCTCGATAGTAGGTACTATCGGAAGTTTTAAATCACTTCCCATAAGCAAATAGATGGAAACTTAAACCGAACAAATTGTATGTAGGGGAAAAGTACGTGGAAGCGATTGCTATCAAGGGGTATGCACGAGAAAATATGACATATCACACAATACATAAGATATATCGTGGTTCACCCTTCTAGGGCTACGTCCACACTACAAACAACCCAGATATACTTTCACTAATTAAAACGAAAATTACAAGAGAGAAGATAAACAAGAATACACACACTCAAGGACTCTACCACAACCCTTGAAAGGTTCTCACACAACCCACAATTCTTTGTTCACTCTCTCAACCCAAATCTGACCTAAACCTGAATCCTTTTAGGAGAAAGGAAACACAAAACTCGAACCCTTCAAAACCGAACCAATACTCTCCACCATGAGAGCACACCGAGATAAAGCCATGAGAACACTCTTCTCTCTTGAAAGTTAACAAGGGCTTTCCATGGGAGATCTCCCGTTTTCCATGGAAAACCAACCAACACCTCACATCTTTTTTTCTCTCTTCCTCTTAAGGATCTTCTTTTTTAGGTTATCTCTATAAGCCTCTACCCTAGGCTTATTTATAGCCACAAAACAATCCCACTCTAATTAGGACTTTCCCAAAACTCATCTCCATGAAATTGAAAACTTCCTATTTCAAAATAGGAGTCTCCAAAAACAACTATAAATATTCACCCCTTCTAAATCGTCGACCAACGATTGATCGGCCATGCTTGGCCGATCGATTGCCCATATTGGGTTTGCTCTAATTCGAGCCAAAAACCCCACAAATCTCCACCTTGACGAGAATCCCGCGAACACCCTTCGATGTGTCATCTCACTTTCAAAAACATAAAATTTTCTTTAAATTTTGTGCAAGCTCCACCGGCTTCGTAACTCCACTTCGAACAATGGCTTCAAACATGTTATAAATCTCGCATCTGCAATCCCAAAACTCAAACACAAACTCTGATACCAATTTGTTGGGGAAAAGTGCGTGGAAGCGATTACTATCAAGGGGTATTCACAATAAAATATGACATAACACACAATACACAAGATATATCGTGGTTCACCCTTCTAGGGTTATATCTACACTACAAACGGTCCAGATATACTTCCATTAATTAAAGAGAAGATTACAAGAGAGAAGATAAACAAGAATATACACACTCAAGGACTCTACCACAACCCTTGAAGGTTCTCACACAACCCACAATTCTTTGTTCACTCTCTCAACCCAAATCTGACCTAAACCCGAATCCTTTTAGGACAAAGGAAACACAAAACTCGAACCCTCAAAACCGAACCAATACTCTCCACCATGAGAGCACACTGAGAATACTCTCCTCTCTTGATTGCTAACAAGGGCTTTCCATGGGAGATCTCCTATTCTCCATGGAAGCCCAACCCACACCTCACATCTTGCTTTATCTCTTTCTCTTAAGGTTCTTCTTTTCTAGGTTATCTCTATAAGCCTCCACCCTAAGCTTATTTCAAAATAGGAATTAGGACTTTCCCAAAACTCATATCCCTGAAAGAGGCAACTTCTTATTTCAAAATAGGAGTCTCCAAAAACAACTCAAAATATCCAACCCTTCTAAATCGTCGACCACCGATCGATCGGCCATGCTTGGCCGATCGATTGCTCATGTTGGGTTTGCTCTAATTCGAGCCAAAAACCCCACATTGTACAGACAATCAAGTGTCGGAGTTAAAAATTGGTTGAGTGAAACGAGGGGCACGACGTGCACAATCGTCTGATTTGAGCCAACATTTAACACTGCTAACCGATGCTAACTAGGGTTATGGCCTAACCATATTGGACTAAAAAAAAATTTCTTAAGCTACCCGTAGAATTGTAATATACCCTCTGATAAGGAAATGAGATGTAATCCTCTACGGTTATAACCGGACTCGGGGGAGTCAGGTTATGCCCTTGAGGCTGCCATATGTTCCTTTTTGACAACTCTTAATTGTGGTTAAGATTCACTCACTGCTAGGGTTCACTCACCTATCCTTGCTTTTTAAAAAACAAAAACATTTAACCCTAGTTAAAATTCACTAAATCTTAGGATTAAAAATTTTAAATTTTTTTTTCTAAAAACCAAGGATAGGTGGGTAAATCCTAGGAGTGTGAGTGAATCTTAACCACAATTAAGGGGTGTCAAAGTGTAACCGTACTCCCATAAGTCCAGTTATAACACAGTAGAGAATTACAAGTCTAAGGAAATACCAGTATTTTAACGCCAATTTTACAGAGATCGGATCATAGCCAATTGGGATTGAACTCAGTTCAATCGCATATGTGTCATGATTTGATTGGAGGGTGAAAAAAAGAAAAGTAAAAATTTTAAATTCAATTTTTTCCCTCCAATCAGATCATGACACATGCAATTGAAATCTGAGTTCAATTGCAATCAGTAGTGATCTGATCTCAATTTCACAACGCCAAATCAATCCAATTGCTGAAAGTCTACGTCAGGTGGGCCATGGTTTGGTGTCATCATAAAGATGCCCCCGAAAATAACCACACAGAGGATGTGTGGCTCTCTCTGTTTCTCTCTCTCTATCTATGTCTTTATATTCTAGTTAGGGGAAAATTAAGAGGCAATGTGAGTGGAGGAATGACGAGTGAGGCGGAGGCTAAGCTTCTTTCTGATTTGGGCAACGAAGAAAATGAAGAGAAATTGCTGAAAAAAGTATGGATAGAATCAAAGAAGCTATGGATAGTAGCAGGACCTGCAATTTTCACTAGATTATCGATGTTTGGGGTATTCATCATAGCACAAGCATTTATCGGACACATCGGAAACACAGAAATGGCTGCTTTGTCAATTGTTTTTCATGTCCTAGTCCGTTTCTCCATTGGAATTTTGGTAACTTGCACCTTCTTCAAATCCATATATACTTTATATGCTTTTTAACTTCTCATATCTAAACCTTTCGGTAACTCACCCTTAAGGGTGTAGCCTAGTGATCGAAGGACAAACCGTAAACTCGGAAGTCTTGAGATCGGATCTGGACTCTCCTGAACATCGGATGTATGGGTAGGGGGTTTACTTATACATCACATGGGACTGGGACTAGTCTGAATATGTGTCCGGATACCCACATTTACCAAAAAAACAAAACTTTACGGTAACTGAGGGGGACATGAAAATTTCACTTCACAATGCAGATGCCAAGGCTTTTCACGTGTCAGTCAAGGATAGTTTATGTCACGCACTTAACATATGATAGGTATGATGCAAGCATTCCAAACATGGCCTCAGATTGTCTCTGGCCAAAAAAGGCTCTCGGGCAACCATAGAATAGGGGACATGTGGCGTTAAAAAAGGGGAGAAGTCATTTCATTTTCTCCCCATGATTTTGATTTCTCCCACTTGGTATCTCTTCCCCTTTATCTCAACACCCCCTATTGCCATGTGTCATATAGTGTGTGGAGAAGTCAAAATCATGGGGCCCATGATTTTGACTTCCCACCACTTGTCCCCTATTCTATGGTTGCCTGAGACAAGCCCTTTCTGGCTTCGCTAGAGACAATCCGAGGCCTCTAAACATATCAATGAGGAGGGGAAATGTTAGTGCAATTGCGTCAATCGAGGAATAGTCAAAACAATATGGCTGTATTCGAATAACAGAAATGCTAGTCCCAGTCGCAATCTTCCACAGATGCAAGGTGGTGGCAACAAATGTCATCGGCTCCCTGTTATTGGATAGCAACATCATACATCTCGTGGAAAAAAAATTGGCTTAGTGTGTTTTAGTCTAACACTCCTCTCCAAATAAATACCTAAGATAATGCTAGCGCCAGATTATTTGCTAAGCTACTTTCTCTATGATCGGATAGAGTGATAGTGCAATACACTTTTCTGTTGATGGAAAACAAAAACATGTCTTCTCCTTAAGAAAGTGAGTTTCAAAGAAATTACCCAAATATCTAATATAATATATAAGATATATTTTTATAAGTTCTTATAATTAAAAATCTTATTTATAATTTATTATCTCTTAACCCATATTTTTTGATTTTTTCTCAAATTATTTCCTAAAAGATTAGTTCCCAAACTCTTCATTAGTATGGTTGATGCAATTGGGGCGAACTAAGCATTTACCCAAGCATTTAATGGCGAGTACAGAAAAATCCCATATCCTTGCAAATGCAAATAGCATGGCTCAATATCTATCTAACGAAGATTGAGCTCCTGGTGATTACAGATCTGAAATCATTTGATAAAATGAAGATTAATCCCTATAATGAATCGTGTTTTCACCTTCTTTTTGTTTTTGTGGTCTAACATGGAGGTTAATCCCTGCAGATGGGCATGTCGAGTGGATTAGAGACTCTGTGTGGCCAGGCATTTGGTGCAAAACAATATCAAATGTTGGGGATTTATTTACAGCGATCATGGTTGGTTGAATTAGCCTTTACTCTACCCCTTTTCCCTCTTTTCATCTTCAGTGGCCCCATTTTCAAATTACTTGGCCAAACAGAAGAGGTATCCGCCATGGCAAACACTATTTCAGTTTGGTATATTCCTATAATTATCTGCTATGTCTTCTACTTTACGCTCCAAATGTACCTTCAAACTCAGAGCAAGAACATGATCATAACATGGTTGGCTGTTCTATCGTTGATCTTCCATGTTTTATGCTGTTGGATATTTGTACAAAAGATGGGATTTGGCATGGCTGGTGTAATGACATCGATGATTCTTGCAAGTTGGATCCCGATAATCGGACAGTTAATCTATGTTTTCTTCGGAGGTTGTCCTCTAACATGGACTGGATTCTCTATGTTTGCGTTTGCTGACTTATGGCCGATTGTAAAACTATCTGTAGCTTCAGGTGTGATGCTTTGGTAAGTTTAGCTACCAAAATTCTTTTAATAGTGTTAGAATAATATATGGAAGGACTTGGCTACTGAGACCCTTTAGGCCGAGACCACCGAGATCGTGTTCTAAGAGCATAGGATTCAGGTGAGACGCATTTCACATGGTAAGTCCCACCTGAAATCTCGTGCTCTTAGAGCACGGTCTCGGTCCTAAGGGGGTCTCTAAAGCTTTATCCTATATGGAAAAGCTTTTGAGACTGTCTTAGGGCCGAGACCATTGAGACCTTGTTGCCGAGCACGGGATTTCAGGTGAGGACTACCATGTGAAAATGGGCCCACCTGAAATCCCCTGTTTGTTTGGCAGCACAGTTTCAGCAGTCTCGGTAACTTGTGGCTGATTGTAAATTTCTCATGGGATATTTATCCAATGACCTTTAAGACCAATCTCAAAAGACGAAGGGCTCGTTTGGTCATTACTGGAAGAGAGAATTTCGCTGACAAAATGTTTATTTTATTAGGATTCTTCTTTTTGGAGTCAAATCCTCTACGGTGATAACCGGATTTGGCAAATCCAGTTATCACACCTAGAGGTTGCCACATGTCTCCTTTAACACCTTTAACCGTGGGTAAGATTCACCCACCCCTAGGGTTCACCCACCTATCCTTGGTTTTTGTTTTCAAATATTATTTTTTAAAAAAATTAAAAAACTGCTTTTAGAGTTTTTTTAATATTAAAAACAGTTTTTTAATTTTAAAAAAAGAATTAATATTAAAAAAAAAAACCAAGGATGGGTGGGTGAACCCTAAGGGTGGGTGAACCTTACCCACGGTTAAGGGGTGACAAAGGAGTCACGTGGCAACCTCTAGGGGTGATTGATCCTAGTAACCGCTCTTCTGTTGGGGGTGCGAGCTTTTCTTTTATTTTACTTCATTTTTACTATTGCCTAAAGAGTATCAAATATTATAGTGTACTTTTCCTGCCGTAACCGGATTTGCCAAATCCGATTATCACCGTATATGATTTGGCTCCTTTTTATTATAGAGCCAAATCATCTCAGGTGATAACTAGATATGGCAAATCTGGTTATCACCCCTAAAGGTCAACACGTGTCTCCTTTGAAACCCTTTAACTATGGGTAAGGTTCATCCACTCATTTTTGGTTTTTTTTTTAAATATTAGTTCTTTTTTTTTAATTAAGAAATTGTCTTTCATATTAAAAAAAACTATAAAAACAGCTTTTAAATTTTAAAAAATAATTAATATTTTAAAAAAAATCCCAAAAATGGATGGGTGACCCTAGGGGTGGTTTCCCTTCTATTACCTCTAGCTTTCCCTTGTGGTATTGTTACCTTGACAAAAAAAAAAAAAAACCTAGGGGTGGTTGACCCTTAACCATGGTTAAAGGGTGTCAAAGGAGACAGGTGGCGACCTATAGAGGTGATAACCGAATTTGCCAAATCCAGATGATTTGACTCCTTTTATTATCATTTCTCTCCTCTCCATATGACCAAAAGATTTTCTTTTTACTGGTCAATCTTTTTTATTAGTCAAAAGGTCAACAAACAATAATATCCCGAGAACGTTATTGGCCGCTACTAATGCAACATACAGTAAAGTTTATTGTACATTTATGCGCAATTATGTTTTGGTAATTTCATTTAAATGCAAGACCTTTTTAGAGATGAAGAGAATCAACTATAAAAACAAGGAAAATAAATCACCTCCTCGGTCGGTGACACGAGGAGGTGCATCTCGGGTTCCCTTTTGATGTCACGTGTCCCTTTTAAACTCTATTTAACTGTGGTTAAGATTTAATCACCACTAGATCTACCCTGGTTCTGGAAAAAATAAAATAATATTTTTTAACCCCAAGAATTACAAAAAATAAACTAGAGTTCATAGCCTTTGAGTTACCTTTGTGAGATCGAGGAGAGGAGCATGCCAGTGGAGTGAACTATTGGTCATGAAAGAAATTGGTTTTTTTTTTTTTTTTTTTGATAATTTTAACTAACCACAAACACAACACACATGCCCTACAATCTCAATTTCAAGCCTATAACCACACACACCCCTTAAAAAAGAGGGGTGAGTTGGGAGTACTTAAAGGAAAAGGTCCCTATTGTCGGTATGAAAGAAATTGTTTAGCCTCCCACTATTTTCCCTTCCCTCAATGAAAGATGCCACTTGCGCTTAATTATATTCTGTTAATTTCGTGAATACTTTCTAATCCTTGGCATATGGGGGTATGAAAAGCAGCTTAGAGATATGGTACAACTCATTGTTGATTCTACTCACGGGGAATATGAAAAATGCTGAGATTGAAATCAATGCTCTCTCTATTTGGTAAGGAAGAAGGATGTTTTAGTTTCCTTTTAAATTAGAAAGCTGTTAATTTCATGGATGTTGTTTTTCTTTCTTTCTGTTATATACTCACACGTTTTGTTCTTATTAGTTTATCCAATACTCATTTTCTCATTCAACATTTACTTAATTTTCAGCCTTAATATCAATGGTTGGGAATTAATGCTATCGTTTGGATTCCTAGCAGCTGCAAGGTATTGTTTTAGCTTTACCACAAGTAGAATTTTCTTGGCTTGTAGTGCATGGTTTTTCTTCTTTTGCGAATGCATATAAAAAGCTTTGTGCATAACTACAACACAATTGTGAAATAGATATTTGCATTTTCTAGTGAATTTAACTCGCGTTTGTATTATTATCTATTCATATAAGCGATAATTAGGAGAGATCTATACAGGATTGAATTGAATTAGCCTAAAGCATGGATCCGCATGTGCCATATGGGAGTTTTATGGATCATATAATTGCATGTACAATTGAACTTTGATAAATGTAGCACATTAAGACTATATAATAGATTATTGTATGAGAAATATGCGTTATTTGGTTTCCTAGCTACAGGGCCGGCCCAAGCCATTTAGAGGCTTAAAGCGAAAATTCTAAATGAGGCTTTTTTTAAAAAAAAATAATAATATTATTAAAAAAAAATTAACTATAAATGGGGCCTTTAATATTCTAAATGGGCCTTTTATTTTTATTTTAATATTCTAAATGGGGCCTTTTTAATATTATTTTTTTATTTTTTATAATGGGGCCTAAAGCAAAGGCTTTGATGGCTTAATGGATGGGCCGGCCCTGCCTAGCTAGGTTTGACCAATTAATTATGTAGATTAATATTAGGTAAATTATGCACCTCTTTTAGGAACAACCTTGGCTTATAAAATTTTCTAGTGAAATATTGGTTTACAAGAGTTAAGTAAGGCCCATTTAGAATATAATTTTTTAAATGTAATTATGTACCTCTTTTAGGAACAACCTTGGCTTATAATATTGGTTTATCATTATCATAAAGTTAAATGTAATTTTTTACATTTTTTATCGTCAGTAAGGCTTCATTAATTAGTATCGCAGCAAGTTGTAGCTCATAGTGGCAAGAAAAAGAAAGGTAAACAAAAATATCCATACACCATTAATATGTGTTTTAAATCTTTGCAAGGTGATCAAGGAAATCAAGCAATATTATTATAATCTATAACTACTCATGAAGGAGATTATTTGGCAGCTTCTAATTTCAATGACAGTGAGCAACCATGATACTGTTTTAATAAGTCAATACCACACTTGAGATCACATTTAAGAACTGTAGATTGATAGTTATATAATTTTTATAAGTATTTAGTAGATAAAGATCTTTCAATATTAGAAACTCAATGCATGATCGGATTTTTATTAAGGAAATGGTTGTATCATTTGAAATAACAATGAATTGAAATTTTATGGTCAATTGAAGTAAGAATAAGGAGGCATCAAACATGATCATTGATCATGTAATGGATTATACAAAAAACAAACTGAAAGGGGAAAAATCCCGTGCACGCCACGCGTCTGTAGCTGCTTAGCTGGTAGAGGAATGATAGCAAAACTCCACCTGTAAATGAGCCTGAGGGGGCGGGTGTGCACCCTGAAATAAGCTCCGATGATAAAGTCAGTATAAGGCACAAGCACAGTATAAGGCACAAGCACAGTGTATGGCACAAGGCACAAGCACAGTGTAAGGCACAAGCACAGTACAAGGCACAAGCACAGTGTAAGGCACAATATGGTATAGAAATACTTATCGTGAGGGCACTGGGCATATGCACTTGAGGACGAGCTCTGGTGTTATGCTCTAGAGATTGTAGCTCAGGAGGCACAAAGGATATAGCTCAGAAGGCACAAAGAACTCAGCTCGGATGGCCCAAGGGACTCAGCTCGGATGACCTAAAGGACTCAGCTCGGATGGCATAAAGACCTCAGCTCACTCAGCTCAGGACAACGTAATTTGGACAACGTAGCTCAGATAAGGCACAGACAACATAGCTCGGGCTCAGACAACGTAGCTCGTATAGGGCACTGACCTCGTAGCTCGGACTCAGACAACGTAGCTCATATAGGGCACTGACCTCGTAGCTCGGACTCAGACAACGTAGCTCGGGCTCAGACAACGTAGCTCGTATAGGGCACTGACCTCGTAGCTCGTATAAGGCACTGACCGCGTATACGTTGTGCATCCGTTGTGCATCAGACAACGGGTACGTTGTACAGCAGACAACGTGTACGTTGTACGGCACAACGTGTACGTTGTACAGCTCACGACGGGTGCGTTGTACATCAGCCAACGGACAACGAGCTTGACACTATGCACAACACAACGGGACAACGGGTTCGGCACCATTCATAGGACAACGTATTGGGCACTATTCACAGCACAACGTATTCGGCACTATTCACAGCACAACGTATTCGGCACTATTCACAGAAGGCAACACGACAACGAGCTCAGCACTATTCACAGCGTCAGGCACAAGTCCAAGTGTGATTGCACTCAACAGATGATCAACTGCAAGGCCCTGCAAGTGGCAGTGTGACCATTCATGGAGAGCATCAGGCAGACAAGGCCTATTGAGAGAATCTGACGGCCATAAACGCTTGTGAGGCCACAAAGAGCATCAAGTGGCCGGATAACACCAAAGGAAGATGAGAGAATCGGGTGAGTGGCCATCTACACAGCACTTCAAGGTAGGGGTGTGAATGACTCAAGCTTCTCAGATCTCCCTCTTCCTCTTCCTCTTCCTCTTGCTCTTCTTCTCTTTCTCCTCTCTCTTGCCTTTCGCACCATCCTCCTTGCCTTCTCCTTCTGCCCTTTCTCTCCTCTCTTGCCTTTCTCACCATCCCTTTCTCTTGCGCATCATCCATCCCTTCTCTCTGGTGATTCTTGCTTATTTACAGGCATTTTTAGTCATCATGACTTGTGCAGTCATGATAAGACCACCTGTCAGACAACACTCAAGTGAGCCAGCACATAGCCCAAGTGGGCTTAGGTTGGCTAAATTGTCAGAATTTGTGAGCGTGAGAAATCACTATTTTACCCCTTCTTTTTGCTCCATTTTATGAATTTTATCCGTTACATTTAGCCCCTTCTCAGTGCCTTGAACTCCGTTCGAGGTGCCGAGAATACTCCATGGGTAAAATTCTCGAAAATGATACCTGGTCCGCGGACACTGATTGTGCTCCGTTCTCCGCTCTCTTCCGTTGTAAATGCTCTGTTGTCACTGATACGTTGTGCTTTCGCCAGCGAAGACGAGCTTGTATCAGCCCCTAGTCAAGTCACCGGATTCTCTCACTCGTGCATAGTACCTCAGAGCATGTGTTAGAGTGCATGAGAATGTACATGTATCACAACACCAAAAAATGAAGTCATTAGGCACTTCGAGCGCGAAAATGTGTATGAACACGTGAAGATGCATGAGCACAGAGATTCACTTGATAAGTACAGAGATTCACTAGATAAGCACAGAAATTCACTTGATAAGCACAGAAATTCACTTGATAAACACACGAATGAGTTTACAGTAAAAACCATCATAAATTTAGACAAATGCTATCTCACGCGAATGACTCGTAATGGGGCATCATGACACCATGCTCAGATAGCATTGCATGAGGATAAGTCAATTGGTCGTTTATCAGGCAATGCATCTGACTGAGTCACAGAGGTCCCGTAGTGAGCATCATGCTTAGATATGTGTTGAACCGTGTGGTAAGACACCTCGCTCGGAGAAGCTACAAGTGTCCCATCACCGTATTCCGACATATCAGATAAGACATCATTTGTCATTGCATTCACGATGTTTTTTACTTGATATGGCACTGGTCGCTTCTCTTGATTATTCACTTGATAAGGCACTTGATTTTTCACTTGATCACGATTGTAAGACACAGACACATTATGAGATGACAGTAAGGAGTACGGAAGCGCATAACATAACACATCATAAATGTAATCAGACAACTGACATTTCATATGATAGGCCTCGTGATGGGACACCATGCTCAGATGACATTTCATTAGTATAAGCCACTAGATTTGCTCAGATAACAATTCATTAAATAAGCCACATGTGTCCCGTGGTGAGTACCCTACTCAGATAATAAGTCATTTGACATTGCATTTATGACACATTTCCTTAGACAGTTCATCGATCATTTACTGATAGGCTGATAATTCACTTGAAAATTCACTTGATATTGACAATTCACTAGAGCATGCACTGGAAAGTTCACTTAATAAATCTCTTGAGAATGCACTCGATAATTCACTTGAAAAAGCACTCGATAATTACCTCTTGATTGTTGTCATGCAGTGAAAGCCCCATTCAGACGTAAAGATGCTCGTTATTTGTGATTGTCTAAGCCCCTTTGCCTCATTCTCAATTGTTCCCCCAGAGGGTTTAAATTCCCACAGACGGCGCCAATTTGAAAGGGGAAAAATCTCGTGCACGCCACGCGTCTGTAGCTGCTTAGCTGGTAGAGGAATGATAGCAAAACTCCACCTGTAAATGAGCCTGAGGGGGCGGGGTAAGCTCCGATGATAAAGTCAGTATAAGGCACAAGCACAGTATAAGGCACAAGGCACAAGCATAGTGTATCGCACAAGGCACAAGCACAGTGTAAGGCACAAGGCACAAGCACAGTACAAGGCACAAGCACAGTGTAAGGCACAATATGGTATAGAGATACTTATCGTGAGGGCACTGGGCATATGCACTTGAGGACGAGCTCTGGTGTTATGCTCTGGAGATTGTAGCTCAGGAGGCACAAAGGATATAGCTCAGAAGGCACAAAGAACTCAGCTCGGATGGCCCAAGGGACTCAGCTCGGATGGCCTAAAGGACTCAGCTCGGATGGCATAAAGACCTCAGCTCACTCAGCTCGGGACAACGTAATTTGGACAACGTAGCTCGGATAAGGCACAGACAACGTAGCTCGGGCTCAGACAACGTAGCTCGGGCTCAGACAACGTAGCTCGTATAGGGCACTGACCTCGTAGCTCGGACTCAGACAACGTAGCTCGGGCTCAGACAACGTAGCTCGTATAGGGCACTGACCTCGTAGCTCGTATAAGGCACTGACCTCGTATACGTTGTGCATCCGTTGTGCATCAGACAATGGGTACGTTGTACAGCAGACAACGTGTACGTTGTACGGCACAACGTGTACGTTGTACAGCTCACGACGGGTGCGTTGTACATCAGCCAATGGACAACGAGCTCGGCACTATGCACAACACAACGGGACAACGAGTTCGGCACCATTCACAGCACAACGTATTATGCACTATTCACAGCACAACGTATTCGGCACTATTCACAGCACAACGTATTGGGCACTATTCACAGCACAACGTATTCGGCACTATTCACAGAAGGCAACACAACAACGAGCTCAGCACTACTCACAGCGTCAGGCACAAGTCCAAGTGTGATTGCACTCAACAGATGATCAACTGCAAGGCCCTGCAAGTGGCAGTGTGACCATTCATGGAGAGCATCAGGCAGCCAAGGCCTATTGAGAGAATCTGATGGCCATAAACGCTTGTGAGCCCACAAAGAGCATCAAGTGGCCGGATAACACCAAAGGAAGATGAGAGAATCGGGTGAGTGGCCATCTACACAGCACTTCAGGGTAGGGGTGTGAATGACTCAAGCTTCTCAGATCTCCCTCTTCCTCTTCCTCTTCCTCTTGCTCTTCCTCTTCCTCTTGCTCTTCTTCTCTTTATCCTCTCTCTTGCCTTTCGCACCATCCTCCTTGCCTTCTCCTTCTGCCATTTCTCTCCTCTCTTGCCTTTCTCACCATCCCTTTCTCTTGCGCATCATCCATCCCTTCTCTCTGGTGATTCTTGCTTATTTACAGGCATTTTTAGTCATCATGACTTGTGCAGTCATGATAAGACCACCTGTCAGACAACACACAAGTGAGCCAGCACATAGCCCAAGTGGGCTTAGGTTGGCTAAATTGTCAGAATTTGTGAGCGTGAGAAATCACTATTTTACCCCTTCTTTTTGCTCCATTTTACGAATTTTATCCGTTACACAAACTAATGAGATTAAAGAATTAGGAGAATTGATTTCAATATCCCCATCAATAAATGATTATCCATTCATAAAGACTCCTTTAAAAGGTTCTTTGAATACATATGAAGTTTGATATTCACCTTTGAATAACAACTCTAAGATTGGAAGACATGATAAAAAAAATTATGTTGAGAATATAATGAAAATACAGGGTTAGGGACATATTATTGGACTTATCCAAGTCTTAAATGAGAGTTATACATTGTGCAAATCAGAGGCAAAAAATAACTGTCAATTAAAGCTACAACAATGAACTTAAGGACAAGACCTTTTTATGGGAAGTTGATTTCCAATGCTCATATTTTCATTTTGGGTCATTTTGAGGGTTTTTGGAGCAATTTTTGGTTTTAGAAGTATTTTTATAATTTTTCTCTTTTGGATATTTTGTAATTCATCCCTAGGCTGTTTAGTTCCCAATAAGCTCTCTTTATGCATTTTGTAATCAATTTTGAAGAAACTCTAATCTTAAGCAAGAGTAAAGACTTCTTCCCTCTTTTTTTTCTTTGATTTTTACCTCCATTAGTTCTACAAGGAGATGTCTCAACTAAGTTTGGGAAGAACACCCTTCAGGTATATTAACATCTAGAGCTACCTTAGTAGCAACTTCCAACTTATACCCGGTGTTACAACTTAATTTAATCCAAATTAATGAACTAAAATCAAAAGTAAAAATAATATACTTGCAAATGTACAAGTGACACAATTGATGTATCTAGTAAGCACATGGTTAAATCCACAAGAATTGACTATTGTGCAACAAGAATTCAAGAAATGAAATAGAGAGAAGAAAAAGGTTTAAAATCGATTTTTCCACTCAATGACAATGGAGCCAAGATCACTCGGAATGTAAAGCAAGAGAAAGAGGTCCCTCCTTATGCTTAGATTTGGATGAAAACACATCTAGAATTAAATAATGATTTAATCTAGATGAAAAATAATACGATAAAATCACTGACCATTAAATTCAATTGAATAATTAAAGAAATTTAAAGAGCACTTTATATTTAACTCACAGGGGATCTAAGCATATATCGATCGTAAGATCATACGAAATCAAAGAACATATAGAGATGAACAATTAAACAAACTAAAAAGAATTATTCAATTAAAATTAATAATCAAACCATGCACATCGTCGACATAAGTTAAGAAAAGACTTCGAATCCCTAACCTTAGAAGGGTGTTTAGCTAATCATGATTGGAGTTGTCATCCTCCTTAATGGTTTACTAAACATTAGAGAGAATATAGCTCAACAAAAGGACTTAAAGAAAGACAAAATAAAACTTGAATACCAAAGGAAGTAGACATCCAAGAGAGAGGTGAGAGAACAGACCAAAAACTCAAGTGTGTAGTGCTAGGGACGTCCCCCAAGGTGGACGTCCAGCCCTTCCTTCTTCTTAGAAACTTTTTGCCTTCCTCTTTTTCTTAAATTCTCTTAAAAGGAAACATGACATCACCTCTTTTGACTTTCCCTTCTACTTCTTTATATAATGGAAACATTAGACCACCTTTTTGGACTTTTCTATCTTAGAATTATTCACCCATGTGCCAAATCCTTCTTCACAAACAAACGATCATTCATTCCTCTTTCTTAGATTCCTTTTTCTTAAACCAATGATGAACCTCCACATGTCAATAGTCCTTTGTAGGTTTCTTTAGCTTAGATTATGAAGGAACCCCAAAATGTCTACACCTAGACTTGGGTTCTTTTACTTTTTTACTCTTGGGCTTTGTGTCTTAGGCTTTAGACTTTGTCTCCTTGACTTGGATTCCTTGACTTTTAGAACTTTAACTTTAACTTGGGCTTAGGCTTTAGAATTTGGGCAATGGCTTGTGCCTTTGAACTTTATCTTCTTTAGAACTCGAACCTTTAGACTTTAGCTTCCTTGAATCCCAAGAGTAGTCTGGGTTAAGATTCCTTCAAAAAATAAATACACATTATAAGTCTCTCTTAAGAAAGCTTTGCATGTGACATTTCCGAACGCACATGAAGGTATGCAAATATTCCATAAAAGTCAAAGGAAAGAGGACAACGCAATGGTGAGAAGAGAATACACCACTTCCCGTTTAAAATTGAAGATATAAGTCATATAAGTTTGATAATGCTAATTTAAATGAGGATAATTAAACAAAATTAAGCATTTATACCCGTAACCTATGGTCATGTAGCAATTGAGAACCCATAGAAGGGAGTGTCAAAGAAAGTTTTCAAAATTTGGAATTTTTGCTTCCTTCTATTCTCATGAGTAAATTTCCTTTTAACGTTCAGGGATCATTGGCAAAGATCCATTCAACTCATGTCAGATTTTCAATAAGCACTCATCATCTAGGAAGCCAACCACAAAGCCCCCTCAAAACATTACGTATTTGTATAACAGTATTTTTAGAATTTTTCAAATCGATGAGAAAACTAATAATATACTAAAAAGACTCATTTTGTGATTTATGCTCTAGGAAAAAATGATGTAAACGTAGTGCATTCCATGGTGAGAATGCTCAGGTTGGGTTGCAAGAGTTTACATCTTATTATTCCATTATAGAGCATGAAGCAAAATGAGGTAGGACAACCCTGGGAAAAGAGATTGGAGTAGAAAGGATCACCTATAGGAGAAGTTGACCTCTAGGACTAAACTAAAGAGAAGAGAACGACTAGGCCTTTGAGGACTTGATTGGGGAAGAAAGCTCATAATAGAGCATCAAGACATAATAAATTTAACTTATTTAATTACTTTTTTTTTTTGTGTAGATAATTAGTATTTGATAACTTAACATTTTCAGCTAGAACCTATATATAGTGACTCTAAATAAATTCAAATGGGTTAAGAAAATATTAAATATATTTTTATTGATAAATAAAGGAATTTTGTTTGTTTAATGATTTTGAATCTTACTTAATTTACCTAACTTTTGAACAAAAAAAGATATTATTGTTTAAGTACTTTTTAAGGAGGATAGTCTATTATACTACAAATAAATCCATATTTACTTAGTATTGATTTAGCTAAGTATATAATCTATATGGTTGTGCGAAAAATTAAAATAAATTGAACAAAAAAATCTCTTCAACTCAGTGGTTAGACAATATGTACTAAATGACTTCAAGATTTTTTTATTTTAAAATAAATCTAAATCAAAAGAATAAGAAACTAAAATGCATTCGCACATATATTCTTGTGGTGATCAGACTTTGAGCTTCAAGGCATCAAAGTACAAATTAGAAAATTGGTACCGCTAAAAGTATAATTTTATATTCAAATTAGAGGATTGCTAAGCATACTCTCACCCTTTTTAGATAATAAATCGAATGACTTTATGTCAGCCTCTTGTGGGCTCCACACAAAGGCATTTGTTTAGGGCAAAAGATTACCTCTGGTGGCTGCCCGAGCTAAGCGCTCGGGCATCCACAAACCATTAAACACCTTGCGTTTTTAAAGGGAAAAGAAATCAAATGGGGAGAAGTCAAAATCAAGGGGAGACAATGAAATGACTTCTCACCTAAAATCTCGCTAGCTGCCCAATGGTTTGTGGATGCCCGAGCGCTTAGCCACCAGAGGTAATCTTTTGCCTTTGTTTAGTGAGTTTAACTATGAATTGGAGCTCTTGATTTTACATTATTTCAATATTTACCAAAACCCTTGAAAATAAAACTTTTTTTGGGAGCTCTAGAATCTAGAGCTCTAACTCATAGTTAGACCTTTGTTTTATTATCTAAAAGAGGGAGATTATGATTAACATTCTTCTACTAATTATACAACACACATCAAGCATGCCTTTTTGTTCAGGGAATTGACTATTTTTCATGAAATAAAGTGTTAGGGTTTCAAATGAGCTTGGGAGAGGAAGTGCAAATGCTGCAAAGTTCTCTATCATTGTGGTGGTAGCGACATCTCTGGCAATTGGTGTTTTTCTATGGGCATTAATATTATATTTTCGACAAAGCATCTCTTATATATTCTCAAATAGTATAGAGGTGGCATATGCCGTTTCCGATCTCTCTATCTTGTTGGCTTTCTCGTTGTTGTTGAATAGCATTCAACCTGTACTCTCCGGTGAGTTCTCTTCACTTTTGTTTATTTTTTAAAATATTTAAAATATTTTTCTTAAAATCTCTCTCTCTCTACATTGTGTGAGGTAGGGGTGGCTGTGGGAGCTGGATGGCAAAGCATCGTAGCTTATGTGAACATTTTTTGTTACTACTTTATAGGGCTTCCCCTTGGTGTCTTGCTTGGTTATATTGGAAATCTTGGTGTGAAGGTAATCTTAACATCAACCTTCTCATTATCTTCGTCTTTTTTCCTTTTTTGTGGTTGTTAAAAGGAACATAATTTTCAATAAAGACAGAAAAGTATGTTAATTGGCCTAAAAAGGATATTGAATAAAGAATGATTTATTTTTTTGGAGAGTAAGTTGGGGGTTAAGGCGGACCCCGACTAGCTATATTAAAAAAAACTTAAAACCTATATATACATTTGATAAACAATGTATAATCTTCTTTAAGTATACATATATGTATATAAATGAAGTGGTTCTGGTTGGTGCCAATCACTACAAGTTGTAGTGAGGGACCTTGAAAAGTTAAGATATGGAAACTTATTTGAGATTTTGGCAATTCAATATAAAGGTGGATTTCACAAGAGACATGTGTTAAAAAATCTGTCCAATTGATTGAGTATCAACCATCAATTTAGACTCTAGTTTATCAGCATTAACCCTCTAACTAGGCTATAGAAATTACTGATCTTCCGGCCTTTGATCGGATGACCTATAAATGTTCGATCAAGCTGATTTCTTTGTGTCGTGTTTCTCAGGGACCCACCTTGACATCTAATGGTCGAAATCTCAAAAAAATTGCCAGATGTTTACTTTTCAAGGGCCACTCTCTACAACTCGTAGTCATTAGCTCCAACAAGAGAGGAGGTTATGTGGTAGGAGATTTAATGGGCTAGGCTTAGGCCCGAGTTTATATGATTTTTGAATAGGCACAGCCCAAGCCCGGCCCATTTACAAGAATATTTTGAGGTTTAAATTCAGCCCTTTGACACCGCTCTTATGTGGGGAGTAAGAGAATCTTTGACTTTTCTTGCATTAGCTGACTAGTCGCTCTATACTCTCCTTCATATATAAAATGACAAAAATGCCCCTAAAAGCTTTATAAGTGATTCAATTGAAAGGGTTACATATCCTGTGAGTGTTACCAAGTCAATTGGCCTAACTAGATCAAGTTTTGATGAGAGAGTAGTTTTGAAAGGGGTAAAAATATCACAAGGAGATACGATCAAATTGATAGGCTTTGAAGCTTCTTGTAACAGAACCACATCGCTTGAATCTTTATAATTGATTTCAAACCTTGATTGAATTAGGAATTACACACCATGGCTCACAATAGTTAGCTACTTCTCAATTCAGATTAAAGTATAGAAAAGAATCTCCTTTACACTTTATTCAATATCCCCATAATTGATCTCACACCTTGTCACTTTATGCATGAGAGTAGAGAAATTTTTTTAATGCTAAAAGTATGGCTAGAATTCCTAAAGAAACTAAAGACCTTACTAATTATCGACTTTTGGAACCCTTGTAACTCCCACACAATTATAGCATTTGCAGACCGTAGTGTTGTGGCTAGGGCCATCAAAGGGTAGAGCTAGGGTAGGGCATAGGTCTTACCAAGTCTAGCCCTCACCTGGTCAAGCCCTAGCCCTTGGATGGCCTAAAATGGCTAAGCGCAAGCCCTATCCTCAAGGGTCTAGACAGGGTTAGGGCAAGCCAAGGCCTAAAAGAAGAGAAATAATGTTTTCCAATCAGATACTAACTTGAAATCAACTCTCTTACTTTGGTGGCATTAGGTAACACTGGTCTAGAAAAAAGAAGTGTTTATTTGAAAATTATGCTTCGTTGGACTGTAGATTGTTAAGTTGAAGGTTAATTGCATGTCTACATTGTAGAGATTTTTGGGGTAAAAACCTCCACTTTGAAAAAGCTACTTTTGCGAAAGAAGGTCGGGTGGGCAAGGCCCTCTCATTGGAGGATCAGATTACCACCCCTAGTTGTGGCGCCTCTATTAGGGAAAAAGTTGTGCGCTAATTTACAACATAATTAGGATGGCATAGCAGTGTGGTCCACAAATGCTGGGCAATCCTCGCAATGTTGTGATCTCTCTAGCTTTAGCTTTACTCAATGTATTTGTTGATAAAGGATTAAGACTCAACTACAACATGAATTTAGTTTTTGTTGCATGATATGTTCATCTAATGCATAATCATTTATGCTTTTTTGTAGGGAATATGGATGGGAATGATAGGTGGCACCTTGGTTCAAACGTTGGTACTTATTGGCTTCACTTACAAGACAGATTGGGACAAGCAAGTATGTTGTTTAACTGCCTATATTTAGATTTTAAAAAAAACTGCCTATATTTAGAGAACTGCTAGCCCCAATTAAACTTTCGATCTCTCACTGTGGTAGTGATAAGTGTCGCTAGTTTTACCTGTTACCTTGAGAACTATTATAAACCATAAATTTCTCTCGTAAAAATTTTGTTTCCTTAACCTATTGAAAGGTTAGGAGTACCAGGTATTGCACCCACAATGAGAATTTGAAAAAAAATTTAAATTCTACACTGGGTTAGCACAATTTATAAAATCATGGAAGTGCTAGTTTTAGTCACCCCAATGCACTCACCCCTTTATAAGGATAGAAATATCTAAAAAATAATCTGCTAAAAAGGAAACCATGGTGTGATCCACTTGCGGCCTCATTGTATGCCATGTAGAGAGGGCAATGGCTACCACCTTCTATTTTTATTACTGCGTTCATCCTGAGCCAAGATTGAACTCTCCATGAGATTCATAGTTGCATTACTTATAGCTTCCTTGTTCGTAGACAAAGTGAATTCGGAATTTTATTTCATTCCAAGGCATAACTTGTATCCCTGCACTTCATATTCGCCTGGAGTTCGCTCCCAGAAATATAGCCATCCCTACCCCCTCACGTCAATCCCACGAGCCTCTTATCCATTCTCATTCAATCACGGCGGGGGAACAAGTCAAAATAGAAAAAATTCCCTCTGCCCCTACCGTACTCCAGCTTGGTAGTTTCCACCGCCTGTCCAGGGTTGAGCCCTGGGATTTGACGGCGGAACGTCCTTTGTGGAATAGTTATTACTTAGGAAGGATAATGGCAACTCTTTCAAACTGCACTCTCTTTCTGAGTGGATATTATTTTGGTGCACAACCTGTGTCTTTAATTTAATGAAAGAAAATAACGCGTCTTTCCCTTGAGGAAAGTTCATTTAAAAGAGAGTGTAGCTTGCAATACCCTTCTCATGAAATGAGAAAAAAAATATACAAAAATCTCGCAAGATCTCTCCTTTTCCCTGAGATTGTGGGTGGACTACAACATCCTTCACTTATAAAAATGTTGTGCTGAAAGTGAACTTAGGGTTGATGGAAACACGAAGAGAAAATAATCACAAACAAGATGTAACAAATTATTACTTCATTCCCTACGAAAGTGACTACATCAACGCACAAAAACAACCCAAGAGCTTCCACATTCTAAAAAAAAAGTACAAATTACGATAAGCTCAAATCAAAAAATTACAAATTATAAAAACAATTGTCTAATAAGCCATTAACCCATGACTTATAGAGAATTCGAAAAGACCGAAATCTAACCTCAAGCCAACCCGTATAGCAGGTTTTACTTGCTTTCCAATCACCCAAAACCCCAACAAAGTAGCTTACTCAAGAAAGAAAATTGTGTTGATTTTATGACGATATGCACCATCAAATCTTGAGAAATCAAAAAACAAAAGTTGCAATTCTCGTGTGTTGACAATTCTTTGTTCTTCTGCACCCAAGAATCTTGAGTGAATTCTCATCAATTAGAAAACTACCATTCTTTTGACATGAGAAAATATCCCTAAGATTTTAACTATAGGGTTTAGCATCCCTAGAGTCATTTATTCCATTTGTTTGAACAACCACCTCTTTTATGGTTTAGTTCTCTTGGTGGACTTCTTTAAACCTTTTTTCATCTTCATAGCCACCTCATGCTAAAATCAATCACTTATTTTATCCAACTAATTTGAGTTTCATTTATTTATGAGGAATTTAAATACAAATAGCTATTTTTTATTCACTTTTTCTCTTAAAATCAACTTAAAGCATGCCAAATGAAAATAGATGCAGACAATTGTGAGCACAGGATTTCGCTTCCCTAATTAAAACTCACAGGTTTAGAATCGCCACCTATTCATTCAGAAGAGATAAGTTCCCGGAATTTGGATAAGGTCTTGGTCTGCAATTTGAGATTAGGGTAAGAGGTTCGGTTAAGTCCGAGGAAGGTGTTAGGCACCCCGAGGGTTCCATTTTACAATGGTTCCCTACTCCCTAAGTGTAAGCCAATTAATGTCAAAGTTTGTTAAAATGCCTAAGTGTTTAAGATAATGCTAATCTAAGAAAGAAAAGCTAACTACAGTCGAACCCGGGTTGGGTTGCCTACGTACTCACAAGGGTGAGATCAGACCAAGTGTAGTTCTGGCATATGGGCCCGGTAGGCCAAGCCCAATAGGCTAAGATTGGGCCCGGTAGGCCAAGGGTGAGCCCGGCAGACTGCAAGATTAGGCCTGGTAGGCCAAGGGATGTTAACCAAGGGTTAGAGTTGCTAACCGGGGTTAAGGGGATGGATAACAATGGTTAGGGCTGCTAACCATGGTAAAAAGGTTCAGAAACAGTTTTTTTTATTCTTTTTGTATTGTTTGAATTTTTTGAGATTTTTCCAAATTTAAGGGCTGCTTAACCATGGTTAAAAGTTAACCGGGGTTTGGTTAACCCCAGTCAAGAAGTTTAGGCAAGTCAGGATGGGCCCAGAGGGTATGGTATGGCTTAGAGTGGCTTCCTACCAGGTCTGGACCCCATGTAAAAGCCCATTAAAATAGAAATTAGTAATGGCGGTAATGAGATTACCGCCATTACGGAAACAGTTTTGAGTGGTCTTTACAGGCTTGTAGGTTGAGTTAGGGATGACCCCACAGGGTGCTGGACCCACAGGGGTGAAGACAGAAGTCCAAGGATGGCCCTGACCCTTTTATGGGCCTAGAGTGTGGTCTGCGATGGGCCTGGCATAGGCCCAAAGGCTCTGTGTTTGGTAAAGTGAAATGGCGGTAGATGATCTACCGCCAACCTGCCAGTTTGGGTTTAAGGCCCATTTAACCATGGTTAATTGAAAGGGTTGGGCCTGGAAGGACCAGGCCAGGTAGAGGAAGACTAGGAGAGTCCAACAATGGCCCTGAAATGGACCAGGGCCCACCAAAAAGAGGACTATAGGGGCTGTAAACAGGAACCCCAGGAATGACGGTAATTATTCTACCGCTATGCTTGGTTTTTCCAGAAAAATCAATCTTCCCCCTGTGGGCCGCACCAGGGCTTGGCCAGGGGATCCCTCATGATCTGAAGGTTCCCTGAGAGCTAAGGGAATGTGTCATACGGTGAGGGGTCTTGAACCCGGATTACCAACCCTCATGGGGGTCCCCCATACCTATGGTGAGGTAGAGGGACCTCCGTCCCTAGGTGCTAAATGCTACCAAATGAAAAAGGAAGACCCCTGGAATAGGACCAGGGGTTTACAATGCTTTAAACAAAGAGTAAGGATGGGTAGGGATGATCCTACTCTCTAGTTTGTCTTCAACAGTGGCGTGAAGGGGGTTGCACGGTGGCAGCACGTGGCAGAGCCTCTGGGGGTGTTGGTGAAGGCTTGGGGGAGCTCCTTGGAGGTCTGTGGGGTTCTCAGGTGGAAGCTAAGGTTGAAGAAGAGTTGGGTTTGGGCTAGCCGAGTTTCAATAGGGTTTACCCATGGAGGTTTGGGAATGTCTTTGAACTGAGTATTGGGGGGGCTATTTATAAGCTTGGGCAGACCCAGGGGCATTCTAGGGATGTTCCTCGGCGTGTTAGACACACTGGAGAAGGAGAGAAGTAGTCAGGAGGGGTGCCAGCTGTGGATTTTGCAGAAATCTAACAATGGCGGTAGTATCATTATCACCATTACTGAATCAAGCTAAAATGATAATGGCGGTAATAGTATTACTGCCATTAATGGATTTTTGCCCAAATGGGCCCAACCTATTTGCACTTGGTCTGATTCACTATAGTAGGGCCTGATTATGGTAATGGCGGTAAATATATTACCGCCATTACTGGATTTTTTGAATTTGGGCCAATGGGCCCCACTGCAACAGCTCCTAAGGGTTGTGGGCCCCTATTTAGGCCCACAAAAGGTTCCGGGCCTTAGATTTTTAGGGTTTTTGGACCTTAGGGCTGAATTAGGTTTACGTAGGGTTAGGCCTAGGGTTTGAGATTGAACTAGGGTTAGGCCTAGGGTTTGATCAGGATTTACCTAGAGTTGGTTTGGGGTTTTTCTTGGGATTGCCTAGGGTTTAGGGCTTGACTAGGGCTCAGCTGGGGATAGTCATGGTGTAAAAATTGGGTGCTTACATCTATCCCTCTTTGTCGGAGAGTGCTGAATTGGAAATGTCGATGCTCACCTAAGATATCGAGACATACGAGGTGCCGATAAAGTGTGTTATGTCGATGTTCACCTAAGATGTCAAGGAAACATAGGGGTGTCGAGAGGGTTGCGGCATGTCTCGGAGGCACTAGCCAGATTGATAATGAGATGGCATGTCCCGGAGGCGCTAGCTCGATTAATTTTGAAATGGCACGTGGGCGCTAGATTTTGTTGATGTCATACAAGGTGTAGAGGCAAGGATGCTTTCCCATGACTCTGCTGATTGTGACTCGCGAGGCTGCGTCAGTTTTTTCTGCTTTTCTTGTTAGGGCTGCTTGATGCAGGTTGGTACGATCAGGTCTTGGTACCGGACACGCTATTTTTTAAAACCATTTTTAGAACAGTGTTGGACTTTTGCAAAAGTTTTTGGCCTTTTTAACAAAGATAATGTTTATCTATCTTTTAGATTTGTCTGGAAATTGCCTTTTTCAGGGGTTTAGGGGATTTTGTAGTCTGTCTTTTACTCTCGGAGAGTAGAGTATGACCCAGAAGATGTTTTGTCACCGTTGGGGATGCTTGGGGTAGACCTACTTGTCTTGCCGCTGCTGGAGATTAGACTCTGGCTAGGGAAAAGCTTGCTAGGGAACAAATGAAAACTTCTTGACTCTTGCTGAGGAGAGTGTTTGTAGAGCAATTGGAGGCTTCTACAGGAGGTTCACTGGGGAATGTAACATTGTTGTAGACCACTGTTGAGGATCTGTCGGGAAGTGGCACTCTGCTAGAGATTGTCAACTATCTACTAGGGAGTTTTGACATCTACTGGAGACTATTACCGGGAAAATCTGTTTCTCGTGGCAATCTGTGGGGGATTGTTGGGAATTCGGTGAGACTGATCACTGCCGGATTTCGTTACTAAACTGTTCTTTAGCTTTTCTCCATTTTTTACCCTTGGAATGACCAAGTCATGGGATTTTGCATAATTTTTGCGCAATGAGGTTGTTGTCTGTTTTTCTCATGCCTACGAAGCCGGTTGATTTTTGTCCTTTTTGCCCCTAGTCGCAAGACTAGGTCTGGGGTTGCGTAATTTTTGCACAATGAGGCTGTTGCCAGTTTTCACTCATGCCCGTGATTTTATTGGGAAAAATCGATCTTCTTCCTTCATTGCCCTAAATGGCAATCTGTCAACGATTTGTGTTCCACCGAGGATGTAGATGTGATACTGTGCTTGCACTCGTAGTTTCTAGGGGATCTAGAAGGACTTAGAGTAGGGTGAAACGTAGGCTAGGAGACTAAAGTTTGGGACACCCTGGGATTTCTCCTCTTGTAGTTGATCTTCTTGGGGACTTCTCCTGTTATACTCTCCTAGAGATTTGTACTTCGGGATTCCCGTTGGAGTTTGATTATTTTTTTTTTTGCTATTGGGGAATTTGAGAGAGGTTATCCCTGTTGGGGAGAGTTTCAAGAGAGGTTTTCTCTACTTAGGAATTGTTTTTTGGGAGAGATTGTCCCTGAAAGGTTTCTGCTGAGAGAAAAAGTCTGAAGAAGTTGTCTCTGTGGGGAGTTTCTGACTTTCGAAAATGTTTCAACTTCTATTTTGGGTTTTTCTTTTGATAGAAATTTTTGTACCCTTGAGAGGTTACTCGGCTGGGGAAGTCGAGAAGGTTCTTGCTCTGTTTGGACTCTGAGGGGAGAGTCCGGAGAGGCATTTGATTCCCACTGGGGATGGTTTAGGGGATGTCCGGACTCTGTTTGGGAGAGGATTCTGGAAATATCCCTACAGTGACTGCACCTGATTTGTCAGGTTGCCTACATACCCTTTGCAGAATCAGGTCATAACGTAGTTCAGGCAAATACCGTAGAGGGTGAGGGAGGGTGCCCCTGAAAAGGGTGCCCCTGAAAAGGTTTTATGAAAGAAGGGTAGGCTCATGGGGGCTAACTAGCGGATTTCATTGATTTACAAATGGGTTTACATTGTTGGGGATAAGGAGTGTGCCAAAGATGGCCTTCTGTCATTTCCCAAAAAATCTACGAGTGCAAAGCGCCTATCAGATCTAGACCCTAAGCATAGTATCGTTTGACTTTGTCCATGTTGATGGGCTCTGGGAGGTCTTCGTCATCCATATGTTCGAGTCGAAGAGCGCCGCCAGAGAATTTGTCTCGGACGATGTATCGGCCTTCATAGTTGAGAGTAAATTTTTCCCTTGGGTCAGGGCTGTTTAGCAACATTTTCTGGAGAACCAGGTCACCGACTTTGATGCTTCGAGGCTTGACCTTCTTGTTGAATGCCCTGGCTATGCGCCTCTGATAGGCCTGAGAGTGGTTGATGGCTTTCAGTCGCTGCTCTTCGATCAGATTCAGTTGCTTAAACTGGCTTTGTGTCCATTCTCTTTCTGAGATGTCTGCTTCTATTAGCACCCGGAGTGATGGAATTTCTACTTCAATATGGAGGACTGCTAGCATACCATAGATCATAGAAAGTGGTGTTGCCCCAGTTGAAGTTCGAATGGACATTCGGTAGGCCATGAGTGCATATGAAAGTATCTCATGCCAGACAGAGTAGTTGGTCGCCATCTTCTCTATGATTTTCTTCATGTTCTTATTGGCGGCTTCAACTGCACCATTGGTCCGTGGCCTATATGGCGTGGAGTTGTGATGCTGTATTTTGAATTTCTAGCAGAGATCAATCATTCCCTTATTGCAGAAGTTAAGAGCATTGTCTGTTATAATCTCAAACGGGACTCCATATCAACAGATGATATCCCTTTTCAGAAAATGCTGAACCAGGAGGCTGTGACGTTGGCATAAGAGGCTACCTCGACCCATTTTGTGAAGTAATCGATTGCAAGTAGGATAAATCGATGTCTGTTTGATGCTTTCGGAGTTATGGGTCCGATGACGTCGATGCCCCAAACTGAGAATGGCCATGGAGCAGTGAGGTTGTGCAGCCTGGTTAGCGGTGCATTGATCCTGTCGGCATAGATTTAGCACTGGTGGCACTTCTATGCATGCTGACAAAATTCAGATTCCATTGTGGACCAGTAGTAACCCAGCCTGATATTTTCTTAGAAAGCATTAACCCATTAATGTGTGGGCAGCAAGTTCCTCCGTGGACTTCTTCGACTACCTATACAGCTTCACGGGTGTCTAAGCATCTGAGCCAGATTAGGTTCAGCGATCTCTTGTACAAGATTCTTCCAAAGAGGCAAACTGAATGGCCAGTCTTCCGATTACCCGACGGTCTATTTTGGTGGCATCAAGTGGGAAGGCCCGTCCTCGAGATATTGCTTGATGTCCACATACTAAGGCTTATTGTCTGATACCTCTTCAATCTAAAGGCAGTAGGCAGGCTGATCCTGTCA
The DNA here is from genome assembly GCA_015143295.1 of Tetracentron sinense. NCBI lineage: Eukaryota > Viridiplantae > Streptophyta > Magnoliopsida > Trochodendrales > Trochodendraceae > Tetracentron > Tetracentron sinense. The sequence continues at coordinate 20,308,201 of CM026563.1, read as the reverse complement.
CTAAATTTCGATAGGCCAAAGCATGATACCCTTGGGGATTTGAGCCATGGAGGTAAGACTTCGCCATAGACGTCGATCTCTTCAATCTCGATGTTAAGGACTTCTTTCAGTCCGGCTATGCATGCCTCGTATTCTGCTTCGTATTCGAGCATCTGAATCGTAGCTTAACTAAGATGGGGAGGTGTGCTCCCTTGGGTGAGATCAGACTGCTCTTGCCCCGTGCTCATAACGGTTAGCGGCTCCGTCAAAGTATAGCTCTCAACCGAGGTATTGCTGCTCTTCTGCTTCTGTATACAGAATGGCTTCATCTGGAAACTGATCATGTACTAAAATATACTCTTGCGCTGGGCCGTGGGCTAGGTGATCTGCAATCGCCTGCCCCTTGATTGACTTCTGAGTCATGTATGTGATGTTGAATTCAGACAACATCATAAGCCATTGGCTATCCTCCCTGTGGTGGCTGGCTTTTCCAGTAGGTACTTGAGTGGGTCTATCCGGGAGATCAGGATTGCTGGATAAGAGAGCAGATAGTGCCACAGATGCTGAGTAACCCATATCAGTGCCAGACAAGTTTTCTCAAGTGGGCTGAACTTCTCTTTATACTCTAGCAGACGCTTACTGATGTAGTAGATGGCTTGCTCTATCCTGCCTGTCTCGTTATGTTGTGCCAGAACGTACCTCAATGAGCTTTCTTGTACTGAGATGTAGAGTAGCAGTGGTCATCCCGGTGTAGGAGGCACGAGTACTGGATGGTGTAGAAGATACTGCTTTATTTTGTCAAAGACTTCCTAGCACTCGACTGTCCAGACTGTAGGTACATTCTTCTAGAGAAGTTTGAAGATTGGCTCACATATCGGAGTGACCCACTAGATGAATCGACTGATGTACTGAATTCTGCCCAGAAACCCGTCGATTTCTTTTTCGACTGATGATAGCTCTGGCTTTAGCTGGATCGATCTCGAAGCCTCTTTTGCTGACTATGAAGCTGATGAGCTTTCCTGATGAAGCTCCAAAGACGCATTTAACCGGATTCAGTCTCAGACCAAACTCTCAGAGTCTGTCATACAGTCTTTTCAAATCTTTAGGGTACTGCCTGGCAGTAGGCGATTTGACGATCATGTCATCCACATATACCTCAGTAGACTTGTGGATCATGTATTGAATAGTGCTGTCATGGCCCTCTGATAGGTTGCCCCTGCATTCTTGAGTCCGAAGGGCATTACCTTGTAGTATAACGTGCCCCAAGGTGTTATGAAGGAGGTTTTCTCCATGTCTTCTTCTACCATTCTGATTTGGTTGTATCTGGAGAAATAATCCATGAATGAGAGTGTCTCATGCCCTGCTGTATTGTCAATCAGGATATCGATGTGCATGAGAGGGAAGTTGTCTTTAGGGCTCGCCTTGTTCAGATTTCGATAGTCAATACACATTTGGACCTTGTCGTCCTTCTTGAGTACTGTTACGATGTTGGCTAACCATTCTGGATAGGTTGTTACTGCCAGGAAGCCTGCATTGATCTGTTTTTCAACTTTTTCCTTGACCTTCTGCGACCATTCGGGTCTCATCCGTCTCAGTTTCTGCTTAACTGGTCTGACTTCAGAGTTCAGGAGCAGTCTGTGCACCACCAATGCTGGGTCCAGGTCGAGCATGTCTTCATATGACCAGGCGAATATGTCGTTGTAGCTCTTCAGGAAGCTGATCATGTCTGTTCTCTGCTGCGGGCTCATGATTGTGCCGATCTTGACAAGCTGAGGATTGTCCTTAGAACTGAGGTTTATGGTCTCAGTGTCCTCGATGTTCGACTACGAGATCCCTTCACTGTGTTCTAGGAGGTTCAGAAGCTCTTGAGGCATTCTTCTTCCTATTCTGAGTCATGCTCTATTTCCGAAAGCTCAAGGAGGGTTTCAGGGGTAGCCTTAGTGCAAGCGATTTCCTGGTAAATCATTAAGCTTAGTTTAGCATGCTTTTTGTTATTTTTGTTGGCTTTAGGACACTAAGCCTTCCAGGGAAAGAGTCTGTGCGATTTCGTCAACAATCAGATGAAATGTTTTTTGAAAAACATGATTTTTGAGTCAAAACATTTGACTTTATATTGATAAAAGGTGGACTGTTTACAAAACTGACTCAAAAAAAGGAGGCTTACAGTGACCTAACATTTGGATTTTACTAATGGGAGCAAAAGAGAGAATAGAAGGAAAAGGGTAATGCTTCGGTCACTGCTTGATCAAACCAACCTTCCCTGTAACTTGCTGCTTGTCCCGACCCTGAATGACCTCAATGGTGAGAGCCTCAGTCCACCAACGGATCAGTGGTCGATGACTGGATGATGCTTTAACGCTGTTGGAGAGGGTGCTAACCTGCTCTCCCGCTGGATTTTTTGCTTCTGTGGCATCTTCGACAGTCAACTCGTTGAACATCTGTGCCATGCTGAATATTTTCGGATCTGGAATCCCTGAAGACTCAACATTGGGCTGGGAGTTTGAGGTATTGACAACTAGTGCAATGGAGTATTTGGGTAAGGATTGAATGTCCTAACCGGGAAGGTAACAGAGATGTGAGGTTAAGGTTCTGGTTTCACCGACCAGCTGTTCTTCTTTGTAAGTTTGGAGAGATAATCCTTGAACTTGGGCTTGTATCCCAGTCTAAATGGCAGAGTATAACGAGGAGGTACGTATCTCTTCTTCATCTCTTGATTTCTGACTCCCAGGCCTGACCCCAAATGATAGTTTATTCTGACCATCATCTTCACAAATGGCAGCACTGTTTGCTTGCTTTGTTCTTCTACCCTGGCGATAGAACTGACCTGCTCGAACTGGTATGTCATGAAGGCTATACCTTACCCTAGCTCGTGGATGTCCCCGAGGGCACTAACCATCTCCTTGGAAAAGATCACGACTAGTTAGCCATCCTAAATGAATTTGATTCTCTGATAAAGAGAGGAGGGAATGGCTCCGACCGCGTGGATCCACGGCCTCCTAAAGAGCAAGGTGAATGATGCTGGTACATTCACGACTTGAAAGTTCGTTGTGAACTGAGCTGGTCTGACCCTGATGGTCAAGTCTATGTCACCCAGGTTCTGCCTAGTAGAGTTGTCAAAGGCCCTAATTATTATGGGTCTCTTTTTTACCAGATTGAGGTCTAGGCCCAGGCTTTACAGTGTTGATTAAGTGCAGACATTTAGGCTGAAGCCATTTTCGATAAACACTGATTATAGGTTTTGTCCATGCATTGAACTGTGATGTAAAGAGCCCGGGTGTGATCTCGGTCGCTGTATGGTATTTCCTCTTCGGTGAAGGAGATGATTCTGGATTGGAGTACCTGCCCAAGCATATGCCCCAGCTTCTCAGGCATGATGTCTGGTGTGACATGGACATTGCTGAATACCCAGGGCAACTCTTTTCTGTGATGTTCAGAAGTCAGGAGGAGACCCAAGATGGAAATTTGCCCGGGCACTTTACTCAACTGCTAAGTAATGTTAAACTCCTCTGCCTTTTCAAGTATTTTCAGTAATAATGTCGAATCTACTGCCTCTTTTTCTGGGTCTGACACCCCTGCTTTCTTTGTTCCCTTGGCCTTTGCCGACTCTGCCATTGGAAGTTGGTACACCCGGCCAGATCGGGTAAGATTGGTTATGCTTTCACTCTCAAGGATGAGAGAGTGAGGAGAGGGTACATGGTTGAGGTCAAAATGTGGAAATGTGATGCAAGGGATCTGGTTGAGTCCTATTGAAGTGGAGGCTTGAGCAGGGGCCATGGGGCAATTTACCGAGCAAGGAATAGTGTAGACGATCTGTTCGAAGACAGGGATCTGGACCGAAGACTGGATGGTCTGTATGTTTGACTGGGGAAAAGGGATTATGACTGGAGGCCGATAAGAAGGCCTGATGATGTCGTATCAACTACGAGCTGCCTTACCCCGCGCTCTTCTCACTCAATAAAATTGACTTGGTTGTTGTGTGGGGGTAGCGGTGCCTGATTGATACTAGTATTACCTAGAGCCAGTTCAACCCTACCCTCATCCAAAAGATCTTGGATGGCGCACTTCAAGCCGATGCAATAGTCAATAGCATGGCCTAGGCCTCGATGAAAGGAGTAGTGCTGATCAGCATGGTAGTTTTTGTTCTACTTATCTGGAGGTAAGAGAGGGGTAGGGCCTCTCAAAGTGAGGAGACCCTTCTTGGTCAGAAGGTCTAGCAAATGTCTGAGAGAGTAGGGAAGAGGGGTAAAACTTCTGGGGGATGATTTTGCCCCTGGTTTTGTTTAGCTAGCCGGGTGTTTCCGGTTGCTGGTCGAGATGGAGTGGCTGGAGTCGAAAATCTGATGGGAACTGTGAAGGCCACCATGTGAACATCCTCTTTTCTTCTCTGGTCCTTGGGACCACTGTTCCTATTAACTAGTGCCACTGTTCTGGGGGGAGCAAGTCCCAGACTGGAATGGATGGCACCGCTCTGGCTGGCTGTCTCGATGCGGGCACTAGTTTTGACAATAGTGTCGAAATCCACAACCAGTAATGTCACCATCAGTGTGGAGTAGGGCTACTTCAGATTGCCCATGAATATGTTCGCCAACTCTTCCTTGGGGATCAGAGTGGATATCTTTACTACCACCTCCCTCCAGTGGGTAGCGTACTCCAGGATGGATTTGTTGTTGTGCTGGGTCATCTATTCCAGCTGGCTCTTCTGTGAGTGGAGCTCTTGGTTGAAGGAGTACTGCTCCACAAAACTATTCATGGCATCCTACCACGTTTTGATTCGATGTTTGTCAACCGACATCCACCATGTAAGGGCTGCCCCATTCAGACTTTTCTAGAAATACTAGATGAGCAGAGACTGGTTCTTGTTGTACTTGAGCATGTCCCCTAGGTACAACTGTAGATGTTGCTTTGGGCAACCTATGTCATCGTACTTGTCAAAGTCTGGTACTTTAAAGCCTGAGGTATAGCATCCCCAAAAGAGAAAGTCAGGTATTCCAATGAGAGACAGGGGCTGGCAGATGTCCCCTTCATCCATCTTATTTCTTCCTTCATCTGTTTGATTTCCTCGTGCTGGTCCCTAAGAGATGGAGTAGGGATTGAGGATGACGGTCGGTCTTGATTGACATAGGAGGTCTTGGGCTGCTCATCATACTGGTCATACTCTCCACCTCCGCTTGTTGTGGATTCAGGGTTTGGAATAATGATAGGGATAGGCTGATGTGGCTCTAGATGAGGTTGTTCAGAAGTTTCTCCGGTAGGGATTCTCGTGGAGGGTTCTTCGGTTCGGGCACCAATGAGAATCCTCAAGGATTCCAGATCACTGTCCAAATTTGCTTGCATGACAGTAATATCTCTCTTATAAGACTGCAGGATCTCACTTGTTCGTTGATGCTGGTCCGATGATTCTGCCATTGAATCTGACTGATTGTTAGTGGAGGTTGTACTGTACACTTCTTCCATGACTGGTACCTCGGCTAGGATTGCGTCTGCGGTAGTTGCTTCTGCGAGAATTACAGTCATAGATCGAGTCATGAGTCGGCTCATGCAAATTGAAAGGGATGCAATGACTAAACATGAATACGCATGATGCCAGGAAGAATATGCTAAAAAATAATTTTTCATTAATGCATGCAAAATGAGTACAGGACTGTATGACTTAAAAAAGGGAAAAAGGCTCGATCCTAGGCAGGCTCATCTAGGATCGCGAAGTCAAGTGGTAGGGGCACTCCATTTAAGTCCATGATTTGTTGCTAGAGAGATGTGACCTCAACATCCATACTTTCAATTGCTTCAACAGCATTGAACATTCGGAATCCGAACTGTTGGATCTGGTCGGTCATCTCAACCTTTGCACTGTCAAGCTGATCTTGGTAGAAGTGCAGCTGGGCCCTGATGACGGTTGTTTCCCTAGCGTCGCCTTTCTACTTCTTCTGACAAGACCAGACTGTGTGCTCGAGCTGCTCGACCTACCCCTGCATGACTTGAAGATCACAGTTCCGCTCCACTTCTTGTTGCATGAATGCTTGCTGGGCTTTCCATAGCCTTCTCTCCTTCTGTTGGATCTGGAACTGTCTCTCTAGGAAGATGTCTCCAAGGAACTACCATCTCAGCTAGAGGTATGGTTCCGTGAGATGGAGTTGAGACTGGTGTGGGCAGTTCCCTTGGTACGAGTATACCGGGTAGAATGTCAGGATTTTCCATCCATAGTTGGTATGCTGAATCGGTTGGTGGCCCTGATGTAACCACAAAGTCAGGCAACTGATCTCGTCTGGAACTTCGCCAAGCTGACTGAAAGCGTCGAGTGAGGCTGTCGGAGTGCATTGTGAAGGTGATCCAATTATTCCTCTGCTGGTCTATCACTGGGATATGCTGAGGGAATCCAAACTGACGAAGGACTCGGAGTGGTGCATAGACTGCGGAGCCGGTTAGGCCGGTAAGGATCATACATCGCTTTCTGATTATGACGACGCAGGGTAGCTTCTTCAGGATAAGCCACTTGCACTGCCATATGATCTCCTCCTTTGACAGGGTTTGGAGAAGCTGGTAGAGTGTTCTAACGTCGGTAGTCACTATCGGGCCCTGATTCTAAGAAATCTTTCGGGGTAAACTGTAGGCTTCGCGGAGGTCAACCGGTACTGATATAATTATAGGCAGGTGTCCTACCAACCATAGATGTAAGAGTAGTGCACTAGCATGGAAGATGCCCTTTCTGCAGTCCGCTGCTTGGTTGAGAGCCCTGAGAGGCTCTACTAGAATGACTCGTACAACTGATCCGGAGCTGCACATGTCTTCGATGATCCCTACCAAAACTGACTCGGTGAAGGAGGGGCACTTCGGAAACACAAACTGAGACATAGCTATCAGTGCAAGGGCGTTGAGATTGGGGAGTTCAGCTGTAATGGAGTCAGGGTCCCACTTGCGCTTGTACTACTTTTCGAGATACGACACGGGTATCCGATCGAAGGTACTATTAAGACCGGGCTGCAAGTAGGCAGGCTTGATATGCAAGAACCTTGATAAGTTTGCCTGGTATGTTGTCTTGTAGCAAGGTACTATGGTTTCGCCGTCTATGTTTAAACCCAGAATGCGTTGAATTTCTTCCAGTGTTGGACACAGTTCATTCTTATCAAAATAAAACACTATATGTGATGGGTTCCAACACTGGATAATAGCATTTAAAAGGCACGAGTCTGGTTTAACCACGAACAGGTCTAAGATGGTCCCGATTTTGTAGTACTGAGCCCAAGTAAGACACTGACTGAGAGTAAAGGCATCGATTAATTTCCAAAGGTAATCATCACATACCCCCTGTGGTGTCAAATGCATGGGCCGGGACGGTTGAACAATTGATCGAACGATGCGTGAAGGACCTGCCATCTACACTGGACAGAAGACAGACTCGAGGTGAGTGTACTGTGTACAGATGAAAAATGCAGAAAATGATGTAATTTTTTTTATTTTTCTGATTATGATTTGGTGTGACAAGGCACATGTGAGCCGATAGGGCAGACGGACGGAGGTCCGACATACTTTACCCGAGTTATTGGGAACCGGGGAACCTATCAGGTCAATGTTAGGATAGGTCCGGTGAAGACCTATTCGCCTGGGATTTGAACCTCAAATGCTATGTCGGGATACATGGTATGATGTGTTTTATTACAAGCACAAGTTTGGCTCATTACATGCTCCTAGGTAGGTGCTTATCACGGTATAATGTGCCCAGATAGTCAACCATGGTTGAGGAGAGGTATAGGGTGCAAGTAGGTTAGGGTTCAGAGTAACCCTCCCTGGGTGGGATTCTTGTAGACTATAACCTAACCTAGGCTATATCTATAAATGCTGGTTTGATACAAGTGTGTTCCTAACAGGATGAGGGGATCACTTAATACCGTATATGTGACTCTCTGAAAATGGATGATTGGTGTAAGCGAGAGCGTTCAGAATCATTCTCTAAGGGTAATCACCCAACAGGGATAATTCCGCGGACTTCTAAGACTTTTAAGCCACTGACACTGAGGATGATCATCCACCAGCCGTTAACGTAATAAGTCTGTCTACTGGGTTTAATAGGACATTACACAACTATGCTATGTATGATATGCACAGTACATAATTAAACCAAAGAGATGAAATGATTAGTATTAGGTTAAATACTTAGGCATTTAAACAAGATTGAGGTTAATTGGCTTAAACCTAGGTTTCGGGTCGAACCTTACAATAGATTCTCCAGCAGAGTCGCCAAAGCTGTGAGTATGGAATTTTGCTTCCCTAATTAATCCCCAATAGAGTCGCCAGAGCTGTGAGCACAGGATTTCTCTTCCCTAATTAAAACTCACGGGTTTAGAGTCGTCACCTATTTATTCAGAAGGGATAAGTCCCCGGGATTTGGATAAGGTCTTAGTCTATGATTTAAGATTAGGGTAAGTAGTTCGGTTAAGTCCGGGGAAGGTGCTAGGCACCCCGAGGCTTCCAATTTACAATGGTTCCCTATTTCCTAGGTTCCATTTTACAATGGTTCCCTACTCCATAGGTGTAAGCCAATTAATGTCAAAGTCTGTTAAAATACCTAAGTGTTTAAGATAATGCTAATCTAATAAAGAAAAACTAACTAGGGTTGAACCCGGGTTAGGTTGCCTACGTACTCATAAGGGTGAGATCAGACCGAGCGTAGTTCTGGAACATGGGCCCGTGCCAAGACTAGGGGGTGTGTGTGTGCATCAAGGGTAGCTAATAAACTAGTCTAGTAGACTAGGATTTGATTAACCGAGGTTGGTCAAATGCAAGGTATTAGGCCCGGTAGGCCGAGGGTTAGTCCTATAGACTAAGGAAAAGGCCCGATAGGCCAAGGGAGAAGCCCGATAGGCTAAGGCAAAGTTTTACCAAGGTTAGAATTGCTAACCGGGGTTAGGTCAAACAAACCATAGTTAGGGTTGCTAACCAAAGTTAAGAGAGGTATGCTCAAGCCTGGTAGGCTAACATTGATTCCGGTAGACCAAGGGATGTTAACCAATGGTTAGGGTTGCTAACCGGGGTTAAGGGGATGGCTAACAATGGTTAGGACTGCTAACCATGGTAAAAAGGTCCAGAAATAGTTTTTTTGGTCTTTTTGTATTTTTTTGAATGTTTTTGAAATTTTTATAGATTTTTCCAAAGTTAAGGGCTGCTTAACCATGGCTAAAATTCAACCGGGGTTTGGTTAACCCCAGTCAAGAAGTATAGGCAAGTCAGGATTGGCCCATAGGGTATGACAAAGCTTAGAGTGGCCTCCTACCAGGTCTGGGTCATATGCAAAAGCCCATTAAAACAGGAATCAGTAATGGCGGTAATAGGATTACCGCCATTACAGAAACAGCTTTGAGTGGTTTTGCAAGCTTGTAGATTGAGTTAGGGATGACCCCACAAGGTGTTGGACCCACAGGGGTAAAGACAGAAGTCCAAGGCCGGCCCTGGCTCTTTTGTGGGCCCAGAGTGTGGTCTGAGATAGGTCTGTCATAGGTCCAAAGGCTCTGTGTTTGGTAAAGTGAAATGGCGGTAGATGATCTACTGCCAACCTATCAGTCTAGGTTTAAGGCCCATTTAACCATGGTTAACTGCTAGGGTTAGGTCTGGAAGGTCTAGGCCAGGTAGAGGAAGACCAGGGGAGTCCAACAATAGCCCTGGAATGGACCAGGGCCCACCAAAAAGAGGGCTACAAGGGCTGTAAACATGAACCCTAGGAATGGCAGTAATAATATTACCCTCATTCCTGGTTTTTCTAGAAAGAGCTATCTTCCCCCTTTGGGCTACACCTGGGCTTAGCTAGGGGATCCCTCATGATCTGAAGGTCTCCCGAGAGCTAAGGGAATATGCCATACGATAGGGGGTTTTAAACCCGAGTTACCAACCCTCAAGAGGGTCCCCCATACCTATGGTGAGATAGGGGGACCTTTGTCCCTGAGTGTTAAATGCTACCAAATAAAAAAGGAAGACTCCTGGAACAGGACCAGGGGTTTACAATGCTTTAAAGAAAGAGTAAGGAGGGGTAGGGATGATCCTACCCTCTGGTTGTCTTCAACAGTGGCGTGAAGGGGGTTGCACGGTGACAACAGGTAGTGGAGCCTCTTCGGGTGCTGGTGAAGGCTTGGGGGAGCTTCTGGGAGGTCTGGGGGGTTCTCAGGTGGAAGCTAAGGTTGAAGAAGAGTTGGGTTTGGACTAGCCGAGTTTCAACAAGGTTTACTTATGAGGTTTTGGAATGTCTTTGAACTGAGGATTGAGGGGGATATTTAATAGCTTGGACAGACCCAGGGGCATTCTAGGGATGTTCCTCGGTGTGCTAGACACACTGGAGAATGAGAGAAGTAGCCAGGACTGGTGACAGCTGCGGATTTTGCAGAAATCCAACAATGGCGGTAATATCATTACCGCCATTACTGAATCAAGCTAAAATGGTAATAGCGATAATAGTATTACCACCATTAATGGATTTTTGCCCAAATGGGCCCAACCTGTTTGCACTGGGCCTGATTCACTGTAGCAAGGCCTGATTATGGTAATGGTAGTAAATATATTACCACTGTTACTGGATTTTTTGAATTTGGGCCAATGGGCCCCACTGTAATGGCTCCTAAGGGTTGTGGGCCCCTGTTTGGGCCCACTAAAGGTTCTGGGCCTTGGATTTTAGGGTTTTTGGACCCTGGAGCTGAGCTAGGATTTACCTAGGGTTAGGCTTAGGGTTTGAGTTTGAACTAGGGTTAGGCCTAGGGTTCAACTAGGATTAGGCCTAGGGTTTGATCAGGGTTTACCTAGGGTTGGTCTAGGGTTTTCCCTGAGATTGCCTAGGGTTTAGGGCTTGACTAGGGCTCAGCTGGGGATAGTCATGGTTTAACCATGGTTAAGGCAGTTCCAAAAATTGGGTGCTTACAACAACATTCTATGATATAGTGCATTTCCAACCTTTGGAAGGGTAACTTTGGAAAACCTCTTAGACAAAACGAGGGCTTGGCGGTGGGGGATTTGGTAGCATAGGCGGTACTTTTGGAGTTGGTGGTGTCAAAATTCGATAATCTAATTCCAAAATCAAATGTAATTCAAAGTGATGCTAAAAGATTTGAATCAAACCTAGAACTAGTCTAAAAAAGTACAACACAAATGGACCAAATTGGATTACTAATCCTCTACAAATTTAGTTTGACTAAGTTTCATTTGGAACAAATAACTTTCCGATAATATATACAACAATTTACGAAATATTGGTTCTAATAACACTATAATTACATATTTATTTTTGAATTATGATGTAATAGTTACTATAGTATAATTTGTAAAAATAAAAGTTAACTTATCAAATTAGTGATCGAGTTATGGTTATAACCATTGGCCTAAGTCATTTTTGCCCCTTGAGAATATCTAGTGGTGCAAATGGGTAAATGATGACTGACTTTTAGGATTCAACAATCACTCGTCTATGTTAAATGTACACTCGTAAGTACCCAAACACTGTTAAACTCATCTAGTTTGTTACCCCAAAAAATTAGGAATACGGAGATCGAAGCACTATTACATAGAATATATGGGTTTGTTCATAAGTTAAAGAAGAATTTGAAGCTTATTTGTGTGCTAAAGAAGAAGGAAAAGCTTCCTTTTTATAAAATAATTAAAAAAAAAAAAACAAACCAACTCAAATGGCAATATGGGTCTTTAAGACCTACTAAGATTGATCCGTTCAGATACAAAATTGAAAGATCATTAACCTGGCTAATTAAAGGATTAAAATGGTAAGAAGATATTTGGCAAAGTTGCATGATAAGGCATTGTTATTTTTTGTTTTAAAATAGGAAGAAACACAATAACTCCTCACATAATAAAATAAGAACCTTTTGGGTTGAGAAAAAATAAAGTTTATTAGTATTGTTGTCTTTTGGACTTAAATCAATATTTAGTGTAAGCAAATCAGAACTTATAGATATTTGGTGAAATTATATTTCTTGAACCAAATACCTTTCACATAAATTGGTTGAATTTGCTAAAAAAAACAAAGCCTTATTTTTTTAAATTAAATGAGTTCTATCAAATTAGTACATATTTTCTATATGTGATACTTGAATTTTTAGGAGTGCCCTAGAGAACTTGCCCTAGTTCTCATAAGAAGGGATTTTACTTCTACAAGTAAATCTATCAAGTTAATATTACAATACCAGACACTCCACCTATAAAGGATATGAAATAACCTCCTTATGATATGAGTTAAGATCTAGAAGGGGGAGGGGTGAATAGGTTAACCTAAGGTTTGTCTACCAATTTTAATTTTAAGCAAATTAAAGTGCAGAAAAGGTAAACAACACACAAACCATAACACCGATAATTTTTAAGTAGAAACCCTTCCGAGAAAAACCACGGGACCTAGTCCAACAAAGAGATATCACTAAAAGCAAGAAACAAATGCTTACAAGACTCGAACTATACTGAACTGAACTCGACACAATGATCCTCAGTAATCAGTCCTCTATGCCTCAATAAACAATAACGTACTCGCAAGTCCCGTGATCAACCGCTGCAGATTGTGCTTCTCCTAGATCTCAGCATCCATGATTTCTCGATCGATCTACGTTAATGACAGCTCTGGATTTCTCTAACCACAAATACCACAATCTCATAAGACCGATCTCCGTCACAATGACTTGGCACAAGCCAAACAAGATACTCAAAAGGAGTATTAAGGGTATTTAAATCAGTTTAAACATATGCTAGAGTGATCTCATGAACAATGAAAATCAAATATGCAAGTATAGGATAATTCTATTTGAGCTTGCAACTCTAGTCGAGAACATTAAAGAGGGCTCAATGTGATAAATCAACCACAATGGGGAAATCATAATAGGAGTTTTGGAGCCTCAACTTTCTATCTAAAAGCCCTAATTCATAATAGGGGACAAAGCCTTATAAAGGCAAACCAAGGAAAAGAAATTAGACGTTGCTAATTATGAAAATGTGCAAGTTTGGTTCGAACCACTTGGATTTGGTTCGAACCAAATCAAAGTGATTCGAACCACTTTATGCAGAGGTTCTGGAAAATTTTCCCATACATTTTTCTTAAGCTTTTCCATGTTTGGTTTGACCCAAAATAGGGAGGTTCGAATCAAACCCTTAGAATTCTTCCAAAATTGATGTTTTTTTTTTTTTACTTTCTAACCTTATCTCTAGCCACCTAGGGTATATGTCACATTCTCTAGGTCAATTACAGATAGGTGAGATGGTCTCCAAGTCACTTACCATTCCTAAACGGAGTTGGTCACTGAATCTTCAGTCTTCTTCTTCACATGCCTTCAAGCACTTGACCACTTGGACTAAGACACTAGACATTGTTTTGTCCTAGAAATTAGCCAATCCAAAATAGGACTTTACAAGATATGTATCAGTTAAAATTAAACTCAACCTCAAATATTGAAGTTAGCACTATCTACACTCAATTAATGATCCAATGACTGTTATTACCCATTAAACTTACTTCTTGCGATCTCCATTCAAATAGGTTAGGTTACCATCACTTCCATTCATCTGATAGGCTTAATCCTCTCCCTCTCAATGTTTCATTCACCAACTTATTGGCTAGTCCTTTAGTTAGTGGATATGCCAGATTTGTTTCAAATCTTGTAAAGGCTAAAGAAATGATTTAATCACCAATTAGCTGCTTTACTATGTTATGTCTTAGGCGCATATGCTTGTTTTTCCCATTATAAGTTTTTCTTTTAGCATGAACTATAGCAACTTGTTAGTAATAATGTAATGAAATAACTGGGACAGGTTTAGACCTTAAAGGAATATCTGGTAATAGATTCCTAACCATTCAAGTTCCACACTTGCCTTCTCTAAGGCATTGAACTTGGATTTTATATTGGATTAAGTTGTGAATTTTGCTTGGATGATTTTTAAGAAAATATTGCACCTCCTAAAATGAATACATATTTACTTGTTAGTTTAGTCCCATCTGAGTGTAAGAAAATATTGCACCTCCATATTGCTCTAAACAATATGCTCATTTTAGTTTTCATCGAAAAGATATTCTTTAAAGATTTTGCATCCATGACTTCTATTATTGTATTAGTTTTGAAACCATTAGATTTAGACCGAATTTCAAAGAATCTATAAGTTGCACTATTGTTTGTGTATCAAATAAATACACAATTTTTATTTTTGTCTTATAATTTTCTTTTAATTCTAGGTAATACTATATTATCTAAATACCCCCACACTTTAAGATATTTCAGGTGTGATGAATGATTTTTTCATAGTTGATATGAAGTTCCACCCATTTTCTTGTGAGTTGTTTTATTTTGGATATGACAAGTAGAGAGGATAGCTTCCCCCAACAAGTTTGAAGGAAGACCTGAACTTCCTAACATAACATTCATCATTTCTATAAGAGTTATATCTTTCCTTTATGTAATATCAATTTATTCTTGTGTATACAAAGTAATTAATTTACAAATAATTTCATATTACTCATAAAATCTTTTAGAAGGTGTGAATCAGATTCCCCACCCCAATCAAATCTTAATCTTTTGATTTTCTTTTCTAATTTATTTTTTTACTTCATTCTTATATTTTTATAAATGTTTTCATGCATGCACCTTTACTCCTGAATATGTAAAATTAGTATGGCTAGAATAGTTATCTACAAAATTAGATAATTTTTTTTACCTCCTCTGCTAATAGTATTATTAAGCTCTCTTAGATCACTGTGTATTACACTTAGAAGTTTAAATTGTTTATCAACTGATTTAAAAGTCTTTTTCAATGAATTTAGATTCAACACAAGTTTTATATTTATTAAATTCAGTGATAACCTTAATAGTGAACCTGCTCTGATACCAATTGAAAAACCCAACTTATGATATGATTCAAGACCTAGAGGGGGGGGTGAAGAGGATAACCTAGGGTCTGTCTACCAATTTTAATTTTTAATAAATTAAAGTGCAGAAAATATTGTAAACAACACACAAACCATAACACCGATAATTTTTACGTGGAAATTCTTCTGCGAAAAACCATGGGACCTAGTCTAGCAAAGAGATATCACTAAGAGCAAGAAACAAATACTTACAAGACTCGAACTGTGCTCAACCAGACTCGACACAACGATCCTCAGTAATTAGTCTTCCACGCCTCAATAAGCAATCACATACTCGCAAGTCACATGATCAATCGCAGCAGATTATGCTCCTCCTAGATCTTATCATCCACGATCTCTTGATCGATCCAAGTTTATGACGGCTCCGGATTTCTCCGATCATAAAAAATATGATCTCTCAAATTGAATTCATTGTGCAAACTTTTGGCACACAAGCCTAAACCAGTTTATACCTATCCAAAAATTTTGAGTATTTTAATCATTTAAACCACACTAGAGTACCGTCATGAAATCTTGATGAATCACGAAATCACAATTGGATATATGTGACCTGTATGCACTCATCTCAACAACATGAGAGAGCTCTCTCTCATGAAATCTAAGAATCAGACATGCAAGTATAGGAATAATGTCTATTGAAAAATCAATCTTCCGAACTGGAGCAAGTCCTGGTAATTCCTCAGGAAATATATCTCAAAAAAAAAAATCCTTGACTACTGGGATGTTATAGATCATAAACTCTTCTTTCTTATCAATTCCTCGTATGACAAACTCAAAGATGCCTGGAACTCTAAAGTGAATGTCCTAGACTTACAATCAACTTACTATATAGCGTTCTGAAATCCAATCCATCCCTAGTATGAGATTAAAATCTTTTATATCTAACACTAGGAAATCAACAGTCAATTGCACACTATTGTTTTGTATAGGACACTGATTGTAGAAGGTTTTGGTGCACAAAATCTTTCCAGATGGTGTGGTAATTGTCATCATGTGCTCTAATGTGTCAGGCTTAATTCTAATATTCTTAGCAAAATGGGAAGACACAAAAGAATGTGTAGAGCCAGTGTCTATTAATGCTATAGCAGGAATTTGAAAAAGAAGTATCTTACTTTCAATAATGTCCTCACATTCCTTGGCTTCTTCCTGAGTAATAGCGAAGACACGACCTTTGCTTCCACCCGTCAATTGTTTCCGTAACTCTGGACAATTCGGCTTGATATGTCCTGACTTGCCACATTGATAAAATGTTCTAGAAATCGCTCGACAATTTTCCGATTTATGACCCATCTTACCACAATGACCACAAGTTGGTATTGGCTTTTCTGTATTCTTCTCTTGATTGTTTTCCTTAAACTTTCTTTTCTTGTTTCCATCTCCTGATGGTTTCTTATCCCAAGTCTCCCTGACTAGTTTCTTCCCTTTCTCCAAGTTAGGCTTTTCAAACTCCTCATGAACTCTTTCGATCTTCAAAGCCCGATCCAAAATATCTGTAAACGACGTAAATTGCTGAACTGCTAACTTCCCTCGGATTGTAGTCTTCAATCCTTCTTCAAACTTGTCAATCCTCCATTGGTCATCTTCCACCAATCGTGGTGCAAACCTCGAAAGTTCATTAAATTTTTATTCATACTCACTAACAGTCAAACTTCCTTGGGTGAGCTGAAGAAATTCGATTTCTTTTCTCTTCTTCATAGTAGATGAAAAATATTTCTCATAAAATAATTCAGTAAATCGTACCCATGGGATAGGTCTAAGGTTTTCAGGGATGGTTCTCTCAACTGTTATCCACCAGTGTTCAGCCTCTCCTTCTAACATAAACACGGCTAACTCGATCTTATTTTCCTCAACACAGGCCATTGCCCTAAAAATCTTCTCAATACCTCGAATCCATTTTTCAGCTACTAAGGGATCAGTAGAACCAGAAAACGTTGGTGGCCTCAATCTCTTGAATTGCTCTAATCGGTTTCCATTTCTTTGGTTCAAGGGTGGTACAACATTAGCATTATTTAGGTTCTGCTGTTGTTGTATCAGGTTTGCTAGGGCTGTTATGGCTTCAAAGGCTCCAGCTAAGGTGTTGTTGGGGGCTCTCTTAGGCGGCATGTTTTCCTATTTAAAACAATAGTATAATAGCTTGAAAATACAAACCATCAAGCAAACAATTCAACCAAAAAATCATAATTTATGAACATTGCATTAGATAAACTTCAAACTTATATCATTCATTTATAACCTATATATATAAGGCTCTAAATGCTTTTCATCTCCTGAAGGCTTACTTGTTACCTCATCTTCCGAGAAGTAATCATATGAATCCACTTTTCAGTCACTAAATGATCAATAAATTCTAAAAATGATACATACTTTAATCTCTTCGATTTACATCATTTTGAAGTCATCAAAGTATTTTAGGATACTATCATTTTCAATCATATCCTAAGATATAACTATTTCTGTCCAACGCTAAACGATCATATCAAAATTATCCACAAAAATTTCCTCAAATTCATCTTCACCATTATTAGGATTACTCATAATTTCTTCTTTGTAGTCTGCATCTATCATAAACATAACCATTAATATAATCAAATCATTTTACGATCTAGTTTGCATAATCAGTTCGACCAGTCATTCTATGATCTAGCTTTCATAATCATCTCGACTAGTCATATCATCTAATAAATGCACATTTTCCCTATTCTATACTATGTATTTATGCATATAACTAGGTTTTTGTTTGTGTATATCTATATATAAAACTAAGTTTTATACCTAGGGACATGTTATGATGAGAATTGCCTCGCTCTGATACCAAGTGTGACGACCCGACATAAACTTAATATTTCACTAATGAAATTTAAGTGTAAATCCGACCGTGAGATCATTTTTTCTCATATATTGCGAAAGCGTAAAATACCAAGGGAATTTAAAATTTTTAAACCCTTCTTTTCTTTCCATTCGCAATAGCCATCATATTATATCCATAATTAAAGTTAAGGTTTACATAACCAAATTAATTACATCAAAATGAACATATAATAGCATAATCAAAAGCGACTCCGTCCTTTCTCGAACGTCACTTTTAAGTTGTTCTTTCACCGTTCATCTAGCGACATAAACGGTCAGTGAGCTATGAAGCCCAATAAGAATATTCAATAACATTATGCTAGATAATAAAATAGAATAAGCATAATATAACATTTAATAATAATCAGAATATATTATTAACAATTTTTCAGTATTCCCTTCGTCATTTCTTTTTGAACATATTTTACTTGGATCCAATTTATCTTAATCCTGTCTTCCAAGATAATTGCCGATAGGTACACCTCTTTAGGCTCAATCCCTCATTGAGTTTTCATTGACCCATCCTGAGTTTTTGTTTGCCGAACGGCCTTTCTATTCCACACTATTATCTTGAGACCTTTTAAGATAAACATTATTTTATCTTATCCTACCTCTTTAGATAATCGCCGATAGGTACACCTCTTTAGGCTCAATCCCTCATTGAGTTTTCATTGACCCATCCTGAGTTCTTGTTTGCCGAACAGTCTTCCTATTCCGCACTATTATCTTCAGGCATTTTTCTAAATAAACCTTATTTTATCTTTTCATTATTATCTTCTTTCTACCTCTCTAGATAATCGCCGATAGGTACACCTCTTTAGGCTCAATCCCTCATTGAGTTTTCATTGACCCATCCTGAGTTTTTGTTTGCCGAACGGCCTTCCTATTTCACACTATTACCTTGAGGTCTTTTTAAGATAAGTGTATTTATCTTTTCTTAATCTTTTCATTCCTATCTTATTCCACCTCTCTAGATAATCGTCGATAGGTACACCTCTTTAGGCTCAATCCCTCATTGAGTTTTCATTGACCCATCCTGAGTTCTTGTTTGCCGAACGGCCTTCCTATTTCACACTATTATCTTGAGGTCTTTAAGATAAGGGTATTTATCTTTTCCCTACCTTCTCATTAAGACATTTTAAGATAATATTTTCATATACATCATAACATTATGATCGTATAACTTTGATTCTAATTATCTTTATTATAGCTATCTCATGACTATAATTTCATAACTTAAAATCATCACTTTCCATACTTTAATTACATTCATTTCCTTATCATAGCATGTAATATATGTATAAAATGTAACATACTATTATAGTATCATCATTCTATCTCATTAACATGTTACATAATATCTTCTTATTATTTTTCCAGCAATTCCATATAAAATTATTATACCATTTTTCTTAAGAATTTCAATACAATATCATCATATCATTCAAAATTTTACCATAGTATTATTATACTAATTTCTAGTATTCCTTATACTATTTTCTAGAAATTTAACATAGTAATACCATGCTATTTTCCAGTATTTCTTATACTAATTTTAGAAATTTAACATAGTAACACCATACTATTTTCAAGAATTTTATCATAGTAACACCAAACTATTATCCATAAATATAGTAGGATATTCATCATTTTTACTAACCTCCATTCTAAAATATCATCTAGAATAATATCACCGAATATCAGTTACACTTTTTACCGAAACCGAAGTAGGGCTTGGCATGATCCCTTTCTTCTTTCCTTTCTTTCTTTCTTCTTTTTCTCTTTCTTTCCCCTTTATTTTATTCTTCTTTCTTTCCTCTTTTTATCTTTCCTTTCTTTCTTCTTTCTTTCTTCCTTTTCTCCCTTGCTCTCTAACTATTCCCTCATGGTTTGGACGTTCACTTGGAGTGAGGCACAAGGGTTGGGTGTGTGGTATATATAGGCAAAGGGTCATGGCCTATAATAATTATTGGTTCCCACCCCTTACTTACCCATGGTTCATAAATTGGAAGATTCACTTCACCATTCCTAACCGTATTCATGTATACATTAATTAAGTTCATGGGTTAGGTTCATGAATCCTATTAATCCATGAATACATTAATTACTAAGTTCATGAATCACTAATTTAGATTTAAGGATCTTATAAATTCATGAATATATTGCATAGGTTCATAGACTAAATTCATGTATAAATTAATTTAGACTCATGGTTAGGTTCATTAACCAAAGTGGTTAAATCTCAAGATACCCAAGGGGTGGGCGTGAACTACTCACAATGTTGTGAGACATTTGTTCAACCTCTCTTAGCTTCTTAGTGCATTGAACATGATTAAATCCCTTAATCTCTTTTTACTTTTCTAGGATAATGCACTTGATTTAATAACCTTATCTTGTGATATTTCTCACATACTCCCCATCTTGGATGTTCCACTTGAGGTATTGCCATGTGGCACTTGCCACATGTCATCATCTTAACTCATGTTAAATTCATATATTTCTCATTAATGAGTTCATGCTACTAACTAACTAACTAACTAAGGTGAGGTATCAACCTTAGTAGATAATAGGTGGGCGTGAGCATAGTTATAGGCATGACAATTTGATTCATCCCACTTATATTTTCTTAACCCATCATCATTCATGATTATCTCATTCATGATTAACTAACCATTGTGGGTGTTACCCTAGTTAACATAGGTGGACGTGAATACTTTCCATGTTAAGAGACCTTTGGTCTTCCTCCTTCTTTGGTTCATGGACCTCTTAAATGAAGGTGTCATGTGGCACTAGATTCTCATGATTGAATCATGAACATCCATCACAAGTGTGGTGATTAATGCTCTAACCCGTGATTAATTCATGATATATACCTCCTTTAATCACTTGGACCTCTCCCCTAGGATGTTGCCATGTGGCATTTGTCCTCTATACTCCAATCTTGACCGTCCATGCTTTGGATGGTGGAGATCATTCCACTTGTTAACATGATATTCTTTTAGTCCATTATTGACTTTATGATTAACTTATCATAGTTAATTGACTAACCGTAGTTAATCTTGGACGTCACTTTATATAGTGTTGACATGTGGCACTTGCCACATGTCCTCATCTTAACTTATGATCATCATAACTTTAAATTGATCATAGATTCTCCTTAATCTCTTGATCGATTCCTCTAGGATATTGCCACGTGGCACTTGCCACATGTCATGATCTTAACCCTTGACTTTTATACATGTATTAATTTGAGCTTAGTACATAGTATATACTCATATACTATAAGCAGTATAATTTATATGCTTAAATGGTAATAAGGATTACCCAATATTCAATCATTTATTGAATATATATAATATTTTTATTTAAAAAATATTCGGGTCGTCACATTCTCCCCTTCTTATAGGAATTTTGTCCTCAAAATTTAAAATCATACCTGATTATTCGATCAATTGGGGGTACTTCTCCTTGATCTCGGTCTCACGTTCCCAAGTCGCCTCTTCTTGACCGTGATTTTGCCACAATAATTTTACTAATTAATTTGTCTTGTCCCACAATACATGCTCCTTATGATCAAGAATTTTAATGAGCCTTTTTTTTTCGTACCATTCCACCAATAATTTGTCTTTTAATTATGGTACAATTTGTACTCCCTGGCTGTACAACATATCGAGACTTATGAGCTTCGTCTAATAATTCATTTTCAACTCCGTATCTCTTGACACATATATACGATTTCAAAAATTTTAGAATCCCATCAGCCGAAACTTTGAAATCATTAGATTGACATTCCTGGATTTTATCCTCAAGTTTCATTAATTCACTGTCTCGAGCCTAAGTTTCCTTAATTTTCCGTATTAATTCAGGCTAAACTTGAATAGTAACCAACACTGACTTTGATCTTTTTCCTCAACATTCAAATCCCAAATCTGAATTTCTTTAATCACTTTTCACTTCTCCATTCTAATACTTGCCAATGATCCAACTATTTTCCACCTCAATGCATCAGCAACGAAATTTTCTTTAACAATAGATATTAGATTATACAGTAGTAGTCTTTCAAGAACTCCATCTATCTTCCTTGTCGCATACTGAGTTCTTTTTGAGAAAATAAATAACTTAAACTTTTGTGGACGGTGAATAGTACCAATTTTCTCCCAAATAATTAATGTCTCCAAATTGCTAACAACTCAAGATCGTGAGTGGGTAGTTGTGCTTGCAAGTCTTCTACTTCCTAGATGCATAAGTAATCACGTTTCCATTTTGCATCAATACACAACCCAATCATTTCCGAGACACATCACAATAGACTTCATGACTTCCCATTCCCTAGAGAATTGTTAAAATTAAGTTGTGGTCAATTGACTCTTCAATTCTTAAAAACTCTTTTCCCTTAGTGATGATCACTCAAATTTGACATTTTTCTTTGTCAATTTAGTTAATGGGGCAGTTAACCTAGAGAATCCATTAGCAAATCTCCTGTAATAATCGGCTAGTCCTAGAAAACTTTGGATCATTAATTGGCCTTTCTCACTCCGATATTGTCTTAATCTTGGATGGATCCACTGTAATTCCACCATTGGATACTATGTGACCTAAGAAATATACATTTTCCATCCAAAATTTGCACTTCAAGAATTTAGTGAATAATTGATTTTCCTTCAAAGTCTGGAGTATAATCTTAAGGTGTTTTCAATATCGAGCTTGTTCCAGGAATAATGTCTATTGAAAAATCAATCTTCCGAATTGGAGCAAGTCCTGGTAATTCCTCAGGAAATATATCTCAAAAAAAAAATCCTTGACTACTGGGATGTTATAGATCATAAACTCTTCTTTCTTATCAATTCCTCGTATGACAAACTCAAAGATGCCTGAATGTCCTAGACTTACAATCAACTTACTATATAGCGTTCTGAAATCCAATCCATCCCTAGTATGAGATTAAAATCTTTTATATCTAACACTAGGAAATCAACAGTCAATTGCACACTATTGTTTTGTATAGGACACTGATTGTAGAAGGTTTTGGTGCACAAAATCTTTCCAGATGGTGTGGTAATTGTCATCATGTGCTCTAATGTGTCAGGCTTAATTCTAATATTCTTAGCAAAATGGGAAGACACAAAAGAATGTGTAGAGCCAGTGTCTATTAATGCTATAGCAGGAATTTGAAAAAGAAGTATCTTACTTTCAATAATGTCCTCACATTCCTTGGCTTCTTCCTGAGTAATAGTATTAATTTGAGCTTAGTACATAGTATATACTCATATACTATAAGCAGTATAATTTATATGCTTAAATGGTAATAAGGATTACCCAATATTCAATCATTTATTGAATATATATAATATTTTTATTTAAAAAATATTCGGGTCGTCACACTTACTTTGAAACAGATGCTAATACTTGTACCTGGTCTAAGTATACCAGCATCCTTTCATTTCCTTACTTTTCTTACTTATTTTTCTTACAAAACATCATTTCTTTTCTTTTCAAAACCATTGAGTTACATATACTTTGCAAAACCATTCTCTTTGATAAAAGATCCCTTTTCATTTTACATAATCATGCATCATTGTGTATATGGGAATCGTGAGTGAACATGATAAACAATGGTGACATAGAAATCATGGCATATGATCTTCTATCTTCTTTCAAAACAATATCACATAGGCACATGCTTTCTATTTTCTTTCAAAGCGATAACATAGGCACATACATAGGGTAATGCCCCTAAGTTCATCATACATCATTCTTTTCATTCTATCATCCCAATAACATACTTATATTTGGTTTCAAATCCCAATTCCATCAAAATCCATAACTTCATCTTTTTCTTTGTTTAAAAACCCCAATTCATCAAAACATATTCTTTAAACTTTGCTTTTCATAAATGAATTACAAAATGGATAGCTAAGAGTTAGTATTTACCTTTCAAAGCCCAAATCCCTTTGGTCTAGAGCTTTGGAAACATTGTGGGATCGAGATTCAAGCTCGAGCATCAAGAACCAAGCTTCTCCTTTGTCAAGAACACCAACCTAGGAACAACCCAAGAATAACCCAGACCTTCTCCTCTTCTTCCTCTTCTTCCTCTTTCTTTCTCTCTCTTTTTCACTCTTTTTCTCTCCTTAGGGTTCTTGCAGCCCAAACCCACGAATTATGGGTTTATATAAGGGTTTGGGGTTTGCCAAAACCCCAAACCACTCTTAAAATATCCCTGGAAGTCGGCCACAACACAAAAGGCCCATGTTCGGTTGACCGGATCTCTATTTTGCCTATGTGGCCTTCTCTAGTGTTTCGACCATAACATTTGATTTGATTATCAGATTTAGGCGATTCAAGTTGAGTTGGACTCAAAATTCATATTGGAACAAATTTGTATCTAATGTACAAATCCTAATTCTGAGTTATTCATGGGACGACTTACAGAAGACCATTACAATAGATCAGTTTTCAGAAAACCCATATTTGACCTAACTTTGACTCAAAATCTGGAAATGTGTTAAACATGAACATCGAAGAGGTTTTGAATATATTTCTAATGGCTCAAGAATCATTCGATTCCAATCAGCACTTACCAAACTAGGGTTCTCCAAAGTTGAGGGTATGTTAAGACATCCTCTTTACACTTAGTGTATTTTCATAACCCTGTTACCTCACTTCCAACCCCTACTCCCATCTCATAACTCACACCCCTAGGTTTTTAAATCACACTAAGGTGATCATTGAACACCTACCAACATGCATGAGAGGCCCCTACCTCTTTGTGCCTCACAATTAAGCACTATTTACAACACTATTCACCACACCATTCATTGCACATGCACTCGAATTCGGGGGCTCTACATCCTCCCCCCCCCCCCCCTTGTAAGAATTTTATCCTCGAAATTAGAACATTTAGCACACAAGCAGGGATACTATCCCACTTCCATTCATTCACTTCACACCCAGACTCAGCAACCCCAGTCATAACCAAAAAGGACACGCTAATCTAGAGCCAACCAATCACATGGGCTAGGCACTTGCATATCAGCAAGGCACCTAAATTTTACACACGACCAAACACCAATCACAATACAATAAAAAAACTTTCATAACATAAAGTAGTATGTTCATACACATATGGAAACCAACTGCCCATAACAAAACATAACATCCCTTTTTACAAAAACTCCTCTCTCTAATAACTCTATGCCATATAATTAGGTGCCTGAGCATCCTACCCTGATATGGCAAAGGCCTGGCCCTGGGTAGCTTGACCTGGCGGCTGTATGGGCTGCTGGGGCATAGAAGCCTGAGAAAAACCCCGATGGGTGATCAGTAGACCCTGAGACATGCTTCCCTGTGATCGAGCCAACGGTGGATGACTTGGAAAATCTCGGATCCGGTGTCCCTGGTCACCGCAATGGTAACATGCACCCGTGAGTGTACGGAAATCCCCAGTCTGATGCTTCTTCCTACAGTAGCTGCAGAACTCAAACATGGGCATAGATGATGTGGGCTGCTCCTGACGAGTGAACTGCGCTGTAGTGGTAGGGCAAGGGACCTAAGGTACAAATTGTGAAAGCACAAAGGTCTGGTATGGGGTAGTCCTGACCCTCTTCTGTGGTGGTTTGGAACTAGAGGACTAGCAGATAACCTTGCCACTCTCTCCTATACCGCTGTCTCCCTTACCGAAGAACTCCTCAGAAGGTGGTCCTGGGCTTGCCCACGACCTCTCCCCAGGTCTTCACCTAGAACAAAGAAACCATATCTCGGATGGGAGCCCTTAGCCCTCTCTCAAACTTCCTGATGCCGAACTGCTACAATGAGATCAGGTGCGAGGCATACTTGGACAATGCAACAAACTTGGCCTCGTACTCGGCCACACTCATCACCCCTTGCTCTAGAGTCAAAAACTCAACTTCCTTCTGTTCCTTAATGAACACGGGGAAGTACTGCTCATGAAAAGCATCTACGAACTCTACCCAAGTATATGGATCCCCAACCTTGGTGGCATCCCTCTGCCTCTGTGTAGAACTCCACCAATGTTTGGCCTTCACCCTCCAGCACGAAGGAAGCCCAATCCACCCTCTGATCATCAGTGCAACGAAGCACCTTGAACACCTTCTCAAGCTGTATTATCCAGGCCTCGGCGACCATCGGATCAGTAGTGCCATAGAAACCTAGAGGCTGCAGCTTCCTGAAAGCCTCAAGACTTGTGGTGTCGGGTGCAGGAGGAGGTACAGGTGTAGCAACAAACTGCCTAGCTGCAAGTATAGCCATAATCTCCACTATAGACCCCAACAACTGAGCATAGTCGGGCTGCCCATCACCTAACGGAGTTTCCCCTATACCACTCCACGTATGGCGACCATGACTCCGAGTCCCGCGTCTCATGGTCGAATCCTGAGTACAACAGTAACTCGTGAGTCTAAGTGGGAAAACAGCTCATCAAGCATATGGTTTTCACTTAGCATATAGTTTATAGTACGTACAACACACATATCATATAATAACACATAACCACAATATATAATAGTATAAATATATAGATTTTGTTTTATAACGAGACTAGACAAGACATTCAGTTGACGTCTCAACCAGTTTTAAGACTAAGACTAAATGATTAGTCTATACGTTGAATATGACTCACCTAACTTCTTCTTAAAAGACGACCTAGCCCAAGGGAACTAATCCCTAAGCTCTTATACCAAATCTGTCTCGATCAAAAATACCCCCTAGGAGGTAGGAGACTTTTTTGTCAGAGCTTAATCATATCAAACCATCATGTGAGAAGCGAAGCAAAAAATTTCTTTAACTTTATAACATGTACTCCAAGTGCAATAAAGTAATCGATAATACACAGCGAACATCCTCGCCCAACAATATACATATCTCTCCCTTACATTAGTACTCAAATCAAAACCTCAACACAGACCACCTATCAAAGCTCTCTCATCAACTTGGAAGACCCCAAGCAGAGATCCTCCTCACATACTCCACCTCGATACATGGTTCCGGAGTACATCATCCATCAGTGTACCTGCTATCCAATCGTGAACCTATCGATAATAATATGTTGGCTAAGCATTGAAAGCTCCGCGTATACTAACTCATAGATAACAATGTTATAATATTTCACATGGTACACTTATCACAGTTCAGTAGAAACACGTGCCTTTATTGTAATCAGAGCACGAAAACCAAAATCCCTATACTTTCAAAACCCATGCATACATTTCATAAACCATACTTTTTAGAAATCTTCGCTTACTTTCAAAACCATGCTTTTAACCATCTTTTATTTATTGGAAACTAATACTAACACCCATACCTTGTCTAAGTATACCAGCATCCTCTTATTGCTTTCTTACGTACTTTTTATCTTACTTTGAAACAGATGACTTCTACCCGTACTTGGTCTAAGTATACAAGCATCCTTTCTCTTACTTTGAAACAAATGCTAATACCCATACCTGGTCTAAGTATACCAGCATCCTTTCATTTCCTTACTTTTCTTACTTATTTTCCTTACAAACATCATTTCTTTACTTTTCAAAACCATTGAGTCACATATACTTTGCAAAACAATTCTCTTTAATGAAACATCCCTTTTCATTTCACATAATCATGCATCATCGTGTACATAGGCATCGTGAGTGAACATGATAAACAATGGTGACATAGAACCCATGGCACATAATCTTCTATCTTCTTTCAAAAAAATATCACATAGGCACATGCTTTCTATTTTCTTTCAAAACGAAAACATAGGCCCATACATAGGGTAATACCCCTAAGTTCATGATACATCATTCTTTTCATTCTATCATCCCAATAACATACTTATATTTGGTTTAAAATCCCAATTCCATCAAAATCCATAACTTCATCTTTTGCTTTGCTTAAAAACCCCAATTCATCAAAACATATTCTTTAAACTTTGCTTTTCATAAATGAATTACAACATGGATAGGTAAGAGTTAGTATTTACCTTTCAAAGACCAAATCCCTTTGGTCTAGAGCTTTGGAAACACTGTGGGATCAAGATTCCAGCTCGAGAAGCAAGAACCAAAGTTCTCTTTTTTCAAGAACACCAACCTAGAAACAACCCAAGAAAAACTCAGACCTTCTCCTCTTCTTCCTCTTTCTTTCTCTCTCTTTTTCACATTTTGTCTCTCCTTAGGGTTCTTGCAACCAAAACCCACGAATTATGGGTTTATATATGGGTTTTGGGTTTTCCAAAACCACAACAAACCCTTAATATATCCCTGGAAGTCGGTCACAGCACAAAAGCCACATGTTCGGTCGACCAGATGGGAGGTTCGGTCGATCGGGACTCTGTTTTGCCTGTTTGGCCCTCTCTGGTGTTTCGACCATAAATTTTGATTGGATTATCAGATTTAGACAATTCAACTTGCGTTGGCCTCAAAATTCACAGGGGAACAAATTTGTGTCTAATGTGAAAATCCTAATTCTGAGTTATTCATGGTCTAAACATACCCTAAAGTTGACCACTCCCATGATGAATTATAGCAGACCAATCTTTGGAAAACCCATATTTGACCTAAATTTGACTCAAAATATGGAAACATGTTAAACATGAATATCGAAGAGGGTTTCTATATCTTTTTAATGGCTCAAGAATCATTCAATTCTGATTAGCAGTTACCAAACTGGGGTTCCCTAAAATTGAGGGTATGTTAAGGCATCCCTCTTTACACTTAGGGTATTTTCATAACCCTGTTACCTCGCTTCCAACCCGTACTCCCATCTCATAACTCACACCTCTAGGTTGTTAAACTACACTAAAGTGATCATTGAACACCTACCAACATGCATGAGGTACCCCGGCCTCTTTATGCCTCACAACCAAGCACTATTCACAGCACTATTCACCGCAATATTCACGGCACATGCACTCGAATTCGAGGGTTCTACATAGGATATATGTAACATTGTCTAGGTCAGTTCCACCTAGGTGAGAAGGTCTCTAAGTCACTTACCATTACTAAATGGAGATGGCCACTGAATCTTTTGTCTTCTTCTTCTCATGTCCTCGTCGAGCACTTGACCACTTGCACTAAGACATTAGACATTGTTTTTTCCTAAGGA
Source organism: Tetracentron sinense (assembly GCA_015143295.1). Lineage (NCBI taxonomy): Eukaryota > Viridiplantae > Streptophyta > Magnoliopsida > Trochodendrales > Trochodendraceae > Tetracentron > Tetracentron sinense. Next base: position 20,279,397 of record CM026563.1, on the reverse strand, counting down.
ATTAGCCAACAAAAATAGGACCTTAAAGAGAGAGATTTGAGAATTGTGAGTGTGCTATAAGATTTCCCACACCTCTTGGTTGAGACCCGATTGTTTCTCCTCTAACCCTTCTCTAGAAATGAAAGCTTAACTCCATTGTTCTTACATATCCTTGCTTGTTGAGATTTTTATTGGGTAGAAATGCTTCTAGAGGTTGTTAATTAAACCTTTTAAAAAATAAAAGGTCCAAATCTTTGAGTATGGCTGATTTGAGCCAAAGCTATCGTAGATGGAGATTGATCGTATTGGATCATGGACCGTGAAGACCTTTATAAAGCTATGTCAGTGAGGAACTAAAGTTGATGCGATAGAAATCAAATTTTTAAGTTCATGGTTTGCAAACGCGAAGAAATTTTATCGAGGATCATTGTGTCGAGTCCGGTTTGGTAAAGTTTAAGGTATGTAATTGTGTTTCTTTTCTAATAGTGATCACTTTTACTGGACGACGTCCCGTGGCTTTTGTCGAAAGGGTTTTCCTTGTAAAAATCTATGTGTCTCTATGGTGTGTGAATTAGTTCTAATTTAAATTAACCAAAAAATTGGAATATAATCTCTAGTAGACCTATTTACCCCACCACTGGGTCTAGTGAACTCATAACAAAGGGAATTTCTCCCATAGACAATTTTTCTCTGTCTCCCATAGCCTCATATAAGGTAAAGGCTCCCATATCGCTACAAATATGCTTAATAGCACATGTATCCACAATTTAATCCTTCTCTTTCTAGACTATATATGCTAAGAAAACTGCAATAACCACCTCTACTTTAGTTAGAATAGCTTATAGGTTACCATGAATCTTATCATTCATTTTTTGTCTACACTCCACTTCACGGTGTGTCTAGGTTTTTCATAAAAAAATCAATTTCCCTTCTTTTCTTTGAATGTCTTCTTATTGTTTCCTTTAAGTATGCATGTTATCTTATTCTTGTGGAAAATTTTAATTTTTTTGTTTGAAATTCTTCACATCTTTTTTCCCACTAAATTAGCCTTAAAGGATATGTCTTTGGTCTTCTCTATCTATTCCCAATTACAATTGTTTTCGTCAATCGTAATATAAATCACTAAATCTTCTATATATATGTCATTTTTATGTTTCAAAGATTTTTATACTCTTTCTAGGATGGACGAAGCTTGTCAATTAAAGTGTTGGCCAAAAATGCTTCATTAATAACTATGAATTCGCCCAAAATTTGATTCACAATGAGTTGGTTGTCATGAACTAGGGACAAGATAGATTTTTTACCAATCATTTTGAATTCCAATTTTTCATATATACTTTTTTTTTCTTCCTTAGTTACATAAGTCTTTTTTAAGACTTTCAAAATATAACGATGCTCGAAGTTGTAGCAAATATCATATAATTTATTTGAGAGTGCATTCAATAGATAGTTCTTGCAAAGATGATCATTTCCATCCCAAATATTATCATATTTAGCCTTGCAGGTTTCTCATGATCAGATGAAAGTTAAAAAAATATAGAGGCAACATTCAAAGTTCTAAGAATAATAACAATTTTTGTTGTCAATGTTTACAATTCAATCTATCAAACATTTTTTGCTTTACTATATCTTAACATTGATGCAGTATTCCAACATCCATGTAGATTTCACTTTTAAGATTGATGTCAAATTTTGATAATCTAATTCCCAAATCAATTGTAATTCAAACATATGCTAAACGATTTGAATAGAACCTGAAATTAGTCTAAAACAAATACCACAAAACAAACCAAAACATTCTACTGATCGTTAACAAATTTAGTTTGACTAAGTTTCCTTAGAATAAATAAATCCCCAATAATATATGTGGCAATTTACGAAATACAAGTGGTACTAATTGTAATCTAGATTCCTTTTTAAAATTTAGTTGTAATAGTTATTTAATATAAGTTGTAAGAAAAAAATTGTAAGAGAAATTATCGAATTAGCAATTGAGGTGTGGTTCCATTTATTGTCCTTAAAGTTGATTTCATCACCTTGAGAATATCCCGTGGTGACCCCCGCCTCTTGCGTGAGTGGTAGGGGTGTGGCCTTCCATGGAGGAGGTCTAGGGATCTAATCCCACCCGGGTATGAGTTGCAAGAGCTCCACTGCCAAAGCTAACTTCTAACCAGTTGACTCTACTAATGTAGGTAAATGATATCTCTCATCAAAATATATATATATATATATGGGAAAATGGAGGCCGACTTCTAGGATTCAACAATTGGTCATTCAAGGCAAACTTACACTCGTAGGTACCCAGACCTTATTCAACTCTTCCAATTTGTTGCCCAAACAAATGAGAAAAAATATATCAAAGCACTTTTACAAAGTATATGGGTATGTCCAGGCATTAAAGAAGAAGGCGAAGATTGCATGTGTTGGAGAAGAAGAAAAAGCTTCCTTATTAAAAACAATCCAACTTAAACGGTTATATAGGTCTTTCAGACCCACCAAGACCCATTGAGATATAAAACTGAAAGAGCATTAATCTGGCTACTTAAAGGATTAAATTGGTAAGAAGTTATTTGGAAAAGTTGCCTTGTAAGCCACTGCTATGTTTGGTTTTAAAACCAATAAAACCGAATAGGTGGTGCTGTAATTATTGGCGATAGTGGTGTCGGTGGTGGTCGTGGTAGTGGTGATAGCCGTGCTGTTGGCATTGGTTTCTAAATATTTTTAACTAATTGAAATACACTAACAATTTCACTTCGGTCATTTATAAAAATTGAGAAAAAAAATTCAATGAACGATAATGTACTTATTAACAACGTGAATGGCAATATGAGCAAGAAAAATAATATATATAGTTGCACAAGAACAAACCTATTAAAAGGTGGAGATGAAACAAGTACACTAACATGTACTCTTGATTTTACTTTATGGGTCTTCATTAAATATTCAAAAAATAAAATGGACTATTACTAAATACACTTAGTCTTGTGTTTTTTAACAAACCCCATATAAGGTTAGTATTTTTCATCGCACACACAATATATATGTAGGAGATGGCTAGTCGATTCGATCTCTATGTCGATTGAGGGACATGAGCATGTGTTTTTCATCTGACTATATATATGTAGAGTCATCAATCACATTAGAGACAATGAATAAATACTTAAATTATGGGTGAACTATGTGCTCATACTTCCTATTTTTGGTGAATACAGGTATCAATTGCAAAGGCACGAGTGAACAGATGGGTTATCCCAACTCCAAATAACTCGGAGACCAACAATGGCTAAGAAAGGATGGAGTACTTTTCGTTATTTAGGGTTCTTCTTATATCACACGTTTACGTCTTTTTTAAGTTATTTTGATCAAAACAACTTATAATTATCTAGATGAAGTTTATAATAGCTACACGCATCAGATTAATAGCATCTTCCTGATTATAGGAGACAAATGAATTAATATAATGTCTAGACAACAGTCGCTCCATTTAGTAAGAAAGATAGTTTAAGTAAATGCCGATCTGCTCAGATAGTAAACGGGAGAAAAAAAAATAAAGAACATCTACTATATATGCAAAGATTACATGGTACAAAGATACCCACTGATCTCATACAAAGAGAGTCCACTCTGTATCCATCGAGATTAACCATTAGAATGCTATTCTTTCCGAGGGCAACCCGTTCTCTTAAGAGCCACCACTCTTCTTCACAAAAATCGTCGCTCTTCTTGGGAACTATCTAAGCTCTCCTTGAGATTAACCCACTCCTCTTTTCAATGTCATTTCTTCATCTTATTACCATAAGCCTACAACATAGGCTTATTAATAGGATTTTAATGCAAAAGATAATTTTTACTAATGAAATTTTACATAAAATATAATTCGAAGGCAAATCCCACCAGCAAATCCCCTCGCAACTATTTAAGGCTCCATTGCTTGGAAATTGCCTCATAATGTTGTATCTTAAGTGTATATGTCTGCTTTATCATTGTATGTTTTATATTTATAAAAATTGTTGCCTGGGAGTCACAATAGAATGATATAGTCGGGAAAAGCTTAGTCCATAAAAGTGTATAAATCAACATGGTTTTTAGCCATTTGGATCCAACTCCTTCCTTTGCTAAGGAAATAAACTTGAAAACTATAGTAGTTCGATCTAAATTTGCTTGGATGTTTTTTATGAGATGAATCCACCACCAAGAGTGAATACATTTTCACTAGTGCATTTTTTGTCATCTAAATCGAAGGCAAGTTAGCATACTAAAAGGGTTGAAGCCTTAGATGGTAGAGACAAGGAAAGAGATCTTGTGAGAAAGTTAACCAAAAACGTTAACTTGCCTCTTGGGTTGTTGTTTATAAATATCATCCATTACAAGGGTACAAACGGGTGTACTTTACAAAGAAGAGGGAATTTTGAAATTCAAAAACATCCATATCTAGCAACATGGGAAAGTTTCTCATCCCTATCTAAGCAACATAAGAAACTTTCCTTGGTGTATGCTATCCTTGAATTGCTCTCAATAGATTGAGAGAAATCTCAAACGATTCCTTTGAGCATTCTCTTCCTTGAGTCTCTCTCATAGCTAGCAACTCCTTGATTGTCTCTAGGAGGATAAGTATCCTCATTGTCAACCAAATCATGTAAGATATGGTTGTTTGATGATGTGGCAAGGTGAGATATGGTACTCGATTGGTCATCCTTAATAATTATTATACCTAGTAGTACAATCAAATATCCTACACAATGTAGATCGATACTTAATAGTCTTAATCTAAGATATTTTGGAACTCTAATTGTCATGTTCAATGACCACTACCAAAGTTATGAGCATATCTACTCAAGTTACCAACAAGATAAGCAATGTTCAATTGGTTATAGATCATTGAGAATATGATTCTTGAATATTCTAGTTGCAACAAACTATTACCCTTGTTTTATTGTAGTTATAGGCTTGATTCATATGTTGTCTTCACACGAACACATTTATTTTGGTTAAACCTTTTGATTATCTTTTTCATATGGTAAGATTGAGAAAATACAAGTCCGTGATAATCAAGATATTTTAATCCTTAGATTTAAATCGGCTTCTCCTATGGTAAACTACTAGGTTTGTTCCCAAAATTAGTATGTCATTAACATCGATATAACCAAATTATGTACCATAATTTTCTATAAAGTTAGTATAAATGCATCTATTTGAGTCATTGTTTGTAGATCAATTAGGCATTACAACTTTATTAACTTTCTCGTATCAATATTTTGCATCTTCTTTTAGTCCATATAGTGACATAACTTATTTATAGACCTGATTTTCTTTTTTAGGGATCACAAAAAGCCTTTTGGTTCATACATGTAGATTTCTTCTTCTAAAACAATATTTAAAATTATATTTTACATCCATTGGATGTATTCTTAGGTTATATAAAACTGCTATTCCAATAAGAGCTCTAATGGTTGAGATTTTCCAATGATAAGAAAAAATAGAATTGAAGTAGTCTATCTGTTCCTTTTGCCTATACTTGTATGCCCATGAAGTTTTGATTTTTAATCTCACTTCACATCCTCTAACTCTCATGTATAATTTTTCATAAGCAACTCTAACTCAATGTTAATGATTGGGTTGCAAATGCATTTATTCGTAACAACTTCTCATTTCCAAACTGGGAATGATAATTTCTTATCGTACACAATCTCTTTTTGTGTGAAATATTCTAAGCAAAACTATATATCATTGTACGACAAGAAGATAAAGAAAAAGTGGTGAACCCCACAAAAAATTGTTACATTATTTTGTCTTCTTGTTTTAAAGGGAAATTGGATGAGAAAGAAAGTAGACCTAACATTGCTCTATATCATTTTGGCATTGGTATGGGGAATTTATTCAAAAGGGGACACATGTCTTATTTTCATTTATACTCGTGGGCAAGGATTTACGCTCCTCTTCCCAACCCTTTTAATTCACTTTTTCTCTCCAATCATTATGTTGCCAGTATTAACTTTTTTTCTCCCCTAATAAACTTCCTCATCTTCTTTTTTAATTAATACACTTGTCATCACATTAACATTGCACACTTTTTTCCATCAAAGGTGTTGCCCAAGTAATGACCCTAGAGGGGGGGTGCATAGGGTATTGGCAAATTTAAATTTATACATTAGTCCCTTTTGCGAAATTTAAATAACTAAGGGAATGCAACAAGCGATTCTAAATTATAGCAATAAAGAAAAGTAGAGAGAGATTTTAGAGAATGCAAACACCAAGAATTTGATCTTGAGGTTTGGCAACCCACCTACCTCCCCGCTTTTAAGCTTCTCGCTTTAAGGATTCACCACGATTTTACTCGCACAGACTTCTTCACGGGTGAAGTCCAAACCTTTTATAATTCTCTTCCGGGTGAGAATTATGCATTTACAATCCCTTCTCGGGTAAGGATAAAACCTTGAATTGCAATATAACACCCTCTCTTGACTTCTTCGAAGTTTCCACTTCAATGCAAGAATCCACTGATTCTTGACTTCACTTTACAAGTTGAGATTTGGATTTCAATCCGAAATATGGCTCCTGATATGAGCTGAATAAGATTGACTATCAATCACTCTAGAAAAATATCTCAAAGATAGGAATAGAATAGCTCAATAACGAAGATTGGGATTTCTAGGTTTTCTCAATAAATGAATCACTAAAGATTTGTGAGAATTGAATGAGAGTTAATGATTTTTTTTTTTTTTGATCAAGAGTAGTTTTAAGTTCATAAATGAACTCTATTTATAGTTCTTGGATCAATAGAGCCATTGGAAAAACATTAAATGTCAAACTAGCCATTAAAAAGTAGCCATTGGAGCAATTTGGGTATTTACCGCAAAATTCGTCAACGAGTTTAAGAAGACTGTTTGATTTCGTCAACGAGTTCTAAGGCAAAAATCTACAGAACTTTCTATAATTTCTATTTGTCGACAAGTTAAGTTGTGATCTTGGGAGTCGTCGACGAGTCCACTGAAATTTTACATAATTCTCATCTTTTGAATACCTAAATGATGGGAATGGTTTCCAATGTCTTTTAGCTTTCCTTAGCCAATAATTTTCTTGTTCTTTGAGATGTCTTAAGTTCTGAGTTTGATATTCAATTTAGTCTTACACACTTTGAGGACTTCTTACATAAGTCCTACACTCTTAAAAGTGTAAAAGTAAAACACTTAAGATTTGTTGAGAGTTGCTCTCCAGTCTTAAACTTGGATCTTCATTTTGACTTTTTCTTTATGATCATTCATTGTTGTTCATGATCCAACTTGGACTTTGGGTTGAGTGATCTTCATCTTGATTTTTGATGGCTTGCATGTGGTTGAAGGACTTGCTTGAATGGATCCATTTTGATTTGCCTTGAGTCATTTCTATGCTTCATGCCTTGACTGAAATACTAATGTTCTCATAATCTGAATTTTATAAACACTTGATAAAAACATTAGTACCACAATAGACATTCCATTATTGTGTTATCATCAAAATTATTAAGGGTACCTAAGATTGTAACCTTGAGGCTAACAATCTCCCCATTTTTGATGATGACATAATAATGCAATGAAATGGGATTAAGCTCCCCCTAAACATATGCACTTAAATAATTATGACATGTTCATTTTATTTTACATAGTTTAGATAATTCATTTCAAGGTCATGATACCAAAAATACTGAAAATAACAATGTCAAGCACTTTAAGGTACATGAGGCAAAATTTTAGCAATGTTGGACAAGTCTAGCAAGCATTCAAACCATTCAAGTAGTTATCAAATCATAATATCAAGGATAGGAAATGAATTCTAGTCAACTTTCATTCACAAAAAGTATTTGTAGTTACACAATTCATTTCACAAAAAGTATTTTCCGAAAAAAAATTTACATTCCATTTCATAAAGTCTTCTCCCCCTTAGCATCATCAAAAAACATACTAGAAAGCAAGGGAAAATAAAAAAAATGTCTAGAGCTTCTTCTACTTCTTCTCCTTCTTCTTCGTAAAAAAAGCATCCTCTAAGGAGCGACTATCCCTGGTGTTACTGGAGGAGCTGGAATCAAGTGTAGTGATGATGGGCGCTTTTGAAGATCTGGGTGCCTTTGGGTCATCGGGTACCCTAGTTTAGATGATGACTGAGTGCTACCAGCTTCTCAATTTCAAAAATGTGTTGTGTCTTGATCTTTACCAGTTTAAGAGTTAAATCTCTTACCTGTGTGGCCATCTGATGAACAATAGGGGCCTGAGCACCCATCAGGGAGGCTACCTACTGAAGGACAGGAGCCTAAGTCCTAAGTTGCTGATCTACTGACTCAATCCTTCCTCTTATAAGAGACATCTCATCACCCATCCTGAAAAACTGCTCAGCAGTGTCTATAGCTCTCCTCTGGATAATAGAGGTTGTGGCATCCACTCTTTCCTTGATGTCCCCATCTCTACACTAATATCCTCTAATCTTGTTTATGCAAACTCAAAACTTCCTTTGACCTCAATCTGGATGCTAGCAACACTGGATTCGAGAGAACTCAACCTCTCTCTAGTCTCTGGCTGGAAGCTCAATACGCTCTCCTGGATCTCATCTGAAAGCTGATCATGCTCGAGCTCATCGAATCTATCTTCCCCATACGCAAACTCATAAAGTCATCCTCTAATGTAGATCTCTTGGGGGATAGAGTAGATGGACCAGCCTCATCTCTGTAATGTGAGTCCTATCTCTCTGGTGAGGACTCCTCTCTCTGAGCTAACTGATCTGGAGAGGGAGGGGATAGATGCTCTACTGCTGCTGATGAAGATGGTATCTCAAAAGGAATGGCAGAAGAAGAGCCTGTAGCAGGAATATCAGAGGGTATAACAGGAGGAGGTGGAGCAAATGTGCATGGAGCTGAAGAAGATGGTCCAAGGACTAAAGGAGGAATGGGAGTAGGTTGACTAGAAGATGACTGAGTAATGGGAGGCTTGGGAATCCATGCCATCTGGACCAAATAAAACCCCATTCTTAAAATGGTAGCCTTGGAGTAGTAGTTCTTGTCTGTAGTTTGGACTTGGTCCCGAGTAGGAAGATAGTGAGACTAAAGTATTTGAAGATTCAAGTAAGGGTTTGGCCATTGGGAAGACAACCCATATTCTTCTTCACGAAATCCGACATAGTGAATAAGGATGTAAGATAGGTCAATGTGCTTTGTGGTGAGGATGCACCACATGAGGAGGAAAATGTCAAAGAATGTCAGGTAATCTCTTCCACCTACTCTAGGAAGGAAATTCTAGGATATAATATGATGAAGCAACCTAGCTTCTAAGGTAAGGTCCTTGACCTTGGGTTGAAAGGCTTCTGAAAAGTCCTTGTTAACACACAAAAGTTTCAAAGCTTCTACCTCATTGTAGGCTTGATGGACTGTGGTGAATTAATTTTTGAATTGGCCTCTTTGGAATTTTAAGAATGAACAAAGGATCTTGTTTACTAAATTTGATTTCTTTACCAATAACAAAAGTGGTGACAACGGTGGTTAAACGGTCATATGAGAAATGAGCATAGATTTGTTTAATGAGCTCAAGATACATTGGCTCATTGGAGGACAAGAAAGAAGTCCATTTCAGGGATGTGAAAAGATTGGTAAGAAGACCTAATGCATTGGTCTCAAAAACAACGAAATTGACAATTTTACCATAAATGGGAACTCGCTTTGAGAAGTTCTTCAAGTATAGCTCCTCAGCTTCATCATCCTTGAATACGAAAGAGTGTGGAGTGGAGGAGGTTGCAACTTCTTTCCCCTTGGATATCCTAGTTTCCTTCTTTGAAGGCTCCTTGCTAAGGTTTTTCGTTCTTGGAGGCATGATGAAATAGGTATAGGGTAATGAAGATTTTGAGAGATTTGAAGGATTTTGGAAGAGATTTGGATGAGAAAATCAATGGAACAATTTGAGGAGGGAAAGCTCTGAGAAAAGTTCAAAGCAGATTGATTTTGAAATAATCGGATTTGGGTTTTATGTTTATACCCACGAAGGAATTCGTCGGCAAGTTGGCTTGGCCATCTTTAACTTGTCGCCAAATGAGAACAGTAAGCATTGCTCTATCATTTTCCAAATGACTCATTGCCGAATTGAGATCATCAATATGGGCTCATCGACGAATGCAATATTAATTCCCCAAAAATTTGATTTTTCAATTTTAAATCATTTTTCTTTCAATTCCATGATTAACTAAGCTTCCAAATTTTTACTTTAAGCATTCAAATTTATCAAAACAATTAAGCACAACAATTAAACATCCATTTCAATTTATGAAAAATTCTTTTAAATTGTTTCATTATGAATTTCCATTTCCAACATATTTGGCATATTAAGCATATAAGATTAATCATTTAAGAGTGTTAGGCATTTAAATATGATCATTTAAGTTTACTTAACTTAGTCATACCTAATTTTCTTCTTAATGTACTAAATCTTTCATATTGATGGGGTTTTGTAAATATGTCAGCAAGTTAGTTATTTGTATTCACAAATCCTAACACAACATCCTCATTTTGTACATGATCTCTTATAACATGGTATCTTATCTCAATATGTTTTTTCTTCAATATTGAATGAAATTTTTAATCATGCATATGACACTTGTATTATCACATTTGATTTAAATTTTGTTATAGTATAATTTAAAGTCTTCTAGTTATTGTTTCATATACAAGGTTTGAGCACAACAACTTCTAGCTACTATATATTCAGCTGAGGCTGTAGACAAGGCTACGGAGTTTTGTTTCTAGCTAAACCATGAAACTAATGAGTGTCCAGCAAAGTCAGCATCAGAAAAACTAACTAGTTTTAGTGAAGTGTTCTTTGGAGACCATGATCCTAAATCAATCGTTTCAAGTAAATATCTAAATATTCTTTTAACAGCAAACATATGAGATTCTTTTGGACATGATTGAAATTTAGCACATATGCAGACATTGAACATTATATCAGGCCTACTAGTAGTTAAATACAGTAAACTACCAATCATACCTCTGTATATTTTTTTCTTCAATATTTTTGTTGTTTTTATCTTTATCAAGCTCTGTAGAATGACTCATGGGAGTGTCTATCTCCTTGGTATTATCCATCCCAAATTTCTTGAGTAGTTCTCTTGTGTGGCTTAATTAATAAATGTCCCTTCCTTAGTTTGTTTGATTTTGAGTCCGAGAAAGAAGGTCAATTCTCTCATCATACTCATCTCGAATTCATCTTGCATAGTCTTAGAAAATTCTTGACACAGATTCATTGGTAAACCCAAAAATAATATCATCTACATATATTTGAACAATGAGCATATCATTATTTTTGGACTTTACAAATAGATTTATATCAATTTTACCTGTAATGAAATCATTTTCAAGTAAGAATCTACTTAGTCTATCATACCATGCTCTAGGAGCTTGTTTCAAACCATACAAAGCCGTAGTTGATTTAAACACATGATTTGACATTTTGTAGTTTTCAAAGCATGGAGGTTGTTCAAAATATATTTACTAAGATATATATATCCATTCAAAAAGGTACTTTTTACATCCATTTGAAAAAGTTTAAAAATCTTTATAATTTGCAAAAGCAAGTAGCATTCTTATAGCGTCTAATCTTATAAGCGGGGCAAATATTTCTTCATAATCAATCCCCTCTACTTAGTTGTAACCTTGAGCTACTAATCTTGCTTTATTTTTAATTACAATTTTATTTTCATCTTTCTTGTTTCTAAACACTCATTTAGTACCAATAGTTGATTTATCTTTTCGTCTAGGTATTAAGTCTCAAACTTGATTTCTTTCAAATTGATTAAGCTCTTCTTACATAGCTATTCCCCATGATTCATCTTCAATTACCTCATTTGCATTATTAGGTTTAATTTGAGATAGGAAGGCAAGGTTGTTACAAACATTTTTTCTTGTTCTAACCCTTTATTCCATATCACCAAGTATGAGTTCTTTAGGATGATCTTTTATTAATCGATCCAAACTTTAGGAAGTTCATATTTGTTTCATTATCATTGATAGAATCTTCTTTATCTTGTTTTTCCTTTTCTTTTATTTTCATATTAGACATATCTTGAGATATTTTCTCTATTTTTTCAATTGAATCAACTTCATCATCTTTCTTAAGCTCAATTTGATTTGATTAATCAAAGACAACATGAATTCATTCTTATACCACTAAAGATTTTTTATTAAACACTCTATAGGTTTTACTATTCATAAAATATCGTAGGAAGATTCCTTCAGTGGATTTGCACTCAAATTTCTTTAAAGGATATTTATTATTTATTATAAGACATTTATAACCAAACACCTTAAAATACCTTATATTAGGTGATCTTCCTTTCTAAAGCTCATAGTGGGTTTTATTAAGTTTGTTCCTTATTATCACTCTATTAATTACATAACAAGATGTGTTTGTGACTTCGACCTAAAAATAGTTAAGTAACTTGTGTTCATTAAGCATAGTTCTTGTCATTTCTTGAAGTGATCTATTTTTACGTTCAATAACTCCATTTTGTTGAGGTGTTCTAGGTGGAGAGAAGTTATGATTAAAACTATTTTCTTCACAAAATAATTCAAATTCTGTATTTTTAAACTCTCCTCCTCTATCACTTCTTATGTTATTAATAGCATAGCTTTTTTTATTTTATACCTTTTTACAGAATGTTGCAAGCAAAGTGTGTGCTTCACTCTTGTGTGATAAAAGCAATACCCATGTGTATCTAGAATAGTCATGAACTATAACAAAGGCATATATCTTACCACCGAGGCTAGTTACATCATTTGGCCCAAAAAGATCCATATGTAAGAGTTCTAGAGGCTTAGATGTTGAGATTTCCTTTTCCTTTTTAAATGATGTTTTTATTTGTTTTCCTAATTGGCATGCATCACAAATTTTGCCTTTCATAAACTTGGTTTTAGGTAGACCTTTTACAAGTTCATTCCTAGACAATTTAGATAGTAAGTCCATACTAGCATGGCCTAAACTTCTATGTCATAGCCAACTAGCTTCATTCAATGCCAAAAAACAAATCAAGTTTTGAGATGTTAATTCATCAAAATCTATAATATACACATTTTCATTTATGTGAGTTATGAACATGGTGTTAATGCTATCTTTATCCTTAATTATACAAACGTTAGATTTAAATTATACATTAAGACCTTTATCACATAATTGATTTATGCTAATAAGATTATACTTCAATTCATTAACAAGTAAAACATTTTCAATAAAAATTGAGTTGTTCTTACCAACATTACCTATACCCATGATTTTTTCTTTTGCATTGTCCCCAAAGGTCATCCGTAGGAGTGATTGAAATGAAAAGCTTTTTGTTCCCGATCATGTGTCTCGAGCATCCGCTATCCAAGAACCATGTTGACTTGGAGGAACTTGACTTGAAGCACACCTGCAAGACAAACTCAAGTAACTCCCTTTGGTACCCAAACTATCTTAGGTCAAATATGGTTAGTCTTGGGAAGAGATGTTCCCTTTGGAACTCAAACCTTCCTTACTACCTTCTTCTCATGATAAGTATAAAATGAACTTGAAGGAGTAGTTAAAGGACAAGTTGGTTTAGTAAAAATAATTTGGTAATATTTTTGCTTTGTTAAAGGATTATAGCTAATTCCGGCTCTACCAAAGACACATCTTTGTTGACCTAATAGTCTTTCTAAGTTCTTTTAGCCATTAGTGAATGTGAGTATGGTGCTAGTCAAGTCTTTGACTTTTACTTTAAGCTCATCACATTCAATAAATGAGTCTTAAGGTAATGATTGAATTTCCTTTACTTTAATTTTCAAAAATCATTTTCTTTTTGGAAGTGCTCCTTCTATCTTTGTAGATTCATTGCCCGGAAGAGAATTGTAAAAGGTTTGGACTTCACCCGTGAAGAAGTCTGTGCGAGTAAAATCATGGTGAATCCTTGAAGCGGGAAGCTTAAAGGCGGGGACGTAGGTGGGTTGCCGAACCTCGAGATCAAATTCTTGGTGTTTGCATTCTCTAAAATCTCTCTCTAATTTTCTTTATTGCTATAATTTAGAATTGCTTGTTTCATTTCCTTAATTATTTCAATTCCGCAAAAGGGACTAAGGTAGAAATTTAAACTTGTCAAGACCCTATTCACCCCCCCAGGGTCATTACTTGGGCAACAATTGGTATTAGAGCCTAGAACTCTATAAATTAAGATTTAACCATCTTAGAGTAAAAGATAATATGTTAAACATTTTTACAACTAGCTTAAGAGAGGGTTAATCAACCACTAGACCTCCATTGTTCAATGGAGAAAATTATAACTATTGGAAAACCCGGATGTATTACATCCAAGCCCTTGACTATGAATACTGGAGAGTCATAGTCAAAGGTCCACATCTTCCTAGAAAAACTATGGATGAGGTTCAAATACCCAAAGTTGAGGAAGAGTGGAATGAGGCGGATATTAAACTTCTCCAAATAAATGCTAAGGCTATTAGCACTTTATATTGTGCCTTAAGCACTCAAGAGTTTAATAGAGTGTCGGCATGTGACTCGGTCAAAGAAATATGGGATAAACTTCAAGTCACCTATGAGGAGACTAATCAAGTGAAGGAAGAAAATATTAGCATGCTAGTTTATAAATGTAAGCAATTTAAAATGGAGAAAAATGAGTCCATAGGAGAAATGTTTACTAGATTTACTAATATTTTGAATTGACTAAAATCTCTTGGAAAGATTTATTCTAATGCATAAAATGTGAGGAAGGTGCTTTGCTCACTACCTAAAGAATGGTCTCCCAAGGTGACGGCCATCCAAGAAGCCAAAGACTTGACCAAGCTTCAAATGGATGAGCTCCTCGGTTCATTAATGACTCATGAAATCATTATGAAGATCGAGTCAACAAAAGGATGAGCCCAAGCTCAAGAAAGACCTTAACTTGAAATCCTCTCAAATGGATGAGAGTGAAGAGGAAGAAAGTGAGGGAGATGAAGATATAACCCTTATGGTTAGGAAGTTCAAGAAGTTCCTTAAGCATAAAAGAACTTCAAAAAGAGATCCTACAATAAGGAATTCATCAAGGAGATCTCCAAGGGAGAATCTAGTTAGAAGGAACCTTTTATTTGCTTCGAATGCAAAAAATCGAGACACATCAAGACGGAGTGTCCCCAACTCAAGAAGAGCAACAAGTTCTGGAAGAGAGCTATGAAGGCAACATGGGACGACTCAGATGATAGTGAGTCAGAAGGAAACTCAAGCGATGAGGAAGTTGCTAATCTATGCCTAATGGCTCATGAAGATGATGAGGTAAATTCTACTCCTAATGAATCTCTTTCATATGAAGAAATTATGGAAGCATTTGATGAATTGTATGTTGAATTTCAAAAACTTGCTTCAAAGAACAAATCTCTTAAAAAGGTCACACATTTACAATCCTTTTCAAGGTAAAGATAAAACCTTGACTTGCAAGAGAACACCTTCTCTAACTTGACTTCTTCGAAGTTTCCACTTCAATGCAAGAATCCACCAATTTTTTACTTTAATTTACAAGTTAAGATTTAGATTTCAATCCAAAATATGGCTCCTGATATGAGCAGAATAAGATTGACTATCAATCACTCTAGAAAAATCTCTCAAAGATAGGAATAGAATAGCTCAATAACCGAGATTGGGATTTCTAGGTTTTCTCAATAAATGAATCACTAAAGATTTGTGAGAATTAAATGAGAGTTAATGATTTTGTTTTTGTTGGATCAAAAGTGGTTTTAAGTTCATAAATAAACTCTATATATAGTTCTTGGATCAATAGAGCGGTTGGGGAAATATTAAGTGCCAAACTAGCCGTTAAAAAATAGCCGTTAGAGCAATTTGAGCATTTCCCGTAGGAATTTATCGATGAGTCTGAGAAAACTATTTGAATTTGTCGACGAGTTCTTAGGCAAAAATTTATATAACTTTATGTAACTCTTATTCGTCGACAAGTTAAGTTGGGCTCTTGGGAGTCGTCAAAGAGTCCACTAAAATTTTATATAATTCTCATCTTTTGAAGACCTAAATGATGGGAATGGTTTCCAAGGTCTTTTGGCTTTCCTTAGCCAATAATTTTTTCATTCTTTGAGATGTCCTATGGCCTTAGTTTGATATTCAATTAGTCTTAGGCTCCTATGGTTAATTTAGGTACTTTGAGCATTCATCTATCCACACTTTGAGTGCTTATTACATAAGTCCTAGACTCTTAAAAATGTAAAAATAAAACACTTAAGCTTTGTTGAGAGTTGCTCTTCAATCTTGAACTTGGATCTCCATTTTCACTTTGTCTTTATGATCCTTCATTGTTGTTCATGATCCAACTTGAACTTTGGGTTGAGTGATCTTCATCTTGATTTTTGATAGCTTGCATGTGGTTGAAGGACTTGCTTGAGTCGATCCATTTTGATTTGCCAAGCCATTTCTATGCTTCATGCTTTAACTGATGTGCTAATGTTCTCATAATCTGAATTTTATAATTACTTGATAAAAACATTAGTACCACAATGGACATTCCATTATTGTATTATCATCAAAATTATTAAGGGTACCCAAGGTTGTAACCTTGAGGCTAACAAAAGGCACATCTTGTAACACATAATTCCTTTAGTATGAAATTATGTTAATTTGTTTATTCTCATTGCCAAGGTTTAAATTTCAAAAATGTTATACCCCCAACTAAAGGTCTGACAATGGATCAGATTCGATTAGATCAAATCTATAGATCCGTCGGATCATATATGGATCTGAGATCTTGAATCTTATTCGATTATATAGGTATACAATAATGTCTATATACTTTTGTAAATATATTATAGTACTACTACCCACATTTTTAAATTTTTAATTAAAATATTAAATTTAAAGATATTAATATTAATTTGATCAGATTCAAATTTTGAATAAATGATTGGATTGGAATTCAAATTGGTCAGTTCAAAATTCGACGGATCTCAGATTGGTTTTAGATCTATTTAATTTTTAATTGGATCAAATATATATAGCCAGATCACATCTAAATTTGATTGGTTTATAGCCTACCCAACCGAAACCCCAACGTCAAAAATATCAAACATTTTGACAAAATTTCAAAAATATTAATTTTTAAAAAAATGTTATTTGACTGGAATATTGTGTCATCTATTTTGATATTTTATGAAATTTAAAAATTTTGCCTAAAAAAATCAACTTTTTATAGATTTTTTATATGTTATATAGAATTATTAGATGGAAATCACTTATCTAATTAATAAAACAATTTAGATAGTTTAGTATGTTTGTAGTTTAAATAGGTTAGTAGAAGTTTTTGGGGTCCTAATTATTGTAACTTAGTAGATATCTTATAGTAATAATGGATTAACAACTAATTAAACTTGTAATCTAGTTCAAAACGTCATTATTTTATTTTAAAATAAAATCTTAAATTTTTAGAAAAATTCATTAAATTTTGAAAAATATATTTAAAATTTTAGTATATTTTGATAAATACCAGTATTTTTATTAAATTTAATTTAAAATAAATCAACAATATTTATGTCGCGCCCCAAAATACCCCCTAGGAGTTTAGGGATACTTTAGGCGTGACTATACGTACTTGCCAAACCATCCTGTCATGAACATGATAATTACAGTACTAAAACAATGATAATCAGAGCGCGGAAGCTAAACATAAATGCGGAAGCGTAAAGTAACTTTTCATTTCTTCTATAGTTCTCAAAATGGTATTCCAAGTGATCATAAATATACAAACATGCCTAAGACTAAGGTGGACAGGCCCATCTATCAAAATGTCAAACTACATAAAACCCTCTCGTACTCTCCCCTCAACAGTAGTCGAGGTACGGCCACACATCGAGGTCTCGGTCCGCCTAAGACTGCAGTGGGATAGACGGCTCTCTCTCCTCTATATACTCTTCCTCGACCCAAGGCTCCGGGTCGAGGGCTTCCTCAGTACCTGCCGACATGAAAGTACGGCTGAGCATGGAATACTCAGCGAGTATAAGCTACTAGCTAACCATAACAATAAGAACACACAACAACAATAGTACAATGCAAAGCAGAAATATGAGCATCACAAAAGAAATAGCATAAGACACGGTACAATGCAATCATCTTGACATGCGTGCATGAATGCGGAAACTCTGATAAAACTCGTGCTTGAAAACCCGTTTCATATCTCGATATGCCTTGTAGAAATCATGTATGCGTGCATGCATGAATGCCTTGTCATCATCTTGTAAACTTGCATCTTGTAACTTGTGAGCCAGAGGCTAGCACCCGAATCTCCCTGGGCTGCCAACCTCCTTGATATATGGTTTTCTTGTGAGCCAGAGGCTAGTGCCCGAATGTCCTTGGGCTATCAACCTCCTTGACAATATGTGATTTTTATTACTTGTTTAGTTTTCTTGTGAGCCAGAGGCTAGTACCCGAATGTCCCTAGGCTACCAACCTCTTTGACAATATGTCTTTTGGGTTTTCTTGTGAGCCAGAGGCTAATACCCGAATGTCCCTAGGCTACCAACCTCCTTAACATCCAATATTTTCTTGTTGGTTATTATATGCATATGCTCTTGAAATCTCGGTTCATGCAAAATGCGTGCTCGTGTACGTGTCAATAGTACAATCATGAAAATGAGGATAACAAGAGAGATATGACATCTCAAGTCATTCAATTCATAGTACATGCATATGGCCATTTGAGTCATTAACATGGTATTTAAATCAATTCACCATTTATAAGAATACATGCATAAGGCCTATTTCCATTTTCTTCATTCAAATCATTATTTCATAGTTTAGGTATTTTGTCAAACGCATCACATGCAATGTTCCTCCTTAGTTCATCTTCTTCTTTTTATTGCATATTTTTCATCCAATAATCAAAGTGAGTTCATTATTGGTAAAATGCCCATCCTCCCTTTTCCATTACACATACCACACATATCACACATCATACATTTGGCATCCCATCACCTCAATCAATCTCTCATCCACACATCCATATCCTTTTCTTTTTCTTGTTTATAATTATTAGAGATGATACATTTTACAAGGAAGGAAACATACTAACATGAATCACATTTCACATAGAAAACCTAGATTATTGCTAGGGGAAGTTAGTAGGGTATACTAACCTTGAATCAAGGCTTGACCTTGAAGAAACCTTGAAATAGAATCTCAAATGGTAGGGAAGAACCCTTGCTTGAAGAAGGCTTGAGTAGAGGAAGAAACCCCCCTTGAAATGACCATGGAAACGCTGCCCTAGCCTTGGAGGAGAAGCTCCACTCGTGCTTTAGCCATGGCTTTGAGAGATCTAAGCAAAAAGGAATGATCTTGGGTCTTGAAACCCTTGATCGTACTCCCAAATGGAAAGGGATCTTTAGAACCCTAGTTTCTTCTCCCTCTCTCTCAAATATCCTTAAGTGTAGTGAATGAGGACTCAAATGGTCGAGCATGCCCTTATGGGTAAGGGTTTAACGCCCAAAAGATGAAAAGTCCTTACTGAAATTTCTATAAAAACGCAAATACCGAGCGATCGGTGGTTATAACCGATCGATCGATTGCCTACCGAGCGATCGGTGTTCTGACCGAGCGACCGGTCAAAAACATGCTCTCTGAAAAATTTCCCCATACAAAATTTTTGACCAGTCGATAGCTACCGATCGATCGGTTTTGGACCGATCGATCGCTGAATGGACCGAGCGATCGGTGCTATGCAGGTCAGAACTGTTTTGGCCATATCTTTTGACTCGTTCGTCCGATTTTGACGATTCAACTTGCGTTGGATTCTTCTTTCAAAAACGAACATTTCTGACATTTTAGAATTTCTGATTTCTTCCTTATTTATTAATAGCCTACGAGAAGGACCAAGTAGGCATGAAAGTGCCATTCATTAAGTATGAAAAGTCTGGGGTGCTACATCCTCCCCCCTTACAAAAATTTTATCCTCGAAATTTGGACGATACATACATGCATAAAACCATAACAAAATACAAGCGAATGTCAAAGCTCTAAACAAACAGTTGGGGATATTTTTCCTTTACTTCGGTCTCACGCTCCCAAGTAGCTTCTTCCCTCGAATGGTGTTGCCATCTTATAAGGACTAACGGGATGATTTTGTTACGCAAGACTTGGTCCCTTCTGTCCAAGATCTGCACCAGTTGTTCAACTAGGGTGAGGTCCTCTCGAATCTCTATCGGATCAAATTCGATGACATGAGAAGGATCCGGGATATACTTCCGGAGCATAGAGACATGGAATACATTGTGGACCACCGCCATATGAGCGGGTAAAGCAACACGGTAAGTTACCTCACCGACTCTAGTAATGATCTCGAACGGGCCCACATATCTCGGGCTAAGCTTGCCCCTCTTCCCGAATCGCATAACACCCTTGGTCGGTGAAATCTTGACAAAAACAAAGTCCCCAACTCTAAACTCAAGATCCCGCCTACGGGTGTCGGCATAGCTCTTCTGTCGGTCTTGTGCGGTCTTCAACCTCTCCCGGATGAGCTTGACTCTATCCGCCGTTTGTTCAATCAACTCGAGGCCCAAAATTTTTCTTTCTCCCACTTCATCCCAATACAACGGGGATCTACAACTTCTTCCATACAAAGCCTCAAAAGGCGCCATCTGTATGCTTGCTTGATAGCTATTAGTGTAGGCGAATTCCACCAAAGGTAGGTGATCTTCCCAACTTCCTTTAAAATCCAGCATACAAGCTCGGAGCATGTCTTCTATCACCTGATTCACGCTCTCGGTTTGCCCGTCGGTCTGTGAGTGGAAAGCTTATGCTAAAGTCCAGTCAGGAACTCATGGCATCCTGAAAGCTCTTCCAGAACTTGGAAGTAAATCTAGGGTCTCTATCCGACACAATACTCACTAGCACCCCGTGCAATCGGACTATTTCCTTGATATACAGCTCCGCTAACTGATTGGAGTTGAATGTAGTCCGGTACGGTAAGAAATGGGCAGACTTCGTCAAACGGTCCACCACAACCCATATAGCATCGGTTTTTCTAACCGTCTTTGGCAACCCCACAATGAAGTCCATAGAGATATGTTCTCATTTCCACTCGGGAATAGGGAGAGACTGCAATAGACCTGCCTGTCTCAAGTGCTCTGCTTTCACCTGTTGGCACACCAAACACCGTGCCACGTACTCCGCAACCTCCCTCTTCATGTTTCGCCACCAAAAGTGACTCTTGAGGTTCCGGTACATCTTCGTACCCCCGGGATGCACTGTATACTTGGACCGGTGAGCTTTATCCATAATCTCTCTCTGAAGATCTGCATTGGCTGGGACACAAAGCCTTCCCTTGAATGTAATAGCACCTCAGCTAGTGAGAGAGAAGTCCGTACTGCCCTTGGCAACTTCCTTGTCCCAGAAAGCCAACAAGTCGGCATCTGTGGCTTGATACTCTTGGATCAAATCTATAATGTACGGCCGAACCGTAACATTTGCCAAGACAGGACTGCGGACGGAATCATTCACACTGATGTCCAGATTTTCCAAATCTTCTAACAATCTCCATTCTCGCACTAACATGTGAGCCAACAACCCCGGTGGTCTCCTACTCAGAGCGTCTGCCACCATATTTGCTTTTCCCAGGTGATATTGGATAGTGCAGTCATAGTCTTTTAAGAACTCAATCCAACGCCGTTGCCGTAAGTTTAGCTCTTTTTGGGAAAAGAGATACTTGAGACTCTTGTGGTCATTGAACACATAGAATTCTACCCCATAAAGGTAGTGTCGCCAAATCTTGAGTGCAAACATGACCGCCGCAAGCTCCAAGTCGTGAGTGGGGTAATTCTTTTCGTGCTCCTTCAATTGCCTGGATGCATAGGCAATGACTTTCTTATGTTGCATTAGGACACACCCAAGCCCCACGTGCGAGGCATCACTATACACCTCATAACCAACATGTCTGGATGGCACAATAAGGACGGAGGCTGTAGTAAGCCGCTTCTTCAGTTCCATGAAACTAATCTCGCACTTATCGCTCCACACAAACTTGGCATTCTTCCGTGTCAAGTAAGTGAGAGGTGCAACCAAACTGGAGAATCTCTCCACAAATCTCTGATAGTAACCTGCCAATCCGAGGAAACTACGTATCTCTGTGACGCTTTTGGGCCTCTCCTAACTCATGACTACCTCAACCTTGGCTGGATCTACAGAAATGCCCTCGGCCGACACTACGTGGCCTAAGAACGCCACCTTCTCTAATCAGAATTCACACTTACTCAATTTGGCATATAGACTATGCTGTCTCAACATCTCCAGAGCAAGGCAGAGATCTCGTGCGTGATCTTCCCATGTCTGGGAATAGACCAAAATGTCATCAATGAATACAATCACTCATCGATCCAAATACGATCGGAACACCCAGTTCATCAAATCCATGAACGCCGCCGGTGCATTCGTCAACCCAAAAGGCATGACAAGGAACTCGTAGTGCCCATACCGAGTCCTGAAAGCCGTCTTCGGAACATCTTCCGACTTGATCTTTAACTGATGATACCCCGATCTAAGATGAATCTTGGAGAAGAACCTCGCTCCCTTCAGTTGGTCGAACAAGTCGTCTATCATTGGCAAGGGATAACGATTCTTGATAGTTACCTTGTTCAACTGACGATAATCTATACACATTCTCATCGACCAGTCTTTTTTCTTCACAAAGAGGACAGGAGCCCCCCATGGTGACACACTTGGTTGGATGAAACCAAGTTGTTGTAACTCTTCAACCTGTTTCTTCAATTCTTCAAGCTCTATAGGGGTCATTCTATATGGTGCCCTTGAAATCGGAGCGGTGCCCGTAGCAAGCTCGATAGCGAACTCGATCTCTCTATCAGGAGGTAACCCGGAAGTTCCTCCGGAAACACATCCAAGAACTCACTCATGACCGGAATAGCCGAGTAGTTTTATGCTTCGGGGTTCGCTAAGCTCAAAGCTGCCAAACGAGCAATATCCCTTTCTCTCAATCCTCGGAAGTGAAAAGGTTTGACTCCTTCCGGCTTGAAATTCACCATCTTTTCAAAACACGCAACATGACCGTGGTGGTTTGCCAACCAATCCATCCCTAGGATGACATCAAAATCCAAGTCTTGGAAATCTAGGACGATAAGATCGGCTAACAGTTCATTCTCCCCCACTTGCACCACACAATCTCTAAATATTTTATCGGTATCAACTGACTTGCCGAGTGGAGTTGCAATGGTCAACTCCCACTCTAACGGAGTAGCCTCAATCAAAAAGCCCTTTGCAAAACTTGGTGAGACAAAAGAGTGAGTAGATCCTGTGTCTATCAATACTCGGGCGAGACACTCGTTCACTAATAAAGCGCCTGTACGATTAAGTAACTAATATCAGTAGATTTCAAATAGTAACAAACATCATACATAGGTAACCCCTAATAATAGTCACATAACCAACCATAGGAATCTTACACAACTTAAACTCTAGAATTTTTGTGTACCTTGCATGACATCGTCGGATGCACGTGCGTCTCTCTCGGATAAGGCAAAGACTCTGCCCTGGGTGGCCGGGCGAGGAGGCCGTGTAGACTGTGAGGCCCTCGAAGCCTGGGAAGAGCTAGGCTGAGATGTCTGCCTCATCGAGGGCCTGCTCCCCTGAGACTAAGCTGGCAATTGACGTCGAGGACAGTCTCTAACCATGTGACCATGATCACCACAATGGAAGCAACTTCCTGTAATCCTCCTACATTCTCCAGCTGGAAGCCTCCTTCCACAAAAAGTGCAGACATCATGCGAATAGGGGGAAGGAGCATATCCCGTAGCCTGAGTCACTACGGGGCGAGGAGTATATGAGGTAGCCAGGCGAAAGGCCGGTGGAGCAAAAGGGCGGGGAGCCTGTGGTGCTGAATAGATCCTCTATGACTGAGCCGGCCCTGCGGACTGATACAAGCTAGTCCTTGCTCTTTTCTCCCCTGAATTACTCAACTGTCCTTTCTCCATTCCTCTTCTTTTGAAGAACTCTTCGGAGTTCGACTCGGCCAAAAGTGCCTTGTCCACTAATTCTGAATATGTCTCATGTCTGAACATTGAGACTCGGTCCTTGAGGTAGGCCTTCAACCCCCTCTCAAATTTTCGGGCTTTCATAGCCTCGGTCAGTATCATATGTGGAGCAAACCGAGATAGCTCCGAAAACTTAGCCTCATAAGCGGCTACTGACATATTACCTTGCTCCAAGGTAATAAACTCAACTTCCTTCTTCTCTTTCATCCCAACCAGGAAGTACTTCTTGTCGAAAACATCCAAGAATTCTTCCCAAGTCCAGTTTTGACCTTGTCAGGTCAACTCTCGGGTCTGAAGTGCGGATTTCCACCAATGGTCGGCCTCGCCTTCAAGCATAAAGGCGGCCCAAGTAACCCTCTCTGCCTCAGTAGGCGCCAACACGAAGAAGATCTTTTCTACTTGCCGGATCCAACCCTCGGCAACAACTGGATCAATGCTTCCACAAAAAATTGAAGGCCTCATCCTCCGGAAAGCCTCAATTCCAGCTTGTGCCCTATTAGGAGGAGCAGGTATAAGCGCGGCATTAGGCGGAGTGGCCGGTTGCCTTGCCGCTAGCATAGCCAAAGTCTCGACTATTGAAGCGAAAGCTTGAGCAAAGTCGGGTTGATCATCACCGATGGAGCATCATTTCCGTTGCCCCGGATGTTGTATCCGCGACCCCGGGTATTGCATCTCATGATTTCTCCTGAGAACAACAATACAACATGAGTCTAACTTGGACGTGCATTTAATAACAATTTCGCAATTCACTCAACACATATTCATCAAGCATATTTACTAAGCACAAGATAATGCACGCATGGTATTCAACACAATAGCATATCATACAATCCGTGTTCCTAGCGTAGGACTCTATGTTTGGATGAAGTTCAACCTATTTTGACTAAGACTAACTTGTTAGTCTATACTTGGAATACAACTCTTTTATAACACCTAATGCCTTGTTCACGTATGGTATCGAGTACTAAGCGACCCTAGGGACTCTAATGCCTAGAGCTCTGATACCACCTCTGTCGTGCCCCAAAATACCCCCTAGGAGTTTAGGGATACTTTAGGCATGACTATACGTACCTGCCAAACCATCCTGTCATGAACATGATAATTACAGTACTAAAACAATGGTAATCAGAGCGCGGAAGCTAAACATAAATGCGGAAGCGTAAACTAACTTTTCATTTCTTCTATAGTTCTCAAAATGGTATTCCAAGTGATCATAAATATACAAACATGCCTAAGACTAAGGTGGACAGGCCCACCTATCAAAATGTCAAACTACATAAAACCCTCTCGTACTCTCCCCTCACCAGTAGTCGAGGTACGGCCACACATCGAGGTCTCGGTCCGGCTGAGACTGCAGTGGGATAGACGGCTCCCTCTCCTCTATATACTCTTCCTCGACCCAAGGCTCCGAGTCGAGGGCTTCCTCAGTACCTGCCGACATGAAAGTACGGCTAAGCATGAAATACTTAGTGAGTACAAGTTACTAGCTAACCATAACAATAAGAACACACAACAACAATAGTACAATGCAAAGCAGAAATAGGAGCATCACAAAAGAAATAGCATAAGACACGGTATAATGCAATCATCTTGACGTGCGTGCATGAATGCGAAAACTCTGATAAAACTCGTGCTTGAAAACCCGTTTCATATCTCGGTATGCCTTGTAGAAATCATGTATGCGTGCATGCATGAATGCCTTGTCATCATCTTGTAAACTTGCATCTTGTAACTTGTGAGCCAGAGGCTAGCATCCGAATCTCCCTGGGCTGCCAACCTCCTTGATATATGGTTTTCTTGTGAGCCAGAGGCTAGTGCCCGAATGTCCCTGGGCTACCAACCTTCTTGACAATATGTGATTTTTATTACTTGTTTAGTTTTTTTGTGAGCCAGAGGCTAGTACCCGAATGTCCCTGGGCTACCAACCTCCTTGACAATATGTGTTTTGGGTTTTCTTGTGAGCCAGAGGCTAATACCCGAATGTCCCTAGGCTACCAACCTCCTTGACATGCAATATATTCTTGTTGGTTATTATATGCATATACTCTTGAAATCTCGGTTCATGCAACATGCGTGCTCGTGTACGTGTCAATAGTACAATCATGAAAATGGGGATAACAAGAGAGATATGACATCTCAAGTCATTCAATTCATAGTACATGCATATAGCCATTTGAGTCATTAACATGGTATTTAAATCAATTCACCATTTATAAGAATACATGCATAAGGCCTATTTCCATTTTCTTCATTCAAATCATTATTTCATAGTTTAGGCATTTTGTCAAACGCATCACATGCAATGTTCCTCCTTAGTTCATCTTCTTCTTTTTATTGCATATTTTCCATCCAATAATCAAAGTGAATTCATTATTGGTAAAATGCTCATCCTCCCTTTTCCATTACACATACCACACATATCACACATCATACATTTGGCATCCCATCACCTCAATCAATCTCTCATCCACACATCCATATCCTTTCCTTTTTCTTGTTTATAATTATTAGAGATGATACATTTTACAAGGAAGGAAACATACTAACATGAATCACATTTCACATAGAAAACCTAGATTATTGCTAGGGGAAGTTAGTAGGGTGTACTAACCTTGAATCAAGGCTTGACCTTGAAGAAACCTTGAAATAGAACCCCAAATGGTAGGGAAGAACCCTTGCTTGAAGAAGGCTTGAGTGGAGGAAGAAACCCCCCTTGAAATGACCGTGGAAACGCTGCCCTAATCTTGGAGGAGAAGCTCCACTCGTGCTTGAGCCTTGGCTTTGAGAGATCTAAGCAAAAAGGAATGATCTTCGGTCTTGAAACCCTTGATCGTACTCCCAAATGGAAAGAGATTTTTAGAACCCTAGTTTCTTCTCCCTCTCTCTCAAATATCCTTAAGTGTAGTGAATGAGAACCCAAATGGTTGAGCAAGCCCTTATGGGTAAGGGTTTAACGCTCAAAAGACGAAAAAGCCCTTACTGAAATTTCTGCAAAAACGCGAAGACCGAGCGATCGGTGGTTATGATCGATCGATCGGTTGCCTACCGAGCGATCGGTGTTCTGACCGAGCGACCGGTGAAAAACATGCTCTCTGAAAAATTTCCCCATACAAAATTTTTGACTAGTCGATAGCTACCAATCGATCGGTTTTGGACCGATCGATCGCTGAATGGACCGAGCGATCGGTGCTCTACAGGTCAGAACTGTTTTGGCCATATCTTTTGACTCGTTCGTCCGATTTCAATGATTCAACTTGCGTTGGATTCGTCTTTCAAAAATGAACATTTCTGATGTTTCAGAATTTCTAATTTCTCCCTTATTTATTAATTAGCCTATGAGAATGACCAATTAAGCACGAAAGTGCCATTCATTAAGTATGGAAAGTCCGGGGTGCTACAATTTAGGCAAAAATTTTGAAACTACAAAGTTATGAAATTTAATTTCAATCAAAATAGTGCAGAGGCAGAATAATAGACATATACAGAAACCAAAATTTCACATAACTGCACTCAAATTAAAAAACTAAACTCGTCGCGCGACACCATTTAACTTATTTCCTATTTTTATACTCTTCATTAGTCCCTACCACGTACCTCTATATTACACACTCACTATTTTAAAACTTTGCCACTCCCTCCCCCCAATATCCTCTCATCTATATACCCCTAACAAACCAAACATACTATCCCTATTCCCGCGCTAAATCAATTTTTCTTCCTCTATTTCTTAAACACTAAAAAGAACTACAAAAAAGGTTATGGCTAAGACTGAGGGTGAGTTTCAAACAAGGTTTACTATTATTTTAAGAAGGAAAGTGATTTAAAACTGTCAATAGTACCTACTATTTAGTCCTCAGCTGCCGGCTTAAAAATCCAACAGTGCCAAAGTGCACTTTATTAACATGGTAGGCCTCACTTGATATTTAGTGTCCTTGGATTTTTAATTTGATGGCTGAGCTTTCCATAGTGGGTACTATCAAGTTTTAAATCACTTCCATTTTAAGAAGAGCAACCTTCATTGTAACCGATGAAGATGTCAATGCCAAGCAATCCAAAAATATCAGGCTTTCACCTATTGCGGAAAATTTTCCACTACTGCGATTTGGCGAGTCTCAGTCCCGAAGTGAAAATTTGGATGCACCAATTGCAAGCAATAAAGGCATGAGAAAAGTGTATTTTGTACAATATTCTCTCTAGAAATATTATGAAGATGTATCTTGTATAATCACCATGATGGGTAAATGTCACATTCTCTGGTGAAATCAATGGCTAGAAGAACGAAGAGTTGTCTACATTTAAAAGCATCATTCTAACACTAATAAGAAAGATGAGCAAGCATTCAACCTACATATTAGGGAAACCAATTTTACTTACTCTTAAGTAGGGACGAGTGATGCATCCACCTTTTCTCATGGAATTCATATATACCAAATACAAGATATGATCGCACTATGGTTTTTGTGGGATAGGGCCAACCCTTTTTTAAGATTATCCATACCCTCTCGTCTATGAATTTAAGAAATACTCTCAATTGAGCTTTCTAATAAATAAAATTATTCACATTAAATAATGGGGGACAAGTAATAGATCCACCTTTTCTCATGGAATTCATATATACTGAATACAAGATATAGTCGTACTAATAAATTAGTGGGGTTGGTGCACATGGCTAGCATCCCGGGTTTGCTCCCTGTGGTTGTGTGTTCAACTACTCCCACTCCTCGACTACACCGGGTGTCTATAGGGAAAATTCTTAGGGGGTCGGTGCGGACACCAAAGGGACTAGTCATTGGCTCGAACGGTTTGGGACACTAGTTAATCAACCATCAAGTCGAAACAATCTAAGCATTAACTTGTTGGTTGCAGAGCTTAAGTACTGTGTATCAGTGATCCATCAAAATTTATGGAGACGAATACATAGGCAGTATACTATCTTGGCAAGTTTGAAGAAGAAACAAAAGAAAAGCAATAGTGAAGACCAGTCCATACCCTCTATATTTTAAAACCCGTAGTTGAATTTTCTCCGGTGTGTTCGGTTGAGGGGAATGTGAAGGAAAGTGGGTGAAAGTGGGAGACACTCTCACTTTTCCCCTGTTCGGTTTGAGGGATTTTGAGGTAAAGTAAAACTTGAACTTTCTCAATAGTGTCTAACTTTCTCTCACTTTCACCCAAGCCTTATTCCACCAAAAAGCTGGAATTGTGAAAGAAAGTAAAATAAAAGCTTCCAATTCCAAATTTACCCTTTTGTTGAACCTATTCCTAAAGAGAGCAAAGGGTAATTTTGGAAAAATTTATATTTTCCTCTAAACTTTTCTCTCAAACCAAACACACAAGAGAATTTATACAATTCTTTCTCTTTACTTTACTTCACTTTAGTTTCTCCTACCCATTTACTTACCCCTCAACCGAACACACCCATGCATATGACATTTCATCAATTTATCAATCTTTGTCTCAGTCAGAGGCGGAGACAAGATTCTCTTGCAGGGGGGGGGCAACAATGAGGGTTTTGAGAGCGAAGTTCATGGACCATCGCATTTGTTTGTGTCCATTTGTAAAGAATATATTTTTTCTCAGAAGTTTAGGGGGCTAGAGACCCCCTGGCTCCGCCCCGTCTCCAAGGCTACACCCCTATTAATACTACTTTTTTCAAAATTTCAGGGGAGCTTCAGCCCCCAGGCCCCATGCGGCTCCGCCCCTGCTCACAGTGGATCAATCGGACTTATGAAAATTGGTGGTTTCACATTGGAATGTATAGGCTTATTCAAAACCCCCAGTTGATGTGTTTCATCCATATGGTATCAATGGCCTATGAAAATTTTACATTAGTGACTAGGGACAACTAAATTGGGCTCATGGGCCTTCATAGAGACCTACTCAATCTAGAGCCCTCTACTTAAAATAAAACACTTCACATCTTAAATAAGAATAAAACCTATAATGTACAAAAACAAAAAATGTGGGCCTTTGAACCTATACCAAAGTGTTTACCCAAAATTTTACCTTCCTTTTTGTCATAGCGTAAACACTTTGGTAGGGGGATTGACAAGGGACCACAAGATTGGGCTCATGGGCCTTGATACATACCTACTCAATCTAGAGCCCCCTACTTAAAATAGAACACTTCAAGTAAAATAAGTACATCTTAAATAAGAATAAAACCTATTATACCAAAATTAGATATTTAGGTTTTATCTTATCTATGACTCTAGTTATTTTCTTGGGTTAATTACATATAAGAACCCACCTTATCTTCAAATGACTTACACCACCTTCATCAGTCCTTCTAAGATAGACTACTGTTGTTATATATTGATAGATTTTCATTGAGGTTTCAATTTATCTATGAAGTTAACATTCCACCAAAGGCCTCTTCAAAAGAAGATCCATCAAATCCAGTTGCAGATTATAATCATCATGTCTTGAAGTAGAGAAGAAGGTTTGCTCATTGTGCCCATTTGAACTGATTTTTGAAGTAATGTGATTGCAGACATGTGTGGGGGTACTGAGGGAATCAGGGCTGTAAACGGAGCGGATTCATAGTGGATAGTGATATATCTGAATTTGTATCAGATTATATATTCGGATATCCGAATCTGAATAAATATCCGGCGGATAGTGAAATATGATATCCGTATCCGACTCTGATTAAAAATATCTTAATTATCCAATTACTTTTAAAATGTATTTAAAAAATGTAAATTAATATTTAAAAATATAAATATATAAATTTTTATTTAAAAATATATATTTTTAAGGTTATATTAATTTTATAAAATTAAAATATATTATTTATATATATTATATAATTGGATGGATATTTATTGGATCGGATCTACCACTATCTGAATTCATATTCGATTACAAATGGATAGTACTTTTACTATCCGAATTCGCTGCGCCGGATACCTATTCGGATAATTATTCGACTAAACGGATTTGGACACAAAACAGATATGGATAATATACGCATTTGTTTAAAGCTCCATAGGGATGGTAAAGAGGAAGATTAGGAATAGGGTTAGTGTTAGGATTCTCATGGTTTATTGAAGCTTGGGTGTATTGGCGGAAGAGTAGAAATAGGGTTAGGGTTAGGCTTCTCATGGTTTATTGAAGCTTGGGTGTATTGGCATAACCTTGACGAGAAGAGAGATCAATAGGTGGTGGACCTAGACCAATTCTTACTACTGATGGGCAAGATAACCATGATATCTCTGGTCTTAGATTTATTGTTGCTCCCTTTTTACTAATTATAGTGCTTGAAAGTCATGATTATTGAATTGGGATTGTAGGTTTATATGTGAGGTTGAAGTGCCAGGTTGAGATGAGAGAAGTAGGTTTGTTGTGATTACTCTTGCACTCTCTTTAAAGCAAACCTGCAAGGGGTGTCCTATAAGGGGCCTTATCGACGGTGACTGGTGGATCACAACATCCAAGCTCCCAACACTATTTTTATATATTATCTTAATAAATGGGTCGTCTTCCCAGCCCCACTTACTATAGAGAAACGATTGTGAGAGGCGGACCCAAGAAGGCAAGAGGTAATTCCATAATTTTATGAAGGTATAGTGGTATTCTATTATCAAAATACTAAGGGCAATTTTGTTATTTCATGGAAAACCACAAGAGTGGGGTGTTTTGGTCATTTGAAGAGAGGATACAAATGGTATTTCTTTACGGCAGGTCCTAATTTGTCCAATATTTTGAAAATTAGGTTTGGGAAAGGGAATTATTTTAAAGGAAGCACTTGTATGTCATTTTGGGATAAAGCAGTTTTTGATATGGAATTAACCCTATTTTATTTTAAGTGGAGTACTTCACATTGGGTAGGACTCTTTTTCTCTTTAAATACCTCTTTTATTTCTTCATTCCAAAATTAATGAAGAATTTTGATGGTTTGCTCTTACAAGAGTGATGTGGTTCAATTGTAGAATTTCAAATGAGCATAACTTTTGATTTGAACATTGGATTGACTATTATAATATATGCTTTTTGGGGTACTCGGTGTGACGATATCAGGTTGAATAGAATAGCTATGACATTCTCTGACACTCTTGTCTCAATTTTGGGGTCGCTTAGATGGTTTTTGAGTGACTTTTAGTTGTAGGGGCATTTTTATCATTTTTACTAGATGAAATTTTTTTAATTCTTCTTTTTTTTTTTGCATTTGAACCGTCAATCTTTATAATCTTGGATGGTCAAAATTAACCCTAGCTAGGGTTTAATTTCCTTTTTATGCTCTATTTATACAGTTTTGTAATCACTTTTGAATACAAGAGTTGACTCTTCTTCTTACATACTCTCTGTATGATGATCTTGCCTTTTTAAGAGAGTTAATGTGAGATGGAATTTTTCCCATCATTCCAAATTGGAAAATCACCCTGGTAACTTATATTTTATGAGATTAATTTTCTCGGGAACTCTGCATCATGCGGAGCTCCCTTTTAACACTTAAGGGGGGCAAATGTGTTACACATTTGCCCCCCTTAAGTGTTAAAAGGGAGCTCTGCATAGGGCTGTCAAAAAAGCCCACGTAGAAGGGTACTCAGCCCTACCCTGCCCTCCAAAGCCCTCTGAAGCCCTGCCCTTCCCAACCCTTGGGCCAGGCAGGGTTCAAAATCCGGAAGCCCTGCTACTACAGGGCTGGGCCAGGGCTCACCCTAGCCCTGCCCTTTAAAGCCTTGCCCTTCTCCTTAGTTGCTACACGGTAGCTAAGGCCTATAAACCATTAAAGTATAATATATATATATATATATATATATATTATCTATGAAATTACTCATTTCACCATTTCAAATGGTTTAATAGTAGGGTTAAATGAGTAATTTCATATGACCATCGATATAAAACCCCTCGAGGCCTCGACACTTGTTACGAACCCTAACCCTAATCTCGTATGCGAAATCGCCTCCTCACCTCCTCCTGCTTAGAGGATTTTGATATTTAAATTTTGTTCTATATAGTTTTATTTTGTTTTATTATATCATGTATGCTTGTCATTGACAAGGAAAAAAAAAAATTAACTTTGTCATTGCTCTTTTTGTTGCAATGTCGGTCCCAAGCTGGGATAAAAGAGAAGGATATCAATTTCCATGTCAGGTTGATAGTCAGTGTAGAAAAAAAAATCTCATCATCTCAAATCACAAAAAAAAATCCGCTCTTTCTTCCAACCCTTCCGACCCTTTAGCCCTGCCCTGACCCTTGAGGGTAGGGATAGGGCCCAATCAATCCCGGCCCTTGAAGGGCTAGGGCTGGGCTAGGGCCCTACTCTTATAGGGAAGGGTAGGGCTAGGGTTGACCCCGACCCTGCCCTTTGACAACCCTAGCTCTGCATGATGGAGAGCTCTGCTGACTGATATTTTATTTAATGGCATTGTAAACACAAATTATATATCTTTGTTTCCTTTCTTGTAGCAATTTCTTGTCATCGAGGTTATTTATGTACACAATACATCTTAATACTTTAGTTGCAAGGCACGAAGTGTCTGTTGCGGCTGCAAAGCTTAACCAAATGAAGAGTCAGCATGAAGGTTCCACAATGGCCTATTTATGAAAACACGATTGAGCATCAGCACGAAGGTTCCACATTCAAGTGATAGTATCAGGGCCCTTAGCTATTGTTCTTAAGAAGTTCTCATAGGTTTTCTAAGATTTAAACTTCAGGAATATGTTCCAACATAGAGAAAACATCAGTACTGTGGTCATGCTTCCTCCACCATAGCAAGGGTGTGGGTATCGCTAGTGTTGGATTATCTTGATCCCAAAATCTCCGGGTTTAAAGTCAAATTTTCAGGTTGCAAAAGCAAGTAACAGGTAGTCGCTCCCCCTTGGTAATTTCTTTCTCTAGGTTCTCTTCTCCGGCCGTTTGGCCGGAGGTGACTCTTTTCGGGGCCCCGCTTTTCTAGTTGTTTTCCTTTTGGTCAAGCCTTGCCTGGTTGCCATGGGTAAGGTCTGGTTCTGTGTGCTCTGTTCTGATTTTTTATTTTATTTTTATCGGGTTCTCCTGAGTTGGTGTGTTCGTCCAGCTATTTCATTAGTAGTCTTGCGTACTGCCGGTGGTTTTCCTTTCTATTGTGTTAGCCTCTTCCTGCCTTGGTTCTGGTGAGGCTAGTTCTAAGTTCTAACTGAAGCCAGTAAGTTAGGCACGTTTGGTATCAATTCTATCAATCTTCATGTTCTCAAAAAGAGTTGTTCTTTTTGGAATGTATTCTGATAATTAGTTTTGGACTGAAAACCTGTTTGGCATTCTCGAGCCAGAGTTTTTTCTTAAGAACAAAAATAACATAATTGTGTTTGGCTAGACCCATTTTAAAAAAAATTACATTATGAAACTAAATTCTATCTTCAATTAAAATTTGATATTATTATAAAAATAGTGCTTCTAACAACAAAAAACTAAATTTTAAAAAAAAAAAATTACTTGTCCTCATTCACTTACATATTTGATATTATTTTCAAAATAATGCTTCTAACAACAAAAACTAATTTAAAAAAAAAAAAAAAATTACTTCTCCTCATTCATTTACATCAGTATAGAGAGAGTATAGAGAGGCTACAGCTGATAAGTTCTTGCCCCTCCAGGCCTTGATGCATCAATGAAGGCACAATGAAGGCACGAATATCACTAATTGTATGGTGGTAGTTGAAGCATGCAACCATACTGGCTACCTAACTCAATCTCGTTGCCACCAAAATCTTCTTCCAACTTGGGCTACTTGATTTTCCAAATGCTTTGAAGACCCAAAAAAAAAAACATGGAGTTGCATTCCACTTCAACTTGCTTGCACCCAAAACCGTTGTGACCAGACCCCTGAACCCATGATGGAAAAACTCAAATACAACGGCTAGGAATCATTAATCAGGCTTATTTTTGGCCAGAAACCTCACTATAGGCAACACATACGCATATATTAAATGCTGTCAAGTAAAAGAAATATCAAGCTATGCCAAATTTATTTAAGAAAATGTCGCATAGTACAATATTATCTAATTATGACATGTATTCATATTATTCATATTCCGCTGGTGCTTTTACACATTATTGCTAGATAATCTGCTTTAATGATCCTAACAATTTGACTGATTGTGTTATTCCTCACCAGGTAGGATCTTACTCCAACAACTTTCTCTTCCATTTACAGTAATGAAATTAATCATATGGAATTAGTTGTTCTTTACAAATGAGTCTTTTTTCTCTTATTTTGCTAACCACTGGGGAATATTTACAAAAATTTCAGCAGAGTTATGGATTCACAAGACCTAGTGGGGGTGATTAGGTCCAACTAGAATTATCTACCTATTTTAATTTTCAATTAAATTATGGAAGACAAATCACAAAAGCCATAGAACATAGAGATTTTTACGTGGAAACCGTTTCGGGAAAAATGATGGGACCTCATCCAGCAAAGAGATATCATTAAGAGTAAAGCAATAAAACTATAAAAACAATAAAACTTACAAGACTCAAATTGTACTCAACCTGACTCAACATAATGATCGTTATTACTCACTCCTCCATGCCTTGCTAAGCAACACAGCCCTGAATTTTCACAAGATGGAGAAGTTCGGAATGGATTACATAGGGTACTTATGTCTATGGAGGAAGATGTGGAAAAAAAAATTGAGGCTATTAAAGAGGTACGTTATTTGAAGTTAAAACATTCAAACTTCAAAAAAAAATTATTGGTAACTAATTTTTTATTCATAATTTTTTCTAGTTGTCTATATATGAAAAGGCTCAAGGAGACTTTGGGACGGACATGGCAATAAAACTCGAACTAAACTTACTCCTGGTAAATACTTTTTGTTTAATATATTAATAAATCTTAGTTTTACAATAATCTTCTTTTTTATATTACAGATTTCAATTACATTTTATTATTTTACAATTTCTTGGTGGGAAAACTATGGTTGGGGAACTCCAACTCTCAAATGGATCGTCATTCTCATTTTGAGCCAAACTTGTTCCTCAACTGGATGCGAAAGAAACTGGAGTACATTTGATCAAATCCATACCAAAAAGAGGAATCGATTGAAGCAAGAGAAGTTAGATAAGTTTGTGTTTGTACATTACAACTTGTGGCTTAGGGAGCAACAACTTGGACCGTATGAACCAAAGCATTGTTGGAAAGAAAAAGGTACATACCATGAATAGTTCTCCAAAAAAAAAATACCATGAATAGGACAAAAATTTAAAAATGAAATAAAATACCCTTAAAATAAAGATTGATTGGACCGTATGAACCCCAAAGCATTGTTGGTGTTAGTTCCTTGAATGAGATAATTTATTTAAAACAATGTTTTTTCAATTTAAAAAATTAGTAGTGTGCTTTTTTTTATTAATTAGAATATAACCCATGTTAACTAATATTTTCTTTTTTAAATTTCAGTTTTGTGTCTTATGGATTCATCGGAAAGATGTGAAAATGAGCCAGGGAATAAGCCTAACTCATCAAGTCAATTGGTGGTTGAAACATCCCACTTGACCGATGTCGGTTGGGCTCATTGCACGGCTATCTCATCGGATAAAAAACATGTTCGTTTTAATTATTGTGGGAAAACAATATGGGGAGGGATTCATAGGTTAAAATAACACATTGCAAGGATTCCGGGAGATGCTACAAAATGTCCTAAAGTTGATAAAAGTGTGGCTAAAGAGATGACAGAAATACTTATCAAAAAAAAAGATGTGAAAAGTTCTAAAGTAATTAGAAAACGAAGTTGGGGTGAATTTGGTGAGAAAAAGTCTGGTGATGATGATGAAGTGGAACAACTATCAAGAATAAGAAAGGGAAAAGAGACCGTCAAATATTCAAATACAATTCAATTAAAATTACCAACTGCTATGGATAAGAATACACGAAAGAGGGTTGTAGAAGCGGTTGGGAGATGGTTTTATCATGCTACAATTCCATTTAATGCAGCCGATTCTGTCTTTTTTCCAAAATTTATTGAAGCAATTGGTAACTATGGTCCAGGATTAAAGGCTCCAACTCCTTATGAACTGTCAGGTCCAGCGTTAGATGGAGAGGCTCAGAATTTGGAATTGTATTTTAAAGAATTAAGGGATTCTTGAGTTGAAACAGGTTGTTCCATATTGTCAGATGGGTGGACGGACCAGTGTGGAAGATCTATAATAAATTTTTTGGTCTCATGTCCAATGGGAACAATGTTTATTGAATCGGTGGATGCCTCAAATATTATGAAGAGTGTAGCAAATCTTTTCTACCTCCTTGATGGCATTGTGGATGAAGTTGGAGAAAAAAATGTTGTTCAAGTAATAACTGATAATGCAACAAATTACGTGACTGTAGGTAAAATATTGATGGAAAAAAGAAAACATCTCTTCCAGAATTCATGTGTTGCCCATAATGTGGATCTCATTTTAGAGAAGATTGGAAAACTAAAAAGTATAAGTGATTTGATTGAGATAGCTAAGAAAGCAGCTAAAATTATTTATAATCATGCTCAAGTGTTAAGTCTAATGAGAACACATACAAAGAGGAGAGAAATTTTGAGACCGGAAGCAACACGATTTGCTACAAATTTTATCCTCACGGGAAGTCTTCTAGAACAGGTAAATGGTTATTTACTCTTTGGAAAATCTAAATGTTTTCCTATTTTTTCTTTGAATTTAATAGACTAGTTCTAAATATATTTTTTTTTAACACAACGAGCTAGGTTGAAAGCTATGATGTTATCTGAAGACTGGGTTAAGTCAAGATTTGCAAGTTTGGCGGAGGGGAATGAAATAGAAAAAAAATTGCTGGATAATGATTTTTGGAGAACGCGTGAGAAGCTTCAAAGATCAGTCACCCCACTTGTTGAGTTATTATGGCTAGTCGATGCTGATAAAGAACCAACTATGGGTTTGATATATCAGGCCATAAATAAAACAAAAACAAAAATTGCAGAAGTCAATAACAACGACGAGAAGAAGTACAATAAATTTTGGAAGATAATTGATCAGAGACAAAATTCCACTTTTCACTCTCCACTCCATGTAACGGGATACTTCTTTAATCCAGCCCTGAATTTTCACAAGATGAAGAAGTTCGGCGTGGATTACATAGGGTACTTATGTCTATGGAGGAAGATGTTGAAAAAAAAAATTTGAGACTATTAAAGAGGTACGTTATTTGAAGTTATAACATCCAAACTTCAAAAAAAATTTATTGATAACTAATTTTTTATTCATAATTTTTTCTAGTTGTCTATATATGAAAAGGCTCACGAAGACTTTGGGACGGACATGGCAATAAGAACTCGAACTAAACTTACTCCTGGTAAATACTTTTTGTTTAATATATTAATAAATCTTAGTTTTACAATAATCTTCTTTTTTATATTACAGATTTTAATTACATTTTATTATTTTACAGTTGCTTGATGGGAAAACTATGGTTGGGGAACTCCCACTCTCAAACGGATTGTCTTTCACATTTTGAGCCAAACTTGTTCCTCAACCAGATGCGAAAGGAACTAGAGTACATTTGATCAAATCCATACCAAGAAGAGGAATCGATTGAAGCAAGAGAAGTTAGATAAGTTGGTGTTTGTACATTACAACTTGAGGCTTAGGGAGCGACAGCTAAGGAGACACGCTTCAGATTATGATCCAGTCCTATTGGACAACATCTTGCTAGAGAGTTGTGAGGATGAGTAGGTTGCTTATGAACCAGGTGATGATGACACACAAGCAGACCCACCAATTCCTTATCATAGTATATTTGGAGAAGATGATTGGTTGTTGGAAGCTGGCACAGGAGAGCGTGGGAATGGAAATGAGAATTTACCACCAGACTCTTATTCTAATCTCGATATTGATTTAAATAATTAAAATTTAAACTTGTAATAATTAGTTTGTTAATTGGTGGCTACGTTTTAAGCCATCAATAGATGATAACTTTTTTTGTTTGTTTTTTATATTTTTAGTCAATTAGTTGATTGGATGATGATGGTAAATGATATTATGGAATATTCATATAATTGATGAATTATTTGTTAATTAATCATTTATAACATCTAAAAAATAGCAATATGGTAAAATAGTAATTAATAATTCATTATATAAGTTTTTTAAATAATTTTTCTAAAGAATAATATTTTTATAATATTATTTATATATATATATAATATCATATTAGATGTAGTTTCATAACTGAATTTTTAATTTATATTATTTTATATAAATATAATACATAATAAAAATATATTACATTTTTCAAGTTTTTAGTATCGAGTTTTGTCCGAGTTTTCGAGTTGACTCAACTCAACAAGGTTTCGAGTCGATCCGAGTTTTCGTGTTTTAAAACACTGATTCATATCATCGACGATAGGTTTATCTATTAATCATCATAGCCATGCGATCGAGGGATCATACCCACACGATCTCAAGATCCCACAGTTTGAATAGAGCTTTGTTTGGAATGGCTGCTCCTGCACAGCTTTTTTCTCAAATTCACTTTTGATTAGGATTAGACTCAAACGAAGACTCCAATCAACACTAGATCGCCTATATAAACCCTTAACTACGACGCTAAAGATAATCTCACATTTTACCACCCTTTTCTATAATTTTAAGCCATCCCTTTAGGAGTTCTAGTTCTCCTTCCACTCTCCTAATCTCTGTTTGGCTTAGAGCAGCTTCAATTTTGGCTGCCGTATCACTGCTTTTTATCTTTTCCCAGACATAAGCATGCTCTTAATCTCCATATTGAGTCAACCCTAATTGAAAACAAAAGGAGACTTTTTAATTAGGCATTTACACAATTAGCCCTAGCATTTTCCTTACTCCAAAACTCTTCAATGCCTTTGCTTAGAATAGTTTTTACGACATTATTTGGCCTTAATTCCGAATGGGAATCGAATCACCTGCTAATTAAACCCTGGTCAGGCCTAGTAATATTGGCGGTCAAATTTTATTTCAGGTTTTGAAACCCTTGGATCAAGAGTCCGAATCTGTTTTTTTTTTAAATCTAACGACAGAGCAACACATAACCTTTCTTTTTTTTGGTAACTCGAGGTGTCTCCAACCTTTTTGGGTCAAGACTAATCCCCGAGGGTACAAAAGGAGCCCGCAACCCGCCACACCAGATAAGTTTGGGAAAACCGGAGCAGGATTAGCCCGAAAGGGAGAGTGAGAAATTGAACCCAAGACCTTCCGCTTCATGAGACCTAAGTCAACAAAGCATAACCTTACAATACACGTTAACTTGGGGCACGTAAAGTTAACTTGAGGCACCTAAAAGTCTAGGGATTTTGAAATTATGTAAACCCTTTAAAACGTGCAAACCCTTACAATTTAGAGGTATTATCTGAAATTTAAGGATTCCTGACTCCACAAATATTTAATACCTAACATATTTTTTAGAATGTATACCAAAATACTTCTATTTATTAGGATTAAATACTTACGATACCTATTAACCCCCATTTTAGATTGGTGACCACATTGACCTTCTCCTTCTAGACTTTCGCCAATATATGCCAAGGGATCTTTCGGAAGCATGCATGCAATTTTACATTAGCTCAGCCGTGCATTTTGTGTAGTGTAGTGTACAAACCAACCAAATTTATTACAAAATTGAAAATGTACATCTAAATAGCATCACCAAATTTATCCACTCAACTGAGGGCACCATCAGGCCAGATCCTTTACAATAATGCTGAGCTGAAGCCTTCACCTCGGTTATCTTTATGAAGATATTCAAGAATAAATGAGTATCACAACAGAATAAGAAAATTTTTGGTCTATCTTGATCCATATGAGTATCATAACAAAATAAAAATGCGGACTACAATTACCTCTTTACATATAAGAGACTGAGAACCAGCACAGGAAATACTAGTGGAACAAGTAGAACAAGAATTAGTGTAATTAAACTCGTGTCAAGTAGAATGCAAGTTGCACAACTGACGGCGTAAGTTTCTAATTCCAAGGCAACCCACGTAGTAAATTTGATAATCTTAGCCAAGCCTCGGATAATTGGACGTATTTTATGAAGTACGAGCAGGCCAAAAGCTGAAATAAATGATGCAATTGTCAATACTGTGTACGCCTTGAACAATGTTTTGTGGGTAAGGGCTGCTTTTTTGTTTCCTGGAAGTCC
This sequence comes from Tetracentron sinense, assembly GCA_015143295.1. Lineage (NCBI taxonomy): Eukaryota > Viridiplantae > Streptophyta > Magnoliopsida > Trochodendrales > Trochodendraceae > Tetracentron > Tetracentron sinense. Next base: position 20,238,270 of record CM026563.1, on the reverse strand, counting down.
AAAGAGTAGACTAAAAATCCCCATAGCTGAGATTAGGATTACCCCACATGCAACAATGTATTCGGTCTTAAGCTCTGGTTCAGCCATCGTGCATCCTGCCTCTTGTGAGGGTGGAACCACAGGAGGTTGAGAAACTACTTCTATGACATTTGTTGCAGTTCTTGAAGTAGTATCCTGTCCATTACATCAAAAAATGCAGTTAAGTTCTTCACTGATATATTAAGTTGAGAATGCAGTTCTTGAAGAAGTATCTTGTTCCGTATATCAAAAAATGTAGCTAGGTTCTTCACTGATATATCAAGTTTTATTTTTTTGAACGCACTGATAAATTTAAGTTGTAAAAGGATGCATGTTCGGCCAAGAAAACAAATACTCGCCAAGGAAATATATGAAAAGTACATTAGCATCCATTACTTGATTTCATCATGATCATCATCATCATTACCAATGCTTTATTCTAGCTATTCCCAATATGCAGCATCAATTTTATCCATTATTTCGCTAGAGCCATATATTCTGTTATAGTGTTGTAATTCAAATCACTATGATTTAGAGGCCCATTTGATCATGCTCTCCAACCATACACATTCCCCAATGAATCTGGAGATCATTCCACTAAAATAAAAGAGCAATAATTTCACGATAAGATAATTCCAAAAAAAAAAAAAAAGATTGGATTACAAGTCTAGAAAGTTGTGTGACATAACAGAAGGAAGGAAAGTGCAATTCCCTTGTGCAAAATTGGGAGGAGCTGCTGCTAACTCTTAGTGGTCTCGAGTACAAGACAATTATCAACGACTGGGTCAAAGACAACAAAAAACTTGGGACAAATTAAAATCAACTGGAAACTTGGGATGAATTTAAAATGTTGCAACCAAAAACTATTTCTTAATGACCGATTTTCAACAAACTCTACATAGCAAGTTCGGTAACTATAACAACACGAAGATTTTGTCGAATAATATACTACGAAATTCTATGGTTATATGCTGAAGAAGGAAAGTCAGAGAATCTGAAGAGATCTAAGCAACACATCATCAGTTAGGTTTGAGAAATGCCAAATTTCAAATAAAATGGCTACGATACATGCATGGACTTTTAGTAAAGCATATGAAGTTGCTTTGCAAGTGGAAGATAACCTCCAAAAAAGAAATTTTGTTAAGGAATCTATTGTTAACACTAGTCCTAAACTTATGATTCTCACCCTAATGATGTGTTAAACATTCCTCGCCGATGAAATGACAAGGATAAGCCTAAATTGGATTTCCGACAAAATAAGGTGTCCCAGTTCCCAGTTTTAAAGGTTAGGACACTTTTCAAGTTAATGCCCTTCAAAGAAACCATATGAACCTGATTGAGAATACTAATAATCCTGTGAATGCATTAGAAGAGAGTGAAGAACTTGAAGAGCTCGAATCTTCACACAATGAACTTTTGTTGACCAAGTGCATATTGGTAAATAATACACAAGAGATTGACGGTGGTAGTGTAGTCAATGTCATTTTAAAGGAAGTTGTTGACAAGCTTGCATTGAAGACAGAAAAACACCCACTGCCATACCATGTTGCATGGGTTTGTGATCAAGGAATGAAGATTGGCAAAGGGTGCTTGTTCACTTTCAAACTGGGAAAATACAGGGAAAAAAGAAACTATGCCATGATATCATGCCTGCGATACATGCACATTCTTCTGGGATGCCCATGGATGTACGAGTGACGAGTGATTCATCATGGATGTGAAAATACTTATGCGGAACGAGTTGGTTCGAAGAAGTTTATTCGAAACCAATGAAACTGAAGAATGATGGAACCCTATCCCGATGAAGTTATTTCCTTCAGAAGAGCTCATAACCCAAGAATATGATGCTAAAAGATCGTAAAAAGGGAATCAATACAGAATGCATCATAGAAAGATCTCTACAAAAGGATTTAGGGAGTGTAGTCAAGGCATCGCCTAGGCGTTATTGGAGCATAATGGCCTGGGATATGAGGAAGTCATAATATGTGGTGCTGGATGGGAGAAAACGTGTTGAATACAAGATTGACGGTGAAGTGACCCTTGAGAAGTGCACCGTTGTCGTACTTGAGAAGGAGCAGTGGTTGTTGAACGAAGGCAAAGAGATTTCTGGTTGATGGGAGAAAATAGTAAGAGAAGACATGCGAGAAAGGCAAAATTGTAAACAAATGCCATATGAAGGGAGTTGAGTTCTAGTAAATACCAGAGTATGAGTTGTTTACAATTAATTTGTTAGGGTCGTAAATAGAGTAAGAAATTTCTTTTTCAATCTCTATAAATAGATGTAGTCCCATGCTTTTATTAGTGAATTGAAGAATTAACTTTTTTTTAGAAAACTCTAATGGTTGTTTGTTCTACTGTCATGATGGTTTATTCCATTAATTACAACATTCTTTGCTTTATACTTATTTATTTAATCCACTCTTCTCATTTTCCCTACTTGTCCTGCATCACAGTCTTATTGATATTTTAGAAAATCTTCAACTAGATTGATTTGTATGGAATAAGAGTTAAGAGTTGTTGACCACAAATAGTTTAGGATAAAACACTGATAACTATGATGATGCTGATGAAATAAAAGGACCAACCTTGATCTCATTACATATCCATGTTGATGGCATCCCGCATCCATATTAAAAACTCTTTAATCTTTAATTTTTTGCAGAAGTGGTTGATGTTATTATTTACCCTCCTATAAGAAACAATGTGAAGTAAATGAGAATGGGTCTGCTTTAAAGTGACTTCTCATTTCTATAAGAAATGGTTTTGGGGTTCATGTTCTGCTCCCCCAAATGAGTGTACTGTATTATGTCCTTCCTATAATTGAATATAATTCTTAAAACGAGAAAATCAGTGTACCTCTTCCATTGACACTCCAGTGATCCCAGTCCAAAAAGTGTTAGCTGTGGATTCCGGACTCTCGTTTGGTGTTTGACGAACTAGAACGGCAGTTTCTTGTGTATCTATTTTTGTTTGGCCTGTAGAAGCATTGTTTTTATTGGATACCACCTTCTGTCATAATCAAATTCAGAATTTGTCATATTACCAGGTAAACCTTACTGCAAATAAAACCAAAACAGAACGAATATTAGTAATCAACCTCATCCATCAAAACTCCAGACAGTCCATCCAAGGAACTGTTTGTATCTAGTAGTTGCAGAGTGTCACATGGTGAACATGAAAGAGCATGACTAAGAAAAGAACTCTTTCAAACAAGATCCTCAAACAAGCTTGTACCTTTTCCTCCACATTTTCTCCACCTTCGATCAAACAAGACAGAATCATGGTATCTGGAAATACAGGTAGAAGTACAAAAGTATGCATTAACATAGATTTTTGGTGTTGAGCTGCATTAAAAAGGACATCATTTCTAAAAATGGAAATGTATTGAATATGAACGAAATGTATATGCAAATCTAAATAATTACTAGAGAAATTGAGTGTGTATTATACATGCGTATACCATTGTACACATGCAAGAGTGTGTGAGGCCAAAGGGCAAAAAGCTTATTTCTTCAGCCAAAGCAAAAAGCTTATTTCTTCAGCCAAATAAAAATGATTTTTGTCACTTCTCCAGCTTTTGCCTTAGAGAGAGTAGAGACAGTGGGGCTGAAAGTGTAAGTACTCTGCTTAAGCCATGGGCTTACACTGTAGGTTCGCTTTTGTTGAGAATCCCTTTCTCATATTTCAATGGTTGTGTCATGATGCTTTCCTTGCTTGAGCAAGGCAGGCTAATGTTGAAATTCTGGATCAAAATGCAAGTAAATGTGCCATACGTAGATTTTGATTCAGTCGAAGCTCTCCGGAGCATGGTAATAAATCATCCGTACAGCCTAGAGCCTCCATGGAAAGGTTTGAAAGTACTTTCTTATAGATCTTAATTTTAGAAAATTTTTAATCTATTCCCATGTGATTTGGAGCAATATTGAAGAAGTTAATTTATTCAGAAAAATCAGAAAAAATTCTGAAAAAATAGTTGGTTCAGTGTGATGATGATTGCAACTATAATTGTTTTTAGTATGCTCTATCATAGTTACCAAAGCGAGAAGCAGGAAACGAACCTAAAAAAATCCAACAATATAATGTGCTTCATTCCCATTATATTAGGATGACCAGGTATACCTTTGATTTTATCTTACATGAGATATTTGTGAAGAATTAGGTGTCTTAGGTTTCAATCCAACAATACTTGCTCAAGATCTACACCCTAAGCTTTAGACTCAAGTTCATCCAATCACTTCCTACATAGCCCCCTTTATCACTAAATGAAACATGATGAAAGCGAGTAGGAAGCGAGTCTGGGAAACAAGCTTCCGACTTTGTACATAACTTTCCTGCAACTATGTGCTCTATTACACCTATTTGGAACATTTTGTTTTGATAGCTTCCACCCTACAATGGTCTCATCTTGTTACATGAAGTATTGAGGGAGTTAGAATCTTTTTTCTACCTCTTGGGGCTACCTTTTCTCTACAAAAATTGTTTTTTGTGAGTTTAATGAATGGGAAGGGTTGGACATGCAGTCCCTTGTTTGACCTCTAAAGTGTTGGAGGAAGTCTTTGATGCCTTTGATTTGTTGTTTGAGGATTTTACCTTGTTGGAAGTGATTTTTTCATCCTTCCACGGTTGTTTATTCTCTCTTCCGTGTATTGGAGAAGGTAGTTGGTGGTTGGGCATCTTGTTGGTGCCCTTATTGTGTTTATAGAAGATTCAAGTTTTTTTAAAGAAAGAGCTATGTCAAAAGAAGACAAATCTTCAAGTGTGATGTCTCCAAGTGGTGGAGTGAGATATGAGGATCAAATAATGACAATCCTCACTTACAAATAACTTTTGTCAAGCTTGATGGTGAGAATTATGGGCATTGGGCACAATAAGTTCGAATTTATGTTGGCGCAAAGGCTAGGTTGGGTTACCTCCTTGCCACCATAAAAGAGCCAACATAGTTGGATCCTACACATGACAAATGAGAACAAGAGAATTTGACTGTTATGTCTTGGCTTAATAATTTCGTGTTACCACACATTAGCAGGGTTTGGTGTTCTTGTCGACTGCTAAGGATGTGTGGGACACTCTTACTCAAACGGCAAACCTACTCAAAAGTAGGTAATTCTGCTAAGTTCTATAAGCTCCAACAGAACATCCCCTAAACTCGTCAGGGGGAGATGTCCTTGGCTATGTACTATGAAAGATTGAGGGGAAATAGGAAGAGTTTGAACACTACTCTGACTTCCAACCTAGTTGTTCTATTGATGTTGTTGCTATTAAGAAATGGGTAGAACATATGCGGATTTTTGAGTTTCTCACAGTCACAAGATTGAACCCAGACTATGAAAATGTTCACTTTCATATTTTCGGTCACGAGCCTCCTCCTCACTCCCTTAGCCTTGCCTATGTTTCCATCTAGAGTGAAGCGAGTAGAAGAGTTGTGATGACTCTCAGTATGGTAGTAGCCCCTGAGCGGTCTGCACTATCCTCCATCTCTCGAAGTAATGGAAGAGGCGGTAATAGAGGAAGTGTCAGGGGTCATGGCAATCGATTTGATGGTGCCTTAAGAATGATAAGGACAGACTGAAATGTGACTATTGTGGCCGAACTCGTCACACTTGTGATCATTGTTGACAATTACATGGCAAGCCTATACAGAGAGGGGGGCACTGAGGAGGATTCGGAGACTCGACCCATACTGCCACTACCGCTAGACTCGTAGCTTCTCCAGCTACCTATGAGGCTCCTCGTGCTGATGTTGAGTCTCTCTACTGCGAACTAGAAGACATACGCCGTGCCATGTCTCATTCAGAGGCACTTTCCACTGCATCCACCTCCTTCATTGCCCAGCAAGGTACCTCTGCCATTACCCTAAATGCTTATGTTCCGTCTGTCCATCACTCTTGGATTATTGATTCTGGAGCATCCAAGCATATAATTGGTATGCCCTTCATTTTTCTTCCTATCACCTCAGTTCTGGGAGAGATAAAGTTCGTATTGCGGATGGTACCATGTCTTCTACTGTTGGCAAGGGAACCATCCAAGTCTCTTCATCTCTGTATTTGTCTATTGCTCTTCATGTCCATATCTTTGAAAGTATGCCTCTTTTTAATTTTAGAAACACAGTTCTTGGGGGGCATACATCGAATCCCAAGATCTGACTAAGATTCTAATTGATTTTATTCAATGAAGGTTAAAATAACATTCACCTTTGCGACTTTGAAATTGTTAAGTCAAATCCACGTTAGAATAGTACTCGCAAAACTTCACAAGTTGGCCCTTCCAAATTTCCAGCTCTAGGAATCTTGAATAAAGATCCAATCTTTATTGATCAAGAACCTTTCTTGATGAACAAGATGAATTCTTGTTTTTCCTCAAGATCCAATCAAGAAGACAAAAGAAGAGAGAGATGGGTGTAACCGTACACCTCAAGGAGAGAGAGGGGAGGGCGTGAGGTTTTTAGGAGAGGGAGAGAAGAAAAAAAATTCTGGAGAATTATGTATCTTATAGGGCTGGGCATCCAATCCTTTATATAAGTTCTCTCTTGGTTGCTTGAATTGTAATCCAATTATAATTCATTAACCTTATCCTAATCCAATTAGGATTCCTCAATAGTTTCCTTTATTGACTATTCTCCTAATCCAATTAGGATTAATCTTAAAAGAAACCAACCTTATCCATTAGTAACTAATCTTATCCTTATCCAATAAAGAATCTTGAATTAGTAACTAACTAATGGAATCCCTAACAATTAGGGAATCTTTAATTAGTAACTAACTAACTAACTAACTAACCTTATCCAATAAGGTGTTAATTAATTAGAAACTAATTAAAATAAAACTTCCTCCATAAAGTGGGCGTCCCACCCTAGGTGGGTCCCACTCCACACGCCCAAAGGGTTTCCAAAACTTTTCATTGAATTGAACCTCCAAAACACTTTTGAAGAAACATTAGAAAAGAACTGACATATATATTTATATATACTTTTCCATATTAAAAATATCAACTTCGATAAAGACCATTTTACCGAAAAGCACCAGTACTGGATTTAACAGTTCAGTTCAACAAGTATCACCTTGATATCATTATCTCCAATTAAGGAGTTGTGGATTCCTTATTGAGTGTTTACACACTTCTCCAAACATAGTGTACATGACCCAACGTACCCGGAGTTAGTCCTGTGTATTGGACATTGCCGATTGGCACATCAAAGCCATATAGACAAATGTCTAAGAAGATGTTAACCTCTCAGGTCTAAGGACAATTTGTCAAATGGATAACCCTAATACAATCTGACATTGTATTCCATAGGGTATCCACTAGTGACCCCGTTCAGTATTATGTACTTGCTACATATACTCACATGTTAGTCAAGAGTCACCACTCTCTGTGAATGAGATTCATCACACTATCTCATAGAACTACACATGTGCAAGCCATGATGAAGTACGGCGCCCAACCAGTACTCTAGAGGCTTCGAACAATATTAGGTTTACAAGGAACCGGAAAATCATATCTCCTCGCCACGTTTGCATGATTTTCCTACAATGTTACCTATGGAACTTTATGTCATCATCATATGAGACAGTAATTAATATAAATACCCTTTATAGTTGGTTGTGTGAATATGATGTTTGTCTAATCAATATAGAAAAGTCTCTTATTGGCTTTCAAGGGCATATATGTCCAACAATCTTTGCTACTAATCTTCTATTTGTTAGTAGTATCACTAAATCTCTCAATTGTAGTGTCACATTTTTTCCTTCCTATTGTGTGTTTAAGGACTTGGTGACGAGGAGGATGATTGGCAATGGTCATGAGAATGATGGTCTCTATCAGCCAGATCCCTCTCCTGTGTTGCATGCTTACAAGTATACTTCAGGGAACAAGAGTAATTTTGGCCGATTGATGCAATGGCATCTCCGTTTAGGCCATCCATCTCTTTTGCTTCTTAAGACGATGTTTCCTCAGTTATTTGTCTCTTTATCTAATGTCTCATTTCAGTGTGAAACATGTGAATTATCTAAACATTGTAGGGTTTCCTACCCTCCTTAAACTACTAAATGCAATTCACCTTTTGAATTTGTTCACTCTGATGTTTGGGGTCCTGCTCCCGCTACTTCTATTTTTGGTTATAAGTATTTTGTTACTTTCATTGATGATTTTTATCAGGCTACTTGAGTGTATCTTCTTAAATCTAAGTCTAATGTCAGTACCTCTTTTAAAGTTTTCCATGGTATGCACTTAGTTTAATGCTAAACTTAAGATTTTACGTTCTGACAATGGCGGGGAATATCTAGGTGGAGACTTGTGTATATATTTTACTGACCATGACCTTGTCTAGTCACACTCCCCAACAAAATGGAATAGCTTAACGCAAGAACCGACACCTTCTTGAGATTACCAGATCCCTTCTCCTTGTCATGAATGTTGCTAACTACCTATGGACAAAAGCCTTACTTACCACTCCCTTTCTTATAAATTGGATGCCGTCACAAATTTTAGACTATCAGGCCCCTCTAGGATATTCTTTCTCCTTCTGCTTCTCCTTTCGTTATATCACCTAAATTTTTTGGGTCAGACTGCTTTCTTCATTTCCTAAACGGTTAAACCTTTCCTTGGGTATTCCCCTTCTCAAAAAGTTATAAGTGTTATCATCCTCCTTTGCAAAGATGATTTGTTTCCATGGATGTCTCCTTTTTTGAAAACACCCCTTATTTCATTGCTTCCAAGACTCCTCTATAGAGGGAGAATGTCGATGATGTTACAGAGTTGTCTTCTCCTGTTCCACTCCCTATTATCGACATTCATGATGATCCTGTTGACATTCATGACTTCCCTCTCGTTAATGTTGAGAGTAAGAACATTCCTTTAGAGGTCTGCTCTCAGGTGTACTCTCGGCGACCTAGACCTATATCTCCTGATCCCTACTTTTTTAACACACCCCACCCATTCTTAAGTATAAGTACGAAACAAAAAGGGGGTGTTTAGTATATATTGAATTATATATCTCATTTTATCCATGGTTTATCATTAATTTTGAATTTATATCATATATATAGCATTAGAAAAATAGTATATGTTTGAGTTTTAGGTGTCATTACTCGGACAAGTATTGCCCAAGTTTCCGAGTTGACTCTACTTGGCAAGTTTCTGAATCGAGTCGAGTTTTCGGGTTTTAAAACACTGTTTGGCCCTCCCTCTCCTAGACTCACATTCCCCAAGGTTATGCTTAGCAACCTAACTTTCAAGTTTATAGAATAGTTCAGACTTCTCTCTCATGGCCTTCAAAAAGAATATTGAGAGAGCATGACAAAGTTATTGTAATAATCAAAAGGAAATTGCAACAATTGTTGTGTTTTATAATAATTGCTATGTTGTTATTGAACTCGAGCAAATATAAAATAAAATAAAACCAAGATAGAAATTAACAGCTTGGTTTTCGCGCTTGGAGCTCATCCAGCAAGAAACTTTTTTTTTTTAATAAAATAGCGCTAACGCTCAACAGACTTTGATGTTTTTAGAGGACAACCAATGCATGAAAGTATATGATCCAAATGATCGCATCAAACGATCACTAATTAGTCACATTGATTGAGTTCGAGAACAAAAAGTATTATAAAAAGGAGCACAAACTACATTTTGACAGCTCAATGTTTTTCTTGAATAAAGATAAAGAAATAAATGAAAAATTGACTACAACCAACACACCATGTCAGCAAACAAATGTGAACACATTATTATCATAACAAGCGGAGAATTGCCTGAAAATTTTGATACAGTACCATTGAAAAGATAGGGACCATTTCAGCCCTACAGTTAAAACGTGGCTTGCAAAAAGAGAAAGTGAATCAAAAACCCGCCGATGCTCATAGAGTTGGTCACCGATGGATGAACTCTTATCTTCAGCTTCAATTACAGAGCATTTTGCTTTATGAAAAACTTTCACAAGCCCAAAAAGGCAACTTTGGATCTATTTCAAACAGATGATCCGAAGGTTCAACGCCAGGGACTCGTAGAATCTCCTTTCAGGCGGTGAAGAAGTTGAAAACTCTAATTTGCAAGGAATTCTATGATTCTATCCCATTAGTAATGAGGAGGACTAGTGGATTTGGTGGCAGTGCGCCAAGCAAAGGGCCAAGCTGTACAAGAATGCACCACTGGGTTGTAGGGACATCCAATCCTAACCTTGGTTTAGTTTCCACGTGGCTGACATAACCAAAGTATATCCAAGAGGAAAGTACATGAATGGGGTTTGCTAAACAAAATATTGTTCATATGCAAAGAGGAATATACAAAGTAAGGAGCAACCAAAGGGTTTATCCTACTTGTTTTGATAATTCAAGGCAAGTAAAACAAGTACAATGATAGTTTTGATAACTAAAGGCAAGATTATAGTTTGAAGGTTGTAGTACATATATATGATAGCAGCTGGGTGGCTCATGGATACTGTTAACTCCAATAAATGATTTAGCAAAAAAAAATTATATCTCTCTCCCCTCTCTGTAATTCCTTCGCATAGACCTCTATCCTTATAACATTTCACATCTCTGCACGCACATCCTCTCCCCTCCTTCACGTCCAAAACAGTACACATAGCCCCTATTCAGACTACCATTAAAGCAGCCCAACCGAGGCTTACTAAATCCATGTGAATTATGTCCCCTATCTCTATGAATATGGAGGAATTATTCCATTATTGGTCACTAATAATAGTGGAATCAATGGCGCGGTGTCAGCGGGAGGAAAAGCCTTTTCCAACCGAAGGCCACGACATACCTTCTGACTATGAACTAAGAGTCTTTATATCGTTGGCAATTTGGCATTGTCGTCTGAGTTCAGCACCATCATCACATTCAAAACAGTACACACATTCTCTCCCCTTCTTCATGTCAGAATAGCACGCACAAACCCTATGATCACCTATCCCTCAGCTATATCAGGACCACAACCCAACTCATCTCCCCTGATCAAAAGAAGGAAAGAAAAAGTGAAAACCCAACTTGTCTCTCTCTCAGGACTCACAACAACTCGACTCCCACTCAAGACCTCACTTGTCCTCACCCCTCCAACAACATAGAAGACCCTTCTCTTCTGTCTAAAACTCCCCACTTACAGCAGCCTCTATCTCTCTCAAAAGCACCGCACAGTAGCCCCCGTTACACTCTAAAAATACTAACATCAGCCCCGTTACACTCTAAAAACACCCCACTAACAGTAGCCCCTGTTACACTCTAAAAACACCCCACTAACAGCAGCCCCATTTCATTCTAAAACACCCCACCAACGGCCCCTTATCACACTCTAAAACACCCATTAATAAATTTCTCCCAGTACCAGATACACCTACATCTATTTACAAGGCCCTCCTAGTGTCTGGGTCGTGTTTTCTAAAACCAAAATGACTCCATCCATACACAATGAAGGCAATAGAAATAGGTATTTGATAAATATACACATTTAACCCATCTCAGCAAATCGGAAGAGCAAATTATTGAATTTCTGCTCGAACACAGGATGCTACGTTTTTAATCAAAATCCAAAACAAAAGAAAGAAAGAAAGAAAAAATCGAAAATACAGACTATTCGTAATCGTATCTCCATCACACACAGAAAGAGGAGAAAAAGTCCCAAAAAAGAAGAAAGAAATAAGAAGAAGAAGAAGGACGACTTACCGGTGAGAGTAGAGACGAGCGCCGGCGGAATCACGGCAGGAGCAGCCGTGAACTCAACGTGGGGTAAGGGAGGAGTGTAGCAGAGATGGGATTGGGTTCTTTCACAATGAAACCCTATAAAAAAAACAAGGACGATCGTTCAAACTTCAAATTTATTTGGGCGAAATTTTCGCGGGAAGTCGTTTTAACTTCGCCAACAAGTCAGTTGCTAGAAGTTAAAATAAGAAGCCAAATCCTCCACGGTGATAACCGGATTATCACCCTTTGAGGTTGCCACATGTCCCCTTTGACGCCCCTTAACTGTGATTAAGATTCACCACCCCTAGGGTTCACCCAGTCATCCTTAGTTTTTAGAAAAAAAATATTAATTCTATTTTTAAAATATTTTAATATTAAAAAAAACCTTCAAAACAGTTTTTTAATTTTAAAAAATAGAATTAATATTTTTTTCTAAAAACCAAGGATAGGTGAGTAAATCTTAACCACAGTTAAGGGGTGTCAAAGGGAATACGTGGCAACCTCAAAGGGTGATAACCGGATTTGCCAAATCCTGTTTTCACCTTAGAGGATTGGACTTCTAAAATAATAATAATGATTTGAGGCATCTGCCCGGCCCTCACCCCTCTACCATGACACGTGTTCCTTTTTAATTCTTTTAATTGTGTTTAAAATTCTCTAACCCTCAGGATTAATATTATTAACCTTGGTTTTTTATAACTAATCTTTAAAATATGAACAATAGTTAAAGCCTAAAGAGAATTAAAAGAGACACGTGTCAGGTTAGGGGTGTCACTCTTACCTTATCGGCAACCACAGATCATAACTGGATGTCGATTGTATCACAAGTGAGAAAAAACCTTAGTTGAGTTGAGAAAATGGGAGAATAAAAGAGAGGAGCTCGACTGTGAATTAATGAAGGGGTACTTGGAATTAAGTGAAATGTATAAGGACAATGGCATCCGAAAATAGCGGCAAATTTTAACTGAGATGCCTCTAGTTCTAGTAGAAGACAAGTCCATTTAAAAACAAAGCCAACTTTTTATTTTAGGCTTACTTTGTTTTGCACATAAATGGTTATGTGATGTAAATCATTTATAATGAAAAAAATTCGTGGCAAAAAAAAAAAAAATTTCTACTTGTTTTTGTTGTTCATTCTTGTAAATAAGGCGAATAAATAAATAATATGAAGAAGGATACTTTTATAATTCTATGATATATTTAGAAGGCAGGAGATTTTACACAAAAAAAAAAAAATTAGGATTTTTGAAATGTAAGCCATTTTTACAACCTAACTCCATTTGTACAAAAAAAAAATCTGAATTGTGAACTTCCCCAAACTCACAAAATGTCGACTAGGGACATCAATCTGAATCATGAATTTTAACTAATCCTACATATTGAGAATACTTGCAAAAAGAATGCAATAAATGTGAAAATAAAAATCATGGTACACAAACATGAGGGGAGGGGATGAGAGGACAGGAGTGGGGTGGTGCATATCTAAAGCATCAATGATGTGGGGAATGCTAGAAGCGTTTTAACCGTCTGCAAAATCACCACTGTAACCTAATTGTGTGGAAAAAAATAATGATTCACAAACATAAGTGGGGAAGAGAGAGAAATCAGTAAAGAATGGTTATTTAATAGATTTAATAAACTTTATTCTATGATTTACATGGAAAAAAAGTTATACTACATTTCATCTTACTGAAGGGAATCCAGATAAAAATTTATACGGAAAACTGGATCCTGAAGATCTTTACACCATAGAATACAAATAATTCTATCTACAAGTTTTAGTTATATTACATCGGTGAATGATATTCATCGGTGAAGCAAAAACCAAATCAAACTGTCAAAATTCTTTGTAGAGATTTTGCGAAGAAATACTTGAAGTTCGATCCTTGTTCTTCGCCATCCCCGCAAAGCTTTGAATCTTTACTTGGTCTTGAAGAAACAAAGAAGAAAAAGATGGATTGTTGATGTAGACTTTCAATCACCAAACACTAAGGGTTCAAAACCCTAAGCCTTTAATCAACTTTGAACAACCCCAAGGGGCTCACGAAAATTGAGGGGAGTGAAAACTCCCTCTCCCTCTAGAGGCTCACAGTTTTGGAGAGGGGGGAGAAAAATCAATAATGAATAATCATCCCACGTTTTTGGGGTGTTGGGTATTATATAGATTTTGAATAAATTCAAATCCTAATCCAATTAGGAAACCTCCTTATTAAAGAGAGTTTCTAAATAATAGACTTCTAATTAATTCACAATTAATTAGTTGTTACAAACTTTCTAATTTGGGATTCCTTTTGCTAAAAGGATTCCATTATTAAAGGGGTTGTAACTAATTCCTAGAATCTAGGAATTCCAACAACTTCCCTAACAATCAGGATCCTAATCAAATTAGGAAACCCCATAAAGAGATGGGCGTGAGCATAGGGTGGGCATGAGGCTTGGTCTCCAAGTTTTAATTAAAGTCAAACTTTATCTCTTTTGTTTCTTAATTTCCAGGATTGGAATCTAATCCCATAAATTTAAGAGTTAATATTTAATGATTATTTAACCAACACAATCCTAATCCAATTAGGAAACCCTAAGTGGGCGCCCCACCCATAAGATTTAATCCATGGGCTTAGGCCCACCTATAAGGTCCGCTTATGCTTGGGTTTTATGAATATGGGCCAAATTCATTTCCCCCTATTTTGTGTTAATTAAATAACCATTATTATTATCCTTTAATTTAAATTAAGAAATAATTTAAATCATAGATTAACTTTTAATCTATTTAAAAGTGATTCACATTTAATCTTTTTATTAATTGATTAACATTTAATCAATTAAATGAGCTTGTGTTTCTAATGTGAACATCTCCACAGATTGCTCTAGGACATTCTAACTCTGACATACCCAATGTTACCCCATTGACTCTAAATAGGAATTACATCGAAATTGCAAGTGACGTGAGATATCCATGTTGCAATTGAATCTCAGTGTAAGAACATTAACCAATACGGATCCCGCCACATGAATTTTTTAATTCAATTGATTCTTCCAATTAAATTATACATAATAGGCATTTTAGATTATTTATACTATCTAACTCATAACCCAGTTTACATCATTCGAGTTTCAAAGACTTCTGATTAAGTCATGAGAAACATTTGCTCATGTAAAACATTTTGAGAAAAACATTTTATAAATATAATATATTTTAATAAAAATATATTTTAAACCTATTTTGTTTCAAAATCACCTACGCGTGATTTAAGCTTAATCGACTGTCTTACCTGGAACTTGGATAATCTCTCAATTTAATGAGCATGGATTTCATGTTTGAAATTCATCATAACTCGAATAGCTTTCTGACTATCTAACTGTCACTGTATCGTATTCCTTAAGGTAGAAAATACTTTGATGGAATCAAAAGAGTCAGATTACTGCTCAGTTATAAATGAACCCATCAGATCTGAGGATCATTGAAACTGTTTAATATGAATAAGAGATCAACTATCTGATAGTATGTTTATGCAAGAGGTCTCTCATTGCATGCAATCAGTCAGTATATATTTAAGCACTCATATGCTAATGTGTAGTCTCTACTACAATAGTTGGAGATAAAACTACATCTCAACTATTGAGAACATCTTAACATAGTGGCAGTCATATACGTGAAGTGTCCAGCTTCACCCATAGTTGTGACTATATAAGGTATAAGGAACTGGAAAGCTATATCTGCCTGTGATAATCTCATCACATAGCTTTCCTACAATATATCCTATGGATCTTTGTCGATATCTCATATCGTATAGATCATCTCATGATTATGGTCAATTACCCATAATGAATTCACAATAGATAAAAAAGAAGTTTCTATTAATCAAATTAATAAAAATCTTACAATCTAAATGATTTTTCTGGGCATCATGTCTAACACTTACAACCAAATACCCAAACATGGAAAACAACTCAAAAGGGAGGTTTTGTGGTATCGTAGTCTAACAAGCTACTTACAGAGTTAATAATAGCTGGGTACTAGATTCAAAGACTTCGGCAAACAAAGACTTGTGCTTCGGGTACCTAAATATATCACCATCGTATGCATACCCATTACAGATAAAAGTAGTTTAAATAAACAACAAAAGGAGAAAATGCCACAAATATAGATTTACAATGTTGCGGGTATTTAGAGAATTACAGGATATTAATTATTCTTTACAAAATCATTCTTAAGGACTGGCATGAGAATCATAACAAGAAATCCAATCAGCAGAAGAACTGTAGTGCATGAATTTACTACTGAGAACCAATGGATCTCCAAGTGATGTGGTAGCAACAAAGACTGGGTACTTCTCCATCCTCTTCTCAAAATGAGTATTAGTTTCCTTCCATTTCACACTATACATGAATTCCATAGCAACTTCTTCATCCTCAGAAAGATCCGCCAATGAATTTGGGTTTGTTCGAACATTACAGAACAAACGTCATTAGGATAGGAGAGAGAGACGTGAGGTAGGAGAGAAGGATCAGTTGAAAGCATAGACGACTCCTTAGATGGACTCAAAAATATCTTTGAGCCCTAATTGCAAAAATGGAAGGACGCGGGCGGGATATTACTGAATGGAGCTTCGGGATAAAGACTTTCTATTCGAGCGCCTTTTCATGTCACTCTAGGAAAGCCCATCCCCAAGAGATGACACTACAACAAAACAACCACATAGCAACGGAAATTTTTCGTGCCTGATATATTTTTCCGTGTCTAATACTATTAGACACGAAAATAAAAACCGTGCCTAAACCATGACAGTTGCTCTCATCACAGATGCTATTAGACACAGAAAGAATTATCCTTTTCTAATACTATTATTAGAACCGAAACTATTTCCGTGTCTAATCTTTATTTGTAAATGTTAAAAACATATATGACGTCACAATGTTATGTGTCTAATTATAATATTAGACACAAAAATATTTCCGTTTAGACACAGAAATATTTTTGTGTCCAATATATGTTGGCAACAAAAATAATTCCGTGTCTAATATTTGTTTAGCACAGAATTATTTTCGTGTCTAATACATCTTTGCAACTGAACTATTTCCATGTCTAATATCACCTTTAACATTAGAAACATAAATATTTCCGTCTCATATACTTTTAAAAAAAAAAATCAAACCAATATCTTGAATCCCATAACCTGTTTATAGAACCTGTAACATATTTTCTCCAATTTTACATAATAGGTAGATTCATATCCACATCTATACATTCCACATCCACAACTATAAGTAATATAAAAATTACAACTATAACAATATTCAAATTAAGGAAAAATAAATAGATACGTCTCAAAATTCATTAAAGACAGAAAACTAATCAGTGTTTTACAACAAAAAGACGGAGCATGAACTAGCAATCGGAGCAAACAATTTAGTCAGTGTGAAAATTAAATCACTACACGCAACATAATAGACAACATAAGAATAATATTTCCAATCAATGAAAATTTAGGAAGCCAAACCATAAAATTGCTAGAAATAAAATTTTGTCAAACAACTATTGCCTTCATTGGAAGTTTAACGTGTTCAACTCTTAGATATAGGGCATAAGCATATAGGTTTCTCCAATTATCAACAATTTCATCTTATTACGTACATTGGACATCTAAAATTTCAAAATGGGTAATTGAGGAGGTGTCCACATGAACGGTGTGGACCGAGTCACAAGTGACTAGCCACATGTACTGTTAGCACCACCAACCCCTGAAGCCATGCATCACCTTATTCTTCCACACACATATAGCCTGAAGAAGCATCTCAATTTGTATATCAGGTTGTCTCATTGTATAGACCAACCAGTGCATATTCTAAATGCCTAACAAAAAAACACTTCTTTGATTTACTGCATATCTTTTTTTAACAGATTCTCTCAATTTGAACACAATATATCGATTTTCGACTCACTATCAGCAAACAAAAGAGCATGCGAAATTCAGTTTGACAAGAGTAATGCATGAAAACAAAGAAGAGTTCTTAAAAAAATTGAAACTAAGTTATTGAGGAAGAACAACTGGGTGAGCATGGAATATGAAGGTGGCCTCCTAGCTCATATCATAAGAACAATGTGGAATTCACCAGGTTGTTATATGTCCCATCTAAAAAAATCACCTAGGCCAAAACAAAGCCATGCAGATAAACCTAACCATTTCATTTACCAATTTGTTTTCAAAAGAAAAAGTACGGTGAATGATCCATACAATGAAAGGTTGCATCCAGTCCTTCATTCAAATATTATGATCTAGAAGATCTCCTTGGTGGCACCTACTAAATGGTTGGTCTTAGCCACCCTGGATGGGTCCCACATAATATGCAGAAGACAGGGAGAATGGTTTCTTCTGATCCCAACTGTCCTTGCATGAGTAAATCAATAAACCAATAATATAAACAGAATGCATCCAAATAAATTATATGAAATTCAAAATCAAATTTACCTGCGGGCTAAGAGATCATTGAGAGAACTATGTTAACAGTAGGGAGGAGTCCCCAAGCTATAAAATCAATTCCCAATGATAGAAATGGAAATATCAAACTACTAGTAGCATTTTATTGTGATCATAATTGGAAACAACATGGCATATGCAACTATTACAGCTACTGGTATTTTTATTCATACCATTAAAAAAAAGGTACTTGTATTCATGTAACAAATTTAAAAGATACTATTGGGTTTTGTTCGACATGGTTTCCACAAAGAAACTGATAATGATGCAACCGTGTTTAAGATAATCTAAGTCAAGCAACAAATTGGACAAGCAATCTCATATACATCCTGAAAAATTGACAATTCTCAGTGACTAATACATCAATATTATAGGGTTGTCAACGGAGCGAATTCGAAGCGGATAGTGCTAAATCAGTATCCGCTCTGATTAAGTTATACGTATATTTGTATCTACTCCGATATCGGGCGGATAGTGAATTTGAAATACCGAATTCGAATTAATTAATCGAATTCGGATAATATCCGTATTTGATCCGATTATCCGATTAATAATCGAACTCGAATTCGGATTCTATTTGAATATCCAAATTCGACCAATTATCCGCATATCCGAATTGGACCAATTATCCGTGTATCCGAATTCGACCAATTATCCGAATAGTGTCCGATTAAAATCTAAATTCCATTATTATCCAAATTCAAATGCTAGTTAGGGGACCTGTATGGCTCATGGCTATATACAAAAAAAAAAAAAAAATTAATCAGATTCTCCCATCCTCAAATACATGTATTCAAAGACTCATAACACAAAAAAAAAATTCAGATAATACATATTCTCCCCCATAAATTACATGTATTTAGTGACTCATAACACTAAAAAAAATAGATAATGAAAGCATCATCAATGATTTTGGGGTACATCTTGTGCACATCCTTTAGAGTTGATATTTTGTTCTTTCTGACAGCTAATACCTGTGCAAAACCAAAAAAAAGATGGAAGTAAGATATAATGAAGAAGCTATTTGCAAGAAATAATTTGAAGCAACAGACAAACCTGTAGTCGAGGCTGACTTGCCATTGAAAGAGAATTTAACCTATTTTGAGCAACTAAAAGAAACTGGAAAAAAAATAGAATTATAATGGACAAGTTTAGAAAGTCATGGTAGAATGGGCAGCTAGATATACAGATATCACCACAATTCACAACTGCAAACAGATTGCATACCTCCAAATTAGGAAGTTGAGGAAGGCTTACAAGTGATGTGATTTGATTTCTAGCAAGATAAAGTTGCTGCATTAATAACAATTATTTCAGACCTTGTTACACAGAGAAATTAAACACCATAACTCATACAACATTTTGAGAGACTGAATAAGCATGAGAGGTGTGCACTTGTAAGGCTTTGGAATTCTCAAGCGGCTTAAACCCGGGCCCTTTAAAGTCATTAAAGCTCAAATTAAGAACCTGGTAAGAATACAGAGTCCTCTCAATCAACCACCAAGCTATTAGTTCTAGATGTACAACTAGCACGTTAGATCATGTTGTTTCAAAAAAACACAGAAGTTTGTCAGGAAAATGGTTGTTCCATGTTTTTCTTTGATAACCTCAAGAAGCTGAACCACAGTTGTTGAACTTCTTCACATGAACTTGTATGAAAGTCTACTTGCCTGAGAGTGCCTTCACTGGAGGGTTGGGGTAATCCCATTGCTCTCATTCACCCTTGGTAAGAAACCATCTACACCTCTCTTGACTTTAAAACCTTGTCAAGAAAGTAGAAGAGGTCCAATGTCTCAGTCAATCCTACAACACCACCTAGCCACAAGCTTTCAAATACCTCCAATTAAATGCTTGCCATCACATATGATATCTGTTGAGGTGCTTTTGAGTCTCTGACAAACTAAAGTAAGAAGAACAGGGCAAAGAGTCACCGATGAACCAAAAAGTAGAACCAACAAATCTAGACTAAAGAGTTTTCCTTCTAGATTCAATTCTATTGATAAACCAGATATGCGAATCAACAGAGAAATAAGTAACATGCCAACAAATTGATAAACAAGGACTAGCACCTTCTTTAGACTCACAATTCATGTTTCTGAAGACCCAGATTCTAAATATCACTTTGCAGAAGGGATATACATGGCCCTTGCCATAGTTCCCTGATCTACCATTAGCTCCATATTTACTTCTCCATATATATGAGCAATTGGTTATGCATAAAAGTATTCAATTCTTGAAAAAGAAATATATCTATTATCGCAAATGATGAAGCACATACTTACAAATCCATGAAGTCCACAGATACCCCAAAGGTCATTTCCAATTTGCCATTGCATCCATGGTGACACTCTTATAGGATTCCAAAAACCGAGCAATTGGTTATGCATAAAGGACATATATTACATAGATATGTGACAAATCCGTTATAATAATCAGCTCCTTACAAGCAGATTTTTAGCTCCCCATTTAAAGAAACCAACAATATTGAATGGCAGCAACAAGCTAAGAAAGGCAATACCTTTTTTAGGAAAGGTCAGACTTCGCAGAAGAATTTACTAAAAAGAGTCTAATAGTAGTAATCAGGTAAATAGACAAGCAATGCATACAAGCTCTCAGCTGAATATAAGATATGAACCCAAAGGCAGCACACTGGCTCTCATATTTTGAAACACTCCTACATAAATATATTATAGAGGAGGTATTAAAACATTAAACACCAAGGTAAAGATCCAACAAAAAAAAAAAGAAATATAATAGTCTATTGAAGCATGACATGTACATGACGAAAAGTTGGGTAGCTAAGAGAATCAATACCTGAAAACCATGGGACAGTAATCCTTCCATCTGAACACCACCAATCACACTTCCTAATAGAGTAACTAGAACAAGAACAAGCAAGGAAAACCAAACCTGAAATTCAATCAAAACCCCCCCAAAACAACAAGAACAAATTCACTGAAAATGGAATGAATCAATAGACCCATTTGCATATTACCTGATACCCAGTTGAAGATTAAGCATCAAATCATGGTTCATATGAAATGTGAATTAGCTCGGAAAAGGTGACTTAACAGTTTATGCATGTAGTCTAATTTTCTTGTACCTGCATAGACAACACATGCTCACCAAAACTAAAGAAATCATATAACAATAATTAATAGCAACTTATGCTTAAGAACCATTACCTGTCTACTTGTTTTAGCAAAATCTGTCATCCATCTAATCAAGTTACAATCATTAATCTATCAAAATACAGTCATCCATCTAATCAAGGTACAATCATTAATCTATCAAAATACAGTCATCCATCTAATAAATAACCCAAAGTTCCTCCAAGGACTATCATAAATAAAAAACCAACTATTTCACCAATATTGGTCAAGCAAACCAGAACATTTAATGGACTCCATCATCGCAAAAAAAAATCCTACAAAAAATATATGTGATTTAATTAGAATCCACAATAAGAAACAAGTTAGCTTACTATTTAAAAAAAAAAAAAAAGATAAAATCAAACAGGAAAAGCAAAAGAAAGTATATATGTGATTTACTTGCATACTTTGAAACATAGATTCACAAGCTCCACAACTTATGCAACACCAGGAGAAGCAGGAATATCTTATACACATTAAATAGATAATGTGAATAAATGACTAATACAATTTAGAGATAAAAATTAGTTATTTAAATATTAAAGTTCACATACTTTTCTTTTTAGTTTGCGGCAACCAATCTTATGTGCAAATCAAAGCCTGTACAATCTTTGGAAGCAATGAACTGCATCTTTTATCAAGTAACCTGCCTTCGATACTAAATACAGACTTTGATGCAACTGTGGAAACCGAAATCGCTAAAACATCACAAGCCATCTTTGCAAGTATTGGAAATTTGGGGAAATTATGTTTCCACCAAATTAGTACATTAAAATCATTTTCATCTAGGAACAAAGCTTCTTGTAAATACTGCTACAATTCTAATTTTTGGGTATTACTCAAATTGCTGGAATTCTCATTCATAAACTTTTTAAACCATCCTTTCAACTTTTTACTATTATTACCCCAACCACATGTAGCACCACTACTTGAGCTACTATCCTATTCATCTCCAATTGGATAACTTGTGAAAACGCTTGTATACTCAGCTTAAAGATCACCAATAGTAAAGCAAATTCTCAAGATGTAGGAATCAGCATCAATACCAAAAATCTGACGGTAAGCGTACTCAACAAACTGCATTTTGTAACGAGGATCAAGAATAACCCCTAATGCCAATATCACACTGCATTCATCCCAATATTTCTTAAACTTTAATTTCATCTTTTCAGCCATCAAACAAATATAATCATATTTGCTTGTTTCTCATTCAAGCAAGTGAACATGGACTGAACAAACATTATGAAAGTACAAGTTTGCAGTTGGATAACGGGTCCCTAAGAGATTGTTGGTAGTTTCATAAAAAAATTTCAAACACCCATGAATTACACTTCCCATTTCCCACTCTTCACTAGATTGATTGAATTTATAATCACGATCATACTGAACAAGACGATCAAATGCATCACGCAATTGCAATGCACTTTGAAGCATAAGATAGGTAGAGTTCCATCTAGTTGGAACATCTAGACATACCCCCTTTTGACCTTGCAATTTTGTTTTGAATCAAAACATGTTGAAAATTTTATTTTCAACTTTGTGATAAACTCACATATTTCACACTTTCTTGAATGTTGAACAATAAACCCGAAATTACTTTCAGTCCATCTTGCACAACCAGATTTAAAATATGTGCACTACACCGTATATGAAAAAAAACTTCCATAAGACAAAAGCAATCCTCAACCACCTAACCACATCTTTATATCTTTAACCATTGCATCATTGGTCGATGCATTATCAATTGTGATAGAGCACAACTTTGAATCTATGTTCCACTTTAAAACTTGTTCTCTAATGACTCTAGAAATTGTTTCAGCTGTATGTGAAGTTTCTATGGTCACAAATGAGAGAATCTTTTTTTTGTAATTGTCAGTCGTCATTTATAAAATGACTAGTCAAACAACAATACCCATCATTTTGATTTGAAGTCCACATATCCGTAGTCAGACTAATCCGAGATGGTAAGAGGTCCAATGTAATGTATAACTTCTCTCTCTCCTCTTCGTATACCTTCATAACATCAGATTTTATAGTATTTCGATAAACAAGTTTAAACAATGGTTGCAAATTGCCAAGAAATATCTGAAAATATTCATGTTCAACAACATTGAATGGCTCCTCGTGCTTTACAATCCATCGAGCAAGATCCAATCGACTTCGTTCTTGATCGAACTTAAAAGTTGATAGACGATTAGTCATCTCATTTACATTCTTAGTCTTTGATATGATTTGTTGATTAACTGCATGAAACACCTTCCTATTACATCTTTTCGCATGATTTCTTAGATGAGAAGTTCCTCTTGAACTAGCTCCATTAAATATTCTTTGACAATGCTTACACGTAGCTATTTTTGAGCCATCTGGATTCTTAGCCCTTTTAAAATCTTCCCAAACTGTGGATGTTAATCTTTTCTCTATAGTTGAAGGGTTCTTTGACAACTCATCGATCCAAAGTTTGGGGATTATCATTCTCAACTTGAGTAACAGAATGTGTAGGGTTGACAACTTGGTCACTATGACTAGGAGTGGGTGCACTAGAAGTAATTGGCGTGGGAGTTGTAGTCAATTAAGACATGACCTTTAAGGTAACAATAGAACCTAAACATTGAGACAATATAAATACATGTATTAAAATTCAATTTAATGAATAACAGTAACCGTGAATAGAGATTCTAAAAACCAACACCCCAAAATTCTCTCTTCTACAAAAAGCAGGAAAACTGATTAGATCAAAGGGAGAGAACCTAATTTTTTAAACCTACCACAGAAATAGTTGATCTAGAAAAAGCAAGAAACATATCGTCGCGTCCCAAAATACCCCCTATGAGTTAAGGGATACTTTAGGTGTGACTATACATACCTGCCAAACCATCCTATAATGAACAAGGCTAAACATGATAGAATACAATAATAATCAGAGTGCGGAAGCTACATAGTGAATGCGGAAACGGGAACTAACTTTTTCTTTCCTTCTATAACTCCAAAATAGTATTCCAAGTTAACATATACAAAGCATAATTAGTGTAAAGGTGGACAGGCCCATCTATTAAAATACAAAAAGAAACTCTCTAACCCTCTCCTCTCAACAGTAGTCGAGGTATGGCCACACGTCCAAGTCCCTATTCTCCTGAGACTGCAACGGGATAGGTGGATCCCTCTCCTTTACGTACTCTTCCTCGACCCAAGGCTCAGGGTTAAGGACATCCATGGAACCTGCCGACATAAAAGTACGGCTGAGCATGGAATACTCAGCGAGTACAAGCTACTAGCTAACTATAACAATAACAAAAACATAACAACAATGAACACGATACGAAATATCAATTAACGCAATACTAACAACATAAGATAAATAATATTGAACATGAAGCAATATCAGTGTCTTGGCATGCGTGTATGAATGCAAAAATCTTGATAAAACTCATGTTGGGAAACCCTTTTCATGTCTCGGTCTTGCTTGTGAAAATCATGCATGCGTGTCTGTCTTGTCTTGTATTTCATGTCTTGACTTGTTCTTGACTTGTATACTTGTGAGTCAGAGACTAGCACCCGCACATCCCTGGACTACCAACCTCCTTAATATTTCCTTCACTTGTGAGCCAGAGGCTAGCACCCTTCACTTCGGCTACCAACCTCCTTGACATATAATTGTTTCATTTAACTTGTGAGCCAGAGGCTAGTACCCTTCACTTGGGCTACCAACCTCCTTGTCATGTTCTTGTTTTCATGTTTGATTTATCATCTAAAGCTACTCGTGGAAAACCCAGTTCATTCTTACATGTGTGTTTGTCAATAGTGGCAACCATGATGACATGTTCGAATAGGAGGATTACATGAATATAGCATTTTGATTTCTAGCATAATTGTATGGCAATTTAGGTAACATATAGCGCATTTGAGCAATTGATCATTCATAAGAAGATTTACACAATTCCTATTTCCATTTTCTTCATTTAATTCCTTTACTCCTAGTTTAGGCATTTTGTCAAACACATAGCATGCAACATTTCCTTAGTAGTTCATCTTACTCTTTTTAGTGCATATTTTCTATCTAATCATCAAGGTAAGTTCCTTATTTGTAGAGTGCCCTTCCACCATTTTCCATTTCATACATCACACAACATTCATACGGCATCCAATCGCCTCAACCCCTCATTCATCCACACATCACAACATTCCTTATTATCTTGTTCACATTTTACAGAAATAACACATTTCAAAGGAGGGAAAACATGGGATCAAGAATCATCAACTAAAATGGAAAAACCTAGGTTATTGCTAATGGGAGTTAGTAGGGTGTACTAACCTTGAAATCAAGGCTTGATCTTGGGTTGAAATCCTTGATTAAAGCTCCAACTTGGAAGAGGAGAACCCTTGCTAGAACTATGCTTGATTGGGGAAGAAACCCTTTGAGGAATACCTTGAAGAATGATGCCCTAGCTTTGAAAAAAGATTCATCCACGAGCTTGAGGTTGGATTGGAGAAATCCATGCTAAAGGGATGATTGTGGGTCTTCAAAACCCTTGATTATCTTCAAGATGATTCCCTAGGGTTCAAAACCCTTTCTGCTCTCTCACACTCTCTCAAAATACTCTAAGGAAGGTGAATGAGGACCCAAATGCTCGAGCAAGCCCTTGTAAGCAAGGGTGTGTTGGCCAAATGATGAAAAAGCCCTTAATGAAATTTATGCAAAACGTGCAAGACCGATCGTTCAGTGGTTAATACCGAGCGATCGGTTGTCTACCAATCGACCGGTGTTCTTGACCGAGCTCTCGGTCAAAAACACCCTCTCTGAAAAAATTCCCCATACAAAAAAGTTAACCAAACGATAGCTACCAATCGATCGGTTTTAGATCGATCGATCGCTAATAATGACCAAGCGATCTGTTGTGAACTGATCGATCCCTAGCGATCGGTGCTACGCAGGTTCCAATTGTTTTGGCCATATCTTTTGACTCGCTCGTCGGATTTTGACGATTCAACTTGTGTTAGATTCGTTTTTCGAAAATAAACATTTTTGACGTTTCAGAATTTTCAATTTCTCCCTTATTTATTAATCAGACTACGTGGAAGATCAATCGACTACGAAAATACTATTCATTAAGTACGGAAAAGTACGGGGTGTTACACATATAAATGGAAGTTCTTTATTGCTGGACAATATAAATAGAAGTTCTTTTTCTTTTTCTTTGTTGAAACATAGTAACAATATGACGCCTGAATATAATGCTAGAAAATTTTGAAAGAATCATCTAGTTCCAGATCAGTGTCAGCACAACAAGAAAGAAAAAAAAAGGCGTTTCATTTCCCTGTTTTGAACAAAATAAGAATATAAAGATTTTTAGGTCAAAATATCACATGTTTGCTGTCTTTCGAAACAAAATTAAGAGAATAATTTTTTTTTCTTAACAAAAAGAAGCTCTCCTCCCTCTCTGGCTTCCTGCCAAGCTAGGGGGAGAAAAAAAGAATACAAAATGAAGAGGAAAAAGGTAGAAGAAAAAAAGAAAAGAAACATGGCTAATAATCAGATTTAAAGAGAAAAGGAACACAAAAAAAAGAAGCCTTTTTTCTTCTTTCAAAATAAACCTCAACATGGGGAAACCCTAGCTATCACACGGTTCACACCATCTTCTTCATAACACCCATGGATGCTAATTTTCTCAAAAGAAATTACCTTTTCATGATTTCAAAAGAAACTCATCAACAAAATCTAATCTTTCAGACAAATTCGTTAAAAAACTAAACCTAAAAACCATACTTTTAGACATTTAAGAAGAATCACACATCCAAAAATTAGAAAAAATAAAATAATTTCTACTAAATCTTTAAAATAAAATCCCACAGAGCATGTTTAAACACTCATTCATGCTTTTCTGAACATTTTGAAATAAACTGATTTCTACAAACTGACTTTCCAGACGAATTACTATGAAAAAAGCCATAAAAAAAAACTATCCCAGGTAATTTAAGCACATATCTAAAATACACAGAGAGAGAACAGAGGGAGATGTGCATGGTAAGAGAGAGAGACAGAGAGACGATGGGTAAATAGAAGAGAAGAACATGATAAAGGGAAAATCAAACTCGAAGAAACTACAAACAGATCTAAAACAAAAAGAACCAAAGAAAGAAATTACCTGAGATATTGAGGAAAAATGGAGAGAGATTTACATATCTAGTGTGAGCATGGGTGTTGTCACCACCAGACTATGTTCGAGAGATATCTCTCTCCCCTTCTTACCAGAAACCCTAAGAACAAAAGAAAACATCTAAGAAAATAAAGAGAACCAAAGAAAGAGAAAAAAAAATAGAGAAATTGAGATCACTTACCACCGGAAACAAGCTAGCCGGAGATCTGAGCTTGGAAGAGAAACAGGTGATGGCTGCCTGAGGAATCTGTGGCTAGAGGCGAGACTCAAACAGGAGAAGAAAAATGTGTTTAGGGTTTTTTTTTGTTTTATATATGTGGTTCTAAATTACTTACATACCCTCCTATGGTTAGAGATTTACACCTAAAACCTTCAAGCCCTTAAATTATAAGGGGGTAGATTGAGTATTTCAAACATATGTACAAATTAAGCGATTCAGATATTTTGGCAGAGCGGATCAACCACCATCCGTATTCGCTCTGTTTATAAACGGATACCCTTATTAACTATCCGTATCCAATCCGCCGGATACCTATTTGGATAAAATCCGGCTAAAGGGATTCGAATTCGGAGTGGATCCGGATTTTTATCTGCTCCGTTGACAGCCCTAATCAATAACCTTGTTTAAGATAATCTGAGTTAGATTTTACCTAGAGAGCCCGTCTGCAAGACAAATTTCTTACATGAAACATATATTAATTTCCGTAGGCCACATGCACAGTTAGAAATTACTTGTACTTGATTATGTTTTTCCTTAAGAGGTCTAATTGTCAAAAACCTTGGCATTGAGCATAAACACACCTAGGTTATATTTGAAAATCAAATTAGTCTAAGTAGTATTGCACCAATATTGTACTGTATTAGGCATTGGAGATTTAGTGCTTCAAAGGTGAAAAGCTAAAAGCTAAACAAATCTGAAACAAACTCAACGGGAAATGCACTCACCACTTCAGCCCCCATCATGGGTGAACTCTAGAAAATATCCAACTACCCTGGTAAAAAAACATGTCTAATAGATAAGCATACGTGTTAGAATGAGTATATCTAAATCAAAATAATTTTCTTTTTAACAATTATAGTGACAAAGGAACTTTTATCTACCTGATCGGAGTGTCAAAATGTTAGGATGTTAAAGACATCCTATGAAAGATTGAAATCAAAGAAGGAATGTCGCGCCCCAAAATACCCCCTAGGAGTTAAGGGATATTTTAGGTGTGACTATACATACCTGTCAAACCATCCTGTAATGAACAAGGTAAACATAATACTATAACAACAATCATCAGACTGCGGAAGCTAAAACATGGGTGCGGAAGCGTAAATCACTTTTTCTTTTCTTTTCTATATAAGGCGGTCTGTATTCCAAGTTAACATATATACATAACATATCAAGTCAAAGGTGGACATGCTCACCGATCAAAATACAAAAGAACAATCGAGCCCACTATGCTCAACAATAATCTAAATACAACCAAACGTCTCGATCCCTATCCTCTTGAGACTGCATCGGGATAGGTGGCTCCCTCTCCTCTACATACTCTTCCTCAACCTAAGGCTCAGGGTTGAGTGTATCTACGGTACCTGCCGACATAAAAGTACGACTGAGTATGAAATACTCAACAAGTACAAGCTACTAGCTAACCACAACAATAACAATCACACAAAGACAACAGGATATAATTCATCACATCAATTTAAACAATAATAGCAACATATGACGTTCATAGCATTGAAAGTAAAACAATGTAATAATCTTGACATGCTTGGATGAATGCAAAAACTCCGGTAAAACTTGTACTTTAAAAGTCATGTCTTATTCTTGAAATAGTCCTTCATGGTTCTTTCAAAACTTGCTTGTCAATGTTTGAAAACTTGTTCTTGTCTTGATCTCGTTCGTAAGAATCACGCTTGTATCTTGTCTTGTTTGGAATTACTTGTCTTGCTTGTTCTTGTCATGTTCTTGACTTGACTTACTTTTTTTTTTGTGAGCCAGAGGTTAGTGCCCTTGAAGCGACTTGTGAGCTGGGAATGTAAATTTCCTTTAGCGAAATATATATATATATATATATATAGAAAATGGTACACCAACCTCCTTGACTTGTTTTCTTGTGATCCAGGTATGACATATCTTGCGATATGCCCTATCCTTAACCGGCCGGATGTCCGGCTTTATCAACTTGCTTGTTTACTTGTGAGCCAGGTGTGACATATCCAAGGGATATGCCCTACCCTTGACCGGCCCGATGTCCAGCTTTATCATTCGTTCATGAATCACAATTCTTGTTCTTGTTTGGTTTATCATATATACATATTATTGAAAATCTCAGTTCATGAATGCATGCATGTAGTGTGTGACAAGGTGCGAGCATAATAATGACATGAGAAGGATTGAAGACAATACATAGCATTTCAATATTTATAGGCATAGGAGAATGTGAGAAACACTTAAAGCAATTTAGCATAATTATCATTTTGAGGAAAAATCCCTAATTTACAATTCATAGCTTTAGTTCTTCATTTCTCACATGTATTTCCTCAAACAACTTACATGCAACATTTATGTCATTCATAATTTCTTAGTCTTAGGTTTCCAACTCATTTCATGCAATTTATCAAACATGTGGTGTTCAAGATTCATGTAGTCATTTATTTCATGTTTTCTCATTCAAACATTTCATCCAACACAAGGGGTGTGTTTATTAGGAGTACAATGCCCTTCCACCCTTTTCCAACACACATTCATCACAACCTTACGGCATCCAATTGCCACAATCACCATCCATTCATGCATCCCCACACATTCACTTATTTATCTTGTTTATATTTAGGAAAGCTAAAGCATTTGAACAATAAGAGAAAAATAGAGAAGATCAATACACACTCACTTAGGAAACCTAGGTTATTACCAAGGTAGTTAGTAGGGTGTACTAACCCTAAAGATTGGAGAAGAACTTGAGGGAAGATGAGAACCAATCCTTGGTGGAGAAAGATCCTTGCTTGAAAAGGGATATCCAGGCTTCAATTGCTCACCCAACCAATCCTTGAGCAAAACCCTAGTTTCTTCCCTCTCTTCCTTCTCTAAATCCCCAAAACTTGAGCTTGAGAGTTTATGATACCCCAAACCCACGAATTGAGGCTTTTATAGAAAATGGGGTGGTCAAAGGGCATTCTACCCTTAATGATTTGGCTTAAAAGACCGAACTGGGCAAAATTTTCACATGACCGGTTGACCGGTCAAAAATGACCTCTCTGGAATTTAAACCCATACATAAAATGCAATGTTCGGTCGACCGGTAATGGGTATCGGTCAACCGGTAGCAAATTCGATCGACCGGTTCCTTGTATTTTTGCCCATTTTGCTATCTTCTCTCATTTTTCCCGCTTCGGTATTTTGGCCATAACTTTTGACTTGTTTGTCAGATTTTGATGATTCAATTTGCTTTGGACTCGTCATTTGAAGAGGAACATTTCTAATATTTTAAAATCTTCCAATTCTTCTTTATTTATTAATTGGACTACGTGAAAGGCCAATTGGCTATGAGAACGCTGTTCATTAGGTTCGAAAAATTCTGGGGTGCTACAAGGCACGGCCATAGACCATGCTCTTTGGGGATAATATAATACAAATTAATAAGGATAAAAGCACATAGTAGGACAAGAGGTTCATCCCTTAATATTGAGACAACAGTATATGCAAATATAAATCAAAAAACTAAAAGGAAAAGTGCAGTTTTTTGCACCATTCCAAATTCGAATACTATAAGTGTACATAAAAATTCTGATATCAAAGTACACAATTCATCAGAAGCAAATGCATACACATATTTAATTTCCATCATAATCTATAAAAAAAAACAAAATTAATGTGCGCATCGTTTAACCCTTCACACCAGTTTAACAATTCACAATAACAAAAATATGAACAAAAAAAAAGTGAACTTCTATTTAACTCTTCACATGACAACCAAACATGTGAAAATAAATCTCTAGTCAAGGGGGAAATCGGGGGACTGGGTGGCATCATCATCATGAGACGGGTGGAACTGGGATGGTCCCCTGGGGAAGGATGGGAATGCCCCAGACTGGGATGGTGGTCCGGGGAAGGATGAGAATGCCCCAGTCTGGAAGAATCCTGCAATCTCGGCCATGTACTACCAGTGCATGCCCACCTCAACCTCCAACCTCAACACAATCTCCCGGTGTGCATTCTCCGTTGCCAGTCGTGCAGCCTCTGTTGCCTGCTGCACAACCTCAGCATCCTTTGCCCTCCACCTCCAGTGATCTACATCAGGAGCATAGAATTGTGAGGGTGTAACACCCAGTCCATAAGTGCGGACACGCCGGTGTCCGTTTGGACCCATCACCTAGGTGAATACCTCATTCCAGGCAGTGCTACTCTCGGTGCCCTCAGTGTGCTGGCTCAACCACTCAGTCATCTATGTCTACAATTATAGATATATCTTCAATTTCGATAATCAAACCTAACATTAAAAACACAATTTGCATGCAACGTCAATAATACTGAATGATTAAATGCATAAACATATGTGCAACTACTGTGATGTTTGATCGACGAAAGTCCCATCCCTGCATGTATGGAACACCCCAAACATAAGAAGTCGGTCCGGCTCCAGCCTGTCTGGATGGTTTGCACGCTTTATGAATAATTTGAGAAGAGATTAATAACTTCATAACGAAAATAGTATTGAAAGCATTAATTGAATGTTCAGACCCTAAATGATTGTGTGATAGCTATACCTCAGTCTCCCTGTAATGGGCATAAGGCCTCGTCCCAGCTTTGTGATCCATAGTTAGATTCGCTCGATTTTGCCTATTCCTCTAGTCTATTATTTACATGATGTCAGTCAGTTAGTATTGTGAGGGTAATGATCATAGAAGATTAAAGCTCAAACTGTGTGAATACTATGGCCTCTTCTGTCCTCCAGTGGTCCACAAGTGCCCTCCACCGGTCTGGTTGTACCCTATTATCCACATGAGATTTTGTGCCTGTAGTGGGCACTCCAGTTATCGTACAACCGCTTCCGTCAAGCTTTCCACAGCGCATTGCATTTCTGCAACACCTAATCCCTCGTCCGCTTGTTGGGGATGTAATAACTACTCTGCAAAAAAAAGAAAGGCAACCACAACATACAGTCAATACATTGAACGTTAAAATAAGGAAATAAATAACACAAGGGAAAACACACATTTTTCTTACCAATATGATATCTAGCATCACTTGCTTCCTCTCCTGGGGACATCCCTCCAGTCTATATGTATCCCTAATAGGATCATATTCCCGTCCTTCGCCAGGACCCCTATCGTTGTCGTCATCTTTGTCGCATTTCGGCCATAGGGCTGCCCCAGGTTGTTAACTTTAACGACCGTCAGTCCTTTCCCTAGTGGGGGCGGGGTTGGAATCCTATTCACACCCTTGGTGCGTCTGTGGGGTGCTGTCACTACGTGAAAAATCGCTAAAAATGACGACCCAAACCCATCGTTTAAACAACATTACGACTTCCATGAGCCGTCGTGTAGTCCATGGGGAATAGGGGCGTAGTTTACCATAAACGACGGCCTATAGCAGTCGCTATTATGGTGGAAAGAACGACGGCCAATAGCCGTCGTTGAAATAAATGATGGATCGAAGCAGTCGTTCTTTGCGTCAAATAATATTTTTTTAAAAATTAATTTTACTATGAACGACGGAATATGTACCTTCTGCAAGCTATGCTGCATCCTGTCGGGATGTCCCTGCCTGCTCCAGCACATGATCGTCGAGGTGAACCAGATCCTGCATGGGCTCGATCAATGGTTGAGATGTACCAACCTCAGAAGAAGAGGAGGCCTCACAATCCCTGCGCGGGCATCTAAAATACAACCGCATCCTGCTATTACAGTGCAATATAGAAATATACAGTATAACTGACATTTCAGTAGACAATGAAAGTATAGTAATCCATGCAATTTATGTGAAGTTGTAAGTTATTTCCGTGAAAAGTAACATTTTGCATGCTTCCAGCAGTTTTCCATTTAGTCAAATAATCAACTTTAAAAGAACACCCATAATCAACACTGGTCAACCTTTTGCATGATTTCATCACTATTACGAAGTGTAAACTGTAAACTATTATGAATGCATAATATACAAGGGGGGTATAAATAGTCTTGTTGTAACAAAGATAAACAATGAGTACCAATAGCAAAAAAGAACATTGTAATTTTCTAGAAAAATGTTATTACATCAAGTGTCTAGATAGAGAGTCCATCATTTTCTTTAGAATCGCCTGAGCGGTCATGTAAAGACTCCACCTTGGTGATGGTTAGAGGTACATCAATTGTTGTTCCAGGGATATCTGCCCTAATATCATTAATATTTTCAACATCCAGTCTAGTGTCATCCAATCGTACAACATTCGGTTGCACGATTTCGGGCAATGCCTCGCCCAAATTTGAATGTACTCCCTCTCGCATGTCGAAGTATTCCATTGGTTTGAACTGAATAGCAACATGCTTACCTTTTTCCAGCGGGTCTTCGGCATAAAACACTTGCATGTCTTGTGAGGCAAGCATAAAAGGTTTATCGGTTTTTAGCATTTGTTCAAGATTAGCATCCAATATACTCCACATTACCGTTGCGCACTCTTTTTTCTCTTGAGGTGTTTTATTATGCTTCCCAAATTGGACGTTCAAACTACGCATTTACCCTAAAAATTTGGTCGCTGTGTGTGCAATAGAAGCAGGTTTTGTTTTGGACTGTCCATTAAATGACGCTTTGTTCTTGCAGAATCTATGACTAGCTCCCAAGAATCGTCGATGACCCATATAAAAAAACTTATGACCATGTTTCAGGTACTGGGAACATATGCCCCAATTGCAATGAGGACAAGCGTATCAGCCCTTAGTGCTCCATCCAGACAAGTTCGCATATGCAGGGAAGTCATTGATTGTCCACAATAACGCTACTCTCCTCTAAAAATTTTGACCACTTGACGCATCGTACGTGTGTAGGCCATCAGTCCATAGATCTAATAACTCATCTACAGTAGTTGTAAGTATAGATCAATGTCATTACCAGGAGCACGATGATCAGGAATAAGTAATGACATCATCAAAAAAAGGTTGCTTTATACATATCCAAGGCGGCAAATTATATAGAGTCAAAACAACAGGCCAAGTACTGTGTGTGATGCTAAGGGTACCAAATGGATTAAAATCATCGCTTGCTAACCCAATTCTTACCAAGGGTGACTTTGGTCCTGACGGAGTATGCCTCCTTTGAGCTTTCTATCAGAATCTGAAAGCTTATTATATCAGGTGATCAAAATATGTTCCTTTGATCATATCATCTGTGAGATACTCAAACTCTTTAGTTATGAAGACGTAATGAGTGAATCAGCATGCTCCGAATTTGTATCTTATTCTCGAATGTGACATACTTTAAGGTACTTGCACCTTCCAGATCATCATAATCTTTATCCACATGGCTAACTAGTTCAAATTCTGATCTGACTAGGAAATAATTTTCATGTCTCAACACATCATTTTCCATCATCAACATTTAGACCCCTGTCTACAAAGGTGGCGAAATCCATCATCTTTGTAAGACGTCTATGCAGGCAATCAGAAGACTTCAGAACATATCAAAACATGTATTAGAATGTATCAAAATATCAGAATATATCAAAACATGTCAGAAATGTATCAACGTATTAAAATGTACCGGAATGTATCAGATTTTGTCAGAACATATCAAAATGTATCAAGATATATCAGAATATATCTTTGATGCTCAAAGTATCTCTGCTTTTAAGATAACTTGTCAGTCCATGACGTCAATCAAATCCATTTATCAGCCTTTATGGAATTGAAGGTTCGGAGTTTCATATCACTCGTCAATCATAATCCTTTGCATTTATTGCGTTTGGACATCAATTTCTTCATTACTGCCAGCTGGCTAATCAACGCCATCATATAGATGACATCCTTTTTAAAAAATTGGAAACTAATCATAACTTCCTCATTTGTGCTTCCCTTTTTCCAGGGTTTCGAACTTATCTTTAATGTTTACTGCTTTGAATTCTTCGTTTTCCTTTTAAAACCTTTTAGTAACCTTTTCGAAATCAAACGAAAATCCTCTTCTTGTCTTCTTCCTCTGGTGTTCCTTATCTTTTTCAGGAGAACTTCTACATTGTGAACTTTCTTGAAATCAAATCATCAGAATCACAAATCAATCAAAGAAAGATTGTATTTCCAGTAAGTTTTAATTACGCATCTCTTCCATTGATTTGTACACCATTATTTGAACTTTATCTTTCTTATCCATATCAACCACTTTATATACTGTAACTTCTTCTTGATCTTTATCATTCTGTATATCGTATTAAATCAAAATTCCGAATCTTTTTTTTTTTTTTATAGTTGTGGCATCATCATCCTCCAGAGACCTTTCATAGGATCACTTATGGGAACATGTTAAAGATCATTTATGGAACTCAACATCTCCTTCAGATGAGTGGATCCTATCATACGGGGATTCTGAAGATCATAGTAATAGTTGTCCTTCTCCTTCATACACTACACGTTTCAGATTGGAGAGGAAGGATCACTCATTTTCAACCCCAATCTTCAGCTCTCACAGTGTTCGTACCAAAGTGGTCACCTTGGTGCCAATGTATGCTGAAGCATTCTGAATACGGGGTCACTCTTGAAGGCAGCAGAAATCTACGACTCTATAGAATTATCCACGGATTTTGAAATTAAAAGGGACACAGAGTCTTATCCATGGTAATGTCTCGATGGAATTCTCAGTCACACACGTTCATCACTTTTTGGGGCAAGATTACCCTACTCTTGAAGATGTGAAAGCACTACTAAAGCTCCCGCTGTTTGGTAACCATGACATTCATAACATTTCCCTCTCTTTGGATGACGTAAAGGTTGTACAAGCTCTTCATGAAACTTCATAACTCACGGATCAAACCAGTATGGGGGAAAGGCTCTGGGAGACATGTTAATCGCCCTAACTTTTACGGTTGGGTAAGATACTTCTACTGCGAAGTAGGTCCCGTTAACAAGGAAACATGCAGAAATGAGTGCAAGTATGGACCAGAGTACAACAAGTCATTAGTGTTACTAGCTTTTATTAGCATGTGTCTCTCCAGGTATGTTTTCGAAGGCTCTCCTATTGAGAAAGTTGTTGATAGAGTACTCTCGTTGGCTCTCCATATTTTTTTAGGAACTTTGTATAGGAATTTAGATCAATTCGATACTTACCAAGTCTGGTCAGCTGGTCACTACAACATAGAAACCTTTGTGCATATAGCCTTGCTTCAAGTCTGGCTGTGGGAACGCTTTCCCCAATATGCACCCTCTCCCAAGGAGTTTAAGCCTTTGAAGAACAGAAACTTAAAGTTCAGATCAATGCGATGGGCTTCTGTGCCCAAGAAAAAAGGATTCACATTATCAGAATTTCTTGATAAAGAGTCAGCTTTTGTCTTTAGACCATACATTGGGTCTATTAGAGGTGTTGAAATAAATTCTCACTCACAGTCCCCTTTAGAACTCGTGGATATGTCAGTCGAGATAGGAAAGAGATTTCCTAGAAAAAATTTGATTGCTTTACCTTCATATCAAAAAAATATATGTTAGGCATTTTCCGCCTTGAGTATAGTAGAAGAAACAATTTCATGGCAGTTTCTTACAATCCACATAGATGTATGAGGCAGTTCGGTCTTGATCGGGGAGTCCCGAACCGATTGCAGAGTTAGTTTCAACTAAAAAAATCATGCAAGCTTTTATTTTGGAGTCATGGGCCGGTAGTTGAGGCCAGATATTACCAGTTTTCACATAGCCGGTGATTAAACAGTTGGACAATGTATTGAGAATTACCAGTCCTACTAGAAGGCTTGCATTTTCATCTTTAGGACTTTTGTTGAGCTTCCAAGCATGATCTTTTAGCCAATAGCTTTAAAGATGGATAAAGAGAAAGGTTTAAAAGCGCTTTTGGGAATAGGTAGAAAACAAAAGGTTGAGAAAGAAGCTTCCCTATCACCAGTTCCTCAGGTAGGACAAGGTCAAAAGGTCCAATTGTAAGTAGATCTTACATACTTTATTTTATTCAATGTATTATTCATGCATTCTCATATTTGTAATCGTTTAATTCTTTTTGGCTTATATAGATCCCTTCTTCCCCTCCTTCCAAAAAGAATACGAATCCTGATGATGAAGAGGAAGAGGATGATCAGATTCCTTTGATAATCAAGAAGAGATCTCTTCAACAAAAGCTTAACCATTCTCAACAATCATCCTCTTTGGAGGCAGTTGAAAGTCAAACTAGTAAGCAAAAGCTTCAAGGAAAGCAAAAATCAAGGTCCCTTCCTTTGCTAAAATTCATCAAAAGAAGGCGAATACTTCGAGTATTCTGGGTACCTTTAAAAGATTCAAGTTAGGAGTGTAGGGACTCAGATCCTCTAGCAGATTAGGGAGCATTGCCAAAGGAGTTTTTTAGAGAGCAGTATAGATAAACTGATTATTGTTGAAGATGATTCCTTTGCAGAAGAATCTTCTGGATCTTCTGATTCTTTAGAAGATAACTCTGACAATGTTCCTGCGGCTGATGAAGGTTTTGAAGAAGAAGACGTTGTTGGAGAAGCTACTAATGAAGGAATTGCTGTTGCAAAAGCTATTGACATAGAGATTGTTGGCGAAGAAGACATTTCAGGAAAAATTATTAACAATCCAACTCTTTTCGAGTAGGAGACAACTTTTGTCATATCACCCATTCCAGCAGAAGACGCTGAGGACAAGATGGAATTCTCTTTCGAACCTGTATCTGAAAGCTTGACTGCGGGTATTCTTTTAACAGAAATCATTAGTCATCATTTCTTAATCATTATTATCATTTAAAAGAACTCTTTTTGAGTTTATTGTTATCATTTTAAGATATAGTTGAACCAAGAATTATGTCTATTGTAGAACAAATTCCTTTTGAGAAGATTGACTCAGATATTGAAGTAGGAAGAAATGAGGAGACTCTTTTGATGAAGATATCTTGATGGAGCCTTTTGCTTCAACTTCTGGATTAGAGGCTTATGATCAAGCTGAGAATTCAGAAATATATACCAAACTCCATTGTTGTTGAGGGCGCAGACCTTGCTTTTGATCAAGTAAATGCTGAAGTTCTAGA
This sequence comes from Tetracentron sinense, assembly GCA_015143295.1. NCBI lineage: Eukaryota > Viridiplantae > Streptophyta > Magnoliopsida > Trochodendrales > Trochodendraceae > Tetracentron > Tetracentron sinense. The sequence continues at coordinate 20,199,609 of CM026563.1, read as the reverse complement.
GAAAAAGGAGGAATCAGATGTTAGTAATAGTGTTGTGGAAATTATTATTACTTTTCTTGGTGCAAATGTCGGAGTCATTACTCCTTCAGTAGAAATTATTACTTTTGAAGAAATTTAGACAGGTTAGGCATTTTAATAATACATGTGTCCAAATATCCTTAAAAAACATATTGAAATAATTTTAATCATGACTTATATTGCAGAAAAATCTGTAGATATCATGACGGCAAAAGTTGATGAGGTAGAGGTTGGCAATGCATGATTTACAGAAAAAGTTACCACCATTGTTATGGAGGACATATTTGATCAAGTTACCATTGCTGAGGAGGACAAAGCCATTGCTGAAGGCTTAGACTCTTCAATCAAAGGTAACTCTGGTGAACAAGCTATCATTTGTTCTTTTGATCTTTCCTCTCAACTTGCATCCTTTGAAGCTTTGGAAGCTATCATCAGGTTATATTCATTTGTCTTTTCTGACTTATGGAGGAAAGTGGCAAAGAGATACGGTGATGTCACCATGGGTGGGTGAATCTTAACCACAGTTGGAGTTTGATTACGCTCTTGGGGTTGCCATGTGTCTCTTTTGACACCCTTAATTGTGGTTAAGATTCATCTACCCTAGAGTTCACCCACATATCCTTGGTTTTTAGAAAAAAAATATATTAATATTTTTAAACCCTAGTTAAAATTCACTAATTCATAGGGTTAATTTTATTTCATTTTTGTTCTAAAATCTAAGGATAAGTGGGTGAACCCTAAGGGTAGGTGAATCTTAACCACAATTAAAGAGTGTTAAAAGGAACATGTGGCAACCTCGACTCCAAGGAATCCAGTTATAACCGTAGAGAATTTCAAGCCTAATAGATAGATGAGTGAGGGGTAGCATGAAAATTAATCTAACATTAATCAAGAATTTGTCATTATATATAAGAAGAAAGAAGATGAGATAAGAGCAAATGATAGTTTTGGAATCACAAAAGATTCAATCAACGTTTTGAACATGGGGCATCCTCTTAGTATTAGTAAAGATAAAGATGACAAAAAAATTTAGCAATTTTGCTTGTTGATTTGAACAGGGGCATCCTCTTAATATTAGTAACGATAAAGATGACAAAAAGGATTTAGCAATTTTGTTTGAAATTAACATCTTGAGCTTGTTCATACAATGGAAGAGACGAGCTTGAGCTTCATTGATTAATGAGACAAGCTCGAGCACACATGTGCTTGATTTGAAAAATATAACTAATATACATAAATAACAACTTTGTATTGGTACAATATAAATATATAACATAATTACATCATTTGTATGTTATTTCTTAAGCTAGGGGTGTGTGTAGTTAAAGGCTTTGGGTTGAGATTGTAGGCTGTGTGTGCGCGTGAGTTGGTGTGTGTTATCAAAAAAGTATAGTATGCTAATGGTCTTAAGAGTTGGGTAGACGAGTCGAGTTAAGCTTGAGCTTGCATAGTCTTTTAAACGCATATAGTTTTTCTAGCCTAAAGAATTTAATCAGATCGATAAATTAACACCCCTGGCCTTGCATTCGTGTTAATTCTAGCTATATGCTTTTTTTTTGGTAGGTGGCATCGTTTATCTAGATTAGTAGGGTAGGTTAGAAGTTAAGTTAGAAAAAATGTGGGCCTCTCAATCACAACATCAGTAAATTTGAAATTCGAAATCGAGTCCTCCCCCAAAAGAGAAATATGTCTTACCATTGTAGCAAATGCTCAGACATGCTAATTCTAGATGCTTAGGTGATAAGAATTAAGATTATACGACTTTGGTCAAAATATTTTAAAATGATAAAAATACCCTTAAGCACACGATGGGTTTGGGAATGAATTTCTTAATTTTTTTTAATTATATAAGTTGTGTTTGATAAACTTCTGCAATGTTTTCTAATCCAGTTGAAGTCAAAAGTCAATACCATAAGGGTTTGGTTTGCCGCTCCTTGGAAATTGCCCATCTCTCCTCAAATCTGTTGGTTCATTTGGAGATGTCTTCAAGATGCGGCGGTCCCAATCAGGAATTAAGCATTGGCAAAAAGAAGCAATTGTAAAACTACTTCATCATAGGGAAAAAAACAAAGGGTCCAATAAATATTCATGCAGTTTTGGAAGTCATTAAACAAGATTAGCTGAAAATTCCTCAACACCAAGTGGTGCAATACTTTTGTACACAAGCTTGTGCAGTTTAGCCCAGCTTCTGTCCATGGCAGGATTTCCCACCCCACAATTTATCTCCCGAAAGATATAGGGAAATTTTGGTGTTATGGGGCGCTCACACTGCATGATATTCTCCTAGTGTACTGTTATCTAAACAAATATAACAAAAGTGTTAAAAAAAGAAAAGTGTTTAAATATGAGCTCTCCATTTCAATGCAATGCTCGGTTGTAATTCTGTAATTATAAAAAAGGACAGGAGTTGTTTTGTATTTTCATAATTACAGAGCTGCCATCAACTTAGTAGAAGAGGCAAATCCGGTTATCACCCAGAGGTTGCCACATGTTCCTTTTGGCACCCCTTAACTGTGGTTAAGATTCACCTACCCATCCATGGTTTTTAGTAAAAACATATGAATTCTTTTTTTAAAATATTTTAATATCAACAATATTTTTTAATGTTAAAAAAGAATTAATTTTTTTCTTTCTAAAAACTAATGATGAGGGGTGTCAAAAGGACATGTGGCGACCTCAGGGGTGATAATCGGATTTGCAAAATCCAGTTATCACCGTAGACGATTTGGTTCCTAGTAAAGTAAAAAAGTGGGTTCCACTTCAACGTGGTGAAACAGATCTGGGGCTCAACAGCCCAAAGGTGACTACTGTGGAATTTAATCGAACAAAAAAAAGGGGTGTTTCAAAAATAGGAAACAAAGAGGGTCGTTTCCATAAAAACGAAAACAATGAGGGGGTTTTCGAATAGGGTTCTACTTTCTTCTCCCTTCCATTTACGGATCTGAATGTTTTCTTTGCATCCTTACTGAGACTTTGCCCAATTCTCAGCTTACCAGTTGAAAAGAAGAAGAAGCAGTTGATGGATTCCTCAACATTGCTGTTTAACAGTCTCAAGGTCCAATTCTAATGACCACTCACAGTTTTTATTCTGAATCTGATCTTTTTACATGTAAGACTTACAAATTTGCTTTTGTTTGTATGATCTTCAAACAGGCATCAGAGCCATTCTTCTTGCTAGCAGGACCCAATGTGATTGAGTCTGAGGAGCACATTCTACGGATGGCCAAACATTTGAAGAGTATCACCTCCAAGTGAGTTTCCATTGCCTTTCTTGCAATGTTCTGTGTTTTTGGTGTAATGGGGTTGAAGAAATTGGGCTGTTTTTTTGTGTTAGAGACTTTTGATATTCTACAGATTTCACAAATATACGTTTAGATTTCAAACATTTAAAGAGTATCACCTCCAAGGAAGTTTCCATTGTCTTTCTTACAATGCTCTGTGTTTTTGGTGTAATGGGGTTGAAGAAATTGTGCTATTATTTGTGTTGGACATTTGATATTCTACAGATTTCACAAAGATACGTTTATATTTCAAACATGTGAAGAGTATCACCTCCAAGGAAATTTCCATTGTCTTTCTAACAATGCCATGTGTTTTTGGTGTAATGGGGTTTAAGAAATTGGGTTATTTTCCCTGTGTTAGAGGGTTCTGATATAGTATAGATTTCAATATTCATTTTTCCAGAGTCGGGTTACCCTTGGTTTTCAAATCAAGCTTTGATAAAGCTAACCGTACATCTTCCAAATCATTTCGCGGTCCTGGAATGGAAGAAGGCTTGAAGGTGACGAGTTATTCTTGTTTTGTTCCCATGCATTGTTTGCCTTGAATGTGAAGTATTAGTATTTTGAATATGGACTTCAATTAACTCGGTAACAATTATGTCACTGAAATATTTTATTTGCACAATTTGGTTGTTGAGAAAATAGCTGAAAACAGAGAAAAGAAAATTGAAAAGAAAACGCAACTAAGAGTTGTATTAGGAAACAAAAATTTCCTAGTATTTTTTGTGATTTCCCATATTTTACTGGCAAATGAACAGGGGATTAAGTTTACGGATCAAAAAATAAAATAAAATAAATCATTTTGGTCCAGACATACTAGCGCCTATTGTTTTTTATTGGTGTAACGACCTATATGAATGTAGCATTCCCATAAAAGAGCATTGTTACAAATCTCCCGAGAAATACTCAATTTCTCCCGAAAAAATCCGAGAAAAACATCTAAAGTTTAAAACTCCATTTTTATCGCGATATTTTAAAAATCTCACGGGAAATATAATTTTCTCTTTTTATCCTGTATATATCGCAAGATTTAGCCGAGATTTTAAAAATATAATGAGAAATACACCATGTTACTGGTTTTATGAATTTATAACTTCGTGATAATCTTTACTATTTTCTATAATTTCAAAATATTTTTTTTAATCATTACCGAGATTTAGGCGAGAAATACTATAAAAAAAAAAATCAGATTTGAAATTCTCCCGAGAAAAACTTTGGCCGATAAAAACCCAAGAACGAGATTTATAATTCTGTAAAAGAGTTACGTGCTAAGATATGCTTACCTAAAACATTTTTTTTCCCAATATTAGGAAAGGCGATTTCCTGATCTTCCTAGAACATTTACCTGCTAAAACAAGAAAAATAAATCTTTTGTTTTTTCTATATTATTGCTTATTAGGCTCTATATGGGCTATGCATTCATCTTAAACCTTTTGTCCTAACTGAATAAGTCTTTTGTTCATGACCTTATTCTTAGAAATCGTAGCTATTCTTATTGTTCTTCTTGAATACAGATCCTTGAAAAGGTCAAAATATCATATGACATCCCTGTGGTGACTGATGTGCATGAGGCTAGCCAGGTATTTTTCTTGTTTTCTCTTTCTAAATTCTATTGTTCCGTGCAGAAATGTTCCTTTGAGGCCATTATATCAGGTCAAGGACTAACTGGCATTGCTTACCTAAATTTTTAGTTTCTGTTCTCATACCTTCCAATATTTTATTAATAAAAGGATGTATCTATCTCACAACATGAGGAAGATAGGGATATAAGGCTAGAGACAGTTAGAAAGGTTAATATAGAGAGATCTTTTCCCTACCTTGCACTTACTCTCATTGCATAAATTTACATAATAAACATCTCTTTGTTGAATAAATTTCGCCATGGGCCAATAACTTGCTAGTTGTACATTATTCTTGGATTTCTGTAAAAGCAGCGTGAATTTTCTACATAGCCATTAGCCATTCCGCATGTTGTATAATCACTACATATTCTTAGGATCCATTTACTGATAAAGAATCACCTGTACGTGACTCTAAAGAACTTGGTGGAGTGTAAACATCTAGCAAATAAATCAATGTTTGTTCTCCTTGAATTTTTTCATTGGTACTTCTACTCTAGCCATCGATGATGGAATCAACCTTTTTTTCTTAAATACCTTAGCTCCAAATGAACCTTTCCACCCATCCAATTTAAGCAGATACGCGTCAAGATGAACTAAATCATCAGCATCGTTGGTTCCTTATCCCAAGTATCTGGGGTCAGCAACATGAACCCTACTCTGCTTTAGGATTCATGTCATAGTATTTGCCGAGCTTTTCTGGACTGGCCGGATGTCCTGACACAACCCTCTTCCTTTATTTGGGTTTGGAATTGAAAAGGCAGCATGTTACGGCGATTACTGTTGTTTGGTTTGTGGAAGCTCATTTTATAACATCTTCCTAGAACTACTTAGTCTACCTATGCACGTAACTACTTGCCTTAGCTGAAGGACTTCCCACTATTAGCTTGGTAAAATGTAAAATAGTAAAATTATTGGTATCCAGAAAGAAAGTTAATGGATGGTTTGATCTCTCATTGCCAAAGACCTTTTGTGAGTGGCAAACAATTCCTAGATGGAATTTCATAGCAAATGAGTGCATTCATTCCTGTGTTTGAAGTGACCGACTTGGTATTCTTTCAAGCTGGATATGGAGAAATCTTATGGCCACGTAAGCTAGAACATGTTTTATTATGTGAGAAGGAGGATGTGGCTTGAGGTTAGATGTTGAAGGTGTATGAGTACTTGTGTATTGATGGCCTTGTTCTCTGTTTTGGTGACTGGTGCTTCCACATTTAAGGTGATCCATTGTTTCTCTTTCTGTTCATCATGGTAACTGAGGTTCTCAGCAGGTTGGTGAGAAGAGCCGAAGAGAGAGGTGTCATAGAGGTATTCTCTACTGTCTCCACTCTCCAGTAGCTAGAATATCTCGTTATGCATATCTTTTGAAAGGCTAATCAATAGCAATTGAGGTACTTGAGATGCATCTTATGTTGTTTTAAGGCGGGCATCAAGCCTACACCTTTAGCAAAAGTTTATATTCCCATTAGAAAGGTTTGTAATTTGGTAAATGTAGGCTTGTAGCAAGTGTTCTTAGGTGCAGTAGAAAGGTTTGTAATTTGGTAAATGTAGGCTTGTAGCAAGTGTTCTTAGGTGCAGTATAGGGTTCTTCCCCTTTGCATATCTTGGTCTGCCCTTGGAGGCTAGCTACCACTTAAAGGCCATATGAGATCTGGTGGTGGTGGAATGATTTAAGAAATTTCCTGCCTTAAACGAGGTACTGTTTTGAGGGCAGAAGACTCACCCTTATTGACAGTTTGTTCACTAGGCTTCACACTTACTTTGTCTCTCTCTTCCATATGCCTGCATCAGTTGAGTTGTTGCCCACTCCAACATGTTTTTTGGTGGAATGGGGGTGGAAGTTAACAAGTACTTGGTGGAATGGAAGATGATGTGTAGCCTGAAGAAATTAGGGAGATTGGGCCTTTGCTCTTGAGGCTAGTCAATAAAGCCCTTCTCAGTAAGTGGTTATGGAGATTTGGGGTCGTTCAGAGGTAGAGATCAAAGTGCAGTCTCTACCCTGAATGGCCCTAGCATCTGGAGAGGCATATGCAATATTTGTAAGGATTTTTTGAAAGGCATCCAATACAAGATTGGAATTGATGATAGGGTTAGATTTTGGGGGATCATTAATGTGGCAATTGTCCTCTTGCTTGGACTTCCTGGATTTGTACGTGATGACAAACACAAAAGAAGTGTTGGTGCGTAACTATATAGTTTGGAGTTAGTGGTGGGTGGTTCGTATGACGAGCTTTAGAAGGAACACTAATGGTTGGGAATTGGAAAGCCTTGCAAATATCTTAGTGAGATAGGAGCAGTCTAAAGTAGTAGAGGGTACGTGGGTAGTGAAATCTCACTGTCCATGATTGCAGGTGCACCATGCACCCACAAACACTGAATCACCGCCCACTAGAGGCAGTTGGGCTTTCATACGCGCCAAAGGCATGTGTAGCACAACTGATTGACATTTGTGATTGATTAAACCACCGACATTAAATGCTGGCAGATGTAATCATGGTGCAAATAATGCCTCATGGATAAATGGAAGCAAGTGAATGGCTTGCTGCCACGTTGCCACAGCCAAATGGGCTGGCATTCAAATGGCCCTCACGACCAAATTAGTGCTAACCCATGAAGGGATGACATGTAGCCACAACCAAATAGGTTGTGCAATTCCTTGTGGCCAAATTAGTGCTAACCCATTAAGGGCTGTCATATAGTCGCAACCAAATTTGCTGTAACATTCAAAAGGCCCTCGCGGCCAAATCATTGCCAACTCATAAAGGGCTGACATGTAGCCATTGTCAAATAGGCTGTGGCATTTAAATGGCCCTCGTGGCCAAAGTGCCAACCCATGAAAGGCTGACATGTAGCATGTAGCCACAACCAAATTGGTTGTGGCCTTCAAAAGCTCTCGCAGCCAAATTAGTGCCAATCCATGAAGGGCTAACACATCGCCGCAGCCAAATTCGTTGTAGCCTTTAAAGGCCCTCGCTGCCAAATCAGTGCCAATCTATAAAGAGCTGCCACGTGGCTGTAGCCAAACTGGCTGTGGCCCTAAATGGGTGGCCAAATTGTTGTCACTCCATAATGGACTGACATGTGTTTGTAGCTAAATGACTGCAGACTTAAAATAAGTCTGCAATTAAATAGCTGCAGGCAACCCCATTGGCAGCCATTACATGGTTGCCACATGGCGGAGGATCATGAATAAGGATCTTCACGTAACTTTTAAGGGATCCCGAGATAAGGACCTCTTTTTGGGCACCAATGTTACAAATCTCCGGAGAAATACCTAATTTCTTGAGAGAAATACCAAGAAAAACATCTTAGTTTCCGGATACACACATTAGTGTTGGGTGATTCAAGATAGATGTCCATACTTAGTCAGATTGCTCTTTTAAATAGAGCCAGAGGTGTAACGAAAACAAGATAAAGATTAACAAATAACTCCTACAATCTAGGACATGACTAACCAACCACAATAATAGGACAACTAACGACTAACCAACCACAATAATTTGCGGATTACAAAAAGATGCTGAGTAGAATACCTTCATGCGCACAAAACCTCATTCATAAGAGCCTGGAATGTGGATGGTGCGTTGGTAAAGGCAAACGGCATCAAGTGATGCTTCCGGCGTCTCATGAAATTGGAGGAATTATTCGGCCCTGCAGAGCCAACTAATTGGATCTTTGCTGCAATTAAAACACAGAAAATCCAATTTCACAAGCTTGGGGTATATGAACTTGAAAAGCCAGAATGTAATGACCCATTATGGCTATTGAATCTCCCACCATTACCCCGAGTTGACGCCTTGGATGCCTCTATCTGGATGGTACGTTGGTAAGGCCAAACGGCATCACCAAAAAATCATAATGGCCTTGGTGAGTGCGGAAGGGTTCGACAATAACAACCGTTGCAGTCCCGGGCACATATGATAGGAGGTCCGGTGGAGGATGACAGTACATGGCTTCAAATGGGTCTGCCTAATCGTGGAATGCCAACTTGTATTATAACAGTATTCAGCCCACAATTACCATTTAACCCAATGCTTGGATTGAGAGCTGGTCAGACAACGAAGGTACATCTCGACCGTTTGATTCTTTAGGGCTAACTAAAAATTTATTGCCCTTTTCATGTTTGCTATTATGGTTTTTCCTTATTTTGATTGATTTTTTTTTTTAATCTATAATTAGCAGGTATAGACTATAGTATTAATTGAAACAAAAGATACAAAGTGCAGTATGTAAACTCAATCCCAAAGAAAAAACAAAAGGCCTTAGACTGATGATGTATTCAGTCTAAACACTGCACAAGCATAATAAGAGGACTCAAACCATTGATTGATTGATAAGAACACATTGGAGAAACATCTTTAATTATGTTTCCATTGAGTTTCATTTAGATCATTCCAACCGAGATTCACATGTTGACAATTTCTTTCACTTTTGCTGGATCTTTTTTTATAGATATTTTAAAAATTGTTCTTTTAGTACTATTTGTACTTGAACGTGGATCCAGTTCCATTTATAAATTTTGCAACTAAATATAATCATAGGAAAAAGAAAGATGGACGATTGGTATATGCAATGTGATATGACCTGTTTCTAACACAACTGATTTTCATCCAGTGTGAACCTGTTGGCAGAATTGCAGATATTATTCAGATTCCAGCTTTCCTTTGCCGTCAGGTTAATATCAGCATATTTTGACATTTTTCTAATGAGTTTCATGTACTCCTGTTTGTTGATTTCCATGACATGATTGATGGTTGCTTTAGAATCAGAAATCTTCAATATTTAGGTCTGCAAGGATGTATCGTTTATACTTATGTTAATCTCATAGATGGCTTCTTCTTATGACAGACAGATCTTCTAGTTGCAGCTGCCAAGACTGGGAAAATTGTCAATATTAAGAAAGGCCAATTCTGTGCTCCATCTGTAAGTATTTTGATAAACTATATTGTTATTAATTAATTAATTAATTTATTTATACAAGATAGAATTATTTTAACATGTTGTGGGTGTGCTGTTCACTAATTAACCTCGTCCATATTTCTTTATATTGTTATAGTAGGTTTGAGTTTACACAATAGATATTAGTTGAACGTAGTATTGTACTATGTTGTGCTGTGTAGCTGCCAACACAACATAATAACTTTCCAAGTCATTGGCTGTTCTTTTGCTGCATGCTTAGTTACTTTGATTTTCATTTCATGTATTGAGCCAAGGGCTTCTGTTTCTGATTCCATAACTTCATGAGAATTTCATGTTTTTACTAAAAGACGATTATTAATCTCCCGCCCTGGAGCATCCTGGTAGCACGCTTTCTTGTGAAACACATATACTCAATTGCACAGAATATTGTTCTTCATAGGCCCACTTGTTGAAATGATTCAGGCTGCTCATGTATTGTTGGAGCTCATCAATTTTGTGAGGGTTGTGAGAGATTGATTTTACAAGCTTTTGTGATGTATATACAATTCTATGGGTTTTCTTCCAACACTGCTCTAGTTAATAACCATGTATATTTGGCAGGTCATGGCAAATTCTGCCGAAAAGATTAGATTGGCTGGAAATCAAAATGTGATGGTTTGCGAGAGAGGAACCATGTTTGGCTATAGTAAGTCATTCTGCATTTCATTTTAGAAAGAGTCTGCTTCATTCTGCCATGGGTTCTGAAGTTTCTTCTTAGTAAATTTTTGTTCACTTTCTAATATAGAAAGTTTGCTATTCTTAATGGAGGGACTTTTTCTTCCATTTTTCAAGAAAGATGAGTTTGTCTTGCTTCCCTAATAATATAAAAGGTGATAAATGTAGAGGTTATTAAGTATTTCCAAATCCATGTGACTTAAATGCTAAGGGTCTCTTTGGATGTCTGCATGATGTAACACAGCAAGCGAAGATAGGATAGTTGCATTGAAAAATTATCAGTTATTTACGAAATTGTGTCATCAACGTTTTAAAGTCTAGAAAATTCCTCTTCCAACTGGGGATCATCTAGATCTTTCCTAGGTCCCTTCGGGACGGTCATTAAATGCCCTTGGGGCCTCCTTCTTTCTTGGTGCTTGACTAGGAAGAATTTTGAAGATGAAGGATTGATCTCTGTACTTCAATAGAGTAGTTTCTTTCTAGCTTCTATCTCTTTGCTTTCCCTAATTGGCTAGTTTGTTACTTGCTTTATTTTCTGTTTTTCGTCTTGGTTCAATCTCTTTGTGAACCCTTGTATATATATATAGAAAACAAATCTATTAAAACCAGATCTATGACCTATGCAGCTACTGCATCCTCTAGCAAAACCTCAGCCACCAAGCAGCCCCCTAGTGTAGTAGTCCCTACTTAACCCTCTCAAAATTTAATCCCTACTTACCCCACTCAAAGTTTTCAAGCCAAGTCTCAATATTTCCAGAAACCTTTTAACTTTCCAATTTTCGTCATTGAAAAGGAGTTTAATGGAGTTTCTCCTTTGAATATCGTCCGAACTTGTTTCCCAGAAAATTGGCATTTTCCAGCTTCTGATTTCAGAAAAACTCAGAAGTTTTATGAATATCTTCTTAGCAGATACTGTGATGTAGGACTATGCAATGACCTAAAATCTAATGAGCTTAGATCAAGATTGAATTAACAATAATAATGAAAATCATAAATTAGCAAAATAATTATCCAGAAAATTCACGAAAGCAATTTTAGGAAGATTCAAGGCCATGTCACAAAGCTACAATAATGACCCTCAATTATATTTGCGAGGGTTAATGGAATTCTATAATTCCACAAGCTTAGGGATTAGCCATTTATTCAATTTAGATTTTCTCATCCAATTGAGGATTTCAAGAAATTAATTAGGCTCAATATTGGTTAAGAATTTAAGTGTGCATGTAATAGGGTTTCAAGTATTAAGGAATCTAGAATCACAAACCAGCAGTATTAAGTTAAAAAAGGCGTGTGCGCTAATAAATATGTATGAAAATACAAACCATAGTTACTTAACCAAGTGATAGAAGCTCAATTGTATTCATAAATCAAATGTATGAAAATACATAGGCACTTACATTCATAAATCAAATGTATGAAAATATACAGACACTTGCATTCATCTTGATGCAAGTCTAACCTTGGTTCTTCTTAATTGTTTTAGATGCCTAAAGTACTTATGAATGCTCATTAAAGTTAATAAATAATTGAAATTTAGCAAAAATAAAAAATAAAAACTAAGGTTATATTATTGTACCCTAAGGGTAACTCTTAGGGTTCAACAATATAACCTTGGGTTTTTAGAAAAAATAAAAAAAATTTAACTCTAGTTATAAAATTTAACCCTTAGGATTAATATTTTTTATACAAAAACTAAGGTTATATTGTTGAACCCTAAGGGTTAGTGAATCTTAACCAAAATTAGAGGGGGTTAAAACGGACACGTGATAACTTTGGTTAAAAAATTTTAACCCTTAGAATTTTTTTAACAAAAGCGTACGTATTAGCTTATATTAGTTTTGCCAAACACCCCCTAAGGGTTAGTGAATCTTAACCACAATTAATAGGAGTTAAAAGGGATACATTTCTAACCTTGATTCTTAACCATTGGGTTAAGTTTTTTTAAATCAAACCCTACAGGTTAGTGAATTTTAACCACAATTAATAGGAGTTAAAAAGGACACATTTCTAACCTTAATTTTTTTAAAAAAATTAACTTTAGAATTAAAAATTCTTAACCATAGGGTTAAGTTTTTTAAAATCAAACCCTACGAGTTCATATATCTTAACCACAGTTTGGTTAATAGGAATTGAAAGAGCGTGTTACAACCTTACAAAAAAAAAAAAAGGATCGTGTGTGTGTGACTGAGTGAGGTTAACACTCCTCCTTCAAGAAGCTAATGAATTATGTGGCTGGGTGAGGTTAGCATTCCTCCTTCAATAAGCTAATCAACTGAGTGAGACTAGCATTCCTCCAAGTTCATGTTATAAGTTTATAACTTATAAAGCCTTCAACTATGTGGTTGGGTGAAGCTAGCATTCCTCCTTATTGCTAATCAACTGAGTGAGACTAGCATTCCTCTCATGTTATAAGTTTATAACTTATAAAGCTTCCAACGAACAAAAAAAAAAAACCAGTTCTGTTCTATTTCACCTTTGGCCGAAAGAGGGAAAGGAGCAAAGGCGCAAAGGCTAGCACTCCTCTTTGGTTTTGCGATTAACAGATTTGGGCGATGATGGCAATGGATTTGGGCGATGACGGCAACGGCGATTGAAGTGGCGATCTAGGTATGTACCCTAAATCCCTAATCCTTCTCTACTACAAAATCCTTTTTCTTTTTTCTTTTTCTACTTCTCAATCTCATTTGTAGAGTGTCATCCATGCGAATCAATGTACTTTTTGTTTTTTTGGATAGTTATTGCAAACTGACCCCTTCCCATAACTTTTTTTTTATTGTTGAAATACCGAACCGTATCGGTATTGATATGGGTGATACGTTGTCGATATGGGGTATTTTTTTTTCTCTACCGTATCTGTGTATTGGATACCCAAAAAACCGGCTCGTATCGGCTGATACGTACCGATATTTTGAACCATGGAAGCAACAGGAGTAATAATAGGAGAAGTATGAACAAGAATAAAGGAAGGTGAAGAAGTACCTAGTGGAGTGGCCTGCGGGGAAGACTATGGTAGAGGCGCATCGGAGAGAGAAACAGGCGGTTGTCGACGAGAGTACGTGAGAAGCTCCTTCTATCGCGGAAGATCCCATGGAACAGGTAAAGGCAAAGAGACAGTAGGCACATGACGAGGTAAAAACAAAGGGATGGTAGAGACAGTAGGAGTAAGAGAGAAATATGGTACTGTCTCGAACAATGTAACATCTAGAGAGACAAAGAAGCGATGAGACTGGGGATCATAACACTGATAGCCCTTCGATGCGTTAGAATAACCAACAAAGACACATCGAATTGCCTTATCGTCCAATTTCTCACGACTTGGACGAAGACCCTAAACAAAGCAGGTACAACCAAATACCTGTGGCTCAATGGGAAAAATAAGAGCCTAAGGACAAAGAAGTTGATAAGGTGATAGACCATCAAGAACACGAGAAGGTGCCCGATTGATGAGAAAACATGCAGTGAGAAGGGCCATAGACCAAAAAGGCTTAGGCACTTGCATGCCTTGCAACAAGGAGCGAGTGACACCCACTAAATGACGATTATTACGCTTAACAACACCATTCTGTTGAGGGGTGTACGGAAAGGCAAGCCGATGAACAATACCATGAATGTGAAGATACTGGACAAAAGGGGCAGCTAGATACTCACCACCATTATCAGATCGAAGGGCCTTAACAAGACCACCAAATTGGGTAAGAATCATAACATGAAATTCTTGGAATTTAAAAAACACCTCATCCTTAGACTTAATAAGGTAAACTCAAGTAGCTCGAGTGTAGTCATCGATAAGTAACATAATAACGAAAACGATCACTAGAGATAACCGGAGATAGACCCCAAACATCAGAATGAACAAGCTCAAAAGTAAAATGACATTTATACATGCGAGAAGGATAAACAGTGCAAACATGTTTAGTAAGCTCACAAGTATCACATTGAAAAGTAGATAAAGAACACAATTTGCAAAAAGTAGGAATCATTGAACACAAAGTCTTAGAGCCAACATGCCCAAGCTTGACATGCCATAAATGATAAGTATCATGAGTAACATCAATAGAAAAAGGAAAAACATTAGCAATAGCAGGGACACGATAAAGAGCATAATCAGTATCAAGGTAGTACAATCCGCCTCTTTTCACGCCTTTACCAACAATCCTCCTTGTAGTCAGGTCCTGAACAATGAGAAGGATAGAACACAGCACAACAATTTAGTTTGATAGTAAGACTACTAACTGAAAGAAGGTTAGAAGATAAACGAGGAGCATGTAAAAAATAAGATAAAGAGAGGGATGGAGATACAGGAAAGTGTCCTACTCCTAAAACAGGAGTATCAGAACCATCAGCCAAGCGAACCTTGGTAGTAGGAGATGGACGTGAATAAATGGAATAACCCTGTGACTCACTAGTTATATGATCAGTGGCTCTGGAAATCAATTACCCAGTTAGGGGAAGAAGATGATGTAGTGGCAGCATTGGCATAGGGCACATGGATACTTGAGGCAACAAGTGAAGATGAAGCAGCAGAAGTTTTAGAGTCACTTTGCAGACGGAACTCAGTGTGGATCATCTCAACAACTTGAGCTCTCAAGGATCACTCGTAGCAACTGAGGCAGCAGGCGAAGAATCAATCCAAGAGTCGTAGTAAAATGAGCAGCAGGACGAGATTGGTAACCCTCAGGATAGCCATGCTGGCGATAACAATGATCACGATCATGTCCTACTATACCAAAGTGAGCACAAGGAGTAGTAAATCTGTCACGACCACGTCCACTACGACCTCAACGACCCCTATCAGTTCCCCTACCACGTTCTAGATGACGGAAATCAGTAGCAAAGGCAATATGATCCGGAGGGAGCAAGAGCATAGGAGGGGAGTTCGAAGACATAATAGCTCGTCGGCGTTTCTCATTAAACATAGTGGAGTAGACCGATCGAAGAGAAGGCAGATGAGACGTGGCAACGATTTGAGTGCGCAACTGCTCAAATTCGGCTCGAAGGCCACCCAAGAAATCATAAATGCGATGTCGCTTAATTCGCTTTGTCATATTCTTTGTAGAAGCAACGGACAATTCAGAAAGAGACTCACAATAACTCAATTCTTCCTAATGACGCTCAAGAGTTCCAAAATAATCATAAATAGACATATCCCCTTGCTGAAAGTGAGCAATCTCACAAGTAAATTGATAAAGCTGAGCATCATTTTCCACTAATGCATAAGTCTGAATAAGAGTCTCCCAAAGCTCATGACAATCCTTATAGAAAATATAATTCCCGACAATCTGAGACTTCACAGAATTAAACAACCAGCCCAAAATAATGCAATTCTCGGCATTCCATGTAGCAATCTCAGAAATACCAGTCTCTGACTTGGGGGTTTTACCATCAAGATACCCTATCTTAGAACGACCCCCAATATAAAGCTCAACAGAGCTTCGCCATGCAAGAAAATTATCACAATTGAATTTAATATTGGTGATAGATTGGACAACAGAGTCAGAAAGAGCCGGTGAAGTAAGATTCTTAACATCCATAGAAGAAATTTGAGGGAAAAATTAAATCACACCTCCACGTAATCAAAACTTCATCAAAACCTTATCCAAAGATATTAAGATTACCAAAAACAACCATCTAAGATGCTGTAATAAGAAAACAAAGCATAAAACTACCTTTAACAGTGAAAATTGGTTAGAACATGCTCAGAAAAAACGTCATAGAACCTTCAAATCTCAACCAAATGGAGTAAACTCAGTGTGGAAACGTTCCTTACAAAAAACCGGTTCATCCATGATCAATAAACACCATTAAAATTATCTCATTCGAGCAAAAACAGATCTGAACTGAAACAATTAATTTGCTGAAATTTTTCTTCAAATCATTGTAACTTCTTCAAAAATGAACCGAATCACAAGATATATGATTCAAAATTCCTCTAAAATCGTTCCCTAAGAAATTACCTTCAGAGAGACCCAAAATAAGAAAATAAGGCCTAGGTCATTCAGCTAGAAATAGCCGTATGGCTAAAAACGTGGTAGCTATCCTCCTTTCTTTGGTTGTTGTTGCATCTTTAAATGATCTTTTTCTTCCTTCTATTAAGCTCTGATACCAAGTTGGAGAAATGGTTTGGAGGATTTAGGGTTTAGTGAAGAAAAAAGAGAGGAGGGAGATTAGAGTAAATTGCTTAGTGAGAGAAAGAAAGCCCTACTAATATCTTATATTAAGAAGAGAACATTACATATATACCCTCTCGATATTACATATATCAACAATAAGTACTAAGTACTATGGTACTTTATGATTCCCGGCCAAATCAAGAATGATATAGTATTTGCATGTGATCTCTAACTTTTCATGCAGGAATATTATGATATGACTTAATCAAGAAAGAAATTGACTTTGTTGAACTCATTTCTACCCAGGACAAGTTCATATATCTATGGCAAAGAAAACAATTTAAAGAAGAGTGAAAACAATTTAAGTAAACGGAAATAAACAGAAATATATATATTAAATAAACAAAAATAAAAGGAAATACATAATTTTTTGAAAACAAAATAAAACTTACAAAGGAGAAGTGTTACAATTCTGGAACTTGAATCCTAACTAAAGCTTACAAGAGATGAAACTGAAATGTTCCAAAACCTGGAACTTACAAAACTTGCCTACCATACAAGAGGCAAAGCCTTTAAATAAAAACTAAAAGTAGACACTGGATTCTCTTGAGTATTCATTATCAAGGAAGTCACTTGGCTTGGAGCATCTTTCTGAAAAGTTGGAGATCACATTTAAATACTATATCACTCTTGATTAGGCTGGGAATCTTGAAGTACCATAGTAGTTAGTACTTATGACATCTGGAGTCCATTTCCTTCTTGAAGCTGGGAATCTTGCAACACTACAGCTTTGGTGACAAAAGTTGTGGATTGCTTTTGACTAACTTTAATAAAGTTGATGATACTTTCTGGAGCCTTTAAATGGCCTTCACATGGCTTCAGAGCCTTCATTCTTTGGGATTCAAAATGGGAATAAAGTAGTCAAGGGTATTGCAATCTTGGCTTTCTGGAATTACTAGAATCTTTACTTCGTTTGAGAAAGGTAAATGCAACTTTTGACTAAGTTAGAGCATCTTTGGAAATGATAAGTTGTTTTTGACTGGAATACCATCTTTTAGACTATTTTCTTGAATGAAGAGAAAGGGGTTTAATCATTCTGTTAGCAGACATTTTTTGAATTTATCTAATGGGAGAAAGGATGTTGACGCATTCGTCTTCTTTTTTTTGAACCTAGTCAGAGGAATCAGATACTGGCAACTCATAATCGCTATCTGAAAAGTTCTTCTTTGAGTTTTTTTGCAATATTCTTTCTTAGACATAGCAGAGGCAAGAAGAGATTTGACTCTGGCTTTTCTTAAGCAAAAGCTATGATTTTTCTATAGTAAGACATAGAACATGATGTGAAATATGCAAGTACAGTCTAGGGTAAAATGGGCTTAGGATCAAAATGATCCCACCATTTGATTTTGAAAGTATGACCAAAAGTAGGATAAGCAATACCAAGATAAACAGTGTATTCCCACATAGAAATCCAAGCAAGTGCAAATTTAGCATAAAAGAAAAATAAATTAGGATACTTAGCAAGATGAGAAGGTACTGTAAATTTTTGACAAAAGATCTGGAATCCCTCAAACACGTTTGGGGAAAATATCTGTAAGAGGTCCAAATTGAAACCACCTATTTGGAATGGCAAAAGTCAAATTTGGATTTAAAATACAAATCTAGGAATGACGGAAATGTACATTCTTGTAATAAAAACAATTGTACCATGCTTTTTGGTAATCCTAATAATTATAACTAGATGGATCGAATGTTTTGGAGAAAGATCGAAGTTCTGAAGGATCAGGTCCTCAAGCTGAAAGGGTAAGGACCTGGAGAATTTGGCAAGTGAAATTTGAGATAATATTCTTATTAGTAAGATCTAGATAGTGCTTAAATTTTCGTGAACTAGTGTGTGCTAAAATATATTCATAAAACTTCTGAGTTTTTCAAAAAGCAAAAATTGGAAAATGCTAATTTTCTGGGAAACAAGTTCGGACAATATTCAAAGGAGAAATTCCATTAAATTCCTTTTCAATGATGAAAATTGAGAAGTTAAAAGGTTTTTGGAAATATTGAAACTTGGCTTGCAAACTTTGAGTGTGGTAAATAGAGAGTAAATTCTGAGAGGGGTAAGTAGGGAGTACTACACTAGGGGGCTTTTGGTGGCTGAGGTTTTGCTAGAGGATGTAGTAGGTGCATAGGTCATAGATTTGGTTTTAATAAATGGGAAATCAGACGAACGATCTTGGATGTGGAGAACTTGATAAGGGTTTTGGGTGAGAGCAAGTCGGCTGGATTCTAACATCGCATCTACTTGAGACATAAAATACCAATCATTCTTTTTATGAGAACTGGAGTCTTGACTATAAGGTGCTTTGGTAGTAGGCTGGATAACTAAAGGGGCTTTGCGGGGTGGAGTTTTGCGAGGATGACTCAGGAGGAGTCTTTTTCTTGGGATATCTTTTTAGTACCATGGCTACCCTGCAAGAACTCCCGAGCAAGGATTAAAAACTCGGTTTCAGTTGTTTTTTAATTTGAAAAATCTAAAAAATCACAATAAATAGGGAAAAATTTAAAAAAATGCAGTAAATGAATAACAACATTCTTCTAAAGCCAATATCAAGTTGAAAAATGAAGAAATAATGAAATATACAGGTGGTTGATAAGTTGAAAGTAGAAACATATACTGCTAAGTGCTAAAGCCACATAGAATTACGGGCTTGCTCATCATCATCATTTCTATTTGACTGAATGTAAGCTGGTGGTAGAGACTTTCATAGTATTGGGCTTGGACATAGTCGTGTGGGAAATGGGAATAAGCCACTGAAAAAATCTCGTGGATGCTACTGGGGATATGGGGGAGGGTATCCATAACAATAAGCTCCATACTGATACTAGGGAAATGAACTATACCATGCTATAGGATATCTTTCCTTCTCAGTAACAGTTTCTCCACACATGCCATGTAGTCCAAAGGAGTCAAATATTCTTCAGTTCTCTCTCTCCCCGTACTTGCAATATGACTCTCTTGAATCCCAGCTCCAGTCTAATCGACATCTTGCCCCTACCAGTTTCTACATCATAAATAATTATTGTAGCACCTACATCAAGTTCTTCACCTTTATCACCACTACTAGTACTACTAGTAGATGAGAGTTCATGCCCTTCTCTCGATGACTCTTCACTTTCCTCATCAACGACCTCAACAATTGGTGCCTTGCCTTTTCCGCTTCTACTTGTAGTCGTCGAAGTAGGGGATGTAGTGAGTGGTTGTTGTGCCTGTGCTTGTGGTGGCGGCCCTCAACTCTTCATTGGTTACATTTACATGTCTTTGAAGGAAAGATGTATCGGTTAAAACCGGCTCTTCGACTTCAGGCATCCATGGGTCTCAGGGATCGTCATCGGCAAAAATATAATCCAAATTTATTGGATCATAAAATTCATTGCCCTGCTCTCGCCTCGTTAGATGACGTGTATACAGTCTCATGTTGTTGTAGTGAACAAACACCATTGTAAATTCTACTAGTATTTTAAGTATAATATTAAAAATCATTACATTGTATATATAAATTAAAAATTGAAAACAATAAAATTATCAAAACAACAATAAAATTATATTGTACCTTGTAATAGTTTAACAACATTTTATAGTACAAATAGTTATCTAAACAACAATAAAATTACATAAAAATAATTTTTTATTTAAAAAATATGCAATATTACTAAAAATAACACTATCAACATATCAATCTTTAAAAAAAAAAAAATGAAGATCATTCAATAAAATAGAGAAAATATAAAAAAATCAAACCCTAATAACCTAAACAAAGTAATTAACTAATGTTCATGGATTTCAAGTGAAATCCATGAAACTCACATGCATTTTAGGTTGTAATAAACATGATTTGTATAAAACTTTTGAGAAAACTTATCCAATTTAGCTCTTAAATTGAGTTTTCCCTGAAATGAAGAATTTGACGTAGATTTCTTCAAATTAATGATTGAAACCCCAAATCAATTTTTTATTAACAAAAATAAAAAAGATTTTATAGGAAAAGGGGTTAGAATGGGTAGAGGAGAAGAGATGAAGCAAATAGAGATTTTTGTGGTGTGTTTAGGTCTTTACAGAACCCTTTTAAACGTAAAAGTGTCGGGCGTATAAGATTATGTCCAAAGTGCTGGCAGCTTGTCTTCGGAGAGAGATGGAATCCCTTGTTTCCCCTCAGCAAGGAGCATTTGTGGGGGGTAGGCAGATTTTAGATGAGATTCTAATTGCCAACGAGTGCATTGATGCTCGTATTAGATCTAAAACCCCTGGGCTTCTTTGCAAAGTAGACATGGAGAAAGCATATGATCATGTTAATTGGGGGGTTTTTAGATTATGTTCTTGGAGGAATGGAGTTTGGTTTAAAGTGGAGGTCGTGGGTGAAGACGTACATATCCTCAGTTTCTTTCTTCATTATTCTGAATGGGAGCTCGGTAGGATTTTTCCCCAGTTCTAGGGGGCTGCGGTAGGTCGACCCTCTTTCTTCGTTTCTTTTTGTGCTTGTCTCGGAAGCCTTGAGTCGTATGCTAGAGAAAGCAGAGGGGGCGATTTTCGAGGGCTTTATGGTAGGTTCAACCCAGATGCGCACATCTCACCTCTAGTTTGCAAATGATACTCTGATTTTTTGTAATGCGTTGCTGCGGAATCTACTGTTTCTTAGGTGCCTTCGGTGTTTCGAAGCTATCCGGGCTACGAGTTAACCTAGCCAAGTTAGAGATAGTTAGTGTTTGAGAGGTTCCATATTTGAACCAGTTGGCAGTTTGTTTGGGATGCCGAGTGGGAGTTCTTCTGTCACCGTACCTGGGAATGCCTCTAGGGAGAGGATTCAAAGCTAAAGTAGTTTGGGCCCCAGTTATAGAAAGGTGTGCGAAGTGGTTAGCAGGTTGGAAGGCGCATTATTTATCTAAATGCGGCAAATTAACTCTTATTCAAAGTACCCTGAGTAGCCTCTCGACATATTATATGTCTATTTTGACCTTGCCTAAGTCTGTCGCCGTTTTGGTTGAGCGCATGCAAAGGGATTTCTTGTGGAATAAGAAGGTAGAATCCTTTAAGTATCACCTAGTGGCTTGGAACTGAGTGTGTCGGCCTAAGGAGGATGGGGGGCTGAATCTTAAGTCTTTGATGCTTATCAATAAGGCTCTGTTGGGAAAATAGATTTGGCAGTTTGGAGCGGAAATAACTAGTTTGTGGCAATAAGTGAAAGTAGCCAAGTATGGGGCGGTGTTGTGTTGGGTCCCGAATCAAGTTAAGAGCACCCATGGGTTGTGCCTCTGGAAGGGGATCATGGCAATGTCTAGCTTGGTGGTGCCTAAATTCAGATTTAAAGTAGGTCTGTGTAGAACCCCGGATCTCACTTTCATAGCCTGTGAATAGTGCGGTGAATAGTGACCATGTAATGAAAATTTTCGAATTTAGAGGTAAAAAGTCCCGGTAATGGTTGTTTATAGGTTAACTAAACTTATGTAATTTTATGAGATTTTATTCACAAGTTTAGAATGGGTTCTCAGGCAATGGAAAATTTTACAACGAACAAGATTTATCGGGTTTTGTCTAAAACTGGAAAATCAGATTTTTAGTTATAAGGAATTGGATTTTCTAAGTTTTTTTATTGGATTCAAATGGGGGTTACTTCTTTATTTTAATTTAAAACTTAAAGTTAATGAATAAATATTTTAAAGTAAAATAAGTATAGGAGTAAGTAGAAGAAGGGGAAAAAGAACAAAGCACAGTCCAAAATAGAACAACAGGCAAAAAAAACCCAGAAGGACCAATCGATCCGTTTTGTGACCGATCGATCTGTCTACTACCGATCGATCGGTGCCTATGACCGATCGATCCGTCAAGCTAAAATTTGTATGGTGTTTTTACACAGAGAGAGGTTTTTCAACCGATTGATCGGTGCCCATGACTGATCGATCTGTGTTCCCTGTTTTGCATTGTAACCGACTCCTTAGGATATTTTGAGGGTGTAGGGTCTTTGGCCAACCCCCCTTGGCCTATATAAGCCCACAATTCGTGGTCTAGGGTTACAAGAATCCTAGAGAGAAATTTTTGGAAGAAAGTTGAAGAGAAAGAAGAAGAGGAAGGAGAAGAAGGAAGAGAGGTTTGGGAAGTTTGTGTTGAGTTGATTTCTCAACAAGAAGGTGTTCTTTCTCATTCCTTTGAGGATTCCAAAGCTTGAATCTTGCTTTCAAGGCTTGTTTTCTAAGATTTAGGTTCTCCTAAAGGTAACTACACTTTACTAACTAGCATAACATAAACCTTATTGATGGGTGTAGATATACTATACTACCTACCTTGTGATAATCTATCAAGTTAAACCATAGTATTTTGAGTTGTTCTTGAATGAAATGAATTGATGAAGTTGGATGATTTGTAAGCTATCACTATTATGGAAATTCTATGATTATGATTTCATGTTTCTAAGACTTCTAAGTATAGTATGATGATGTTCACAAGCACTCTATGCACTTTAAGATTTCTAAGTACTCTTACATGTCTCGCATGACTCTATGGTTTCTCATAAGTACGGTTTATCGAAGCATTTATAAGGATTTCTAAGAACTCATAAGCTATCAAGCTCATAAGCATTGATAAAGTCAAACATCGGGTTGGCTCAAAGTAATCTCATAAGACATTTGATAAAGCCAACGGGAAGGTTGGTCAAGGATCTTGGCAGCCCACTTCGATGTATTCAATGAAGGGTATTTATATACCCAGCTCTAAGTCTTTTTACAAGTGCTAAGTTCTAGCTCTAAGTTATGCTCATAAGAACCTTACAAGCTCATAAGATCTCATAAGTGAATGCTCACAAGTGCTCTAAGATTTCACGGCTCACAAGAACTCCAAGAACTCATAAGAACTCTAAGGAACTCAAAGAACTCTAAGGAACTCAAAGAACTCATAAGACTTGATTCTCATACGCTCATAAGACTCATACGGTTTTGGATTTCATAAGAAACTCATAAGGAAATGGTTTTAGAACTAGTACGGATTTTCTCGGATTTTCCTATGCTCTACGGCTCTATGTCTTTCATGCTCCATGATATTATCTTATTGTTAGCTAGTAGTTTGTAGATACTGAGTATTTCATGCTCAGCCGTACATGTTATGTCGGCAGGTGCACGTGTCCCCTTCGATATCTGTGGTTCAGAGCCTTGGGTGGAGGAAGAGGACTACGAGCCGGAGCCTACCATGGATCATTATCAAGATGAGGGAGCACTGGATAGATGGCCCGATCTAGACTTTTGTTGAGAGAGTGAGGGAGAGTATACTTATATTTTGATAGTATTGAGAGTGGAACTTGTCCACTCCATACTTTATATTTTGTGATATTTTTTTGGTTCAGACTTGAACCTAATGGTAGGAGTATTTCATTTCTTCCGCTATGTGTTATAACTTGTGTACTCTGACAGGTTGGTATGTATGCCTTATGTGTCATACGGGATGGTATGATACGGCGGTCACAAGCTAATGTATCCCTAACTCCTAGGGGGTATTTTGGGTCGCGAGAGTCAGGGTCTGAAGTGAGATTTTGGAAAGATGTGTGGTGTGAAGATTCTAGACTTCAGGATGAGTTTGGGCTCTTATTCTTACTTGCTTCCAACAGGGAGGCGGTGGTGGGAGACTACTTTGAGAGAAGGGGAGAGGAAGGGATTTGGTGTCCGATGTTGCGTCGGGATCTAAATGATTGGGAATTGGATGAAGTGGTGCGGTTGTTGGCTCGATTAGGTTCTTTGTCCCCGTGTGCTGGTATTAGGGATCGTAGGGTCTAGTTTGGTAGCAATCATGGTTGCTTCTCTGTTCGATCTCTTTGTCAATCTTTGGGTCCGGTATCATTAGGTTCATTTCCTCATCGGGCGGTGTGAAATCTAGGCATACCCTCTAAGGTCTCTTTTTTCCTTTGGAATGCTGCATTGAACAAAATCCTTACTTGCGACTACTTACAACATCGAGGGTGGAGAATGGCCAATAGGTGCTTCTTGTGTTTCCAAGCGGAAGAGACTGTGGACTATTTGCTCTTGCATTGTCCCACTGTATTCCGTATTTGGGGATACTTTCTTTCCTGAATGGGAGTGGATTGGGTCTTTCCCTCTTCATTTATTAATTTCTTATCTTGTTGGGTAAGGGTCAATGAGGATGGAGCTAGGGGGCTTTGTGGTCGGTGCTTCCGGGGGAAATATCATGGAGGATATGGAAAGAGAGAAATCGCTAAGTGTTTGAAGATTCTGCTGCATCTCAATCTCGTATTTGTGTGCGTATTCAGCTGGTTGCATTAGAATGGGCGGGCATAAAGCATGATGGGGAGGAGCTGCGGGGGGTGCTGGGTTGAGTTTCTTTTTGGGCAAAGTTTTTAGTTAGGAGTTAGGACTCTTATTTCCTCAGATTGTGTTTGAGTTTATTGTCTTGTAAACTTTTGTTTTTCTGATTTCTTTGTATTCCTGTATCCTTGACTATTCTCTTTTTAATATATTTGCTTGTTATCAATAAAAAAAAAAGTGTTGGGTAAGTCATACGGCCGAAACCGTTACGTATCGTAGGACTTGGCCGATACGTTACGGTTTCGGCCGAGTCTTTTTTTTTTTTTTGGAGGAACAGGATAAAGGATATGTATCGGGCGATCTGTATAAGTTTTGGCGAGTTGTAAAACCATGCTCCCAAGTGAGGAAGTTAGGAATTGTATTGGCTTCTCCTTTAATATATTCAATTTTAAAATAAAAAACAGAAAGGATGACTTGCCATCTTGCACAAATTTGTTTGGAAGCAATATTTTTAACATCTTTTTGTAGCTTGACAAATAACTTTGGAATTTTGAAATACATAAAACGATTGAAAAATTTTCATTTTTGGCTGTAGAATAATTTTGATGGGCTTGGTTCCAAGTGCTTGAGGTATACCGAAGGATTTGTTCTTGACGATCAATCTTTTGTTCGAGAATTTCACCATATCCCAACTCCGAGGCATTTGTTTCTACAATCTTAAAGGCCATAGGATCTGCGAGGTTTAAACATGGCAAAGTCTTGACTTTGGATTTTATCTGCCTAACTATCTTAGTGTGTTCAAGATTCCAAGTTGGAGGGTCTTTCTTTAATCTTTACTTAAGTGGGGCACAAATCTAACTAATATCTTATAAAATTCTGAAACACACATTAAGACTTCCTAAAAATCTCTGTAATGGTTTCTTGTCTTTAATTTCGTTTGGGAATTTATCAGCAAATTGAATAGACCTATCTATGGGGATAATTGTTCCTTGGTAAATTGTATGTCCAAAAAATCTATGCTTGGTTTGGAATAAACTTATCTTGGAAGCTGATAAAACTAATCCATGATGTGTAATAGTCTGGGGCGTCTGGAATCCGTCAAACCAAATCCCAATGCTAGAGATACTCGTGTTTGGTCCAGGGACAACAAAGGCCGATTTTCTATTAGATCCTTCTTGCGGGCTAGGTCTGATTACCCCCACTTAGCCTTCTCTAGTAGAGTGGTGTGGCATCCTAGTACGCCTTCGAAGGTATCCTTTTTTCTATGGACAACATTTTTGGATAAAATCTTGAGAGTGGACCATGTGCAAAGTAGATGCTGGAGTCTTTCAAACCGATGCTCGATGTGCCTTGCAGTGGAGGAATCGGTAGATCATTTATTCTTACACTCCCCCTTTGTGCACTCGATCTGGAGTTACTTTCTAAGTCATCTTGGCATGACATAGCTTTTTCCCTCTTCCCTCCAGAGTTTCCTATCTTTCTGGCAGTCAGGTTTTTTGGGTCCTCGCATGGAACCCTTTTGGGCGCTACTCCCTGGCGCGGTCACCTGGTCAATCTGTCCAAAGCGAAACAGACGGATCTTCGAAGACTCTTCTTTATCAGAATCAAGATTCGCTAGGCGGGCTTATTACTTGGTTGGAGCCTGGGCTTCAAAACGGGGCGCAGCCAAAGGCTGGGAGGCATTCACATTCCCTCCTAAGGAGCCCCTATGGCCTTCTGTGGTTTTTTGGCATCTTTTTGTTTAGTGTAGCTGGGATTATCTTTTCTTTATTTTGCTCTTTCGGTTCACCCTTTGTGAATCTCTGTTTCTGTTAGTCTTATTATTATTGCAATGAGTTACTTTACCTATCAGAAAAAAGAAAGTATGAAGGTGTTTCCAATGTTGTTCTAGAGATTTAGAGAAGATTAAGACATCTCTATGTAGACCATTGAGAATTCTGAAAATGGATTAAAGATTTCATTCATAATATTTTGGAATTCTGATGGAGAATTTTTGAGGCTAAAAGGCATTACATTCCATTTGCAATAACTTAGTAATTATGAAATGGCTGAATATATCAGATTGTCCTAGAACTTGAAGTCTATATGGCTCTGATACCATTACATTTCATCTCTTGTAAGCTTTAGTTAGGAATTAGGATGCAAGTTCCAGAATTGTATCACTTCTCCTTTGTAAATTTTTATATATATTTATATACACACACATATATATTGTATCACTTAACCGGTAAAAAAGGTATTTTTGCTGAAAAGAAACTTAAAAGGCGTTAACTGAATGCCTTTCAGAACCATGGACCCAATTGACTTGAATTGAAAATAGCTCCAAATACTCTTGGTGGTACGTCCAAATGGGGCCCTAAGATGTTACAACTTGCATCTCCTCTAAGCATATTAGAATTAAGATGATCAGTGCATTGTTGATATAATTTTCTATGTCAATTTAATAAGTCTATTTTTGGGCTTTGATTTGTAGATGATTTGATTGTTGACCCACGTAATTTGGAGTGGATGAGGGAAGCTAATTGCCCTATAGTAAGTAAACTTCTCATTGTTTTCTCTGCTTTTCTATGCTGCATTATATTTTATTGAAGTGGACATATTCTTAATGGCTGAGATAGTAAATCATCATAATTTGACATATCTAGTTAAACTATGTGCTTATTCCGTGCTTCATCTGCAGAATGTATCTTATGCTCCTCATCTTATGTTCTACACCAGTCACCCACAATGCCACTATTTTGTTGAAAACCATTGCATGGAAATGTTAAGATTAGTTAAGCTTAAAGGAAAACAACTTGTAGAGCATGGAAACACACAATAATCACACATGTATAAAAGTTCGTGATTTAAGTTAAGGATTAATGCTGTGAATGCGTGCCTCTTTACAAATCATTAATGCTGTAACAGTTATAGTTCTGTTAACTAATTATATGCATGTACACACACATACACACGTACACAAATGTGTGTATTTATGTATTAAATTTTGATTATCTCTGTTAAGTGCCACTCTTTGATGCAGTAAAAGGAATTGCAGCAGAATATAGTCATATACAACCAGTAGAAAACCAAAGTGGTCCTTGAAATAGTACTGGTTGGATTCTCCAACAGAGAAATAGGTTTATTTCAAAATCAATTACATATAGAGTTGCTTTTTTTCTTCAAAATGAAAAAACAACCATAACCATCCTTTAGTTCTATCCCTTCAGCTGTTAAAATCTCAGCTCCTTGATATTTTGGCTAAAAACAGCAAATAAATGAACTGATAGTAGCTAAAAAAAAACTATGCTGCCGCTTATGAAATACGTACAAATTCATCTTTTTCCCTGAAAACATTTCTATATTCATCTTGAAATTAAAAAGTAACTTCTTATGAGCTAAAATCCAAAATGCGATATACTCTGCGTTAACTGGGTCAACCAATGTTGTTTTTAACTTCCACCTACATAAACGAATCATGATGATATCAGCTGGTCACTCCCAACAACACCAATTGAAACACCTTCTGTCTCATCTGGTTATTATCTTTGTTGGTTCACTCAAGGACCATAAATTTCATTAATTCTGCCTCGGAGATTGAATGATCTTGCAGTATGGTGTTCATTATCTTAGTTTATGACCTTGTGGTTCTCTCTGTTGGTGTTGGGGTGAGATTTTTCAAAGTTGTTAAACAGATTATTAGTGCTAAATGCTATCATATGGTGCAATTTGTACCAGTGCAGTCAAAGTGTCTAGGCGATAGAAGGTTCCCTAAGTGAGTGAGGCAATGCCTAGGCGACCAAAATCTACTTTTTCTGTTTATATTATATAAGATTAGTGAGTGCCCACCTAGATCATGATTTAGGCAATAGGGGTCCTAGCTAGGTGAGGCAATGGCCTAGGCATTGCCTAGGTGACATTTTGAACTATAGTTGCTGAGTGTGAAGCATGTAGGTGAAACATTAGATTTCGACCCTAAGAAGACAAGAAGCATGAAACAAAAAAACAGTAAAGGAATTCACGAGAAATGCCAGAAAAAATAGATGTAAAGATATGTTAGCAAGACATTGAAGTATTTCCTAAACTTATTTCTTTGGAAATACATGTCCTCACACTTGCACCTGAGGTTCCATCAATATCTCTGACTTAATTGTTTTCAATTTTTTTCAGGTGAATCAAGTAGAATTTGTTTCCCTTCATGTTTTCCACGACACATCCGCATACTTTCAATCATAGTTACCAGAGTGAGAAGCGAAACAAAAGAAAGAAGCGAGGCTCAGAAAAAGAGAAGCGAGAAGTGATATTTTTCAACTCACTTCCAATCTCCCATTAGATTTTGAGTCATACCTTAGATTTTGCGTTACATGAGATATGTGTGGAAAATTTGGTGCCTTGATATTAAAATCTCGAGGCTCATGGAGGACTTCGGTAACTTATTCCTAGTTGCCTCAATAAAGAAGCCTTAGTAGCCTCTTGTTTCGATAGTGTGGGTAGTGATCTTGTCTAGTGTCCTATGTGTCGGAGAGATCTAAATGATTGGGAGGTCGAGGATATGCAACGTCTTCTAACTCGCTTAAGCTCCTCTCCCCCTCGTCCCTAGCTTTGTGATGTTAGGATTTGGTCCAGAAGCAACTCGGGTTGATTTTCAGTGAGATCACTATTACAGTCCTTGGCTCCTCAACCTAGGTCCCCATTTCCTCATAAGGTTGTGTGGCTAACCATGTTCTCACAAAGGTATATTTTTTCCTTTGGTCCGCCGGCTTAAATAAAATTCTTACTACGGAACTCCTTAAGAGTAGAGGGTGGAGTATAGCAAGTCGTTGCTATTTGTGCCTGAACGAGGAAGAGACTGTAAATCACCTGCTCTTGCATTGCTCGGTTGCATGTGGGCTTTGGCTTTCGTTCCTACCTCGATTAGGTGTGGAGTGGGTCTTCACCTTCTCCTCTCTAAGCTTCCTATCGGGTTGGCAATTGGTGCCGTTGGTGGGGGTTGCAGAAGAAATTTGGACTCTTTTGCCTGATGCTATCTCTTGGGCTATTTGGAAAGAGAGGAATAGTCGGGTATTCGATGATTCTCCCTCTCCTTTCTCTCAGATCTTAGGCCGTGTTATTAGCATGATTGTGGATTGGAGTTCCACCACTCAGTTGGGTTCGGAAGTCAAGGATTTGTTACTATTATGAGGATCATGCCAGTATAAGTGCCTTGGATCGTTCTTTTTTCTTTATTATTGTATTTTTGTTTGTTCCTATCTAGTTTACATCTCTGTAAACTGTTGTAGTTTCCTTCTGATTTATATCATATCTGCTATTTACCAATAAAAAAAATATTTCTCGAGAAAAAATATTTAATCTAATGATATTCGCGCAGGGTTTACATTATTGGTTGTAGAGGCATATTATATACTACCAATCCTTTACGAAGAAGGTCCAAATCCAACGATACTTGCTCAAGGTTTACACCTTACACCGTAGGCTTGGGTCAATCACATCACGTCACACATACACAGCCTACTAAATGAAACGTGATATTAGTGAGCTTCATGGGAAACGATCTTCACACCCTGTACAAAGCTTCCTTGTCATTGCAACTATGATTTTAACTTGTTCCACTTCGACCTTGCTTTAAAAATTTAGATTCCCCCCCTCTTTTGGTGCAATAAACCATATTATCGAAGTTCTAAATACTGTATATTTGTTGGTAGTAAGTACATATGAGAAGGATAGGGATTGGATTATGAGCTTTCTTGAGATCCCGACTCATATATAACTTATTTAAGCATTGAAAAACACATTCTTAAAACTGTTGTCTAGCAAATGCTCATAATGATGGATAAATCATAAAGTGTCTCTGTGTTGAATCTATATGTTTGTTCTTATAAACTTGTCATTCATCCTTAGAAATTGGAATGATGATGTAGTGCGTATATCATTGAGGCATTCTAGTCATTACATGTAAGATGCAACTCCAAGATGTATCTGTAGTTTAGCTGACCAATGTGCTTGATTTGTTAATTATCTTACCTTTGCTATCAACATTCTAATAGCCATAGTTGTTGCATGATGCTTCTAGTCATATACCATTTTCCAAAGCAGCTGCCAATCTGATCGAAATTCTTTCAACACAGGTAGCAGATGTTACACATTCATTACAACAGCCTGCTGGGAGAAAGGTGTACATCATTTCCTGTTTCAAAGTTACAACTGAAATTTGGGTGCAGCTATATCTAATGTAAAGGCATAGCAATGTTCACTTAGGATATTTTGTTTCGTGAAACTTCATGATGATCACTCGAGATATGGGAAATAAACATGTCATTTGCATCAACTGAAACATTTTCCATCTACCCTGCGTAAGCTTGATGAGGTTGCATGGAAACTGATTTGAGTTTTGATTATTCTGAAGAACTAATAAAATAGCTATCTATCCTAGGAATAATGAAAACACTATATGCTGAATCATGAATCATTTGCATTTCTTATCAAACGACAAATTATCCCTGAGTTGGAGTATTCATGCCTGCAATGTTGTCTTCCTCCTAGGACAAATCATAATGGTATCAAAACACATTTAGTTGATGCTAACAATATTGAATCTGTGTCTTCTTTGGTTCTCTCTAACATAGACATAAACTTGCATAGTGGAAGCTAACCCCTCACAGGCCATACCTGCAAGTCACCATCTTGCTTTTTACTGGTATTGCAGTCCATCCTGAACTTTCTTGCTCACCAATACAAAACAGGATAAAAGGGTAGGTGGAACAAACCTCTTCTGGAGGTGAATTGGGAGGCAACCACTTCCTATCTTGCTTCCCGTTTCTTTTTAATATTTAGTTTGTACTGCTATCAGGCTCTCGTTCTCTATCTCATTCTTAAATACTTTTCAAAATCATAATGAAAAGAATATCATAGCCAGATAGACGCCTTTACCCACATGAACTATTTTGTACTAGTGCTTCATACACTCTTTCAATTCATTGTCCGGTTGAGATTGGTTCTTCCCAAACTAGAGAAATTGACTTATGCTTCCATCTAATTTCCCAATAATATCTTCTTTTCCATCACCTGATTTCAAATGAACTGAATTGTGAACCCACATTAAATGACTGCAGGTCAAACTACAATCCGCCAGTTTGGTGGGTTTCTTTAAAAGACTTAGATATTCAAAAGGCATTGAAAAATTGATTATATATATTGGAATTTTTGTATAAATAATTGACCCATTATATAGAAAAAGTAAATTTAAGAGGCAAGAAAAAGCTGCAAGTTAAATTTTCTTTTTGTTCATAATATACATATTGAGATTTGAGATACAGGGGGTCTTCAGTTATCAATCCATGTGACAAATTTTGGACTCTACCAAACAATTGCGAATAGGCCACACAAAAATAAATGAAAAAAATATATATTATGTCTAAGTTATGTGGTTAGAACCCTATTTTTTGATAATGTATGAGGTGCACATCTTAGAAAGCCTCAAGGCGTGAGGCTCACACTATGAGATTTAAGCCTCAAGGCGTTTTTCTTGAGCCTTGTCTCTAGGTGAACCTCAAGGTGTGAGGAGTTCTTGTGAAGCTCACAGTTTGAGATTTAAGCCTCAAGGCGAGCCTCAAGGTGTAAGCCTCACACACCTTTTACAACATTGTCTCACAGATATCATGAGCCCCAAATTGTTAAACTGCAGTCAAAACTCTCAAGTCCAAAGAAAGAAAACTCTCAAGTCCAAAGAAAGTCAAGAGAATGACCAGTGAAAGGCTTACTACTTGATGTAATTCAGTGCAGATCTGAACGTAAAAGGCTCTTAAGGAGAAAAACCAATGCTTCCACTGTAGAAAATGCATCTTTTTTAACCAAATCTGTTGGAATATCAACATTTCTAACTAATTGTATGGAACTTAAAAACAAGGACATATAAGTGAAACCATGGTGTCTTTAACCTTCAGTCAACTTCAAAAGGCTTCATTGTACCTTATAGCTTACTAAAGTTCTAAAGAATTACTGCACTTGTTGAAGTTTGTAGAATAACTTAAGAACAGTCTGGCATGGGCAAATATTCTAAGAAACTGGAACTAACTTTATGGTGCTTTGTATTCTGTAACAATCGAAGTTTCTAAAAACTAGGCATCACGATTACGAAAAATACATCGTGACTGATGATGAGATCTAATGCATACTTTAGGTACTGAAAACATTATAAATCATTATAAAAGTTCCAGGCATCTAGCAAATTTAATCCTCTTGAATATTTTCTTCTTTCTAATTATTGTTTTATTTAACAATGAGGGAATGTGAAGCTTAAGCCTCACGCTGGTGAAGGTCCTAATGCCTTGCCTATGCCTGTTAAAACATACTCCAAGATTATCTGAAGTGGACTCTTCCAGGATTTTATTTTTTTTAATTTTTTATTTTTTTATTTTTTTTGGATCGGTAAAAAAATGGCTTCTGAGATTATTCTGCCTTCGTTTTCCCTTCATTTCTGTATCTAAAAAGAAACTGTTTTTCTTTGTGATTTAAAAAATATTCCCCCATCACCTTCCCATGGAGTTTACTACTGTCTATATTGTAGCAACATTTGTCCCTAATATGATAATTGAAACTGATTACTCTTATGCTCTTATTATTTATTGTTTTGTGTGAAAAAGAACTAAGATATCTGGTTTTTTGAATTAGTTGGAAGGTGGAGGTGTTGCCAGTGGAGGACTTCGTGAACTAATACCATGTATTGCAAGGACATCTGTTGCTGTTGGGGTGGATGGAATCTTCATGGAGGTACAGAATCAGAATCTGTTCGAACTGATAATCTCAAGGTCCTTTATAATTTATGTTTCTTGTGCTTCATTGGGATCAATATACAAGAAACTTGAGGATAAAAAGTGAAGTTACTGAGAGTAATATTTGTAATTGTTATTGCATGAATAGAAGGAAGAGATAAATTAGAAGTATTAATACTAAGAAAGAAAAGATGAAGTGGTTGTGAGAAATCTGGTGGCAACTTACAAATTTGCAACAGTTCTACTCAAGAAGCATCAAGTTTTACAAACTTGTGGCCTGACTTTAAATCTGCCGATTCAATTTAGTTTGGACACAGTCAAGTAGTCCAGCTTCTGTTTCTTAGTATCTAAATATGATTTCCAACTTGCAATTTTTTTTTAAAATTTGTAAACAGTTTCCTTAAAATATTCCCCCTCTTTGAGTGCATCAATTGACAGGGGTACCTTATTCTCAATTGAGACAGTGGAGGAGATATTGCCCTCAAGTGGATTTTGTGTGCAGCAACACAACTAGAAGATTCTTTAACATGTTCTTACTCTAGTCGTTCTTTGTCTTTATTTGTATTCTTTGTAGGTCCTAAACTCCTAATCCTATAATTGAAGGAACATGCATTGAAAGATAGAACATAGTTACTTTTCATTTATTTAATTATATGCCATATTACTAGACCTTTTGCTCTCTAGGCAATCTAAATGCATCAGATATGGAATTACTTAAATGTATGGGATTCATTCTTTGCAAATTTTGGGAGCTTACTTCTTCAAAGTTATCGATTCAAAAGATTCTTAGAATACTGTTTTTTCTTTCTTCTGCCTTTAATTTCTGTTATATCCTCTAAGGGCATATTTTTGGGTGCTTAGGTGCATGATGATCCTTTAAGTGCGCCAGTTGATGGTCCAACACAATGGGTGAGTTTTGTTGCCATGTCATTGCCCAAATCCATGGGCATCTTTTAATAAATGCGAGTTTAGTTCCCTTTGAAAATTGCTTTTAAACCTGAATGCTTGACAATAATATTTTCTTTAAATGAGAAGAAAACATACTGATACTTTCCTGTTTATTTACTGCAATAGCCTCTGCGCCACTTGGAGGAGCTATTAGAAGAGCTCGTGGCAATTGCTGTAAGCTCTTCACCCCATCTTTAACATGCATGCACAATCACAGGTCTGAGAAATACTTGCATTTGGACAGTAAGAGACCATTCTCCCTACCCATGCCATACACATGGCACACATGCAGAGTATGTCATATAAATACAGGTAAAAGTGTCAAATATATGCATCGGTTTGTCAACTTTCACACACACACATATATGAGGTGACATGATAGCCCACATGACTAAAATTTATAGTCAGTTTCACTGCTGATTGAAGGACACATGGAATGTCTTTTTTGAATCCGACAGTCCAATCCCAATTTAGGTCCTTTGATAGACACATGGCAAAACATTAGCATGATTAGATGTTTCTAGACCGTCTGATTAGACCCTAGTTGGTCAGCATTAACCTCCTAGATTCACTAGACCCTATCTAGACTATAGAAATTGATGACTTTCTGGTGTCTAAAAGGGATGGTCTAGACACCTTCAATCGGGCTGATATTTTGCCATGTGTAGCCCAAGGAACCACGCAGACACCTGATGGTTGGAAAAAAAAACCACGTGTCCCTCATCAGATGTAGAGCTAACTATAATTTATAGTCAAGTAGGCTGTCCTACCACCTCTACATATATATATATATGTGTGTGTGTGTGTGTGATTTGTGTGCCCCTATTTTCATAAATGGGGTGCTCTTCATAGTAAAAGGAAAATGCTCTCCCTATTTTCTCACTCTGCTTTATGCATTATGCAGTAAAAGGCAATTTATGCTTTCCACTGCCATTAATGAAGAGGAGGTTCCTCATTTGTAATAAAAAAAAAAGCTCAAATCACTGCCGAGGACACACATGCACACTTTAATTGGAACTGTAAAGGACTGAATACTTTTCATTTTCGTACTTGTAGGCATTTCTATATGCATATGCTTTTGGTATAAAATTGGGTATAGTTAAGCCATTCGCGACACAGATCCCATACATATCCATGCTTCAATTGGTCGGCACTGATTCCCCTGGGGATAGAAAAATCACATTACCATAGCATGCAAAAGGTTTTTGTTGCCCAAGGTTTGGACCCTAGAGGGGGGGAATAGGGTATGACAATTTAGAATTCTTTCTACTTCCCTAAGCGGAATTTCAACTTAAACAAGTTAAAGGGAATAAAATTATGCAAATCTATACAAGGATTCAAAACAATAATGTAAAGAGATGGGATAGAGAGAATGCAAACACTTGACACACGATGTTGTTCACGAGGTTTGGCAACCTGCCTACGTCCCTGCCTCAAGCTATATCCGCTAGAGGATTCACCATGATTTATTCCCAATCACCAACCTTCTTCCAGGTGAAGATCAAACCTTGCTAGAGAACAATCCTTCCTAGACTTAGTCCACTTTTCGGGTAGTGATCAGACCTTCCCAATCTCTTTATGGGTAGAGATCAAACCTTTAGAGCTTTCGGCTTCACGGACAAGTGTCCCACGGACCACTTGATTTTACAACCTCTTTGACAAGAGAAGATTTTGCACTCAGATAAGGCTCCTTACACGAGCTGATAAAGACTTTAACACTCTCTAGAAAATCTCCCAAAGATTGGAGTTGAATAGCTCAAAAACTAGGATTTGGGATTTCTAGGTTGAACTCAATAGATTTGGCAATCTAAGCTTTGAGTGAATGGATTGAATGATTGGAAGTATTGGAATTCTTAATTTCATTCATAATTCAATCTTATTTATAGCCCTTGCAATGATATAGTCGTTGAAGGCTCATAGGATTCGTAACTAGCCGTTGAAAACTAGCTATTAAGGCATTTCAGTGTTTCCTGCATGAATTTGTCGACAAGTTCAAGTGATGAACTTGGATTCGTCACCGAGTTCAAGGCCAGACAGATTCTAGAAGAATCTGTTTGCATTCGTCGACGAGTCTGTTTTGACTCTGGGGGGTCGTCGACGAGTCCACCGTTTTTTCATATAAAACTCTTCTCTGCTTAACCAATTCGATGGGCATGATTTTTATGGTCTTATACCTAATCTTAATCAAGATAATTATCATGTTTTAGGTCCTTAGATTGATATTCAATTGGGTCTTAAGGTATCTATGGTCAATCTAAGTAATTGAGCAATTCAACCGACCAAACTTTGGGGACTTCTTACGTAAGTCCTAGACTGTTAAAATAAAACACTTAAAACTTCTTCGAGTCTTCATTCTTCTAGTCTTGATCTTGAGTAGATTTGACTTTAGCTTCAAAAGATCCGATTTTCAATCTTTTTTGATGATCCGACTTGGACTTTGGGATTTGATATGAACTTTAATATCTTCAATGTGATCCAATGGCTTGACTTTAACTTGATTTGAATCTTCTCAATAGATGAAATCTTTTTCTTGCTTTTTCCTTGAATGACTTACTAATGCTCTTAGTGAACTGATTCTCACATAAACTCAAGGAGACATTAGTAACACAAAACATCATTACATTATTATGTTATCATCAAAATCAATATGGAGACCTAAGGTGAAAACCTATAGGCTAACAATTTTGAGACCTATCGTTTGATGCTTCACGCCAAGTAGATCTTCTGAGCCAAAAATTTGCCTAATCATATGATTTTGAGCATGCCCAATAGAATGATCTGTTTAGTTGGATGAAATGATTTGATTTTGACTCATTCTTTTGGACTAAGATCTCATAGGTGGGACCCATCAAACTATGGGTCCCCTCCATTTTTGGCACTCGTATAGTACAAGCAGGGGATAGCTTCTATCTTGATGCAAGTATTCCTCCACTTTATTTAATATGCATTGCACCAGATTTTAGGATTTATGCCCTTTTTTTTTTCTTCTTTTTCTTTTGATATCTCATAGAAGGTCAGCAAGGGGAAACAGCCATTCAAAATAGATCTCACCCCATTTCGTGATTAGGACTTGGGAACTTCTGGCAAAGGTAAGCACAGGGTGGTGAGAGTTTCTTCTCTCCTGTTGACTAATTCGAATATTAATTTGTTTCGAATGCTTAAGTATATACAAATTGCAAAAAAGATCAGGTTAGGAAACAAATCTAAATTTTAACGCCACTTATTTTTCTCATATTATGCCTTTTAGGTGCTGCACGCAAGTATTTGGGATCAAGGCATTGATGATGATGATGATAATGATGAGATGCTGCACGTATCATTTTACTCATAATTTCACAAAACCTGTTCGTGCTTTTAATAAGTGGTTCGGTGAACTACATAGGTCATTAAGGATGAAAGGTAGGTGTCCATTTAAAATTGGTAAAGTCTGTCATTGTTAATGCAACAGATCTAAATTTGAAATCCCTCTTCTCAGTAAACCGCTACTGAATTTGCAATCACAGCCGTATCTGCATTTCATTTTCTTATACCTAATGAGCCTCATACTTATGTTTTATGTATTTATGCGGATGGTCACGATCTTTCTAGTAGAACTTATAATGCTTAGAGATCAAAGGAGTGAATTTCTTATACTGATAATGCAACCTTTTCCAAAAACACAATCAGTTATGCCCGACAGCATCTATTACCATAGTAGGAGGCAGATACATTGGCAACTTGTACACTGGAGAATTTGTCGATGAAGTTCATCTTAATTGGTGTTTATCCAAGGGGAGTACTCACCAAATGATTGCACTGACATTGTTATTTCAGCTTATATCTTGCAAGTTACTGACCTAATTTCCAATGTTTTCCTTGTTCTATTCCATGGCGGCAGATATAATCATCATACCCTCCCATTACAAATCAAATATTTTAGATTGAATTATATTCATTTATTTGTTATTTTTTTCATATTGATCGTGGTCAATGTAGAGATTCTGAGTGTGTTCAGGAAATGAGAAGTATAAAGATTAAAGGGAAGTCTGGAGTATGAAGACAAAACTATAAAAATAGAGCAGATATAAAGTAGGCCCCCTTATAATTAATATTCCATACTTAATAACCTCTAGTATTTTATAATTTTTTGAGAAACCTACTTGTTCTTCTGTTTACAATTAATATCCCCTAATGTTTGTTGATCTATATTTTCTTAAGAATAGCTGGGTATTACTAAATATTAGAATAATGTTTACACTGTATATATCAATATATATTTAAAACATACACTAGGGTGGTGTTTGATAAAACTTAAAATAGGAGCTTAAGCTTATTTAAAACTTGAGCTTATTTGGACTTTAGATTGCTAAGAGCTAAGTTCTTTGTAACATAAAACTCCGTTTTTTTTTTTAATTCGTGAATTATTCGCGCATTTTTTATTCTCCGAATTATTGGATTCCCAAATTATTGGTGAATTTTTTGACTTATTTCCGAATTTTATGAATTATACTTGAATTATTATCTCAAACTTGGCCAAAAACTATTTATTTTGTATATTTTTTGATTAAATTGTTCGGTATATTTTTTATATTTGTTAATTTATTTTTTATTTGTTTCGAATGTTTTTCAAATGTTTCCCGATTTTTTCCGAACTTGACCTCTGCCGAAATATTCCCGAATCCCGACTTTGTGCTTATTTGGAAATTATGCTTAGTTAGACTTTAGATTGTTAAGTTGAAGGTTAATTGCATGTCTACATTTTAGAGATTTTCGGAGTAGTAGCTAATCTAAAGAAGTGTTTATTTGAAAATTATGTTTAGTTAGACTTTAGATTATTAAGTTGAAGGTTAATTGCATGCCTACATTTTAGGGGTAAAAACTTCTATTTTTAAAAGTAGACATGCAATTACCTTCAACTTAACAATCTAAAGTCTAACTAAGCATAATTTTCAAATAAGCACTTCTTTTTAGACTAGTGTTACCAAACGCAACCTAAATCTTTTTTAAATAGTTGTTTTAACTCTAAAGTAATAAGGAGACATGGGCTACCTTTTTTTTTTTAGAGGTAAAACCTCTACTTCGAAAAGATTTAGACATCCAATTAAACTTTAACTTAACAATCTAAAAGTCTAAATATGTTCAATTTTCAAATAAGCTTTACCTATTTAATTTAGAGTTATCAAGCTCTCCTTA
This sequence comes from Tetracentron sinense, assembly GCA_015143295.1. Lineage (NCBI taxonomy): Eukaryota > Viridiplantae > Streptophyta > Magnoliopsida > Trochodendrales > Trochodendraceae > Tetracentron > Tetracentron sinense. Next base: position 20,159,788 of record CM026563.1, on the reverse strand, counting down.
AGTTAATAAGCTCTTATTTTAAGTTTTAAGTTTTATCAAACACGTGTACGTACAATATATTAATATTAAATAAAAGAAAACGTACATGTTTCATTGTGCAACACTACATGTCTTACACGTGAGCTTCAATAAATTATATTTGGAGAATATCAATGAGATTTTAGCCCAATTTTGGTTATAGAGTACAAAATCCTTCCTCTCTTTTTCAAATGGAGTTTTTTTTTTTTTTGAATAATCTTCTTCATTTTTTTTCTCAAATAAGCTTTTGAACACCATATCTCAATCATAGGAAGGACACCTCTTGATACAAAATTCATAACAAAGTTCTAATGAACGAGCTCGAGATGGGTTGAGTAGAATTTGATTATATGAACGATCTTTGAGATATAGCAGGCCAACATGTTGAGTCAGGATTGAACTATCCATAAGATTTATAGTTGTATTACTAATAGCTTTCTTGTTCGTAGAATTTTATCTTATTCCAAAGCATAACTTGTATATGTGCGCTTCATGTTGATGTCAGTGTTGAACCACCTATCGCACCTTAGAAATGATTTTCAAGTCGGAAAGTGAAGTGATCAATGTTATTGTACCTTCTAGGGCTAATTAGAAACAATGGAGAGTATTTTCTTGTTATAGTGATTAGTCATATAATATTCTTTTAATGAGTAAAATCTTTCCACCATTAGGCTCCATTCTTTTGGTGGAACTTTTAAAAGTTGATGTTCTGGAACAAGTGGCAAGAGTCTAGGGAGAGAGGGGAGAGGCTTCCTAACCCTTTTTACTTTATGGTATCTCAAATTTATGAGTTCAATTTAGTTAGAAGTTTCACATCTATGGAACTTAAAAAATGATAAAACTTTAAAGTTTCATATTTGTAGAACTTTTGCACTCTATGGAATAATATAGTTCTACACATTGTATAAAATTAGGCATGATACAATGAAAGTTCTAGACATTAAGGCTCTCTTCTTTTGGTGGAACTTTTAAAGTCTAGAACTTTCATTATTTCATGCCTAATTTTTCTTAATGTGTAGAATATATTCTTCCATAGAGTGCAAAAGATCTACAAATATGGAACTTTCAAGTTCAACGAAAAATTTTGGATTTTCTAAGTTCTATGGATGTGGAACTTCTAATTAAATTGAAGTTGATAAATCTGAGATACCATTGAGTAAAAGGGTTGGAATCCCTCTCCCCTCTCTTTCCACACTCTTGCCTCTTGTTCTAAAACATTAGTGTTTTGGACTTTTAACAGTTTCACCAAAAGAAACAGAGAGCCTAAAAGTTCCACCAAAAGAATGGAGCCTTACAGATGTTATTACAGTTCTTCCAACTATTGGTACCTTCCTTAACCATAGTCATGGATTACTGGACCGGGCAATGAACCCTAGGCCTGCTTCTAAAGGACAGGCTCTTGGCTAGGCGCCAAACAGACCTTGAATAGTCGATGGTGTATGAGCTATTGGCCTTTTGATAGTCGCTCTTTCCATCATCCTAGCATCTCCGAACCAGGTAAAAGGATCGGTCATTGCTAATGTTTAGAATTTGATGTTTGTTGATGTTAGGGCTGCAAATTGGGCTGGGCTGAGGATAGTTTGTGATCAACCCAGCCCTGACTTTTGGGCCAAAACTAGTTGGTTCTACTATTTGTCAGTTCGGACTGAGCCGAATTGGCCTCAAGTTAACAACCCTGAACACTGCCCTACATGCACTTTATTTTTTATCTTTGATTTTAATAGCAGGCAAACTATGCCTGATATAGCACAATCTGACATGCAGAGAGAGAGAGAGAGAGAGAGAGAGAGCTAGCTTGAATGTACATAGATCTGCACGAGGGAGGAAGCCTTTTTTTTTTTGGTTCATTGGAGGCCACATGGACCTATGGGCTACACAATGAGGGGTATCCCTCCCCCTTTCATAAACCCCCCAAGCCCGATGTAGGTGAGATTCGATCCCTGGTCACGCCAAGAGACTTTACCGATTAAACTGGCTGGCACCTACGGTGAGGAAGCGATTTCTGATACCACACTAATGGAATCGACATGTTTAAGAGCCTAAGCTTGGGCTACATAAGCTAGCTCAACCCAATTTAACTATATGTTTATTATAGTTCAGATGACGATTTCAGCTAATAATGTAACTATGTAAGCCCAATCCAACCCGGGTTAAGCCTAAGCTTTGGGCTTGGGTTGTGCTAGTTTATGGGAAAAATATTTTTTTCTCTTTTAGGGTTGGCTTGGGGGTGTAAATGAGTCGAGCTGGGTGCTGCTCGAGCTCGGCTCGTGACATTATATGCTGGCTCAAGCTCAATTTGAGCTCTCGAATGCTAGCTTGAGCTTAGCTCATCTATAAATAATTGAGCTTGAGCCGGCTCGCGAGCTTAACCTATTAGTTTTGGCTTATTTACCCTTAATTTTAACAAATTTTTTTTTTTTAAATCAACATCATGCTCATCAGATTTCTCCTCAAAAGAAAAAAAAAATATTTAGTTATTCTCATGAGTTAAATGAGAGAAACATGATATAAAAAGAATCTACAAATTCTGAAAGATGAAGTTACCTTTTAAGTTTTACCATAACAAATTATTCTTGTTTAAGTTTCTTTAAATTTATTTGAAAACTAATATTGTTAAATATTATAAGTTGTACATTAAAATTAACCGAGCTGAGTTGAGCCAAGCCGCTCATTGCTTGTTTCTGACTTAATTAAAAAACGAGCTCAATCAGTTAGCTCAGTTCATTTAGACACAAATCAAGCCAGCTCGCGAGTTGGCTTGGCTCATTAACAATCCTAATTGGAACCTAACCTGACGCAACCCTCCGAATTTAGGGTATATAGGAGTGAGTCAGGGTTGGTCTGATAGATCCGTTTGATAGATCTTATCTTGTCTCTTTTGGACTGATCTAGTCAAAATAGATTCATGGCAAAAAGATCTGTAGACAGTAAAAACATTTGACAATGCACAATAATAGACTGGTTTTTTTTTGTAAAACTGTGCTTAGTAACATCATCTTGTTGCAGGGTAGTCGATGTCATCTTTAAAAAATAGATTTCATTGGGTAGATTCCTATAGGCTAGAATAATTCGAATCATAAAGGGCAAAACAGTAAAAAAAAAAAGGAAGAAGACAAATCTTCATTCTACCACCAACCCGCAATAGATGCGTGTGTTCCTTTCTCAAATATTTGAACTTTGTTTGACGTGAGATGCCTTTTTTTTTTCTAGCAAATAGATGCACTACCAATCAATCTAAAATGTGGAAACATCTTATCACCATAAACATAAACAAATAGACCCGAAATTTAAAGATTCTAACAAGGTCTTAGGCTCTTAAAATTTCGAAGGTAGAGAAACTAAATTTCTAATACTCCATGTCATCTCAAGGCCTAACATGTCTAGAATTGAGAATTAAAATTTTAAAAATCCACAATAGCAAGTAGGGAGATGGATACATAAGGACAAAACGCAAAAAATACATCTTACATAGGGCTGCACTGGAGCCAAGTTGTCTCGTCTGCTTAATTTGCCTCATTCGAGCCAAGCTCAAGCTGATCTTTCAGTACAAATGAATCAATCTAAGCTTTTGTCTCTGGTCAAATATTAAAAAAAAGTCTATCTTGAGCCAAACACTATTTGATCTTTCAGCACAAATGAATCAATCTAAGCTTTTATCTGTGCTCAAATGTTAAAAAAAGTCCATCTTGAGCCAAACACTATTTGATTCGAGTCGGCTCATTTAGGGCTCAATTCAGCTTGAAATATTATATATTATGTTTTGCTTATGTTTATTTCTAATTCTTCCTTGTTATTTGTGATATGCTAAATTACATGGTTGTTATTGTTAGGCTTGGATAGATACAACTACTAGGATGGAGTTTAAGACTTTTTTTTCCTTTTTTGATGGAAGGCATGGAGTTAGACTTGATGAAGAAGATTGTGAGGACTCTTTATTTTTAAGTTTGTTGCACCAATACCACGAGACATATATTTGCAAACCTATTAGAGACAATAGTGAGACGTGCTCAGAATTTGTGCATAAGGTGCTAAATGGACATCCAGATATTCCATGGTTTGTGCCATTCAATGAAGATCAGGAATCTGTGTGATTCAAAATCCGTGGTTGTGAAGGAGCAGCTTGCTATGTTTTTAATTACCATCAGACATCACCGAGCAGTCTGGTGCAGTGAGACCACGACAACTAGACCTTAAACTGCACTGAGTGAGAGAGAAAGAGAGTTTTAGGATCAGTGAATAATCCGCAACGAAAAGTTCTGAACAAAGCGAATAATTTGAGAATGTATTATTACTCGTGCAAGATTGGACAAAGGAGATGGAAGTCTGAAACTCTAAGAACTTTAAGAGTAAAGAAATGAATACGTGGACCGTGGACACTGGACAGCAGTTTGATAGGACCTCACAACTCCTTACAAGTCCTAAGCATCCCCCATATACTTAATGACTAAACCTCATGTTCAGCTATGTCAAGAACTTCACTTCTCTGTATCCAACTCCAACAGAAAATACTCTGAAGAAATTTTAAAAGAACCTAATCTCTGCCTTGCATACACCCCTGTCCTATTTAGAATAGATATTGAGTTCATTATGATCAGGATTTAGCACGGTTTTTTCTATACCGGCTGCCATCCTGACATGCAATCCTCCTCTTTTATCCAGGTCTGGGACCAGCAATGCAGCGCAAAGAGCAGCATGGCAGGGTTTTACAAAAGATCTTGAGCTACAAAAGTCAATCCTTGAAGGATTAACAATTTCAACTTCTAATACTACCACAGCCTTGACTTCAATAAAGACCCCTACAGAAATTTTCTGACAGGGTCATCAAGACCTTTTCTAATAACACTTAAACCTGCTATCAAAGACGCTTTTTTACGTCACATATCCAAGACTTGGGTCCCCAGTCCATGCATCTATTTTCTACCCTTATGAAGATCTGAAATTAGAAATTTGTTCTTCATTGTTGGAAGATCTCAGGCTACTGCAATGTATATTACACTTGACTGACTATTCAGCAAATCACTTGAAAAGAACCCAATATCAAAAGAGTAATAAAAATCCATGCGATCCCATTTTTCAGCTAGCATAGAAGCTTCATGAAGATAATAAGTTCTAAAATCAATAAAGATCCTAAGCGTCCAATCACTGACACAAGTACTTTTTTTCCATGAAATGTTCACAAAAGTATTTGTGTATATGCACCAGATGATCTTGAAGTCACTGAACTATCCGATACAGAATTTGAATCACTTCCTTCACCTTATTCTCACTTCCAGTACACTTCACCCATTACTTCAGCTTTTAGTTCCATTTCTCTACGGTTTCTTTACTCTTACCTATTTACTTCCCTTTTACTTTTCTTAATAGTATAGAAGCTCCTAGATTATCTACTACTAGCTCTTTATCTCTAAAAACTACATCATCTTCTCGTTTAGACTACCTTTATGAAATAGAATGTCTCCTTGAAGATAACAATGTTCCTCTTACGAACTTTCCAGCTGCAAATCCTTATACTGTCTACAGTCTTTTTATCCAGTTCTACAGTCATAAAATCCCTAAAAAATTAGTTAGTCTAGATAATCATAGTGTGGCTAAAGAATATGTGTGTGTGAGTTGTGAAAGTGTGTGTTCTAAATATGGTACCAAAAAATAAAGCTCCTTATATTTAGTCCCACATCGGTGGGTAGGACCTTCTTCGTTTACCCTTAATAGCCCCACTAGCCCTCTTTTTTGAGGGTTTTGTGGGTGCTGTGCTTTGCTGCACCAGTGTGTGTATGTGAGTTGTGCAAGTGTGTGTGTGTTCTAAATATGTTACCAAAAAAAAAGCTTCTAAGTTTGATCTCTTCCACATTCCTGCAACTGAACATGAGCATTATTTTCCACTCTTTACCCCAAGAGCTTGTCCACCCTTGGATACAACAAGGTTATACACATCTCCCTTGGCATCGTACTAGGGACCTTGGATCGAATCCCGCCTATGTTTCTCTGGTAGGGGTCTGCCTAGCCCCAGCTTACCTTCCAAATAAAAAAAAACTATTGGCACAATCAAGACTACTTTAAATGCTGGCACAATTTTCATCACTCTTTTCCTTAATTTCAATATGCCACTCCGTGATCCCCGTGTTTTAGATGCCCTAAAAGTCCAAATCCAGATCTCTGGTGCCCTTCAAGTTTCCACGACATATGCAGCCACTTTGCATTACCAGATGGCTTATCGATTACAAAATCATGCTTTTGAGACCTCCGTGCCTGATTTTGCTAAAACTAATGATGCTCAACTAATCAAAGTAGAAGTTGTCTCAGTTCCTCACTGCACTTATGTCCCTAGACAACTTAGTCATGCCCAGCTTAAATCCCCTTTACCAGATAAATGGATTACAAATTATGAGAACCTTCATGGTTCCTCTCAGCCTATTCAGTCTGACAATCCCTTCTTTGTTCCACGTTCCAATGGAAAAGTAGAAACGTATTTTCTACATTCCTCTTCCGATTCCAGTTCTGCTCGTGTGTTCCCTTCAGAAAGCAATATGTTTCACCCAGATCCAAAGTTCAAAGTCCCCATTATTGGTTTTTTCACTAATTCCTTCTTTCAAGGTATAGATGCTAATGGTGATATTTGGTATGATGTTTGCTCTTGTGACAACTGTCTTGCTGACACCAATGACGTTGAGATAGAACTTGAAAGAAAACGTCCAGGAAAAACTAAGAAAAAATCTTCCCAGCAAATCCTGAAAGAAAGGTATGAAGCAGGTGATCCAGAAGTTGGTCTCTTAGGAGAAATATAAGGCAAATTTGATTACTATGTCCTTTTATCCAAAATCCAAACTCTAAAACTCGTCCTATGGATACTAATCCAAAACCTTCCCCTCCTTCTTCCCCAAAGTTATCACCTTACTACAAAAAGGCTTTAGCCCTCATTAATGCTGATTCCAAATCCCAACCACAACAACCAGCTCTTTCTCAAAATACTGACTCCTAACCTCAACACCCGGTTCCTCATACGCCTGCTGAACTACTTCCTTGTTTCATGTTTCACCCCTCTTCTTCAGCTTACCCGTCTGAATTTCCACATTCTGAAGATTTTGATTATCCATGGCAAAATGAAAAACCTGTTTGGAAAATCAAGAATCCTCCAGGTAAACAAATCTCTGCAGCTTCCTGCTCTCAATTGGAAAGCTGAAAATGTTAAGCATCAGAATATGGTTCTTCATGAAATTCTTGAACATAAATCTATGTCCTCTACCATTTCGATGAAATTTTCTATCCTCTACCATTTCGACGAAATTTTCTACATTAGATTCTCTGATTCTAGAACTACAACAGAAAATTGGTGCTCTTAAAGCTCAACTGTACTCCCTTGCTATCATCATTAAAGATCCTTTCTCTGCCTCCCATCTCATTAGGCAGAAAGAAGAAGAAAAATGATATCTAGAAATCCAGCTCCGATCTATTGAAGCGTAATAAAGACAAGAATCTGTGTCTTATTTCCCATATACTCAAGCCAGACAAAATTCCTTTATAGCAGGCCTTCCTTTATCCCTGCCACACTTAGACTCACGACCTTTTTTTCCAACAGTAATTCCTCAACCATTACCCAGTATTCGCCCAGATCTCAGTCCTTTCAGATCAGACAAAACATTTCAAAAAGCTTATCTTGAACAACATCACTTAAACCAACAATTAATCTCAATCTTCACAGACAAATCATTCTATTCCAGAACAAAAAAAACCCATCAGCCCCTTTATCCTCTTACAGAGAAAAAACAACCTTGAATCCATCCACTCAAAAGACATCTAAAACATCTTGTCACAGTAACCCCAACAACAACACCAGATCCAGTTATTGGTGTCTCTTCTGTGCTACATCCTTCTATCTTCCCCATTGAAGAGCCTAATTCCATCTCATCATTTCTCAAAAACTTAACCAAAGAAACTGCCTCTTCACCCCCAATTCTTAATGTTACCTCTGAATTATTTGACTCTGAATATGACTCTAACAGTGATATTCCTTTCACTCTTATAATGAACCCTCCATCTCCTGAAGTTGAAGATCCAATGGAAACACATCTTCCTCCTCCTGCTCCTCCTGATAGGACACCTACCTCAGAAATTAAGCGCTTCTTTACGCTTGATGATATCCCTCCATCTCAATGGCAGGAAACAATTCTTGACATGTTTGCCTGGCGTCAAGTAGAATTCAGTTTTCCGAATGCTACTGTCTCTTCTGCCATTAATGGTATGGATGATGTCAATCTAAAGCAAACTTTTCTCAACTCTCTCCCAGAACCTCGAGGAGATGAAAATACAAAAATCCTAGAAGCAAAGCGAATTCCTCTCAGTTTCGCTTCTCTTAGAGAAATATTCTAACATTCCCTCGTTCTAGAAAAATTATGCAATCAGTTCCAATTCCTCAAATCAATCAACTGGAAAAGAAAATAGACTCAACATGTGATAGAAAAGATCTCTATTAAGTGCAAAATAGCTAAAGATTACACTTGTCCCATTTCCAAAGAAACAGAACAAATCTTTCCATAAACAGTCCTCCATCTCTACTGAGCAATTCAAGCCTGAAAAATTTTAAGAAGAAAACGTGGTGATATCTGAAAAAGAAAAGAATTAAAGGAAAAATCAGTGTTACCTAGGCACGTGGTACGGGTGCCAAGTGTCAAGGTGCCTGAAGGTGTTCGGCATGGCAAGCTCTAAAAATCCCAATACGGGGGGATCACATGTCCCTAGTTTTTTTTAAAAAGTATATACCTAAGTAATAAAAAATACTCATATAAGGAGTGAAAATGAGCAACAGGAGAGAAAAAATGGAAGAGAGACCACTGCTCTCTTAATAAAATTCCTCTATGTTTCTAAAAAAGCAACACAACTTGACAAAAAGTTCATAGCAATTGTATTTTTATAATGGCACGACATACTTGAAGCACCACATGCCTAACCATAATGTTGATGTCACCATGACATGGTATAGGCATGTACCAAGGAGTGTCGGCCACTTTGCAACAGATTGCTCCAAGCGTGACAAAAGTATTAAGCTACTAAAGCAACTCGCTCCTAATGCAGATTCTGAATTTTTGGATTTAGAATCCATATTTTCGCTCAATGATGAGTTCTCTTCTGAAACAATCCACGCTATTCCAGTGGTGATGAAGAATCAGAAAACTCAGATGAGCAGTCTGAAACTCTTGGAATTAACGGTATATTTAATATTGATGATCTTGAGATCCTTTTCTTCATAAACTAACCAGTTCCTATGGTTCAAAGTCCACATCCTCAAAAAAACCTATGCTAAACTTATCCCAGTTATTGCTCTGTTTGATAATGGCACAGCTGCCTCTATCTTAAATTCTGATATCCTCCCCCCGCAGTTTTGGAAACCCTATGAACAACCTTCAAAGCTGCCAATGGAGGTCGTTTCCCATTGAAAAAATCACTAAACCCATAATTGTTAAGATTTTCCCCAAATCTCACAATCAGACACCAGTTCCTTGGTTCAAACCTTCCTGGAAAACACTACTGCAGCCTATTGGTTCTGTGCAGCCCTGGGCTGCAAAGACAGTTGCTTCCAAGTTCCACTCATCAATATTCATCCACCCCTTCATTTCTAGATATTTAATTAATAGTTTTTTTAAGTGATGCTGTGACTGTTGCTCGTGAGGTGGGACTCTCTTAATTGGTGTGACTCCAAGCATTTGGATTCGAGGTAATTATGAACAGCAAGAGACATTCAACAATCCTGTTTTCTTTCTTTATTGTTATTTTTCAGCTCGAAAACTTAGAAAATCCCACTTATTAGCCAAGCCCTATATGCCATTAATTTGAGAAGTTAAGCAAAACCCTCCAACAAGAGCTTTGGTATCTTTCTATCATCTTGCATCACATCTGCTTCATCACCAAACAAACTTAATTTGAAATGGGTAGAGGGATAGATTGGGGATGTGGATAAGAGTTCATTAATGTACAATCTCGAAAGGCAATCTACTGTAGCCTATTCGTTGAACAATTATGTACATATTTTGCATGTAGCAAGACTAAGTTCTGACCTCTATAACAAAAAACTCTGTTTTTTCCAAAAATTTGCGAATTATTCGCACATTTTTGCTTTGCCGAATTATTGGCGAATTATTGGATTAGCGAATTTTCTAGATTATTCCCGAATTTTCCGAATTATTTTCTCAAACTTGGCAAAAAAACTACTTATTTTGTATATTTTTTAATCAAATTGTTCGGTATATTTTTAAATTTATTAATTTATTTTTTATTTGTTCTAAATTTTTCCACCGATTTATTCCCGAACCCCGACTTCGTCACTATGGTTCTGACTAATCATATGATCCATATCTTGTACTATCACAAAAAGCAAGTTTTCTAGCTTGTGATTCATTAGCTTATTTCTTCCATCAATTTTAGAGTGACAGCAACTAGATACCGAAGTTATGATCCAAGTCTTCACCACAAAGTCCTCCAGAAGTGACTTATAAGCCCAAGTGTTAACATAGAAACTCCATGGTCTAAATTTCCTTAACCATTAATTTGGAAATATAACATTGGTGGTCTTTGCATGTGGTATAAAGTGGGTGATCTTATAAAACTTGTGAACTACACAAGCATGATAGGATGGATTTCTCTCCATGTTCTGGGCAATCCTTGCACAAAATCCATAAAAATATCAACCCACGATGTTTCCAAGACTAGCAATGGGTTATCAAATATTGTATTCTGCATATGCCCCTTGAAGTTTGGCAACCCATGGATCCATCAACATATTTGTACAAATTTTTAATGCTAAGATGGTAATATTTTTTCTAAAACTAGTGATAATGTTTTATTTCAGCTGGAATCTTCATCTCCTCAACCATTATGCAGCTCACAATAAAATGATTGCACAAAGGACCAATATGAAAGCAAAGTTGAGTTAGTTGAAATAAACCATTGTACTAGACCAATTCCCCTTCCCCATCTCCTCCATCAGTGCTCCTTTTGAACAATATTTAGAAAATCCACACCAACTTATTACAGCTACTTGACTTGTTTAAAACCAATCAACTGAATAGACGTAGTGCCTAATGAAAGATCCCTTCAGCTAAGAGCATCAACAACTTTGATTTGAGATATATCTGTAACTTCAAGGGGACCATTTAACATGGGTAAGCATAGAAGCAATTGAAAGATAGAGGGGACTAATTGATCTAATATCCTGCTTGTAGTGATACATATACCTTTACTGGGAGAGATGGAGAAAAGTGGGGCCAGTTGGTAAGATCGCCTTAGAGGAACGTTGGATGTCTACTAACCTTGAGGAAGAGATACATGGCAAAAGTCCCAACCCCCGAACCGACAACAACATACAAGGTCAAATTCATTGGAGCCTTGACCGTTTGAAAACCTCTTATTGGTTGATATCACAAGCAGACAATAGGAGAAAATCTTCAGTTCATTCTTTCACGGTCCTCAATCCTTGTTTGATATCACAAAAATTTATCAAACAGATTACTGGAAGTATTAATAGTAAGGAATTTAACTGCAACAGCTCTTACATTAAGCTCTCTATGCAATCATTTCAATTTTTGTTGTAGCCTCTTCATCATATATTTTTCCACCTCGTTAAGGCATCACCCTTTAATCTGGTGGCTAATAACATTGCTTGTATACGCATGACATGAGCCTTCAAAGGAATTCCTCGGATTGGATCTTTATCTCATATTCTGGAACCTCAATTCTGATTCTGAAATCTCAATCAATGTTCTTATCACTTGAGCATAATTGCAAGGAACATCATGTATCCGGTCTTGAAATCTCCATATTGTTGAACCCTAGTTCGTTGTGTATCTACAAATCTCTAGTTCACCTAAAAAACTGCAGAAATTTGGGCTTCCATTTCTTAATCATGATCATTAACTGCTCCCACGAGAATTTTCCATCAGAGTAATGGAATTTTCAGCAGACTTCTATCCCTCCATCTAAAGACTGTAATCAGCCCCCTTTAGTGGGCATAAAACTGTCAATTCTCTTAAAGGATGTCACTTAATTCCGATAGAAGCCTAGTGCAGCAAGAGTCAAGACCCTGAAAAAGAGGGCTTAAACTGCACTTCAGGGCTACTAGAGTGTTAGCCGTTAGGATTAGCATAATAATCTAGCTACCACAAGTTCTAAAGAAAATGAATAATGGGTGTTTAGGTTGTATTATTAGTCATGGAAGATTAGAGAAGAGATGGAAATTTGAAACTAAAGAACTCAACAAGAAAAAAAAAAGAAAAAAGGAAAAGAATAGAAAGACCCCTGGACAGCAGGGTCAATAGGACCTCACAACCCTTTCAAATTCTAAGCATTAAACCTGACGACTCTGAATCTCACTTTCAGCTAGGTCGGGAACTTCATTTCTCTATATCTAATTCAAATAGAAAATAATTGCGAAATTTTATTTAAAGAAACCCAATCTACCTCTCCTACACTTCTGTCCTATTTACAATGTATCTTGAATTACAAAAGCAAAAACCCTTGAAGGATTAAAACTTTGAACTTTTAATACTACCACAACATTGGCTTCAATACAAATCCCAACAGACATATTCTAATTACAGAGTCATCAAGACCTTTTCTAATAACACTAAAACCTGCTATAAAATAGAACAGTATATACGACGTTTTTTGCTTCACTTATCCAAGACTTGGGTCCCACCAATTCATGCTTCCACTTTCTCACCTCTGAAAGCTCTGAAATGATAAATTCCTCCCTCCTTACTGTTGGAAGATCTCAGGCTAATGCAATGTATATCACATCATACTAAAAAAAAAATTGTTAAGAAAATGGTTTAAGAACCCATTATGAAAAAAGAACTAAAAATCTATGATTCCCACACTTCCTCGATCCCATATCCCAGCTAGAATAAAAGCTTCAAGAAGATAACAGGATAACATTACCTAGCTAGTATGTTTATAGCCAATAAAGTAAGATCCTAAGCATCCATTTGGTGTCACATGCTCATTTTTCTATTGAATATGCACACTGGGTATTTATATGTGTTTATACATATGTATTTAGATAAATAGCACGCAACAACAGATGATCCTGAAGTCACTTCTCTTTCCAAGTTGAATCACAAGAATGATATAGAGGAAAGAATAAGTAGAAAGCTAAGTAATGAATTATACTCATTTGATTGTATACAAAACTTGTCTCTTCAAAAACAATCATATTTCTCTTTATGGTATAGAGGTCTCCTAGAAAGACAGTCAGAACATCATCAAATTTGTAGCCGTCCCAACAACAAACGGCTCCATTAATAATCGAGTCAAGAAGTAAAACATGACGCCCAATGTGATAGAGATCGGGAGAGCAGGCAGAGCTCGATGGCACACAGACAACAAAATAAGTGTGCATCCGAGTCCAGATATAATTGCAAGGTAACAAGCATATACAGTCATAAGATCATACATTGCAGCTCTACCCACAAGAACACTGTAGAAAACGAAGTCCCCAAGACCCAATTTGATACCTGGTATTGTAGTCATAGACATCTCAGTTCCCCCGCTATCCGTCCTCGTCCGTTCTTCCTGGTTCCCCAAACCCATAATACCAACAAGAGGTGACATTTCGTCATCAGAAACAATTTCAGCTTCCCCATTTCCTTGAGCTCGCAGAGACAGAATCTCCACAGTTGAGTAGTCAGAATCTCCACTGCTCGCTGGCTGTCTTCCGGATGAATTATTAGCAACCAAAGGGGATGTTTCCCCTTCTTCTATGTTACTCATTGTTTCGTGATTTCGAAAATTTCCAACTTCAATAGTAGAGTATTCAGAATTATTGTCATTTTCTGATACAATCTCATTACGACCTTCATTGTTCTGCGACACAGGCTGAAGCTCAATGGAACTCAACTCTGGAAATCCAGCAACCAAAAGCCCCAAACTCCCCCGCGGCCCACGTCCACGGCCCTCTGGACTCCGAGAGACAGTCGGCCGAGCCTCATACACCAGAGCCGGAAGTTCATCATCCCGACTGGAAGCCAGCTCAACCAAGATCTTCAAAGGCCCACCGGGCGCCAAAACAGCAACCAAATCATACACAGCCAACGCCAAAAGCAACACCCAAGTAGTCCATTCAGGCAATTTCGTAAACCAAGCAGCAACAATTATCCCCAAGAGAATCATATACCCTTGCCTCAAGAAAATCGGAACCCCACCAGAAAAAACCGACAGAACACCCACAATAGAAAAATTGAAAAGCAGAACAAAACACGTAATTGAGTCAATGGGTATCGAGAAATGCTGAATTATAGACAAAAAAATCGACCCCCCCATAGACCCCAGAACAAAAAAAGCAGAAAATCGCATGTAGTTCTTCAAGAAATTGGTGAAATTGTAGTAGTAAAGAAGAACAAGGAGGAAAGTAACAACAGCGATGAGTACAACGAAGACAGCAGCATTAAGCAAAGCGCCTTCGAGTTTCTGGGAGGTAGAGTCGGAGGGGCTTTCGAGGTAAACAAGATTGGCTGCAGTGCGAATTTGGAGGGAATCTGAGGAGGGAGAAGAAAGGGCGTAGACTAAGAGGACGACTAAGAGCATGCAGATCGAGACGGGAGACATGACGCCGATGATCTCGACGCCGATTGATTCGAGAATGCTGCTTTCCATGGTTGCGGAATTTCGTCGAACAGGTGGTGGGGGTTGTTTGGAATTGGATTTGGGTCTGTTAGAGATTCGTCGCTTCAAGGACGAGAGACGATGATAAAAGTAAAACCATTTGGGTTTGAAGGTATAGGGAAGGAGACTTGAAATGTGAAGTGGAATAAAATTCTTCTTCTTTGGATTTTTTCTAAAGTGCGCGTGTGGTATAAAACCCACCTCTAATGCTTTGCCTCTCTCACGTGATAGAGCCCGTGAGCAATGAATGTAAGCACCCGTTTTTTTTTTCACTTGATACCCTTCCAAGAAAAAATAAAAATAAAAATAAAAATTGTAAGCACTTCATGTATTACACAAGAGCATGTTTGGTTAAACCTAGTTGCATATGTGTAGGGGTGTCAATGGGCCGGCACATAAAAAAGCCCACACATTCCCCGTAATTTAGGCCTTAGGGTTGGGCACAATTTTTTTGGCCTATATATTATAATACATAACTAGCAGGTGGCATGTGCGATGCACGTGAGAGCGAGGGGAAGGAGTTAACCACAATTAATAGGAGTTAAAAGGGACACGTGTTAACCCATAGGTGCGATTGAACTCTCCCTGAGTTCAATCACGATTGGTCGGAATTCTATTATTTAAATAGATAGATGAGCAAGGAGTAGTTTGGGAATTAAAGTAAAATATTAAAGTTTTGTTTTATATAAGGGTAGTTTGGGAATTTTGGAAAAATCAGGCTACACCTGCCTCTCCCATTATAATAGTAAATACATAAGGGTAGTTTAGGAATTTCAGAAAATTCAGGCTACGCCTGCCTCTCTCATTATAGTAGAGTTATATAATAAAAAGCATTTAATACATCTAATACTTATACATCAATATTATATACTATCTCAACTCATTTATTATATTACTGTAATTTAAAAAAAAATTATATTATAATAATAAAATTTTTAAAAAAATTAGAGAAACCAATTGACTTTTATTTTTATTTTATTATTTTTCTAATTTTTTCATTCTATTATTATTTTTTAATGCATATAATTTATATATTATATAATACTTATACTTTACACTTGTATATTTATTTGGTAAAGATGGGTCGGTCTAAGCCTGGCCCGGCCCTATTAATTATAAAGTCTGGCCTCGACTCGGCCCGATTAAAAAATAGTAGGGCTTGGGCCTATTATATATATCAAGCCCATTAAAAATTGGCCCGATCTAGCCCGACCCATTGACAACCCTACATATGTGTTAGTCCGTTCTATTGGACAACATAAATTATAATTGGAATGAAATCCTCTATGGTTATCATCGGACTCGGGGAAGTCCGGTTATGCCCCTAAGGTCGCCACGTGTCCCTTTTGACACCTCTTAATTGTTGTTAAGATTCACCTACCTCTAGGTTTCACCCGGCTATCCTTGTTTTTTTTTTTTTAATATTAAAAAAATTACAACCTTGGTTAAAATTCACTAACTCCTAGGGTTTAAAAAATTTTAACATTTTTTTCCTAAAAATCAAGAATATGTGTGTCACTCGGCCATGGGTGGGCATACAATGCCTCCGCTGCTTTTTCTACCTACTCCGACTTGTCACTCGGCCCCATTCACTTTAGTGTAACGTGCTTTTAATCTTTCCATGCAAAAATAATGAAATAAAGGTGTTCTCTTCGAGGGGAACCGACCTCCAATAGTTATTCTTCGAGGGTTAGCCAACATCCACAGAGCACTTGTTTGTTTTGGATTCAGTAGATAACATTCTTCAATAATTCAAGGGGTTTAAATATACAAAGACTTAGTTACAATAATTAAATAACTACTCACTTCTTATAACTACTCACATAAGATTCTCTCAATAACTGCTTAGACTCACTTAGTTACCTAACCCAAATAAATACTCATTACTATACTTAGTTATATATCATTTTCCTACCTGTAAGACAACCTTGTCCTCAAGATTGACAATTGGATAGGCTTTTTTCCAGTTTTTTTTCACATATTCTTCTGCATTTTCTTCTTCTTCTTAGAAGGTCACATATATTGTATAGAATTATCTCCAACCCAAATGCCCCTTAAAAAATTAGAGGCCATTGGTAGGCGTCTTTTGTAGTGTAACATCCTATCCTCCAATTGATTAGGTGTTGGGTCTAATGACCCATCATGTAACAGCTTGATCTTTTCTTTTGTCTCTTGGTTCTTTGCACACTTCATCTTGACATCATCAAACCATGTGTCAATAGGTTGAGAGATGGCTAGTATTTCATTCGCGTTCCCTGTAGCTTTAAGGTCATTTTTCACAATCTATTATGGTTCTCCAACCGTGAGCATATGGTAAAGCTCCTTAAGTTGTTGGCCTTGTTTTCTTGAAAACACTTTAAGCTTCTTCACGATTTTCAAAATCGATCATATCCCTACGGTCATGCTTAGAATCATCAACTATGATGCCATTTGTAACGTGTTTTTTTCTTTTCCTGCAAAAATAAAGAGAAAAATGGGTTTACTTCGAGGGGAACTGGCCTCCAATAGCTATTCTTCGAGGGTTAGCTAACCTCCACTTAGTATTTGTTTGTTTTGGATTCAAATATAACATTCTTCATTAATTCAAGGAGTTTAAATACACAATGACTTAGTTACAATAACTACATAGCTACCCATGTTCTATAACTACCCACATAAGATTCTCTTAATAACCACATAGACCCACTTAGTTACCTAACCCAACTACCCATTACTACACTAAGTTACGTATCATTATTGTAACATGTAAGTTATTTTAGAAGGAAGATAGGATGAGAAAGTAGACCAAATTTAACTTTGAGATAACCTTTTCATTGATTTTCTAAGAGAAATTGGTGGATAGATATGCATCCCTCATGACATTCTCACAGCTTCACTAAGCACACGTAGACTCCCACTACATACCACTCTACTAATAACAAGTAACTACCCATAACAATTCCTACTGACACTCCACAACTCCTACTAACTAGCAATAACTTCCCATTTGCACGTAACATAACTCTAGTAAGTGGCTACTCCAACTTCTACTGGACACCTAAGTATATCCCGAATCATCAGGAATGCGTGCACGTGACATTCCATTCCCCTTCAAGCAACCTTGTCCTCAAGGTTGGAAAATTGATTCGTCAACTTATTTAATTAGTTCTCCCAAGTAGTAGGGTCTTTAACAGGCTCCCAACCAGTTTCTTTGGTTGTAACATCACCATTGCATATGTCATCAAGGAGGTATAACTTTTGTATTTTACAATGATGTACGCCCCAGTGAATACCTTTTGTCACAATTGTAGCATAACTCTCGAGCACGACGTTCCTTCATCTCGGCTGGAGTAAGCTGTTGTATCGGCATGAAAGGTTTAGTCGTTGGTGTGAATAGCAAACTTGATTGAACCGTAGGACAAGGAAGACTGACTCTAGGAGGCCTGTTATTCTTGAATTCGAGCTAGTCCGAATGTTGTTGCTAAGTTGACAGGCTTGAACATTTTTACAGTTAGTTGAATGACATCTTTGAGGCCGCTGAGAAAACAACTTACCATAAATGTTTCAAATAAGCCTTTGTTATATTTGCAAGGGACTCAAATCGAGTTTGATACTCATCTGCCGTCGAGGATTGGCAGAGTTTGGTGAGGGACTCCACTGGATCATCGTATTCGGTTGGGCCAAAACCGAATCTCCAAGGCTATTGCGAAGGTATGCCAACTCGTCAGAGCTCTCGAATTTTCCATCCAATGGAACCAATGGAGAGCTTTGTCTTCAAGATGGAAGGATGCAATCATCAATTGTTAATTTGGGGTGGGGGGTGCCCATCTAGCACCTTGGGACTCCTGAGCTTCACTGAGTTGTGTAGTCGATTCAAATAATTGAGAGATGCGTGTACCCTCGACCATGATAGGAAAGAAAGCTCTTATACCACTTGTAACATGCAAGTTACTTTAGAAGGGAGAGATAGATAGGATGAGAGAAGAGACCAGATTTAACTTTGAGATGAGCTTTTCATTAATTTTCTAAGAGAAACTGGTGGATACATATACATCCCTCATGACATTCTCACAGCTCCACTAAGCACATGTCTTCACTACATACCACTATAAGTAAGTACTCACAACAACTCCCACTAACACTCCACAACTCCTACTAACTAGCCACTAACTTCTCATTTACACGTAACATAACTCTAGTAAGTGGCTACTCCAACTTCTACTGGACACCTAAGCATATCATGAACCATCCAGAATGTGTGCACGTGACATTCAGTTTTTGGCAATGATCTAACCCCTTTTTTGCCGTTATTGTCATATCCAACGATGGCATGGTATGCCCACTCATGGCCAGGTCACAACCAATTGCTAGGGGAGACTATCTTACCATAGGAAAAACACCTGGTCCGAATCGAAGGAGAAAGGAAACACTCATTAGTCAAACCCATAAAGAAAAAAAACACAGCAAAGAAGAAAAAAGGAATAGAAATTGTCGGTCAATTGAATTAGATGTTGTTACTTGAATTGTATAACTCTCTCTCTCTCTTACCTTGAGATGAACAATCAAAGCATGTTTTGTTGCTAGTCTACACTTTCATCCATTTATATAGAACTCCAACGATGTTGAAGTAAGACTGCATCTCTCTCTCTCTCGACATTGACACCAAATAGAGCAGAAACTAGTGTCGATCTAGACAGAAAACTGCATCTCATCGCATTGCTGAGACCTCCATTGATCTATATCTTGAATTCGTGAATCAAATCACCATGCAAACCTACATTCTTTGCAAAGGAAAAAAAAAAACAAAACATGACAGGGGGTTAAGATTGAAGAAACTTGATAGTTCTATGATTTGAATAAATCATAAATTTACATTGGATGTATTTTAAAAGCAGTTTGAGAATGGACAAACGTCCCTACAATCTCTCTCACAACCTCAACGATTTAGGAAGGTTGGTGTCAGTTGCATTGAAACCGGTGGTGGAGAGTTAGTTGTGCCACGTGGTATTCATAGAGTCAATTGGATCAAAGATTGGGACATATGGCATCCAATTTTGAGTTAAAACCGTTCATTAGAGGGGTTGTAGATAGTTGTGAGAGATTTTTCTTGAACGTCCACGCGTCACCTGCTCCTTAGATTCTGGTTTACTGGTAGAAGGAAGAAAGTATGAATGGAGGTCTCCGGTTGCTGACGGGACAGAAGTGAAGGGTGTGCACCCTGTAATACACTCCGATGCCCAAGTTAGGATAAGAAAAAGATGAAGTGCAGAATCTTAATTCAAGTAAAGGGTTGAGACAATAGTAAAATTATGAATTTCGCCAATCTTTATGCACTGAGTCTCTCGGGGTATTTATAGGCTAAACGCTGTATGTCTAACCATGCCCATAGATGTCCATGGGTGACCATGCTACTTGTTTTATAATCATTACCAAATATGTCAGACAGATCTTAAGCCTTACGTGTCATACATATGAGCCTACTATTTCTGAGGTCGGTTTGAGGTTCAAAGTCGGCTAATCACCAACATTAAATACATTAAATGCTAAGACAGTGTTTTTCACTTAACAACAGAGTAAATTGATCGTCTCTTGATTATTTCGTCCTGTGAGTCGATCTCGCTCTTGACTTAAGCACAGGTTCGTCTTATATGTAAATATGGATAAAATAATCATTGTTCAAGAATACGGTTATTATACTCATCTTCATGATAACGGGTTCGTCTTATATGTAAATATAGATAACATAATCATTGTTCAAGAATACGGTTATTATACTCATCTTCATGATAACGGGTTCGTTGCCCCAAAGAGCACGAGCTCGTACTCATTATGAATGAGTCTTTCATCTGTTGCCAGAACAATAAAGGTTTTGCTCTTCTTAGCGACACTTGCATTTTCGAATTTTATCCATCACAATAGTTATGCATGTATTTGTTGGGAAAAAATCTGTTTTGGAAAATCTGAGTGTTTTGGGAAAACAGTTTTTATAAACTTTGACCCAAAATATAAGTGGGACCCACAAGGATTTTGAGGCGGGTCCAAGTGGATCCGTATTCTCCTCCATGAGGAGATTAACGTGGTATAATTACTTGTCCAAAACAGTGAAGTGGTGAATGAGAAATTCATCTCAAAGTAGGCCACTTGAACATGTATTGTAAGTTGAAGAATGGTAGAAAAGAATAGTCCCACATTGGAAAACTATTGAAATCATAGTGTGGTTTATATACTATTACCTTGGAGTTAAGGGTGGGCCCTTGGGGCACCCAAATTTTGCGAAGGAGTGAGCCCATGCTCGAAGGTAGAACCAACCTCTCACACGCGCGCGCCGCCGCCGCCGCCCCGCCCCGAGCCCGAGTCCGGTCCGGTCGGCTGGCTTGGCTTGGTTTCGTTGGTTGGTTGCCTTGGCTCTTGTGGGCCTCTAGTCCAAGCCCTTATATTTATTTTTTTTGGGCTGGGCCAAAGCCCATTCAACTTACACAGTAGTTTAATTGTCCAACAGTCATGTCTGTTGGATTTAAACTGAAACCCCAACAGTTATGACCCTTCTGGAACAGTCTCCTCCTTTCAACCTTATATTAAGGAATTCTATTGCATTTTTCAAGTACGAATTTCCAAGATCTTCTCCTCCAGTTTGAATCTTCTTCTGCATTAAGTCATTTTTCATTCAAACAAAAGAGAGTACTAAACATCCAAGGTTCGCTGTGTCCTTGGGTTTCTAGTGGTAGTACCCAGGACGTGACTGTTGTATCTTGGGAGACAACTTGCCGTCGGCCGTGACCACCTGAGCGGGGCAATATTGTCTTAAGGACATTGAATTCAATTCAAGCCTCAGTCCATTCAAACAGTAAAGTGCACTGTTCTTTATTTCTATTCTATCTTATTTCTATTCTATCTTAGATTGTGTTCTGTGATTATAATTGCCATTCTGTAATCAGCATATTTTTTAGCATAACATACCGTAATATCTAATGAAATTTAGCCAAGAAACTTAAGACAATATTTTTTATACTGTATGTTAACTTTGTTCTGCAAATTATATAATCTGCATATCAGAATTCTGTGAAGTTTACATTCTGTTTTTTAACAACTGTACAGAATTCTGCATGTCATAATTTCATCAATATGAAAAATTCCTGTATACTGTAATTCTGTAATTGGGAATCTGTTTTTCAAATTCTGCAATACAGTATTTAAAATCTGCTTTTCAAGGACCCTGAACTTTAAGTTCTGAAATTGAAAACTCATATTCTGCAATATAGAATCTGGAATTGCATTTTAATAATTTCAAATCTGCATGATCAATTTCTGTATTCTATATTCTGAAATTCTGCAATTCATATTCTGTAAACAGAATTCTACACATATAGAATTTGAAATCTGCAATCTGTAATTTTAATTTCTGCAATTTCATTCTCTACAATTTCGAAATTCTGAAATTGAAAATTGAAAAACTGAAATTTAATCTCTGTATTTCTAATATTAAAATTCTGCAATTCCAGAATTCTGAACAGTGTTAAATTCTGTACTAGATTTCATTCCTAAAATCTGCACTGTTGGAATCTGAAACTTCGAATTCTGCTCAATAGTATTCTACATTAGTTTGCAACTTACTGAGTAGTTGAATTCATAATCTGTAATTAGTTAATTACTGAAGATTTTTTTTTTATTATTGTGTTACAGTCTAAACATACATATGACTACTGAAAAGACCATTGTTCCTACCCCGAATGTGGCACAAGTGCCAAATATCCCCACTGCAGGCCCCATTGCTCATGGTGAAAAACCTGAGAAATTTAATGGGACGGATTTCAAGAGATGGCAGCAGAAGATGCTGTTCTATCTGACCACCTTGAATCTAGCAAGATTCTTGCAAGAGGATGCTCCTACCCTGAAAGATGGTGAATCAGACCGGATGGCAGTTGCTGCTATTGAAGCATGGAAACATGCTGATTTCTTGTGCAAGAACTACATCTTAAACGGTCTGGACAATGCATTATATAATGTATATAGTCCAATTAAGACTGCTAAAGAGTTATGGGAGTCCTTGGACAAGAAATATAAGACTGAGGATGCCGGGATGAAGAAATTCGTGGTTGGAAGGTTTCTTGATTTCAAAATGATTGATTCAAGAACTGTTATAAGTCAGGTACAAGACCTCCAATTGATCCTTCACGAGATCCATGCAGAAGGAATGATGATAAGTGAATCATTCCAAGTTGCTGCAGTAATTGAGAAGTTACCTCCATCTTGGAAGGACTTCAAAAATTACTTAAAGCATAAGAGGAAGGAAATGAGGATAGATGACTTGATTGTCCGACTCAGAATTGAGGAAGACAATCGAGTATCTGAAAGGAAGGCTGGAAAACAAGTTCTTGAGTCAAAGGCAAATGTGGTGGAACACAAGTCTAAGAAAAGGAACCATCCTGAAGCTGGTCCAAGTCAGAAGCAAAAAGGCAAGGAACATAAAAGGTTCAAGGGCCTTTGCTACATCTGTAACAGGCCAGGACATGTGGCTAAGAACTGCAGGAACCGGAACTTCCAAGGAAAATATAAGAAGGGATCCACTCAAGCTCATGTTACTGAAGTTGAGAACATCACTGATGATGTTAATGACATGCATCTGTCTGCAGTTGTATCTGAAGTGAATATGGTGATGAATCCCAAGCAATGGTGGGTAGATACTGGAGCTACTCGACATATCTGTTCAGATAGGAGTGTATTCAGTAACTATCATAGAGTTACTGCAATAGAAAAGCTTTACATGGGAAACTCCTCTACTTCAACAGTTCAAGGATCTGGGAAGGTGGTTCTGAAGATGACTTCAGGAAAAGAGCTTACATTGAATGATGTCTTGCATGTACCAGACATCAGAAAGAATCTTGTTTCCGGAGCACTTCTAAGCAAGAATGGTTTTAAGTTGGTTTTTGAGTCAGACAAATTTGTTCTGACTAAAAATGGAATGTATGTTGGCAGAGGTTATCTCTGTGATGGTCTATTTAAAATGAATGTAATGACTGTAATGCCTTCGGGCAATAACAATAATAAAGCTAGTTCTTCTGTTTATATGCTTGAGTCATTTATTTATGGCATGCTAGATTAGGACATGTTAATTCTGATTCAATTCGTAGACTTGCTAATTCAGAATTAATTCCTAAAATTAAATTTGACTCAAATAATAAATGTGATATCTGTGTAGAATCTAAATTATCCAGAACTTCTTTTCACTCAATTGAAAGAAGTACTGAACCTTTAGGGTTGATTCACAGTGATATCTGTGATTTAAAATTTGTGCAAACAAGAGGTGGGAAAAAATATTTTATCACCTTCATTGATGATTGCACAAGGTATTGTCATATCTATTTGCTAAGTAGCAAAGATGAGGCTTTGGACATGTTCAAACTTTATAAAAGTGAAGTTGAAAATCAACTTAACCAAAAGATAAAGAAGTTAAGAAGCGATAGAGGAGGTGAATATGTGTCACCATTTGATGAATTTTGTAAAGAACATGGCATAATTCATCAAATAACCGCTCCTTACTCACCTGAACAGAACGGTATTGCTGAACGCAAAAACCGAACTCTAAAAGAAATGATGAATGCATTATTGATTAGTTCAGGTTTACCTCAAAACTTGTGGGGGGAAGCAGTCTTATCTGCTAATTATATTCTTAACAAACTACCCCACAAAAAGATAGACAAGACACCCTATGAGTTGTGGAATGGTCGAAGACCTTCCTACAAATACTTAAAAGTGTGGGGGTGTCTAGCAAAGGTAGCAGTTCCTGCTCCTAAGAAGGTTAAGATAGGACCAAAGACGGTAGATTGCATCTTCATTGGATATGCTCACAATAGCAGTGCATATCGGTTTCTTGTACACAAGTCAGATATTCCTGACATACATGTCAATACGATCATGGAATCAAGGAATGCATCTTTCTTTGAAACTACATTTCCTTGCAAGGTTGTACAAGAACATAATCCTATCAAAAGAATACATGACACTATTAATAGTGATCATCGAGAAAATATAGACCAGGAGTCTATAGATAAGGAAAATGAAGATGAACCAAGGCGTAGTAAAAGAGCAAAAACTACTACATCTTTCGGTCCTGATTTTCTAACTTATTTATTGGAAAATGAGCCTCAAAGCTTTAAAGAAGCCATGTCTTCTCCAGAAGCACCATCTTGGAAAGAGGCTATAAATAGTGAAATCGAATCCATCATGCAAAATCATACTTGGGAACTGGTGGATCTTCCTCCAGGGAATAAACCATTAGGATGTAAATGGATATTCAAGAAGAAGATAAAAACTGATAGAACGATTGACAAATACAAAGCAAGACTTGTAGTAAAGGGCTACAAACAAAAGGAAGGTATCGATTATTTCGATACTTATTCACCGGTTACAAGGATAACATACATCCGTATGTTAATAGCTATTGCTGCTATTAACAACTTAGAGATACATCAAATGGATGTGAAAACTGCTTTCTTAAATGGTGATTTGAATGAAGAGCTCTATATGGAACAACCTGAAGGTTTCATGGTAAATAACCAAGAAAAGAAAGTATGTAAACTTGTTAGATCCCTTTATGGGTTAAAACAAGCTCCTAAACAATGACATGAGAAATTTGACAATGTTATGATGTCAAATGGTTTCAGGATAAATGAGTGCGATAAATGTGTTTATGTGAAAAACACTGCAATAGCATATGTCATTGTATGTCTCTATGTGGATGATATGTTAATCATGGGTAGCAGTAATGAAATCATTCAATCTACCAAAATGATGTTAAATAAAAGATTTGACATGAAAGATCTAGGTGTTGCAGATATAATTCTAGGAATTAAAATTACTAGAACATCTGAAGGACTCATCTTATCTCAATCTCATTACATTGAGAAGATCCTTGAAAGATTTATCAAGGATGACAAAAGTCTTGCAAAAACACCTGTAGATGTAAATTTACATCTAAGTAAGAATACTGGACAGGCAATTTCCCAATTAGAGTATTCTCGAATTATTGGTAGTTTAATGTATCTCATGAACTGCACAAGACCTGATATAGCTTACTCAGTTAGCAAACTGAGTAGATTTACAAGTAATCCAGGGGAAGACCACTGGAAGGCGATAGTTAGGGTTCTCAAATATTTGAGATATACCCAAAACTATGGATTGCACTATACAAGATATCCAGCTGTACTTGAAGGGTATAGTGATGCAAATTGGATATCTGATACTAAAGACTCAAAATCCACTAGTGGATTTGTCTTTAAATTTGGAGGTGCATCGGTATCTTGGAAATCTTCTAAACAGACATGTATAGCCAGATCCACAATGGAATCTGAGTTTATAGCTTTAGATAAAGCTGGTGAAGAAGCAGAATGGCTTCGTCACTTTTTAGAAGATATTCCAAGTTGGCCAAAACCTGTGCCAGCTATCTGCATACATTGCGATAGTCAATCTGCGATTGGAAGAGCACAAAATAGCATGTATAACGGTAAGTCTCGACATATACGTCGAAGACACAATACCGTGAAATAGTTGCTCTCAAATGGAATCATTTCCATTGATTATGTAAAGTCAAAGAATAACATAGCGGATCCGTTAACCAAAGGTTTGACTTTAGAGCAAGTGTATAAATCATCGAGGGGAATGGGACTAAAGCCTATATTTAAAGAGTTGACATAATGGACACCCAACCTAGCTGACTGGAGATCCCAAGATCTAGGTTCAAAGGGACAACCTAATTATGTGTAACTCAATAATGTCACTGTAAAGAATACATTTCTTCATCCCATTTCTATGATGAAACAGTGAAAGAATCTAGGGTAAGCACAGCTTTTAATGATTCTTATATCTTGGAAATCCAAGTGGGGTATGATGAGATACTCTTGATAAGAGATCACCTATATAAGTGTGAAGAGGGGCCGCTTCTATAAGAATTCTAAAAGGCAAAATTCTTTAAGAGCACTTATGAAAAAACCAGGAGTTGTTCAAGGCCAAAATGAACACAACCATGAGAACCAAAGGTGTTTGAAAATGTACTGTGTGAGTTCTATTGTCTTGGTTTACATTACGGCTGAACAGTTCAAGACATCATGTTCACTGGATAGCCAGTAAATCCGATAGAACTTCACTAAGGAAGGTTCAAGGCCAAAAGCTACCTTTTCCGATGCAGTAACTTTTCAATTGTACTCTCTTTAGTGTCTGCATATATTCTGTATTCTGTCCAGGAATTTTCATTCATGTGGGGGATTGTTGGGAAAAAATCTGTTTTGGAAAATCTGAGTGTTTTGGGAAAACAGTTTTTATAAACTTTGACCCAAAATATAAGTGGGACCCACAAGGATTTTGAGGCGGGTCCAAGTGGATCCGTATTCTCCTCCATGAGGAGATTAACGTGGTATAATTACTTGTCCAAAACAGTGAAGTGGTGAATGAGAAATTCATCTCAAAGTAGGCCACTTGAACATGTATTGTAAGTTGAAGAATGGTAGAAAAGAATAATCCCACATTGGAAAACTATTGAAATCATAGGGTGGTTTATATACTATTACCTTGGAGTTAAGGGTGGGCCCTTGGGGCACCCAAATTTTGCGAAGGAGTGAGCCCATGCTCGAAGGTAGAACCAACCTCTCACACGCGCGCGCCGCCGCCGCCGCCCCGGCCCGAGCCGGAGTCTGGCTGGCTTGGCTTGGTTTGGTTTGGTTGGTTGGTTGGTTGCCTTGGCTCTTGTGGGCCTCTAGTCCAAGCCCTTATATTTATTTTTTTTGGGCTGGGCCAAAGCCCATTCAACTTACACAGTAGTTTAATTGTCCAACAGTCATGTCTGTTGGATTTAAACTGAAACCCCAACAGTTATGACCCTTCTGGAACAGTCTCCTCCTTTCAACCTTATATTAAGGAATTCTATTGCATTTTTCAAGTACGAATTTCCAAGATCTTCTCCTCCAGTTTGAATCTTCTTCTGCATTAAGTCATTTTTCATTCAAACAAAAGAGAGTACTAAACATCCAAGGTTCGTTGTGTCCTTGAGTTTCTAGTGGTAGTACCCAGGACGTGACTGTTGTATCTTGGAAGACAACTTGCCGTCGGCCGTGACCACCTGAGCGGGGCAATATTGTCTTAAGGACATTGAATTCAATTCAAGCCTCAGTCCATTCAAACAGTAAAGTGCACTGTTCTTTATTTCTATTCTATCTTAGATTGTGTTCTGTGATTATAATTGTCATTCTGTAATCAGCATATTTTTTAGCATAACATACAGTAATATCTAATATCTAATGAAATTTAGCCAAGAGTATTTACTTTAATACCCTTAAATATTTAAGGTGATATAAAAATAAGATAATATATTATTTAAATACCTTTACCCTTAATAGTAGAAATGCCACCTCTTATTTTGAATAGTCATATGTTCAATATAATAGTTTTTTTTTTTTTTTTTGTTTGGTAAGGATTCAATATAATAGGTGAAGCGAGTAATTTGGGAGACATTTCTCACATACAGCGGATCGATTTGACCCACCTAGCCCTACATGGTGCAAGCTGAATTTGGACGTATTGCTTAAAAAACAAGGTCATGTGGCTTTAGCGTGAGTAATACGAAATTCAAAAGGTCGTGCTCTGTTATATTTTTAAGTAGCGCTTGGGAATCTTTCCATAGTAGAAGCAGGGTGTTACTCTATGGAGGGGGATTCAACTGGCTGCCAAACTTTAAATAGAAGCCATTTTTATTGAGGGAGACATGAAGGTTAGTGGAGGAAGTGAAGCATCTCGCACATGTGTATTGACAGAAATGGACGAGGGTTCGTGACATCTAGTGGTTGTGTCAATCTCAGCTTCAATAGTTTCAAATCCGACACGTCTATGGAGGTGAACGTGGTAGCCGATTTTTTAGACAAACAGGATAATAGTGAGAGGGGAGAATGGCAGTGGATGTCTGTGTCGACACAAAATTTCGTGGACGAAATAATGATGAACAAAAATATTTATTTATTTTCAGTTTGGTACAACTCTCAAGAAATCCTCTGATTAACAATCAGAAATTTCTAAAGTAGAAGATAAGAGCCGAGGCGTGATCTCGATTTTCTTTGAAGGTGTTGATGTAGTTTTTCCTTTCTTCCGGGCTTCGCGCTTGATCGGCTAGAAAGTGATTCTGGAGGAGAACTGACTTCTTTGCAGCTTTGTCTTCTCCAGAATGATTTAATTTCTTTTTTTTAAAGGTTAGAGAATGGTTCTGAGTTTTCTTCTTTGGTTTCTTCTGAATTTCTCTCTGAACTTCTGAATCCTTAAATCTCTAGCTTTCGGTCTTATTTATAGATTTTTAGAGATAAGGATCTCAAGAGTCCCACTTTATTTAGTGGTTTAAGGGACTTAGAAGATTTTGATGGGCCTCATCCATCTTCTTGGGTATTGAGTCCACAATTAGGTTTTTTGTATTGATGGATCGACTCATTTATCGAGTGTGTGACCCATTTAGATTTGGACTTGAGTTTCGAGTTTATGGGCTTTCTACTTCGTGCCCAGACCTGAGCCGTAAGAGGTCCATGCCTTATCATTAGGCCCAATTTAAATGTATAGGGCTTTTTAATGATTTTAGGCTCTTTATATAATTTTACGAGTGTGTAAGGACCTTTGCGTAAAATTAATAAATTTTAGGGTTCTACAAATTACCCCTCAAAGGTATAGTGATGGAACCTATGAGTGACATTAGCGTAACCCTTGATTTAGTGTTTGATTTGGATTTAATTTTGATAACTTAGTGTTTGACTTTGATTTAATTTGTTTGGAGTTTATATTGATTTGGGCTAAACACGAATCCTATTCCTAATGGGATAAGGAAACAGTTTACCTCTCCTTACAAATAGTAAGAGGACCTGTGTTACTGCACCTTGCAGATTTAGAGTTTAGACACTCGATGCCAAAACACTGCCCTCAAAAATCATGGAATTTTTTATTTTATTTTTTTGTTTGGGCGGCTAGACCTGATCGACGTGTGATTGTGCGGCAAGCTTTTCTTAGTTTATCTTTGTTTCTGTTTTTTCGTTATTTATTTTAAGTTGTTTTTATTTGTTTTGTTTTTTTTTTTTTTCAAAGTTTTAAACGGAGAGTGATTGATCATGATTAAATAGATTTATTTAAAAGTAAATTTATTTGATGTAATGGTAAAGAGTTGTGATGTGATTTTTTTTTATTTAGTCATTCAAAAAGAAAATGTTATTTTATTTGATGGAAGTTAATGATGTGATGATGATTGGTTTCATGATTTGATTTTTTAAAATAATGATTTATTATTTTCTTGTTTTGGTTTTAAAATTTTAATGAATGGGTATGGTGGGCTGGTGAGTTGATTAGATTTTTAGGTTTTTTTTAAAAAAAAAACTTGTAGAGGAAGAACTCAAAAAAGAAAGAGGGGAAGAAAGAGCGGAAGAGAGGTATGGCCGTAACGCCAACCATCTCGGTTTCCTATTTTTTTTTCTTCTTTTTTTATTTTTTTATTTTTTTTATTTAAGGATTTCATATTTATGTGTTTTATTTTACCCTGATTTACTTTCTTTTCTTTTTTTTCGTGTTTTTTTTTTTCTTTTTTTTTTGTTATTTAATTTGTTGTTATTTTCTCTCTCTTTTTTTATTGATTGTTAAATTTTGTTTGAATTTTTTTTTTGTTTTTTTTTGTTTTTGTATTGTGTGTATGTGTGATATTTTTTATTTTTATTTTTGTACTTTTTTTTTTAGTGGTGGTGTATTTTTCAGATGGTGATTTATATTTTATTTGTTAATGGATTTAAATGTTGTGATTTTTTATTTATTTTTTTATTTTTTTATTTTAAATTTGTGTTTTTTTTTTTTGAATGGTTTTTTGATTTGTTGTAGTGTAAAGTTTGTAGAAATTTGGAGATTTTGATGAACTTCTCTGTTTTCTGTCTTTGTTTTGCAGTGAAACGTCGTCTGTCGATACTTCCTAGGATACTAACCATAGGGTTGTTGATGAACGTCTTCTTCGAGATAGATGGATAGTTGTTGCTGACGATCTAATTCGAAGCGGGACTTTAATTCGTTTTCTAAACATGTGAGTAAAATCACAGTCCTGAGATGGCATGCTGGAATCTGCAATTTATTGAACACTAGATGACGACTGACTCGTGGAAGACTCTGACTCCACTTTCTTCCTGCAATCTTGAAGCCGCAAGGACCTGTTTGCACTTTCTTCTTGTGATCTTAAGGTCCGGAGGATTTTATTGCACTTTTATGCAATCTAGCTCAGAGGACTGACTGTACATTCTTGTAATCTTGAAGCCGTGAGGACCCTATTGGAGAAACTCTTGCTGCAACCTTGAATATAGACGGACCTGTTGGACGAGACCCTTGCTGCAATCTTGAAGATACACTGACCCATTGGACGAGATCCTTGCTGCAATCTTGAAGATACATGGACCTGCTGGACGAGACCCTTGCTGCAATTTATCAAACACCAGATGACGGCGGCCCGTGGAAGGCTCACGACGTGACATTCGAGTAAACTTTGGACCTGTCGATCTTTCAACACATCAAGGAATGCTTTTTCACTCACGAACATCATTTAAGAAGTTTGCGATGATGCCGAGGATCCAGATCAAAGCAGGACTTTGATTCATTTTTGCGAGTAAAAATCATAGTCCCGAGACAGAGTGCTGGAGAGCTACTGAGAAAGAGAGTTGTTTCTGCTTTGCTGATGTTGCAGTGGAGTATCAATCCAACAAAAAACTTGTGCAATTTCCAGTATCCAATCCCATTGATGGGTCATGTGAACGTTGAGGGTGTTGCTGAGAAGGAGAATTGTCTTTGCTTTCCATAATGTTGTTGACATCAAAGACCTGACGGACGACCTCTAGAAGTTGAGCAAATACAAAGACTTGTTCGTCATCCAGATGCTAGGAGTACGACATCTTGTAGCGTACCAGAAGCAATCAACTCCATGCCCATGAAAGGTATTGTTTCTCATGTTCTTTTATAATGTCATTTGATGTTTTTTTTTTTTTTGAAATGGTAGCTGAACCTGAGGTAACTTTACAGGCTGCCTACGTACCCGTCGTGGGATCAAGCTTTAACGTAGTTCAATTTTTTTTTTTTTGTGCTCTAAGTTTTGCCTAGACTATCCTTTTAGATTTTCAGTCTAGCGAACAAGAGTCATTGAACCTTTTACAATTTTGGTTGTATAAGCCAAGAGTGACATGCATTTTAAGCTCATGCGTCAAGGAGCGTTGTGGACATTTTAGGCTCGTATCAAGGAGTGTTGTGGATACTTTAGGCTCATATCGAGGAGCAATGTTTTATCATGGATAGTATTGCTTGAGGAACTTGCCATTGATAGGGCCAAGACGAACTCCATCGGGCGTTGAAAGAATGTAAGCGCCGTTGGTATAGACTTCTCTCACCACATGCGGTCCATCCCACTTTGGATCAAATTTCTCTCCAGACCGATGTGAAAGAATAATATGTCTTCGAACTGCAAGTACTAAGTCACCTATTTGGAAGGAGCGAGGTCGAACTTTCTTGTTGAAAGCTCGAGACAAGCGAGCTTGATAGCACTCGAGGCGTTGCTGCGCTTCTAACTCTTTTCGTCCAAAGCTTCGAGTTCAGTAAGACGTAGCTTTGTATTGTCATCACCTGTGAGACCTTCTTGGATCGCAATCCATAGTGATGGAATTCGGCGTTCCAATGGAAGTATTGCTTCGACTCCATAGACAAGCGAGTAAGGTGTGGCTTGTGTAGGAATGCGGTATGAAGTCCGGTATGCCCAAAGTGCTTCACCAATCCGTTCATGCCAATAATTTTTTGACTTGGAAACAACCTTCTCAAGGAGCTTGCAAAGAGTTTTATTGAAAGCTTCTGCGAGTCCGTTTGCTGGCGCATTGTACATTGTAGAGCATCTTTGCTTGATTTCAAACTTCGCACAAAATTGATCCATCAGGGCATTCTTGAATGGTTTCCCGTTATCCGTTACTATGTAACGGGGGACCCCATAGCAGAAGACAATATTATTTTTGATGAAGTCTACAACCGTTTCTTTCTTGACTTCTTTGAGAGGGATCACTTCTGCCCATTTAGAGAAATAGTCTGTCGCAGCAAGAATGTAGAGGTGTTGTTTAGAAGACTTCGGGAGTGGCCCGACAACATCAAGTCCCTAATTGTCAAAGGGCCAAGATGCTACTGTTGGGTGAAGCAGCTCGGGTGGTTGGCGAATGAAGTCTCCATGGATTTGACATGCATGACATCTTTTGGCAAACTCGAGCGAGTCTTCACCATGGTTGGCCAATAGTATCCCATTCTCTTTAGGCGATCATGCAACTTTGGTCCAGATTGATGAGTATCACAGATACCTGAATGAGCTTCTTCAAGGGCCTCTCTAGCTTCATCATTTCCTAGACATCTCATCAAGATGTCATTGAAGGAGCGACGATACAGCTCATTGTTGAAGTATAGGAATCGGGGCGCACGACGACGAATTTCAGTCTTGTGCTTGAGATCATTCGGCAATTTTCAATGTTGAAGGTATTCAATGAGATGTTGTCTCCAGTCTTCAACCTCAATCTTGAATACTTCGATGAAATTTGTTGCTTGTTGAGCGATGTCATGGTTGATCAAGTGAGGGATGACTCATCTCTGACAGACAGGAACCGTCGTCACTTCTTCTTCAAGTACAGCTAAAGTTGTTACAAGGTTGGCCAAAGCATCAGCTTGTTTATTCTCGTTTCTTGACACATGCAACATAGTGATGTCTTCGAACTGACTTATGAGCTCAGCAACATAGAGATAGTAGGGGATTAGATTGGGCTTGAGGACGTCGTACTCTGTCAAGAGCTGGTTGATGACGAGCTTTGAATCTCCATACACATTGAGCTGGTACAACTGCATGTCTCGGGCTAATTCTAATCCAATTATGAGGGATTGATATTCAGCCACATTGTTTGAACATAACTCAGCTAACGTGAAGGCGAATGGAAGGACTTCATCTTGTGGAGTTACAAAGACGACTCCTGCTCCTGCTGCATTCTTTCTTGCAGCACCATCAAAAAACATCTTCCATGATGGTATTACATCAGTGTAGAAGATCTCTTCATCAGGCAAGTCTTGAGACAATTCCCAATCAGCTGGGATTGGATGATCTGTGAGGAAGTCAGCTACCGCTTGTCCTTTTACTCCCTTCTGAGGGATGTAAATGATCTCAAATTCTGATAGAAGAAGTGCCCATTTGGCGAGCCTTCCCGATAGAACCGGTCTCGTCATTATGTATTTGAGTGGATCGGCGTGAGAGATAAGTCGGACTGTGTGTGACAGCATATAGTGCCTCAACTTCTTTGTAGTGAAGATAAGAGCAAGACACATCTTCTCAATGGGTGAATAGTTTAATTCTGCCCCCACCAGAGTTCGGCTCAGGTAGTAGAGCGCATTTTCTTTGTCATCATGGTTCTCTTGTGCCAATAATGCCCCCAATGACTGCTCCTGTGCACTGATGTAAAGAATTAGTGGTTTGTTGGAGATAGGCGCTGCTAAGACCGGTGCTTTGAGGAGATACTCTTTGATGCTTTCGAAAGCTTTCTTACAAGCATCATCCCATTTGAACAATGCATCTTTCTTCATCAACTTGTTAAAGGGGTGACACCGCCCTGCTAGGTTTGAGATGAACCTCCGGATGTAGGCGAGATGACCTTGGAGGCTTTTAAGCTCGTAGATATTCTTAGGTTCCAGCATATTGTGGATAGCATTGATTTTGGCTTGGTCAATCTCAATACCACGATGTCGGACAACAAACCCAAGGAATTTGCCTGAAGTGACCCCAAATGCACACTTTAAAGGGTTCATCTTTAATTGGTACCTTCGAAGTCTGATGAAAATGTCACGAAGGTCTTGAAGATGATCCGCTCTCCTTTTTGATTTTACCACTAAGTCATCGACGTAACATTCAATCTTTGTGTGCAAGACATCATCAAAAATCTTTTGCATAGCACGTTGATAAGTGGCACCAGTATTTTTTAGTCCAAACAGCATCACTTTATAGCAGTAAATTCCCTTTAGTGTACTAAAGGCTGTGAGTTCTTCATCCTTTGGATTCATACGAATTTGGTTGTAACCAGATGAACCATCCATAAAGGATAAGACTTCGTGTCCTGTTGTAGCATCGACCATGAGCTCTGTGATTGGCAATGGAAAGTCATCTTTTGGACATGTATTATTCAGGTCGCGAAAATCTACGCATACTCGAATTTGTCCATTCTTCTTCTTGACTGGGACAATGTTTGCAATCCAACTTGGATACTTCACTTCTCGGATGAAATCAGCTTCGATCAGCTTGTTGACTTCAGCCTCGATCTGTGGACCCAGTTCAGGCCGATAGGGACTCTGCGCTTGCTTGATGGGGCGAACACCATGCTTGATAGCTAGGTGATGGATTGCTACTTTGGGATCAAGCCCAGGCATGTCCTTGTAACTCCATGCAAAAACGTCTTTGTATTCTTGTAGTAGCTTGAAGTAATTAGCTTCTTCCTCAGGACTTAAGAGTGCACTGACAAAGATAGGGCACAGTTCTTCTTCCGTACCAAGGTTTAATTGTTTGAGCTCGTCGACGGTAGCTTGCCCCCCTTCTTCGAAGACTGGAGGAGCACTTTCTAGTTCATCGTTTGAAGATGATGACTCTTCTTTGACAAGCTCTTGGATGGTAATGTGATTGACGGTGACAACATCTTCGGTCTCGCTCATCTCAACTTGATTTGTTCGAGATTGTTTTCCTTGGTTAGTGGAGATGATAATGCGTCGCTTTACTGTCAAAGCATCTGTTGTTGAGACTTCCAAAATTGCTTGTCGTTTCATTTGCGATGGAATTACACTTTGTGGGTCACCAACATCTTTACGAATGGCATGCCTTTTCTCATGTCTACGTCGTCTTTTGGACTTATTCAGATGAGCAGGTTCATCTCCTTTTCCTTGTGCTCCCAAGCGGGTGAGTGCGGACTCACGCCGTTGGAGAACTTGAGAGTTTAAGGTTGTATCTCTTTGTGTTGCTCCTAAACGCTTGAAGACCAAAGTACCTTTTATTGGCGGGGCAAGTCGATCAAAGACAGATGCATGAGCTAAGGGGACTTTGTTTTCACAATCGTCGGTTACTTGCACTGTAATGTATTGAGTAGAGACTTTCTCCTTTACTGAGATTTTGATTGGTGTTTGAGGTATAGAACCAACTCCTTGACGATTGATAATGAACTTTTCTCCTTTTCAAATGAGTTGGGCCTGCGCCTTTGTGAGGCCATGGATTTGGTCAAGAGGTTGAAGCTCACCTAAGCGTATGGGCTCACCTTTTCCATATCCAGCTGCTTCGAAGAGCTTTTCTGTCTTAGCTCCGTACTAACCCTCTGAACTTTCTTGGGTTGAGATGTCTTCCTCTTCTTCAAACTTCATTGTAGATGCGACAAATCCTACAATTGGTGGCCTTATAATTGTGGATTTGACGAGCGGTGCTACTGGAAGAGCTAACTCATCTTGCAAAGTGTTTAGGTTGGCTTTCGAAAAAGTAGAGTTGGTCTCTTTAGTCATCGCCACAAAAGGGAGTTGTCCCGGCTTTCGACGTGATTGCGGAATGTATTGAAGCACTGAGATTGGATTGGAGATATTGGTAGAGTTCTTCGTTGACTTGTTCGTTTCCTCTCCTTTTGATACTTTTTGAGCTTTCTCATCCTTTTGGGACTTGGGGGATGAAAGAATTTCAGCTTCTTTTCCTTTGTTGATGCCGAGTCTGCTAGAAGATGGTACCGAAGTTGGAAGTGCTTCCGAGAGGACTTCAGTCTCCGTGTAGAACTTAGCATCAGCAAAGTGTGTTTCAGTCTTCTCAAAAGGTCGACTCTCAGCAACAATCTTTCTCTGCATATCATCATCCTTATAATACTTGAAGCATTGATGCCATGTAGATGGAACCGCACCTGTCTCGTGTAACCAAGGACGTCCAAGCAGCAAGTGGTATGATGTCTTGCAATCAATGACATGGAAGAGTACTTCGGACTCCAAGTCTTCGATTGTGAGCTTTAAGCGGACCATTCCGATGGCTCTCTGCCCCCCTTGGTTAAAGCCTTGGATCACCAGCCTACTTCGACTCAATTGATATGGAGAGATGCCAACTTTTCTCATCGTGCGGATGGGCATGATATTAACAGCAGAGCCACAGTCAAGAAGAATACGCTGAACTTTGTGTTCTTTAATGGATCCTATGACATACAGCGGCCTATTATGATGATGAGAACCAAGTTGTAGGTCTTCGTCGTCGAAGGTGATGGTGGCCATGCAAGAGGCACATGTCTTCGATTTCCTTTGAACCCAGTCTTTTTCCTTGTACTTGTCGGGATTAGTTAAGGTTTGAGCGAGGCTGAGCCGAGTCTTTTCCGGTAGTTGTAAGGCCTCAAAAAGACTTAAGTGTATTGATTTCTCTTCAATGTCGGATGCATCATCTTCTCCTTTGGGATGCTCCTCTTCATGAATTGAAGGGGATGATTGGTTGGTAAGTACATCGTTCACTTCTTTTTTCGATGTGTCTGACTCGACTTGGTAACATGTGACAGAGTAGGCCGGTTCTCGTTGCTGTTTTTGGAGAAACCACTTTGGTATGAAGTCGCCAAATGTGATTACCAAATGAGGAAACTGCTGAAAAATCTCTTCAGGATCAGCAGGAGGCACTTTGAATGCTTTTTTCTTCAATACCTTTTTCTTCTTCTTCTTTGACTTGATGCTTGGACGAGTCTTTCTTTTGGTCTGTTTTGCTCTTTGATGAAAAGGAGGTGGTGGATGTTGCACGCATCGTCGCCGTCGTGTAACCAATGTCCAACCGTCATCATTGATGAGAGAAGAATCTTCTGTTGACTCTCGTTCAATTTTTGTAGGGAGACATTGTTGTTGCTGATGTAGCTGAGACAATGGAATTTGCCATTGACTGGATGCTATCACTGATATTGAATGGGGGATGCCAAAGCCAAGAGTTCCGGCTGTGACTTGCTTCAAATTTTGTGGCGGCCATGGTGCTTTTATTGATTGTGGAGACAACATTGTTACAGATGATGAAGGTGGAATCAAACTGGGGTTGAAAGACCCGAAGGCAACACTCGTCATATTCGAGGCTGCCACATCATTGACGGAGTCAAGTTCAATCTTTCTTTGTCGAGCTAGGTCCATAATCTTCTCTTTGACGATGAAACATTTTCCAACCGGATGGCTGATCAGTTGGTGGTATCGGCAGTATTTTGGGTCTTCAACGCGACCCGCTTCCTCTGGACGTTTAGAGGTTAGCAATTCAATCAACTTTAGACTTAGCAATTGATCGAGCATGCCAGATACCTCAGAGTCTGGAAAAGGATATTCTTTTGCCTCGAGCTCCTTGAGTGTCATCCTGCCTTGCCCTCTTTCTTGAGATGTGCTGGCCTTGGGCGGTTCCTGCTTCTTTTGGCTCGAGATCTTGATCGGCTTGGTGGTAGTAGTGGTGATCATAGCCTCCTTGGTCTTGGAGGGTTTGGATGCGTTCCACTGTTTTTTCTCCGATTTGAAAGAATCGATCGGTCGTGGATCTCCATGTGCGGCTATACTGAGCTTCATGTCATGAGCCCGTGTAGCTAATTCTTCAAAAGAACGAGGCTTAATCCATTTGAGGATGTAAAGAAGCCCCTAGTGCATCCCTTGGATGCACATCTCAATAGCCGATGGTTCAAAAAGATGATCCTTGCAGTTAAGAGCAAGATTCCTCCACTTGTCGATGTAGTCAATAACAGGTTCATCTTTCACTTGTCGTACAGCGGCAAGCTCCACCATGCTTACTGTCCTTCTGGTGCTGTAGAAGTTGTTGAGAAACTCTCGCTCTAGTTGATCCCAACTATCAATGGAACCAGACTCTAAATCGGTATACCAGTCGAACGCATTCCCTTTGAGGGAGCGAACGAACTGTTTCACCATAAAGTCTCCGTACGTGCCGGCATTATTTCAATTCTCGATAAAGTGGGCAACATGTTGCTTTGGATTTCCTTTTCCATCGAACTGTTGAAACTTTGGCGGTTGGTATCCTGCCGAGAAGCGCATTTGCTCAATGCGTTGAGAGTATGGCTTGGCATAGACCAAGGAAGATTGTGACACACCTCCATACTGAGCACAAATGGTATCGGTAATCATTGATTATAGCTGCTGGACTGAGAGCGAAGCAATTGATACTTGGTGACTGTCCCGAGTGGGATCTCGCGAGCCGGATGCATTCCGGTTTTGTTCCTCTACATCACGATGTCCTTGGAGAGTGAAGCCTTTGTTTTGTTCTTCTGCTTCATGAGGGCCTCGGAGATTGAACCCAGGGGGATTTGTCGGTCCCTGATTGGATTCATCTGCTTGGTTATTCTGCTCCAAGCAGCTTACCAGGTCTACAATCTGGGCATCTTTATCCTCAACTACCTTTGTTAAATTTGCAATTGCGTTAGACATTTGTGCGATCTATTCTTCAATCGTCGCTGCTTCCATCATCATGACAGACCTGATGGAGGTATGTGTCTCAGAATTTGAATGATTCTGATTCTGCACTTCTTTGGAGGCTCGACCTTGAGAATGAGAGGTCACGGAAGATGTTGACTTTGCGCTAGACTGTGCATCGGAAGGATGACTGGATGACATACCCTCAGGCATCCTGGCCCCCGCAGTCTTAGCAATTTGCGTAGTTTTGGAAATGCGTTGCTTGCGATGCTGGGAGAGGGCCCCAACCAAGTGAGAGGCGTCAGACTACGTCATATGACGTGTTGCTCGCCGATCATCGCTAGTAGCCGGTGTAGATTCAGGTGCAGAAGAGGTTGTGTTCCTCTTTCCA
Organism: Tetracentron sinense; assembly: GCA_015143295.1. Taxonomy (NCBI): domain Eukaryota; kingdom Viridiplantae; phylum Streptophyta; class Magnoliopsida; order Trochodendrales; family Trochodendraceae; genus Tetracentron; species Tetracentron sinense. Next base: position 20,120,289 of record CM026563.1, on the reverse strand, counting down.
TGGATGGCAGTGGTTGCAACAACAATTCTCTTGGGGGCCATTGATGCTGCTCAATTGTTTGCTGACTGAAAGATAAGAGGTGGAGAGTGTCCCACCGGGCGTGCCAAAAATTTGTCAACACAAAATTTCGTGGACGAAATAATGATGAGCAAAAATATTTATTTATTTTTAGTTTGGTACAACTCTCAAGAAATCCTCTGATTAACAATCAGAAATTTCTAAAGTAGAAGATAAGAGCCGAGACGTGATCTCGATCTTCTTTGAAGGTGTTGATGTAGTTTTTCCTTTCTTCCGGGCTTCGCGCTTGATCGGTTAGAAAGTGATTTTAGAGGAGAACTGCCTTCTTTGCAGCTTTGTCTTCTCCGGAATGATTTAATTTCTTTTCTTTGAAGGTTAGAGAATGCTTCTGAGTTCTTTTCTTTGGCTTATTCTGAATTTCTCTCTGAATTTCTGAATCCTTAAATCTCTAGCTTTAGGTCTTATTTATAGACTTTTAGAGATAAGGATCTCAAGAGTCCCACTTTATTTAGTGGTTTAAGGGACTTAGGAGATTTTGATGGCCCCATCCATCTTCTTGGGTATTGAGTCCACAATTAGGTTTTTTGTGTTGATGGATCGACCCATTTATCGAGTGTGTGACCCATTTAGATTTGGACTTGGGTTTCGAGTTTATGGGCTTTCTACTTCATGCCCAGACCCGAGTCGTAAGAGGCCCATGCCTTATCATTAGGCCCAATTTAAATATATAGGGCTTTTCATTGATTTTAGGCTCTTTATATAATTTTACGAGTGTGTAAGGACCTTTGAGTAAAATTAATAAATTTTAGGGTTCTACAGTTTGATGTTGGATGCAGGGTGCAGTCAAAACGGGGTAGAAATATCCGATTAAGGGTTAGTGTTGACCAATTAGAGTCTACTTGGACAATATATAAATATCCGATCATTCCAATTGAAAAAACACACGTGAGGCCTGCCCACTATAAATTAGAATAACTCTCTCTCTCTTTCTCTCAATGTGTGTATATTGTCTGGCTCGAGTTGGGTTAAGACGTTAATCACAACCAATCACGATTGAACTTGGGGTGAGTTCAATCGTACCCATAGGTCAACATGTGTCTTTATTAACCTTTATTAATTGTGGTTAAGATTCACTTATTCTTAGGATTCATCAATCTCACATTAGTTTTTAAAGAAAATATTAAAACTATTAACTCTAAAGATTAAAAGTCTTTAACTAGAGTTAAATACTTGTTCTAAAACCCTATGTTAGAATATTGAACCCTAACGGTTAGTGAATCTTAAACACAGTAAACTTAAGGACACATGTTGACCTGTGGGTGTGACCGAATTCACCTCGAGTTCAATCACAATTGACTGTGGTTGGATCTCAAGTGAGCAGTCCTCGTGTCTCTTTTAACACTCCTTTTAACTCTTATTAAACTTAACGAAATTAAAATTAAGTTTTTTGTTTTTGCTTTTTTCCTAAAAACCAAGTTTGGATTGCTTGACCCTAGGACTGAGTGAATCTTAACCATGGTGAGTGTTAAAAAGTGGGGTGTGGACTAATGTGAATTGGGCCTTTCGTTACATAATGAAAACCGCTGGTAAATTCTAATCCAAAAAAAAAAAAAAAAACCGCTGGTAAATTAGGGCTATTTGGCATCAATCCTTGGGAAACGCGTTTGGTAAGTCATTTTTAGGAAACAATTTTAAGAATTATCTTGCTTTAGGCAAAATTTTTAGGGAACAAAAAAAATGTCGTTTCTCTTAACCAATTTTGAGAAATACGCTTAAAACGAACGAAATAAACATCAAAATTAACAAAAAAAGATGAGACATAATAAAAATAATTGGTATTTTATGATACTTATGTATGTGTTGCTGTTATAAAAATATTAATACCAAAAATAATTTTATTTATTTTTATTTTTAATTTTTTCATCTAAACGTAATTCTCTTATTTCTGACAGTTCACAGTACAAAATTGATTGGGATTGGTTTCAGCGACTCAACCCGAGTTGCAACCGGAGCGAGTGGCTCCTCCAAGCACAGGACATCGTCGTCTCATCTCATCAACAATAGTTGTTGTCCTGTGACTGTAATTCATGCGATTCTAGGGTTTAGTTCCTCCTTCTCTCTATTTCTCTAATTATCCGATGAGAGATATGTCCGTTTTACCAGATGAGATTTGGAGACGAATTCTGGAAATTGGAGTCGAAAGCTCGAGCTTGAGCTACAAAGATCTCTGCTGCGTTTCGATTTCATGCAGACCCCTTTACAGATTATCCAACGAAGATTCCTTATGGTCCACTTTACTAACCTTTGATTTCCCTATTAATGATCCTTCGTCCTCAAATTCTGTTAAATCTCCTTCCAAAACCCTTTACAAGACCAGGTAACTCTCTCTCTCTCTCTCTCTCTCTCTCTATATATATATATATATATATATATCAGGAATCAGACCAGATATTGAAATTTTGATGCAACATGAATTAGGTTTGAGAGAGACAGATCACGTAAGTTTGCGGCCCATCGACGCGCTGTTCTTAGAATCGAGAGTCAAATCTTTGAGATTTCCGCTAAACTTCAAGACTTACGGCTTCAATTGATCGAGGAGACCAAGAGAATCGAAGCAACAGTAGCAGAATTATCAAATTTGGAGAAGGTCAGGTAATAAAAATTCCTTTTTTTCTTAATTTTTTAGCTTGTTTCATCTGATCCTTGGATTATTTTCTGTGTATTCAAACTCCATTATTGTTATACGCTTGATGAATATGAGATACTACTACTGTTTTAGCATGAAGCAATCAAACACCTTTTGATGTTAATTCAGTGACATTAATTTGTTATTCTTTTTGTGCAATTGTATCTTTTTCCTGATCGGTATATAGATCTTGTAATCAAGAGAAAAGAAGCATATCACTTGATGGGTGAACATAGAAACTTAAAACAATATATAACACCAACCTACCCTTCCCCCAATATCCAAGTCTAAGACATCATCCCTACTAGAACACCACAACATAAGGAGCATTTTGACATTGGGCCAAGTAGCTTCTATAGAGTAGGACGAGGTATTGGAAACCCCTGTGTTCCTCTTATCCTAATGCTCCAACATATGGCTCCGGAATCATGCGCCATAGAATCTGCAAAGAATGATCTAGTCCATAGATAAACCAAATTGCTAATGAATCTCTGATACTAAGCTGGATCACGCACTGAATCCCCATGCAGGATTAGGTCCTGTTTCACAACCGTTTTTCTAGAGTGCAATGAAGCAATAGGTGATTTGTAATCTCTTCTCTATATAGACACATAAAGCATCTCTTTGCCATCCTCCATCCTCTATGCATTGAAGGATCTGTGGACTGTGGTTGGGATTTTATCACGGGTGGTCCAAAGGAAGAATGCAACCTTAGTTGGAATAACCTGGGTTCCATACAACTTTGTAAGGAAATGAAAGGATTGACTTAACCTACAAGGACTTTAACAAGCTTTCATAGTGAATTTCTCATTGGTGTTCGAAAGTCTGCTGTCCCAAGTGCAGATTTTCGACTTTATTGAGGAAAGACAGATCAGAAGCCTGCGCAAAGCCTCCACTTCCCCCAATCATTAAATTCCTGCTTAGTGTGAACCCACACTTTCTCACTGTTTTGCATCTCGAAACAATTATTCACCTAATATTTCTTATTTATGCACCATGCTTAAAGGATTACCAAAATCCCTCCTAAGACTGTTCTGCTCACACGAGAGGTCCTGACCTCTACTAACAGTCTAACCCTAAAGTTTTCATAACCCAACCCCATCTAACAATAGTTTTCCATAACCCAATCCCATGAGGACATCTAGTATCACTCGAATCCCATACCAACTCTTGCCCATATCTAGCAATAATCACCTTTCTCTACAAGCTCTCCTCTTTAAACGGCCGACATATTTTCTCCTACTTGACTAAATGGTACTTCCTGGCTTTTACCCTATCATTTCATGAGAAATCCCTCAACTAAAACTTCTTAGTCCCCTAATTCAATCTTCTCTAAAGATACGAAGGAACTTGGGTGTGGGTCTTTTGTCGAAATGGAATGACCTTACTTTTTATTTTTATTTACCATGAATGATGGAATCATTCAATATAGTATGCCCGGCCCGAAACTCAGTTTTTTTTATGATCTAATTTTCTTGGAAGACAAAAAAGTGTGATAAAGATGGTTTTCCTTTTTATTTTTATTTTTTATATATATATAATTGATTGATTAATATTTCTTGTTTACAATAGGAAGATATGCTCGCAATTTTCATCAAAATTAAAATTAAATTAAATTCATTTTGAAATGCAACCTAAATAGCACACTTTTTTTCTCCTTCCATAAAACAAGTTATAATAGACGATCAGTAGTAAAATATGAATATTACTAGAATTTTGTAAGATCTATGTACTTTATCCATGTTCACACCTATATAATATTAAATGGAAGTGTCAAACCTAAGGATTAAAAATACGGTTTCGGGAAATGTATCGGTCCCAACTAAAACCTATACATATCGGTTTCGGTATTGGTTTCCGATGATACATATAGTTTTTTATTTCTTAAGAAAAAATAAAAAAATTAAAATTAAAATTTTTTAAAATCAAATGTTTTTAGGAACCAAATATAAAGTGATCGGAAGCGACTAAAAATCAAAGTAGCAAACACAATTACAATTACACAAATAGTTAAAACATAAATAACTAATAAACGATATGTATCGCTTGTTTCATATAAGAATAAATATTATATAGGGGACTACTGATACCTATACGTATCGCCCATTTCGTATTGGTTTCGGGCGATTTTTATTTCCATGGTCAAACCTTAACTATGGTGGTTCTGAATCTTTGCTCTTGTAGGAAATATAGAACGTTTTGAACTGGAGCTCTGGTTCAAGAGATAAAACTGGAGCTCTCAATTTTCAATGTAAAATGTGTTGACAATTTTGTAATTATTGAGTAGTGTAAAAAATTACAGAATTGCCACCATGTTTACATTGAAAACGAGGAGCTCCGATTATCTCTTGAACCGAAGTTCCTGTTCATATTTAAATTGATAAAGATATGGGAAGGGATGTGAAAAAAGACTTTGTGCTTTCCAGAATCTATCTACATGTCTTTGGTAATGCAGGATTCTCTTGTATTGAGAAACCCTTAAGGTCCCTACTTTGAAATGTTAGCTGTATCAATCTTGTCAAAATTTAATTTAGTCGACCAAGGAAGCCTTCCACATAATTGAAACCAAAAATGTGTCCTTATATAAAATTTATGGTTGTTGAAGAATGCTGAAATTGTGATAAGTGTGGACAGGGATTTAGCACCATACCAAATTGGGAAAGCTTTAATCTGGAATAATAGGAAACTAAAATACGGAGTTTCCACCTATTCTAAGTGAGGGAAAATATGGACTCTAAATCTATCCAATGGTTAAGGCAGATGGTCAAAGTAGAGACTTAGGTTGAGTTAAGGGAATGTGTTATGCACCTTTAGACACCCACCAAGGGGGGTTGGTTACTTACTCCCTACACTCACATTGAACTAAATTGAAAGCGAAGTTAAAATTCCTAAAATGAAACATGCTATTATTATATCATGTGTAAAAGTGAGAACATGCTAAATAAATAATCAATTCAAGTTGGAAACATACTAATAGACCAATTCAAGTTGAAAAACATGCAATCGAGAATTGACTTAGAAACATATATAATTAAGCAGCTCTCCAATTGTGCATCACAAGGAATTAGAACTTTCTAAATTTAAGCAAGCAATTTATTAGGCAAAAGAAGCTTAACAAAATTAAGCATGCAAAAAATGGTTTCTAATTAATGGAATTGCACCCGTGAATGTTGCCTACGTATCTCGTGAAATGGGAATTAAACCGCCGTAGTTCAAACACGCAAGAAAGCAAGAACATGAACAAAGCTCATTTTGTTTTGTATTTTATGTATTTAATTATTTCTTCATTTTTTGTATTTTCTGATTTTTTTTCTTCTCAAAATGACCTGAAGCAGTTTAGGTTCATGCGGCTGTGGAGCATGTTATGATACTAGCAAACTAGTAGTTATTCCTGGTGTGTTGACAGTTGGCCTATGTAAAAAGCTCACAATATATGAAGCAAATTAACAATACTCCTATTGGCGTACCAGTTTTTGTATCAACTGCCACCTTAAACTTTAAGGTAAACCACAAGGGCTTAGTATGTTTGACCAATGCTCATGCACACTATCACACCCGTGCAAAACATCAAAGGGAAAAAGAGATGAGAAGCCTTATCTTCCATGCACAACCGTCACACCCAATCACAACCTTCTTTTTTCCTTCTCTCTTCTAATGCATACGACAAGCTTTGTATTCATAAGAGATATAGTGCACCTGATTTGGAAAATCTTGCATAAGGAAACTCCTTTCCTCTATTAAACAAGAGCATAAGGAGACTTACATATGGTTGGGTTGGCTGCAATCTTGAGCCCAAATCTATCCAAGGTAGAAGATTACAGTCTTCTAATTCCCAGACCTTGCAGATTATCATACAAATTTAAAAAAATTCTATGGCTCGACTTAGTAAACCTCCAAATATTAGTAGGATCTAATGAGAAACATCTAGCTTTAATGCCCACAATCCAATTTGCGAATATTAAGCATAATGTTAAAGTAACCGAAACACTCAAGAAAACATGATTTATTTGCTTTGGTTTAAGTTGCTGAAACTTTCCTAATAACCTGCTCATAGTGTGGGTGGATATATAAGTCAAAAATCAACATGAAAGCCTTACTGATAAGGAGTGCTTTTACTCAAACATGTTATCCTGTTTTTATTTCCATTTCCACAACATAGCATCAAGATAACTAAAAAAGTCGAGTATATTTTCTTCAGGAATAAAGGAAAATAAAAACTTGAATAAAGGTGAGATTATGTTGAGGAAATAACTCTTTATAGCAAGGCTTTAGAAACACTAACAAAAACAACTCCTCTTCTCCTCGAATGAAGGTGGAAGTGGAATGAATACTTGTAGGGTTGCCCAGGTATATTAGCGTTAAGAGTAGCCAAGAAGGAGGACAGCAGCAAGATCCCTCCTGCTGCTATCTAATTGACATGCAAGAATGACCTTCCATCTTCAGTCATGCAACCCAAGATCTGGCCATCTTCCTTCTCCTTGCGAGTGTGTTTGGTGAGAGAGGGACATGATGAGAGTGAGAGCTTGACGTGAGAGTGATGGTGCAATGAGATAGATAGAGGTGGTTAAGTGAGATGAGTGAGGGATAGATAGATGGTGAGGGTTGGGGTGAATATGAGTGAGATCCCCCTTTTCTAAGCCTTAGAGAGAGCGTGGGTGGTTTGAGGAAAGTTACTCTGTTTTGAGGAAATGGTTAATTAGTAAGTTAGATTTGTCTTTCTTTTTGGATAATTAGTAGGTAGTTAGTAAGTGTTATTATTAATAAAAGCATTATATTTTACTAATTAAAAAGGAGAGAGAAAAATTAGTAATGATTTGATTTCTTAAACAAAAGGGTTTTCTAATGTGGGTCTCATGGATTATTAGTATGGGTCATGGGTAGTTAGTAGATGGATTATGGGTAAAGGGGTCATATGTTTATGATTTATTGTATTGTTGGGTAATTGGGTATGAGGCGTGTTGGCCAAAAAACCAAGAATTTGGTTATTTTGAAAAAAGGTTATCTTTAGTCAGACTCGGTGCATTATGGTCAATTCGAAAGAAAAGTATTTTGGTTATTTTGAAAAGGAAAAGATTTTTTGGTCATTTTGAAAAAGGGTCCTTTGGTCATTTGTAAAATGAACGGGTATTTTGGGAATCTCCCTCTCAAGCTCAAGGGGATCTTGTGGGCCTTACAGGGGTGCAAAATTGGGTGCTTATAATAAATATATAATAGATAAAAAATTCTATGAAAACAAAATAATGTAATAAATTATAAACCACCATGTAGTCACCTCGGTCTTCTGACATTTAATTCCATATAAAAGAGTATTGGTTCATACAGTGTTTCCTACTTTCTGTGTTTGGATAAAATTCAGAACTTATTCCGTTTTTACTAATGAGATCTTGTAACTGCTTTGGATCTTCCAGGCAAGCTTCGGTAGCCCTGAATGTGTGGCAACCAGAGATTATCCGGGGTTCACAAAAGCAGATAGTTGAGCAATGTGTTGTACCTGTTGACTCTCGTATAGCTGCTCTTAAGATGGAACGTAAACTTTGTGAGCAACAGATTGCAGTTTTTGACAAGGCCTATGTAAGTTTTGAGCTCGTAGTAGCTTGCTATAAGTTTCTTGAGTTGTTGAGAGTTGCGGGGACCTTCATTATACTTTTCATGACAGAAAGATCAGAAGCAGAGGCTTCATGCAGCAAAGAAACAGTTGGAATCTATGAAGTATCACCCATTACAAGATTATCGATTGAAGAGAATCAAAGTCGATCAATCTAACATCAAGAAAAAGTTGAAGAAATGCAGCAACTGTAAGGCTCTAAATCTTTGACTTGGTCTTATATTTTGTTGGTTCCGTTGCCATTCTGTAAGACCCCAAGGTTACACGTATAAAAAGGAACTAAGAAAAAACAATGGCTGTGGACACCGAGAGTAATCAAGAGCACTAATAAGAGTGGAAGAACCACCATGAATCAGTGGAAGAATCTACCATGAAAGAACCCAATGGGAACTAGTAGTTTCAGATTTTCACTCAATAATGAAATAAGCATTAGTCTTTACAGAGCTACATGTAGGACTAGGGACATACATCCCTTCTTTCTTGAAATAAGGAAGAACACAAAGGGAAGAAACCACCATCAATCAGTGGAAGAAATCACCATCAATCAGTGGAAGAAACCACCGTGAAAGAATCCAAAGGGACCTAGTAGTCTCAGATCTTCATTTAATAGTGAAATAAGCATTACAGAGACTACAAGTAGGACTAGGGACATACATACATCCCATTCTTATTCAAACAAGGAAGAACACAAAGGGAAGAAACCACCATGAATCAGTGGAAGAAATCACCGTGATAGAATCCAAATGGACCTAGTAGTCACAGATCTTCATTTAATAGTGAAATAAGCATTACAGAGACTACATGTAGGACTAGGGACATACATCCCTTCTTTTTTGAAATACAACTTAAAATAAATTACATTTAATCCTTAGATATTCTACCTGAAATAGAACTCTTAAATAAAGAAACAAAGCTATCATAGACTATAATCATTGGTTGGATGAGGGAATAGGGATGACTGATGGCTTTTCTTGGGCTTATAGAGCACAGGTCGGATTTACGGCCTTTTAGGCCTATGGGCATAGGCGGCATTAACGTCATTCTCCCTAGCTTGAAAGAACTCGAGAGGGCTGCGTTCTGCTTGAGTGCCGCTGGTACTTTATCGCTATTGAAGGAGTATTGCATCCTTCGACTTCTCTTGTAGTTGAGGCAGCCCTTCCAATCAAAATCTTCCTTCACTGTACTTCATTGTTTTTTTTTATCGATAATCAAGCAAATATATAAAAATAGATACGAAGCTACAAAGGCATGAAAAATACTGAAGTTGACAAGGTCGTGAACTGGAAAACTCAAATCAACAAAGAAAAACATAACAAGATCCTGAGTGCCCCCGATAGCAAACTCACGACCACTGGCCCCAATCAGACTATAGTATGCCCAAGTCCCCCCCCGCCGTCCTGGAGGAGCACCACTCAAAAACCAACAAACATACTTTAGAGCAGATACTATGGAGTGATGAATGAGAGTTCTCAAAGGCTCTCTTGTTCCTCTATTTTCAAATGTACTTCATTGTTGACTCTTTATATACACACTTTCTTTGCCATCAATTGGTAACCTGACATACTCTAGATGTTGATCATTCATTCTTCGGTTTCATAGGATTCAATGAGACGTTAGACTGTCAAGGTAGGGAGGGCCCTCTAGTGGCCAAGACGTGGATGGACGATGAGATCCTACACTTCAGTGGTCGCTTGGTCATGTTGGCAGATGTGGGGGTTGAACGTGTTGATGGGATTCCCACGATTATGGTAGGGGAGCGCGTCGCCCTTGACTGTACTATCAAAGGTAATGAAATTGGTCACGTAGCGCGTCGCCCTTGGCTGTACTATTTCACCATCACACAAGGCTCTCATCCTCGCTAGAACTCAACAGTGGTTGTATATAAAGTTGGTGATTGTCCTTGCCACTTCAACCGATAAAGATTCAAATCCCAGCCCAAGTTCAATGAAGGAGGGACTTCCAGTTGGGCCACAAGTCAGGCCCGTGGACGCCATGCCACACGAGTCAGAGTGCTCTCAGCCCAAGCCACCTACAATCCAAAGGCCTAGCACCCAAAACCCGCCTAACTGGATCCAACCTAAATCACTGACCGGGGATGGACCCGGGGCAGATGACCCGTTCTTGCTGGATCCAATATTTGAACAACTAGGGCTGTTTAGCACGGTGGCTCAGTTTTGCACAAGATCAAAGAGATGCTCTGTCATCTCGGCAGTGGGATAGGCGTCAAAGAAAAGGAATTTTGTCGGGGAGGAGAAGACGTGTGAAGCCGATGGGACCCTGTCTGCAATTTCAGAAGAGAATCTGATCAGCGTAAAAAAAGGGGCACCGGATTTCCTCTGCTGGTCGCTAGAGGCTCGGCCTCTTGCGTGGTGTAGATCATTGAAGCGTGGCCATCTTGTGGGCGGGAACGAAATTTTCGTAGCTCCATAGACGGAGCCGTTAACATCTGTTTGGCTGTTAAAAAATATTATTTTTTGAATACTGGGGAATTGTACTGGGGAATTGTGAAGGACAAGAGAACAGAGTTTGAGAGCTAGGAACTTTACTCTTCCCCTCTTCGAAAGCTTAACTCTGTCCTCAGAGAAACCACTCTTCTGGCTTCCTCTCTTACAGACCGACTTCCTCTCTTACAGGTTAGCAACCAAGAAAAACTAGGCCGCTACTTACCAAACAACGATTACACCGTTCTTCCTGCATCCTCTTTACAGGTTAGCAAGCTACCTTTTTTTTTGCCCATTTTTTTTGTACGAAAATCACCATAGATTTAAATCTATTTAGGGTTTATTGAATAGAAATGAGATTCAAACATTCCTTAAATCTTGCAGAAAACTTGGTTCTTTCCCATCCTTTGATAAGTTTGTCTCTGCAAATCGTCAAAAACTAAGTTTATTTGCACCTTCTCATTTTTAGGGACATGGCTTAGGGTTTTGATTTCTCAATATAACGAATGAAAAATGACATCTCAATTTCTTCACTAATTCATTATATGTAGATTGCTTGGTATCCTTTTTGTTGCTCTTCTTCCTCAAATGATAACCTGCTTGATACTCGTAATCCACTATTGTCTTCTTCACAAGGACTACCCACTATGTTGCTCCATCAGGCCAACTGTATTTGAACATTAAACAACCCACCAGACAAGTGAAATTATTCCTAAAAAACTGTATTACAATCGAAAAATGAAAATAGCATATTCAATATCAGTGTAGCATGTTATAAAGAATCATTACGGAGTGAATGAGGAAATTACAGTCAATAAGGTAATTCCAAGTATATGTATGGCAAGATAACTTTTGACACTCCTTTTTTCATATTAATGGAGACAATAACGTTTCTGATGATGCTTGCTCTACTATTTTATATGATTTTCCCACAAAAAAATAGGGCAAGAAGTTGTCCAAGTGTAATGAAATATTACTGTAATGAATTGCTAAGTTGTTTACAGGTACTATCAATTTTCTACAGAAAAATTTCAATCTAGTTAGAGAACTCTCCATCTTCAGTAATACAGAAGCAATACCAAAATGACACTCCCCAATTAAACAACCTAAACATGGTGGCAACAAAGCACAGAAACCTTGTCCTAATTTGAAACCTATGCAGAGTGAACTTGTGGTTAGACCCCCTAAATAGTCATGATTCAGGTCAGAATGCAACAGAAAATAAAGTAAAGAATGAAGTCGTTTACACTCCCCAATTAGCTATGCGATTATCACGTTTTCTTTGGCAGCAAAGAAAATAATATATTACAGAAGGTCTGCAAATTGATATCTGATGAATATTGCAACAAGATCATGTCAGAACTTGACATAGAAGGCATACTGAAATGTGACACACCAACGCTGGGTCCAGCCATCCATTCTCTATATTCAACTAGATGCAATCTCTATACCATATTGCACTTTTCATACGACAATGAACAATTCCATGATTATGGGCAACTAACAATTTCTTCGCAGGCCATACACCAAACAATATTGAAGACAAATGGAAATGCAGAAAGCCAAGCAAATGGATCCAATGTAACTTGGATTTGAACACATATCTAGATATTGGGCATGGGTATGGAGTGTCAGAAACACTGACCCAGAAAAATCAAATACCCTTAAGAGTCCATAGGGTTGATTGCATATATGTTGCAAAACATGGAAATAGCATATTTAGCTTAGCTGATATTCTTCAAAATTGTGCATGAAAAATTCGAAAAATTTAGAGTGCCTACTGTGTACACATTTTTCAGAAATGGAATCTCCTTGCTAAATTGGATTAAAAAAATAAGCATAAAATTAAGGATTTCATGGAGTCTTAAGCAATTTCTAACCTAAAAAGATGAGATGCAATTGGAGAGTAGTAAATGAATTGAAAGTGACCTACATGAGAGGATTAGCAGCTGGACGAAGTGTCCACATGATGATTTTCATTCATTATATTGAGAAATCAAAACCCTAAGCCATGTCCCTAAAATGAGAAGGTGCAAATAAACCTAGTTCTTGACGATTTGCGGAGACAAACCTATCAAAGGATGGGAAAGAACCAAGTTTTCTGCGAGATTTAAGGAATGTTTGAATCTCATTTCTATTCAATAAACCCTAAATAGATTTAAATCTATGGTGATTTTCGTAAAAAAAAAAGGGACAAAAAAAAAAGGTAGCTTGTTAACCTGTAAAAGAGGAAGCAGGAAGAACGGTGTTATCGTTGTTTGGTAAGTAGCAGCCTGGTTTTTCTTGGTTGCAAACCTATAAGAGAGGAAGCCGGTCTGTAAGAGAGGAAGTCGGAAGAGTGGTTTTTCTGAGGACAGAGTTAAGCTTTTGAAGAGGGGAAGAGTAAAGTTCCCAGCTCTCAAACTCTGCTCTCTATCCTTCACAGTTCCCCATTATTCAAAAAATAATATTTTTTAACAACCAAATAGACGTTAACGGCTCCGTCTATGGAGCTACGAAAATTTCGTTCCCGCCCACAAGATGGCCACGCGTCAATGATCTACACCACGCAAGAGGCCGAGCCTCTAGCGACCACCAAAGGAAATCCATTGCCCAAAAAAGGGCCGAACACAGGTGGATGAGGAAGAAGAAGAGTCGCGGCCGGAGAGATTCAACACAGATCATCCGAGGGGCATTCATCGGGTTCCTTCGGCCCATGTCAAATGGATTTTGCGTCGGTCACTCTTTCAAATGCCAATACAGAAGCTTTGTTGGCTTTACAAGGGTATGTCTCCTGTGAATCAACACCAACTAAGAATTGGTCCTCATCACAGGAGAGTGGTTCTGGAGAGTTCTTGGCCTCACTTGGGTAGAGCAAAAGGGTACCCCACGAAGGAAGGGTCAGTAGACCTCCCTATGGAACTTGAGAATCATATATCGGCGAGCTTAATTCATCATAGGGGAGGAAGCGATAGTTCTGGATCGTCTGAGATGGAGGAAGTCGTGTTGCAACGAGGGAAATTTTGGGACGTAAACTACAAATCAGATGAGGACGAGAGCAGCTGATCAAAGGAAAGTTGTGGCAAGTTTGACACAAATTGGTGGAGTGGAAAACGATGAGGTGGTCCAAGGTTGCTCTCCATCTACCTCGAGTTTAGCTTGTTTCGCGAAAGCGAAGGCGGGAGGCTGTGATAAGAACCAGATCATGCTGACCCCGCTCGAGGAGTCTCCGTCAAACTCACTGCAACCTCTCCCATAGGTAAGGGACTTTGTAGCACACGTGTATGCACTACTGCTTCCCAATACAGGCAGTGTTCAAGAACTCGACTCGACTCGGAAGTTTGCCTGGTCGAGTAACTCGGATACCTCGAAAAAAACTCGACTCGGCCGACTCGGAAATATATATATATATATATATATATATATATATATATATATATTTTATATTGTACATTTGTACAGCATAGATAAAAAAATTTAACATTTCAAAAAGTATCATCAAATAACTAGCATTATTAAAGTTAAACAACCCCAAACTAAACATAATATTCTCAAAAAAATACCAAGATCCAACATTATAATGCTAGAATGAATCAATCATAATTTCATTCATACATTATAAATTTAGAATGCTGTTAATTTCAGTTGCAGCTTTGCAGGACAATTATTCACTAACATTACAATTTAATGTGTTGCAGGGATTAGAATTTAGATGCTTACCTAATTAAAAAGCTTGAAGCAAGGAAAATGGGTCACAAGAATGCTGCCTGAAGTCATGATTTAACATTAAAAAAAATCAGCATTTAAATTAAGGAAAAAAATCAGGATGTATTTAAAAAAAAAAAAAAAAGGGTCACAACTGCAACAGCTGCAACGGATTGCATAAAAGGGAGATTGGAGAAGGATGGCATAAAAGGGAGAAGGTTGCCTGCATTCACGATTTGGAGAACCCCCCAAAAAAAAGGGTTTCAAATAAATCCCAAAAAAGGTTACTGCATTCACGATTTGGAGAAACCCCCCCCCACAACAAAAACAAAGGGTTTCAAAGAAACCCAAAAAAAAAGGAAAGGGTCTCGGGACAAACATGGGAGAGAAACCAAAAAGAAAGAAAAAAAAAGGGGTCAAAATCAACATACCGTAAGCTTGCGGTGACGACGGCGGCGGATGGCAGCAGATTCAGATTCCGGCAGCGGCTCTTCTTCTTCTTCTTCTTCTCCTTCTCCTTCTCCTTCTCCTTCTTCTTCTGTGCGTTTTCAGCCCTAACGCGATCTCATCGTGTTTAAAGGGTTTTAAAAAAAAAAAAAAATTACATCTGTATCCTTTAACAACTCGGGCGAGTTTGGTCGGATCATAAACCCGAGTCGAATCGCCTTCACTCGCCCGAGTTTTCCTCATTTTGTTCCCACCGAGTTTTTGAGCCGATCCGGATCGAAAACCCACCGAGTCGAGTTGACTCGGGCGAGTTCCGAGTCGACTCGGCAAGTTTTTGTACTATGAATACAGGTACTCCTCCACCCTCTATCTCTCCCTCCTTTCCTATCCGGCTTGAGGATGAGGAAGGAAGGACTAATTTCAATTGTTGCGTAATTGATCAATCAAAACCAGAAATGAACATACAAGAGGGATTACTTTCACAACCTGGTGAGGGTAATAGAGTGATGGCTGAAAACAGATTGAATATGAGTAGCATTGATCTCACTGAAATTTCTCGGAGACCACAGTCACTATCCGGTCCTACATTTGTGCAATCTACTTCAGTGGTCGAGGGTCCACTGGGTGACCCTTCTCAACCCAAGTTCTGGGTGGACATCTCGGAGTGGGTATGAGTAAAATAGGTGGTCTTAGCCAGTTCCTTGGGGTGTTGTATGTAGGACGTGAGGCTGAGGTTATGGCTCTTTTTCAGAGTCCACCTAAAAGTGAGATTTCAGATAACGGCCCCAAGCGGTATCCATCTTTAGGTTGTGAGAAACGCTCAACGATGGAGTTGAGGAGATTGGAGTGCAGTGTGAACTACGATAGAAGTCAGAGTATGGAGTCTAGTAGCACAAAAAAAGGGCGGGTTCGTTCGTGTCGTCAATGATAAATCACTGTTTCTTCTCCTAGAATATTAGAGGGTTTAGACAGATGGAGAAGAGATTGGCCATCAAGTAGTTAGTGCGCTCCAAGAAGCCTTTCATCATATGCATTCAAGAAACAAAAATAGAGTAACCGTTGGATAGTTACATCAAGGACATATGGGGGATGAATTGCTCCGATTGGTTGGCTCTACCTTCGAATGGGGCCTCAGGGGGCATTCTATTAATATGGGATAAAGAGCGAGTCCAAGTCCTGGAATCTGAGTTGGGGGCATTCTCGATCTCAGTACTGTGTCAATAGTGCAATGACAATACACAATGGGTGTTCTCTGGAGTGTATTGGCCATCTGTGGGATGGTAATTTGGGGATTTCTGGCAAGAATTGGAAGCCATTAGAGCTCACGGAGATGCACCTTGGTGCCTTGGGGGGGATTTCAATTGTACTCGATTTCACCACGAAAGAAGGGGGTGGGTGGGATGAATTCAAAAATGCGGAAGTTTGAAAGATTCATTTCCAATAATGAGTTGTTAGACTACCCCTTAATAGGTGCTAGATACACATATTTGCAATCGAATATGGGTTTGGGATAGTAGAATCGATCATTTCCTGTTTGATCTAGAATGGTAACAACTCTTCCCCAACCTGACCTAGTCTGCTCTACCTAGACCGATATCGGACCATGTGCCTATAGTGCTAGTGGATGGAAATTTCAGAGGTGGCCTATCCTGTTTCGATTTGAGGATATGTGGCTACAAGATGTCAAGATGACGGATTTAAAGATCTGGTAGCTTGAGTTTGGGATTCCAGTCCTGATGAAGACAGGCCTGTGGGCCTCAAAGTGTACAACTGTAGGCCCAAGAAAACTCATGACAATCCATAAAGCCTATAAAATGGGCCACAAATCTGAAAATTCAGCCATGCATTAAAGGGGTTTTCTAGAAAGATAACTCTTTTTGGAAGTTGATAGCATACTCTAGAAAGTCAAAAAGTCGTTAAAGAATCTCTAGAATGTCAAGAACTTTCTAGAAAGTCAAGTCTTTAAAGAGTTTCTAGAAAGTTAAGAGTCTTTAATTTTCTCTAGATAGTCAATAGTCATTTAGAATATTCTAGAAAGCCTAAGGGTCTAGAAAGTCCAAGAGTCTTAGTTGGTCCTAGAACCTTAATGTCTTAGCATTTATGTAGAATGTTCTATAAATGCCCATAAATAGAAGATCCTATGACAATGTAAAAGATTCAGAATTGAAGTGAATGAAAGTTCTTTTTTAAGAAAGGTGTGACTCCTTGCATTTGTGGTCTGACTCCATCTTCGGACGCCTAAATTGGTGAGACTCCAATCCTAGGTATTCCATAGAAGTAGTGAGACTCTACTTCTCTTATTTCTTTCTTCTTATTTCATTTCTCTTTAAACTTCGTATTCCCTTTATTATAATCTAGCATCATTCTTTTTCCGTACTACATCAATATTTGGTATCAGAGCAAGTTCCGACTTCTTGCTAATTTTGTGAAAAAATGTCTACTCGAAGTGAACGACCATATGCTCCTAAACTCATGCAATCTCAGCGAGATGAACTTCTTTTGGAGTTAGTTCAACAAGTGCAACAACTCTCCCAACGTACAGACATCCTATGGTCTCGTATATTCCCGGAGTAGTTGGAAGAAGTTCAACAAGAACCTAACAATGGTGACTCAAATTTTGATGAAGTTTTTCAAGATGAAGACATAGGTGGCATTGGTGAGGGCATAAGGAACAATCAGCCCAAAGCATCAGCAACTCATACTCCAATTCGCGATGACTCTACTTCGTATCAACCACCTCCACATTGTGTTGAAGCTAGAATTCCACAAGACAATTTCCGTCAAATATTCGAGGGCCGTGAGCCGTGATAATTATAGAGATTGATTTGATGATGGATTGAGGGGAGTTAAAGTTGAAGTTGCTGATTTTTTCGGAAAACTAGATCCGCATGCGAAGAGACTGGTTAATGTCTTTTGAAGATTATTTTGACTGGTTCAAAATGTCTGAAGAACGACGGTCCGTTTTGTGAAAATGAAACTCAAGGGACGAGCTCGTATATGGTGGCATGGTATAGAGGATCGACTCTATAGACTCGGTCAACCTCCTATCAATGATTGGGAGGAGATGAAATTGAAGTTGAAAGAGAAGTATCTTCCTCTTGATTATGAAGAAACCATCTTTGAGGAGTTATTTGAACTTCGACAAGGAGCTTCTCGTGTAGAGAAATACATGGAAAAATTCAATGAATTGACTATTTGTAGCCAGATAATAGAAGACGAGCGACAAGCTATATCGCAGTATCGAATGGGTTTGAAGATGAAAATTAAGAACGAACTCACGACTGTACGCTTGACAAGCCTTGAAGAAGCTTACCAATTAGCCTTAAAGATTGAAGCTCAATTAAGGCACTCAACGCTAAAACGTACTGGAGTCGTAGTTGGAGGATTCTCTACCTCTCAAAATGCTTCCAGTGCTCCCTGTAGCAATGTGAGTACTTCAAACTCTCCTTTAGTCAACAAATTCAGCAGCTCGAAGCCATTTGGTGGAGATAGTAACAAGGGCAAGCCTCCTGTGAATAGTACATCACGCCGTGATAGTGAAGCAAAATGTTATAAGTGTGGTGGAGCTGGGCATTATGCATTTGTGTGCCCTACAAAGAACATTCACTATTGTGAAGAAGAAACTGAAGAAGATCAATTAACTAATGATCAAGGTGTTGAACCATTAAAAGAGTCTGATATTGAAGAATTAAAAGGACTCCCTGAGACTACTCTTTTAGTTCGAAGAATCTTGACTATCCCCAAGGAAGAGGAGAAAGAAGATTGGCGTCGCACCAATATTTTTCATACTCATGTAGCATGTGAAGGAAAAGTTTGCAAGGTCATCATCGATCATGAACGTGGCTTCCCAAGAGTTGGTTGATAAGTTGAATCTAAACGTGGAAAAACACTCACGACCTTATCAAGTTGCTTGTGTAAGTGACACATCAATACCAATAAGTACTCGATGCTTAGTTAATTTTTCTTTGGGTCAAAATTATTCTGATTCAGTTTGGTGTGATGTTATCCTAATGAAATTTAGCCACATCTTGTTGGGAAGACCATGACTATATGACTGCAAGGTTCAACATGATGGGTTTGCCAATACCTATACATTTTTACACAATGGTCGTTGGACTATCCTTAAGCCCATGAAGGATATCTTACCCGTAAAGAAAGTGGAAAAGAAGACCTCTAATGTGCTTACCATGCGAGAATTCATAGAGGATAGCCGAGATTAAGGGCTAATTTATGCATTAATGGGTCGTGAAGTTGAAGAACCCAAGGAAATGCCAAAGGATCAGCCACCTGAAATTCAGAAGCTTTTATCAGATTTTTCAGATCTCATTCTGGAAGAACTACCAAAAGAGTTGCCATCAATTAGGGATATCCAACATACAATCGATTTGGTACCTGAAGCTGTTTTACCAACTTGCCAACCTATCGCATGAACCCGACAGAGTATGCCGAACTTATAAGGCAAGTGGACGATCTCCTTGATAAGGGATTCATAAGAGAGAGTATGAATTCTTGTGCAGTACCCGCTCTCCTTAATCATAAGCACGATGGAACTTGGAGGATGTGTGTTGATAGTCGAGCCATAAATAAGATTACGATTAAATACAGATTTCCAATTCCAAGGCTTGACAACATGCTAGATATGATGGCGGGTGCAATGATCTTCTCTAAGATAGATCCAAAGTCGCATATGTCCAGAAGATGAATGGAAAACAACCTTTAAAACTAAAGATGGTTTGTATGAATGGTTTGTCATGCCATTTGGACTAACCAATGCCCCAAGCACATTCATGCGTATTATGACACAGGTACTTTGACCTTTTATTGAAAGATTTCTCGTAGTCTACTTTGATGATATTCTTATCTATAGCTGATCTAATAAGGACCATGAGGAGCATCTGAGTCTGCGTCAAGTAATGAGAGTTTTAAGATCTGAGAAACTCTACATTAACTTGAAAAAGTGTTCTTTCATGAGTCAAAGAGTTATTTTCTTGGGCTTTGTTGTATCATCAAGGGGAGTTGAGGCGGATCCTGAGAAGGTTCTTTCTTCTAACATTCATTAAGTATGGAACTTTCATGGGCTAACTACCTTCTATAGGCGATTTATTAGAAATTTCAGTACCATCATGGCCTCTATTACTAAATGCATGAAGGGTGGATAGTTTGAATGGACGAAGGCCACCATGAGCTTTTGAGGAGATTAAAGTGAAGATGACTGAGGCCCCAGTCCTACGACTCCCAGACTTTAATAAGGTGTTCGAAGTTGCTTGTGATGCTTCACATGTGGGAATCGACGCCGTCTTAAGTCAACAAGGACATCCAGTAGCTTATTTTAGCAAGAAGCTCAACGATGCCTAAAAAAAGGTACTCAACCTACGATGTTGAGTTCTATGTTGTGGTCCAAGCCTTGAAGCATTGGAGGCGTTGTCTTATCCATCGGGAGTTCATTTTGTTCTCAGATCATTAAGCCTTACGATATCTTAATTCTCAAAAGAAGCTCAATGCTCGACATGCTAAGTGGAGCGCATATCTATAGGAGTTCACTTTCCTTCTGAAACACAAGGCATGGATCAAAAATAATGTTGCAAACGCGTTAAGCAGTAGGTCGTACATTCTATCAACCATTATAGTAATAGTTGTTGGATTTGAGGAGATTAAATGTGATTACACATCTGATGAGGATTTTGGTAAGATATACAAGGCTTTACTAGTAGGTCCTAATTCAAAGTACTCGCAGTATCAGTTACTTGATGGGTACCTATTTTTTGGGAACCGGTTGTGCCTTCCAAGAACTTCTCTTCGACGATTTGCCCAATTCAAGGAGGGTGATATGGTGATGGCCCGTTTAAGGCCTAAAAGGTTCTCAGCTCGTACCTATCACAAGGTTCATTCAAAGAATGTCGGACCTTATCTTGTTTTGAAGCGACTTTGGGAAAATGCTTACTTACTTGAGCTTCCACCAGATGTTCGATTTAGCCCTATCTTCAACATTGAATACTTAACATATTTTGGGCACCATGAAGAGACTGAAGCAAAAGGTAGAGGACATTGAAGATGTGCTTGATGATCAAATTATGTCTACAAGGTGCGGTGGATATCAAAAGTTTTTAGTTAAGTGGAAGAATCGCCTTCTATTAGATTGCACATGGATCACTGCAGAGGATTGTTTTTGATCAATCCTGATTTGTATGAGTATTACCAGACCATTTACACGCCGGAGTCGAGTTTTTTTAAGGTGAGGGAATTGATGAAGACAGGCCCGTGGGCCTTAAAGTGTACAACCGTAGGCCCAAGAAAACTCATAACAATCCATAAAGCCCATAAAATGGGCCCACAAATCTGAAAATCCAATCATGCATTAAAGGGGTCTTCTAGAAAGATCAAGACTCTTTTTGGAAGTCAATAGAATACTCTACAAAGTCAAAAAGTCATTAAGGAATCTCTACAATGTCAAGAACTTTCTAGAAAGTCAAGTCTTTAAAGAGTTTTCTAGAAAGTTAAGTGTCTATAATATTCTCTAGATAGTCAAGAGTCATTTAAAATATTTTAGAAAGCCTAAGGGTCTAGAAAGTCCAAGAGTCTTAGTTGGTCTTAGAACCTTAATGTCTTAGCATTTATGTAGAATGTTCTATAAATGCTTATAAAGAGAAGATCATATGGCCATGTAAAAGATTCAGAATTGAAGTGAATGAAAGTTCTTCTTTACGTAAGGTGTGATTCCTTGCATTGGTGGTGTGACTCCATCTTCAGACGCCTAAATTGGTGAGACTCCAATCCTAGGTATTCCATAGAAGTAGTGAGACTCTACTTCTCTTATTTCTTTCTTCTTATTTCATTTATCTTTAAACTTCGTATTCCCTTTATTATAATCTAGCATAATTATTTCTCCGTGCTACATCAAATCCGGGTTGGGGATCTGGGAGTACCAAATTTGGGATTAAGCTTAAAGCCCTCAAGACAGAAATCAAAACTTGGAATAAGGAGGTTTTTGGAGATATTGGCATGCATAAAGGATTTATGCTCGATCAAATTGGAAAGATGGGAAATTTAGAGGATAGTAGGCCATTGTCGAGCGAGGATGGACTCCTAAAGAAATCTTGAAAATTAGAATATGCGAGCCTCTTGAGAAAGGAAGAAACGAGCTGGAGGCAGAAATCGCGTATTCACTGGCTTAAGGAAGGAGATCAAAATACCAAGTTCTTTTACCGAGTAGCTAACTTTCCGAGGAAGTCAAATTTTATCTCTAAACTCAAAGTTGATGGGGAGTGGAAGGAAAGCCCACGAGAGATTGAGGAGGGCACGGTAGAATTCTATAAGAACCTCTACAAGGAGAGTAGTCCTTGGAGACCAGGCTTGGACGGTCTTGAGTTTTGACTCTTTTCCCGACACAGAGTGAGGAGTTGGAAATCCCGTTCACCGAGGATGAGGTTCGAAAGGTAATCACTAGCCTAGCAGGGGACAAAATAGTAGGGCCGGATGGATTCCCGATAGAATTCTATCGGTCCTGCTAGGAGATAGTGGGGAGGGATTTCATTGAGGTACTCTAGGAATTCTATGTACAAGGCCAGTTTGATATAGTCATGAATAGCACATTTGTGGTATTGATCCCAATGATTCCAGGTGCCCAAGTATTGAAGGACTTTCGCTCAATCAGTTTAGTTAGTAGTATGTATAAGATCATTTCTAAGGTCTTAGCATATCGCTTGCGAATGGTTCTAGACTCAGTGATATTCTCTACCCAATCAGCGTTTGTAGGTGGTAGATAGATCCTTGATGGGATACTCATAACCAATGAGTGCATAGATGAACGGCTGAAACTAGGTACCTCCAACATTGTATGAAAAATCAACATGGAGAAAGCATGCGTCCATGTTAACTGGAAGATTCTGGACTATGTCTTGCGGAGAATGGGCTTTGGTGTGAAATGGAGATCCTGGATATCCTAGTGCATATCATTAGCGTCCTCAATTCTAATCATTGGATCCCCAACAAGTTACTTTAGGAGTACCAGGGGTATGAGACAAGGTGACCCGCTATCCCCCTTCCTCTTTATCATAGTGTCAGAGGCATTGAGTAGAATGCTCTCGCGATGGACAATTTTTAAGGGATTTTCAGTGGGGCAGGAGCACCTCCAAATCTCACATCTACAGTTCACAGATGACACCCTCATATTTTGTGCGGCCTCATGTAGGCAAGTAGCTTACCTCAGATGCATCCTACGATGCTATGAGGCGGTGTTTGGGCTGAAAGTCAACCTTGGGAAGAGTTAAATGATCAGTGTGGGGGAAAATCTTAATCTAGATAATTTAGCAGCCGGTGCAGAGTCGGTGATCTTCTCTCGACCTACCTGGGGCTCCCCTTAGGAGCCAAATTCAAGTCCAAGGAGACATGGTTGCCAGTGGTTGAATATTTCACGTCTAGGCTAGCAGGGTGGAAACCTCATATCCTCTCGAAAGGGGGTAAGTTGACGCTGATCAAAAGCACCCCCCTTAGAAACCTCCCCACTTATTATCTTTCCACTTTCACCATCCCTCGAGGCTTAGCAAGATCGTTAGAACGAATCCAAAGAGGGTTCTTGTGGAATGACAAAGGGAGGACACCTCGATACCATTTTGTGGCTTGGGACCAGGTGTGTAGTTCCTCGCGAAGGGGTGAGCTTAACCTTAAACTGTTAGCATCCATAAACAAGGCACTGCTAGGTAAATGGGTATGGAGGTTTGGGGAGGAAATGGAGAGTCTCTGGCGTAGAGTGATAATCAGTGTAGTCAAAGCGACGCCTAGGCGATAGGGGGTTCCCTAGGCGAGGCGAGGTCTAGGCGTTGCTTTGGCGATGCCTAGGCGACCAAAATTTATTTATTATGTTTATATTATATAATATTACGTAAGAGTTAATGAGTGCCCGCCTAGATCGTGATCTAGGCGATAGGGGTCCTGGCTAGGCGAGGTGATGGCCTAGGCCACATTTTGACTACACTGGTGATAATTGCTAGACAAGGCCAATCTTCCGAGTTGGAACCCTAGGCAGGTTAGGGGTCCTCATGGGGTGAGATTGTGGAAAGGGATAATGGCAGTGGCAAGTTTGCTGGCCCCATTTATCGCCTTTAGAGTGGGCAATGGGATGGAGGTCCACTTCTGGCAGGACATGTGGTCTGGTGAGGGAAGTCTCCGGTCTGGGTTTGCAAACATCTTTCGTTTGTCTCTAGATAAATCAACATCAGTAGCGGACTATTTGGAATGGTCCAATGATGAGGTTGTTTGGTGCCCGCGCTTGAGGCGTCTGCTGAATGATTAAGAAATGACAGATTTTTGTTCATTTCTTCAAGCCTTAGAATCTTGTATCCCTCGGCCACTAAGTAGAGACTCATGGATTTGGATTAGAGATAACAATAGTCGATTTTCAGTGAGATCATTGCTACAATCTTTTGAGTTGCCCTCTCCATGCTCTTTTCCTCACAAGTCTGTGTAGAATCCCATAATTCCTTTGAACGTAGCTTTCTTCCTTTGAACTGCCACTCTGGATAAGATTCTCACCTGTGAAAAATTTGAAAAAAATAGGTTGGATGATGGCTAACCAATGTTACTTGTGTTTGCTTGCGGAAGAGTCGGTGGATCATTTGTTGTTGCACTGTCTCACCGCTTATGAGATTTGGGGTTACTTTCTTGATTGGGTAGGGGTGGCCTGGGTCTTCCCTAGCTCATTCCAGAACTTTTTATCTTGCTGGCCTCGAGTTAGTGCCAATGACGACCAAGCGGCGATTTGGTATGTGCTGCCTGAGGCCATAGCTTAGGCACTCTGGAAGGAGAGAAATTCTAGAGCTTTTGAGAATTTCCCTTCTTCGACCCCTTGCATTTGCGCATGCATAAGGCAATCAATTTTGGAATGGTTATCAATTAGCTGCACAACTGTGAATCTAGGAGAAAATTTCCTCACTAATGGCGCATAGTGTAGTTCCTTTTATGCTTTTTTGTATTCTAGATTGGTGGTCCTCCATGTATCTCTAGGTGTATAGGTTCATTCCTCCTATGTAAGTGTGCTCTTACTTCTTCTTGATTCATCCATATTTGCTTTGTCAGTTAGGCTTGATTGATGGGCCACTAATGGGTTGTTTGATAGCACACATTGAAGTTTGAACAAAGTAATGACTTTTGATAGAATGAAATGACGAAATAGGATTCGTGTTCCCTACCACAAATTGCTGGGACAAGGCTTTGGTGATAATGATGATCAACAATCCTCTCCTTTTAAAAAAAAAATATTGAACTACTACATGCAAAACTTAGTATTAAAAACATTAGGTTTTTGGAGAAAACTGTTATCATATTAAAAAATAAGAAAGTGTCATGTTTTACTATAAATGACCATTATTGGTGTCGTTTATAGTAAAAATGACATGAAGAAAGAGAGGGGACTGTAACTGCTGTTAGTAATATTAACGGCATTACGTAATGATTTTGAGAAGGTTTGTTAGGAATGCCAAAACTGTTATTTTAAACCTTGGTATTTATGCTTAGTGATAATTTCTTAAAGTTTTATTTTAGATTTCCAATGTTTCCCGAATGTTTGCCAAGTTTCCATAATTTTTTCAGGATTCCCATAGAAACTTCCACTAAATATTTCTGTTTCCACGGTGACCGACGTTTACACTGACACCAAAGCTTTAAACCATACAACGTCAGGGTTTATCTAGTAGATAATGAGATCCGACTTGATCTCACAACGGCACTCGAAGGTCCATATCCTCAAAGCCTTGCTAACTGAGCACCCAATCCAAAATTAGACAACGGGCCACCTCACATCCCCTGTGGGGGGAGCACCGCATCGTTGAAAACTCTACGATTCCATTTCTTCCAGATTGACCATGCAATCGTACCCCGAAGGAAACCCCTTAGAAAAGAGGTGGGGGCCTCCAGACTCACCATAAGCCAACATATCCCCCATGGGGAGAGCACCACAGTATTGCCTTCAAACTACACATAATGCCATATTCCATGAACAGACGTTGCACATCACAACTTATTCAGTTTGTTCTCCAGCATCATTTTCTCTGCCTTGTTTCCTTTATATGTTCGGTTGTCGAGAAAATAAGTGAAAAAATGGAAAAGAAAAGAAAATTTTAGAAAACATAACTAAAAATTATATTAGAAATCTGAAATTTTCTTTTCTTTTCCATATTTTCACCTATTTTCTCAGCAACCAAACATAGGGCAAGGAAAATGGAAAACTGATCACAGGTCTTCATCCAAACTGACCATCCAATTGCAAATTGACACGTGGCAGTGAAACTGTTATTTTATTTTAACTTCATTTCTCTTTCCCAATGTGTTGAAATTTGAGTGTGTGGTCAGCTTGGAAGAGGACCTTACAGTCCTCTAACCAGAATTCTTTCCTTAATGTTCAACTTGCTGACTTCTACACCCACTCTCAAGCTAGTGGTGAGTTTTGGTTTCCGGTTTCCAAACTAGGGATGCTTATACATGTTGGGGAAAGTTGGCATGATTCATATTCATTTTCTGTAGTCATTGTAATTTTCAAGGAGCATCTTAGTTTTTTCTTAAGACTTCATCCTTGTATCTTGTTTAGTCTGCATACATTGTAAAGAGATTTACTCAAATGAGTCAATCGAGACATTCTAGCTCCAAAGTTTTGACAGAGAATCCAATTTAATTTGAGTAACATTTTCATTATCATCATGCATCAACTTATTTAATAGTTGTCACTAGGATCAACACTAATAACTCAATTGAATGATGCTCTTTAGGGCAACCTTGGGTCAAGGGTTTGACCTAACATTGCATACATATGCATGAATCAAAAAAGAAAAACATGTAGAAATTGCTGTTTTGTATTTTGATATCTAAGATTAAAAAAATATATCACTGTTTGTAGGATTGGATGTGTGAATCAGGCTGGAAGCATCATCCCCCTTTACTGGACATTATGAGCTATCATCCTGAAGACGGTGCTGGAGCCCCTCGAATCAGAACTGGATAACCCGGGCTATATTTTCGGTAACTACATGGTCACACACCTGTAATTATTTGATGTTCTCTTCATTGCAGTTCTTGCTGCATTCTTTGTATCGAAATGGCAGAAAGCACAATTGAAGACGATATGCAACCTAGAGGAGCATTACATAGTCATCTGTGTACCCAGGTGATTTTCTTTTTCGTGGATATGTAGATACATAGTTGTTAAAGGCGGTCATCTTAGGCGGTGTGACCAGAGTGTCTGGCTTAGGCGACTAGCCGCCTCAAAAAGTCATTATTATAGATCTGATATATGTAATATTATTATTATTTTAAGGATAGAAAAGTTGCTTTATTTAAATATAATAGTTTGGTAAACAAAAAAAATATATCAATTTATGTACTTTTCATGTCTTTTAGCATATAATATGTTAGGGGTTTGTATATCCAATTGCAGATCGAAGAAGAAATAAGAGAGAAATAGTGTCAAGTATGTTTCCCTCATATTAACATGTCTTCTCTCTCGCTCAATGAGTGGACAATTGACTACTCTCTCTCTTCCTTTGTTTGTGGGTAGACCATATGGTCCTCATCTGCTTTTGCATGATTGTTACAAGCGTCGCATGAGCGACAAGCATACAAGTGGGCTCATGTGGTCTAAAAATTAAAAAAAATCCTTTAAATGCCTCAAATTCTTTCTAGGACTCCCAAAACTTTCACAAATCCATATTTAAAGAGTATCCATATTTAAAGAGGCCTTTTTTAATTTAAATAAGTGCAAATCCCATAATTTTATATTTTAACAATTTTATATTTTACCAATTATATATATATATTTTATTATATTTCTTGAGTATAATCGAGAAAAATGAAGAAATGAGAGTAAGATATATGACCTCTTCCTCTCTCTCCCTCTCTTGTCTCTCTCATGTTCGACGTCACATTAAGTGTCAGACTATTTTTCTATTATTTATTCAGTTCTATACTCTTTCTCCTCTCTCATCTCCTTCCTATATCATGTTCGACTATCACCGTAAACTATTGTTTTTTTCTATTTTTTATCCTTCATAATCTCTCTCCTCCTTTTTGACAATTATTGTAGACTTAATTTTTTCGTTCCGTTTTTTATCCCAACACTTGAAATTCTCATTTATTATTCTTTGAACAGTCTCCGAGGATGGTTCCATAAAAGCGTATATTAACAATAGAGATTTATAAAAAATACTATTATATAGTAGGTATATATATATATATTTTTTAAGTACACAATATCCTACTTTTGTATATAACAAAATTTAGTAATTTTTTTATATGTACAATATAAAGGGATTGATCATTTAGGTGTCCATGCCCTAACTCAAGATTTAATCTTTTTTTTTTTCTAAAACCAAGGGTAGATGTATTAGCCCTAAGTACACAATATCCTAATTTTGTATATAGTGGTCATCCCAAACAAGATTTAGTAATTTTTTTTATATGTACAATATAAAGGGATTGATCATTGAGATGTCCATGTGTCCCTTTTAACACTACTTAAGATTTTTTTTAAAAATTCCTAAAAACTAAGAGTAGATGTAGGGGTGAGTAAATCTTAACCACAATTAATGGATGTTAAAATAGACATGTGTCATTAGAGGGGGGAGCATGCTCCCTCAATTTTTTTACAAAACTATTATATTGTCCCAAACAAAATTTAGTAATTTTTTTTGAGAAATGCTAGCCCTAATCTCACTCAAACTCTACTCTCAATCTCCACCAACCACTTGTGCATTCTTGATGAGAGACAGTGCTTTAACCACCTTAACTAATTTGATAATGGATAGGTGGTTGGTGGAGGTTGAGAGTAGAGTTTGACCGAGAGTAGGGAAAGCACGCCTCATTTTTTTTATATGTACAGTATAAATGAATTGTTCATTTATGTGTCCATGTGTCCCTTTTAACCCTACTTAAGATTTATTAGCTCAAGATTAAATTTTTTTTTTCTAAAAACTAAGGGTAGATGTATAAACCCTAGGGGGAGTGAATCTTAACCACAATTAATGAGTGTTAAAATAGACAAGTGTCATGCAAGGGAGGCGCGCACGTTTGACCCCGTAGAACGCGCATGGTGAAAACAATATTCATAATATAAAAATATAATTAATAATTATTTATATAATCGATTTATCAAAAGAGGGGACCTAAGACATTTATTGGAAGGGAAATGCTAGAGACTGTTTGGGGTGCCCGTGACAGTTCCCAACAATATGGGGATTCAAATATTTTTGAAAACGGTCTCGGGATGATCTCCACCCTGAAAAGTGGTTTCAATAGCATTTCCCTTATTGGAATGCTATATTAACGAATTTTATGACCATAATGGACTCATTACCCCCAAGGAAAAATTGCTTGCTCCGCCCTGACCATCAGTAATGCCTTTGGGCCTTCTAGCCAGATCTGTTTAGGGTTTTGGTTAATCGTAAGATAACTTAGCTTGTGGAGTCAAGCTCCTGGCTCAGTTGTATGGTGCGTTTGTGAGGTCCCAATTTTCTAAGGAAAAGAAGTCGGAAAATAGTTAACGTATCTGGGATATTTGTATTTGACCAATGAGGTCAAGCCTTAGGTTTGCAAATACATATCTGTATGCCTATCACTGCTCAAAGAAGTACCATAGGGGCATGCATCCCAACTTTATTTGTGCAGCTTGGAATGCCATTGTGCGTATTGAAAAATGAGTTGGTCTATTGGTACTCTCAAATCTGAACCCTTTAATTCTAATTATTAAGGTTAGAGCTGATGTGATTTTAGAAAATGATAAAATAAGCTAAGCCAAATCTAATATTGATCCTTAATTATTTGAATTAAAAGTGTTAGGATTTGGGAGTATTTGAATTAAAGTGTTAGGATTTGGGAGTACTCATATACGGATTCCTGAAAAATTACTATTTAAATGTGGAGCAAACCTTGAACGATACTGACTGCGACCATTTGGTGGGAGGTAAGTTCTGTTGTTGCTTATACTAAGATTGGTATACGAATATTGCTTATACTCTTCTTCAACCAGACAAGACCCTTTAGGAACTTGTAGACATTTGTCAGTCGGCATTATTTTACTATGGCATATGAATGGAAAGCGGATGTTTTGTTGCCAAAATGCATCTTGTTAGGCCTTTCTTGTAGCTTTCAGAAATCTTACTACTCTTAAGTCGGTTAATCTTATCTTCCCTTCCCTTCCCAAGAATACTAGTTCCCTAAATCCCCTTTCCGGACAAGACTATAACAAAACTTTGAACCACACTCGATTTGGTTAAAACTCACTGCAACATGGATGATGGAACAGCCCGGCCTGGCATGGCATGGCAGGGGACTAGTGAATGAAAGGTTGGGTGATAACGGTCAATCAGTACTATTCAATATCTTCAAAACAATCAGTCTAATTCTCTTTACATCATTTCTTTAATACCTGCTCGGGTTCTCTAAGTAATGAAATCTATATATGGCTCGTTAGCCTTAATTGTTATAAAACACGCCTGGGTTTGTCCTAGTAGTGTATCTCCTTTTAGGGAGGATGTTCGAGTCCTGGTGTGGCCGTTGAGCACCCACCCTTGAGTTCTAACCCCTTAACCCCCTCTGACCTCTGACAGATAGATAAATGATATAGCTGACTACCAAAAGAAAATGTCTTCAATGTTATAAAGGCAAGAGTTAGATTAGGCTAGGTTCCGATAGTATCCAGATCTGTATTCAGGTCAAGTCAAGCCATTGGAAGACCAAAAGCTCATTATCAATTCCCATTGGCTACATCCTAATGTGGGTCCTAGATCATTGTGCCATTGTAATTGTAATCAACTTTTTGGTTTCGTTCCCATCCAATGAAATCCTTTAAATTTTGTTTTAACAGATTTTGACCGAAATTTCGAAATTTTATTTTTAAAAATAAAACAATAATATATATATATATATATATATATATATACTTTGGGTTGAATGAGAGGAGAGGGAGATTTGGCCTTATCCATATACACACTTGTTTATGTGTTTCAATTGATATTGTCCAATTTGGCATAGAAATCAGCTTACATGCCAAGTGCCTGTGGTGCGCCTGTGGTGTGGATAGTTCAGCTGAGTTGGGACCATTTTTCCCTATTACTAAGGACCCTGTGATTTACTGTTCGGGGCCAAATTAACCGCTTGATTTCTAAAATTTGTTTTTTATAAAGCTATTGATCTATTGACCAAGTGGGGATTGTCAATTTCAGGCCTTCTAGAGCAATTGTAGATCAATTGTATTGTCTTTGATTAATCGAGATTTTATTTTGTGCAATTCGTTGCAAACAACGGATTAATTTCATCGTGTGTGGATTTTACCCAAGTCGTTGGATCATGGGAATTATAAGGTAAGTAGAGACAAGTGCATTACATTTAAAATTGTGTAGTTTTGTGAGTGTCCATGAAGAGTAGGAAGCGTATTATCAACCCCTTGGTAGGGCCCAATGTCCAAACTGCAATCACGACATTAAAGTTCACTGGCAAAATTAGGAATTTGTTTTCATATAGATTAATCTATTTCCGTATATCAAGGGTTACATACCTTAGCAAAAAAAAAAGGGTTACATACAAAAAGATGGTATTAAGATTTTATTAACTCTCAGTCTTCGACTGTAGATTTCTTCTCTAGTATGGATAATATATATATAAGGTGGATAAGAGCTCAAGTAGAAGGAAACTGATCTATTGTGGTCTTTTTGGGAAGTCCTTTCACCATGAATTCAATCCTTTCTGTGATTGCATGGGATCCTAGTGGGAGAGCGGTGGAAGTACCTTGGCTTGGCTAACCATTCTGCGTAATTTGCTCAACATCTGTTCTGCAGCTGATTCCCTTGCTTCGCGCGGATCAGCTTGTGAGTCCCCCGTGCCTAAACATTCAAAGTCCATTCCTTGCATTGTTACAGTGGCTTGGAATCCTCCTACAAAAGGGATTAACGTACTGTAAGTTAGGGAAGTTGATGTTTAGAGTGAATTAGAATGTCTTTTATCACAATTGAAAAACAAAGCTCAGAGTGACACCCCAAAATTCTTCAATTGCAAAATAAACTTTACATGGTTGACAACAAGTCAGAACAGAGATTTCAGGAATTGTAAGGTCAACATTCGATCGGTTTGACAAGATGACCAACGATGGCGAAAATCAACACAATGATAACATAGCAAACCATGCAATCTAATGCAACTTTTAGATGGTCATTTGCAACATGGCTAGTAATTAGTGTGATACAGCAAATGGTTACAATCATCTGATTAGGATGATCTCAGAAAAATAGATCTCCTAGATCATCATCATCTTTCATTTGCACCACATCAACATACCAGACATAGTTACCAAGTACGGGTACGGGTATAATACGGCAATGATCCGTTCGGGAAGTACGGGTATTATATGGCAAAAACACGGCCACAGTACGGGATAATTAAAAAATAATTAATAATCATAAATAAATAAAAATCATGATATTAACTAATAACAATCATTTAATGTGGAATATGCGTTTAACACAGTAAAAGAATGGTAAAAATACGCGTATTGTATGCTTTTAATACGTAATTCATGTATTAAACGGTGATACGGATATAACACGTAATACGGCAAAAGTACAGAATTTTAAACGGCGACCCCCTCTAAAAATATTATACGAGTACTATACAGGTATAATACGGGTGTTTGGTAACTATGATACCAGACAGGAGTACCTTAAATTTCATCATTCTCAAATGACAGTTCGCGGATCTTACCATTTGAAGGGAATACATTATATCTTGGTAATATCCAATTGTTCTCATTACATATATCATCCAACTCCTGCTAAACAAGAAAATGATTTCTGATCAGCATATGTATTTTGTACAGCAAAATCTCTCAGTAATATCCAATAGTTCTCATAACATATGTCATCCAACTCCTGATAAACAAGAATTTTGTTTTGATCGTCATGTGTACACGAATAATTTCTCCAACATAATCTTATTCTAAGAATTATAGAAAAACATGCATACAAGATTTAACGCTAAAAGATGAATACAAAAGAAAAAAGAACATAAACAAAATTACTTTTTCAGTTTTTCTAAAGACATCTGAACTTACTGGATGCTTCCCAGCATGACAAACCCCTACATATAAACTGCAGAAAAAGATGCATGGAGACATTTGTATTTCGTTTTTCTTGCCCTGAGGACAAGGCTCGGGTACTGGAAGGGGGGCCCTGGTACATCCGAAGCCGTTTGCTAGTTCTTCGAGCTTGGGATAGGAAAGTCAAATTGGAACACTCGGAGTTCTCCGAGATCCTGATCTGGGTCAAAATTTGAAATCTCCCCCTCAATACGTGGACTACCCGGCTCTTGGGAAAGGTGGCTAGTGGGGTAGGCGTCCCACTTTATGTGGATCAACAAACCCTGTCCAGGTCTCGCATCAGCTATGCTAAGGTTTGTGTGTTGGTGAGTGCAGCGAGTGAACCTGTCACCACTCTTCCGGTAACGCTGAATGATTGTGAGGAGTTTGAAGTCACTGTGGATTATGATTGGAAACCTCCAAGGAGTAACGAGTGTTGTGTATTTGGCCATGGTGATGACAAATGCCCTCTTCAATCCGGGGGTAGGGTAGGGCTAAAGCTTGGGGGCCAATGGGTCATGTCTTTGATAGCTCCTGTGGGTTCCCTCTGTATACCCTACATGCTCAACATAATGCAGCAGAGGGATCAACTGACTCGCCAAGCATTGTGAATGACTGACGGGGTTTGGGGGCAGCTGTGGGGGATGTCCCCCCACCTGGTTGTGTGCTTGCGAACGCGGATTCTGCCCAACTTGGTACGCCTGAAGATGGCCTTGGTCAAATGGATGGGGCTACTTTCATGGCGGAGGATGCGATTCCTCAGATGGACATCCATGTCCAGAACCCTTCCTGGGTCAATTTAGAGCCGAGAGCCAAGGCAGGACAATACCTTGGAGCAATGAGTGACATGCTTCGCCCTATTCTCCCCCTCGCTAGACGAATGAGACAAGCGGAGTACAATCATGATGCTCCGGATGGATTTACAGTTGACACTACAAATGAGTTCGCATTATTGGGTACTGAGGAACTGGATCCTTTTGACGGGGATGGTATGGATAGATTTAGGGAAGGCATATCTCCTACTTCCCCTGTGAGTGGGTCGCAAGGATCAACCAAAGGTACTGGGCGTAGGCCAAAATCAAGCAAGAAAGGTGCTAAGAGGAGCCCCGTTGGGGGCCGAGGTGCGTCCCCATATAATCCTTAATGGTTAGAGCTGGAGTGTGGAACATGAGGGGGCTGAATTCTCCTGAAAAACAAGCAAAAGTCCGTAATTTGATCAACGGTAGGATGTTGGATATTATGAGAATCCTAGAAACGCGAGTACGGAGTATAAATGCAGGGAGTGTTGCTATGGCTATTAAACTGGGCTGGTCTTGTATCAATAACTACGGTCAGGCGATTAATGGGCGTATCTGGGTGTTATGGGATCAGAGTAAGCATGATGTGGATGTTCTCTTCTCCTTTGACCAGATGATTCATGTTCGGGCATCGGAGCTTAACAAGCTGAAGTCAGTGTTAATTTCGCTTGTCTATGCTAGCAATGATAAAAGCCAGAGACTGTTATTATGGAGAGATATAGTCGGGCACTCGGGCTGGATAACTCTTCATCCCTACCGTGGCTAACTGTCGGGGGCTTTAACACCGTCCTGCACAGGACCAAGAAGGTTGGAGGGACTGTTGTTCGTACTAGCTCTTTGGAATATGTCTGTGATGTGTTTGTTGAAGCGGGCCTATTTGACTTGAGATACTCTGGGAGCCGCCTCACTTGGTCATATAGAGCGGTTGGCCCTCGAAGGATTAGTTGTAAATTAGTCCGGACTATGGTCAACCTAGAATGGATCCAAACCTTTGTTAAATCTGTAGCTCGGTTCTTAGAACCTGGGATTTCCTATTATTGTCTGGAGGAACCTTCATATAAGAAGCCGCGCCAGTTCAAATTCTTCAATTTGGGCTCAGCACTTAGGGGTTCCATGACGTTGTCGCTAAGGCCTGGAGTATCCAACCTATTGGAAGCCCAATGTAAGTGCTAGTTACAAAGCTCAAGGACGTTAAGAGATGTCTTTTGATCTTGGGCTGCAATTACCTTAGGTAATGTCTCTAAGCGGGTGCAGAGAGCAAGGGCGGACTTACGTTCGATCCAATTGGGTATCCAGGCTGACCCAGGTAATGACTGTCTCCACTCACTCGAAAAAATCTGGCTGTAGACCTGAGGGACATTATTCGGGCTGAGGAATCGAGCCGTCGACAACAATCTTGGATGCTTTGGTTGCAACTCGGCGATCAAAACAGTGAGTTCTTTTATAAGTCTATATGCTCTCGGCAATGTTGTAATTTTATCTCTTTTATAGACGCTCCTGATGGTTCGCAGGTTGATTTGGAAGAAGGCATCAAGGAAGGTGTTGTCGAGTTCTACAAGAAATTGTTCAGCTCTCCTCACCAGTCGATCCCAATTCAACGGCTCCCTGTGGTGCAGAGTCTATCCCAGTCTAGTATGGCCCTGCTCTCGGCTCCCAAATCCTGCGAGGAGATAGAGTCTGTGGTCTTGAAGGGTAATAGGGACAAGACCCCTGGATCGGATGGGTTTAATAAGGCTGTTTTCCAAGTTTGCTGGGATTTAGTGAAAGAGGAGGTAATTAATGCCGTTACAGATTTTTTTTCTTGACTTCTCAACTCTTGGGTGAAGTTAATGCTACTGTTATTTCATTGATTTCGAAGACAGCCACCCCTAGTGGATTTGGAGATTTTCGCCCCCATCTCGGTGTGCACTATATTATACAGATTCATCACCAAAATCCTTGTGTTGAGAATGAAGTCCGTTATGGCCGACATCATCAGTCCTAACTAGTCTGCCTTTATTGAGGGTACACAAATTTCAGACAACATTCTCCTCTGTCATGAGCTTCTTCACAACTATCATTTCGAGAAGGGGAAAGCCCAGATGGCTCTTAAAGTTGATTTCATAAAGGCTTACGACTAGGTGGATTGAGAATTCCTTTTCAAGATCCGGAGTTGTTTCACTTCCCGGCGAAGGTTATTGGGTGGGTCAAGGCTTGTGTCTCCAACCCCAGGTTTTCGGTCAAAGTTAATGGGGAACATGTGGGATTCTTTTCTGGTTCTCGGGGTCTTAGACAAGGGGACCCGATGTCCCCATACTTGTTTCTCTGTGTTATGCAAGTCTGCTCCGACTTTATTGACCAAGCTGCATCTGAAGGGGCCTTCTCGTTACACCTGTATGGCTCAGATCATCTTATAACTCGCATGGCCTTTGCGGATGATTTGTTTTTATTCTCTTCGATTGATGAGGCTTCTGCTAGAGGCATAAGTCGGGTCCTCGACCACTTTGCCCGTGTCTCTGGTTTGCAAGTTAACCGGGGTAAGTCTCAAGTTTTCTTCGCGAATACGAGTTTCCCTATCCGCCGGTCTATATGTTCTCTGTTGGGTTTGACTGAGGGTTCCCTTCCCGTCCGTTATCTCGGCGCCACCTTGGTAACTTCTCACGTTAGCCATGCCCAGTGCCAGCCACTGATTGATAGCATTGAGAGCAAGGTTCGTTCTTGGAGATGCAAGAGCCTATCATATGCGGGGCGTGTTGAGGTGATTCACTTGGTGTTAAGCGGGGTTCATTTGTTTTGGAGCAGTTTATTTTGGCTTCCTCATGGGGCTATTGACCATATTGAGCAGTTACTTAGTCAGTTCCTATGGGCTGGTGCAGATCTAGATAAGAAGCCCCACAAAGTGGCCTGGACTGATGTGTGAAAGCCGAAGGACTCGGGGGCCTTGGGGGTTAGAACAGTGGAGTCGTGGAATACCGTTTTGTTGATTAAGCAAGTTTGGCACCTGGCTGCTCGGGTTCCCTCCCGATGGTGTGATTGGGTTTACAAGGGCTACCTCAAGACTAATTCCATCTGGACTATTCGGCCACCATACTCATGACCCTGGGCCTTTAGGAGCATCCTTAGGGTCCACAACTTAGCGGAAGGGTCCATAAAGCATCAAATAGGGAATGGAAGTGACACATCTCTTTGGCTTAATCCATGGCATCCGAGTGGCATTATTTGGAACAACTTTAGGAGACATGTGGGTCTGAATAAACTCCAAACGGTAAGATCTATTATTGAGAATGGGACGTGGAATATCCCCCGGCCGCACTGCGCGTCGCTGGTCCAGGTTTGGGAAGATACGACTGCTATCCCAATCTTAGTAACCCAAACCGTGTGTTTACCCACAAGCTCCTGCTCTCAAACCTCACTCTCACGGTTTGAGAGCGGATTCAGGTCTGGAGCGTTATTTCCGAACTAGCAGAGCGCGGTTATCGAACTAGCAAAGCGCGGTTTTCAAGTTTGAGGAAGACAAAAGCAGCAGAACTCATTATGTTTTTTTACTTTTTTTATTCTTTACCCGAAGGTAATTTATGTTAGTTGGGAGAATACTTGTGTCATAGAGAAGAAACTTGTAACGACCCGGAATTTTAATATAATAAAATTATGTGTTTATGGGTCCTTAATGGAGGTTAATTAGTTAATTATTTGTTAAATTAATAAGAAGTTGATTTTGCTCGGGATTCAAGTGCACCGAGGAAATCTCAGTATCATTTGGCGAAAATCGCACACAGTGTGCCGGTCGACTGCCGGGACACACCCCTACCATATCGGTTCCGTCAGGTATTATTTCGCAGGACCACGGGGTCATTATGTGTGATAAAATTTAGAAAAACAAGAAATTTCCATATTTCCAGAAATTAAGTGGGACCCAATATTTGTTGGAGATCCTAATAGAAATCCGTGCGGTTGGCACTAATGCATGTCAGTCGGTCGTGGGGACTAATGTCTGTCGTCTCGGCAATTAGTTATCTCAAACGAAGAAACGGCAGCCTATTTTGTATTCGAAATAAGGAAATTAGTGGGTTTTGCAATTTTCTTCCGGACTAAAGTGTAGCTGTCAGAACTCAGTATTTTTCCCCGAAATTTTTACAGTAGGTGTCGGACTGCTCCAAGTTCGGTTACCTAAAGTTTCGTCAAAATCGGATGTCATTAAGTAGGATTACGGAGGCCGTATATGCGAGAAAATACGGTCAACCCGTTGACTTGGTCAACGGGGACCATTAATGGTGGTCATGTGCATGGCACATGACCCTTGCATTATAAATAGGGGGCAGCCCCTTTTAATCTCACTGTTTTGCAACAGTGGGAGATTTCTGCCACAACAGATTTTAGAGAGAGAAAGTGAGGAGAGAAAGGAAGAGAGAGAAAGAGGAGAGTGAAAGAAGAGAGAAGTGGGTCCTTGAGGTTTTTCGACGTCCCCGACACGTTGGCGGCGCCCGATTTTCTCTCCGGCGTCTCGTTTTGCGTGTAGAGAGAGAGAAAAAAAGGTAGAGAGAGAAAGTGGAGAGAGAAAGTTGCATGCGCTCTACCCCGGGGTTGATCGTCGTTGGGAACGCATTGGTGACATCCGTTTTTGCCTACGAGGCCTCGAAACGCGTGAAACAGTAAAACCCCTCTCTTTTCTTCTCTTTTTCCGCTTATTTTGCTATTTTATTTCATGTGATGTATATGCATGTCTTTTGACGTGAATGAAAAAGGGACGGAGACCCCTATGTGATGTTGCGATTGTATGTGGTCTCTTGGGAAGCCCAGATCGGGTCCCGGGTAAATTGTATCGCCACTCTAGGGTGACGAAAAGTTGTTTTGCATGTCTTGTAAGACTATGAAGACATCCATTAGCTTGAAAACGTTCCCTAACGGGACGGTATGTTACTGGAGTTAGTTCACGGGCGCAAGGCCCAAGTATTTCAGTTAATCAAGCGAGGCTTGGGTTAACTGGGGTTAACCTATGGTTAGAAAATCTAACCAGGGTTAAGTATAGTCCGTGGTTCCTCTTTGACTAGGTCAGGAGAGACCGTGTCCAGTAAGGCCCGGGGTTCCTCCGTGACTGATAGTCGGGAGATGTCGGTCTGTTTGTCTAGGTCGTCCGTGGTGCCTCTTGGACTAGGTCAGGAGTGGCGGTGTCCTGCATGACCCGTGGTTCCTCCGTGACTGGTAGTCAAGAGATGTCGGAGTCCTAGGGAGTTTAAAGTGGCTAAACATCAGATAGTGTATAGTCCGGGGTTCCTCTCTGGGTGGGTTAGAAGATGTCGGCACCGTGTCTATCGGGGTCCCTTCTTGGTGGAACGTCAGGAGATGTCGGCATTGGTATAGATGTCGGGGTTCCTCCGTAGACTAGCCAAAAGATGACGGTAGGCAGGTTGGTCGGGGTTCCTTCATAACTGATACCCAGGGCGATGGCGGCGAATACACGGTAGATGTGGCCAGTCAATTGAATGGAAAAATGTTCTTATTGGGTGAATGTCCATGTTGTGTGTGTAAGCTTCAGATACGAAGTGGTCTGAGTTGGTATACTCAGGGTTAGTGTATTTGTCTGAGTTGGTGGACTCATGGTTCGGTATGGAATCATCGGATTCCAGGTGAGTTGGGTTGGTATACCCAAGGTTTGGTCATGTTCAGGTGAAAGCCGGAACAACGTGTGTGAGTCTAAATGACTCAATGTATTATGGTTATGATTTAGAGACTTTAAGCTAAACATTTGTGAGCTGTGGCCAATTAATAGAGTCTTAGGACTCGAAATGAAACATGATTGATGATCGAAACGATAATTTGGTAATATAAGACATTCATAACTGAACCTCATAATTGGAAAGTAATGTGAGGTCGAGAACCTCTGTTAGGGTGACGTAACCCTAAGTGACCCTAGGGTCACAATTTATTATATACTGTTCTATTTTACAGTAACATGCAAATTGAACTGCTTATTATATCATTATTGATGTGTGTTATTATGTAGAAAATAGTTTAGAAGGATTGTGGTTTTATTGGGCTTCATAGCTCACTGACTTTTTGTGTCAGCAGATCTTGGAGCTGCTGACCAGTAAGTGAAAAGTCTATCTGGATATTTTGGAAGCTTGTACAAGTTGTACCTGACGTGATAGAGACGCCTACTTTTGTAAAACAAACTTGATTATATGGTTTGTATGATGGCTATTGTGATAACAGGTATTATTTGCTTTTTGGGAGCATCTGATAAATGTTTAAATTTCCCGCATTTTTGCGGGTAAAGTTTTCCGCTTGCATGATTTGACGAATGGACACGCGTCTCGGAACTTGATTCCCTAGGCGCGGGTTCGGGGCGTCACAAAACTTGTGTCAGTACAAAAACCTTGTGTTAGTAGAGAAGAAAGTTTTGTCAGTAGAGGCCTTTTTGTTTCTTTAAGATGGAATCACAGACAATCATGATTGAACTCGGGAGAATTCAATCGCACCCACAATCAACCCAATCATGATTGAACTTGGGGAGAGTTCAATCACACCACAATCAACCCGTATCCCTATTAACTGCGGTTAAGAATTATGAACCCTTAGGGTTCAATTATCTAATCTGTTTTTTTCAGAAAAATATTTAACTGTAGTTAAAAACTTTTAACTCTTAAGATTAATATTTTTTAATGTATTGGCGCTCTCGATCATATCTTGAATTGAAATTTGACGCTCTCACTCTTGCTCCCGCTCCCTCACTACGCTTCGGTAACTTAGATCCCAATCCTCCATGGGCAGCATTCGGACCGTGTTGTTTGGACTGAGACAGCAAATGGTGACTTCTCTCTCAAGTCGGCTTGGAGCAAGCTCTATGCTGAAAATATTAGAATTGCATGGACGAACCTGATTTGGTTCTCAGGAGGGATTCCGAAAACATTCTTTCATTGTTTGGCTAGCCTTCCGTGATGCTTCGTTAACTAAAGAACGCCTTCTCAGGAGGGGACTGGTCTGTACGGCTTCTTGTGTGTTATGTCGTCGGCACACTGAGAACAAAAAGCACATCTTCTTTCGATGCCAATACTCGCGGCAAGTCTGGCTTGCTATTCTTGGACGTTGTGGCTCCAATAGGTGTTAGACAAAACTATGGAGGTCTAAGGTGGCTTGGCTCTTAGCCCACTTTAGGGGGTCCGACATCAAACAACAAATCAAGAGGGTCTCTCTGTGTGTGTCCATCTATCATTTGTGGTGTGAGCGGAACCGGTGCATATTCCAGAACTCTTTCCTCCCGCTCCAAAGTATCATGACTATGATTATCAATGACACTCAAATTAGATTGCGGGGAGTGAACTCCACTGTCATGGACACAGCGGCTTCCAGGTCCTTCTTTAGTGTCTGGGAAATTGTTTTGGGCTTTGTTAACCCGCCTATTTCATGGTGCAAGTGGATGGTCCCTTAGTTGAGTTTTGGTGCCTTAACTCCGATGGGTCGGTCCGCAGTGCGGTGGCGGGCATGGGGTGTGTTCTTCGCAACCATCTCGGGGAAACCTTGATTGGCATTGCTTGTGGTACTCCACTGGCCCCTATAGTGGTCGTGCAGCTTATGGCTATTAAAAGGGGTCTGTCAAGGTGCAGTCTCGGGGCATAAGGAACCTAGTTATTCAATCTGACTCCAAGGGTGCTGTTGATTGCATTAATGGCAGTCTTGAATGGTCTTGATGTGGAACCCCGAATTTATCATTGTTGATATTCGTGATGTTTATTAAATTCTATGGAAACCAGTGTTTAAATTTTAATGTAATTAAACTCATAAATTTTAGGTGAAATGCATGCATTTTAAAACCAAAAGAAATCACTTAATTTAAGACATTTTTAGAGTTAAATTGCATGAAAAGAAGGATAGTCAAAAAGTAGCAAAAGACTAAATAAAAAAAAGGCATTGATCGGCGGGGCGGCCGATCGATCGTCGTCAGCTGGCGGCCGATCGATCGCCTTCAACTGGCGGCAACGATCGATCGCCCCTGACGGCGATCGATCGCCCACAACACCGTTTTGGCCTCGGTTTGCGCGATTTTTTTATTTCTTTGAGTCCCTAGGGCCCCCAACACTATAAATAACCCTTATGTTCGTGGGTTGAGGGTTTCTAAAGCTTTCTAAACCTAAAAGAGAGAGAAAAGAGAATTTTAAGAGATCCAAGAGGAGAGATCAAAGGTTTTGCAAGGAAAAAGGGCGAAAAGGCTTATATCAATCCCATTCGTAAGCGCTTAATTGTAGGGAAGCGATCGAGAGAGGTAAATTCCTTCCTACCAATATGGCGATTTTGATATAAACATTATGAAATAGTTAGATTTAAAGCAAAAAAAACAAGATTAAGCATGCTTATGATATATCAATCCCTTATTAAAGATAGTTATGATGTTTTAGAGATGTTTCCTTATGATTTTATTATGGAAGATGGTTATGATGTTTAGAGATGCTTCGTTATATTATAAAAGATATTTATGATGTTGAAGATGTTCTTATGATTATTATTATTCATATCAATAAGGGGAAAGGGAATGATTTTGTGGTGTATGAATGATGAAGAATGGAGGAAGGGATGATGGTTGGATTTGATGGAATGATTATGAGTTTGTTTTGAAATTATGATGTGTTATGAAACTAGGGTTCTAAGAGATTAATTTTATCAAAACTACATATTGAAAATTGAGGCATGATACATAAAATTGTTTCCTTATTTTATTGTTGAAAACATGAGACATACTTTTATATTGATCAACTATGAGAAATTTTACATGTTTAAACTAGTGTATGATTGATAGTTATCATTGTTTCACTCACACTTATTCATAAAATTGAATATGTACAAGCATGATAATAAGCAAGATAACAAGTATTATGCAAGTATACAAGAACATGAACATAACTGTATGATTGAGTTTTGCACTGCCCGAATACTCACAAGCCTAAGATCAAGGTAAGATAAGCCATATACACCGGATAAAGTGTAGACAAGCCGTATACACTGGATAATGTGTAGACAAGCCGTGTACACCGGATAAAGTGTAGACAAGCCGTATACACCGGATAATTTGTAGACAAGCCGTATACACCAAATAATGTGTAGATAAGCCATATGCACCGGATAATGTGTAAACTGTGTGGTACCTCGGTAAGTAGGGTATATGTTAGTCACTACCCAATATATGGGGTACCGTTATTTTAAGTTATTACACTTTGCATGTTGTTGGGTACATTCATGAACAAGAAAGACAAGTAAGATAAACAAGAGAAATGAGTACAAGTGAGCACGTATAAGAATTGACTTTGAATTATGCTTCCGCACTCTGAATTGTTTATATGTTTACATGTCATGTTAAAATTCTAATTTATGCTTTATATTAAATGTTGTTATATTGTTAGCTAGGAGTTTATATATACGTGGGGTAACTGTTACTCAGCCGATGACTTTTGTTGTCGGCAGGTTCTAGGTTTGATATCTGTGCCCCGGGACCTTGGAAAGAGGAAGAGTACGAGAAAGAAGAAGAAGATCCAGCAGGTGATTACCCCGATGGTGAATGGAATTTGGAACATTGGCCATTTCTGGGAAATTCATTATTAGTATCTTGATTTAGAGTTTTAGAAATTGTAATAGACTAAATTTTAGATTTATGGTTAGATTTGAATTGATGATTGGGAATCATGGAAGATGATTCAAATTATTTATGATGTTTTTAGTATTTAATTCAAGACATTAGACTCGATCATGATTTATTTAAAGAAAAATTATCAATTTCATATTTTAGATTGCCTTAAATGCTTATGACAGGATGTTATGATGGTTTAATGGTTAAGTCACAAGGTCTCACTTTAATCTAGGTGGGATTTTGGGGCTTGACACTTGGGCTGCATACCAATGCCTTCTTGAGATCATTTCTCTGATACAGAGCTTTGAAAGCTTTAATGTTGACCATGTTTTTGGAGAAACTAACAGGTCTGCGGATTTTTTTATCCACTTTTTGTAATTGTATAGAGGAGGTTTGTCTATCCCCATTGGAGTTCCCCAGCATGCTTTCTTGCTTTGTTAAGGATGACGCTAGGGGTTGTAAATATGCTCGCTTGTAGATCTTTTGTTCCCTTATAGAATCTTTCATCTTTCCAAAAAATATCTCGATTAGAGATTTACCCATTACCCTTGCAAGACA
Source organism: Tetracentron sinense (assembly GCA_015143295.1). NCBI lineage: Eukaryota > Viridiplantae > Streptophyta > Magnoliopsida > Trochodendrales > Trochodendraceae > Tetracentron > Tetracentron sinense. The sequence goes on along the minus strand of CM026563.1, from coordinate 20,076,355 downwards.
ATTGGCAATGGACTTCCACATTTAAATAACATAACTATATTTACCCATTACCCTTGAACTAACAATGGACTTCCATATTTAAATAACACAATGGTTATTTTTAGTAAGTCATGTGATTATGAAATGTAAAGGAAAGTACTGATTGAAAGGGAAAAAACAAAATAGGAAAATTATTGTTAAGAAAAATCCACTGCCACCAAAATATTAGGGGACTTGCCTGACATGCATTTCGTAGATTGAGAATGGCCTCAGATAATCTCTTCCTCTTGACAATTTGTGGTGAAAGTCGTTCTTCAAAATGTAGATAGGCCCCAATCTGAGTTTCGGTACCAACTCCTGAGCAAGCATAATTACAACCTTCTATAATGGTCTTTAATACCAAATCATCTTCGGCACCTATAAAAGATCAGAAGGAACCATGAAAATGTAAGTCTACATTCTTGTGTGATGGATAAGTGAATCAATCAAGGTTTGAAATTTTATTTTCAGTCTGACTTGGCCAACTTCAAAACTATACAACACGATCGTCAAGGAAATCCAATTATGATGGCAAAAGAGTAGTTCTGAGGATGGACAGACGGCCTAGATGCCATTGATCTAGATCCTCCAAAATATGAATCCCACACTTGGAAGTCACAGCTTAAATATGAAGCTCTACAAGAAATCCCCACAGATCAAAGAAGCAGGCTTCTTCTGAATGGCAATAAACTATATTGGTGAGACTCCAAAATATGAAGCAGATTTCAATGTCCAGACAACTAGGAATGTCTAAGCAGTCCGGGTGTGGCAAAACCCAAAGGATGCTCTAACATTTTGACTGTCAAAATTGATGATGGAATTTTTGACACAGACACCACGTTTAGGTGGTGGAACCTAAATTCCACACCCTTTCCATACAAGTACATAATATACAAATCATATTTATACATGTATGTGTTTAAATGAGGATGTAATTGGCCCCCGTGGCTCGCCCTAATTCTCAAACAGATTCTGGAATTGAAGACCAAGAGGCCCAAGAGCAGTGACAGGCCTGAGTGCAACTTCTGACAGTTTTCTCATTTAAGCCTCGTCCATATTGGTTATAGGATATTATATATATATATGGTAAATGCTATATGACATCATTATATTAATCTCTAGTTGTATGTATGATGAGAAATGCATGCCCTTGTCATCAGGACATTAGCACTGCCACCATGGTTCAAAGTATCATATCGGTGGGTGTATTGGTAAGCTGAAATTAAGATTCTTATTGTAAATATGCTAGGATACGCTAAAATAATCTTAAGATACAAAAGATATGCTTGAATACTTTAATAAGACCTTTTTTTTAAATGCAAAGATAAGCTAAACAAACCAAATAAATTCTTAAAACTATTGCTACAACTACTCACATGAGATACAAGAAAATATCTCATAAAAATGTGAGTATGATGACACATCAATATACTTGAAGATCAAACCCTAGAAGGGAAGATGGAGAAAGAGAGAGAGAGAGAGAGAGGAAGAAGAATTAGGGAGAAAACGTGATTAGAGAGATTCTCTCTAATCTCTTTATATTTATAATAACCCTAATAGGTCAATTACAAGTACACCCCTGAAGGGAGATCCGGTGTAACATACCTACATAATAGATCATATCTCAACACTCTACCTCAAGTTGAGCATAGACATCCAACATGCCCAACTTGTTAAGAACACCTTCTAATCTAGCTTTAGTAACTCCTTTGTGAGTGCATCAACTAGTTGGTTTCCCATTGTAAAGACCAACAAGCAAAGATTTCTGAAGCAACTTGTTCTTTGATAAAGTGTCTGTCAATTTCAATATGTTTAGTCTAGTCTGGTCATGCTGAATGAGATTTGGGCAATATTGATGGATGCTTTGTTATCACAAAATAACTTCATTGGAACATCCACGTCCATCCCCAGATCTCATAGTAAAATCTTCAGCCATAATAATTCTGTTACCCCATGAGTCATTGCCCTATATTCGGCTTCAAAACGTGACTTAGCCACTACGCTTTGTTTCTTGCTTCTCCAAGTGATGATGTAGAGACCCGAATTTATTTTCTCGTCATTTGTGCTATTCATATGAATTTCCTAGAAAAATGCGTATCATTTTAATGCATGTGTTCCTATGGGAATTAATGTGGGATGCCTAGATGTAGAAACCCAAATAGTTCGTTCGTTATTAGCCTTTTTTATGAATAAATTGCATGAAATTGAAGATATCAAAAAAGTAACAAAAGAGTAAAAAAAAATAAGCTGGCGCTGATCGATCGGCACCACTAGCGCCAATCGATCAGCAAGAGCGGTCATTTTCGCAAAAACGCGACTTTCCGATTTTTTAACTTCCTTAGGGTTCCAAACCCTATATATAGTCACTATTTCGTGAGTTTAGGATTCCAAGAGCCTCCAAAACCTAAAAGAGAGAATAGAATTTTCTAAGAGTTCCAAAGGGAGAAACCTAGAAACTTCAAGGATTCAATCAGATAAGAAGGAAAGGGACTTGAAGATTTAGATTGAGCTATATTCGCAAGCGTAAGATCGTAGGAGAAGCGATCGAGAGAGATAAATAGTTTCCCCTAGTTCTCAATTTTATGAATATTAAATTAAAGTAAACAATTTAAGAAGATTTATGTAAAGAACATGAATAAAAGATCTAAGAATTTTTATCACTCCTTATGCAATATTCTCATGAATGATTAAAGTAGGATGTGAATAACCTAATTAGGATGTGAATAACCTTGTGAATGTCGTATTTTATGCTCGAACAAGGGGATTGAGAATTACTCCAAAAAGATATTTGAATGCATGTGATGGAAGGGATGGATTTTTGGAGTAGAATTGGATGGATTGAATGTCTTAAATGATAATTATGAATCTTAGTTAAATTAGGAATTTATGTTGGTGTGATTATTTATGCAATTAAAGTATGTTGATGATTTGTTAAGATTTATTGTTTATGCTTGTAAAAGCATAGTTACCAGAGCAAGAAGCGAAAATGAGAAGCAAAGAGAAAGCGAGAAATGAGACTCAAAAAAACCATATGAAATGGAAAGCGAGAAATGAGATATAAGCTTCCCATTCCCATTATGTTATTCATGGATAGTTATACATTTGATTTTATTTTATATGAGATTTTTTGGGGAAAGTAGATGTCTTAGATTTCAAACCGACGATACTTGCTTAGAGTCTACACCCTAAGCTATAAATTGTGGTCTACCACATCACTTCACACATATAACTCATTTTGATTACTAGATGAGATGTGATGGAAGCGAGCTTCCTAGGAAGCGAGTCCGTCCGAGAAAGCATGTTTCCTAGGAAACTAGTCTATCAGAGGAAGCGAGTTTGGGAAACGAGCTTCCTGAGAAGCAAGCTTCCCACCTTGTACATAATTTCCCTGCAACTATGTGTTAAAGTATGATTTACGATTTGAGTTAAAAGTCATTGTTTATACATGCATGCACGATTGTAAAACACGCACAAGCATGAAAAGAAAATTAAAGAGCACTACTAAGAGCACAAATAAGACCAAAGTAAAGTAAGAAAGAAAAGGTACATGGAAGCATTAATGTATGATAATTTTTGCACAGATTGACTACCATCAAAATGGCCTAAAGGCAAAAAATAAGCCGTCGCAGCGGATAATGTGCTAAGTAAGCCATCCGTACCGGATAATGTACGAAGGATGGTACCTCGGTAAGTAAAGTATAGTAACCAATTTCCATAATAGGTAAAGCGGCATTTCAAGTTATACACATGACATGTTATATTTTATAAAGTAACCAAGTAAGAAATAAAATGACATAATGAACACATGTTTTCTGCAATCTCGTTTATGTATGTGAATTGAGTTGAATTATTAACTGTATGCATGTCAATGTCTATGATATTGTTACTATGGGTTATTATATACGCAGAGTGTCGTTGTTACTCTGCCGATAATTATCGGCAGGTTCTGGATTTGACATTTGTGCACTCGGACCGTGGGAAGAGGAAAAGTACATTGAAGAACTAGCAGGTGATCATCCTGAAGAAGAACGGGATCTTGATCGATGGCCTTACTACTAAATTTAGTTTATTAGTATTTATTTGAATTCCAAGGAAATTTTAAATGACTTTATGAAGGATTTATGTTTAGTTTGGTTTAACGGTTAAGGATCACGATGGATGATTCAATTTATTTATGTTAATTTGATTATGAATTTTAATTGAAGTTTGTTTGAGGTATCAAATGTCATTTAATTGATGAAATTTTGAAGTTTAGATTTTAGCATGCTTTTATTGCTCATTAAATAAATTAAGTCAAGTAAGTCACATGTCAAAGTTCCACATTCTCCTAGGTGGGATTTTAGGGCGCGACAGATGTGGTTACCACCAAGGAAAGTACTATACCCTGTGGTAGACCTCCTATCATCTATACTTCCAACCCAATCAACATCAGTGTAAGCTTCTAGTCAAAAATGACCATGGTTAGCAAATAGAAGGCTCTTCCCTGGAGTAGCTTTCAAATACATCAAAATCTTCTCCATTGCCTCCTAATGAGCAATCTGAGGTTCATGCATGAATTGACTGACTACACTGACTACACATGCGATGTCAAGTCTAATAAGAGAGATAAATGAAACGATCAACCAGTCTTTAGTACATCTCTTTGTCTTCTAGTAATGGGCTTTCACTCGAGCTCAACTTATGATTCTGCTCAATAAGAGCGTCTGCCGGCCGAGAACCCAATTTCACAGTATCCTTAAGTAAGTCTAAGGTATACTTTCACTGCGATATGAAGATGCCCTTCTTTGATCGAGCTACCTCAATACCCAGAAAATACTTCAAACTGCCAAAATCCTTGATCTCAAATTCCATTACTAGGAATTTCTTCAGGTTTTGGATCTCTGAATGATCATTTCCAATCACCACAATATCATCAACATAGACAATCAATGTTGTAACTAACTATCCATTTCTTTCGACAAAGAGAGTGTGATCAGCATGGCTCTATGAGTAACTCGTCCTCTTAACGGCTTAACTGAACCTCTCAAACCAAGCTCGGAGGGACTGTTTCAGTCATAAATAGATTTCTTCAACCTCAGACCCTTCCTTCACTATTAAGAAGCTTTAACCCTAGAGGAAGAGACATATACACTTCTTTTCGTAGATCTCCATGGAAGAACGCATTTTTTTCCATCTAACTGATGTAGGGGCCACGAGTGATTCGTAGTTAAAGACAAGAGAACTCATATAGAGTTCATTTTAGCAACCGGTGCAAATGTCTCCTTATAGTCTATCCCATATGTTTGTGTATACCCTTTAGCTACCAGTCTTGTCTTGTACCTGTTAATAGATCCATCTGCCTTATGTTTCACGGTAAACACCCATTTGCAACCTACTGTTCTTTTTCCTTGGGTTAATCAACCATTTCAAATATACCATTCTTGACTAAAGCTCTCATTTCTTCCATCATAGTATCGCGCCACTTAGGATCAGAGACAACCTCCTAAAACCTAGAAGGTAAAGACACAGAATAAACGTAAGACAAGAAAGCCGAATAGGAGGGTGATAGAGATACATACGAGATAAAATTAGAGATAAGATGAATCGTATATTGGCGCTTCCTTTTGCGTATGACAATGGGAGTAATATCGTTATCAATATCAGGAACAGAAATATGAATCACAGAAGATAATGGAACAATGATACCTAGTTCAGAAGAGTCAAAATTGGGAGATGGTCGTAGCATAGTGGTTTCCTCCTTTTCGCGGCTGGTATAAACTTGTAGGTCCTTCTTAGCAGTAATCTCAGTAGAAGCAACATAATGGATAACATCAGGGACCAACACCAAAAGTGGAATTGAAGACAAATTCTCTTCCAACAATTCATTATGCTCCCCCTGAAGAGAGGTAGAAGAACGAGGAAAAAATGGACACTCTTAAGAAAGGTGACATCTATGGTAACAAACCATTTTTCCGACACAGGATCAAAACACCTGTATCCCTTTTGTGTAGAAGAATACCCCAAGAAGACACCACAAATGGATTTGAGATCCAATTTGGTTCGATGAGGACCCAAAATATGAATGAAGCAAACGCAACCAAAGACATATGGGGGGATAGTAGATAGAGGCTAGTCTGGACAGAGTAGTTGATAAGAAGACTTCAAATGCAATACCCGAGATGAAATTTGATTAATAAAATATGCGGATGTGTGGACTGTTTTAGCCCAAAACTTCTTTGGGATATTCGTTCTTGTCAGTATGTTGCGAGCCACTTCCAAAAGGTAATGGTTCTTATGCAAGGTCACCCCATTTTGTTGAGGGGTATAAGGGGATGTGCTTTGATGGATCATCCTATGCTCTGCCAAATATTGCCTTAAATCACCCTCGAGGTATTCCTTCGTATTATCGGATTGGAAAATTTTAATCTATTTATCAAATTGAGTCAACACCATCTTGTGAAACTTTTTGACGAGGTCCGGGACTTGAGCACGAGACTTCATCAAGTAAATCTAGGTATGACCAGAGAAGTCATCAACAAAAGAAATAAAATAACGATAATCATGCACAGACAAAGTAGGGGCAGGGCCCCTGACATCAGAGTGAATCAGCTGAAAAGGGGACACTTTTATTCATACTTGGAGAGATTATTATTTCACTACCCATCTCCTCATCTTCACATATTGATTCAGTCTTGTAAAAACATTGAGCTCATCAATTACAGATTGAAATAGGTTTAAAAACTAAATTAAATTTGAATTATTTATCAACTTTAATGTGCATTCATAAGTTTTTCAGGTTTCTAAAACAATTAAATTAATATGGATAATGATATGAAAATAAACAGAATACATATCCTCTTCACTTGAAAAAGAGGATATAATATAGTTCAAAAATTTAACAATAAAGAGAAATATAAAGAAGAAATTACAGCTCAAATAAGCAGACAGCACATGATTCTCACATTTGAGTACTACATGCTTGCATCGGTACTATAATGAATTCTAGATGTGTACTTATGCTTAAGTATTGAATTTCGTAGAAAACGTTGGTAAATGTGTCATTTTTAAACCATGAGATCAGCTAACATATGTTCTTACAAAGGTCGTTGCTTCAACACATCATATGGGTTTATTGGCAAGCTTGGCATGTTAGTTATCAATGTCTCGCTTGAGAAGTGTTGTAAAGGGTCGCCTAAATAAGCCCATTTACCTCCTTAATATCTAGTTATTGTATTTTTAGCTATTGTCTATTATGTACTTGAGGGTGTTTATGTCATTTTATCTTATTAGTGATATAAAAGAATATCTAAAGGGGTTGGAGACATAATTTCAAACCCTATTCATCTCCCATTCTTTCTCTTCTTCGACAAACCCTACGTATCGAACCCTAGATTTCTACTATTAAATTTAATCGTAATTTTTTTTACATTTTTAATTACAAAACGGTGGAGGCGAACCAGGTCCAGCTGTAACCATTACGTAAAGGTTTCAGTCAGACCTGCTATGTAAACAAAAACTGTTATTTAAAACCTTGCTAGGTAATCCAAAGTCTAATCAGGTACTCAGGTAGTTAGAATGAAATTGTCAGGTTACTATCAGATCCTAAGGGTTGGTTTGTTTCACAAGAAAAGTGATGCTAGAAAAGAAAAGAAAGTTACTTTTCTTATGTGTGTTTGGTACTACAGTTCATGAAAAAATGTTGGAAGAAATTTGTTATTTTCTTTTCCCTGGGTGTGTTTGGTTTGCAAGGAAGTCACATGGGTAAGTGTATGGAAAAGTAACTTACTTTCTAAAGTGCCCATGTTGAATTTCCACATTTATATGTTGAAGTAACCAATGATATGACTTTTGGAAAGGGTAACTTAGGAAACTAAATTTAACGATATTTGTGGCTTTCTTTTCTAGCAAAATAATCACCTTTTGGTTGAGAAAAGTTTCAATGAAAAGTGCAAGAAAACTTGCACTGTTTAGAAACTGTTTCTCGAGAAATCCCAACTTTCTCACAAGCTGAACACGTGGAAAGTTGGTTTTCTCGAGAAACACACTTTCCACCATCATTTTCTCTCCAATCAAATGGACCCTAAAAGCACATTTTAAGATGTCCAGGTTGTTGCTTCATGAGTTGATATTCTCCTTCTGCTAAAACCAACTACAAGTTGGTGCATTGAACAATCAGACTTTATGCATAGGCAGGCCATACAAAAGGTATAGCATCAGAGGATGGAGTTTGTATCCATCACTGACAGTATATGTACAATGTTGCATATGTTGTGATAGCATCTACTTTTTCATTAAGGAGAATCCTAAAGTACAATGCTCTAAGAATGAGATTGAGTCTAGTCCAGTGATTGGCATAAAATGCTGGACCATTGCATATGCTTCATCTCAAGGACTAATTTTCCAAATGATACCAAAACAACTTGACTCTTCCATTTTGCGCAAAGTACTACTGTACAAGAATCAAACAGGTTCTAGTCACATAGTATGTTTGAATACCCTATGTACCCTACGACATTGCATATGTGATGAAGATAAAATAGAGAACAAGAAACACGAAAGCAAAATAAGAGATCAACAGCGAGCAAATCATACCACTTAAAATTGTTTGGAGGTTTTTATTGCACCGAGCGATCTCATCTTCTGTGTCACGTTGTTGACGAGTCTGCAAAGGAAAGCAAGGATCAACACACAACAAATCTTTTCCGGGTCTAAAATAAGATGTATATCTATAGTTTGAGACTGACAGTAATATATAAGTGAAAAATCATAGCAAGTGCAAAAAAATGGAGTGGAGCACCATTTGATAGGTCCCAACAGAGCAATTTTTTTAGGACAAATCAAACCATTGGGTTGATTGTCAACATCCAATCAACAACTTTCTAAGGGATGGTCTGAAAAGTTTAGTATGACCCTAAAGAAAATCTGGTAGATTTAGATGGCTATAATCATCCGATTACTAGACCTCAGACCATTGCACGGGCATCATGCTTCATGTTATGCCGTTTATAGAAGGCAAATACATTTGATCGTATTAAAACTCTTGGCACACTCATAAGTTCCAATAACATAGGCATAATAAAAGTACATACCAGTTTATCCTGTTTCTCAAGAAGAACTCTCATGGCAGTCTGTAACAGTTTATTCCTCTTTGAAGCCATTATAACTTGTACTTTCTCCATATTTCTAGAGTTGGACTTGAAAGGGGCCAAAGGATGATCTCCTGTGGGCATTCCATCTTGACCTGACAAGCCAATGGTGCAGCTATCATTTCCACCAGCAATCTTTGCACCTATACATTCGTTACTGCATGGCTTCATCACTGAATCAACCATATCTCCTGTGGGCATTCCCTTTTGACCTAACGAGCCAATGTTGCAGCTGTCATTTCCACCAGCTATCTTTGAATCTATATCTTTGTTGCTGCATGGCTTCATCATTGAATATACCATCTCTGCCTGCATACCCATTGAAGGCTTTCAAATGACGTAGCAATAGAGAGAAAATAGAAGAATTATTTATAATAAACAGATGACCACTCAACCATCTCTGCCTGACATACTTATCAAAAGACTTTCAAAGGACTTGGAAATAGGAGAAAAAAGAAGAAGAATTATAAGAGGCTTGGTTTCCTGGACCATTAGTTTAGCCTTCTTCTCTGCACCTATTAGGATTCTCTCATCATCATCATTAATAATGCCTTATCCCAAGTATTCGGGATCAGCAACACAAATCCTGTTCTGCCATTCGGTTCTATTGAAAGCTACAACTTCAGTAAACTCGTGTGTAATCGAATCTTTTGTCACTAACTCCATCCACCTATGAGGATTCTTTACGTGTATTATATATGCTCATCAATCTTGTAACAGCAGGGCATTCCGATTAAACTAGTAGACCTCATAATTTATTATGCGTGTTTTCAATTTTATTCTAATATTCATATTATACTAGTTCTAAAAAGGCAAGAGGAAGGACACTTCAAATCAGCTAGCAGCATAAACATCCAATTGATAGAAAGAACTCAACCATCTGCATTTACTGGGGATAAGTGGCGAAAGTGGTGGAGTGCCCTGCTTAATCATTTTTTAACAGTCCTTTTGTTCCCTGGAAAATTCCGCGGTTAACCTAATGTTTCCTTATAAGTGCAAGATCGAAATATCCCATAATATTTCAATCTTCCAAAGAGCAAAATTTCCTGCAAAAGTTGAAATTTAGAACTTTAATTTTTATTTCATCTTCATCAACTACTTCATTTTTATTAGGAAGTTCGTATAGTACAAAGAAATAATAATATTTCACCCAAAAGAAATAAATAATAGGAATTTTCTCCAGAACGACCAAATTCACAAATATTTGATGGAATAGGATTTATAGTGATTTTATTCGTCACATGAAAAGACTTTTAAGACATAAGTGAGACAATTTGATTAGCCAATGAAAAGCAATCCTTGAAAATGCAAGCCAAATGAAGTTAACTAAGCTCATTTGTGAGGAGATAGGTGCAATAAGTAACAATCAAAACTTCCTTTCATTATGAAATATCATAACCACTGCCGTTAACTAAATTGCAGTAGAAGCTTGAGTGATGTTGGAAGAGTTGAAGCTCTTTTGCTCCAACTTCTCAAGTTCCCTAGAAGTGGAAGAAGATTTCTCTAAGGTAGTCTCATAATGGTTTCGATTAAAACAGAGAGTATGAGCAGGGTCACTAACATTATTTACCATACTCTGAATCCCGATAGAAGCCTTGATATTTTGAAGTCCTACTCGAGGAATGCCAACAGATGTGTCAATTTATTGGTCAAAGGTATAAATAGGCAATTGCCGTGCACTTTCGAAAGAACAACCATGCATTATATCCTCTTCAGTTAACCAACAATTTTTCTAAGAATCAAGTTGAAATATTACTCATCTCCATGGGATTTGAAGTTTACAGATCTTAAGTAGCATATGCGATGCATCTAAGTTCTACTAGGAATAAATAGATAGAAGCCATGGATTGTCTTGCAAAAAAAAAACACCTAACAAAAATGTCATAGCTGCAGTAGAAGAGATACCTCAACATTGATGCCACTTTTGGGCGCAGTTAGATCACTCTCAGTGAAGGACGTCTTTTTCTCATGATGATTGACTTGAACTGTATCTGGGATATTCTTGCTTTTGTCTTCACTAAGAGGACATACTGTGGAAGAATAATCCTCAACCATATTTTGGGGAATACATAAATCAGCTGACAAATCACGCATACAGTATTCACCATTTTCTCTCTGGCTCAGAGTTTCGGTTATGGGCTCGCTAGCCTTGCCGTCCAGAGTATCTGTCATTTGGGAGGTATGTGGTGCAAGGTTTCTCTATCCTCGAAGAACAGTTTACATCTACATTTCCTGGTGCCTCCCGTAAAACTTGCAAACTATTTGAGAACAGTTCCCTGTGGAGAAGAAAATCATCATTTCTTAAAATAAAGGGATGACAAAGATTGAAAGTAAAACTACATCAGCTCTGGACTATAGAAAGACAGTAGCAAATAAATATATATATATATATATATATATATATGGGCACAAAACTTCAGAGTCAGGTGCATCCCATTCAATACATGCAGTTCATGTATACAATTATCAGGTAACTTTACTTGGAGGCCCACTCACGTAGGGCCCATAGACTAACAATAATGCTCTTCCAGAAATCCAATTCAGAGCTTCTAGGAAAAGAGGGTTACTGGTTGGGAATAAAGTCAGTATGAAGGTTAATATCTTCCTCTCTGTATGATTTGAGTTCTGGCCAACCCAAGAGGTAACCCACCGAGTGAGTCCAGATCGATGAGCCAGTATGTCTTGTGTATTAAACAGGATTGCTAGTCTGTCACGAAACAAATCTATTTGCAAAAATATCCTATGTATATCCTTAAAGTCTACCTTAAGTTTCAGATGAGAACAAAGGGAACAGGTATAACTATGCGACCCATGTGGGGAAATAGCTCAGCTCTAACCAGTTAATTTATATCAGATAAAAATTTGACAGAAAATAAAACCTATATTTGTATGAAAGCAGAAAAAAATAATAATAATAAAACTTATACTTGTAAACTTTTCATAATATCAATACAGTTACTGTAACCTATCAACAAAAAAAAACCAATAAAAAAGGGAACCAGCATGTAATAATATAAATTTAACAAATAATATAGTCCTGTATCCTGAAACTCAGGGTTCGAGCAACTATGACACCTACAATAGTCATACCCAACAGGCAATAACTGTGCCAGCACCCAGTTAATACAGATAAAGTAACAAAAAAAGAAATACTCCAGTAAAATCATAGCATAAATTGATATTTCCAAAAACAGTGAATTGTTACCTCAAAAGCCAGTCTGACACAATCCCAGCATAAGGTAGTACATGGAAATACTTGACTACTGAGGTTAACGTCCAATTGTTGAAACTCTTAGTGACCAGAGGGCCTTGCAAGCTTCAGAAATGGTAAATACAAAGTGCTTGATTAGGAGAGACCAAAATTTGCATTCATGTCTACTAGACAAAGTTAATTGGAAAGGAGTATTTATCAATCTAGAGCCGAAAATATTTGGTGCATCCCACCCCCATAACAGTGCACACATGATAGGGCCCATTTTGGTCAGTCCATAAGCCCTAGATAGAAAATTCCTAACTGAAAAGGCATCCATCATCCATGAATGATCTTAATCACCGAATAAATGTTTTCTTGGAGTTTTGACTCATCATACATGCCTTATCCCAATATTTGGAGTTGCCAACACGAATCTTGTCTCGCCATTCCATGAATTTAGGTTAAGTCGTGAGTTATTAAATATATTCTCAATAACCACATTTAACTGGAGACTTCAAATAAAAGTCTACTCATCAGATTGTTAGGTCAATAAACCTGGTCAACTTTGGAGTATACTCAAAAATATAGGATGACGACTGACTAAATGGCATGTGCCCCAGCACCTATGCCACATGGACATCCTGTGAGGAAGGAAACATCAAAATTTGATGTTGCATCACATTATCAAATAGTGACATTATAATGAAAAATCACAAAATATTAACCAAGGCCAAAATAGAGCATAAAAATGTTAATAATAACAGCATAAATGATTTTGACAACCAAAGCAGTAGTTCATTAGGTTTTCAAAAAAATTGAAAGGGGACTAGTCATTAGTAAGTAAGCAATGACTAAAAAATTTCCATGTTGAAGTCATATACATCCTGAGAATCCTCTTCGCACACATCTTATGTTATCTTTTACTATATTCAACCATTCATCTATGTAGAACCTACAAGACCTCTAGTGATCTACTAGAGGGTTCTCCAGAAAGTTTAGAAAAATTCTAAAAATACCCCTACTTTCAAAAATTACCAAAATGGCCATAAAAATGATCAAAAAGGGATTTTCAGGGAAGGAAATCAGAAAACAGAGTTAATTTGCAATCTTTTTTTTATGGGATATGTTTTTGCAGCTTATAAAAAAGTAGTCTTTATTCGTATAAGGCCACCTTCCTCTTATACTTTTTTTTTTCTATTTTTCTCTCTGTCCTTTAAAACTTCTTTTTTCCTTTCTTCCATCCTTCCAATTTCCTTCTTTCCTTTTTTCCTCCTACGATCACCTATAAAAGGGGGAAGTGGGGAGATTTAGAGAGAGATCGGCTCTTGGACTCACGTCACCACCTTGCATCACCCCTCCCCTTTTCCTCTCAGCAGTCTCAAAAACTCCCTCTTACAGCAACCCCACAGTCATCCTCTCTTCTTTCTCCATCTCTTGCCCACAGTCCCACCAACATTCTCCTCTCAGCTTAATTGGCAGCATCCTCCTACCTTCCCCAGCAGGCTCCCATCCTCTGCAACTCGCCCATCGCCCAATGGCAGGCTCCCTCTCCATCGCCATCAAACAACAGCAGCCTTCCTCCTATCTCTACAACACAACAAGAACCACCTCCATTTTCTTCTAGTAACAACTCCAAGGTCCCTCTCAGTTCTTCACCAGCAGCTACACCAGCCAACGTCCAGCAACACCACTTCAATCTCCTTCTTTCAGCAACCATAACAATTCCTTAACATCCTTCACTTTCAAGCAGCCTTGCAACCTCCTTATCTCCCTCACAGAAGCAGCATGCTTTTATAATCCACCAACAATAGCCTTCTTCACCATGGTAATCAAAATCGTTGAAACCAATATGTATCAAGTGATACATATCAGTTTTGGTTGGGTCTTGTACGTTTTTTTATACTGGTACATTTTTGTTATACATGGGTTATAACTTGTCCGAAACCGATAGGTATCGACCGAGTCATACCGATATGTATCGGCTTTGGAAATAAGATTCGTTTAACGCTATACTTTATATGGTGTACCAAATAACTTTAAATACTTACCTCTTCATATTTCTTCTATCCCCTTCCTATTCTACACCCCAAAACTCGCAGCTCCACTCATAATTTCTTAGGTCCCGAGGTGGCTAAAAAAGCTCGCATTTCGATCCAGCAAGGACCTCAATTCGAAGTGATGGTTGCTAATGGCGACTAATTGGTGGGAACAGGTAGGAGTGTTGGGGTTGCTTTCACGATCCAAGGCATTCCCATTACGGCTGATTTTTTCTTGCTCACTTTTGGAGGATGTAAAACTGTGTTAGAGGCCCAGTGGCTACAAACACTTGGACGGGTGATATAGGACTTTTCACAACTCACTACGTCTTATATGGATGGCTCTAGAGAGTGCAAGCTTGAAGGACTGCAGCCCACCCAACTGGGTTGTGATAAGCAGTCTACATTTAAAAGGAAGATACGTAAGGGAGGGAAAGCATTAATTCTCAGCATGCAGCCTTGTGACTACTACTCAACCCAAGGTTGGGCATCCGGATTTGTAGCAGCTCCTGGTTGAATTCAGCAATGTATTTCAGAACCCATGGGGCTGCTAACTCCACGAAGCCATGATCAATGAATCCCATTGGTTGACCCGGCTAAGCCTATAAGTGTGTGTCCATACAGGTATCCCTTTTTCCAGAAAAATGAAATTAAACGGTTAGTTAAAGAAATGTTGAATTTTGGAACTATAAGGCCCAGCACTAGTCTGTACTTGTCTCCCATGCTTTTGGTAATGATGCAAGATGGGAGTTGGTGCATATGCGTCGACTACCGAACCATAATCAGGTCTATTTTTCTCTCTTTCCCTTTATCCTTCATTTTTCCTTTCTTTCATCCTTCTTATTTCCTTCTCTTCCCTTTCTATCACCTATTAAAGGGGGAAGTTGGAAGATTTAGAGAGAGATCGGCTATTGGACTCTCGTCACCACCTCACATCACCCCCCCTTCCTCTCGGACATCCCACCAGCAGTCTCCTCTCAGCTTCATTGGCAGCATCCTCCTACCTTCACCAGCAGGCTCCCCATCCTCTGCAACTCACCCAATGGCAGACCCCCTCTCCATTATCCTCAAACAACAGCGCCTTCCTCCTATCTCTACAACACAACTAGAAATAACCCCTCCATTTTCTTCTCATAGCAGCTCCAAGGTCCCTCTCAGTTCTTCGCCGGCAGCAACACCAATCAATGTCTAGCAGCGCCATTTCACACTCCTCACCGTTCAGCAACCACAACAATTCCTTATCATCCTTCATGTTCAAGCAGCATTGCAACCTCCTTATCACCCTCACAGAAGCAGCCTGGCCCGAAATTATTATCCACCAACAATAGGCTTCTTCACCATTGTGAAGTGAGTTAGAGAATTCCATGAGTCAGGAACTTTGAACAAGGTTTTGAAATGCACTTTCATTGCACTCATCCCCAAATCGGTTGGAACCAAATACCTTAAAAGCTTCTGGCCTATCAGCATACAAAATCCTAGCCAGGTTCTAGCAACCAGACTTCAGACTGTCATGTCTTCTATCATCTCCGCCCCACAAGGAGCCTTCGTAGGAGGATGACATATTTTAAATGACATACTTGTTGCGAATGAATGTGTGGACACAAGGATTCGCTCAAACTCATCAGGGGTATTAAGCAAAGTTGATTTGGAAAAGCTTTCGATCATGTCAATCGGGAATTCCTCAACTACTTGATGCATATAATGAGATTTGGGATTCATTGGCGTCAATGGATGAAAGCATGCTATGTCTCCGTCTCATTCTCAGTCCTTGTGAATGGAACTCCCATTGGGTTCTTCAAAAGCTCTAGAGGCCTGAGACAAGACGATCCTCTCTCGCCCTTTCTTTTCATTATCATAACAAATACCCTCAGCAAAATGCTCTCAAGAGCGGCAGAATCAGTCATCTCAGGATTCTCCATTGAAAAGGGCGATCTATCCCTATCTATATCCCATTTACAATTTGCGGATGACACCCTAGCCTAATCCTATGCGATGCTCCTGCATTCAACTCCTCCACCTAAGATGCTTGTTCAAATGCTATGAAGTAGTTTTAGGACTCAAGATCAACCTCTTCAAAGTTCAAAAGCGAACTCTTGGGGTCGGCGAAGTTCTGCACCTTCCAGTATTGGCTTCCATACTAGATTGTAAACTTGGTTCCCTCCCATCGAAATGCATTGGTCTTCTCCTAAGAGTCCCCTTTAAATCTAAATCCATCTGGGACCTGGTCATTGATAGAGTGCAGAAGCACCTAGAAGGGTGGAAATCTTCATACCTTTCCAAAGGGGGTCGGCTTACTTCCTTAGTATTGTCCTGGAGAGCCTCCTAACGTACTTCCTCTCCCTCTTTTCCATCCCTATGTCTGTAGCAAAAAACTTGAAAGCATCCAAAAAAACTTTCCTCTGGAACGAGAGAATGGTAAACTGCAAATACCACCTCGTCGATTGGAAAACAATTTGCTTGCCAACTGAAATGGGAGACCTAAACATCCGCCTGCTCTCCTTGTCCAATAAGGCATTCCTTTTAAATTGCTTTGGAGATTTAGCACCAAGCATGATAGCCTCTGGAGAAGGATAATCACATCCAAGTATGGGTCATCTCTCCACTGGGAACCCCAGCTGTAAATAGCCCACACAACACTGGCCTGTGGAAAGGTGTCATAAGAGGATGGGACTTCTTAGCCAATATCAGCTACCAAGTTGGCCGAGGCGATAAGGTAGGATTTTGGATAGACAAATGGTGCAGTTCCTCCCCCCTTCGGATGATTTCACCTCCATCTGGGCCTTAGCATTAGATAAACTGCCTCCGTAGAATCCTACATCGAGTATCTCTCAAACAACAGAGTCTGGTGCCCCCGTCTAAGACGCAACCTCAACGATAGGGAGCTAGACAACTTTCAAAACCTTCTCACTAAAATCCATCAAGTCCCCACCTTCCCCAACCTTAGGGATGTCTGTTTGTGGTCTAGAGACAACAAAGGTCAATTCTCAGTGAGATCCCTTTATCAGGCTTTACTCCCCAATACTAGCCACCTTTTCCCTTATAGATCAGTATGGAAGGCGGTTCTTCTTTGGTCCGTAATTTTGGACAAGATATTAATATGCAATCATCTCATGAATAGAGGGTGGCAAACTGCTAATGGTTGCTTTATCTGCCTACGGCCCTAGACGCTAAGGAGATGGTTGATCATCTCCTGTTGCATTGTCCTTTTACCCAAAAGGTTTAGAGCTATTTCTTTGCCCATCTAGGAATCAGCTGGGTCTCTCCCCATTCCTTCCGGGACTTTTTATCTTGTACGTTCTCGGCGCATTTGGGGGAACAGGGTTTCGAAGGGGTTCCTTTGAATCTTTGATAATTGCATCGGTAGCTTAGTCTCTTTGAAAAGAACAAAATTCAAGGGTCTTTGAAGACTCTCCCCCACCTCATGCAAATACCTGCAAAGGGCTGGACATCTCTTGGCTCTGTGGTGCTCTATCCTAGAGAACTTTGATTTGGCATGTTTAAATTTTTTGTTGTAATCCTATCCCTTATTATCTTGTTTTTACTTTCTACTTAGTTTGTTCAGTCTTGGTTCACTCCCTTGTGCACGGAACCTAGGTCCCCACTTGTACTTCTCACATTTCTCATTATTTATATATAAATACATCTCTATTACCAATCAAAAGTAAAATGGAGGGCTGTTAAATCCATTTTTAAGGCCTTTTATAAGTTTAGAGTTTAGGTGGAGAGGCTGCAATTTAGATTTTTAAGATGTTAGTCATTCTTGGATTGAATGATATCCCACATGAGCTTAAACTGTTAAGGCCATCCAAAAATAATAATATAAAAAACATATAAAACACAAAAGAAAATCAGAAAATCCAAAAATAATTCAATTTAGCATGTTAGAACTATATGTGGCTTGATCAAATGCAAATGGGCACGTAGGCAACCCCATATTCCAAAGTTCAAGCTGATCGGACAATTCTAACCATCTGAAGTTTGAATTTCTTTCCTAGCCACTAAGATTATTTTCTTTGCCGTTCAAATTTTAGCTCTAGGATGGATAGTTAAGCTCCCCACTTTAGTCTGAATGTTAGGTTATGCAGTTATGACCAACCCAGGAGGTAGCCCACCAGTTAAATGGTATAGATTGATGCATAGTATCAACATCTAGGAAACTAGTTGAAGGCATGGTTTAAAATTTCGATACGTATCGACCGATACGAACCGATACGTATCTTATTTGGAGCTACCCGATACACTGGTATGCTGGAAAAAAAACTCCAAGGTATCGGGCTGATACAAGCTCGATACACTCGATACGGGGATTTTTCAGTTAATTTTTTTCTCCTTCCATTTACACTAGGATCCACAATACTGACCCGATACACACAACTTACTTATATAATATATTATTCAGTAAATGATTTTACTTTCATTTACTTTAGATATTAATATGTAAATAAGGTTATCTTCCTAATTATGATGCCTCAGCCCAACCCTACTTATCAGGAACCACTGGTTATGATGCCCCAACCCAACCCTATTTATCAGGAGCCACTAGTTATGATGTTCAGTCCTAGTCTTCGACTGACAGTTATGGATAGATCACGACTCAGTAGCAGATATATGTACAAATGTACCTAGGAATGTACCGCATAATGATGACTTGGACACAGTGGTGTCATCATGTCTTGACCATTTATAATGTATCACTCTACTCAATTCCTGATCCCACAATGATAGAGTATAAGTGAGCACGAAACTCAATGTGGTATTGAGCTTCTATCATGTATGTAATTTGATTTGTGAATACAAGGGTCTATGTATTTTCATATTTTTGATTTATGAATGCAAGTGAGCTTCTATCACTTGGTTAAGTAACTATGATTTGTATTTTCATACATATTTATCAGCGCGTACGTCTTTTTTAACTTATAAATTTGTTAACTCTCATATGTATGATTATAAATATAGTCGAAGGCCTTCATTTAGTTTGTTTTTAACTTATATTTGCATTAAAATAGCGCGTACGTCTTTTTTAACTTCTAAATTTGTTAACTCTCATATGTATGATTATAAATATAGTCGAAGGCCTTCATTTAGTTTGTTTTTAGCTTATATTTGCATTAAAATAGGTTTTATGCAAGGTATCTAAGTTTTTCCTTGCGAATCCAAGTTTATTTTAGCATATCCTGAATTTTTCCGCCGTATCCAACCGATACGTATCCTATTTTGGACTTAACGATACGGAGACCGATACCGATATTTTGAACCATGGTTGAAGGGACCATGAACCTATATGCTACTAAATCCATAATATATTATCTAATTGCATTTCTTATACATTGCAAACCATATGAAATAATATGTATAATAGACCTCTTAATGTATCATGTGAGTTATAAGGATGCATCAAGACTAAAGTTTTCAATTGGAGTTAGTTTGTCCAACATCTGATATGACATTATCACCTTGTCCAAGATATATAGTAACATATCAATTATCAAAGTCATAGTACTTAGTAGATGCCTGCTTGCTAAGATGGTAAATTTGTATGTTAAGGGCTCAAAACTAGAATCAAAATCCTATAAGCCACTTTTTTCCAGAATAATAAAAGCGTCCAGGCAATGCCTCACCGATAGGGGTTCCCAAGGCAAGGCATTGTCGACACAATGGCTAGGCAGCCAAAATTTAGTTTATTGTTAAACCTACAAGAGTTAAATATATAATATGTTTTTGCAAATAAAGATTATAAATTGAGAGAGAGAGAGAGTTTAATATTCTCCTTCGACATAAATGGAGCAAGATGCAGAAACTGTAGAAAAGGTTCTTCAAAACTCACGACACCTTTTCGTTCTTTCTATTAATAAAATACTTCTACCTCCCCATTTATATTTTCCTATACATAGTTATTCATTTAACTTGAATAGCATCTAACTTTGTGTGTGTTTGGGGAGGCAACCTTTATTCCCACCGCTTTAGAGCTTGGCCAACGATGCTAAGGTGCCACAAGGCAATTGTGTCTCACTGAGCGCCTAACCAAACCATGATGCAGGCTCTAAGCATCCTGACTAGGTGAAGCAATCAATTAGGCATCACCTAAGCAACTTTTTGACTACACTGCCTTTATCCAAAGAAGGTGCATTTGGTGTGTCACTTAGAAATGGGCACTGTGAAAAATCACAAAATATTTAAGATGCCAAATAGCAAAGTAGGTGAAGCCTGTGATTGTTGAAACCACAGATCTGGGTTTAAAACCAGGAATAACCCTTCTGTCAACCCAACAAAGTAGTGACTAGAATAAAACCTGTCAATAGCAACTTTAATAGGAACTTGAATGACATCTTCACTGATTGATTTGGTACACTGCATTAAATAAAAGTGAGCAGTTGTCTTCTGCTTGCTTAGCGAGTAGACAACATGGCTTTCCAAAACAATAAGATCTGTCTGATTAATGCCTGTTCCAAATACACAAATCATATCCCAGAATAAGCAACTCCTCTCCAAAAAGGAAAAAGAGAACATATATGAGCACAAGCTATCTGATCTAAGATTGCTGGGTACAAGCCTCACAAAGCCCAAGCCCAAGGATAAAAGGACAGGCTTAAGACTCCGTAATTTCCAAGATAAATGGCATGATAAGAATACAGGAATAAAATCCACCATAATAATACCCTGAGAACTTTTTAGTTTAACAGTTCATATTAAGTAGAACCACTACAATCTGATGTCCTTGGGATCAGGGCTGTGCCATTAAATAATGTAAGTTATATTATATGTAAATAATGTATATATGTAGTAATATGAAAAATCTTAACTAGGAGACTTGAGTAAGTAAATCAGATTAAGATAAAAAAATTTATAATTTCCATCATATATTGTTCTTCCTTCCCCTTCAAGTTAAAAACAATGGTTATCTGTTTTGCCAGTAAGCATGGTTATGCTTCATGGTTCGCAACTCGCAGCTTCTGAAAGATCCCAATTCATTTTTTTTTCTGATCGGTAAAGAACCCAATTCATTAGGGGTAGGCTTCTAAATTATTATCTTTGGTGCTCATGGTTTTGTTGTTGAGTTTTCTTCAAAGTGCTATGGTGTTATTTCACAATTTACCTAATGGGGTCAAACTATATCTGAAAGATTCAACAAGCCTACTAGAACTTCTTAGTAGAGAAGGTGTTGATGATGATTTTCAAATTTCGTATTAACAGAAGGTAAATAACATTATTTAATAATATAATTTTTTGGGCAAAAAATTTCAGTCTAGTCAATATATATATATATATATAAAAGAGAGAACAAGAATACAAACTAACAAATAAGCACAAGGGATCACAAGAAAATGAACCCAGCAATAGTAACAAAGTTCTCCGATTTTTTCAAAAAACCCCAAATAATTCGTGACTATTTTGTCAAACGATTTGATCACGAAGTATTCACGACTTATTGAAAAAATACGAATTTGTCAAAAAGTGACAAATTTCCCGTATTAAACTTGGATCATTCACGAATTTTTGAAAAAATCAGGAGTAAATTATCTAATATGTAAAATCTATTTGTCTATTATTTCTCATAATTGGTAAGTTGTTTGTTTCTCTTTTTTTATATCTTACCTGACATTTTTTCAAATTTTGCCAATTTTGTTCCCAGACGAATAATTCCCGAACTCTGATTTTGTGACTATGAAACCAGCAGCTAAAACGAAAAAATGGGCAAATTAAAAGGAAACAGGATAACCAAGAAAAAAAAAACTAAAGGGCTAGTCAAATATATAACATAGATGGAACTTTTTTTATCCGACTAGCAATTTTAGTCTTAGCATTTGACCACTATGATCACGACTTGACTGCTTTAATTGACCTATGAAATCGAGAGAAATAGAATTAGAGCTAGAGTATGTAGAAATAAGTGTTAATTTTTAACACATTTCCTTTTAGAAAGCTGTATTTATCTAATGTAAAACTGCATATTTCCTAAAAATTACCCACGTTTTTCAACTTAAAAGGACCCGACTTGCAGGCCGGATCATTAAGAAACAACCAATTTAGAGTTTGATACATACCTATTGATTTAGGTAACTATGGTTAAAATCATAGCTTTAATTCATGATTACCCCAATCTATAAATAACAGAGAACCACAATAATGCTTTAAGAATATTTTGGTACTACCTCGATATTTTCTAGAAACATTGGGTATCTAATGCTTTTTATTCAGTGCTATTATATTTAAAAATAAATAAATAATAAGAAAAAAGGCACATAGTGGTGGCGCCTTATAACCATTACAATGGTAACTAACAGTTGAAACTCGTCTTACATAAAATCTTACTAAAAACAATTTTCCTCCTACTCCTAAACTATCATCGTTTTATTTTTTCCTGGAAATAAAAAATTTCACTATAATACTCACTTAATTAGCTATGCTTCATCTTATTCGTTATTAGAAAGTTATAAAGGGGAATATTAAATTATGAATCAGTTCGAACCAAATAGCTATTATGTAGAGTTTCTGCCACAATGTCAGGATAGAAACTTTTCGATAATTAACCCCGATTCTTATTTTAATATACAGGATTAGTTAACATAAGCTCTACAGTAGTATTTTTAGTCCTTCAACATTTTAAAGTTAATGCAATCACTATATATTAAAATTTAAATCCTCTTTTGTTCTTCTTACAGAACATACTTACAAAGCATTTACTGTGAGATTCTTTATGACATGCCATTTACATAACAAACTAAGGAAAAGAAAAAACAGTGCACTACTAAAAATAAAAATATCCTACATGTACACAAAGTATCCCAAGCCTTTATTCACGTATTATAATTTATTTTAACTAACTACTTAAAATGTTAGAAAGATAACGCACCTGTTGTTTCCTCAACAACAGAAAATCCAAGTTGCCGAAAGACTGCTTCAAAAGTATTCAATTCATCTCCTAGAGGCCTTTTAGTGATTCTTTTCTTTTTGTTTGCAATCTTTAGCTTCAACATACCTTCCGTATTGTAATTGGGATAATCAAGATCTTTATCTATTAATGACCAAATGCCTTGAGTTGTTGAGCTGAACAGCAGCAAGCAGTTTTTCTTCATGGAATCAATTAGAAAAACTGCGACTTTGGAAACAGGCCATTCGTTAGTGCTTGGAACATCTTTTGATGCATCTAAACCTATAGAAATATCGCATGCATCCATGATCACTTTCTCTGTTATTGAAAGCTGTTTGTCCAGGTCATCCAATTCATCTCTATTGCATCTTTGCATAAATTTCATATATGCCAACAAACTCGGTTTGGCATTTACAGCCACCTTGCAAAATAACTCGAATCCTAGAAACTCAAGCAGTGGATGTTGTTTCCTGTGGTAGTAGTTGTAGAGTAACACCACTGCATGCATCTGAAGCAATTCAATGACAAAAAATAAAACCAACATTTAAAAGAGTGCAAAAGTATGATTATATATATATGATGCACATGAAATGAAGACAACACACTCTTCTGTCCTTCCATACACAACTACACATGGCCCCACCAACTCACTGTTGGAACTGTTCAATCAATGTCCCATCTTTCATATAGGTCTAGCCCAATGCAGACCAATTGGCACATTTAACCACCCAAAGTATAAAACTATTTTATGCTACAATTGTTGATCGAAATTCAGAAGAAAGCTTAACTCATCCATCTTGTGGTCGCTCAAGGAAGAAAGGAATAACAGTACTTTAAAGGGAAAGCTCTCAATACCCTCATCATGATCAACGGACTACTGCTAGGATGGCTCTTGGGTGGTCGCTTCTCCCTGGTTCAAAGGGGTAAGTAGTAATGACATCATTTGGGACTGGACCCTATTGCTATCGTCTCCCCTCACCATCCTAGTTTTGTGTCTCCCCTCACCATCCTAGTTTTGTGTCGTGGAGTCCCCCTCCCAATGGCTTCTTCAAGCTCAACTTTGATGTGAGTATTATAGGCAATCCGGGCCCGTCCAAGATTGAAATGATTATAAGAAACAGTGAGGGAAGCATCATCTTTCGATTCTTGGGTCTGGTTGGAGAGGTGACTTCCATCCATTTACATTCCAGATTGAAGGCTGGTCTTTTTCTCTCTAAATCTGTCAATCTACTCTCGCTTATCACTGAAGGGGACTAAAAGAACACTATTAGTTGGGCTTCTGGTATCACCCGGGGCCCTTAGAATCTTGCCTACGCTTTCAAGGAGATTGGGAATC
Organism: Tetracentron sinense; assembly: GCA_015143295.1. NCBI lineage: Eukaryota > Viridiplantae > Streptophyta > Magnoliopsida > Trochodendrales > Trochodendraceae > Tetracentron > Tetracentron sinense. The sequence goes on along the minus strand of CM026563.1, from coordinate 20,051,778 downwards.
CAGTTATTCAAAAGAACAACTCATTCTCTTGGATCTTCATATTGGCCGATTGTTCAGCTAAAGAGGGGATCTCAAGGACCGAATTGTTTTTTGACTTGAAACTAAAAGAGTTGAAGCAGAGGCTAAAGTGTTGGAACAAAGAAGTTTCTGGGGATTTGGTGACTAAGAAATTTAAAATTTTAGGCCAAATCTATGAGGTTGATAGGAAAGATGAGAGTTTGACTTCCTTGGGTAATGATGCGTTGAGAAGGAGAATCTTGAAAGAGGATTATAATAATGTGTTGCTTAATGAGGAGATTACTTGGAAACATAAATCTTGTATCAATGGCATAAAGAGGATGATAGGAAAACTACTTTTTTCACAAACTAGCTAACACTAGAAGGAAAATCTACTATCTAATATCAAAATGGGTAAGGGTTGGGGGAAGGAAAGGAGATAAAAAAGGAGTTGGATTTGGGCTTCATGTATTCGAATGAGTTTGGGTTTGGGCTGGGTTAGGCATGGGGATAAATGAGACGGTTTGAGCCTAAACTGGCTTTAGCCTAGCGCAACCCGCCCATTGTACACCCCTATCTAAGCTCCTAGGCCCCTCCAATTTTTGGGATAAGGCCATATGGATTCCCGATTGCTTTTTATCAGAAGTGTTGGATTATCCTTAAGGAAAATTTCATTAAATTTATCGATGATTTTTATAGGTTTAGTACTTTTAACCCCTCTCCTAATATGTTCATCGGCCTTATCCCAAAAATTGGAGGGGCCTAGGAGCTTAGATAGGGGTGTACAATGGGCGGGTTGGGCTAGGCTAAAGCCAGTTTAGGCTCAAACCGTCTCATTTATCCCCATGCCTAACCTAGCCCAAACCCAAACTCATTTGAATACATGGAGCCCAAATCCAACTCATGTATGATATTATAAGTTTGGGTCGGGTTTGGGCCAACCCAGTGAGCCAAACCCATACTCAATTCAATATTCAGATCTATATTTGTAATGCAATGGTGTACCTTAAAACATATGATGAAATTTAAACTTATATAACAACCGAGAAATTCTTCCTACCAGTGGAAGGGATTTGTCAAAAAATAAACACTGTAAAGGGTATCCAATTGTAGAAACCAAGTGAGGATAGTATACCCAATTGTAGAAATCGAAGAGGTAGAAAAAAAATTGAACGTAGAAGTCTCTTTCTCTCTCTCTCTGTTTTTGTGTTTTTTTTATGCAAGACGGATTGACTAAGCGTTTTATTAAGTGGGGAAGTTTGGGTATAATAAAAAGAGCTTAAATTTCAGATCCGGCTTGGTTAATTGAGCTTTATTAACGTTTACCCAAACTCACACACTTAATGAAGATAGAACCTAAACCCAGCCCAAACCCATAGAACCTTAGCCCAACCCACCCCTAATTCAGGTTGGGTCGTGCGGTCCAGCCTGGCCCAGTGTACAGCCCTAAGCTTTGAGATTTCAGACCTTTTGATCTTGTTGGCAATGTGTATAAGATTATGGCTAAGGTCTTGGCATCTAAACTTAAAATGTTCATGGATTTGGTCATTTCTGTTAGCAGCAGGCAAATTTTAATGGCATTCTCATTAGCCAATGAGGGTTTTAACAAGTAGATTAAAAGTAAGGAAGCAAATTTGATTTGCAAGTTGGATCTAGAGAAAGAACAACGATCATGTAAATTGGGAGTTTGGGGGCTATATTATAAGAAGGGTGGGTTTCGAAATTTGTTGGAGAGGTTAGATGAGAGCCTGCTATCAATCGTCATCTTTCTCCATCTTGGTTAATGGGGTTCGCTGTAGGCTATTTTTGCAGGTCTAGATATCTGAGACAAGGTGATCTTCTGTCCCATTTTCTTTCTACTATGGTGATGGAAGCGTTGAGTAGAATGATTAGGAGAGTGGAAGAGGGGCTTTTCAAAGGGAGAGGGGGTTTGACAATTTCTCATCTTCAATTTACAGATGATACATAGATATTTTGTGGGGCTACAAGCCATCAAATTGGGTTTCTCAAATGTATCTTAAGTTCTTTTCAGGCGGTATCAGAGCTTAAGGTTAACATAGCAAAAAGTGAGTTATTTGATGTTGGGGAGATCCCTTGTCTGGTAGAGTTAGCGAGCATCTTAGGTTGTAGAATTAGTTAGTTTCCCACCTCATATACAGGTTTGTTGCTCGAGGCTGGATTTAAAAGGGAATTGGTTCAGGATACAATGGTGGAAAAGGTGAATATGATGCCGGCAACTTGAAAAAATTTTGTATCTCTCAAAAGGATGTAGGATCACTCTTATCAAGAGCACTTCAGCAAGCATGTCCATGTACTTTATGTCACTTCTCATGATCACTATTGTTGATTCACTTGAGAGGATCAAGAGAAATTCTTATAGAATGATAAGTCAGAGGCTAAGAAATGCCATTTGGTGAATTAGGAGGAGGTTTGTCATCCCATTAATGAAGGAGTTTTAAGGTTAGATTGTTGTGCTCAATGAACGTAGCTTTGTTAGGGAAGTGGCTCTGGAGAATTTTAGAGGAGAGAGCAAGAGACTTTGTTGGACCATTTGGAAGGAGACGAATAAGAGGATTTCTTATTCAGTTTTAGTTTGTGGTATTGAACAGCTAACAAGGGTCTTGTGGTATATGCTTCCGGGAGATATATGTTGGACCATTTGGAAGGAGACGAATAAGAGGATCTTTGATAGTTCTTTTTCCAGATGTTTTGTCTCGTGTCATTAAGCTCATCTCCCTTTAATGTCCAATTAGGGATGACCTTGGGGACTTAATTTGGGTGACATACTTGCTATTTGTTACAATCCAGGGGATAAATACTTAGATTACGCCCTTTCCATCAATCCGGGCTTTTGGGATTAGTGGTTGCATTTGGGTACGAATCACTTGGTATCAGAGCAAGCTCCACATCACGGGTCCGAGTTGCGGAAAGGGCTACCTAGGGAGGACTACGGAAAAAATCCTGAGAATTGCCCCGCCCCAAAGTGAAAACTGTCATGGACGACGGCTACAGAAACGTGGTGGTATGTTAAGATCCAGGGGACAAATACTTAGATTAGCGTGGTGGTATGTTATGATCCAGGGGATAAATACTTAGATTGCGCCCTTCCCATCAGTCTGGGATTTTGGGATCAGTGGTTGCGTATGGGTATGCATCACTTTTAAGTAGGTCTAAATCTTCCTTGTGGTTGAGTAGGTAGGACAGACCCTTTTGGGCCTCTTTGGTCCTTCGTTAGTCTCTTTATTTCTTTTCTTTGTTTTTCTTTGATGTTCACAACTCAGTTAACTCCTGCTTGTGTTAAACTTCTACTTTATTGCATGATCTTATTTACCGATAAGAAGAAACCCATATAAATGGCCGTGATTCATTGTGCGTTCGCGTTCCGTTGTGCCTACAAGCCGCCACCACAGTTAGTGAGTGATCAAAGGGACACATGGCAGCCTATAGGTGTGCACGTGTTCCCTCCACGGGGGCAGGCAAAGAAGTTATCTCCATATCTATATATATATATATTCTTGAAACAAATTTTCTGATACGTGTATACAGACACGTATTCTTGAATGGACGCACTGAAAGTATGCCTCTTTTTAATTTTAGAAAAACAGTTCTTGGGGGGCATACATCGAATCTCAAGATCTGACTAAGATTCTAATTGATTTTATTCAATGAGAGTAAAAATCACAATACCTTTGCGACTTTGAAATTGTTAAGTCAAATCCACGATAAAAGCAATACCGGCAAAACTTCACAAGTGCCAAGTCTCCTTCGCAATCCACACGGACCTTCTTTTTCTTTAAAGCTTTCTCTAATGGAAGCTAATGGCCCTTCCAAATATCCAGCTCTAGGATCTTGAATAAAAGATCCAATCTTTTATTATAAAGAACCTTTCTTGATCCTCTTCTTGATCTTCAAAAACTAAGAACACAAGAGAAGAAGAAAAGGGGGCAAAGGGGCTAGACCATACACCACAAGGATAGGGAGAGAGGGGCGTGAGATTGAGGAGAGGAGAGGGATTTCCAAATCTGGAAATTTCTAGAAAAATAATAATGTCCCAAAGCCTTGGACGTCCTCTCTTTAAATAGGCTACCTTGGGTTGGTTGCAACCCAAGTTTCCACTTTCTAATCCAATTAGAATTCCTCAAATTAGTTTCCTATTTGGTTTCTCCATAATTAATTAGAAATAATCAAAAATAGAAACTAATCTTATCTTTTAGTAACTAACTAATCATATCCTTATCCGAATCCAATTAAGATTCCTTGATTAGCAAGATACTAGAAGAATCCTTGTCCAACAAGGAATCTTTAATTAGTAACTAACTAAACTAACTAACAAACCTTATCTTATAAGGTGTTTAATTAATTAGAAACTAATTAATGATTAACAATAAAGTAATCTCCATGGAGTGGGCATCCCACCCTAGGTGGATCCCACCCCAACACGCCACATCATGGGTTCTTAACCCTTTGGTCACTTTTAATATTCTTTTAAAATATTCCCCAATGGGTCCTACCCATTTGGTTTTTCACATCTAATGTGATTCCACCTTTTAGAGCTTCACTATACCATATAGTGATTTCTTAGAGAAATAAATTAATTTAATAAATCATTAAATTAAATATTTTAAGAAAGTCCTTGTGTGTGGGATCTAAAGGGATCTCCTATTTCCGGTTGTGGGACCAAGTACTCAACCTTTTGGTTAAAACATTGTTACTAGGAAACACCTTTCCTACACTCCATTAGGATAATAGAATGTTATCTATATCTTTGGACTTCCACCAATCACAATTAATGTCCATTAACACAATGTGATTAACCCCCAGAAAATAGAGAATTACTTGCAGGTATTTCTATCTCAAGATTTGTTTACAGATGCGTCCCTCCACTTCCAATATTGTTATAAGCTTACGGGACAATATATAATACTGTCTTTAATCTCTAGCTTATATTGAGAACTCATTCTCTTTGATACTTTTAGTCAAACTTGGACTTGTAAAACATTTTAAAAAATTCTTTAAAAGAAATAATAATTATTATTACATTTCTTTTATACAGAAAATAAATTCCTCGATAAAACCATTTCATCGATAAATACCAGCGCTGGGTTTTTCAAGTCCGGTTTTAACAAGTATCAACTCAATATTATTTACTATGTAAGAGTAGTGGATCCTTGTCAAGCGTACACACACTTCTTCCAGTACAGCGTACATAACCCAACGAGCCCGTATTTAGTCCAGTGTGTTGAACATTGACGATTGGCTACATCAAAGCTACATAAGCAAATACTAGAGAAGATGTCGACCTCTCAGGTTAAGGACAATCTGTCAAATGGACTATCCTAAATATAAAGACAGTATATTTCTAAGGGTATCCACTGAGTGATCCAGTTGCAATATAAGTACTTCTTACTTATATCCACATCTTAGTCAAGAGACCCTTCTCTCAGTGATTGAGATTCATCACTCCATCATATGGAACTAACAATGTGTAAGTTATTAGGAATACATTGTCCAAATGCATCCTGATTAACTTAGAACAATTTTAGGTCTACAAGGAACCGGAAAAACCATATCTCCTTAGCAATCAGTTATCAACTAATTGGATGGTTTTCCTACAATGTTACCTAAGGGACAAATTAGTCTTATCCAATGAGATACTTTCGATATATTACCCAATGTAGAAGACAATGTGTGAACGTAAAATATGCATTTATTGATTTAAAAATAGATAAATACAATTCCGGAATGGCTTTGTGGGCATACATGTCTAACACGCACATCAAGTGTACATGGGGGAGTGTATGTCGTCCATGCATGTAGATATTAACAGTTGTGAGTATTTGTAGGGAGTGTGGAGTTTAACGTATCTTTACTTGTTGGTTAGTGGGTTGTAACCGTTGTTTTCTTCTTTGTATGTATTGTTGGGTATGAATGAAGAACACTATGTTGTTATCCCTTAATTTACAGAGTTTATAGAGGTAAGGCTGTCCCTTGAATGAGAACCATCTTTCTCTCTCCTTTCCCAATTTCCTTTCATTTATCACAATTCCTTGCGTAAGGAAAACCAAGTTTAGACCGATTGATCTCTTAGATCACGACCTATTACAAGAAGTTCCTATCAATTTGGTATCAGAGTCAGTCGATGCCATGGGAGATCCAAGAGTATCGGCACATGAGAATGAGATCGAGACTTCGAAGTCTGTGTCAACCGAACAGAGTTAATTATTGAAGCATATTTTGCAACAATTGACTGGTTTGAATGCTAAATATGAAGATTTAAAGAGAGATCACCAAACTGACCATTCTCATTCCCGAACTACTCGTGGTGAAGGTGGAGCAGGGTCGTCTAACTCGGGAACTTTTGGATCAATTCACAATCGTACGATCAAGTTGGATTTTCCACGTTTTGAAGGTGGAGACCCGACTGGTTGGCTGTATCAAGCTGAGCAGTTTTTCTCCTATCATCAAACCACACCTGAGCAAAAGCTTAATATTGCCTCTTTTCACTTGGTAGGGGAAGCATTGCAATGGTACTGTTGGTTAGAGAAGGCACAAGGCCCTCCTTCATGGCCAGAATTTGTAGTGGCTGTACATGCCCGGTTTCAACCAACAAAATTCAAAGATTATGCCAGCGCATTGGCCAAACTCAAACAAACCACCACAGTGCGAGATTATCAATCTCAATTCGAGAAACTCACTAATCGCATTGATAATCTCATTAACACTTTCCTGATAAGTTGTTTCGTGTGAGGGCTTAAGGAAGAAATTCGGCTTGATGTGCAAATGTTTCGTCCCAACACACTAACATCAGCCATTGGCCTTGCTCGTTTACAAGAAGAAAAAGTTGCTGCTCAATGCCATCTAATTCAGCCGAATGTTCCAAAGACAACCTCAACAATCGCTAACGCCGCATATGTCTCTCCTGTCTTACCAACGATCAAACGTATCACACCCGTTGAAGCACAAGAACGTCACAAGAGTGGATTGTGCTACCATTGCGATGAAAAGTTCTACCCAGGTCATACGTGTAAGGAGCAGAAATTATTTTTAATCAATGGGCCTTGGCCGGATGAGGAGGAACAAGAGGAAGATTCGCTGAAGCTTGAAGGAAAGGTGTTCAAGCCACCTTAACCTTGGGGGCAAGGTTGTTGTAAGAGGGGTGGAATGATACGTGTATGCAGACACGTATCCTTGAATGGGCGCACATCAGGTGTACATGGGGGAGTGTATGTCGTTCATGCATGTAGATATTAGCAGTTGTGAGTATTTGTAGGGAGTGTGGAGTTTAACTTATCTTTACTTGTTGGTTAGTGGGTTGTAACCGTTGTTTTCTTCTTTGTATATATTGTTGGGTATGAATGAAGAACAGTATGTTGTTATCCCTTAATTTACAGAGTTTGTAGAGGTAAGGCTGTCCCTTGAATGAGAGCCATCTTTCTCTCTCCTTTCCCAATTTCCTTTCATTTATCACCATTCCCCGCTTAAGGAAAACCAAGTTTAGACCGATTGATCTCTTAGATCACGGCCTATTACAAGAAGTTCCTATTATTTTCCCCTATTCTAGCCATCAAATTTTGTTACGTGCCTTGATTAAGTAAATTGATCTTTCGTTCCGCCCCTTGTCAGGGCGGTCTTTTGAGGAGTATTTTATTGGTCAAGTCATTTATCAAATTTCGATATCAAGACTCTTGGAACGAGAGGAGAAAAAAACTAAGGGCAGTGATAGGCGTACATGGGAAATGAATTTTAAAATCCAAGGCTGGAGTATTTAAGAGGGGGTGCTGGACCAATGAGGTCCAGCCTTAGGTTTCTAAATGGCTTTCATAGGTACGCCTAGGGAAATAGTTAATGTACCCATGAAATTCATTTAGAAACCTAAGGCTGGACCTCATTGGTCCAGCACCCCCTCTTAAATACTCACCACAATTGGTGGGTATTTAAGAGGGCAGCATGGACCAATGAGGTCCGGCCTTGGATTTTAAAATCCATTTCCCAGGTACGTTAACTATTTCCCAAAAACTAATTGAGGAGATAAGATCAATGAAATTGGAGTTTGTAAATTAAACGAAGTGAAGACAAGTATATACCTGTTTTGCAACGGATTGCTGTTGAGAAAGAGACGGAATACTGTGCACAGATGATTTTGGTGGTAAATGAGGATCGACCAGATAATCGATTAAGGCTTGAACAACGTCTTCGGTGGGACCGATATCCCTGGAATCCATGGCCTTTCAAGTTTTTTCGAGTACGAGAAGAGAAAATCAAAATCAGAGATCAGACTCCAAGGGTTTATGAGAGTTTCAATTGAGAAATCGATTCACATTTTCAGTGTTCGTCTCTCTCTCTCTCTCCTATTTTTGGCAAAAACACTAGAGTTGGTGTTGAAGTACGGAGAGGCGCGAAAGCAGGAGATTGTCTCACGACTCAATCGTGATTGAATTCGGGGGGACCGGACGGGATTTGGTCTGAAACCGTCTGGCCTACTCAGAAAGCTCAGTTTTTTTTTTTTTTTGGGGTAAACAAAGCTCAGTTAAGTTTAACTATTGTTAACAACTACCTTAGGTCTGACTGTGTTACCTTAGGCCTGGCCGTGTGTGTATTTAGTGAGTGTGTTAGTTACATGATATCATTTCAACCAAAAACAACTACTGTACGAGATGGTTAGGTGGTTGAAATCCAAAGGTTAGTGAACCTTAACCACAGTAAGAGATGGAAAAAGGGACACGTGTTGACCTATGGGACGAGAGCAAGACGATTTTTGCCAAGCAACAGACAAAATCACATCCCTATTCAGAGTGAGTTACATCGCACCCACAAGCCAAACTGTGGTTAAGATTAATTAATTCTTAAGGTCAGTAATCTAACCTTGATTTTTAGAAGAAGAAAAAAAAAATTAATCGTAGGATTAAAATTTGGTAACTCTAAAGGTTGATTTAAAAAAAAAAAAAAAATTCTAAAAACTAATGTGAGAGATGGTTGAACCTAAGGGTTAGTGAATCTTACCACAGTTAAATAAGCGTGAAAAGAGACATGTGTTGCATTGATTGTGACCCGATCTCCAAAACAAGGAAATCCTGGAACGATACCAACAGTGACCAAATAGCGGGAGGTAAAAGGGCCTACTATTGAGGAAGTTGTGACCCTTATACACCTTGCTAAGTCCAAGTACCCAACGGATGTGGGAGAATATGGCGTACTCTTCTTGAACCAAACAAAAACCTTTAGGATATGGTAGACCTTTGTCTGAAACGGCATTATTTTACTAAAGCACTAGCAAAGACCTCGCGCGATGCATAGTATGTGGTAAATATGGGTAAAAAGAAAAAAAATATATGAATTATCAATTTAGAAAAACTATCAATTGATGAACAATACATATCTACATAATTTATGAAGGGATTAAAGAGATGAGGACTCAAATCTAAGTAAAGAAAAGAATGGTTATTGATGATATGATTATATGGAGAAAGAAAGAGATGGGGTGAGGGAGCCGAAGAATTGTCCCCTTCATTTGCTTGAAGTAGTGAAAGAGAAAGTGGTAGGAGATGAAGAGACAGAGGAACTAAAACTAAAAGTAAGAGAGGAAAGGGGGAGGAAAAGGTAAGATTCTTACTTTACGAAATGTTATTAAGATGGCTTAATCAATAAGAGTAATTACTCATTCGATGATTTAATGGCTTAACTAAAATGGTTTCAAAAAGTGGAGGAAGAAGGGACGTGGAGAGTCAAAGAAGGCAATTACTATCCATATCTACCTTTATCTTAATTTTAATGCATTCAATATTCATTTAAGGAAGAAATATTAGTGAGCTAATTAATTAGACCGTGTGGCATCATTTTATAGGTCTAAAAAAGTAACTCATCAACATAAATTCTTTTTTTTTTGGTAGTGGATATCAAGATAAATCTTTTTCATACCAATTTTTTCACATCAAATTATTTATTTAATATGAAATTGAAGAAATATGTAGATCATCCTCACCTTAATCTCTATTATTATAGAAATTCAATAATATTAATTAATTATGATTAATGGGAGAGCTGCCACAATTAATTAGGGAAATACAAAGGTTTGCAAAAAACATTATCTTTAAAGAGAGAAATAATGAGGGAGAAATTTTAGGAAAAATAAGAGATAAATGAATATCATAATAGAAATTTGTGGGTCTCACCCATTTATTTTAATTTGATGATGTGGCCTCATAAATGAAAAGAAATCTTACGTGGTATCCATAGAAATACTCTAACTATGTTTATATAGTAGTAGTATAAATATGAATTAACCAATAAGGGGTTGGGTTGTTGGCCATTTAGGAAGCGGAGGTCCTAAGTTCGAATCCCCTCCCTCTGTTGGCCACCCTCAGGGAGTAATCCAATCTTACTTGGTGTGTGTGGCTTGAGGGGTGTTGCACATGCCCTTGATACCCTCGTTTCCCCCCAAAAAAAAAAAGGTATAAATTCGAAGAAGAAGAAGCATTTTATTGGCAACGCATCTTGTGTCAAACACCCGACCAAACCAAGGTTTGAAACCGTGTTTATATCAGCAATTTAGGTCTATAGAAAATGAAATTTCAAAAAAATTGGATTTCTCAACAAAATTTCAGAAATTTTATTTTTAAAAAATATTTATTAAAATTATATATTTTTCAATATTTATCAGAATTTCATGAAACTTCGGTCGGAAATTTTGAATTGTTTTGCCGAAATAAAATTTAATATATTTTTATTTGAATTGTTTTGCCGAAATAAAATTTAATATATTTTTATAAATATTATTATTTTATTTTTAAATTAAAAATTTCACAAAATTCGATAAAAATTTTGTAATATTTCAAAATATTTCGAAATTTTATTTACATTCTAATGTGGGCTAGGTCATTGTGCCATTGTAATGATCAATAGGGTCAAAATCAGACTTTGGGTTGTATAATAGGACAGGGAGATGAGGCCATTGATTGCAGAAGATTCTAGTTGGGTGGTCTAGCCAATGTGGAAGATACATAGGGTATAGGCATGGTGGTGGCAGAGACTTGACGAAGAGGTGGACCAGTCATTATTTGCAATCAAATGAGCTAGTATCCGAGCGAATGTTGCTAGCTGTTGGTTAAGCATGAATAGAGGTAGATGATTTCTCCTAATCCTCATACCTGAATAAAACTTGGGGTGTTTTTTTGTTTGCCCCTATAGTTTGCTTTGTTCTCAAAATACTCGTCTTTTAAAAACTCTTTTCGTAATGCCCTTATGACTATTTCCCCATAATTCCTTATTTATGAAAAAAAAAAGTCTGAAACATCCCTCCACTACCATCAATACTTTAAAAAATAATTTTGAAATAAGAGGAAAAGATGGATTTATGTATGTGCGTATGAGATTGGAGAAGCTTCCTACTCTTTTCATCTTTACATCTCACGAAGCTTATCACTCCTTTATCATTTAATGTATGTTTTAGTATAAATTGTATTGAAAAAATATATTTAAAAAATCGTAACAAAACACAAAAAATAAAGTTTTTTACGCGTAGGATCGATACATATCAATACCGATTAATAAACGTAGTCGATACACCTGCTCAATACCCATATCGATACCCATATTGACCCATATTGATAACCAATGACAAAACTTATTTTAGACATAACTTTTGATCCAGTATTCCGATAGACTATTATAACATATGAATTTGGGGTAGCTCGACGAGACAAATCTGAGTTGAACAACCAAAGGCTGTTCTCCACACTCAGATTTCCATTTTGAGATCGTTTAAAATGATTTTTTGGACACTTTTACATTTCCAATGACATTTTTGTAATTTTTGCATAGAATATCGATACTCATATTGACCTATATCAATACCCATATTGACCAGTACCAATAATATCGATACTCATATTGAACAGTATCGATATGTATGATACATATCGATACAAATCATCTTCAACCATTGTAGAGACCTGAATTTGTTTTCCTTAACATATGTGCTAGTTATTTAATTCTATAGAAATATGTGTTTAATTTTAACACAATTAAGCCTATAAAGTTAATGTGAAATGTACGGATTTTGAAACTCAAATAAATCGCTTAATTTATGTTGTTTTCATAATTAAATCGTATGAAAATGAAGTAAATCAAAAAGTAAAAAAAAAAAATCGGATCTGTCAGGGTCCAATCGATTGGAGCCATCAAACCAATCGATCGGCCAAGACCAGAAGGGTCCAATCGATCAGAGCCATCTGACCGATAGATCGGTCAGGTCCAATAGCGTCCGATCAATCACCCCTAAATCCCAATCGATCGGAGATCACACATGAAAATTTCGAAAAACGCATTTTTTCGATTTTTTGGCTTCCCCAGAGTTTTAAACCCTACATAAAAACCTTATTTCGTGAGACAAGGGTTGGATAAGTTTTCTAAGAGTTTTAGAGATCTAGAAAAGGGAAAAGCTAGGATTTTCTAGAGACTTTCAACTAGAGAAAAAAAGAAGCAATTGGAGATCGAAATTAAAGGTTATTCTCAAGCAATAGATCATAGGAAAGCGATCAAGAGAGGTAAATATGGATTCCTTTCTACCAATAGGATGTTTATTAATATAAATAAGAAGAAATAGTCTGGATTAAAGTAAGAAACAAAATCAAATCATGTTATTTATGTGAATCTCATATGAAAGATGTTTATGATTTTTATTGTATATCAACAAGGGGAAATAAAATAATTTTGTGGTGTATGTATGATGGAGAATTGAGGAAGGGATGATTGTCGGATTTGATGAAATGATTATGATTTTGATTTAGAAATTATGATGTGTTATGAAATTAGAGCTTTTATTAGATTAATTTTTATAGATATTATATGCTTGAAATTGATGCATGATTAATTAAATTGTTTCATTATTTTATTGTTGAAAATTTTATAGAGCATGCTTTTAGATTTATCAATTATGATAATTTTGATATGTTTTAAATTGATGTATAATGTACAAATTGCATGAATGATATAAGCTTTTTAAAACAAACCGTAAATTATGGTTGCGTGGCTTAGGGATGTTATCATGGCTGCTTTAGTCGTTATGATGAATCTTCGAGATCCTCTTACCTATAATTTAGGATGTGATTTAACTAAGGGTTATCATTGCTCACTTACAGTCACTCGTGAATCGAATATACACAAGCATAATAAGAAGCAAGAATATAATAAATTCGTATAAGTATACAAGTACACAAACATTAATGTATTTTGAGTTTTGTACTGCCCGAGTACCAACAATCCTAAGATCAAGGCAAGACAAGTCGTATGCACTGCATAAGGTGCAGACAGGCTGTATATACCGAATAATGTGTAAACCATGTGGTACCTCGGTAAATAGGGTATATGTTAGTCTCTACCCAATATATAGGATAGAGTTATTAATTTTAAGTTATTGCACATTGCATGTTATTGGATACACTTACGAACAAGTAAGATAAGCAAAAAAGATAAGTACAAGTAAGCACGTATAAGGATTGAATAGAAAAGAAGCTTCCGCATTCTGATTTGTTTATATGTATACATGTATTGTGAAATCATGATTGATGCTTTATATTAATGTTGCTATATTGTTAGTAAGGAGCTCATATATACGGAGTGTTTTCAATACTCGGCCAAATTGTTAATTTCGGCAGGTTCTAGGTTTGATATTTGTGCACCTGGATCTTGGGAAGAAGAAGAGTACGGAAAGGAAGAAGAAGATCTAACATGTGATTATCTCAAGGGTGATTGAAATCTGGATCATTAGCCATTTTTCTGGAAATTGAATTATCAGTATTTAAATTTGAGTTCAAGACATTGTAATAGAATAAATTTTGGATTTTATGGTTAGGTTAGATTGATAGATGAGAATCATGATGGTTGATTTATTATGTTTGAGTTTTAAATGGAGATATTCAGATTTGATCGTGGTTAATTGAAGAAAAACTTTTAAGTTCATATTTTATATTGTCTTAAATGCTTTATGAAATGATGTTATGATAGTTAAGTCACGTGCCAAGGCCTCACTTTAACCTAGGTGGGATTTTGGGGCTCGACAACCTTGGAACATAACCAATATCGATACCAAGTATCAACCTGATTTGTTGACTATAGACCATACACTTTAAATCATAAAAAAATGGAAATAAAACACATGTAAAATCATTTAGCATGAAATTTAAGGTTTAAAATCATAAATGTCACAATTATAATCCAATTTCTTTATATTAAACTAAATTTATTTTGAAAAAACACACAAGAAACCTAAAATAGGTGTTTTTTTTTTTTCGTTAATGGCTTTCTCTCATAGTCGTGGTTAGTAGTCTAACGGAACGAAGTTCTCTTGTGGAAATCTCAATTGGAAATGATAGGTAATGAAATATTTAAGGATTCTTCTTGATCAACAAAGGGATTCCATCATTGATAAGGAACGAAAAGAGTTCTCACTGGTTGATGAGAATGGAGGGGACACAAATATCTTTCCTTTAAATGGTTTGGATAAATTTGAAAAAGTTTGCATGTGCAAACTCGTTCACATGTGTGTGGTGACATTTAGAGAAGAGTTTTTAAAAGGTTGGTATTTTGAGAACAAAGGCAAACTACAGGGGCAATAAGGGAATACCCCTTAAAACTTGTCTCATGTCCCTTTTTAATTTGTTTCTACCGTGGTTAAGATTTACCACCCCTTAGTGTTAGTATTTTTAACCTTGGTTTTAGAGATAAAAAAAAGGTTGAAAATATTAACCACAATTAAAAGGAGTTAACCATAGTTAAAAGGAATATTTGGCGAATTTAAAGGGGCGAGATGCTGCTCCTCCTCGTAGATTGCCGTTAAATGACAAAATGGACCTCTTGTTTTGATATTTAAAAACCCCATTTCCAAAGGGCCATTGGCATAAGCAGGCATTTAAAAATATATACGATATATTACACATGAGCCCATTCACACCTGACGAGGTCAAGAGGGCAGTTTTTCAAATGCATCCTTCTAGGGCTCCTGGACCGGATGGTATGTCTTGCTTTTTCTACCAACATTATTGGAATATAGTGGGTAGTCAAGTTATTTCGGCTGTTCTTTCATTCCTAAATTCTGGTTATATGCTTAAAAAAATAAATTTCACCCACACTGCATTGATTCCTAAGATAAAAAACTCCTCTCGTATATCAGATTATAGACCCATCAGTCTTTGTAATGTTCTTTACAAAATAGTGTCAAAGGTTTTAGCGAATCGTATGCAAGGAGTGTTATCAAAAATCATCTTCAACTCCCAGAGTGCTTTCCTTCCTAGGAGGCTTATATCTGACAATGTGGCTATTGGTTATGAGCTAATGCATTCTATGAAACAAAAGAAGAGGGGAAATGTGGGGTGGATGGCTATGAAGCTGGATATGAGAAAGACTTATGACAGAGTGAAATGAAGTTTCTTAAAAGCGACTATGAGCAAGTTAGGCTTTGAAGATAGATGAGTTGATCTTATTATGAGCTGCGTGACTACAACAACATACTTGGTTCTTTTAAATGGGTCTTCCCAGGGGTACATAAAACCTACCTGAGATCTGCTGCAAGGAGACCCTCTCTCTCCATATCTGTTCTTAATCTGTGCTGAGGGGCTTTCAGCTTTATTGAGGGAGGCGGAAAATAAAGGATTAATTCATGGATTTGCAGCAAGCAGGTATGGCCCAAAGATATCTCATCTTTTATTTGCTGATGACAGTCTACTTATGTCTCAGGCCAGTGCAAGTGAATGCAATAATCTTCTTGAAGTTCTCGAGATTTATGAACAAGCTTCGGGTCAAAAGATAAATCGCAAGAAGACATCAATTTTCTTTAGCCCAAGCACGCCCGCATCGACTCAACAGGAGATCCGAAATATAGTAGGGGTTCAATCCTCAACCCTTAGTGATCAATACCTGGGGCTTCCGGTTATGGTTGGAAATCAAAAACTCATACTTTTAGAAGCTTGAAAGAGACAGTTTTGAAGAAGATCAGTGGATGGAAGGTAAAAACGTTGTTAAAAGGAGGACGAGAAATATTAATTAAGGTGGTGGCTCAAGCCATACCTGCGTACACAATGTCTTGTTTCAATTTACCTAAAACCTGGTGCACAGATCTTCAATCGGCCTTCTCGAAATTTTTGGTGGGGACAAAAAGGGGTGGAGCATAAAATCCATTGGGTTAGCTGGTCCAAAATGTGTAAGAAGAAGATTGATGGAGGGATAGGGTTTCGAGATCTTAAAGCTTTCAATCTAGCTTTGTTAGCCAAGCAAGGGTGGTGACTTCTTCAGAACTCACAATCCATATTTTATCGAGTCTTCAAAGCTAAATATTTCCCTCATGGATCGTTTCTCAATGCTACCATTGGATCAAATCCGAGCTACATCTGGAGGAGTTTTATGGCAGCTCAAAGTATTCTTCAAAAAGGAACAATATGGAAGGTGGACAATGGAAATGGAATAAATATATGGCGAGATTAATAGACACCACATCAGCCTTTTAGCAATCTTGAAGCTGAATATCTAATTAAAGTGGGAGATATGATTGATCCGGTGAGTAGACAGTGGGATGCACCTCTTATAGATAGAGTGTTTAGTAATCATGATGCAAAGATGATCAAGGCAATACCGTTGAGCAACCTTAATTCTCCAGATAAACTTATATGGTCTCCCGGTAAATCAAGAAGTTTCTCAGTTCGGTCGGCATATTACTTCACTATTCGAGGAGAAGATGGATCGACTACTGTAAATGAAGTAGAGGGATCTAATGTGGAGGAAACTAGAAGATTGTGGAAGCGGATATGGGGTCTTGCTATCCAAACAAGTGCAAACACTTCATGTGGAGAGCAAGTACAAATTCGTTACCTACAATGTCAATCTTGAACGAGAGAGGAGTTCCAACGGAAAAATTTTGCCGCATTTGCTCCTTTAACTCGGAATCGGTGACACATGCTCTATGGGCTTGCCCTTTGGCTAGAAATGTTTGGACACTTATCAAAAGGAAGAGTTCAAAAGATGATTATAACAGAGGACCTAGACTTTCGACATATTGTTTTTGAGTTGGAGTCTTGAGCTACAAAAGAAGAGCTAGAAATGGGAACTATGATAGCATGGGCTATATGGGATGCGCGCAACAAAATTATTTTGAAAATTTTCAACTCCATCAGAATATCTTTCAAAGAGTGAAGGTTTTATTAGAAGATTTCCAAAGGTTTACAATGTTTCGGCACTGTCAACCAAGTATTTTTCGCTCAGCCCCATTGGAAACAGAGGCTACCGGTAGATGAGCCCTATTTACTTCAAAGCTCATTGTTTAGCTACTCATTTTGTTTGTAGCATCCTTCTGATATTTAATTTGTGTAAACATATGTTTTACTTCTCAATCAATAAAAATTTCTATCTTTTATCAAAAAATAAAAAATGCTGGGCTGAACTTTAATGAGTCGAGCCCTATCACATAAATATGGACCCAATAAATTGAGCCGAGTCTGAACCCAGATCCTAAAATATGGGTAATGGACGGGCTTTTGCGGAGTCCATTGACACCCCTATTATATTCCATCTCTAATCCTACTTTGTTTTTATAACTGGATGAAATGACCATAATGAGTTAACATAAAGAGGGACACAGTAGATAATTTCAGCATCTTACTGGGCAAGAATTCTTTGCAAATCAAAGTAAAACTTCAGGGGCGTTTATGGGCCGGGTTGCATTTTGTGATTTTTGAATATGCTCGGCCCAAACGCAGCCCGTTTACAAGAGCTTTTGTGCTCAGGCTCGTTGACACCCTTATCAGTAATGTCAGCTAAACATGCATCAACGATTTTGCGTCCACACAATCAAGAGTAATGATACCCTCAAATTATGACACGCTAATGCATGTATAGGATGCGACGAGTCCAGTATACCTTAATGATCACCACCGCATTATCGGGCTCTTATCAGATGCTTTAATCAAACGGAAAGATTTATCCAAGGTTTTGACAAATAAAAATACCTGATCATTGTGTGACCATAAAATCTAACACTGAACACCGCAGGCAAACTGACATAATATTACCAAGTGGTATATGGGTTCTGGATCATCTCCTCAGAACACACAGCAGCCATTGAAAGGTTTACTTTAACTGCGAAAGAAACTGTTAAACAACACCAACCAAACATTTTCATCTTTGGCACAAACAGTAATCTCACATTCTTTCTAAACCTGAGAAGTTATCGATCTCGAACGCCTGTCTTTAGTAAATTTCTGACTTGTGATAGTGTTATATAATCTGATCAGAAGCTCCCTATGTGTTAGGCTTAACTTTCATAATTTCATTAACTTCAACCTACCAAAAATAGATCAGAAAGAGTAGGAAATCCTCCTTTCAAATCCTTCCACAGATTTGTGCACCTCTTCTTGAATGAACTCCTAGTTCTACCTACCTCAGTTGGTAGCCCCAAATACCTACCTGTGATTGAAGCTTTTCTAATACTTAAATCTTCTAGAAATAGTGGGGTTTAGAGTTCTGGTAACAGATTTAATTTCTAGATTCCTGAGATGTTGCAACAGTGGTCCAACAATTCCAGCAAAGTTTCCAGATGATTGAAAAAAGCTGCTGCGAAGAGCAAACTGTCTATACATATACCTATGATTCTCTGCAACACTAGGTTTATCCACCTCGGAGAAAATCCGAGCGAAACCATCATCCGAAAGGTTTTTCCAGTCTAACACATGGCCTTGCTCATATCCAATGTGCTGATTCCCTGTAGTCTTTTTCAGAAAATGAATCAATTCAAGTGAATTCAACACATTATCTAAGATATTTCGCCCCATGAACAAACGCAATTTGGCTTGTATTGATAATTTTGTCAAGAATAACCTTAAAGCCTATTGGAGAGCAATTTTAGAACTTACTTTGTAGCCAAAATTACAAAGACTGGTTGTTCTAAATTGGATGATGTTTTCTAAAGGAAGTACCTTTTGGGATCAAGGTGATGTAACTGTGGTTCAGCTTCTTGAGCATATGACCTGCAGAGAAAAACTGAATGGCTTCTGTAAGATCGGTCCCAATAATATCCCAAAATTTCTGATAGAAAACATCATACATGCAATCTTGGCCTGTGGCTTTTTAAGGCTCCCATTTTGGAAAACTGCCCTTTCCACCTCCTCGGCAGTAAATGGAGCATCAAGGTTTGGTTCATCTCTGGTGTAACTTTTGTTGGATGCAAGAAAATTGATTCTATTAACTTCAGGCATGATATGAATACATCCTACAGAAAATATGTATTGCAGTGCTATCGATTGAGCATCCGAAAGCAACTCACCTGATTCAGCTAGATGCTATTGTCCTGCCTCCTCTTGATTGCTGACACGCTGATATATATTTCGCCAAAAAGTCTCAGA
Organism: Tetracentron sinense; assembly: GCA_015143295.1. Taxonomy (NCBI): domain Eukaryota; kingdom Viridiplantae; phylum Streptophyta; class Magnoliopsida; order Trochodendrales; family Trochodendraceae; genus Tetracentron; species Tetracentron sinense. The sequence continues at coordinate 20,032,399 of CM026563.1, read as the reverse complement.
ATTCTTCCAACGTAAAAATACCTACAACAAAGGTATTTTTCAGCATAACTGAAACATTTGGGACCCACCAGCAGGAATTTCCCAAGCTGGTTCAATCACCATTTGACACTCAACATGTCAAACCCACATAGCTTCGAACTAACCCTCTGCTCTTGGCTGATAATTTATTCGAATGATCGTCGTCAGAAGAAGGTAGTGGTCAATGAGATCAGCTACAGCCATCGCTATCCACAGTTGAGAATAAACGCTTCCATAGGCCTGAGGTGTGGTCACTGAGATCAGCTAAAACCTCTAGCGAACTATCTGGGGGACTAGGACCATGGTAATAAATCTCGCCAAAACCATTATGTAAAGATTTTGGTAATACCAAACTGATACAAGCCACGTTTCGTTACTTAATAACCTACATTTGACACTAAATTATATACTATGGGTTTTAGAAATTAATTCTATTTCACTTCTTTTACAAATTTTACTTTCTTTCCCCTCTCAAGCCAAATATAATCACTCCATCTTTTTTCTTGGACCATAAATAATATCTACACTGTGAATCAATAATTTAAATTTTTACAACTCACTTTTGGGAAAAAAAAACCAGTTTGAGACTTTTTGATTCAGTAAGATTTCTCAACTTTTTTCAATCATTGTTTCTTAATTAATGCACATTAGCAAGTTTAGAACATAGATTCATGAATTTTAAATGAAACCAATAAATTTATGATGATTTGGGATATAGATTTACATTTCTATCTTATTGTGTGTTAGTTATGATACAGTAGTATTTTCATACATAAAATGCATTTTTTTGTTTATTAAATTTAAACATTAGTTTCTCAATTTTACATTTTTTTTGTCTACAAAATGGTGGGGCGATACGGGTTCTGGCTATAACGGTTAAAACCATTACGTTACGTCATTACATAAAGGTTTTGATGAGACCCGTTATGAAAACCAAACTGTTATTTAAAACCTTGTATAGAACAGACCCAGTAATTGGGGCATCATGCATCCATGGTCACTGTCCCCCCAATTCAAATGAATAGGAGCCACGGTTACTACCATATCACTGTAGTACATTGAGCAGTTAAATGGCAGTTGAGTGTATTCAGAATAAGAACCCTTGTCTGTAAATTAAAGCAAGAACGTAAATATTCACTAGTTCTCATGTTAAACGGTTCTAAATACAAGTCGGCAAACTAACTACAGAATAAAAGGGATTTCTCTTGTTCCAACCCATGCAAGGATAAATAAGGGGATGCAAAAAGGCAGAAGACCCGCGAAAGGCTCAGAACTGGAACTGCATCTGCGATGAGTATCCAAGGTCATCAAGGTGAGCAGCCATGGCTTTGTTCATTGGTGGTGGGCCGCACCTCAAAATCTGCAAATTACAGGACCATAACTCTTTGGGTAAATTTTTTGCACTTCACGTGAACATATAACCAAGCAAAAAAACAAGGTTTGGAGATTTTTATTAGTCATGGCATAGAAAGAGAAGCCAATGTAAGCAATACTTTAAATCTACCTGAATATCAGGAGCAGGTGCTGGGCAGTGGGTCTGAATCATTTCTTTAGATACAAACCCGACGCCACCATTCCATACTTCAGGAGGCTGGAAATGTACTCAAGCAAGCAGTTAATAGCATGAGCAGTAATAACATCAAACACTAAGAAGTAACTAGAGGAATATTTAAAAAGTACACTAGGATTAAGGTAAATCACAAGTCTTAGGAATGGTTAGTTTCTTCTGTAAACAGAACAAAAGTACACGGTACACAATCAGGGGGTTTGGACTCTCTTCTGCACAGATCATGGAGCAGAAACAAACTGACTATCCAAATGAACAACATAGATAATGTCAGGTCGCGCAAATGTTGAATGGCCAGTCTAAAACCACAGCACGTAACGCATTTACGAATATTTCATGCATTGACGTAATTACTTCATACTTTGGACATATCCATAAAAATAAGGAAAATAAAAAGATACAAGAGTCAAAATTACAGACTATTAGCAAAAATTAATACTGTGATTCATACGGCAATGGAAATATTTGTGTAACACACACCTGGCCCATACATAAGGGGTTGAGAACAATCACTCAGTGGTTCCCAACTTCCATCAAGAAGACATCCCAACACCCAGAATTGGCCTAATTGGCTGATTTAAACATTGTATGAACCCCTTTAGTTAACTAAGATGGAAAAACTGCCGTAAAAGAGTAAATACCAAATTATACACACTTGCTAAAGGCAGCTTGTACGAACATGAAAATAATTTCATTTATTACTCCAATAAATGAAACTGAAGAGGTCTAGGTTTTTCTCCTAGCTTATAAATTACTTCCACGATTAGATAAATGTGATAATTTTAGAAGTAATCTGACTTATTAAAAAGAGGAAAAAGAATAAGGAAGAAAAAAATTCAAAGAGATGCTGCAGGAGAAAAGAAAATTCGGAGAGATGCTGCAGAAGAAAAAAGCATCATACCTGATTAAGAACATAGAAGACTTTGAAGCGGTTCGGGTAGTTACTAGCAAGGCCATCCAGTTCTTCCTGGAAATATCCAACATAATTTATTTGAATCCATTCACATCAACCTCAAAAAATAAAAATTTAAAAAAAAATCCCGAATCTGTTCTTTTCTAGGTATTATTTTTGAAAAATGCCTAATACTACCATAAATGGTGATTAATTGAGCTACTTATTATATTATTCAGAAGACATAGTAAGGTTAATCTACTTTACACAACTATTTGGCTCCAAAGCATCTCTGTTTTTTCCTAGGTATTATTTTTTTAAAAATGCTAAATACAACCATAAATGGCGATTAATTGAGCTATTGTAACAGATTGTGTACTTATTATATTATTCAGAAGACATAGTAAGGTTAATCTACTTTACACAACTATTTGGCTTCAAAGCCAAAAATTCGCTGATGCATACAAACATAAAGATTATATCGTATTTACCAAAACTTTATATAATATTATCATGTTAGGATTCTTGTCATTGTCAATCCAGTAACGTCCAGTGGAATTTTGCCCATATAGTTAAATAGGATAGGTCCTCTTACCAATATATATTATATATATAGTCAAAAGGGGCTACTTTTTTCATTTCCTTACCATTAAAGAAAGGAAGAGAATAAAAAGGAAGAGTTTCCTTTTTTGGTGGATAACGAGAGAAATTTATAAATGAGAAAAGAATATACAAATGATGCAAGAAACATCGGCCAGAAAAAGAAAAAAAAAAAAGATAAGCTAAGATACTTGACTAGCTATACAACAAATCAGACCAATGGACCTACTCAAAATCAACTAGGACAGACGACCTCAAAAAAGGAAGAGTTTCCTAGATTTTCTTCTTTTTCTGCAAACATTGAAATGACTGTGCTACCCTTGGTGTTAAGACCAGTGTTTAAAAAGCACATGAGGCTTATGCCTCGAGGCTCACCTCAGGGCAAGGCTTAAGGAAAACGCCCTGAGGCTCAACCATGAGGCTTAAACCCCATGAGGATCACATGAGGCACGCGCCTCATAACTTAAAGCCTACTTGATGTCTATGACGTACGTCTCATACAGTCATACATTAACTAAAATTAAGTTTTTAGCCACAATTGAGACTTAAATGTCATTTTTTTAATTTGTTATTTATTTTAACTAATTTATATATATAGTATTTCTTGCACCCACACGAATACACACAATGTACACATATATATATATGTATCTCTCTCTGTCTATACACACACACACATATATAAATATATATTATATTCTTCCATTAACTTTTTGAATATTTTTAAATATTTTCGTATATTTTATTTATTTGTTAAAATGAGAGAGCATGAAGCTTTATTGTGAGGCTTACCCCTCACGTTGTTGAACATTGAAGCAAAAACAAAGGACAACTAGAAGGCTCGTCTTGACCTAAAAGATATTGGTATTAGACCTACTCTTCATCCATAGGCAGTAGGTGAGAAAACTAATTTGCCTGCTGCGTGCTTCACATTGTCGTCAGGAGAAAGAAGTTTGTTTTGCAAGGTACTAGTGAAGGTTAAGGTCCCAGATGGTTATGCAGCCAACATTTCACGGTGTGTGAATCTGAAGGAGCGCAAAATCAGTGGGTTGAAGAGCCACGACTGCCAAATTTTAATGCAACGGCTTCTTCCTTTGGCAGTTCAAAGATCACTTCCCCAAGATGTGAGTGGCACGATGATTGAGTTATGTGCCTTTTTTAGAGAATTATGCACAAAGGTTGGCACAGTAGATGACTTCACTAAACTTGAGCTCGAAGTGCAATTATATTGTGTTTTCTCGAGAGAATATTTCCACCGCTTTTTTTTGACATTATGATGCATTTGGCCATCCATTTGGCAGGCAAGGCAAGAGTTGCGGATCCAGTACAGTACCGATGGATGTACCCAATCAAGCGGTAAGTGCAATCTAAATAATAGTGCGTATTTATTGTTTTAAGTTAAATACTTAACTAAATACTCAAACTTTGTTTTCTATAATAGATACCTGCATACATTGAAGTCCTACGTACATAATAGAAGTAGACCCGAGGGTTCTATTATAGACAAATAATTGCTGAAGAATGTCTCACATTTTGCTCGAGTTATTTGGACGATGTTGAAACAAAGTGTAATCAAGCGACAAAGAACTATGATGACAATAGCACTGCAACATATGAAGGATTGTCCATTTTTTCTAGACCTGGGCGTGCTTTGGGAAATGAGGACACTGTAAATTTATCTTATGAATCCTCCACGTAGATGCATCCTTATGTGCTATACAATTGTCGTAAAGTTACCCCATTTATTTGTAAGGACACTTTATGCATTACTTATCTTTCATATATAATTTGTGCGTATTAATCAAGAGACGGAATTTACCTCGTTGCTATACAGGAAACACTTAGATAAAGTAACATGAGAAAATCACCACAGGCGACAAATAGACATTGAGCGCATCCACAATAATGCGTTCTCAAGATGGTTCTCATCAAATGTAAGTTTTAACCTAATCTCTTTGTCACAGAGACATAATAGATCATAACTCAACATTTAGTAATGTGTCCCTAAATTAACAAAACATGTTTGGTAAACACAAATAGGTTTCTACGTTGAATCGTGGAAGTTCAGACCATTTATGTGATGATCTGATATGGCTAGCAAATGGTCCTTTGAAGATTATGAGAAAATATCATAGGTTCGTCGTCAATGGGTTTCGGTTTCACACAAAAATAGTTGACAGTAAGATGACCTCAAATAGCGGCATGGTCGTTACTGCACAGACTACGAGCTTTGCATCTGTGAAGGACAAGTCGATGCGGACAAGGAATGTTACTTAGTATGGCGTTTTACAAGAAATCGTTGAGCTTGACTATTATGGTGGGAAATAGTTCATGTTATTCAAATGTGATTGGGTTGATGGTATGACCCAAGGTAGGAGTGTCAAGCAAGACGAGTTCCAATTTACGCTTGTTAATCTTTGTCAGTTGTTAAATACCGATGAACCTTATGTACTAGCCTCTCAAGCAATACAAGTCTTTTATGTCGAAAACCCAATAGAAAAAGAATGAGACATTGATATTCAAATTAAACCTAGGGACTTCTTTGACATGCAAGATGAAATTTATTCACATATGGGAGAGGAATGCCCCGAAACAGAGCAACCAAACGCCGCAAATTTGGAGGACCCTAGAGTTGATGTCGATCATATTACTGATCTTAGGACAAATAGTACTGGGACAACTGTTGATATACCTCTTATCATCACCCAACCCAAGACTGAGGATGACCAGTCAGAAACGTCTGAGTCCGATGATTCTACCGAAGATAGTTATATAAATGTTTAAAATTTAACTTGTATTACGAAACAATTATGTATATGAATGTGTCATTCCTTTTTAATGGGTTGCGTGAACAAGAGATCCAATAATGTTACTTACTATTAATTTTAAAACTAATTTATTCATCTTCTTGTTTTTGTGTACTTGGGGAGTGGTTTTAAGGGGCTTATATCAGTTTACTTTCTCCCAAGGCTATTGTAAGCCTCTTTATACATATCCACCATGTTCATTGCAGATCCAATGCAGATTGAAAACTTCTATATAGCAAGTTTCGGATGGGTTTCAATCCTTCTATGCTCATTGCAAATGCAATGCCCAATCAGACAGAAATTCAAAACTCGATAGTTGCATGATTTATTCTTTAAAAAAAATCCACAAGTAATGGCATGAGTTGTTTGGAGTGTGATTCTACCTCGCCTTCTGGTTTTCTCGTGGGGCCCTATGCGATAGATAGTGCAGTTACTATGCTTTTCCCTTTTGCTTCTGAGTTTATTACTCAATAAATTATATATATATTTCGTCGATTACAGATAAAAAAGTAATGGCATGAGTTGATTGAAACCATAGCAAATTAATGTTATAAAAACCATGGAAATGATAGTAGAAGATTCTAAATTTTTGAGTGATTACTTGTTATGTTACTATCTAGTATTGTGGTTGCTTACATTGTTCTTCTCATATACTCTCAAAGTTTTGCAGGGATGACTACGTATGCGAGGAAAAACCGACGCCATAGCACCGGTATGTTATCTAGTCAGGTTGGGTCTTCCCAACATGAGTATGGGAGTTCCAGTCAGACTGCAGCATCGCAACATTCTGGCCGGCCATCCCAGCATGAGGTTGGGCAGACATCAAGTAATATTATGATTTTGTCTGTGCATTTAAATAACTTGTGTCATTCAACTTGTGTAAATATGATCGGATTTTATTTATTGTGTTCAGACACTCCGCGACGCAGACGGACTATGGGAGCAAATAGGGCCCGTCCACCACCGCCACTGGGGCAGCCCCGCCTCCAAGTAGAGGTTAACCCGATGGGACAGCCCACCGAGCCCTTCGCGGGTGCATTAGCGCGGTTTATAAGGGTATTGGCAAAGGATGGGGATGTTGTCCCCATCAATTACCCGTACTAGCGGTTTGTTCCCGACTCGGTGAAGAAGGGCGTGTTGGATAGAGTACTTGTAAGATAAATGTTATCCATTATTTTTTACTTTGGGACTTAGAAAATGAATGTTCTGCCTTGGTACTCAAATCATTGTGATGTAGATGGTATTCCACCTCCCCCCGAGAGCGGAGACTCAGGACTGGGTGGACAAGAAATGTGACGCTCTTTGGAAGGCTTAGAAGAATAGACTATGGGCAAAATGGCACAATCCACTGCTCTCACTAAAGCAGCAGATGGCCCATGTAGATCATTAGGCCATTCCTAAGCAGTGGAGAGAGATGGTGGCTCATCGGAGATCGATGCGACGTAGTTATGACTTTGAGAATACTTTTTTTAATCTCTTTGACACACGTACAAACCTCATATTAACATTTGCCGTCCTTATCTCAATTTAGGCTATGAGTCGACGGAACAGGTGTAGAGCCCCGGAATTTGGGTTTACTATTCATGTGAATAGTGTCAGTGCACAGGGCTTGTCAATCCTAGGGCCTCCATGTACCCTGGTTTGAGAGAAGTGAAGTAAGGACTTTATAGGTGTATGTCTAGCCTCAAAACAAGAGTATAATAATACTCTAAGTATTTAAAAGCATAGGGTATAAACATCCTAAACGGGTATGTAGAAACCCCGGAACTCAAAGTTCCTAGTTGGTAAATAGTGTCGTGAATAGTGACTTTTTGGCAAATAGGGCTTTCTATGAAAATTGGGGTGTGATTAATGAATGAAAGAGTTGGGATCTAAATATAATTGTGTTGTGAGGTGTTAAAGCCAAGAAAAAAGAGTGGAAACACTCTAAGTGAATTAAGGGAGGAGTGGATACACTAAGTATGAAAATGGGAAAGATAAGAGAATTCACCAAGTTCTGGTGAAGGCCGGTCGACCGACTGTCACGAAAAAAGGCTAAAAATGGCTAACAGTGAGTGGTGGTGCAGGGTCGATTGACCACCCCTCAAGGCCGGTTGACTGACTGACAAGAAAAAACCCAAAATGGGCTTTACAGTAGGGTTTTTCGCAAGACCAGTCAACCGCCCCTCCTAGCCATTGACGGGCTCCCGAGGTTTTGCCCAGTTGGGCTTTTTACACCAATTCATTGACCACCCTCTTTGTCTATAAATCCCCAAATTCGTGGGGGAGGGTTTCATAAACCTTCTAAGGCTTGTTTTTTTTAGAGTTCTAAAAGGAGATTTTGAGAGAGAAGAAAGGGGGAAGGCTAGGGTTTTGGCCAAGGGTTGTGCTAAGATCAAGGTGGAGCCCATTTTTGCTTCCACAAACCTTCTTCAAGCATTGGATCCTTCCTTGAAGCTTGGATCTCACATTCTCAAGTTTTTCTCTAATCCTAAAGGTAGATACAATCTACTCACTAGCTTTATTACAATCCATTCTTGTATAATATGTTATATGTTTGATTTTTCTTAAGATAAAAAGGCATGGGTTTTGATAAAGAGAGTGTGAATACAATCTCCAAATGGTTTTGATAGGATTTCATTATGCTAAGTAAGGATGAAGGGATGAGTTTTTATGAAAAGAGAGTAGATACATCCTACTCTCTAGCTGGTTATAAATTCTTTATGAAAATCATGATGTTTGAAGTATGTTCTTAATGGATTTAGGCTAATGAGCCATGTTCTTGCTATAATACCTCTATGAATGATGTTCCATGATGTTGATTCCATGATTAAGAGCTTGTTATGACTATCATGATGATTATAAGTCTTCTATGTTAAGTTTAAAGGTTTTAAGTTACTATGATGCACACAAGGACTCTATGCATGCGTATGCCTTGGATGATTCGATATGAGCATGATTTGGGGTGAAATTGGGGATTTTAAACCAGTGTAGTCAAGGCGTCGCCTAGGCGACTTTGGGCCTGCGTCGCCTAGGCGCCCCTCTAGGCGGGCGATCCTATATAATTTTTTTTTTTTTTTTTGCTTAAAAAAAATCCAAAATTTTACAATAAATAAATAAAAATATAAAAACATGTAATGAAGTAGTAATAAAATTCTAAATCGTTTTTTTCACTAAAAATATCGTTTTCGATGCAATCTGGGCCTATTAGGCCCAGATTGCGGACGCACTTCGTGCGTCGCAGGGGGGCCCCCGGGCAATTGTAGGGGGCTCTGCCTAATATTATACATGGACGACACAAATTTGGGTATTTTGCCCAGATTTTGAAGTATTTAATACTCCACTATGTTAACATGTCTTTGGTTATGTGATGAATGCTTGTAATAGACTTTTTATTTTATGTTTTTGTGGAATGTGGGTGTGGAGTTTTGATCTTTTTGATGTTATATATATACGTGATATATATATAATTATATATATATTTATATTAAATTTATCGCCTAGGCAACGCCTCGCCTAGCCGGGGCTAATCGCCTAGGCATCGCCTAGACGCCTTGACTACACTGTTTTAAACCATGTATTTGTATGCCAGTATTATGCATAAAATTTCATGAGCATGTATTGATGTTAAGTGTTTTCTATGTCTATCACCATTTCTCACAAGTACCTTATAATGCTTACAAGCACTCTATGCACACGTATGACCGGGGGATTCTCAAATTCGGGTATACGAAGAATCATAAGAAAGTTCATAAGAAAAGCTCATAAGACATTTATAAGTAAATAAGTAAAAAGATCATAAGAAGAATTTATAAGAAAGGAAATACAAGCTCACAAGAAAAGAAGTAAGAAATGTAAAGCATGAGAGGATACTGGTATACTAAGACCAGGTACGGGTACTAGTATCTGTCTCCAAGTAAAATAAAGAATATGAAAGGATGCTAGTGTACTAAGACCAAGTACGGGCACTAGTATCAGTTTCCAAGATAAGTATGAGAGGATGCTGGTATACTAAGACCAGGTACGGGTACTAGCATCTGTCTCCAAGTAAAGTGAAGAATATGAAAGTATGCTGGTGTACTAAGACCAGGTACGAACACTAGTATATGTTTCCAAGCTAAGTATGAAAGGATGTTAATGTACTAAGACCAGGTACGGGCATTAACATCTGTTTTCAACAAGTATGAGAGGATACTAGTATACTAAGACCAGGTACGAGTACTATCTGTCTCCAAGTAAGAATAAAGAAATATGAAAAGATGTTTAGTGTACTAAGACCAGGTACGGGGACTATAATCTATTTCCATGAAACAAGTTCATAAGAAACTCACAAGCAAGTTAACAAGAAAATAAGAGAGGATGCTAGTATACTATGACCAGGTACGAGTACTAGCATCTGTCTCAAAATAAGCACAAGATAAGTGAAAAGAATGATGTCATAAGGTATGAATCTCATAAGACGTATAAGAAACCCACAAGATTCATTAGATGCATAAGGAACTCACAAGACTCATAAGATATTTGAAATACGTATTGTTAAAGTATGAACTTAAAGTATGAGTTTCGAGATTATGCAATTGTTATCTTGTCTTAACTTCCACACTCTGATTATGTATATGTTATGATGAACTCTATACTGTGAGGCATATTAATGTATTGTAACATGGTTAGTTAGTAGTGTGTATACGTTGAGTATTCAATACTCAACCGAACTGTTATTTCAGTAGGTTTTTTAGGTTGGATGATCGTGCTCCGGAGCCATGGGTCGAGGAGGTTCATGGAGAGCAAGAGCTTGCTAGGGATTATCATCCAGATGTTGGGGGACCTTGACATGTGGCATTATGATTGAGTTGAGTGAGAGACATGTATTTTGGGATTTTGTTTTTGGGCCTTTTCATGTAGACTTGAGTTGATATTTCAAGTGCCGGATCTTTTGTACAGGTTATAGTTTCTATTAAGTCTTTTGTCTATGTTATCACTTGGACAAACTTTTATATAGAAGAAATTTTCAAATTCATTATTTGTGATGCCTTGTATACGGTTTGCAGGATGGCTTGAAGTTTGAACTATAAGTCACGTTGCCAAAGTATCAAAACTCCTAGGTGGTATTTTGGGGCGTGACAACAGGGAGAACAAATCGTAGCTCCAGATCTCCCATATGGCAGGGACGAGGAGTTATGCCCAGTATAAGACGGATGAGGTATGCTTAATTAAGTAGTAACTGTGATATATCACTGACTCTACCTTTCTCATTTCGACTATTATTTATAATGCGTTCTAACATTAAAAATACTTTTTATGTTCACGAGTATAGCAAGCATAGGATCCAGACGGACAAGAGCCTGACTGGATGTGGATGTTTAGGATTACACATGTTCGCCGAGATGGGACATTTATTGATCGGGCATCGGAGGAGCTTTGGGTATGTGGAATCATATCATTCGACTAAATGATTATAAAGAAATTTCACTTTTTTGTCATTATTCATATTTCGCAATCACAGATGTATCAGTTGGCCAGCCAGCGTCCGGAGGGCACTACTAGTAGCACTGCCCCGAACAAAGTTTTCTCCAGGTTATGGGATCCGGACAAGGTATGCTTAATTAAGTAGTAACTGTGATATATCACTGACTCTACCTTTCTCATTTCAACTATTATTTATAATGCGTTCTAACATTAAAAATACTTTTTATGTTCACGAGGATAGCAAGCATAGGATCCGGACGGACAGGAGCCTGACTGGATGCGGATGTTTAGGATTACACATGTTCGCCGAGATGGGACATTTATTGATCGGGCATCGGAGGAGCTTTGGGTATGTGGAATCATATCATTCGACTAAATGATTATTAAGAAATTTCACTTTTCTGTCAGTATTCATATTTCGCAATCACAAATGTATCAGTTGGCCAGCCAGTGTCCGGAGGGCACTCCTAGTAGCACTGCCCCAAACGAAGTTTTCTCCAGGTTATGGGTCTGGACACGCATGGCCGGGTCTGTACATATGGACTGGGTGTTATCCCCCCCCCCCTCCCATAGTTTCGCGCTCCAGATGCTAGCCACAAGAGAAGGGTAGAAGAATTGGCTAAGCTGAACCAGACTCTGGTGGCTTCCCATGAGGACTTGTGGGCTGAACTGAGTTCTGTAAACACCCGATTGAAGGTGTTTGAGGAATGGATGTCCTATATGCATGCCGGCTCACATGTTCCGAATCCAGACTCTACACAACCTCCTGATGATCTCCTTTGACTCATGTTTACTTGTTATGACTTCTTCGCATTTGATTTACATGATACTCGTACTCTTTCTTATTATTACTTGTTATGTTTATTACTATATGTTTATGATACTCCTGAGTTCTTATTATTACTGTGTTTTCTAGACTTATGTGATTGATGTGATAGATATTTTTTTATTATATTATGGAAGCTGGGTTTTGGCTAGATATGAATGTCAATGGATGTGGGTGGAATAGGTGGGTTATTGAATGTGGATGGATGTGGGTGGAATAGGTGTGTTATTGAATGTGGATGAATGTGGGTAAAATAGTTGAGAATGTGAATGGAATGATAATAGTGATTGGAATGGATGAATTCTTGAATGTGGATGGAATGGAATGAAATGAATATAATATTCATTGTGAATGGAATGGATGTCTTGAATGTGAATGGTACAGGATATGTCATATAAAAGGAATGAATATGAAATTGCATGTGAGTGTGAATGGATGTGGTGCATATTGAAATGTCTTGGTACAAGTTTACAGGTACATGAATACAAGTGCAGGTTTCTTTTTAAAAAAATCCATTAGTGACGGAAAAATATCCGTCGCTATTGAGGGACGCTCATTAGAGACGGAAAACTAACCGTCAGAGTTGATCAATAGTGACGGAATCATTTCCGTCAAATATGGTTATCAGAGACGGAAATAATCTCGTCTCTAATTCAATTATAAATTAGTGACGAATGTTTTTCCGTCACCAATTAGTGATAGAATATTTCCGTCACAATTTCCCTTTCCGTCACTAAATTCGAAATTTAAATTGTCAATATTAGTAACAGAAACTTACCATTACTAATTAGCGATGAAAAGATATTTTCGTCTCTAATAACCTTTAGCCACGGTCGCATTAGTAACGGATTAGCGACGGACAAATTTTTGTCTCTAATAATAATAATGATGGAAAATTGAGCATTAGTGACAGAAATATTCCGTCACTAGTCGGTAGATTTCTTGTAGTGTCGAGACGATTTTCGTAAGGTCCCTACAAGAGCTACGTGCGATTGTAAATGATCTATCCTTAGTAACCCAATGTCTGCTCCCGCTCTCAAACCTCGCTCTTATGGTTTGAGAGTGTAATCGCCCTGGGAGTGTGGTTGCAAAATTATAGAGTGCGATTGTAGCGTTTCTATAGCACCTGTGTAGAGATCGGGGCTTTAAAGTGTACAAAGTGAATATTAATGGCGAGGATTTGATCATCTGAACATCACGCCTAGGAAGACAACCCAGTCTCTTTCTAATGTTTTCTACAAAATCACTTTTCTACCCCTTCTTTAATGTTAAGTGGCTCAACCGGTCAATACCTAATAGTTTATTCTTTTACTCTTTTATCCTACCCCTTCTTTATTGTTAAGTGGGGTCAACCAGTCAATACCCAATAATTTAACTTAACTTCTTTACAGTTTACCCTTTTATCCTATTCCAACATTTCACACCAAAGAAAGAGTAGTGTATATATATATATATATATATAATAGGCTCTCTAGAGGTGCTCTCGACACTATCCTAAATTCAAACTTGACATTCTCGCGCTCTTGCTCCCGCTCCCACACCCGCTTTGGTTACTTAGGATCTATCCCACAATGTGATATATATATATATATATATATATATATATAATAGGTTCTCTAGAGGTGCTCTCGACACTATCCTAAATTCAAACTTGACGTTCTCACGCTCTTGCTCCCGGTTTCCGCTCCCAGCCCGCTTTGGTTACTTAGGATCTATCCCACAATGTGGGACACACAGCGGTTCAAGTAGGTGACACTCCTCTATGAACTAAAGTGCCATGTGAGAGGAACTAATGAAACCAGTTGGTTCATTCACCACAACCAAGACCAACGGCCAATGAAGATTTGAGTGAAAATGACTACTAAAGAATTTAATCAACTCCACAGCAACAAGGTGGGGGGATCCTGGTATTCCCTCCAATGTATCTTTCTTCCTCTAACATGCGGTATTGAATTAAAATCTCACTTGCGATCACTTGAAAATAAAAGGTGGAGTTTGGCCAACCGCTACTTTCTGTGCCTACATGCGGAAGAGCAAGTGGACCATTTGCTCTTGCATTGCCCAATTGTGTTCGAAATTTGAGGATACTTCTTATCTCATGTAGGTGTAGGCTGGGTCTTCCTTTCACAATTTCTTATCTTGTTGGTCTCTGATTAGTTTGGATAGTTCCCGGGAGTCTTTTTGGATGGTTCTCCCTAGCGTCATTGTATTGTCAATTTGGAAGGAGAGGAACAAGAGAGCTTTCGAGGATTCTCAATTTGCCCCTCCCGTACTTGTTCACATATTAAACTACTCATTCTTGAGTGGGGTTCAATATGGCAGGGGAAGCTAGGTGGGCTGAAAATATTTCTTGTCTAAACGACTTGGGATACCTTCAGTTCAGCCCAGTAGAGATATCAGTTTTTTCTGTATGTTTATTTTCATTTTTTCGTGCTCTACCGAGTTTAAGTGCTTGTAAATTTCTATTTTGATTGTTCCTCCGGTCCCAGTATTGTAGTTTATTTATGTTTATGATATAGCATGAGATTTACCGATAAAAAAAACAGTAAGGTGATGGAAATCAACACAACCAAGATGCAAACCAATACTCAATTCTTCCTGATCACTTTCCATCTTGGAAAAAAAGTGTTCAAACATGGTTGATTTCTCAAAAAAAAAAAAAAGGTTTTAATCTATGAATTTCGCAAGAAATCAATAGATCTACCCATTTTGGATTGATTACAACCTATTTTCATGAATCTAAATTTATTTCAACCTTTTAAAAATATTATTGTAATTTTTTTTTCCATTTTCGGATTTTTGAGAAGAATGGTTGAAAAATCGTTGATTTCTCAAAAAAAAAAAGTTTTGTTCTATGGATTTCACATGAAAATCATAGATGTACTCATTTTGGGTTGATTACAAACCATTTTAATGAATTTAAAGAAGTAAAATGAATTTGTTTTTGGGTTTTTCACATACCTTTAAAACTTTTGAGAAAAACCATTCAAATTCAAAATAAAATGACAAGATCTTCGTTTTTCAACCTAAAATCAACAATGGAGTTGTTGTTTTAGGCTTAGAAGTTGATTTGGAGAGAAATTTAGAAGGGAATATGGTTTCGAGGTGTTTGAAACACCTCAAAATGGGCCGAATCACGGATTTATCAGCGTATCGAATGATAATGTTCATAGTATCGGTCTGTACCGGTAATATCGACCAACACAAACCACCAGTACTCGTATCGGTCTGTATTGATTGAATCAATGTGTATTAGTACCAATACCACGGATACGACCACAATACCCAGCAAATAAATTTTCCTACGTATCAGCGTCTCGAATAGTTCAAAAACTGGTACGTATTGGCCGATACGTACCGATATTTTATACCATGTACAGAGTATCAGCCGACACAAAGCTCAATGTGGTATTGAGCTTCTATCATGTATGTAATTTGATTTATGAATGCAAGTGTCTATGTATTTTCATACATTTGATTTTTATGAAAGCAAGTGAGCTTCTATTACTTGGTTAAGTAACTATGGTTTTGTACTTTCCTACATATTTTTCAACGCGAACAATTTTTTAGCTTATAAAATTTTTAACTCTCATACGTATGATAATAAATGTAGTTGGAGGCCTTCATTTAGTTTGCTTTTAGCTTATATTTGCATTAAAACAGGTTTTATGCAAGGTATCCAAGTTTTTCCTTGCATATCCAAGCTTTTTTTAGTGTATCCTGAATTTTTCTGTCATATTCAATCAATATGCCAATACGTATCCTATTTTGGACTTACCGATACGGCGACCAAGACCGATATTTTGAACCATGGTGCTAAGTGTGGTGCAACAGACCACTTATCCATAGCTTGACTGGGGTAAAATTTAGTTAATATGGCCACACCGGATGATGACAATCAGTTTGACTACATGGAGGAGTCCTTGATCGATGAGGAAAATGAAGAACATCCTAGAGAAGAAACCAACGATGTGACTATAGGACAGGAGGATCTTATGATTGAACAACACATGTGCTTGTTTTTAAGACACATAACAGCCAAAGAAACAACATATCCCCTATACAGTGCACATTGCATGGGAAAGACTATGGTTTCATTATTGAAGGCGCAGTAATGAGAACATCATGTCGAAATACATGATGGACAAGCTCCACTCAAAGTAGGCGAAGCATCCTATACCCTCAAGAATTGCTTGGATAAAAGTGGAAGAGATGTAAAGGGAAATCAACTTCTCATTCTTTTTTATATTGGAAAACAATATAATGTGGTCGTGTGTGATGCAATAGATATGGATGCATGTTGCATGAATTAGGGGGGCAATTCAAAATTGAATCTACTAATACGGAAAGAGTAATGTTTTCACGTTCTTCAAAGAAGATGTAAAAAAAACAAACTTTCTCAAATGAGACAACAAGGCTGATCTGAAGCTTCACAAGTGGAGGGACATGCCTGCTCAACATTAAGAGAGTTTATCAAGGAACTAAGGAGAAGGGCTTGGTGTATTCTTCTTTGGGTAACAAACGAGTGGAGTTATTTGCTTCTGCTTTTCCACCAAGATGGAGCCAATGATGAAAGAATTTGACGAAATTCTTGCTGAAGAGATCCCAAGTGGGCCAACTCTATGAGAGTGTGAGGGAAACTAGCACTGTATAGACCTTGTTTTTCGTGTCAGTCTTCTTAATTTCATTCATTATTGAACAAGTTCAAAGAGCATGAGTTGCATTGGGGATAATCAGGGAGAGGATGCCCTATTGCCCTGTGTTGTTCCTGTACATTTGACTCTAAAGGATGGTAATTTGTGTGTGTGTTCACAGCCAAGCTATCAAGTATCAATAGAATAACTGTCAAGTATCATTCATATAGCTTAGTTGGATGATGTGTTAGACATGCTCATGGGTCTGGAATTTCAGAAGACCACCTTGCTGAGTGGTTACCATCGGATCTGTGTCAGGCCTTACGATGAGTAGAAGATAATGTTTAAAACTTTACAGGGTTTATGAGTGGAAATTGATGCACTTTAGGTTATCCAATGCTCCTATCACCTTCATAAGGCTGATCAATCAAGTGCTGCCACTATTCATAAAAAAGTTTGGTTGTTGCATATTGCGATAACATTTTTGTTTATCGGACTAGAGAAAAGCGTTTCCAGTACTTTAGGTGAGGACAGTTTTGAAGAAGGAGAATTGTACACCAATTCGAACAAGTGCAGTTTCCTCAAATAACACTTTGTTCTTTTACTACGTGGTTAGTGGAGATGGAATTCAAGTGGATGAGGAAAATGTGAGGGCTATCCAAGAACAACACCGAAGAACGTGCCTGACGTTTAGAGCTTCCACAGAATGGTCTTGTTCTGCTGCCAATTTGTGCAGAATTTTAGTTTAAATATGGTTGATCTTACAGAACATCCAAAAAAAGAGAGGTTGTGGACAGAACTATCTGAACAAGCATTGCAGCTAGTAAAAGAGCAGCTGACAAATGTTCCTATCCTAGCGCTTCCACATTTAGTGATATTGTGTCAGGTGGAGTGCAATGCTTCACACGTGGGAGTAAGGAAAGTCCACTAAATATTTTCTTCATAGAAGATGAGCAATGCACAACACAAAATGGTTGACTTATGGGCTGGAGTTATATGCAGTTGTAGAAGCATTGTGAAATTGGAGGTAATATCTTATCTAAACAGCATTTATGCTCTTTGCAGACCCACCCTGAGGCATTAAAGTTTATCAATAGCAAGATCAACTTCAGATTCATGCCCAGTGGATTTCTTTTCAACAGTACATGTTTGTTTTGAAATAGTCTGGTGTTCTAGAAAAATGTAAGACATTCTCAGCCAGTGAGCTTCTCTACTGTACTTTCTGGATAGTGGTTGAAGGGTGCGATTGTTTTCCAATACATGTATGTTGCAGATGAGGATTTTATATAAATATGGGACTGATGAAAGAATGAACCACACGATGATTTCCTTATCTAGATAAGTATCCTTTTAAAGGAAGTCAGTTGTGCTAAGGCTTCATGGTGGATGATTTGGGAGTTGTTTCAGGAAAGACAAGATCATTGCTCTGTTGGAAGAGCAATATTTTGGCTAAAGTTGAAGGGAGATTAACTAAGAGTTGTGCAAAGGTATTGGACACGCCACCCACGTATATGGAAAGTTCACAAAACACCGCGTTATATACAACATTACCCAACACTCATGGTCCATGGGAAGAAGTTATTATCGATTTTGTGCTACGCCCTCCAGGAATTCGATGAGGTATCAAATCTGTTTTTGTGGAGGTAACAGGTTTTCTAAGATGACACGTTCTATTCCTTACAAAAGACATTAGATGTGATACACGTGGCAAACTTATTGTTCTGAGAGATTGTTCGATAGCAAAAGTTCCAAGACCATCACTTTAAAATTGTGATGCAAAGTTCCTTAGTCACTTTTGGAAGGCTTAGCGGTAGTGAATAAAAAGCTTCAATATAGTGCAAACACAATTGCAGATGGACGGACAGACAAAAGTGCTGAATCAGAAATATGCTATGATGTCTTTCTAATTTCTAGTGACAAGTCGAAACTGTGGGAAGTTTCGCTTGATCATCTCGAGTTTGCTTACAGTAACAAGAAGAACCGATCAAAGGGAAAATCACATTTTGAGATTATTTAAGTCCATATGCCTATACATACTCTGGACTTGGTTCCATTCCCACATTTGGATATATCCATGTCATGCTACTGCTATGAAGTAGAGAATCAGAAAAAAATTCATGAAGGTCAAACAAATGTTGGAATAGTCTAATACCAAGCACAAGCATGATGCTTATCAACACCGGTCACCAGCAAGCCAACGAATTCAAAGAGGGAGACACACTAATAGTTCATTTATGAAAGGAAAGGTTTCCATCTGGGTCATAGAAAAAGATGAAGTGAAAGAAGATCAGGCCATATAGAAATCTAAAAGGAATCATCGACAACATATATGAAGTGGAGCTGCTGAATGATAAGGACAACTCATGGACCTTGAGATTGCTGATTGGTTTGAGTTCCAAGCTGAAGTTTGGAGCTTAGTACATATCATGGTGAGATTCCTAAAAGTTGGGTGACAGTGTTGAAGCAATTTTGGAAAGACAAAAAGTTGCTACTACAAGTGGTTTCACTATACAATACCTTATACAATGGGAAGGGGGACAGAAAGCGACAAGGATTTCAGTGGACAAGCTACGAAGGATTGACGCGCAGGACAAACTTCTTCAAGTGGAAAGGATTAATGTACCAAAAGTTCCACAATTTAGGCCGCAAGATCAACAAGCCAAAAATAATAAATTGAATAAGAAAAAAGGGCCACAGCAAAGGGATTTAAAAGTAGCCTTGAACAGTAAAAGTAAGATTACCAATCACATTAGAAGATGTCTAATTGAGTTTAAAGATGTTTTAGTTAAGTTAGAAGTTTTCTTTTAGTTGAGTTAGGAGATGCTATTTCATATTTCTTGTTGAATAGGTCTTTTTTTAATAGGTCATGTGGTATTGGGCCAAAAGTAAATTGGAACACTAAAGTCAAAAGGAAGGTTTTAAGAGTTATTGGATTAGGAAATAGTCTTAGGTTGTGTTAGTAACCCAAGATATTGGTGTGAATCAGTTCTTTTTCGTTTGTTTAAATCTGGAAAATATACAGCAGCTTTTCTGCCTATTTTTCAGCAGTAAACAATGTTCTTACAGTTGACCACTTTGGATTCTGCCTAAAAGTGTTCCAGAGCTTATTCAAGGGTGGACAACTGGTGTTCTTGTGCCCGGGTCCAAATTCTATGATCATCCCATTTGCATTAATGTTGGGGCATGGCATCTTCAAAGACAAATAAAGGTCTTCAAGAAGAACTGTTGGGTCCCTTGGAAGGAACTTAAAGAGACTTGTTCTTCTTTGTGGGTTGGGATAATTTAATATTCAGCTATTTGCTTATTCCAGTCTTTTAAAATTGTAATTTTATATGCTTTTCTTCATTATCAACAGGTCTACAGATAGGTCATTCCCTTTGGGGCTGTTTGAAAATGACAGCCTGGGTCAGAAAGCTGCCAAACCGCCCACTTTCAACCTTGATTTTAAGAACCTTCGTCACTTTTGGCGCAAAAGGTAGAAATGAAAAAACATGGGTCCAAAAAGTGGGCATCGAATGTTAACTAAAGGGAAAGGTACCTGCCTTGAACGCACACTGGTGACCCCACAATCACGCATTTCCAGACAGACCCTTAATTATTTGGTACGAGGATATGTGGAATAATCCTGTCTTTAGAGTTTTGGGAGGTTGGTTTCCGCAATAAAGTGAAGACTGAAGACTCCCCAAACATGTGGATATAAAAAAAGGCATGTGAGAGAGAGAGGTGAGAAAGTTACCTTTAAAAGAATGTCCTCGACTGTGACATTGGCATAAATAAGATGTACCATGGTTTTGTCTTTCGGATTTTCTAATATGGCTCTAGCAACCTAAGCAAAGCCAGAAACAGGGGAAAAAAGAAGGAATATATGAACATCAAAATCTGTGCAGCGATAAAATGGTCCAAACTAGGAACAAGCAGACATTACTCAACTTTTTCAAATTCTTCGATACATACCTGGAACATTGGAGTAATGCCAGAGCCTCCTGCAAGCATCCCAAAAGCTCTAACTTGGCCAGGTTGATACTTGAAACGCCCCTGGAAGCATCAACAGGTAAAACATCACCTACCTATACATAAGTTTGTTTTTGTGACAATAGTTGGGTCGTTAAAGTGTCATCAATGTCCCTCAATTATGCCAAGCACTTTAACTCCAAAGTAGCAGCACTTACACAAGTTTAGGTTGGAAAAACTGTGACTCATGTCACATTTCCCTTTTGAAAACAAGAAATATTCCTATCCAACTGAAAAGAACTAAAATACCACGGCCTACCTTGTTGACCATACATGTTCGAGTATTTCCTCATGCAACTCAGGAATCGTTCCCCTTTGGATGTATATAAACAAACATTTGTCATTGTCTTACTTCCTATGAATAAAGCCATATCTGGGCAGAGCTATTCTTGATTCACTTTGGACAATGAATAGTAGTAACAATAACAACAAAAACCATACCAACAATAATAACAACAGTAATTACAACATTAATAATAAATTTGTTCAAACTTAGTCAAGTACCTTGAACTTGAAGCAAGGTGGTGTTTCCAATTAAACTACTTTGAATTTAAAGGTCCACACCAACTAGTGGCGGAGACAAAAAAAAAAATTGACAAATAAATTCTTGGGACATTTTGTACATATTATGAGTGTTGTTTCTTCTTGTTTATGGGGCAGCTGTCTCCTTGCCACATAGCTATGTCCAGTAAAATAATTAAATTAAATGGTATGAAAGATTCATTTTGTTTTCAAAAGTTCAAGAGACATTTACCCCACAGCTATGTCATATTAAATAATGTAGTATAATCTTTTAAGGGACATTAGCCCCCTTGTCCAATGAAAATATGCCCAATTAAATACTTAAACAACTTAGTATAAAAATATGAGTCTGGTTCCAGTCCAATTGTGATATGAATTCGGCCAATTCAATCACACTTACATAGCCTCCCTTTAACCTTGGTTAAGAACTTTCAGCCCTTGGGGTTAATTTTTTTCCTAAAAACAAAGGTTAAATTGTTGAACCCTACGGGTTAGTAAATCTTATCCATAGTTACTGGGTTAAAAGGAAGACGTGTGGGCTAAGTTCAATCCAATATGATCCCAAATCATAGAAATTGCTTTTTTTCCCAAAGTTTAGGGGACACCTACCCCCATTCCCATGCTATACCCTGATTTTTTAAAACAATTAGTTTTTCAAAGGTTGAGTGGGGCCACGTACCCCCACAGGCTCCCACCTGGCTCCGCCCCTGACACCAATGCTATTTGTCACTACATTCCGAAAACTCAAAGTCTTCAATTTTTCGAAAAAATACCTTCAGAGATTATTCAGGCAATGGGAGTATATCTCTGATTGAGAAGAATGCCCAAAAATGGCGAGTGATTGAGAAGTGAGAAGCCCTTATGGCAAATTTGACAGGTCAATAATGAGGATGTGAGATTTCCATTAATGACAATCGTGCTCGGTGTAGTCAAAATGTTGCCTAGGCATAGCTAGGCCACCGCCTCGCCTAGCCAAGACTCCTAGCGCCTAGACCATTATATAGACGGGCACTCAGTACATCTTATATAATATTGAATAATGTAAACAAAAAAAAGTTAATTTTGGTCGCCTAGTTATCACCTCGCTTAGAGAACCCCATATCGCCTATGCATGGCCTGGACGCTTTCACTACACTAGTCGTGGTGATGACAGTGACAAGTGTGATAGAGGTCATGCTTGTGCGGGTGACAATAGACAATCACAAGACATGGAGGATATTATACACAAGATGGATTGTTGACGAGTGTAATCAATGTGGTAGTGGCTATCAATATGAGTACATATTCATCATTTCATCTTTATAGGGTTATGGTCATGATTCTAAATCCCACTCATCTAGTGCTTATTAACATGATGCTCAGTCCCAGGCATCGAATGAAAGTGATGGACAGATTCCACAATTTATAGGATTGCACCTAATCAGAATAGTGTATGCTCTTGATGCTAGTTAATACCAGACGTACATACAAATGTATCAAACCACATATCACATTTACATGAGTTGGCAATAGTGTTTGGCACACTTATCATATACTGCTCTATTCATTTCCTGAGTCCACAGTATCTGAGTCGTCGACACATAATTCAATGCGGTATTGAGGTTGTATGTGTACTTTAAGACTGTAAAGTTAATAATTTCTCATGTATTTCATTGAATGTAAGATTTTATATTCAGATTGTACTGCCCATAATTGGATACATGACTATGGTTTGTATTTTCATATCTGTTTATCAGCATTCTTATATTTTTTAACTTATAAAATTCTTAACTCTCATATGTATGCTTATAAATGTAGTTGTGGCCTTCATTTAATTTATTTTTAGCTTATATTTACATTTTTAAGAAATTATGAAAGGTATCCAAGTTCTTTCTTGCGCATCCAAATGTTTCTTAACGAATCTTAATTTTTTTAGCATATCCACGATACGCAAAATAACAAAGTTCCCAAATAATTCTCGAATTATTCGTGAACTATTAATTTATTTTTAAGGGGTGGAGTTTAAAACAACGCTTTTTTACGAACTAACAAATATTTCTTCAGTTCGCGAATAATTCCTCATTGATGACTTATTCTGAACTTATCCCGAATGCGGATTTCTCACAAGTTATTCATCCAGGCTTATTGGAAATTCTAAGTAAGAATGATAGTAAAATAGACTTTCTACAATCAATAGGGTTATTACCAATAATCCGAGTTATTTCGCACTGAAAAATTCCTATTTGACTGAAGTATCCATTTGGGAGTACGAGAAACCTCCATTCAAGCAGGTTTTTTTACGGTTTTGATATCCATTCGACTGAATTGACAGAAAAAGATGATTTTGCAAGCTGATTAGTCTGCTAAATTTCGATCGAATAGAGAGAAAAAGATTATTTGAGCTATTTATATATTGTGCTAAATAACTATGTTCTGTCAAATAAATACACTGAGATATTGTTTATCTGATTTTATCTATTCAGAATGTTATTTTTTCTCGAATATTTAAATCTCTGAATTACTTATGTAATCTAGATTCTTCTTATTTCTTTAGTTAAATAAGGCTTACTTTATGTAATTTTCCATTGAGTTTATTTGTTTACATAATGCTTGTTTTTTAGGTATTAGGATAAGTGTCCCACTAGATGGATTAGTTGGTATCACATTCCTATTTTTATAATTATTCATTATCATTTTTTATGTTTTTTGAACTTATCCTGAATTTGCCGAATTTTGTCGATTTTTTCCGAACTTAACCATGCCGAATAATTCCCGAAACCGAACTTTGTTACTATGATGATGCGTATCCTAAAATCACTTGACCGATACGCCTTTCAATACTGATAATTTAAACCATACTTGACTCTAATATGTAAAGACAAAGGAGAAGTTTGGTGATCTCAAATATAAAGAACTCTAAACAAGGTAGAAGAACTTGAGCGTAGATTTGTAGGGTGCATTTTTAAAGTTCAGGATAGATTGACATATACAATATAGAATCAAATCATGAACTATGTTTTTACTGTTATTAATTGATAACTGCTCAGATGTATTACATTGGGAGAGTGGAAAAAAGAAAATGCCAAGGGTAATGTGATAACAGTGGGGCAACAATGGCGGTGACCATGCAATGGTGGTGGTGGTGGTGGTGGTGGAACTGATGGACAATGTGGTGACCATAGTGTCGCGTGATAGAAGAAGCATAGTCACCAAGTCAGAGTTTGAAAATTATCCAGCTAAGGAAAAATTCTGGAAAAATTCATAGAAATTAGGAAAAAAATCAAAAAAATATTTAGCAAGATATGACAAAAATATTACTACTTATTTAAAATTATAAACAGTTATATTTAATATATAAGATATTTATTCGGGCTTTTTAAAAATTCATGAATAATTTACATTTACTTGCAATTTTTTCGAAAAATTGCAAAAATAATACGTGAATTAATCGTTCGACAAAAAAGTCACAAATTATTCGAGAATTTTTTTTAAAAATCAAAGAACTTTGTTACCATGGGCAGAAGTGATGATAGTGAAGGTGGTGGTTGTGGTAACCGACAATGGCATGTGGCAATGCTAGTGGGGTGATGGCGGTAGTGGTGCACTGGTGGCAGTGGTGGCGGTAATAGGGATGCTGATGGTAGTGATGGCGGTGGTGGCAGCAGTAGTTGCATTGGCTGGGATGGCATGACCACATGAGAGAGTAAGAGAAAAATAGTGCTCCATCAACAATTTCCATACTTGGGTTGCCACAGGAAGAAGTAACTCTATTTAGGAGTTGGTTTCCCAAAAAGCCAATATTTATTTTTACTTTATTAAATCCCTTTGACTAGGCATTTAGAATTAATTCCATCACTGCCCTGTCACACCCTAACTTGGCCAAGTCAAAATATTTTTACACTATGGTTTTCCCAAACTCAACCAATTAAGGACTAAAATGGCACATGACTTGGTTTTCCTGAGGTTTTACATAACAACTAACTATATACAAGAAATTTTCTAATTTAACATTTTCTAGGGCAATGCAACTACTAATATTTTTCAACAGATCTTGTAGTAGCAACCAACATTTCCTGTCATTAATTTTTTTTTTTAAATATGACTCATCAAAGTCAACGGCTCAACTTTTAGAGACAACGATCAAACCCCAACTCAAGTTTCTCTAGTCAGGCAAGGCTAGTCGAAATCATAAGTTTATAAAACTTGTTTAACATCACTACCTTATGTAAGGGGCACATTCGGGTTTTAAAGACTAGAGATATGCAAAGGAAAACTTGTAACGGCCTTAACATGTAATCCGATTCAAAGGAAGAATAATATATACCTTGGGTCCCTTTACAGCCATGTAATCACCTTCACGCATCTCACGGAAGTGGTGGGACATTCTTCCTTGTGGATACATCTACTTACAGGAAAAACCAAAACAACAAAACCAATTAACTTGGTCCAGGCAAGACTATAGTAAAATCCAAAAATGGACGATTTCAAATAATATGCACCTTTATAACTAGTTCAAAGTAGCCAACATCTGAATCCAAAGTAGTTGGGGTATATGGTTTGATAACTTCTTCACCGAGGCTATCCTTTCCCCTGTTCAACAAAATAGCAAATCTTAAGGATGCTAATCTGATAATGTTTAAGGTGTAGAATTGGGCATCTCCCAAGCTTTTACTTGGGTATGCCTCTTGGCATAGGTTTCAAGGCAAAATCAGTTTAAAATCCAGTAGTGGAAAGAGTTATGAACAGATAGCTTCTTGGAAATCATTCCTTCTGCCTTAAGGGGGAAGAATCATGCTGTTAAGAAGTACCCTGGCCAGTATGCCCTCTTATTATCTATCCCTTTTAACCATTCCAGCTTCCATTGTCAAACATATGGAGAGGATCCAAAGAGAACTTTTCTTTTTTGATAAAGATGAAACTAAAAAATAACACTTAGTGGAGTGGAGAAGGTGCATCGGCCCATCAAGAGGGAGGATTAGGGATTAGACCTTTTCATGAGATGGATGGGTCATTGCTAGGCAAATGGTTGTGGAGGTTGGAAGAAGAGATAGCCAATCTATAAAGAAGAGTCAAACTGACAAAATATGTGGACCATTCAGTTTAGGATCTAAAAGAGGCAAGGGATCCCATGGAGTGAGCTTGTAGAACGGTGATCTTGAAGGTTAAGGAGGGATTAAGAAAGCATATCATTTTTAAACTGGGTAGAGAGAATGAGGTGAAGTTCTGGGAGGGCGTATGGTGCGGGCATTATTTGTTAAGGGAGGAATTCGGGCTATTAGTTTCAGTAGCCTTGAATAGAGGTTGGAAGGTGGACAAATGTTATGAGTTAGTAGCTAACGAGGTTGTTTGGATTTCAAGGATGAGAAGGGCCTGAACAATTGGGAGTTAGATGACTACTTAGACTCAAGATTCACCTAGATTATCTAAGCCTAATCTCTTGGCTAGAGACTGTAGAGTTTGGACTTGGGAGTGCAATGGCCTTTTTCTCAGTTAGTACTTTGATAGTAGCCTAACTGCCCTTTCCCATATCGAGATGTTTGGAATCCGGGTATTCTATTTAAGATTGCATTCTTCTTATGGACAGCTACATCAGATTGTCACCAGTAACCACTAAGCACTTAATGAACAAGGGATGGAGGATAGCAAACAGATGTTTCTTTTGTTTATCTGATGAGGACATAGTGGACCATTTATTGCTGCACTGTTCTCCTGTGAGATGGTTATGGGATAAATTTCTATTTTTGCAAGGGTCTAATGGGTATTTCCACTTAAGCTGTATGATTTATTGTCTAGTTGGGTTCCTCTAGGCTTGATGACTCCAGTGACGGTAGTCTGGAGGATGATTTCGGGTGGCCATATGTGGGAGTGTGTGAGAGGAGAGAATAAAAGGGTGTTTGATGACATCGCCAGATCAAAACAGAGGATTTGGGTTCAGATCACCAAGCTTCTATAGGATTGAGGGGCCATCAGAGAGGACTTGGAGAGCCTTGATATGCCTTCCTTTATTGCTTGGGGGAGATGGGCCTTCTTCTTTGTTGGCTACATTGTATTGGGTATTTTTGTAGTTCACTGTCATGTGAATTTTTTTTGCTGTTTTGATCTTTAATAAATAGCTTTTTATCAATCGGCAAATTTTTTTTTAAGAATTT
The DNA here is from genome assembly GCA_015143295.1 of Tetracentron sinense. Lineage (NCBI taxonomy): Eukaryota > Viridiplantae > Streptophyta > Magnoliopsida > Trochodendrales > Trochodendraceae > Tetracentron > Tetracentron sinense. The sequence goes on along the minus strand of CM026563.1, from coordinate 20,004,949 downwards.
GATGTTTAGACCTTCATCCAACCTACTACTGTCATATAAATGGCACACGTGCTGAGGGATTAGAACCATCATTCAATTGAAGCCCACTGTTTGGATGATAGTACAATACAATATATCATGTTCTAAAGGACAGTTACAATAAACAGGCAACAATCAAAAAAGAAAGTCTAAAGATCAGGTACTCCTTTGCACTTGCACTACATGTACATACAAGCCTGTCAGAACAGAGGTTAGAAGTGCAAATGACCAAAAATAAGTAGCTATCCAAAACTAAACTTAATAAATTCCAAATACAGTGTAGAATTTGACAAACATAAGACAAGACCAAGAAAATCAATCGAACCTGCAACTTATATGTTGTCCAATTGGAAGACCCAACACTGAAGTAGGTGTAGGAAGATCAAATCTAAACTTAGCCACATTATGGCTGAGCTGAGTGCGTTTGACAAGTTTAAACTCCTTGAAGTTCTCGGGGTCTAAGCAACCTATAAACAAACATCAATGCATTAGTCAATTTGCAGACAAATAATAGTTGAATCCCCTGCTAAGTCCACGATATTCAAAAGTGGGGTGGATAGAAATTTTAGAATAACATGGAAAATAATAAGCAAACAAAGAAACAAAGAAAAAAACATTGACATGCACAATTAAGGATCTAAGAGAAACCATTTGCAGAAAAGAAAGAACCAGTCATTGCAATATCCTCGCATTTATAGATTCAAGATTTTAAAAAGTAAACCATAAATACCACTTAGTCTTTTATGCTTTATAGAAAATGTTATCCCAAATTGCAGAACTACCAACAAGTAAACTATCAAGAGGAAAATGGTGCCAAAAGTGAAAAGAGAAATACACCAAGAAGTCTCTAAAGTTTTGAGGGACAAGAATCATCGCCGTCGTCATGATAATCAGTGCCTCATCCCAAATATTTAGGGTCGGCGACATGAGTTCTATGCCACAATTCCATTCTATTTGAAGCCACAACTTCGGTCAAAACATGTGCTATAAAAAATTCCTCACTATATCAATCCACGTCATTTTTGGCCTTCTCCTTTCAACTTGCACGAATCATTCCCCAAACATCTTAGTCGACTCACCCTAAATTATCACCTATTGCAGCTACACCCAGACTCTCAAATCTCATCAATGCACTCATTTATGAGTTTATCCTTCCTTGTCTTTCCACACATCCATCTCATTGTGCTCATCCTTCGCTACACTAGATCTGTAGAATAAATGAGATTTGAGGAAAATTTGCACATTGTAGGTAATTAATCCAAAATTTCAGAATTAAAAAAAAATTAAGAAAAATCAACAACAAAGACAGAACAGAACTAATCATCAACAACCCAAATAAAAAAAAAGGGAGAAATGATACACAAACATGTGCAGTTTCCAGTATCTAAAAAGTTCACTACCACAAAATTCAAGAACCCATCATTACTTTGTTATCAGAAGTTGAAAGAGAAACGGGAAAAAAAACTTAGACCCTGTCAAAGATATCTTAATTACTCTTATCATCTTAATTGAGATATTCAGTCGCTAAAAGTCTAAATTAGACTTAGACCTTATCAAAGATCTCTTAGTACTCTTATCGTCTTAATTAAGACATCCAGCTTGCACGACTCCACTATTCTTCCAATACACTTAGCTGGCATGACTGAAGAAAAACTTTATCAATTTCTAATCATAACAAACATGTTCACCTCCTCTCTAAATCTATTGTCGAAGGCCACAAGAAAAAATATTATTATTTACATATCGCCTTAATCCAAGTCGCGATTAAACCACTTGTCTGCAAATGGCTTAATCGTCTGCACTCGTATGTGTTAGAGATGCTAGGCATGACATTTATGCAGCTATGCCGATCAGATCTTGGGGATAGTTGAAAGTAGTTTACATGAAGGAACCATATATTTCAATTGTTACCCAGATCTTACAATCAAATTATCTGATCTAAATCTTTCAGATGTCACTACATTAAGTATTTATACTCAAGGATTTAATATGAAATCTGGATCTCATAATTTAGCGATTATCTATCAAGTATTCTACATAGTCAAGAATATTATTACTCCAAAGTCCAAATATCTATTTGTTCAAACAAGGAGTAACTACTCTTCTTCAAACGGATGATAAGCGTAACACATATATACAAAACCGTAAAATGAGATGAAGTCAAATTACCAAAGGTCTGGTTAAATGAAGAAAATAAAAAATTTGTTAATACACAAAACTCTGAATTAGAGCAAATAATCGAAACCCCCGAGGGAGGTGTAGAACTAAAATTTGCTTGTTCTTCTAGTAGAATTAACATTAATTCGTTGATACCTTCAACCTCTGCTAGTCCAACATTTTTCTATAATATTCCTCGAAAAGAACCACCTCGTTATTCATGTTCTATCATACCTTAAATATTGAAAGAAAGAGAAAATTTTAAAACTACTTTAAAACCCGAAAACATTAACTATGCTAGTTACGCTACAGATGGGCCAAATTCTGAATCCGACTTTGCTGACTTAAACATCATAGAGGAAGAAGAATTCGAGATTAATAAAGAATTGCTACGATTTGATTTCTATTCTAAAAGAAACGATAAGTTAAAGGAATTTTTTTTTACTATATATTGTAATGACCAGAGAAAATATCTCAGATCTTTATGGTATTCCCAAATGCGAAGAGAAAACAGATAAATTTTTTTTTTTTTCTATTGTTAAAAGCTTATAATAGTAAACAAAAGAAATTACAACTTCATATGACTGCAAAGGCTTCGAATTAATGGACTAAGACTTCTCAAAACCAAGTTAAATCTACACATTCACCAACTGAACCTCTCGTATTTGGAAAAGAAAGTCAATCGTAGCCAACCCATCAATAATGACAAAAGATCCGAAACATACTCGAGAATATATTTCAAAAATTTGTGGAAAAAATAATTATACTAATATTATTCTCAAAACAATAAGCAAACAAACTGATAAGATCGAAACATACTCAATTCAATAGAACCAGTTATTATCCAAAAACAAAATCAGATGTACATAAAGAAAACCCCCCAATTATTCCTCCCCAAATACCATATCCAGTAAATCTTTCTAAAGAACCCATTCACTTGACCAATGATTTTGCCTCTCAATTATCAGCACGATTAAATGACCTTACTTTGAATGATACCATAGAAAATGGTAAAATTTTAGACAATGGCTAACCTCTTATTCTTGCACTCCACATAATATAGAAGCCACAAAAGAAGAAAATAACATATCGAAACCACTAGATCCATCTATGTCCTCTCCTTCAATCACGGACTCACTTCACTCATTCCCACTGTTTCACTTGGGAATGATAATTACGATTTTTCAACGCAACCTAATTTGGATCACCTAGGCTCTCCAGCCTCTGTCTCGCCAGCATATGTCGAATCCATGCTTCAAGGACGGGATCTTGAAGACATTTAAACAAAACTGACCTAAAGTCTAAATTAGACTTTTTCTAAGTTATCACTTAGTTCGCATATTGTCTTAGTGAAGAGTCAAGACACTTGGTCTGATCGACTCATCCAGCATCATCCTAGCTAGCATCAGGATGTCCACACTAGCAAAGGTCCATTAATATGCATCAGCAAAATTAGAGAAAAGGTCAATTAGTTCTCATTTTGTCTTAATCAAAACACTATATCTACTTCTCTTTTGATTTAGGACACTTATCCAAGATCTCCCTAGCTCGCATCAGGTGATCTATAAAAATCCACATGTCAACAAGCAATCTATCTGGTACAGTTCTAAAGCAGGGCTACAATGAAGGTATCCCGTCAAAGAGAGAGTACTTTGATCCATTCTATAGTAAAAGCATCTATCAAGTACTAAAGCATCTTTCAAGTATGAAGGAACCTATCTTATACATCAATTAAAGAAGACATAAAGGAGACATAAAATAGGCATCAATGAGAAATAATCAGCCTTATGGACTTAAAAGGATTTGAAATCCAAGGTGGACTTAAAGGAGAGTTAAGTCCATGTTCTCTCCCTATAAAGAGGGGAACCTAACCAGCATTTGGGGAGGTTGAAAATCAGCTAAAGTCCAATGTGCTCTTAAGAGTCTTAGTCCAGTTTAGTCTTGTGTGTTGTGATAATAAAATATTAAAAGAGAGTTAGTATTGTAAAAGCAAAGAGTATTATCTACTATCTAGTAAGGGTGGTTCTGCTCTACTTGTTTAAGTGAGTCTAGTGTGAGAGTCTGGTGAAGAAACACTTATATCATCTCTAAGAGGACATTGTAAGTATTTTTCACTTTATGTAATATTATTTCTTTGTTATTGTGTTCTCATCTGTTACTAGTTTCTTTGCCTCCATCTTCAAGTGTAGTTACTTGTATGTTAGTCTTAGTATCTGGTGAACACTAAAGTAGATAGTATTCTCAAGAACCCTCTTAAGATCCAACCCATAAATGGTATGCAATGCCAAACATATTTCAACAGTCCAAATTTTATCTCCATTCCGATTCCAAAGTGAAAGAGCTATCTCTCACCAAGTTATGAGAAAATAAATAACAATAAATCAGTAAAAGAAAAATCACTCATTTAGAATATAACCAAACCAGTTACAACCAATATGCAGAGATCAAACACATTATAAAGATTCTACCAACTCAATTGAAGAGAAATAAAATCAATAGGATCCCATATATATAGAGGAAGCTCATAAACAGCTCACCGAATCTCATACATACCTTTGGATTTCTTGCAGAAATAGAAATAAGCTGCCCCGACACTGATGGCAACAAGAGCAACAGCAATACCCACTATTTCGATTCTGGGTTGTTCTAAAAACTCCATTTTGATCTACCAGGAAACCTTAGATTTCCGAACAGAATCAAGGGGTTTTCGGTATTTTCTTCCTCTTGCTCTCTATTTCTCCATGTTTTCTTCTCATTCTTGACAAGATTTAATAATAGCAGAGAAGAAAGATAGGTGGGAAAAGAAGTCAAACTGAAGGATCTGGATCTGGATCTGGATCTGGTCCACCTAACTTCCATGTGGGAGGCGAGGACCCGTACCATTTCACATCATCCCTCTAAAAATTCGAACTTCCACGAAAAAAAAACAAAATACTTTCAAGGCCTGCTATCACATCATCCGTCTTCAAATTCAAACTTCCACGGAAAAACAAAAAAACTTTCAGCGCAGTTTTCACAACCCGGGAAGGTAGCCAATCGCAATTGAACTCAGGGAGAGTTTAATTGCATCCACATGCTAACACGTGTCCTTTTAACCTTTATTTATTAACCGTGGTTAAGATTCACCAATGGTCTTTAGAAGAAAAAAAGTTAACCTTAGGGTTAAAATTTATTGACCCTTTCATTATTATTATAATTATTTTTTCTAAAACCTTAACCTTATGCTTGATTGCCGAGAAATATACAAAAACATGGAAAAGATAAAATTAGACAAAACATAATTAAGAATTATATTAAAAATCTAAAATTTTCTTTTCTTTTTCCTGTTTTTATCTAATTTCTCAGTAATCAAACAAAACATAGGGTTGATTGTTGAACCTAATAGTTGTCAATGAATCTTAATCACAGCCACGGTTAATAAGGTTATAAAGGGACACATGCTGACCTGTGAGTGTAATTGAACTCTCCTGAGTTCAATCGCATTCACGTATTTACTCGAAGCCGTGTAAGTTACTCGGCCTAGTGTCTATGCCCGACGTGTGTCCCCCCAAGTTACGATTTAAATCAATTTTTTTTTAAAATCTAACAATAAGGTTAGAATTTTCAGCCATAAGGTTAGTGATTCTTAATCATAGTTAAAAAATGACACGTAGGACAAAAAGGCTAAGCCGAGTAACTAACTCGTGCTTCAGCGAGGGTAAATCCAGATGTAGTAAAAGAGCTAAAGGGGATATGTGTAGGGGCATTTTTTTAACTGTGCAAATTTCAATTTACATATAATCATGTTTTTGAGTGTCATTCAATTTATATAAGTGGAATGACAATTTTATTAATAGTGTAAATTTCACTTAATGTTATGAGTTTTATTTTCTCATTATAATAGTAGAGATAGATAAATTAATTATTAAAAATAGATAATAAAATTAAGTGTAAGGATAATTTTAAGGTGGTGTTAGATGCACACCAATATTTAATGACTACACCTCATTAGTAAAAAAATTACTGACTGCACACCATTAAATTTATAAAATTACTTATACACACCAAAATAAAAATACAAATAAATTTTATATCTACACACCATTTACAATTGTTAGACTCTTATGGTTGCTGGCAAGAGCTCTCCATCTCTTATAATTTTATTTATTTTTTCTTTCTTCATGTAATTGTCTTTTGTCCCAAGGGGGTGACTGATGAGAGATCCCCATCTTTCTTTTTTTCTTTTTGATGGTGGGTAGAGATCACATCATTGATGGATCAATCTTCATTTGTCCAAAAACCATTACAAATTACTTTTTATTTTTTTGGTAGAATGTTAGACACACACATAGCCAGCACATACACATACACTCAGTCCACATGAGGTTGAACACAACCCATCTCTCCAAAAGGGCCTATCCCTTAATAAGAGAAAGGAACCTTATATGGACTCAATGTTAGCCCTTAACCGATGTGGAGACCAACCATCAAGTCTAGATAAGTATAACCCTCTTTTCGTTTTTTGGTTGAATGGTTAAACACACAGGAAATAAAGTAATAGAAAGTTCTAACCAAGCATACATAAAAGTATAGAATTTACCAGGTCATGGATGTGACAAGACTCCATAATCAATTCCCTTATATAATAATCAATTCCCTTATATAAAAACCATGGATTTCTTGAAAAGGTAAGAATGTGTTCTATAATAGATATAATGTTGCCTCAATATGATCATCACTCCAGATCCTCCTACTTGCAATTGATTATTTACAAAGGTAAGGGAACATCTTCCATCAAAGACTTAAAGGGTCATCAAAACCATAAGGTCAAAGAACAGGTCACATATTAGCTGCCAAAAAAGGCATTCAAAGAAAAATGACACGAAATTTTAATGGATGATTAAGATGTCCACAATGATATCAAGCTCATGGATTTTATCTTATCTTAACCATCATAATAACAATACATAAATGTATTAGAGAGAATCTATGTGTGAAGCACCAGATCAACTCTTGTGAAGCAACATAACAATCTTCCTCAAACCAAACTGATATGGAAACCATATCTTGAGCTAGCCATTACATACACTATCTATTTTGGGATACTAATCCCTTTAATCTTGCTAAATCTCTTGCAATCATCTCATGATTCTTGTGTATATTTCTATATAATAGAATGGGATAACAATCTACAACCCACGTTTTGGGTTTGCACAATTCTTTCAAACTTGTCTTCTTGTTTTATTTTATGGTATCAGAGCTTTAAAGTCATGCGACTTTACACGGTTCTTTTTTTTTCTCCTTCAAGCTATGGCATTTGCTTCACAATCTGTTGGGGTCGTGGTACCTAATGTCTCTCACATGATTTCGATCAAACTTGATCGAAAACAACTATGTCTTATGGCTAGCTCAGTTTCTACCCGTTCTTCGCAGCAAGAACTTGCTTGGTTTCGTTGATGGAATAAAACCATGTCCTAAACAGTTTACCGTCGATTTAGATGGTAAAATCACTTCCACGGTGGATCCAGCTTACACCGAATGGCAACAACATGATCAAACTATTTTAAGTTGGATCAATGCTATTCTGACTCCAACAGTACTATCAACTGTAGCTCGGCTTTCTACATCTCGTGCTGTTTGGTTATTGTTGGAGAAACAGTATGCTTCCCAATCTCGAACTCGTATTCTCCAATTGAAAAATCAGCTACAAAACACTAAAAGAGAGGATCTCTCCATCTCTGATTTTATTGATAAAATTGCAAGTATTGCTGATAACTTGGCTCTTGCCGAGAAGACTGTAGATGATGATGACCTCCTTTCTTTAATTATGAATAATGTTGGACCTGCATATGAGTTAACTGTTAATTCGGCTCAAGCCCGTGACACTCCAATTTCTTTGGATGATTTAATTGGTTTATTGTTGAGTGTTGAAATGCGTCTCATGGAACACAATGCACCCCAACCTGAATCATCAGTCACGACCTTTTATGCTCCCAAATCTGACAAACCTTCTCGAGGTCGAGGTCAAGGTTCAAGTCAGTCTCGTTTTTCCTCCAATAAGCAACCATATCGAGGCTCATCCCATAGTCCATCGCACTAGCATCATTCCTCTACTCATTCAACCTCATCATAGTATGGAGAACGACCACCATGTCAGATTTGTGGACGTCCAGGACACTCTGCTATTAACTGCTATCATCGCATGGATCATGCCTATGAAGGCCGCGTACCAACCAAGAAACTTGCAGGGATGGTTGCTTCTCAAACCACTCGATCTGATGCACAGACTTGGTACACTGATAGTGGGGCTTCCAATCATCTTACATCCGACCTTGCTAACTTGTCGGTTCATAACGAGTACCATGGTCAGGATCATGTCACAGTTGGGAATGGTTCAGGTTTGCACATCTCTCATATTGGTTCTTCTCAACTTCATCATAATTCATCCAAATTCAATATGAAAAATATACTTCATTGCCCCTCTGTTTCAACTAACCTATTATCTATTCATCAATTTTCTTGTGACAATCACTGTTATTTTATCTTTCATTCTGATGGTTTTGTTGTAAAGGACACAAAGACAGGGGAAGACGCTTTTCCAAGGCAAGAGTGAACATGGCCTATACCCCATCAATCTTCGCAATATCAAGCATAAAGAAAGTCAACCTTTTGTGTTTATTGGCATTCGTGTTTCAGCTCCTGTTTGGCATCACCGACTGGGGCATCCTGCTGTTCCAATTTTAAAATGACTTGTTTCTCAATTTCATTTGCTTCTTCAAGGCACGCTTTCTACTGATTTCTTTTGTGATGCATGTCCTTTAGGAAAAAGTACTCGGTTACCATTTCAAGCATCTAATTCAATATCATCTGCTCCTTTGGAACTAGTACATTCTGATATTTGGACCTCTCCTTATCATTCAATAAAAGGTTCTAAATATTACTTTTTGTTTGTTGATGATTATTCGAAATATTCGTGGATTTTTCTAATGCGTTTAAACATGAAACTTTGGATTATTTTATGAAGTTTAAATTGCATGTTGAGAATATTTTTTCGTGTAAACTTAAATCCTTGCAAACTGATGGGGGTGGTGAATATGGGAATACCAACTCTAGTAACTCTTTTCAACGTTTTCTTGCTCACCATGGCATATCTCATCGATTATCTTGCCCTAATACACCCGAACAAAACGGGTTTGCTGAGCGTAAACATCGACATATCGTTGACACCGGCCTTACTCTTTTGGCTCATGCCGGTATGCCTCCCGACTATTGGGTTGAAGCGTTTAGTACTGTTGTGTATTTGATTAATAGATTACCGACCAAAGTTTTAGATCATGTATCTCCCTATGAGAAACTCTTTCACCACTCTCCCAACTATGATATTCTTCGCACGTTTGGATGTGTTTGTTTTCCTTATCTTCGCCCTTATAATCCAAATAAGTTATAGTTTCGTTCAAAACAATGTGTTTTTTTGGAATATTCCCTTAATCATCAAGGGTATCGGTGTTTGGATGTTGAAAATGGGAGAGTCTATTTGTCCCATCAAGTCGTCTTTAATGAATCTACCTTCCCATACAAATCACTCAAGATCACTCCACCACTGCCTACAGAATTGCCTTCCCCGGTGGTACTTTACCCTCACCCATCACTCCCCCCTCCATCACCTACCCTTACCTCCACCATACCATCCACGGTCACACCTATGGTCTCCTTGACCGAACCTCCATCTGCTGCCCCATTGGTCCCCACAAAACCTATCGCCCCTTTTGTGCATCCCCTTGAACATGTATCATCTCCTCAACCACCCACGACCTCTTCCCATCCTAAGGTTACTCGTGGACAGGTGGGTACTCGGGTCCCAAACTGTAAGTATGCGTTGGCCACTGCACTTGTTACTGAACAGATTGAACCTTCATCATTTAGTCAAGCTGTAAAACAACTTGAATGGCGTACTGCTATGGGTTCCGAATTTAGTGCTCTACAAAAATGTGGCACATGGTCTCTTGTCAAGCGTAGTCCACATATGAATGTACTCTCCAACAAATGGGTTTACAAGATCAAGCGTAAGTCTGATGGATCTCTTGAGCGCTACAAAACTAGACTTGTAGCCAACGGCTTTCACCAACAGGAAGGCATTGATTACACTGAGACCTTTAGTCCTGTTGTCAAGCATACCATGATCCAGATTGTTTTAGCACTTTCTATACATCAACAGTGGCCTATTCGACAACTTGATGTACAAAACGCCTTTCTTCACGGTCATTTAAATGAAGAAGTCTACATGCGTCAACCTCGGGGTTTTGAGGACCCTATGTTTCCTGATTGTGTATGCCACCTGCATAAATCCTTATACGGTTTAAAACAGGCACCTCGTGCTTGGTTTCAACGATTTTCAGATTATCTTGCAGATTTGGGGTTTGTCGGGTCCAAAGCTGATTATTCTTTGTTCACGTGTCATTGTAATAACATAACCATGTTGCTCTTGATCTATGTCGATGATATTCTTCTCACCGGTAACAATGAGACTCATTTATTACAGCTTATTTCTGATCTTGGATGGTTGTTTTCTATGAAAGATCTTGGAAAATTGCATTACTTTCTTGGTCTCGAAGCCGACTTCACTCCACAAGGGCTCTATTTAACTCAGTCCAAGTATGTCGTCGATCTCCTTCATCGCACCAAAATGGATGGTGCAAAACCCTATACATCTCCTGCCCTCAGTGGTGGCTCCAACAGATGGTGATCTTCTTCTCGATGGTGGGGCTCTACAATATCTTACCTTAACTCGCCTAGACTTGTCTTACTCAGTTAATCAACTGTGTCAGTACATGCATCATCCCACCACTACTCATTGGACTGCAGTCAAGCGGGTATTGAGATATGTCAAAGGTACTTTTGATCACGGTCTCTTCTTTCAACTTGGGATGTTGCAACTAGAAGCCTATTCCGATGCCAATTATGCAGGTAGCCCAGATGATAGACGATCTACCGGTGGTTATTGTATTTATCTTGGATATAATCCCATCTCCTAGAGTGCTAAAAAGCAGCCCACTATATCTCGTTCTAGCACAGAGTCCGAATATCGTCAACTTGCCCAATCTGTAGCTGAGATCTCGTGGCTACGATCTCTGTTCAGAGATCTTCACCTTTATTTTTCAACACCTCTTATTTGGTGTGATAACATCAGTTCGATTTCTTTGGCATCCAATCCTGTCCTTCATGCCCGGACAAAACATTTGGAGGTAGATTATCATTATGTTCGTGAGAAAGTGGTCTGGAAAGAGCTTGATGTTCAATATATCAGTACTGAAGATCAGGTTGCTGACATCTTCACCAAAGGCCTCTCTACTGTTCGATTTCAGAAATTAAAGGACAAGCTAATAGTCCGTCCAAGACCCCTTAGCTTGCAGGGTTGTATGAGAGAGAATCTATGTGTGAAGCACCAGATCAACTCTTGTGAAGCAACATAACAATCTTCCTCAAACCAAACTGATATGGAAATCATATCTTGAGCTAGCCGTTATATACACTATCCATTTTGGGATACTAATCCCTTTAATCTTGCTAAATCCCTTGTAATCATCCCATGATTCTTGTGTATATTTCTATATAATAGAATGGGATAACAATCTACAACCCACATTTTGGGTTTGCACAATTCTTTCAAACTTGTCTTCTTGTTTTATTTTAAAATGTAGTTGTTTTAGTCAAGTTCTTGCCCATTAAAATGTCCATACAACCCAGTTGCAGGGATGTTATCGACCTGTTTCCTCAGTAGTTCGAGCATAAACTAGCATTTTATCCATGAGGTTGTCTTTAATTTTGTATTTTCCATTCTTGGGCTGTCCTTTGGTAAAACTAGAAAACATCTGAGTACATATTCTTTGCAGAATTTGTTTGTAGAACTAAAAATAAAGAGTTTTATAATTCAAATACAACCTTCTGATTGCAGAAAGAATGATTATAGGTAGATGACACAGTTGACTTGATTCGAATCCTGATTTATGCCTGCCCCTTTCAGAAAATGGTTTTCAGATCAAGCCTTCTTGGAATTCTGGCGATACACTAAGGACATATGGACAAAACTACATATCTCAAAAACCATACATGAATAGTAAATAACATATGTGAACATGTTTCTGACATAGCTTGACTAGTATGGATAGATCCAAGACCTGCAAATGAAGTTTACTGGGTGCTAATCCAAGTGTTGAAGGTTTTTACTTGTTAACTGCAGGTTGATGGTATCCACGTGTAAACCTTGATGAACTCGCTCACTATAAACTAGTCAGTTTCAGTAGAGCCAGTTATTTATTTATATGCTGACCACTTGACTATCTTTTGTATCAGCACCAAAAAGATAGAATAAAGTGGCTAGGATATAAAGTAATAACTAAAGCTACCAAATCCTCTATTCTGGTACTCACGAGTTTTATTTTTGTTAGTGATGAGACCTTAATAATATATTCCGATATTGTTTTCCTAATTCCTCTAACACAAACTATTGTTGAAAAGAAACATATTGAATTTCATTGTTACATGAAGCCATATATGTCTCAATAAAAATAATCTTTATATGGCATATCAGAAACCCACATATGCATGATATTTTTGTCTTTTTCATATTGGCACCTTGAGTACCGAAAAAAGACAAAGATATTTGCATCTTGAGCAATTAGATATGTCAGACATTTTAAGGAATCTTTAATGCACTACTATTCCAAAAAAAAATATACAATTACTACAATGTAACTGCTTAAAAGACTACTTTGTTTGTAATATTCATTTCAAATTATTAAGTTAGACAATTAAGATTAGGAAGATATACCTGTTGATGCTATCCACGTGTAACCCTTGATAAACTCTCTCACTGTAAACTTGTCAGCTTCAATAGAGCTAGTTATTTCTTTAGATCCTGACCACTTGACTTTATCTTTTGTGTCAGCACCAAAAAGATAGAGTCAAGTGGCCTAGATATAAAGTAATAACTAAAGCTATCAAATCCTCTATTCTGGTACTCACCCTATTATGAGTTTTATCTTTGTTAGTAATAAGACTTTGATAATATATTCCAATATTGTTTTCCTAATTACTCTAACACAAATTATGGTTGAAAATAAACATATCGAATTTCATTGATACATGAAGCCATATACATTTCAATAAAAAAATTTCCTATATGACATATAAGATACCCACATATGCATGGTATTTTTGCCTTTCTCATATTGGCACCTTGAGTACTAAAAAAGACGAAGATATTTGCATCTTGGGTGATTAGGTCATTCGAATGATCTCAATATTATAGTCTTACACAAAACATGTATTCATAACCAGACATTTTATGGGATCTTTAATGGAATAGATGCATATTGTTATTTTGAAAGTTAAGCATTCGTCTAAAAGATGATTTTTAAGATTAGATCTAAGTTAACATATGTGAGATGAAACAATACATAATAGAATATAAAACGAATCTTTTCTTTGCAACAAAAAAATATAACAAGTGTAAACGAATTATAAGAAATAATAATTATTATCTTTACTATTACTAGCGGAAGGCACGTGCGATGCACGTAAGTGTACAGTACTAATGATACGTAAGTGTACAGTACTAATGATCAATACATCAAATGAGTTTTTCTTTGTACTCTAATAAAAAAAATAAAGCAGAATAAAGTACGCAATATACAAATATGTTTTTTTTTCAGTTTTATTGGGTTAGCCAAGGTTAATATTTGTTCCAGGTGAGGAAACTCTCACGCTCACCTCTCTCCTACGGGTTCGATCCTGGGCCTCCCTCCTAGTGAATGGGATACACTACATTGGGCTAGTCCCACAATGTGTACAAATATGTTTATTTAACAATTTGATATTTGCATTTGAAAAAAAATGGTGTTCCCCCCTCTTACAAACGAATCGCCCAATTGTAAAGTGACATGTAATTGTGGTTAACAATGTTTAACCTTTAGAGTTAAATTTCTTTTGGAATTTGTAGGAATTTGATAGGGTTGTTAGGACTTAGGAGTTCAGTGCCGTCATCTAATCACAATGCATCCCTATATGTCTAGGCCAAAAACATGGTCCACATTTGACTTACCTGTAGTTCAAATTTACTAAACCTTAGGGGTAAAGCATTTAACCTTTTCAAAAAAAAAAATGTATCAAGTTTTAATTACTTTGGTTAAAACTTATTAACCATGGTGCAAGGGCAATTAAAGTGTAATGGCAAGCAAATTGCTTGATTGCTGGTTGATTTCACCACATATTCGTAATACCTCACTCATCCGGGATGACCAGATGTTATGAAAAAAGATAGAGCCATATACTATAGGTATTAATGGATTGTGTTTCCTATAGTTGCACCTGAGTACGCCGAATAACAGTTAAGCATCCTTTTTTTGCCAATGCCTCTGAGAATATATGAAAAGATTTAACCGTTAAAACTTACTAACCATAGTTCAAGCCTCAGGCGCATGCAGTTAAAGTGTGTGAGGGAAAGCAACCCACGCTTGCTTGCTGGTTCAGCCAAGAAATAGCTCCATCATAGAAACAAATTAAAATTGAAAGGAAACCCATGTTGGCTATCTTCAAAATCAAAACCTACCCAAAATCACTCATATATCAATAGAATATTAAACAACCAATTTAGATTATTGGGATTTATGTTTCGTCAGAACATTCTACAAACCAAAAAAATAAACACACAAATGGAGGATGAACAAAATAAAGAAGATAAAAGTACTTTGACAGAGATATGATTGATCACGCTCGACAGAAACCAAAAAATGAAAGCGATATCCTATTCTTAGAGAACTTGGAAATTGCCCTCTAACCATTGTTCCCACCAACTGAGAGAGATGGCTAAAGCAAGAGATAGAAACAGAGAGAATGATGGAAAACCAATCGTGAATCCATGAGAGGAAATATAAATATCTCTTCTCCCCGGCAATCCTCGTAACTTGTACAAAAATCTGCATAAGAAAACTGAGAAAAAACAAAAGGGATGATGCAGAATAGAAGAAGAAGAAGGAATAATAATAAGAAAATATGAGAAAAGAACTTACCAATAGGAGGAGGATCAAGTGATGCCAGCAAAGGGGGGGGGGGGGGGGGGGGGCAAGTAGCAAGGGGCGAGAGAGTGTGAGACCTACATGAACAACCACCTTAACAATCGACACAACAACGCATCAAATGTATGGCCCCAAACAAAATTGTTCCACTCATCAAAGTCAAAGAAGTTTGATATTGATGGCTATCCGTCCATTACGCTGAACAAAATAGCAATTAATATAAGTAGAGGAGGAAGAAAAATTTTCAATTCAAACAAAAAAGTGATGGTAAAGACGAAAGTTTTTCTCGAACGCAAGCTTTATCAACATTGTTTGGCCAGAATTTGAAATTTCATACAATCAAAATTAGTATAATGGATTCCATCCATGGGAGATAGATAGATTAAAAACCATAAATCTGAAGAAAAATAAAGGATTTTGATCATATTAGAAATTAAGTACTTAGAAGGCATGTTCCAGAATCAAGATAATGCAGCATTCCCTCCCTGGAGAACCATGAGTGTCGTGTGGTTATGAGAGAAAGTGAGAAAGAAGAGTAATATTTTGGAAAGGCAAAGTGGTGGCTTGAGAGAGAGAGAGAGAGAATAGGTGGGGTTGGTTAGATTAGAGACGTGTACAGAGAGATAAGTGTAGATGTGGGGGCGGTTATAGTCTTATAGATGTGAGGGGTATGTGTGCATAGGAGTGTGTACGTCTCCATTTTCCTCTCCTTAAAATCCTCCCTTACTTATCCATCTTTGAATGCAAAGTTGTGAACAACTTTACTTCTTATTAAAGATACTACAAATAGTCTTTAGAAATTTTCAACCAACTCCTCTACCACTCCTTCTCTCATTATAATAGAAAAGATAATGGGACAAGAAGTGATAGAGGAGTTGGTTGAAAATTTTTAAAGACTATTGGTAGTATCTTTAACAAGAGGTAAAGTTGTTTGCAATTTTGCATTCAAAGATGGATAAGAAGTAAGGGAGGATTTTAAGGAGAGGAAAATGGAGACGTACGCACTCCTTAGCACACATACCCCTCACATACTATTAACCGTCCCCACATCTACAAGACTATAACCGCCCACACATCTACACTTATCTCTCTGTACATGTCTCTAATCTAACCAGCCCCACCTATTCTCTCTCTCCCTCTCTCAAGCCACCACTTTGCCTTTCCAAAATATTACACTCTTCTTTCTCACTTTCTCCCATAACCACACGCCACTCATGGTTCACCAAGGAGGGAATGCTGCATTATCTCGATTCTGGAACATGCCTTCTAAGTACTTAATTTCTAATATGATCAAAATCCTTATTTTTCTTCAAATTGATCGTTTTTAATCTATCTATCTCCCATGGATGGAATCCATTATACTAATCGTGATTGTCTGAAATTTCAGGTTCTAGCCAAACAATGTTGAGAAAGCTTGCATTCGAGAAAAACTTTCGTCTTTACCATCACTTTTTTGTTTGAATTGAAAATTTTTCTTCCTCCTCTACTTATATTAATTACTATTTTGTTCAGCGTGGCGGACGAATAGCCATCAATATCAAACTTCTTTGACTTTGATGAGTGGAACAACTTCGTTTGGGGCCATACATTTGATGCGTTGTTGTGTCGATTGTTAAGGTGGTGGTTTATGTAGGTCTCACACTCTCTTGCCCCTTGCTGCTTGCTGTCGCCCCTCCCCTTTGCTAGCATCACTTGATCCTCCTCCTATTGGTAAATTCTTTTCTCATACTTTCTTATTCTTATTCCTTCTTCTTCTTCTATTCTTCATGACCCCTTTTGCTTTTTCTCAGTTTTCTTATGCAGATTTTGGTACAGGCTGCGAGGATTGCCGGGGAGAAGAGATATTTATATTTCCTCTCACGGATTCACGACTGGTGTTCCATCCTTCTCTCTGTCTCTATCTCTCGCTTTAGCTATCTCTCTCAGTGGGCGGGAACAATGGTTAGAGGACAATTTCCAAGTTCTTTAAGAATAAGAATTGCTTGCATTTTTTGGTTTCTGTCGAGCGTGATCAATCATATCTTTGTCAAAGTACTTTTATCTTCTTTATTTTGTTCATGCTCCATTTGTGTGTTTGTTTATTTTTTTGGTTTGTAGAATTTTCTGACGAAACATAAATCCCAATAATCTAAATTAGTTGTTTAATATTCTATTGATATATGAGTGAAAGCAAGCAAGCGCGGATTGCTTTCCCTCACACACTTTAATTGCATGCGCTTGAGGCTTGAACTATGGTTAATAAGTTTTAATGGTTAAGTCTTTCCATATATTCTCAGAGGCATTGGCAAAAAAAAGGACGCTTACTGTTATTTGGCGTACTCAAGTGCAAATATAAGAAACACAATCCATTAATACATGTAGTATATGGCTCTATCTTTTTTCATAACATTTGGTCATCCCGAATGAGTGGGGTATTATGATAATGTGGTGAAATCAACCAGCAATCAAGCAGTTTGCTTGCCATCACACTTTAATTGCCCTTGCACCATGGTTAATAAGTTTTAACTAAAGTAATTAGAACTTGATACATTTTTTTTGAAAAGATTAAATGCTTTAACCCTAAGGTTTAGTGAATTTGAACTACAGATAAGTCAAATGCGGACCATGTTTTTGGCCTAGATATATAGGGATGCACTGTGATTAGATGACTGCACTGTACTCCAAAAGAAATTTAACTCTAAAGGTTAAACATTGTTAACCACAATTACATAAAAAAGTGTCACTTTATAATTGGATGATTCGTTTGTAAGAGGGAATACCATTTTTTTTCAAATGCAAATATCAAATTGTTAAATAAACATATTTGTACGCACTGAGACTAGCCCAACGTAGTGTATCCCTTCACTAGGAGAGAGGCCCGGGATCGAACCCGTAGGAGAGAGATGAGCATGAGAGTTTCCTTACCTGGAACAGATATTAACCTTAACTAACCTAATAAAAGTGAAAAAAAAAACATATTTGCATATTGCGTACTTTATTCTACTTTAATTTTTTTTTATTAGAGTACAGAGAAAAGCTCATTTGATGTATTGATCATTAGTATTGTACACTCACGAGCATCGCACGTGCCTTCCGCTAGTTATTATAATAAGATCACCTTATAATCAACAAAAAAAAAACTTGTGTGCTTCTTGATATTGGGTAATTCCCAGTTCTCTAACTCTCTATGAAAAACCAATAAAAAGAATGAAGCTGTATCAGTCATTCATAAATCTCACCTTAGAATTCTTGCCTTCATATATAAAAACATCTAGATGTACACAAAATAAAAAGAAGGAAAAATAACATAGAAATTATAGAAATTTAAACAAGTGCCACAACCCTAAATTTGGTGCATTTGAATAACTAAAAGCGCTTAATCTATCTATCTATCTACTATTATAAAACAGAGTTAGTTTGTTTCTAAGGATGACACATAGGTGTTTCTTTTGCTGCCACATAAGTCTAAATCAACAAGTGGGGCCTACCTCTCTCATCTCTCCCAAATGAAACCGTCACTCTGTGAAACTTTTCATCTCCTCAATTAAACCCTCTTACTCTCTCCAATTAAACGCCCCCACTATCTCTCTCCCAACATTCATTTCATTATCCCTTATGTACGACAATAAAATAACATTTCATTATCTAAGGGACCGTACGCTTACAGGCCTTGGCTTGTCAGGTATTGTCTTGGGGTTCCATAGAATAGGTGACAAGTGATGGAGAAGTCAAAATTATAGGCCCATGATTTTGACTTTTCCACCCATTATAAGACATGTGGCGATAAGTGTGTGAGAATAAGGGTAAGAGATATCAATGGGGAGAAGTCAAAAATATGGGGAGAAAATGAAATGACTTCTCCCCATTTTGACGCCAACTGTCGCACAATGTATGGAACCCCGAGAGGCCTTTCTGGCTTCGCCAGAGACAAGTTATATATATTAAAGAGGAGCCCGATCTACAATCTCAAGAATGGGAGAGGTGGATAGCACGCTCGAAGTTGAATCCCATGGCAGCGATCTTAGGATTTGTACCCCGTTCTTCAGTCCCTGATCAGAGAGGATTTCCTCTTCATCCACGTGTTGCTATTTTCGTCTTAAGTTATATCCTTATTCATCTTGATTGTTACAGTTCTATAAGCTTTCTTTTTTATTTAATTAGGGTTTCGTTCTATTAAAATGTTGGGTTTGGTATAACTTACCGAAAGGAATTGTGCTCATAAATTGTTTGATTTTTTTCTCTCAAGACAATATTAGGTTGTGTCTTTTTATTTGAGTTTTGCTGGATTGCAGAACATCAGGCATGTCTTGGAAACTAATGAGCATAATTTGTGCTTTAATAAAACAAAAATCTCTAATTATGAACCTCTCTGCAGCTATGTTCAAGTTAAAAATCCACATATCTTCTTTGCTAATTAGCATAGCATGTGCATAATATTTATGAAATTACCGACCTCCTCGCAGTCCTGTTTATATGCTATCATATATCTATCATGTTCATGAAATTGATTCGCGAAGCCACATAAAAAATTGTATTTCAACCTATATCTTAGGCTACATTTTAGATTCAGAATCTATAACACTCTTTATATTAGGTAACACTAATCAATTGATTTCCTGCACAATTAGGACAGAACAAAGAACTGACTATGTGAGTGAACATGATTCCTTCTGCATATTTGTTTCCCATTACTAAGATGACACTTTGTTTGTTTCTCGACTCATGCAATTTTTTTAAATTTTTTTGGTGATCAGCATGTACAATCAAACTTAATAAAACTGCAAATAAAGACCCTGATAGTGACAAGAATGTTGTAGATGTATCAAACCTTAGCTTCTTGGAGGTTGACACTCAAACGGGTGCCAGTTGCCTTTAGTATAGAAACAGACAAAGTATCATCACGTAAATGTTCTCAGTTTTTTTTTCTTAGACAGAAATTTTGTGCTTATGTTAGCGTTTTATTTGGTCATATACTATCTTTGTTAAATTTACAAATAATATTATCTATAATTAATGTCAAAATTGTACCTCTAAATAAGAAGATTTATAGTGATAATTTCTCTATCTCAATTTTCAACCACCAGCGTATCTATACTATATAATAAAGAAATAGGGGTGCCAACAACGAGAAAATCCTACATGGCACCCTTAGTGATCCCCATTTGTAATCTACTACTATCATGGTGTCCCAGCAATTTCCTGCCTTCTATATCTCACGGCTTTCCATCTGCTACCAAATGACATACCTCCTCAAACATAGTGACATAGTAGTGTGGCGTCGGTTATTGGGTCATTTATTCGGTCACTCCTATTCGTCTCCCAACTATCCCCTATTTAAAGAAAAGCATCGCCATTATTCTGGCCGCGACCTTTTCTTCTTTAATTGTTGTGTTGATTGTTGTATCGACTGTTTTCTTTGGGAAGAGGGGACTTGCAAGAAGAACCATCTTTCTTGCTGCAACTTTTTCTTCCTTATCTGCTGTGTTGATTGTTGAATCGGCTGTTTTCTTTGGGAAGAGGGGACTTGCAACGAGGAGGAAAGTTAACTCTACCTGTTGCCAAGCATTTAGACCAAGAGATTAATTGCCCTTCTCCCTCTCCCTCTCTTTCTCTTTTTCTTGTCCTTCCGATATCTATTTTTTTAAGGGTTGGTTTAATAGGTACCGGAATCGAGAGGTCTGTATATTCATCCTTATTGCCTTTGTTAGGGCTTATTGTTATGTAAATGTTGATATCTTTTTTAAGTTTGGTTTTATAACTATTGTAAAAGAGATGCAGATATATTCATTGCTCTTTAATTCTGCTGAATCTGATCATTGTTAGTAGAGTTAGATGCAAATACCCTTTAATTTCCTATTATAACTATCTCTTCTGGGTTCTTATTTCAACAAAAAATTTCTGTTTGCCCAGTTCTCCAACAGTTGGGATGTCATCTGAAATTGCGATTTACATCATCCATGGCTTTCAGTGGGGTAAGTTTTCAATCAATTTTGCTTGACCAACTGTTTTTTTTTTTCTGATATTCATTTGTTTTGATCTGACTTTGTTTATTTTCTTTTCAATTAGGTTGCTTCCTTTTTTCTCATTAGATTGTTTTGTTTTGTGAAATTGTGTTTGGATATGATGCAATTTTGTTGCGGGTTCTAGGAAAATTAAGTCACATGTTGTGGCGATGATTTTGATCGTGTGAAATTTATTTTCATTTGGATTATGTTGAATTCTGATTGCTCAGTGGGGTAGATGATCTTGATTTCTTGTCCGTCTGAGAGTGGAACGATTCTCTTTCTCTCTCGCTCAAACACAATTATGGGACGGATATGTTTGGGTGAACATGGAGAGAACCAGATAGGGAAAGAGAGAGTTCATGATGGTTGATTAGCAAATTAAAATACTATTGTGGGTAAGATCCTTTATTATCTTTGCTAATTTTTTAGAATGATTGGTTTTATTGAACCATGAATTGATTCAAACGTATTTATTTGAATTGGGTTATTTGTTTAACAAGATAACTCTTCAATGGAAACTAAAATTTAATTAATATCTTCATTTATCAACCGGCTGTTTATGAAGGATCATAGAATTTTTATATGTTCAGTTGAATTGTGATATACTTGGGATCGCAATTAGTCTCCTGCATGATTTTTTTCTTTTTTTTTTATTGGAATTTGTTTGAATCACTTTCTATCACAATTTCATTTTGTATTTTTACTTATTTATGTAAGCAATCACTTTCTTTAATTTAATCTTGCTAAAGTATCATACCTATATTCGACAATGATTGATATTGTTATGACTTGGATATTGTGAGTAATGTACGGAGAGAATTGGGTTGGATATTCACAATTTGTCATGTGTGACTGGTAGACAGAGATTATGTTATTTTTTCTTTCTTATTTTCCTCTTTTATAAGTATACTATATAACTTTAAATATCCATTTTAGTTTATGACATATATTATAGTTCAAGTAATGGATTCTAGCCAATCAAAATATATTAAGCTGAATCCAGTTCACATTCTGTTGCTTCTTTGAATCCATTGCTTGGTATCGTATCAATGTAGTACTCCGCTCTTTTTCTTCTTTTGCTCATTTATCTCTTTTATATGTTCATTTTCTTCAAAATTATACATCTTCATAATTTTTTTATTTTTATCTGCACATTATATAGACAAGAACTGAAGGATTTCATTCTCTCATTGTTAACTCATCCCTAAAGAAATTACTGAAGCAAGAAGATGTTATAGGATTCTATAGGTAAGTGTGAATTTAATGTCATGTTATTCATTTTTGCTCTTTCTTTTAATTTGATATTTTTCTTTTCTTTCCCGTGCATTGCACGGGGTGTTTGCTAGTACTACTACTATAACCCAGTTGGTCTCCACGTTGCTTCTCCAAATGCTTCCATTTGAGCTCCAAGTTTTCACCATGTGTCATGCCACGTGTCTCTCTTCTCTTTGATTGGTCTCCCTTCATGCCACATGGCTCTTTAAAAACCTCCATTTAAATTCTAGGTCTCTCAAGTAAACCCTTTCGTCTTTCCCATGAAACCTCTATTTCCCATTTATTTGCAACGAGTGATTACTCTTCTACCATTTTCTATTCATTCATCTTTCCTCCAATAAAACCAATAAATGAGTCCCTCCACTTTCCTCTCATAATCCCTCTCATTCATCTCCCCTATTAATCCACCTCCTTACTAATGAAACGTTACCTTCCTACTTCCCATTTATTTGCAACTGAGTGATTACTCTTCTACCATTTTTTATCCATCCATCTTTCCACCATTAAAACCAATAAATGAGTCCCACAACTTTTCTCTAATAGTCTCTCATTCATCCTCCCTATTAATACCTCTCCTTACTAATGAAACGTTACCTTCCTTTTCATTTCTCTCCATAAATGTTCCTCTACCTAGTTATATAAGAGGGGTGTGATACATGTGTTATGCCCAAGGTTGCAAGGTTGGTGGAGGAACGTTGGATACTAAGGAAAGAGAATATGTATGGAGGCCATTAATGAGCGTGGAGAAGGATCAGTTCCTAATAGGGACAGTGAAAGAGATGCAGAAAGAAGTCTATTCTATGACAATTTGTTTCG
The DNA here is from genome assembly GCA_015143295.1 of Tetracentron sinense. Taxonomy (NCBI): domain Eukaryota; kingdom Viridiplantae; phylum Streptophyta; class Magnoliopsida; order Trochodendrales; family Trochodendraceae; genus Tetracentron; species Tetracentron sinense. Next base: position 19,981,647 of record CM026563.1, on the reverse strand, counting down.
GGTACTGTTCTCTAGACTATATAGAAGGAGAGAATAGAAGGGTGTTTGAAGACACTATGGCTACAAAGGGAAGATTATAAGCACCAAAGACCAGTTGCTGAGTTTTTGTTGCTATCATCTCAGCTGCATGGAAGAAGTCTCTGGGATGAATTTTTTTTTCCGATAATTGTTAGTGCTTCTTAAAGAGGGTTACCTACCTCCATAAATAACACTATTTTATACATTTTCCTTATCCTCGTTGGATATTTCGTTTAGAGTTTTTAAAGGTTCCCTTTTTACTAATCCAAAAAATAAAAAATAGGAACACATATTTTCTAAAGGTTGCTTCCGCAGGATAGAATCCATGAAGTTGAAACCGAGGCGAGAGTATTGTGACAAGACTAAATATTGTCAAAGTCTAATTTATTCTGTTCTCCGGGTGGTGGAAGACAAACCATCTATGCGGTACTTGGAAAACAAATGGAGAAAGGCTGGCCCGTGGATGATTGTTTGTATATATTTGATCACAACATAAGTTAGATTATTTGGCTAAAAGCAGTGTTGAAAAAAAAAAAACTCACCCCTAAGCCTTTTGGATCTTTTATTTTGTTTTTTTCCTATCCTTGGATAACATATTGATAACTGAACAAGAAAATCGTGGGCGTGTCCGAGTCTGTGATAGCATCAATTTTTCTCTTAAAATTTGAATCATATGGGCCTCAAGATTCTAAAGACTTTGATACGTTGTTGAAGATGTCAATGTGTGAGAGTGCGAGATCTTAGTTTGCTATGCTCATTATTTCAATAATACTATGGACCTCATTGGCACGGCAAAGCTGAGTTGCACAGCTTTCTGTTCATCAAGAAAATAAAGAGTTCAATTATTCTCTTTACATCTAAGATCCACTCCTAGAAAACCTTAAAGCAGACACAGTTTTGGAATCAGTAATCTTATAAGAGTGAATATCTTCATAGTATTGAAGTTGCTTGGCCCAAGAGAAGCATTTTGTTATGCATTAGAGTAAATATATTTGTAGTCTTCCTAGCAAATGTTATATCCCAATGATTAAATCATGTTAATCCTTAATCTAGCAACATCACAAGTAGGTTGAGAAATGTATCAATCTTCTAAATAATCTAAAATAGAGCTATTATGTCTTAACGTAAATAATTCCGACATCTTGCGTGTAGCAGAGTTTTCAATCAATTTATGTGAGAACTGGGACAAATTTTTTTTGGAATCTGAGGTGTATCAGTTTTATATGTGCCTGAGGATATATGGATAATTACTTAATTCCTCCATTTTCATAGGTAAGCAATGATGAATATTGACTCTGCCACATCTCATTTTCTATGTTTATTAATTTGTCCATTTTCAAATATCAATATCAGTTAATTTTTACATTATTTCAAATGCCTACTGTTATGCTATGAAACACCTTAACCTTAAGATTATAGACATTGCATTTTTGGGAATGATACCTTATGCGTGCACGTTCCACTAGGCCTTTTTGGGAATGATACCTTTAATGTCACATTCCAATAAAGGTAGAATAATATGCCCATTTTGAGAGAACAATTATATAATAAAAGAGAAATAGAAAGCGTTACTGCTCTAAATAAAATTAATTGTTGTTCTAAATAAAATTATATTTTTAATTTTTATATATTATTTATATAAAAAATTACAAAGTTTTTAAGGGACCAAACTTAGAAGATTTTTTTATATGATTAGAAAATGAACATTCAATCAAATTTATATCTCTAACTTTATTTTAATTTGATATTAGACACTAATTAGTAACATTTACTTAAAAGAACATACATAGGATTTTTTTTTGTCTCTTTCTTGACTTTTTTAAGAAGAAGTTAGAATGGAAGAAGCATAATACATATATGCATTTAAATCTGTGCAACAAAGATGATTGTAATAAAAATGACATTATTCATACCATTAATAGTAATTACATATATTGAATTATTTGAAATTTTCAATTATTAATTCAATTTTAAATATGACATGATGATCAGTTGTGTGAACTTGTTATTTTAAGATTTATTATTTTTCCTTACATTTACACTATCCGTGCATTGCATGGGGTGTTTGCTAGTATCTTTATACAAAGTAGAATACAACACCAATCTTTTCTTAGCAGTTAAACTGTATGGATGCGTTTGGATTTGATTATCTAAACTCAAAACATTTCATATATAATCATAACAAATATAATCGAATTAACAACCACATAGAGCCCGAATGCGGAATCAACTAACATTGACTGTGAACTCGTAGGTCCATTCATGTTCCTTCTTTTAAAAAAAAAATTGTTGGAGGGACGATTGGCTTGCCATTGTAGAATCCATTCTCAAATGATAAAACAGGGGTTTTGGGGAAGAAAAATTCAAGTGAAGATGAAGAACATCTGGAAATGGAAAACTGAGAGAAAACATGACTTTCGTCCACTAAACATCTGTAGCATTGCTCTTCTTTCTTTGGAAAATAGTTAACGTAAACGGAATGACCGGTCCTCATTAGTCCATGCCCCGATTTTAAATAGTAGTTAAGATTCACTTACCTATAGGGTTAAGCAATCCAATTATGGTTTTTTTTTTTTTTTAAAAACCAAAATTTTAGTTTTAAATATGTTAAGCTGAAGCAGCGTTAAAGGGGTGTTAAAAGGGACACGACGACACGGGGTAAGATAGGAAACAGGCCCATGGGTCTGCTAAGCAGTGCTCTTTTTCTTTTTTAACCTCTCTTTATGAAGCCTCTTGTTTTTGCCACTGTAAGCCTTTTCCTCTTTTTAAACTTTTCTTCATATAATCATGCATGATCTTGCTGTAGCTGTAATAAATGAAAGTGGAGAAGGTAAATTTAGAATGTGATGTAATGTAATATAATGGACCTAGTTGTGATCAGAGGGTTGTATTTGTATTGAGAAAACACTCTGTGGGGCTAGCCCCCCCGGTGGTAGTGTATCCCCTCATTAGGAGGGAGGTGAGGGAGGTTCCGGGTTCGATCCGAGGGGTGCTTCAGTCACCCTTCGCAAAGCTTCAACCACTGGCATTAACCCACTAAGCTTTAGAACAGATACTAACCCACAGTTGAGATGACAAAAAAAAAAAAAGAGAGAAAATAAAATGTTTTAAATGGAAAATTAAAAATTCATGGAGTCCTAAAGTAATCAATTATTTAATTGGGCTGAGGGCAATGGAATGCATGTCCATGGCACCATGGAGTTCAGATCTTATCTAATCGCAATTCAACTCGGAGGGTTGCACTCACAAAGCCCTTTTTTTTTTTAACCGTTGTTAAGAAAATTTGACTCTTAGGGGCTTTTTTTTGTTTTTTTCAAAAAATCAAAGTTAGTTTATTGAATTCTAAGGGTTAGTAAATCTTTAACCACAATTAATAAAATTAAAAAGGACACGTGTTGACCTGTGGGTGCGATTGAACTCAGGAGTGTTCAATAGGAAGTGAATATAATCCCAATCCGTTGCATCTGGTGAGTCCCTGTGTGTGGGTGTAGAACATTAATTAGGCCCTACAATCAATCAGGAGAAAGAATGGACTGGACCCTTGGCTGGTTGAATCAGCCCAATAGAGGCTAATGGGGGCGTTTGAATTGGATTTTATTGGCCAAAAATCAATTGTGCTAAAATTGATTGTGTATAAATTAATTGTCAAATAATGACTTTTTCAAAAAATAGTGCGGGGAATATGAAATTGAGTCTTTCAATTTCGTATTCTCTAATCACTATTATTTGAAAAAGTGATTATTTCACAATTAATTTCTACAAAATCAATTTTATTACAATTGATTTTTGATCAATAAAATTCAATCCAAACGCCACCTAAGGCAGGCAAGCCTTAAGTTACAACACAACTCATTCGATTGCACACCATTAGAACTCTCAAATTTTCTTATAAATTTAATGAGACGAAAGAAGAAAAAAAAAATCCTTTCAAACAATACCAAACGCTTGCAAGAGAGTTCAAGATATTTTCATTTTATGTCCCTTTCCTCCTTCTTTTTACCAACCAAACAGAGCTCTATTGATTATGGATATTCTCCTAACATGGATGATGGTACTGAAGGACCATTATAGGGATAGTTGGCCACAAACCCACACTTATTGTGCTGCAGCCGCAGATACCTAATCTTCCTTATTAGGAAAATTGTTTTTGATTTTCTTTGGCAAGAGATACCATTTAGGACTACCATCCTTTAAATGGAATCTTCTTGCAAGACCCATTTTTCAACCTGACAAAGGGAGGCACTTGTTGTCAAAAGCACTCTCTCCTCCTTTGCAATGTGACCAAAACCTGATCACAATAAATTAGGGTTTGTGAAAGAGAAAAAGATGAGAAGAGAAAGAAAGAAGGGGTAAAGGGTATGGAAAATGAGCAATAGTTCGCTCCTGGTTCTCACAAAACTGCCCCTTCAACTGTCATTAACTTGGGTTAAGTTTTTTTAACCCTCTTGTTAAATTATTTTATTTTATATTTCTAAAAATCAGGGGATAGATAGATAAACCCTAGGGTTGAGTGAATCTTAACCACAGTTGAAGAGAGTTAAAAGGGAGGCATGTGGCAAGAAAAGTGAAGCCGAGACGCCCCTCCTCACGTCACCAACTGATGAGGTGATTATTTTTTATAGAAAATTAATGTCTTCATTCATTTAGTTCTTTTATACTACTAATAGAATAAAATGACATAAATACTCTCAGTCAACCACTTGTTCATTTTGCAATGATTAAGGCATGCACTCTCTCACCCAACAAGTAGACAGGTGGTTGGTAAAGGGTGAAAGTATAGGTTGACCGAGAGTAGGGCTAACATTCCTCTAAAATACAATAGACACTTAAACATAATAAAGTAAATAAATAATAAAATTGTAATTAGCTTATTTAGATGACCCATTACGACGACTATTTTATTACTCTGAAAAAACAAATAATCTTTTTAAAAAAATCTCATTTAAGGGGGTCCAAATCTTTTACTACATCTTAATTTCAAACTACAATCATCTCTGCTTGTGATTTTCAAAAGAAGAAAGCCATATTTGTTCTAAATCCCTAGTTAATTCCTTCCCTCTACCGAGGATTACAGTATTGTGGTCTGCATTACAGATGATCTTAACATCCGCATGTGGAACCTTCACCTTAATATTGTGGCTGCACTCCAGTGGAACCACCTGGTCCCTGTCACCTTGGATAACATTGAGTATCGTCCCGGATTTTTTCATGGCTTCCAAGTACTCATCAAATAATTTTGCACCCCCACATATCACATTATGCATGGTGTGCCAAGCCGAATGATGGGTGTGCCTAGTCAAGTCTAGAACTGTGAAGTGGAGATCCCTGAAAGAAAAAGAAAATGAAAATCAAAGCTAATTAGGATATGCTTCTAATAGTACTGAAATATTTTACTGGATTTTGATACCTTCTCCGAGTTAGTAGCTTCAGAATCCACTCCCATGTCCTGTGGTTTCTGCAAATAAGAAAGCATACGCTTCTACCCACATGTTCATACCATGACATAACTGAAGAACCGAATAGCAATGGAGGCCATAATCTCCTCTCTGCTAATCTGTTAAGTACAGTTGAACTTGCATTCTCTTTGGACGAAGGGAAGTAAGGCTGAAAGTAACAATACATCACAGAAGGACCTAAATAAGATTAATGGCATAAACATGAGGAGAAAAAAATGGAAGCAGAAAAGAAAATGAATAAACAAGTACTTATGTAACCAAGTAACTAACAAAATCATTACTTAAAATTTCATGCCATCAGAACATGCTATGAACTACATTCATTCACTCAGTGCATAAAAGTCATTTTTTGGCTCAGAACTTCGACAAGTTGACTCAATTCTACAACGATCCAAGAAAAAGTCCTACTCTAGTGAGTGGCAGCATCTTCTAAAAGCGATACAATAAATCCTATAATAATTTCAATTCCTGATTTCCATTCTGGGACCCCCTTTTTTTTTTAAAATAATCTTGTTAATAATAAAATCTTATCAACAAACCTTCTCCACGTATGATCAGTGACCCTGTGAAGGCCATGGTCAATTCAGTCAGTTCCTAAGTCTGGAGTGTGATCTATTTGGGGTGAGCGCAATAGTTGAGTTCTTAATGGTTTGGCTTCCTCAGAGAATCGTATTTATTTGAGATCTTGGCAGCTACTTCGAGACTGGTGCTCTATTAGGAAGGATTTTGACGAGGAGTGGCTTTGTGTTATGACCTTACCCTTCTATCTTATATGCTTAGCTTATTATGATTTATGTTTTTTTCTTTTTCGAGTTCGAAATCTTCTTGGTTCATACTAATTTGTGAACCTTAGTAGCTTTTGTATCATGTTCTCTTCTATATATATATATATATATATGATTCTTTATCGATTGAAAAAATAGTTTTTCATTTACCAGCCCCGAGTTGAGGCTGCCAAATGGATGACTGCTTCAGAGTTGGGTTCTGAGGAAGTTTCAAGTTTTGTTGTATTTCTTAGTTCTTATACACACAAAACAAATATATCTATAAAATGGTTTCATGTACTCACCGGGGCTATCAGGGTGATCGATTTCACAGATTCCGAGTACTTTGCAGCTAAGGCAAGTGCAATAATGCAGCCCATGGAGTGGGCAACTAAGTGGAAAGAGTTCAGCTGAAATGGGTGAACCACAGATTTCTCGATCATATTCAAGTGATCTTTCAATGTGTACAAACAGTCCCGTGGCTTTGGGCTTCTTCCGAAACCTAACAGATCTATGGCAAACAACCTGCATTTCTGCTTTACAGGTTCAGACAGATTAGGGAACACAGTTTCTGCCCACAAGGAGGAAGAAGAGATGAATCCATGTAAGAATATCACATCTTCAGATGGCTTTCCCCTGCATCCCTCATTGATGGCTGCCAAGCATAAAATGACAAGAACATCAACAACTACAATTTTGATTAAGAATTCAGCCTAAAGTTTTTCTCCATTTCTTAAACATAAAAAATAAAATAAAAAATTGAATAGTATAACTGTACAAGGACACAAAAGAGGAACCAAAGTCAATCATCCCCAATGAAATCAATCCCCAAACCTGCACATGCCCACCAATTTATCAATGGAGACTATTCAATTGGTGGGTCACCAAAGGACAATGGTGAACATCACCTAAAATTAGACTCAATGAAGGTTCTTAACCCTATAATCTAGAGCTAAACTTTAATGAGTAAGATAATAATGCTAAAAAAAAATCACAAGTATTTTTCAGACTTATGCCGAATCAAATGGCTTGTCTACTAATTGAACTGTACATACAGGAAGAACGGGCGGAGCCACATGTGGCCCAGCCCCCACTTAAAGTTTCAAAAGAAATTTTTTTTTCTTATTATATGCATAGGGGTGTAGCCTTGGAGAGGGGCGGAGCCGAGGAAAATGGGAACTCTAGCCCCCCCGAAACGTAAAAAATAACAAATATTTTTTACAAATGGATACAAACATACGCGATGGCCATGAACTTGGCCCTCAAATAAAAAATTCAGGGGCGTAGCAAGAGAATCCTGGCTCCGCCCCTGGGAAGAAGATCTGCATAGTATGAGTTCCCATATGAAGAAATCACCATGAATAAATATAATAGAAATATGAAACAACAATATGAATAGCTGGATTCTAATTACTAAGAGTTCTTTATTTTTTGAATTAATCCACATGAACCCATAAAAAAAGGAAAGAAAAGACAAGTAGAACATAACACATCATTAAATAAACAGAAAAAAAAAATTGTACCTTGTGATGGTTCCCTTAAAACGAGATGAAGCTTCTGGTCTTCGTTTTGCTGCCATGAAATACAAGATTCACAAGCACAATCAGACCACCTATTCACCATTAAACTTCCCATTTTGGGGGAGTTCTTCAGGTTTCTTCTGAATTTAAGAACACCCAGATCCCTGAAAACGTTTTTCCTTCCATACAAAGTCTCTGAAACCTCATTTTCTCTATCCCCACTTACATAATTTCCCCTGTTCTGGCAGTAACATGGGGATGTATTTGCTTCCATAATTTTATCCATAAAGCTATAAAATGTACACAGAACAATGTCCCAAAAATCCAGGAACATAAAAACTATCAAACCAATTGCTGAAAGCATGCTTCCGGCAACTCTTCTGGTCCATTTCCCGGCAGAAACGGCCGATATTTCGAGCATTTTCCGGCGAGATGACCAGAGAGAGTTACGGAAATGATTTCACTTCCAATGGGGGGTTTTGACTTTTGAGGATTACGTGCTTCTAGCGTGTTGGTCGTAACACGAGAAGATGCGATGACCGTTACGCCACGTCGTCGATTCTTTTTTAACGTCGTAGATTCTCGAATTAAGATCTTGTACGAAAAGGATAAGGAAATGCCTTTTAGAATTCAGGGAAGTTCCATCCTCCCACATGTCAACACGTGTCTCCTTTTAACTCTTATTAACCGTAATATTACCTCTTACAAAAAAAAAATGTTTAAAATATTTTTTTAATTCTTAACGTTCAATAATTTAACCTTAGTTTCTTAAAAAAAAAATATTTAACTCTAGTCAAGAATTCTTATCTTTTAGGTTAAAGTTTTTTATAAAAAAAACTAAGATTAAATTATTTAATACTAAGAAATAAAGAATCTTAAAACGGGTTATTAGGGTTAAAAGAGACATGTGTTGACCTGTGAGAGTGATTGAACTCTCCCTCAATTCAATCGAAGTGGCTATGATTCGATCTCGCTATTTTTTTGGGTTGAGCCCATGCACAATTCAAATTTTTTCTACTATTATTGTAGGTGTAACACGTGACATTATTTACATAGGTTAAAACTGAAATTTTGAAAGGAAAATTTGATACTTTACATGACACTTGTTGCTATTACAAGAAGAGCTTGGAAATTTGTTGGTATGGGCTAGCAATTTTTTTTCAATTTATTTTAATTTTGAGTTTAAATATAGAGTCAGACTATGGGTACTCCAAATACATATTTTTTAAATCTCCTAGTAGGGGAGGGGGTTTGGCGGACCCTACCAGTTTATTGATTCCAAAAATTCAAAATACAAGGAGGACATAAAACCTAAACTCTTAAGAGACCTTACATTAAAAAATCTCTGCTTATCTATCCGAATAAATGGTCCATCCAAATAAACCATTTGAACAAAATAGGTAAATCACAGATAGTCTTAAACACGAGATTACTAGAACTATTACATGCCTCTTTAGACAAAAAGTCGGTATAATGATTATTTGCTTTGAAAACAAGAAGAAAAATCAAATAGCATTTGTCTTTCAGAGCCAATATCTACTTTTTCCAATATCAATCCCGTCAGGAAGAATCCCGACCCCATTAATAATATCAATCATAACCTTGTAATCGTTTTCAACAACAACATTATGAATCCCCATATCATCACAGAACTTGCAACCATCTTATATAGCTCTAATTTCCGGCTCGTTGTTGGTACCTACTCCATAAAAGGAAAGGAAGGCTAGGACCATAGTCCCATTAGCATCACGAATAATACCTCCACCTCCACATTCCTTCATTTTCAAACATACTCTCTCATCCTAACCGTTTATAACCAACCACTAAGGGGAAAAGATTTGAGTTGGTTTATTTTATCTTTTCTAATGTCACATCAACTCTAATCCTAACCATTTAGTAATTGAGATAAACGGTTAGGATTTGGAAGTACACTTTGAGAGTGTCCTTAAACTAATTCTTAAGAGCAATGCTATGTCCACTCTCCAACCTCCCACTATCAGAAGCTTTTTACTAATTTAAAACAAAACGACAAAACAAAAGTGATGAGACCCACACCAAAACACTATTTTGTTTTCTTGTACAAAAATAGGGGAGACTGGATGGCCGGAAAGTGGACATAGCATTGCTCAATTCTTAAATATGAGCTAGAGGCCTCTTCAAGCCTCCAACAAGCATTGCAAAGTTAGGTAGGCCGTTTTGTAATAACGTGAAAGTTTTGTAACATCATTTCTCCCATAATTATAAAACCGTCATCAAGAATTGTACCCACAGGTATTTCTTACTCTTAGCAGCTAAAAATAAAATAAAAAATTATTTGTCATTGCTTTCAGGTAAAACCACTACCTATCCTTGTTTTAATGAGGCATAGCTTTATTTTTAAGAATTCCCTACCTTTATTTTTAAGAATTCCCTACTCTCAACCAAAAACAAAAGCACGGTGTTCATTTTGATTGAAAGCAAGGATAGATGTTGATTTTTGACTGAGAGTAGAGTTAATAGGGCTAGCATGCCTCTTGCCATTGTAATGGAATGGAGGGATCTTGAATCGTACCTCTCACATATTTCAAGTCTTTATTTTTAAGGTAAAGAACTGTTCTTGCCCCATTGGTACAAATGTGAGTATGTAAACATATGTGTTCTTTTTCATATGTTTTTTTGATCCTTTCCTTATATATGTGTCTATACATATAAAATAAAGTTAGGGGGCAACTGCTCCTACAGAACTTTTCTTTTCAAATATTTGCTCCTGTTGGCCTATATCATCCTAAATTAAATAATGCAATATAAATTTAATTTTTTGTTTCTCAAAAGTTCAAGGGGCTAGAGCCTCCTTGCCCCTAGATCCGCCACTACCCTAGGCTACACCCCTGTGATAAGAATGTGGATATTTTTTCCCCAAAAGTTCAGACGAGGCTACAACCCCCTTAGGCCCCATGTGACTCGGCCCCTTATCATAATTGTAGCCATGTATTTTATGCATTAGATCTAATTAACTTTGTGCATCAAATATAAGATCTTAAATGTTTAATTGGTTGATAGATCAATCATAGAAATTTGTATGACACATAATCATAGTTATCAAGTTTAAGTTTGGGAATTATTTTCAAGAGAAAAATTGACAAAAATTAGACAATGTGAGAATTTTTTTATAAAAAAATGTAAGCCAAGATATAAAAAACTAATAAATTACTGATTACGAAAATTTCTAAACAGATATGTTTAATGTATTAACAATTTATTCGAGAAATTTTCACAAAATCTCAAATAGTTCACGTTTAAGGTGGAAATAATTCTTAAAGAAGTCTTGAAAAAAAATCAGATAACTTTATTAGTTTGCCCATTATCTTTTGAAGATATTTAACAAAAAAAAAAGTATAACCCAACAAGTTAAGGATCCCTTGAGGGAATTTTGTCTTTCATAATGCCCTTATACTTACCACTAATAACCATTAACAACAAGAAGAATATGACCAACTCGATTTCTCTACAACCCTACAAATGATTTTCTTACTGGCGAGGAGTCAACTGTTACTCCTCGCTCTCACAAAGCCAACTCAACTATCATAAACTCTATTTTATTTATTTATTTATTTTTATCTCTTATGGTTTAATTTTTTTTATTTTTCTAAAACCAGAGAATAAATAGGTGAACCCTATGGGTGAGTGCATCTTAATCATAATTAAATGAAGTTAAAAGAGGGACACGTGACATTAAAAGGAAACCTAAGACACACCTCGCGTCACCGGTCGAGGGGTGATTATTTTCCTTTCTTGAATAGGCATTTTCATTAGGACACCTATATTCCTTGAAGTGTTGAACCAGGTGTGACCAACAAGTGGGACCCATAGAGCGAATTTGTTTTCCATTTCCTCGGTGTTAGCAACTCGAGCTTGGGGTGTATCAAGCCGAGCTGGGAGCTTGAAAAGTTAGGCTTGAAGCTCGGCTTGAAAATAATGGCTTGAAGTTCGAGCTTTGATAATAATAATAATATTATTATGAGTATTAGTATTATAAGTAATATTTATTATTTTTACTTTTTATTACTTTTTATTACTATATATTATAATATTTAAGCCCAGCCTCAAGTTGAGCTAAACCAAACAGGGTCTAGCTCAAGCTTAGCTTGAACATAGTTTGAAGCTCCAATAAAAGCTTAACTCAGCTTGATCAAGCCAAAAACATGAGCTTGAATTCAACTTGATTGAGCCGAACGACGATCTAGCTCAACTTGAAGACACCCCTAACTTGAGCTCTAAACAAAACGAATTTAAAATAGATAATGGTATATCTGAATTCATATATGAATATATATTAGATTATCCAAATGTGATTAACTATCCGACTAATACTAAATTGAGTATTTGTATCTTACTCCAATTACAATATTCAAATTTAGATAATATCTAAATTATCCAATTGAAAAAAATATATCAAAATGCAAAATATATATATATATATATATATATATATATATATATTATAATCCGTATTAAAAATAACAATTTAATGTCTTAAATTACTTACAAAATATTAATATTATGTTATATCCTAATTTATTATATAATCGGTAGGGCATTTATCGCCGAGCAAACAAATTACAAAACGAATTGGATAGACACCCCTGCTAGCAACAACAACGTCAAATAGAAACAACAATTAAAAGTATAAAACCAACTCAATTAAGTCTCATATCTCACATTTTGTCCCCATTCAAGTAGGAAATTGATGCGTGTGTGTTAGGTGTTATATTACCCCTTACCAAAAAAAAAAAAGTAGGGAAATTGATGAATATTTCTACTATACTATCTCAAACTTGAAACTACCATGTTTCGCACCAAACCCCACTTGCTTGGACAAAAATGAAAATAGCATTGCTATCTTAAACAAGATTTTGATTTATCAAAGCATTAAATTAAGTGAAATCCAATTGTATTATTTTTTCCTTTAATTTTTATCTCATCATGCTTAACGATGCAATTTATATACTACATAGGCAATCTTTATATATCTATTTGAGATGCTTCATCTTATACTCCATATTCTTCTCCAACCAAAAATTAATTTTTTTTATCAAACTCTATTTGTTGTTGCTATTGATGGGTATAGTGGTTACAATTATAATGGGAGAGTAGCCTGAATTTTCCAAAATTCCTAAACTACCCTTATATAAAACATAACTTTAATTTAATGTTTTACTTTAATTCCCAAACTACCCTCATCTATCTATTTAAAGAATACAATCACAGTCAATCGCGATTGAACTCGGGGAGAGTTCAATCGCACCCGCGGGGTTAACAAGTGTCCTTTTTAACTCCTATTAACTGTGGTTAACTCCTTCCCCTCGCTCTCACGTACATCGCACGTGCCACCCGCTAGTTATAAATAAATAAATAAACACTTTAAACAATCACATCAACAAACCCAAACAACCAAATCTTGATGGTTTTTTTTTTTTGGTAAGAAAACCCCTATGTTTTCAGCTATTTGTAAATACCCTTTATGTTTTGTGATTTTGTATTATGGCCCACTAACTTTTAAAACATTTGCATCATTTCATCCAAAAGTTATGTAACAGAAGTTAATTTTTTTATGAAATGACATTTTAAACCTCGTTAAATGGGTTGGATGGAACTCTTTCATAGGTCACGTGTCCTATTTATCATCCTTTAATTAGGGTTAAGCTTAATCGATCAAAGGTTAATATTTAAAAAAAATATCTAAAATTCAAGGTTAGATGAATGAACCCTAAGGGTGAGTGAATCTTAACTACAGTTAGTGTGTTAAAATGGACACATGGTGGCTTATAAGTCTCCTTTAACTGTGGTTAAGCATAATCAATCTAAGGTTAATATTTTTAAATTTTTTTTCTAAAATCCAAGGTTAGATGCATGAACCCTAGGTGTGAGTGAGTCTTAACCATAGTTGTTGGGTGTTAAAAAGGATATGTGGTGGCTTGTAGAGCACCCTTTAACTATGGTTAAGCCTAATCAATCTAAACTTAATATTTTTTTCTTCTCAAAACTAAAGTTAGATGCATGAACGCAAGGGGTGGGTGAATCTTCACCATAGCCAGTGGGTATTAAAAAGGATATGTGGTGGCTTGTAGAGCACCCTTTAACTGTGGTTAAGTATAATTAATCTAAGCTTAATAATTTTTTTCTTCTCAAAACTAAGGTTAGATGCATGAACGCAAGGGGTGGGTGAATCTTCACCACAACTAGTAGGTGTTAATTAAAAATGATATGTGACGCCTTGTAGAGCCTCTTTTAACTATGGTTAAGCATGATCAACCTAAGGTTAATATTTTTTTTATATTTTGTTCTAAAATTCAAGGTTAGATGCATGAACCCTACATTAAGTGAAAATTTTCCATTGTTAGTGGGCGGTTAAAAGGGACACATGACAACTTGTAGATCCTCCTTCACCTGTGGTTAAGCATAATCAATTTAAAATCAATATTTTTTTCTTTTAAAAACTAAGGTTAGATGCATAAACCCTAAGGGTGAATGAATATTAATCACTGGTAGTAGGTGTTAAAAGGGACACATGATGGCTTGTAGAGCCCCCTTTAACCATGGTTAAGTATAATCAACCTAAAATTAATATTTTTTTCCTAAAAACTGAGGTTATATGGATGAATCTAGGGGTGAGTGAATCTTAACCACAGTTAGTAGGTTCTAAGCACTTCTCTTGTGAAAAAAGCTGACAAGTTAGGGTCTTTTTTTTCACATAAAAACACAATCTTGAAAGGGTGAGTGAGAATCTGAGAATAGGGTTTAGAAGAATCCTAAATTATAATTTCTTGTTGGCTTATAAACTGTTAAGAAAAAGGATAAAACTGACTTCTTCTGCTTTTTGCTGGAGTTATCATGAACCTATGTTAGTAATCTTAGTTATCATGTACCTTCGTAAAAAATCTTGAATCGTTAGGTTGTTATGGGTTAGTGAGTAGGGGAGTTCTTGTAACTCATACCCAAGGAGATTCAATCCCTGACCTCCCACATCTGGAGGCCACACCCCAACCACTAGTGCAAGAGGGCCGGGTGTATAAAATTGACTTTTTACTTATCAACTATTTAGAATATTTCCATCATAAACCCCTTATGGACAGTATTTCAAAACAATATCCCTAGCAGTATTAATCTCTGTTTAATCCCATTTGGTCACTATTTTCCGTTTGGTCACTATTTTCTGTCTGAGTGAATAGTTTAGATATCTTTGATTGTGTTAATTTTTTGCCACGAGTTAAAAAAGGGAATTACGTAATGATTTTTTTTGTAGACTCAAGGAGTGTCATGTGTCACTCAAACACATGATGGATTGGCAAGTTTGCCTATACATCATCACACATTATATACATACTAGTAAGGGTGCACATGCTTTGCACGTATAAATTTTTTATTAATAAAAAACATAATTCAAAATTATTTTTTAATATCTCTCTCTCTACTATCTTACTTATATAACAAATATTTAAAAAAAATTATAACTTTTCGAGTATTATGAGTCATTACTCGGACGAATTTTGACTGAGTTCGCGAGAAGGTTTCAAGCCGACTCAACTTGAGATATGTGCATTTTGAACAAATTCATGCAACATAAAAAAGTCCCCGTCTCCTGAAAGAGAATGACCTAAAAAATACGAATATCTCTAAGCCATCAATTCAAATCAAACAGAATCACAAAAGTAACGTAGAGAACCACGTTAGCAAAATTCAACAACCTAACCAAAAGTTCTTTAAAAAATGTAGAGAAAACCTTTAAATTCTTCTACCAATATCTAGTTAAGGAATACCCAATTCATTTATAAAAAAGTTCAAGTAAGAATCTGAACACATGCGCATGAAATGTTAAGTTAGTTGAATTTCAATTTTTTTCTTTTTCTTTTTCCTTCTTGCCTTCTTAGTTTTATTCTATTCTTGCCTTCTTAGTTTTATTCTATGATCAAGAAACCATAGGTAAATTCTTACTTTGAAAACAATTGTAGTTTTTGTTGACACTAAAACTGATATATGCTTTTTTTTCCACTAACTCATTGGGCTAGCTTCGACAAAAGTCAGGGTGTAGATGAAGATACCAGGATCTTCTTGTTCATGATGCAGCGTTAAAAGTCAATTTTTCATTATTGTTTTCATAAATCTCTGTTTTCTTCACGAATTTGGTTGCTAGACATTAAGTGGATGAATTCAGCACTTTTCACATGTGAACTGGACGGTGCATCCTACGTTTCTTCTTAGAATATGTTTGGTGACTTAGAAATCAAGAGATAATATTTGTTCTATTTTAATCACAAAGAGGCAATTCTATTAGCAAGGACTCTCTAGAAAGATTCCTTCCTTATAAAGAGTCCTTATTTTAATAACAAAAAGCGTCTTATCAACGGTGCAACTTCGTCAATATATGCATCTGCGCCTTGAGGAAACATTGTTCCTACACCAGGAAATTTGAAAGCAATACCCTGAAACTGCATCTAGTTCTGGACAGCCTTCTTAACTGTCAAACTTTTCTAAGGAACATTTAAGATAATGTACATA
Organism: Tetracentron sinense; assembly: GCA_015143295.1. Classification (NCBI taxonomy): domain Eukaryota; kingdom Viridiplantae; phylum Streptophyta; class Magnoliopsida; order Trochodendrales; family Trochodendraceae; genus Tetracentron; species Tetracentron sinense. The sequence continues at coordinate 19,965,354 of CM026563.1, read as the reverse complement.
GTCACGACTCTTTGGCCATGGAAATGGAGTCACATACCCTTGGGAAGGTCATTGCTTAGTCTTGCTCTTGGCAAGGAGTATAAGCTGTATATTGAACATCACATGGTTCAAACACTTTAGTTTTTGGTTCAGAAGGGTCAACAATACCACCTTCACCATTGTGATGAGTCTCAAAACTCAAAATGGGCAAGATAATGCAGTCTGTCTACTTAGTAATATCCAAGGCTATGCTATCTCCCTTTCCAAAACCACTGATCTTCTGTCATGCCCCCAGTAGTTAAAAGAAACACCACAGACCAACCATGGCGAATATAGACAAAAAGCTCCGAGTCCTACTGCCTAATGAGGTAAGATATGTTGTTGCTAAATAGCCGTGAGGGTGGAGCTGGGGGTCAGGCGGACACCATGGTACTGTGAAAGGAGGGATCATTTAGGACTCCAAACATATTTGAGAAGAAGCCTAATAGAAATAGGAAAGGAAGACTCCAATAAAAAGGAGAAAAAAAATCGTAGGGTAAATATATCTAATTATACTTTTAATTAAATTACTTAATGTTAATATAGTAGAATGATAAAGTAATGTTATAAACATATAAATTATAAACAAACTAAACTTCTATTAATATTTTTAAGATACGGTTAATAAGTTAATATTTTTTATTAAAGGATATTTACATCCAAATAGTTTTTGCATACTTGTACTTTTATTAGTCAAATGATATATATATACTCACTTTGCATATGTTTTTATAAAGAGTCCATCTATGGGTACTCCCAAATATACTCCCTAATCCTAACCGTTTATAACCAACCACTAAGAGCCGAGATATTAGTTGGCTTATTTTGTCTTTTCTAATGGCACATCAGCTCTAATCCCAACCATTTAATAATTGAGATTAACGGTTGGGATTAGGGAGTATATATGGGAGTACAGACTAATTCTTTTCTAAAATGATAAAAATAATCACATCTGTTAGTATTTTGCTGAAAGTGATTTTCATCATGTTGTGTAGAATGTGGCATGTTTTGTATAAAATGGTTCATCTTTGCCATTTGAATACGTTTTGTAAATAAGCTTTTTTTTTTGGGGGTCAAAATCTGTTTTTTTTAATCATATGGGAAATGCACGTAGATAGCATTTTAGGAAAATAAATACGAGATGTGTGCAATACCCAACAATAAAAGAGAACCAAAGGGATAATGAATGAGAATAGTTTTGTGATGCAGTAGCAACACCCATGTCTATGATATAGTCCTAAATGATAAGAGATATATACTTTTGGGAGGGAGAGGTGTTAATACCTGGGTCGACATATTAACAGTTGGATCCCAGTTGAAACGCGGAGGCATGAATCACCATCATCAAGCGTGAGGTGCCCCATTATGATAACTGAAAAGGCATATATGCTACATTCAAAAAATACAGCACCCTTACCATTGCTGTTGTATCTGGACCTTTCTTTCCACCTTGTTATTATGTTTTATGGATGCATGATCAACAGAGGCACATCTCAATATATAGCATATGCCATTAAAGAATGTACTTCCAAGATTTTTTTTTCTTGGTTTCTAGAGAGAAGGCATAAAGATCAAAACTTACCGGATAAATTAATACCCACATATCTCAAAGTAGTACAATGATTTCTAATATTTTCAGCTTGTATCGTTCTCCTTCTTCACTGGGTCGGAGCTAATAATCGGAAGATTCCTTCTGTACTGGGGAGACGTCAATCTCCTCTCCAGCGGTGTTTTCCTCTTACTCACAACAAATCTGTTCACCCCTTTCCTCATCGGCATTATCTCTGGAAAGTCTTCATCAGGGATCTGGCTCAGCTCTGAGATGTCTTTGATCTGAGCGACCCTCCGGAACCATCTCTCTGCCTTGGCCTCCTCCGACATGTCCAGTGGATCAGGTTCCTTTACTGCTGATCCCTCCAAGCTATTTCCCGAAAACCCCCTGTTCCAACTCTCTGTACTGTTCTGAGGGTTCTCGATTTGTTGGGATGAACCCCTTGTTGATTTTATCACATCTGATGTACTCTCCTTCTCTGAAGATTCACTATTCCAACTCCCCCTGCTATTAGTCTGTAGAATATTGGGTTCCTGAGTTGAATTTACCTTGGCTGGTGTCCCATAAACAGCATTCGTCTTGCTCTCATTCAAGCCCTTGCCAGAAAACCTAGTATTCCAGCTATCTGTGCTGGTCTGTTGATTTCCCCGACCTTGTCCAGAAATTCCAGAACTCCCCTTGTCATCCAACTCGGAATTACTTTCATCTGACTTCCCTGGCACACCTGGAAGCTTCTCAGGTGTCGCAGAAATGGAATAAGTTTGACCAACAGAATTCTCTGTCGAAGCTCCGGCATCTGGCTGCTTGTTCTTTTTAGCAAAGTAGTCAGGTGGGAAGGGGACAAAGGGTGCAAAGTTTGTACTACTGGCTTGCTCCATAGCTATGCGTCTCTTGTACAAGGGCGAGGTCAAAGAACGGTCCTTCTTCTTGCTAACTACAAATCGGTTCTCTCCTTTCCGCATGGGCATGATCTCTGGGAAGTCTTCGTCTGATATCGCACTCGCCAGATCAGTAACATCATGCAGCTCTGCAACCTTCTTAAACCATCTCTCAGATTTTTCAGCTTGTTCTTTATCATCCTTGCTCTCTTTCTGGCTTACTGGCTTCTCAGAGAACAGCAAATCATCACCTGATGAACCAGACTCAGTGCTCCCAGAAAAAGAACCTGTCTGCTCGCTGGCCCTGGCAGCAATAGAATCATAGTTGTCTGCCACTTGTTCATCCTCTAATTTTGATTTCTGAGGTTTAGCAAACATATCAGCCGGTAATGGCACAAATGGAACATAACCAGAATTGCTCCCTTTGGATTGTCTGTACTGTGGGGAAGGAGAACTTGAGATTGGAGGCCTCTCTATTCCAGTGTTCGTCTCTTCAGAAGCAGTGATATCACCATCCGTTTCTGAAACGGCTGATGAACGACCAAGAATTTTGTCCAAACTCCGGCTAATTGACGTGTCAGGGCTCTTATTTGGACCTAATCCACCTGTGTCCCCCGCCTGGTAATTATTCCCTTCAGGGGTGCCATCATTACCCAAGTTCCTTCGATATTGAGCATTGGCCAACCTCCGTTCTAGTGGTGTCTTCCTCGTACTTACAACAAATCTGTTAACTCCTTTTCTCAAAGGCATGATTTCTGGGAAATCTTCATCGGTTATGGCACTGCTCAAGTCAGAAGAATTGTCTAGCTGAGATACCTTGTTGAACCACCTCTCTGCCTTCTCGTCATTGACAGCCAGCCTGCTCTCAGCATCAACCTTCCTTGGGTAGCTTTCAGTATTGTAGCCTAAACCAGACCTGGGGTTAGAGGTGCCAAACAAGGCCTCTCCAGGACGCTTGCAATCACACCTTAAGCATGCTATGTTCCTCCCATAATTATAGAAATCACATCTGGAAAAAGAGTAAAACTTTCACCAGTCATTAAAGAATCAATATACACCAATAAATAAGCATGGTGGGATGGCGATAAAATAAGGAAACAAAGCTTACTGTGGACATTCCCACTCCCCGCCAGCAAGCTGTTTCTTCGGCCGTGCCTCATCGCACTCCAGGCATTTCATGTTCTTTGCAAAGTTCATGAAACTGCATCTGTTTAACAAAGGCAATGGGACAATGCTACTTATCAAAGAGAATGCAATAAGGTCATCCATGAATCCTGAATTGGGAAAAATAATAATAATAATAAAAATAATGTTATGTGTGATAGCAAGTCAAATACACATTAATTAGGCAATGCATCATTTGTAATTTTTACTGATATTAAGAATGTTTGGATAGGTACATCAAAAGAAGAATCAAGTCCTTAAGATAAAGCACTTTTTTTTATTGGTGAAGTATATTTGTACTAATAGAGAATAAGAATGTACAGTATGGTTCACTTATGAGTGAAAGTGTAGATGTACACTGGAAGATGAGAAAAGCTTCAGGAATGCTTGCAAGGTCTAGCCTCTAGACAAAAAATGAGGCAAGATCCAGATTGCCGTACTCCGCCCTAATGGAACGTCAAGAATGTAGAAGCTCTGTACACTGGACTTGGAGAATCTCAAAAGAGAGGTAAGTTCTCAAACACTCGACTTTTACCCTCCCCCAACACAGTCCTGCGGATAGCCATCGCGATTCCGGAGCATCTGCCACACCACATGGGTACCCACCTCCACGTCCCTCAATGACCAGCCGGAATGAATTCCATTAACACAAATAGGAAAATCCACTGAATCCCAAGTCGAGATAGGAAATGGCCTCATAAACTTCTAACGAGAGGGCAGTGAAGCAACAAGTGACCAAGGCAAAAGTAGCACCCAGTGGCCATCTGCCCTTAAGTGGTTCATAGGGATAAATTTATCAAAAGACGTCGTTCGAAGGGAGAACCCGATTTTAGATAGAATACTCGGATTCTATACAGCTCAATGAGGAAAAGGGGAGTGCAACATACCATCACAGATATGATAAAAAAAACCTAACCATAAAGCAACCCCTGCTATCCCTAAACCAACATCTAGTATCTCTAGCCAAAGGCTTTGGGATTATTGAATGTAAGCATGTCATTAGCCTCAAAGATCATTTATTTCCCAATTGTTAAGGTTTCTGCGTAATCTGGGGGTCCAAGAAAACTACGCATTCTGAAAATCCAAACAAGAGGCTACAAAGGAGTGTGTATCATTATCTACAGCAGGATATACAGAGTCCCAAAATATGCTTACAAAGTGTTTTGCCTGCACCATAGATCCCTCCGAATTTTGACTTCATCTCATTTTCCCACCTTAAATCTAATGTGCTTGTTGAATTCCTCTTTTGACATCATAATGGCTTTCCACATCCCCATTCCATGAGAGCCCTTTAACAAAATTGATTGATTCACATATTTTGCGATGATGATCTTCCTCCAGAGGCCAACCCTTCCTTCCCCAAACCACATTAGGGTTCCAAATCGATTGATTCACGTATTCATTTTCTCAATGACCTAACTCCTAGCCCACTTTCCTTGATTGGCCCACACACATCGTTCCTCTCCACTAGATGGTATTCCCTCCTATTTTCCTCATCATTTTCCACAAAAAATCTCTCTGCCTTCTTTCTAGAGGTTTTGCAATGGAGGCTGAGATAGTCAGCAGATATAAATACATGGGAAGTCTTATTAAAGTGCTTTTAATTAGAGTATGTTGCTTCTTTTTATAAGAACATGGACTTCTAGTATGTCAATCTTGCATTGGTCCTTTCAGTGACCGGGTCTCAAAACGACAGCGAAATGAAACCAGCACATGGGTAAACCAAGGTAGGAGGCTAGTCATTTCGCCACCTTACATCCCAAGCAGTCCACAAGTTCGTCCCAGTTGGACACTTCCCCTGCCCCATAGATTTCTCTCTTGGATAGATTAATCACAGGCTTGGCACAGCTTCAAAGCACCTCCAAAGGCATCTGCGATGAGCTAATTGTTTGAACGAGGCATTGCACAGAAGTAGGGTATCATCGGCAAACTTTAGATGAGATACTCTCCCTGCCTACTTCAAACCCCTCAATCACCCCCTCAGCTTCACTGATCATCCTACTTAAGGCTTCTGTGGCCAGAATGAATAGGAACAGATATAATGGATTTCCCTGGCTTAAGCCATAGGAGCTCTTAACATAGCTTGCTGGAGAGCCATTAACCAATATAGAAAGGAAGATGAGGAAAAAACTTCTTCATCCAATTCCTCCATTTAACACCAAAGCTCATTCTTCTCATTAAATAACTCGAAAACTCCCAATTTACATTATCATGGGCTTTTTTGTAGATTTAATTAGCAGTTAGCACATTACCCCTGGAAAACCTTCTCTGATCCTAGCATCTAGGCATTCATTAGCTAATAACACCCCATCGAGGATTTGCTTTCCTTTACAAAAGCAAGTTGGGAGGAGAGATGATATCCCCTAGAACCCACTTAAGTCAAGATGCTAATGCTTTTGAGAGTATCTTATATGAAGTGTTTCAAATGGTATGCGACACTTACACCTCGAAGCTCGCATCAAGGCAAGGCTCCAAGAAAACACCTTGACGCTCAAATCTTCAAAGTGTGATGCTTATATGAGGTGCACGCCTCACACCCTGAGGCTCGCTTTATACTTGAGGCATGTGCCTATAAGTTAGCCAGAATAGGGATCTCAAATCATAAATTAGAATTAAAGATTTTTTTTTCTTTGATTACTTTCCAGCTATTCCCTTTTTCCATCCGATGGGGTATCAAAATTTAGTCCGTCCAATTTTGTTCTGTAGTTATGATTCTCGTGGAACAGATTTAAAAACTGATATTGTTGCCTTTCCGATCTCCTCCCCTTCCACCCATTGGTCTCCCACCTTTAGACTAGAAATGTGATTTACAGTCCTTTTAGCATTGACTACTTTATGAAAATAGTGTTTTTATATCTTTCTTTCAATCACCTTACCCCTTCTTCTTCCCTCCAAGTGATCTCGTCCTCCAATTTTTGAAGTTCTGTCTTTAAATCCTCCCTTCTTTTGGCATCCGGACTGAATGATAAGAGTAGAAATGTGATTTACTCTCCCTCTAGCATTGACTATTTTATGATAATACTGTGCTTTTATTCCCTTCTTTCAATCACCTCACCTTTTTTTTGCCTCCAACTGATCTCGTCCTCCAATTTTTGAAGTATTATCTTTAAAATCTCCCTTCTGTTGGCATCCGGACTGAAAGATTTGACACATTCTTCAAGTCCTTAAGACAATGATATGCTTTGGGGAAGAAAAAAATAATGAATTATTCATTATTATGACATGAAATTACACTTTGGAGAATCAACCAGAATGAATTGGTTGAATAAAGGAAAAGCACTAACAACTCCCTCAAACATTATGATCTGCGCCTTATTAACCATTTAACAAGGATAATACATACTTTGAAATACTTTCAAGCCAGAGGCTGTGGCAGACATATGAACTAGACGCTTGCAGAAACACCTATTATAATTCCTGCAAATTGCCAGATCAAAGGGACAATGCCCATAGCACCCAAAAAGGAAAACAACAATGCACCATAAACTCACATTCATTAAAGTAACATTTTAGAATATAAGCACACACAAAGACGTGCTAAAGTTCGGCAAGGTACTTATTGTTGCAAGGGGTATTTTGGGTATTCTCCATATGTTAGTGATCTTATTGTTATCTCTTAATAGTTGAGGGTTATATTATCATTTCTTAAGTGAGAGGGATCTAACTGTAATTCAAGAGATTATATAATAGAAGAGGAGAAAAGAGAACAGTGATTCATAATTCAAGTATCTCTCTCTCCCTCATTCCTCTCTTTCTTCTTTAATTCTTCATTCTTCCTCCTATTATTTCTACTTGGTATCAGAGCATAAGATTCGAAAAGGAAGAGAAAGCAAAGGAAAATAAACATTGGTAACGTCACCATTCCGTACGGTTGTTGTTAGCAGCCGTACGAATGCCCTTAGGTCTGGGAAGCGTGCATCTGGTAAGGGGTATTGTTTCAGATTTTTTGATTAGTTTTTCCTATTATTTGGAGTAATCTAAGATGATGTTTGATCCACTCGAATCATTTTTTTCGTAAAACTTCAGATTTTAATCATTCGAGCAAGGTTGTTAAATCATTTTAAGACCGATTCGATTCAAATCAGGATTCAAATTGTAAATCGTAAGATTCAATCCATTTTTAAAAAAATTGTTTTGAAAAATACAAAAATTACTCAATTAAAAAAAAAGGAATAATCTATTATCCAAAAGATTTTATTCATATCTATTGATAAAAGAAAGTAATGAACATTTCATTGCATACACTATATAAAAAATGTGAAAGAACTCCATAAAATGAATAAAAACTCAATATCATTAAAGATAAATCAACGAAAGTAAACTCATATAATCATGTTGTATAAGATTAAGTATCAAAAGACTTATACAATTAAAAAGACTAATAAAATAAACATCAAAATTTCCCAAAATCCAACTCCATCGTCTTTATCTTCTTCCTCTTTTTTTTTCCCGTTTCATAGCTTGTTAGCAACATAGAGAAAACCCAAATAGTGGTTTTGGCATGTCCCTAATAGGGGTTTTCCACTTTCTTCTCTTTTTTCAGACATAAAGTACATTTAGAAAATCAAAAGAGTAAAAAATATTTTTTAAGTATTGATCCGTAAAAGGGGTTTTGTGCTCGAATCGCCTAAATTGTACGATTTGAATCGTAATCTGAATCGTTAATCAAATAAGACTTACCCAATTAAGATTTCCACCTCCGATTTGAATCGTTTTGCTTAGGATTCGAATCGAATAGTAAGATTTGAATCGCAAATCGCAAGGATTCAACAACCATGCATTCGAGTGTTAGGGCTCCATGAAGCTGTTTTTTGGTGAATTAAATCAGTGTTATTTGATCTGTTTTGGATCTCTAGGATGTTTGAAAGTGAAAGGGATTGATTCTTGGAGGTTTGAAATCGTTGGAATAGGTCTGTTTTGTGAAGATGTAAACCTTAGTGTGAGGTAGTTTCGGTGCTGGTTTTGTGTAAAACAGCCCTATTTGATCTTGTGCGGCGTTTTGAGGTGCTGGTTTGTGTCAACCAGTCTCCTTCATTGTGAAACAGTTAATATTGGTGGTTGGTGTTCACCAGCCCTATTCCTGTGCAAGGAAGGTGTTTGTGGAATTGTTTGAGTGAACCTAAAGTTTTTTTTTTGGCGATAGTGATGGCTGAAACTGATAGTGCAGAAGTTCATTCTTCAGCCCAAATGGCCCCCAATGTTGTTTATTCCCACATGAAAAATCCTAATTCCCAAATTACCACTGTCAAACTTGATGGAAAAAATTATCTAGAGTGGTCATAGTCTGCTAGAATGTATATCAGAGGTAGAGGAAAGTTAGGATATGTGAATGACCGTATCAAAGAACTTGCAGAGCCAGATCCTCAATTTAAGAAGTGAGAATCAGATAATCTTACAATGTCATGGTTCACTCACTCAATGCAACCACATAACAGCAGGGGATTTCTTTTTCTCCAAACTGCCAAGGAGATATGGGATTCAATTGCTCAGACATATTCTCAGACTAAGAATATAGCCAGGGCGTATCAGTTACGTCAGGGGGAGAAGCATTTAGTAGATTACTTTGCTACCCTAAAGGGTATGTGGGAGGAGTTAGATTACTTTGCTACCCTAAAGGGTATGTGGGAGGAGTTAGATCACTACCAAACCTTTCAGCCTCTATGTTCTAGTGATGGAAAGCAGTACAAAAAACATGTTGAGCAATATCGTATCTTTGAATTTCTTGTCGGACTTAATCCGGAGTTTGAGCTAGCTCGGGTCCAGATCCTTAGTAGGGAGGAGTTATCATCCCTTAACCAGGTTTATTCCTATGTTCAGTGAAGAAAGTAAGAAAAGTGTTATGTCCCATCATCTTGCTCCAGAGAGATCAGCTCTTGCTTTGTAATTTGTGAGTCTAAAGAGTAATAAGGGTGGGTTTAAGAAGCCCGAGAAGAGTTACCCCAGTTTTGAAGACCGTGATAAGTTGAAATATGATCACTGTGGAAGGCGAAGACACACAAAGGAAAATTGTTGGGATTTAGTTGGTCGACCTCAGAAGTATAATCGTACAGGTTAATCTACAACTCACAATGTAACCATAAGCGACTCTACATCCTCTGGCCCCATCATGCCACAACATTCAGTTCCTTGTAACCATAAGGTTAGGATTGCAGATGGAACATTATCCTCTGTTGCGGGGAAAGGAGACATTACCCTTTCCTCTCATTTTTCATTGTCGTCTCTATTACATGTTCATCAATTTTCCGCAAATCTTTTATCCGTTAGTGCCCTCACAAAAAAACTAAATTATAGTCACATTTTTTCCTTCTCATTGTGTCTTTCAAGATTTGGTGACGAGGAGGACGATTGGTTCAGGTCATGAAGCTACTGGTCTCTATCTTCTAGAAGTGGCTCCCAGCATTCCATAGGCTTTTCAGTCTTATAGTAGTGATAGAGTCAATAAGGAGCATGTTTTGGATTGGCATTCTCGTTTGGGTCATGTGTCTTTTCAGTAATTAAGAGTCTTGTTTCCGAATTTATTTTCTTCTGTGTCTACTTTTGAACTTCAATGTGAAGTTTGTGAACTTGCTAAACATCATCGTACATCATTTCCACCTAGTATCAGTAAAAGCTCTGGTTTGTTTGAAATCATTCATACTGATGTTTGGGGTCCTTCCCATGTTACCTGTGTTTTTGGCTATCGTTACTTTGTGAGTTTTGTTGATGATTACTCAAAATATACTTGGATATATCTTATGAAATCAAAAGATGAATTTTTTTCTATCTTCAAATTTTTTTTCATGTGATGATTAGAACCCAATTTAACAAAGGGATCAAAGTTATTTGATCTGGTCAAGGAGGAGAATATGTTTTTGTGGGGTTAAAAGAGTATTTAAGTAGTAGTGGGATAGAACATTGGTATTCTTGTCCCTACACTCCTCAGCAATGGGGTTGCCGAACGTACAAATAGACATCTCTTAGAGGTAACTCGAGTTCTCCTTTTGCATTCTAATGTTCCTAAGTTTCTTTGGTCTGAAGCGATTTTGACTGCAGTTTTTCTTATCAATCGTTTGCCTTCTCGTGTGTTGGATTTAAAAGTCCCTTTGAGCTCCTACAACCAAATCGTCCTCTCTTTCTTATCCCTCCAAAAGCTTTTGATTGTCCGTTACGTGCATATTTTAGGCCCAAATAGGACCAAATTAGATCAAAAAGCCCTCAAATGTATCTTTATTGGGTATTCATCTACTTATAAGGGATATAAGTGCTATCATCCTCTTTCCAAGAAGAAGTTTGTTTTCATGGATGTTACCTTTTTTGAATCCGTTCCATTTTAGCCTACCTCTATTCCTTCTTCTCTTCAAGGGAAGAAAGAACTTGAAGAGAGAAGGATTCCTCTTCCAGTCCATGTTCCCATTTCCTTATTCTCAACTTCGTCATCTTTTTGTCATGATGACTCTGAGGATGAGGGTGTTGAAAAACAGGGGGAGCTGAAAGTTTATTAGTGACACCAGAAGGTAGAAGAAAAGTCTATAGCTGAAAAGGACTCAAACCAAGTCACCTCCTCGGATCCAAGTAATTATGATCCCACAAATACTTCATCTCCTTGCCCTCCTTCGCTTGATGATCCTAACCTTCCAATTGCCCTTCGGAAGGGAACAAGGATAAAAAGGCCTAGTACACGGTATCCTATTGCTAACTTTGTCTCGTACAAAGCCTTGTCTCATACAGGTCATTTGTCTCCTCATTGTCTTCAATTTCAATTCATTATTTGGTCAGAGAAACCTTGAAACAACCAAAGTGGAGGGAAGCAATGGTCGAAGAGATGATTGCATTGAAAAAAAATACTACTTGGGAATTGGTCGATCTTCCTAAGGGAAAAGTGTCTATGGGGTGTAAATGGGTATTTTGCTGTGAAGTGCAAGGTAGATGGGTCAGTTGAGAGGTATAAGGCAAGGTTGATAGCCAAGGGTTATACACAAACATATGGGATCGACTATAAGGAGACCTTTGCTCCCAAGATGAACTCCATACGGGTAATATTGTCATTAGCAGCAAATCAGTCATGGCCTCTGTATCAGCTTTATGTTAAAAATGATTTTCTTCACGGGGATTTGAAAGAAGAAGTTTATATGGCTCCTACTCCAAGATTTCGCCCTGAAGGAACTAAAAGGAAAGTGTGCAGATTGAAGAAAGCTTTGTATGGATTGAAACAATCACCCCGAGCGTGGTTTGAGAGGTTTAGTACAGTAGTGAAGAAGAAGGGTTACTCTCAGAGTCAGGCTCATCACACATTGTTCATCAAGCATACTACAAACAGCACCACGACCCTAATTGTGTATGTGGATGACATTGTAGTGGCCGGTAACAGTAAGGTAGAAATTGAACAACTGAGGAGGCATTTGGCTAGTGAATTTGAGATTAAAGATCTAGGTTTATTGAAGTACTTCTTGGGTATCGAAGTCGCTAGGTCTAGTAGAGGCATATTCATCTCCCAAAGAAGAAAGTATATTCTAGATCTTTTGCACGAGATAGGGAAACATGGGGGTAAACATGCTAATACCCCTATTGAACAAAATCATAAGTTAGATGAGACAAGTGAGCCTCTATAAGATGTGGGCAGTTTTCAGCGACTAGTGGGTAAGCTGATTTATCTCTCCCTTTCTAGATGAGATATTGCATATGCAGTCGGTGTGATAAGTAGATTTATGTATGCTACTAGGTCTCCACACCTAGATGCTACACACGAGATTTTGAGATATCTCAAATCCTCACCCGGTAAGAGAATTTTGTTTAAAGGACATGGGCATATGAGGGTAGAAGCCTACACAGATGCAGATTGGGCTGGTGTTAGAGATGACCGAAAGTCTACATTGGAGTACTGTGCTTTTGTGGGTGGCAATCTTGTTACGTGGAGGAGTAAGAAACAGTCAGTTGTTGCTCGCTCAAGTCCAGAAGCAGAAGCAGAATTCAGAGCAATGGCACATGGAGCGCGTGAGCTGTTGTGGTTGAAAATTTCAGTTCAAGAACTTGGATTTCCTGTTAAAGGACCAATGAGCTTATATTGTGATAATAAAGCAGTGATCAGTATAGCTCATAATCCGGTTCAACATGATTGGACCAAGCACATTGAGATAGATCGTCACTTTATCAGAGAAAGAGTTCTTGGAAGCACAGTGTGCACTCCCTACTTGTAGACTAATTATCGGTTAGCAGATGTTCTTACCAATTCAGTTTGTGGTAATCGATTAGTAGACATGCTTAACAAGATGAACATGTTTGATATCTATACTTCATCTTGAGAGGGAGTGTTGTAAGGGGTATTCTGGGTATTCTCTATATGTTAGGGATCTTATTGTTATGTCTTAATAGTTGAGGGTTATATTATCATGTCTTAAGTGAGAGGGGTCTAACTGTAATTCAAGAGATTATATAAGAGCATCTTCAACCCTGATTCTAAAATTTCCCTATTTTTACTCTAAAATAGAGAGTTTACTAAAATAGAGAGCCACTTTTTCTCCTTGCAACTCCAACCCTACTCCCTATCTCTTCTTTATTTCTATTAAATACTCATTTTTTGTTTGCCAATATTTTAACATCATTGCAACCATTGAGAGTTCAATCACACCCACTGGCCAACACGTCTCTTTCAACACTTATTAAATATGGTTAAGTTTCTCCAACCTGTGGGGTTCAACAATATAACTTTAGTTTTTTAAAAAAATATTTTAAAAAATTAACTATAAGAGTTAAGAATTCTTAACTAGAGTTAAATATTTTTAGTACTTTCTTTCAAAAAACTAAGATTTTATTGTTAAACCCCAAGGGTTAATGAATCTTAACCACAGTTTGTAAGAGTTAAAAGGTACACAAGTTGGCCTGTGGGTGCGATTGAACTCTCCCTTATTAGTTCAATCGCAATTAGCTGTAGTTGAGGTTCGAACAGTTTGAAAGAGTTTTTTTTTTTTAAAACATTTTATAATCTTTGGGGTAGAGAAAGGCTCGTCAAAGCTGGCGAGCCAAATCACCAAAGCTATTATAGCTAACCCATTTAACGAGTGCGTTGGAGTTCAGTTTTTCCCCTCCCACTAGCTACTTTGGGGTAGAGAGTGGGTTTGAGGAGTGGGTTGGAGATGCTCTAATAGAAGAGGAGAAGAGAGAACGGTGATTCATAATTCACGTATCTCTCTCTCCCCCATTCCTCTCTTTCTTCTTCTTTCATTCTTCATTCTTCCTCCTATTATTTCTATTCTTATTAAAAGAGAATATAAGGTTTCTCAGGAAGAGAATGCTGCAATGGAGATGTAGGGAACTGAATACAGCGGAGAATGGTTACAAACTCTCAGCACACCCTGAACTAAATCCCTTTTCACTCTAGCTATGTAACCAGGCTAATTCATATCAGGAACACTATCAATAGTAAATGGATTCTTTGGCCAAAGAAAACACCTGGAGGCCTTTTTTTGCATATAAGGGATGATAATCCCTGATCATAGTTCCCTCAATAAAATTTTAAATCAACTGATATAAAATAAAAATAAAATTTAGGGATAATGCCATCGAACACCTGAAGAAGTATTGATCAAGAAACTACCCTAGTACAACTTACTCTTTCTTTTGTCCTCATGTAATGTATGCCATAACTATGTAGCCTGTATGCATTTCTGTTATTCCAGATTCATTGTGTCTATATCTCCGAGCATGGTTTTTCTGATACTCACACATGTCCACATCCAAGATATGAATTATTACAGGACGTAGCGAAGACAAAAGGCCATATCTTATTCTAAGACTGAGAGTTCAGGAATATTTAGTCTTCGGAGCAGACAAGTCAAGATACTTACTATGTTAAATGGAAAGAATATATTAAAAGAATAGGGAAGGATAATAGAAAGAAAAAAAACTTACTTTGGGCATATCCAATCGCCTCTCTTCATTGCAATGTTTTGGTGAAGAGGCCTTAGGCTTTGTCCATTCCTTACAGGGAATTGTTTTGGCATTGAACCAGAAAGATCTGATTCTGGAACAGTTCTGCTGATCTCAGCCAATTTACTCAACAGATTGCGAACAGATGATTCAACAAGTTCTCTATTATGGAGATTGTTCCTGTCCAAAGCAAGACTAGGATTGCATGCATAGCTCAACAAAAACCGCATCAGATCAACAGTGTGTACTCTCTCCAACACCTGAAATTTGACAGCTGATTTGAGAGCAGCGAGAACAAGCAAATGTTCTTTATGCCTAATTGCTATTAATAACTGAAGTACAGAACATCATAGAAAACAGTTCGAGGTAGTTTCCAAATGAAATTAAGGAAAATAGAAACTAACCCAAAAGGCAATTAATACAATGCTATCAAATACACCAAGGGGAAGAAACATATGAAGATGAGAAGGAAAACATGTGAAGCAGATTAGTTACCAAGGAGCTCATTTGGTTTCTTAGGCAAATGCAAATGCATATGCAGAAACAAAACCCAGGGTAGTTTCGAGTTGGGTAAATATACGCACACCCAGAACCCAACCCTGTTTATAAATGGATTACATAAGGCAAGTCCAAAGACTCCAAACCCAACCCAACAAGAGAACCCTAAAACTGAACTTGCTTCTAACAAGTGTAAGATAAATGAATAATAGTTAAATATATAAAATGTTAATTTTGAATTATAATAATATTTAATATTTCATATTAAATAATATATTATGTACCTAACTATATATTTATTATATTTCGACTCATATTAATATTTAGTACATATATTTCGTACATAAATATATATATATATATATATATATATATAATGTTTATTACTAAATTAATTGGTATTATGCATGGAAATAAAAATCACAGAAACCGATACGTATCAAATTTGGTAATGACCGAAATGATATTTATGTTGGGTCGTTAAAAGTACTATGACTCGTCCGAAACCGATACCCATTGGTTCAGTAAGATTCATTCGATGCTAATCAACAGTAAAACTCGTCTCATGCGTATTTGTAGGACTGATCGATACCTATTGATTTCAGCCGATATGTTTAATTTGTTTTCTTTTAATTGTTTTATACAAATTGGTTTTGGCCATACGTAACAATTTCAGTTGAAACCGTTATGCACCCAAAATCTCGTAATTAAAACCCTGGTATTATGACCCATCAGATCCAAGAGCCAAACTCGACCTTGTCCCACTTATAAACGGGATGTAAAAAAAGGAACCTGACCTACGGGTCCAAAACCTTAACCCTAACTCGTGAAACATTGAAAGGGTTCACGTTGCTTGATATGTCGAGTTGGATATTGGCATCCCAACATCGAGAGTCTCACTTGTGATAATTTGAAAAAATGAGGTTGGATGATGGCCAACCAATGTTATTTGTGTCTGCTCACGGATGAGTTGGTGGATCATTTTGTTGTTACACTGTCTTGTTGCTTATGAGATTTGGGATTACTTTCTTGATCGGGTTGGTATAGCCTAGGTCTTCCCTAACTTCTTCCGGAACTTTTTATCTTGCTGGCCTCGAGTTAGTGCGGATGGTGACCATGCGGCAATTTGGTCTGTGTTGCCGGGGGCCATCGCTTGGGCGATCTGGATGGAGAGGAATGTTAGAGCTTTTGAGAATTCCCCCTCTTCGATTCCACGCATTTGTGCGCCCATCAGGCAATCAATTTTGGATTGGTTGTCGATCTGCTGCATATCTGCGAATTTGGGCAGACTGCTCGAAGCAATTTTGTATCGGGTAGCATTGATTTTGTTCTTTTTTTGATGTTGTTTGTTGTTTCGTAGCTAAGTAGATAGTTGGTACAGCTCGGGTGGTTACTTCTCAGTAAACTCTAGCTTTTGTATGCATCTTTACTTTTTATTCTCTCTTTATATATATATATATCTTGATTACTGATCAAAAAAATAAACATCGACCATTGTTGCTATGCTCGCGTCGACCCCGATTATTAATGCATATTAATTCAAATCCGTTTTCACAAAAAGAAAACATATATATATATATATATATATATATATATATATATATATATATATTCATCCAAATAATGGAATTTAGGATTCTGCAATTCAATCCCACTAATTCAATAGTGCATCCAAATTGTAGAATTTTGAACTCTCCATAATTCAATTCAGTGGTTTTCAATTACATAGAATTCAATTCTTTTGGTCAATTCCAATTTTACAAAAACCAAACGCACCCTAAAGTTTGCCGAAAGTCGCTTACAAAATCAAAATCTCAACTAGACACCCCATGTAATTGCACTATATTCCCAAATATTTGAAATAAGGCATTGATAATGCTGATGTAATTGCACTGTATCTTTATAAATTAGGGAAAAAAAATATTAAGCATACATTGCCTAATCACCGGGTAAAAGGTAAGCTAACTTTGGAAACCATTTAAGTACAACATAGATTGAGTCATTTCCTCTTTGGGTTTATTGAGGTGCTACCACAAAGTCCATACTATGAACCACAGTCCATTCGGAATCAACAATAGAGTATACAACCCCATACTTTAAGAACGACATTTCTCCATTTGGCATGCTTTGCAACGATCTATGTATCGCCCCATGGTTCAAAATATCGGTATCGGTCGCCATATCGGTAAGTCCAAAATAGGATACGTATCGGCGTATCGGTTGGATACGGTGGAAAAATTCAGAATACGCTAAAAAAAGCTTGGATATGTAAGGAAAAACTTGGATACCTTGCATAAAACCTCTTTTAATGAAAATATAAGCTAAAAACAAATTAAATAAAGGCCTCTAACTACATTTATAATCATAAATATGATAGTTAAAAAATTTATAAGTTAAAAAAGGCGAGTGCACTGATAATATGTATGAAAATACAAATCATAGTTACTTAACCAAGTGATAGAAGCTCACTTGCATTCATAAATCAAATGTATGAAAATACATAAGCACTTCCATTCACAAATCAAATTACATATATGATAGAAGCTCAATACCATAGGGTCAATATATATATATATATATATATATATATATTTTTTTTTTCAAAACCAAGGTTAGATTGTTGAACCCTAAGGGTTAGTGAATCTTAACCACAATTAATAGGAGTTAAAAGGGACACATTTCTAACCTTGATTTTTTAAAAAAAATTAGAGTTCAAAATTCTTAACCATTGGGTTGTGATTGGCTAGACCCAATGTGATTTTGGTGAAAAGTCAACACAACACAAGTTTTGATCGTGTGTGTGGCTGAGTGAAGCTAGCACTCCTCCAATAAGGTAATGAATATGTGGCTGAGTGAGGCTAGCACTTCTCCTTCAATACCTCATTAGTATAAAACCTTCAACAATAAATAAATAAAAAACCACAGAGGTTCATCTTTCTTACCTTGGCCGAAAGAGGGAAAGGGGCGAGAGACTGGGCGACAAAGCAAAGGCGCAAAGGCTAGGCACTCCTCGATTTTGTGATGAGCGACGACGACAACGCGAATGAAGATGATGGAGCTCTATAGTGGCAAATGTATGTACCCTAATTCCCTAATCTTCCCCCTTTACTAAAAAATCAAATTTTTTTCTTTTTCTTTTTCTTCTTCTCAATCTCTTCTGTAGACTGTAGAGTGTCATTGGGAGTTTGAGATCCTTCAAGATTTATAAAGAACACACAATCAAGATGAGGTTCACGGAATCACGGGTTTTCTGTGTAAACAGGAACCCCTATAGCTATCGAATGATTTTTTGCATATTGAAATTTAACTTTAGGTCTCTTCGAATTCTGAATGAAACCGTATGATGGATTCTTCCGTGCGAATCTTTGCCTTTTTTGTTTTTTTTCTAGATGGTTATTGCAAACAAACCTTTTTTTATTACCAATTGAAATACGCGTATCGACCCGTATCAAGTCGTATCGAGTTGTATCGGTTCGATACGTGCGATACGGGCTCGACACAGGGTATTTTATTTTTTCCAACGTATCTAGGTCTCGGATACCCGAAAAACCAGTATGTATCGGCCCGTATCGGCCAATACGTATCGATATTTGACACCATGACCGCTCCATATCCTTTTGTCCATACCAAAACACTTTCCTCAACAAGTGATAAGAGTCTTCTTGCACCCAAAATGACTACCTAGGCCACCACCATGCAATTAATGAATGATCAAGATCCTTGAGAAAATGCAGAAACAATTCCCTTATACGATAAAAGCATCATGCGTGATGTTTTTCTAGCTTTTGGTGCCCTGGGATATGCCCAAGTATAAGTCACTTTTATGGGCATCTTTACTATCATCAAAACACACCACTTCAATACATAGTGTATTCAAACCATCTCCCTCTGACTTAAGGCATCAACCATGTTGATCTGGAACTAAATTTGTGGTATGATACGAAAGTATACTCTAGTAAGAAATTTACCCACTTGACATGCTTTGGGTTTAAGTTTCTTTGAGATTTTAGAATGCCTGAAGACTTCATGGTCGCCTCATAAATAACTCACTGGGCAACAAGTAATTTCGCATTTCTGTAATGCTTGAACAATCTAATAGTATTTTATGTTATCAGCAGAGTGCCAATTCATCATTTCATTTAATTTCTCATTGTAGAAAGCTATGGGATGTCCTTGAAGCCCCAACCCCTACATGTGATGCAATTCAAACACTTTCAACAAATCGAGCAGGACCAATGTTGGAGTCTCAATAAATCTTTTTTATCAGTTCATAATCATCCATTATTTTACTCATCCACTTAAAAGTCATGAACTTCATGCAATCAATTATGGGAGTGATGTGGCTGCTAAAATTTTGGATGAATCCCCTGTACAAAGCTGCAAGTCCTCAGAAACTACGCACTTCGATAATGGTGCATCCATCTTGGTCTCTTCTCAAGAGATGAAAAACTAAAAATAAAAACCACACTACTCCACAAAAGAACAATCTTCAAGTTCACATAATGCTTCTCTTACATGCTCAAAACAAGTTGTAAGTGATTTGGTCTAAGTGCTAGTTTCAGGCTTTCAGCTTGCACTATAAATCCGAATATCACCAAAAAAAATACTACTAAATGTCTTCCAAGAAATGATGTAATCTTCGTAATACCTCATGCAGATTCTGCAAGTGTTGATAGGCCAAACGGCAAGACCATCCTCTCGGACAAACCATATATTGTTCAATGATGATTTTTCACTTGTTCCCAAGGCATATTTGTTTTTGATGATATCCACTACGTTTTTTTTTTATCGGTAACTTAGATATATTACAGATAAATATAAGCTGCTTACAGAGATGTAAACTAAAAGAGAGAGCATAATGAAAATGAAAACAATAACACAAAAGTGAGACTACTAGCTGGCCTCAAGGGAACAGGGCATCCCGCACTTCTTGACCCAACAAACTTGAGGAGCTCCAATCCACAATCAATCGCCACACCCGTGATAGGATCCGCTGGTCAGAAGAAGAGGAATTGTCAAAAACACGACCATTCCTCTCCTTTCAAATAGCCTAAGAAATAGAACCGGGCAAAAACATCCAGATAGATTCCTCAGCACCCACCCATGGCATCAAGTGCCAACCAAATAAGAAGCTTAGAAAACTAGAGCAATGTGTAATGTGTCTTGCATGTGATCCAAAAGCGGTATAAGAAATCAATACTTAACCATAAACGTACTAGTGGTGTGGCTGTGCATACACATCCTCTCTAACCACGCTTCTATTGTAGTGACAAAAGCTAGTACAGTAAACAGAGACATAATCTAATGAGAGCATCCTTTCTTGAACAAATCATTGACTTGTTGACGTAGTTCCCCTTGCTAGATAGGACTCAAGCGATCATGAGCCTAATTGGCTAGTCTTGCTCCAAACATCAAATGATGCAGGGACTTAACTAATACTCTACAAAAGCTAAGACTGATGGGAGCGTGAAATTAAATCCCTTTATCTTATTATAGCTCAGGCAACCCGATCGAGACCTCCAAGTGGGCCCTACCCTGTGGGCCACCCCACCTCATGATCCACCCAACCCCGTAGGCCACCCCTCAATGGACCACCCCACCCCAGTGTGGAGATGCTCCTACATCACCAAATCTATGTGATGCTGATTTTATCTAATTGGAGGTAATAACCATATAGGAAGCTCGTCTGATTTCACATCACGGAACTCTTTGTGATTGGAAATAGGAGTTTTGGAAAGGGAGAAAGCTAAATCTCCTAAGCAAGAAGGCCATAAATCACCCCATATCCTTTGTTGTCCAAATCTATTCCTATTTGTCTAATTCCTATTTTTATCAATAGATTCAATACTTCATTATGTAATGCCAAAAATACAGCATATCGGTACATATCGCACAGTTTCGGTTAAATCAATACATACCAAAACCGAAGGGAAACCCCCCCCCTTCATTTGAGCTTTTTAAATTCCACTTTACATCCTCATTTGCACCCACTATAGTCAAAATGTCGCCTATGCATTAAGCAACGCCTAGGCCACCGCCTCACCTAGCTAGAACCCTATCGCCGATATCATGATTAAGGCAAGGCACTCGCTAAATATTATATGATTTAAATAAATGATGATTGGCAAGGGGAACCCCCAATCGCCTAGGAGTCACCTGGATGCTTTAACTACACTATTTGCTCTTCCTTTTCAAACCTTGTGTTATAGCCCTAAAATACAAGTCGATCTTCAACGAAACATTGAAAAACTCATTTGATTTCCGTGGAGACCAATTCAAAAGGGGGATATTTCACTATTTATCTAGGTATGTTCCACTCTTTATTTTAAAATTTTAAGGTCTTAAATCTCTTGAAATGGGTAGAAAAATGTTTGTGGATCATAGATCTATGGATTTGTGGCCAAATCCATAGATCAATGGCCTTCATTAAAGAGAAAAGATATTGATCTTCCATTTTTCGGCTTTTCATCAAAACTAAATATATTATTGAACATCTATTTTATACATGTGTGGGTCTCATATACTAAATGTATAATGACCTGGAATTTTAATATAATAAAATTATGCGTTTATGGGTTCTTAATGGAGGTTAATTAATTAATTATTTGTTAAATTGGTAAAAAGTGGTTTTATTCGGGATTGGATTGTACTAGTAAAACTTCAGTATTTTTCCTCGAAAATCGTGTACAAAGTGCGGATCGACAATCTGGACGATCACCTATCGTTCCAGTTTCATCGCGTATCGATTCGCGAGACCGCGGGTGTCTTAAATGTAAGAAAGTCGAAAAAACCAGGAAATTCCAGATTTTTCGGAATTCAGTGGGACTCCATAATTGTTGGAGATTCTAATAGAAATCCGTGCGGCTGGTACCACAACGTGTCGGTCGGTCATGAGGACAACTGTCTGTCGTTTTAACAGTTAATTATCTCATATGAAGAAACGACACCGTGTTTTGTGTCTGAAATCAGAAAATTAGGGGGTTTGCAGTTTTCTTCAAGATTTACTTTTTACATTCAAAACTCAGTATTTTTCCCCGAAATTTCTACAGCAGGTGTCGAACTGTCCCAAGTTCGATCACCTGAAGTTTCGTTACTATCGGGTGCCATATAGCAAGGTTTCAAAGGGCATATGCGTGAAAAAGTGGGAAAATCCGGTCAAATCAGTCAAAGTAGTTTACTTAGTCAACTTTCACTTTGCACACCCATTTGGTCATGTGCTTGATGCACATGATCTAAACCCTTTAATGCCTATATAAAGGGGGGCAGCCCCCTCATTTGTGTTCATTCAAAACCAGAGAACACTTGCTGTCCGTGGGTTTTTAGAGAGAGAAAGTGAGGAGAGAGAAAGGAAGAGAGAGAAAGAGGAGAGAGAAAGGAAAAGGGAGGTCCCCTTGGGATTTTTCGACGTTCTCGACACGCTGACGACGTCAATTTCTTTTTCCGATGCCACGATTTGCGTGTAGAGAGAGAAAAAGTTAGAGAGAGAAGTGGGAGTTAGAGAGAAAGAATCTCCCTTGGGGTTTTTCAGTGTTCTGGACGCAACCGCATCATCCGTTTACCTCTCTGAAGCTCGAAAAGCGTGTTGTGGGTAAAATCTCTCTTCTCTTTTCCCTTATTTATGATATATTTTTATATGGAATGACGCGTTTAATTTATAGCGTGAATGGAAAAGGGTTGGAGACCCCTATATGATGTGTGGAAGGGTTGGATGTGCGAGAGGGGTATAGCCCTCGGTCTCGAGTGTCAAAACCTCGGATTTAGGCTCACTGTGTGAATGACATGGATGGAAAAAGGGTCGAAGACCCCTATATGATATTGTGATTTTATATGGACATTCGGGGAGCCCAGATCGGGTCCTGGATAAATTGTATCGTCACTCCAGGGTAACGAAAAGTTGTTGTGCAGGTCGTATAAGGCTATTGACACATCCATTAGCCTGAAAACGTTCCCTAACGAGACGATGTGTTATCGGATTTGATTCACGGGCGCGGGGCCCAAGTATTTCAGTTAATCAAGCGAGGCTTGGGTTAACTGGTGTTAACCTGTGGTTAGAAAACCTAACCAGGGTTAAAAGTATAGTCTGTGATACCTCTTTGATTAAGTCAGGAGAGACAGTGTCCAGTAAGGCCCAGGGTTCCTCCGTGACTGATAGTCGAAAGATGTCAGTTTGTTTGTCTAGGTCGTCCTTGGTGGCTCTTGGACTAGGTCAGGAGTGGCGGTGTCCTGCATGGCCCGTGGTTCCTCCGTGACTGATAGTCGGGAGATGTCGGAGTCCTAAGGAGTTTAAAGTAGCTGAACATCAGATAGTGTATAATCCGCGGTTCCTCTCTGATTGGGTCAGAAGATGTCGGCAGCGTGTTTATCGGGGTCCCTTCTTGGTGGAATATCAGGAGATGTCGGCATTGGTAAAGATGTCGAAGTTCCTCCATAAACTAGCCAGAAGATGACGGTAGGCAGGTTGGTCAGGGTTCCTTCTTGACTGATACCCAGGGCGATGGTGGTGAATACACGGTAGATGTTGTCAGTCAGTTGAATGGAAAAGTATGTACTTATTGGATGAATGCCCATATGATGTATGTAAGCTTCGGATACGAAGTTGTCTGAGTCGGTATACTCAGGGTTGGTGTAATTGTCTGAGTTGGTGTACTCAGGGTTCGGTATGGAATCGTCGGATTCCAGGTGAATTGGGTTGGTATGCCCAAGATTTGGTCGTATTCGGATGAAAGCCGGAACAGGGTGTGTGAGTCTAAATGGCTCTATGTATGGTTATGATTTAGAGACTTTAAGCTGAACATTTGTGGGCTGTGGCCAGTTAATAGTCTCATGACTCGAAATGAAACATGATTGATAATTGAAATGATAACTTGGTAATATGAATAAATTCATAACTGAACACCATAATTAGAAAGTAATGTGAGGTCGAGAACCTCGGTTAGGATGACGTAAACCTAAGTGACATTGGGTCACAGTTTATTATATACTATTTTATTTTACTGTAACATGCAAATTGAACTGTTTATTATATCATTATTGATGCGTGTTATTATGTAGAAAATAGTTTAGAATGACTGTGGTTTTATTGGGCTTCATAGCTTACTGACATTTTATGTTAGCAGATCTCGGTGCTGCTGACCAGTAAGTGAAAAGTCCAACTGGACATTTTGGAAGATTGTACAAACTGTACCCGGCATGATAGAGGCGCCTACTTTTGTAAAACAGACTTGATATAAATAATCCAGGTATATGGTTTGTATGATGGCTATTGTGATAACAGGTGGTATTTGCATTTTGGAAGCATCTGATAAATGTTTAAATTTCCCGCATTTTCGCGGATAAAGTCTTCCGCTTGCGTGATTTGACGAACGGGCGAGGGTCTCGGAACTTGATTCCCTAGGCGCGGGTTTGGGGCGTCACAAAATACCTTTATTATGCCTCTACTTGCGTGTACACTTGTGTTGATGTTATTATAATCTTAAATCTCGTTGTGTTTGCCTAAAACTAGTTATTTTATTAATGAATTACGCTTATATTTATCTAAATTTAGGTCAGATATGAAATGAATATTTATACATATACATGCAGTGTATCTGCATTTTTAGGAAGTAATGCATCGTGGTAACCCATACAAATAGTTAAAATAATAGTTACTAGATTATCATATTTTTAACTTATATTTACATTAAGATAAGTTTTGTTTTAAGTTTCCATAAGTTTCTATGTGTTTCTAACGTTTCTTGAATTTTTTACAACATTTCAATAGGTAATGATATGAATCCACAATATGTTTCCTAATTTTGACTTACCACACGTATCGATACCAATATTTTTAACTCAATAATATAACCTTGGTTCTTTTTTTAAAAAAATCTTTATCCTAAAATTAAAAATTTTGAACCAAATAAGATTTTTTTTCATATTTTTTACTTTTGAGATTTCTTCTGTTAGAAGAAAAACTCTCAAGAAACTCTCTGTTTATGACAATTACATAGATGCTGACGTGGAAATAATCAGATCTCAAACCAACCTAAAATTATCTAAAATTCGCTGGGAAGAAATTTTTATTTTATCTTTATTTCTTTCTACCAGTTAAAGCATTGAAGATCCAAACCTTATCTATGCTTAAAAACAATAAGTTAGACTTGTCTGTGATTTTAAATATCTTTGGAAGATGAGATCTTGAATCACCTCATTAATGCATTACTAAAACAAAACCTTTAAAAAAAAAAACCATCTTACCCTTTTACTGTATCGGAAAGGCCGGATTGAGATAACAACCAAAAAGGCCTAAAACCCCTATTACTAGATGCACAAAGAGCATGAATATGAGGGTAATGTTGCCTTCATCCTTTAGTTACATTGGATTAGAGTTGGACCAATACTACAAGTGCTTTACTCTTTTAGTGTATCCCAAGTTTGCCACCAACGTTGGTGTAATTTACTTTCAAGCCCCACATGTTAGAAAGTACATAACCCCTTATCGCCAAGGCATCGCCTGGGCGCTTTGACTACACTGGTTACCGCTGAAAAAAGGGACCATTTGTGTCATGTTTCAAGAACTCCTCTCACCAGCTATCATCGTCATTATTTTGTGTGATCACCTCACATGAATCTATTATTGCATCCTCTTATATCTTTAATTTTTATGTTTTATCCTAACAATCACTAAAATCTACTATTTCCATTGATGATATCCAAGTTAAGGAGGAGAAGAAACTTGAATAATTGAAGGTTTTGTGGTTAGAGGAGGTTAGTTGGAATCAGAAGGCGAGAGTTAGATGGTTGAAAGAGAGTGATCGGAATATGAAGTTTTTTCATAGGATGGCCAATTCCTATAAAAATAGAAATTACATATCCAAGCTGAAGGTTGATGGAATTTGGAAAAGGGGAACGATGAGATTGTGGATAGTGTTGTATCATATTATAAGAATTTGTATAGGGAAAAGAAAAAGTGGCGTCCAAAGTTGGACAGTCTCCTTTTTGTGAATCTCTCCCAGGAGCAAAGAGCTGAGTTGGAGCCCGTTGAGAAAGAAGAGGTATCAAGAGTTATGAGAGGCATGACCGGGGACAAGGCTCTTGGGCCTAAGAGTTTCACCATTGAGTTCTACAAATCCTGTTGGGAGATAGTGGGTAGAGACTTTCTAGAAGTCATGAAGGAGCTATATAGTTCGGGCCGATTCGATTGAGTGATTAACAACACCTTTGTGGTTTTGATCCTTAAAAAAGAGGGTGCATCGGATCTAAAGGATTTATGTCCTACTAGTCTTGTTGGTGGTGTCTACAAAATTCTCTCCGAGGGGCTGGGCAATGAGACTCAAAGCTGTGATGGGCTCAATCATATCTCCAAGACAAGGTGCGTTTGTGGAGAGGGGGGGGAGGCAGATCCTAGATGGCATCTTAATTGTCAATGAATGTATAGATGAGCGTCTTGGGTCTAAGATTCTCGGAATTCTATGTAAAATAGATTTGGAAAAAGCCTACAACCATGTGAATTGGGAGTTTTTGGACTCTGAGTTAGGCACAATGGGTTTCAGCTTAAAGTGGCCGCACTGGATAAGGATGTGTATTTCATCCGTGTCACTCTCTATCCTCAGTAATGGATGCCCTACGGGTTATTTCCCAAGTTCTAGGGGTCTCAAGTAAGGTGACCCCCTTTCTCCATTTCTTTTTATCATAGTTTCAGAGGCTTTAAGTCAAATGTTGTCGAAACCAGTTGGTCATGTGTTTGATGGCTTTGTGATTGGACATGACTACTTGCGTATTTCTCATATCAAATTTCCAGACAATACCCTAATTTATGTGAAGCTTCTTATTAGCATTTGATCTCTCTCAGGTGTTTATTTAGATGTTTTGAGCCCGTCTCAGAGTTGATGGTTAATCTCACTAAGTCTGAGATTGTGAGTGTTGGAGAGGTGCTAGACATATATAGTTTATCTATTTTCCTAAGATGTCGAGTGGGCTCCCTACCATCAATTTAACTTGGAATTCCCCTTGAGGCGGGTTTTAACTCTTAAGTTAGTTACGACACAGGTATTGGAAAGATCATGGTTCAAAATATCGATATCAGTCGCCGTATCGGTTAGCCCAAAATAGGATACGTATCGGCATATCGGCACCGTATCAGTTGGATACGGCGTAAAAAATTAGGATACGCTAAAAAAAGCTTAGATGCGCAAGGAAAAATTTAGATACCTTACATGAAACCTCTTTTAATGTAAATATAAGCTAAAAACAAACTAAATGAAGACTTTCAACTATATTAATCATACATATGAGAGTTAAAAAATTTATAAGTTAAAAAAGGCATGCACGCTGATAAATATGCATGAAAATATAAACAATAGTCAGTTAACCAAATATAAGAAATGCAATCTAGAATTAATGATCATTAGTATATATCAACTTAGAGTTGAAAATTTAAGTTATCTATACTTAACTTTTCAATGATTATCCATTTTAATTGTTTTAGATATTTAAAGAACTTATGAATACACATTAAAGTTGATAACTAATTGAAATTTAACAATTTAGTTTCCAAACCTATTTTTATCTGCAATTGACGAGCTCGATGTTTTTTTAGGACTTAATCAATATGGGAAGATGAGGAAATTGTTGAATTATCGAAGACCCTACATCAAGATCAAACGAAGATGACTGTAATTTTATTTGACTGTGAAGTGGATGTAAATATAATTTTTATTTTTTATGTAAACAAGCAGAACCTCTGTTCAATTTTTTATTTTTGATGTAAACAAGCAGGATGACTGTAATTTTATTCGGTAGTTGTTAGTCTATGCTCTGTTTATTTGGGCTCTTTATGATTCACTATTTTTGACTCCTCATTTTTTAATGAAATTACTATTTACCGATAAAAAAAAATGTAAACAAGCAGGACTTCTATATCTATTGAGTGGTGTTTAGGTGATTACAAGTTTAATAGGGTTAATTTTTTTTAAAAAACAACCAAGGTTAGATTGTTGAACCCCAAGAGTTAGTAAATCTTAAGCACAATTAATAGGAGTTAAAAGGGACACGTAGGCATGTGGGTGTGATTGTTTTCATAGGGTTAATTTTTTTTTTTTTTAAAAAAAAACCTTGAGAGAGTTCAATCGCACTTATTGACTGTCCCTTTTAACTTCTATTAACTGTGGTTAAGATTCACTAACCCTTAGGGTTCAACAATCTAAACTTGGTTTTTTTTAAAAAAAATAACTTTAGAGTGAAAAATTCTTAACCTTAAGGTTAATTTTTTAGTTTTTTTTAGATCAAACCAAAGTTAGATTATTGAACCATAAGGTTAGTAAATTTTAACCACAGTTAATAGAGTTAAAAAGGGCATGTTGGCCTGGGGGTGCGATTGAACTCTCTTTTTTTTTTTTTTTTTGCTAAAGAGGTAATCTAAGCACACACAGACATTTTGTGGGTTGACCAAAGTCTATTTTAGAGAAAGGTATGCATGATCGAGTGAGGCTAGCACTCCTCCATTATGCAAATATCAACATGTCACGTGCATAAGAGCAGCTGAGGATAATACTTGCACGTTACACAACCCAAACCTCTCACTGTTATGGCCATTCGAAAGGAAAGGAGCAAAGGGGGAGGACGGCAATGGATGAGGGAAATCAAACCCTCTGCAATTAATGCCGGTAATGGATGAAAGCCCACGGCGACGACAATTGACGATCTCACCATAGGCACACAGGTATGTACCCTAATCGTCTCCTTCTTCTCTACTAAAAATATATATTCTTTTAATCTGTATCGGTCCTTTTTTAATCTCTCCCTTGAACAGTATTGGTCGATACAAAAAAAAAACACACTGGAAAACAGCTGCGTATCGCATGTATCGATGCGTATCGGTACCGATACAATAGATACGTCGGATACGGCTACGATACACAACATTTTTTTCCTTCCTGCATATCTCTGTATCGGTAGGCTGAAAAACCGGTACGTATCGACCTGTATCGGCCGGTACGTATCGATATTTTGAACCATGAGAAAGATTTAACAATCAACTTTCAGAGTGGAAGTCATTGTTCTTATTAAAAGGAAGAAAACTAACCCTTATCAAAAGTACCTCACTAACCCTTGTCAAAAGTACCCTCAATAGTATTCCCACCTCCTTTATGTCCACCCTTGCCATCCCAAGGTCGGTTGCCACTTCTCTTGAGAAACAATAGAGAGAGTTTCTATGGAATGGTAGAGGTGATAGCTTCAAGTACCACTTAGTAGCTTGGGCGACTATCTGTCATCCAAAGAGTAGTAGGGGTCTTAGTCTAAATCCTTTAATTCAAGTGAATAAAACTCTGTTAGTCAAATGGGTCTAGCGTTTCGAAGAGGAATGAGAGTCGATGACAATCAGTCATAGTGGAAAAATATGGAGAGGTTTTTTGATGGGTCTCGCGGGAGATCAAGGGTTCTTATGGGGTAGGTTTATGGAAGGGTATCATGGCGGTCGCTAAATTAATTGTGTCCAAGTTTAGGTTCAGGATGAGCCGAGGGTCAGAGGTTCGGTTTTGGAATGATGTTTAGGGTTGGACCAATAGATTAAAGGATGTATTTGACAACATTTTTCTCCTAGCCATTAATAAGGATACTCTAGTGTAAGACTATTTTGAGTCGCGGGATGAGAGGGTTGTGTGGTGTCCCAAGTTGAGAAAGGATTTGAATGATTGGGAAATCAAGGATTTGGGTCGTCTACTTTTGCGTCTTCGGTCTTCCCCTATGAGCCCTTCAAGGCTGAGACTGTAAAATTTGGTCCAGAAACAGTAAATGGTTGATTCTTAATGAGATCACTACTACTATCACTTGAGTCTGTCTTATGCCCCCTTTCCTCATAGACTTGTGTAGAATTCAGGTATTCCCTCCAAAGTATCTTTATTCCTATAGAATGCATCTCTGAATAAGATTTTTACTTGTGATCACTTAAAAAATAGAGGATGAATGATGGTTAATCATCGTTTTTCCTGCCTTCAAGTAAAAGCAGTGAAGTCAAGGTGTCGCCTAGGCGACCGCCTAGATGTTTTGTAAGGTATACCGCCTGAGCAGGGAATTAGGCGGGCGAGAATTTCTGGGCATCGCCTAGGATGCCTAGGCCGTTAATGTTGGGTGTCGCCTGGGCGTGGGTTATGCCAAAACAGGACGTTTTGTATACCCAGTGAGATTTTTAATTAGTTGACTTAATTTCTTTATTAAGTGACTTAATTAGTTTATTTAAAACACTGATGCTTTAGGTTTGTTTTGTTTTATTGTTTTTAGGTTAAAGAAAAATAAGAAACAGGGCCCAAGAGAACAAGACTAAGAAGAAGGAAGAAGAAGAAGAAGAGGTAACTCACCTTGGCTTTTTTCCTCTCTCGTCTTCTCTCTCTCTTCCATCCTCTCTCTCTCTCTCTCTCACCGTATCTGCCTCTCACCTTCTGCTCTCTTAGCTTTTTTCTCTCACCTTTTTTTCTTTCTTTATTCTGTATTTATTAGTTAAATGGACCCATGCGGGCCATGCTCTCTCTCTCTCACTGTGTCTGCTCTCTCACTTGTTTTTGCCTTTTTTTTATTTGGTATTTAAAATGGACCCCATGCAGACCATGCTCAATCACTCTCTCTCACCGTCTATTGTGAAGGAAACAAGCAACACCTTTTTTCCTTTTTCTTATTTTGTATTTAAAATGGACCCCATGCAGGCCATGCTCAATCACTCTCTCTCACCGTCTATTGTGAAGGAAACAAGCAACACCTTTTTTCCTTTTTCTTATTTTGTATTTAAAATGGACCCCATGCTCAATCTCTCCCTCTCACCGTCTGTTGTGAAGCAAACAAGCAACACCTTTTTTCCTTTTTTTTTTAATTTGTATTTAACATGGACCCCATGCTCAATCTCTCTCTCTCACCGTCTGTTGTGAAGCAAACAAGCAAAATGGACCCCATGCACAATCTCCAACGATTTCTGGGTTCACTGTTGTTGTCTATCTCTTTTAAATTAAAATATTTTAGATGGTTAAAATATTGCTAATCTATTTTTATACTACTGTTTTCCACTTTTGTTGTCTATCTATTTCATATTAGAGATAGTTGTGAATGGAGTTTGAATATTTCACAATTTCTGGGTCACGTTGGGCATATGGATTAACATACTATTCATCTATTTTTCTATTTCATGATTTCGGAGTCATCTTGTCTATCACTATTTCATATTAGAGATAGTTGTGAAAGGAATTTGTCTATTTAACTAGGTTGAGCATGGTTCCATTTTAAATCCCTACTCTGAGTCATGGAATTTGTCTATTTCATGATTTCTGATTAGTCTCGGGAACATATTGCAATGCCTACTCTAATTCCATCTAATTAGGTTGTGCCAAAAATAATTAGAGATGAAATTAGAGTAGGCATAAGATGAAATAGAGCATTTGGAAATCATTGGATTGCAGAAACTGAAATAGTTTAGATTTTAGAATGCAATGGGCTGATTAAATAGTTGTGCTCAGGCTTTTTTTTTTTTGCAGCCATAGTTGTACAGGGCCTGGAGGCTTTTTTTTTGCAGCCATAGTTGTGCAGTGCTTATGCTTACATTGTAAGTGATTTAACTAATGATAAACAACCATGTCCTTTTGTCTTAAGTTAAGCATCTTTGTTACACAAGGCCAAAACATCATACTCTTTGATTTTAGCAAGGCTAAGCATCGATTGACTTTGGAATTACTACAACAAAGGTTGGTCGGCATCAGACTCTTCAATTTACTAGATACACTCGTTCTTTGATTATGAAATATGAAATGCATAAAATGAATAGCATTCTTTGTTGCTTTAATAAATTCTATAATATTGTTTTATGTTTTTAAGATGGAACCTGGAGTTGTTAAGTCCAAAGACATAGGTTGGAAGTATGGTTACCTTAAAGACCCCAAAGATAAAAATGCAGTCACTTGCAACTTCTGCCACACTACTTCTACCGTCTGAAGATACATCTTGCACAGTACAGTGGGAATGTTGCAAAATGTGAGCGTTGTCCAGAAGCCGTACAAGATGAGATTCGAGCTTATCTCACTCAAATGAAGGCAAAGGATAAGAAGAGTGGGAATGAAATTGATTCAGATGCACCAGAACAAACGGAAACTTTTTTAAAAGAAGACAATGAAGAACCTGAAATAGTGCATTTGAATTCAAGTGGAGTGTCAATGCCTCCTAAGAGAAAGGGTCTAATGGATGGTTTTTTGACACCAAATCCCGAAGAAGCTTATAAGAAGAAGAAAGTAAAGCAAACAACAATTAATAGTGCTAAAAAGAAAGTTGAACGAGAGAAAGTATGTCAATATGTGACACGATGGTTCTATCAAGGATTCCTTTTAATGCTGCACATTTGAAGAGCTTCAAGACCTTGATTGAAGCAGTTGGACAATATGGAGCAGGGATGAAGGCTCCTAGTTATCATAAGTTGAGAGTTCCCTTACTTAAGAAGGAAGTCGCCTACACCAATGAATTACTTCTTCCTGTTAAAGGGTCGTGGGCAAAATATGGTTGCACAATTATGTCTGATGGTTGGATAGACAGGAGAAATAGGACTCTGATAAATTTTTTGGTGAATAGTCCTTCTGGTACGGTGTTCTTGGAATTTATAGATGCCTCATCATATATGAAGACCGGACAAAAACTTTTTGAACTATTGGATACATATGTAGAACAAGTAGGTGAGCAAAATGACGTACAAGTGCAACCCATTGTATTGATCTTATACTCGAGGACATTGGTGATCTTCCAAAGATTAAGAGTTTGTTGGAGAAGGCAATTAGCTTGAGCGGATTCATATACAATCATGGATTCGTGTTGAACTTGATGAGGATGCACACAAATAACAGTGATCTCCTTCGGTCAGTCGTGACAAGGTTTGCAACGGCCTACCTTACTTTACAAAGCATTTGTAAGAAAAAAGATGCTTTGAGAAAAATCTTCACTTGTGATGAATGGAACAAATCAAAGTAGCCTCATGATTTGAAAGGGAAAAGAGCAATGGAAACTATTCTATCTACTTTTTTTTGGAATGACATTGTCTATCTACTTCTTTTTGGAATGACATTGTCTATGCAATGAAAGTGACGGCTCCATTAGTTCGTGTTCTGAGACTTATTGACGGAGAGAAAAGCCCCCAATGGGGTATATTTATGAAGCTATAGATAGAGCGAAGGAAGCTATCAAAGAAGCTCTAGGTGGCCAACGGAATGAGAGAAAGTAAGTTTAATTTAATTGATTATGGTTATATAGAATGTCTCTTTGATCGCTCATAGTTTATACAAAATTGAAATTATTGTCAAAATGGGATGTATAGGTACAAATCAATCTAGGAAATTATTGCCAAAAGGTGGGATGTACAGCTCCACCAACCTCTTCATGCAGCCGGATACTACCTCAATCCGGAGTTTTTTTATGCAAATTCAGATATTGATTCTTGTGAGGAGGTTGTAAGAGGCTTGTTGACTGTCATTAAGAGGCTAGTACCAGATTTGGATGCACAAGATGCAATAACTAGAGAGCTGGTAGTTTATAGAAATGTTGAAGGTCTTTTTGGGAGGTCCCCAGCTATTCGACAAAGGACTACAACACCACCAAGTAATCTATTGACTACAAATTTGTATTTATTAAGTCTTTAATTGGTATTGTGTTCTTAATTTTTATATTATTTTCTTATATGATGCAGTTGAATGGTGGAAAATGTATGGTAGTTCAACCCCTAATATACAACAATTAGCTTGCAGAATCCTTGGCTTGACTTGTAGTGCAAGTGGGTGTGAGAGAAATTGGAGTGTCTTTGAGCATGTAAGTTATATTAATTTTGTATATCCAGAGTTTTTTTTTTACTTATATTATATTTATTATTTACCTACATTGTAAATCCTATATTTACAATATACATTTCTTATTTTCTTATTTTGTAGATCCACACAAAAAAGAGGAATAGGTTAGAGCAGATGAAGTTGAATGACCTAGTATATGTTCGTTATAACCAGAAGTTAGTGGAGCGGTTCAAGGAAAAAGATTCTTTGGACCCTATCACATTGCAAAATATTGATGAATGTAATGAGTGGCTCACTGGAACCATGCAAGAGCAACTAGTGCATGAGGATGGTGATTTGACATGGCAACAAGTTGAAGAGGCTTCTGGTGCAAATGAATCTGATGAGACGGATGGAGAAGAAGAACATTACATTGAAAATAGAGATAATGATTTAGATGGGGATGACGATGACATGGAGGATGAAGCTTTATTACATTCAATTATGGATCACTGTGATGATTGATGAGTGATTGTGATCATTTATATACTTGATAGTATCTTTTTGTTAATTTCAAGTATCTTTTGTCATTTATTTTCTATATTGTTGATAGTGTTGTTTTTGGTTGGTGGTGTATTATCTTTTTGAGTGTATGTCTCTAACACTCTTTTGTGCATATATATATATATATATTATTGATTATTATAGCCTAGGCCACGCCTAGGCAACGCCTTGCCTAGCCAGGCCTGATCGCCTAGGCACCTTGACTACACTGAGTAAAAGAGATGGTGGATTATTTTCTCATGTACTGCCCTATTGTGGGTGTGATCTAGGGGTATTTTCGCTCCCAAGCAATGTTCTGAATGTCGATATCGCTCGACATGTTGAGCCGCAGAAAAAAAAAATATCGGAGATATATCGCAAAATATATCTTTTGTCGGTGATTTTTGGACAAATGACAAAAAAAAAAAGGGGACAAAACATGAAATGTTGCACTGAAACTTCAGGAAATGTTAAAATAGATGTTAATACACATTTGAAAATAAAAAATGTTAAAATAGATATTAATACACATTTGAGAATAAAAACATTTGATAAAACAACAATGTACATAAGAGATGCAATGAGAAAAGAGCAAAGATGTGCGCTGACGAGTGACGATAATGTATGATTGATTAATTTTAATTCTTTTACAAAATATAAATGATTTATTTATCTGAATGAGTCGTGACCATGGGAGTGAGAGGGATGTAAAAAGAACCGTTTATATTTGTTTTACTTTTTTAACAGATTAAAAATTTGTTTTACTTTTAATGTTATTAAATAATATATTTAAGTCATATTTAGTAATTTTATACATCATTTTAGTGAGATAAGGTTATATTATTTGGTTGATGTTACTATGTACATTTTGAAGAATTATTAGCCATTAATAATAATAACATAACATTATTAAAATTCATAACTGAATATAATATCCATGAATTTTAAGTATAATCCTTAAAATTAAAAAAAATAAAAGGCCTTATATATTAAAATTTTGATACTTTTTTTTGAATTGGGTGTATAACATAAATCAATATTAGTTTTTAACATATTATTTTTGTCATAAAATATACTGCTGTACAAGACACATTTTTAGAAATTTTTTGTACTAAAAATATTTTAAAAAATCTGAAAACCAAGGTTATATGCTTTATTCGGTTATTCCTAAAGGTTAATAAATTTTAACCTTAATTATAGACTTAAAGGTAGTTAAAAGGGGACACTGTATTTTTAAAAAAAATTATAAGAGTCAAGATTAAAACACTCAAGGAAGTATGTTTAATAAGATTATGAGTGACCCTAGCATTACTCTTGTTAGGGTTAAAACATTAAGGAAATATGTTTAATGAGATCAAGAGAGTGACCCTAGCAATACCCTTATTAGGGTTAAAACTAAAAACACAAGCCTCACCCCTCATTCTCATTCGATCAAACCCAAAAAAAAAGCGAGAAGGGCCAAAGGCAGAGCTTGAAAAAGGAAGAGAGGACCTTGCGTGATGCGTCTGGCTTTGCTATCGACGACTGAACCCCCCACAACGCATGTATGAGGTCTTGCCTCTTCTTCTTTCTTCGTTCTTCTCTACTCTTCTCAAGTCTCAACTCTCAACCCCTTTTTTTTTTCTTTGAATGATTGCAAAAGCCAAACACTCTCAACCATTGGAGTTTTGTAAGGATTGGAATTACGGATTTTCTTGTAGCCTATAGGGGCTGACGAACTCTCATGACCTTTCTTTTTTGTTTTTTAAGCAAAATATTGGAAAAAAATTTGGATTCATGAATTTCACTTGATATCAGCGATATATCTTCGATATCACCGATATATCTCCGATATCATGTAAAAAATTCTTTAGAGTTTATAGATGTGTCGGCATATAGCGATACCGACATATATCAGCGATATATCGCCGATATTATCCATTTTTTTTATCCTTGCTCCCAAGTAGGTGTGGTTTGGGTCTTCCCTTCTTCCTTAGAACTTCTTATTATACTGGTCTTTGGTTAGTGTGGATAGCGTGCAGATGGCAATTTAGTCAATTCTTCCTAGGGCAATTTTTTTTTTTTTGCAATTACAATAAAATAGAGGCCCAAAATCCATCCTCCGTTTTTAGCCCTAGAAGTGTGTGCTTTTTTCTTAAATCAGTAATCATACATTATATTAATATTTAATAAGCGGAAAAATACATAAGCAACAAGATAGAAAGAGAGTTTACAAGCACATACACTTAGGAAAGGAGGAATCAAAAAGACAGAAACCCCAGATGTGTGTCCTTGATGAGATTAATGCATCCTAGATTTTCATTTACTAGTATGTAACTACCATAGCATATGAAAACTCAATACCTGAACATAATTATTGATAATCTCTCACTTTCCAGTTTCCCCTTTCCATAAAAGTTACTCATGTAAGAAACAACTATGCACATTTGAGTGTATGTATCCAAATTCCAAACAACTTTAGGGCAGCATGAACCTGACATTCCACACCTAATTGGGCTATATACCTTACAACCTTCTCAACTTTTTCCTAGTAATAAGTATCTTTTTTATTGTCCATATACAAGATTTCACTGTGATTCAATTTTCATCTTATATGTATAATCATTTTAATTTTTCTATAGGTATAAGAAGTTGGCTATTAATGTTGAAAAAACAGATTTCTCTTATGCTATGTTTGGTTGCCAAGAAAATTGATGAAAACATGGAAAAGAAAAGAAAATTTTGGATTTTTAATACAATTTTTAGTTGTGTTTTGTCTAATTTTCTTTTCTTTTCCATGTTTTTACTTATTTCTCGACAACCAAATATAGGGTTAAGGAATTTTTCAGGGAACATAACTCATGTATACCCAGGTTATGTATACAGCATGGCTGCATGAGATATGAAATAAATAACTTCAAAAAATAAATTAATTGATTAACTAAGCTATTACTGAGTGTCGATGAAAGGAGTCCATTTCAGAAGGTTGATGACTACAATTTCTTTTGAGATTTGATAGTCCAAAAGCACTACTAGCTTATAATGAGTCTCATGAAAAACAAAATTGGAATAACACAAGCCCCATGAACCTTACATTGCTTCCGCTGCTGCCTAAGAATGACCTCATCCGTCTTGTTGAATCCGCAGCATTTTTGAACAAAAATGGTGACCCATTTTCAACAACAATCTCAATATCTTCCCTGGAAAGCATCCTGTAGCAAACAAAGTTCAACAAAAAAAAAAAATTTAATAAAATAGATAGAGCATAACCTAACAATTTGTATCTTGAGATTGAAAATCTTTCAGAAGGAAAAAAAAAACTAACTTCACATTTCTGAATTTCAAATTTCATTTTAAAAAAACGATTTTTTCCTTTACCCCAAAAGATCCGAACGATGACGAGCAAACAACAGACACGCATTAGCAGCTCGAATAAATTCATCAGGCAAATCCTCAATCACCAAGAACGCATCTTCATCTACATCCAGCGAAGAACTCAAACGATCAAAGTAACCACTTGCTCTGAGATTCTCAACCAAATTTAACCATTCCGGCCACGGATGCGAACCATTCGGATTCGGCGAAAATCCAATTGAATCTCCGAAATAATCATCCCTACTAACACTGGTGGTTTGGGAGTGAATCTGTTCGGAAGCTTCGGATCGAAACCCTAAATGAGGGCCAGAATTGGAAGAGAAAAAGGGATTATGAGAAAAGGAAGAAAGAGAAACCCTAGAGTGGCGAGCGAGGCGGAGAAGTGAAGGGCGTGGATAGAGGAAGGGGAAGGGAGTGGTGAGCAGCATTAATAGTTTCGAAGCGCCGCCCATCACGGCCTGATAAGCATTCGGAGAGTAAGAGAAACTGTATGCTCTCTGGGTTGAGGGTTTATGCTCTCTGGGTTTTTAGTAGAGCTTTCCTCTGGATAAGACGAATGCAACATGGGGCAGTGATCAGCAGACCACGCATTTGACTATGTATACAAATGTCATGACCACCTGTCACTTTCAACATTCCTTTAACTATGGTTAAGCTTAAGAAATTTAAGTTAAGTTAATATCTGGGTGCTACTACGAGCACACCACTATTTACTGATTTGGACATCATTTTTTAAAAAGAAATCTATTTTTTTAATAATTTATCTTTATACTAGTAACCATACCCCCAAAAATACCTAAAAACGTCTCCTTCTACTAATGCAGTCTTCTAGTTTTAAAGAAAGATCCTACGCTTCTCCTTCTATATATCCCTTCCTGAACCAAGGGAACTGTTTTCTCAAATTAGTGAGTTTGCATATTATGCATTTGTAGTTGAGGAGATCTAGTTTGTCTCTTGAATCCAATTTGCTTGAGCCTACGCATCCATTCAATTTTCTTACGTGATTTTCTAAAGTCAATTTTGAATGTTTACTTGACTCAATTCAGGTGTAAATATAGATTGAATGCTTTACTACTTCTCAAAAGTGGTGGAGTGAAATTTGTGGGTATAACTAGGGAGACTTGTACAGGACTCCTTGAAGTCCGGG
This sequence comes from Tetracentron sinense, assembly GCA_015143295.1. NCBI lineage: Eukaryota > Viridiplantae > Streptophyta > Magnoliopsida > Trochodendrales > Trochodendraceae > Tetracentron > Tetracentron sinense. The sequence continues at coordinate 19,926,540 of CM026563.1, read as the reverse complement.
TACATCCCACATGTCAACAAGTGTCCCTTTTAATACCTCTTAACTGTGATTAAGCTTCATTAACTCTTAGGTTCAACCATCTAAATAACGTTGGATTTTAGAGATTGCTTAACTATGGTTAAGCTTAAGAAAATAGTTGTGGACCTCCTCTAACCATCTAACTATGGTTAGTTATTAAGATTAGTAAATAGTAGGGGATCTCCTCTAACTATCAATTAACCATCTAACTATATAACTATGGTTAAGGTTAAGAAAATTGAAGATAATATTTTAGTTTGTTTTCTTCCTAAAAAATCAAGATTAGATTGCTTAATCCTAAGGGTGAGTGAATCTTAACCATAGTTGTTTAACCCTAGAGGTGGAGCCTATGGCATGAAAGGGTAATGAATTATCATTTTTTTTTATAGTGTTAAGTTTAGAATGGTGTATACTTAGAAATTTTATAGGTATTTTTTTACCTTTTGTTGTGCTCCTAGAATTTGTTACATTTTAATGATGTACAGTTAGTAAATGATATATTTGTTGTCTAGCCAGGAAATAGTGGTGTGCTCGTAGAAGCATCCTAAGATTTTTGTTTTCTTTAAAAAAAAAAAAATTAATGTTAGATATTGACTATGAATAGGAGCTCGGAAAGCAACCTAAAAAATGCCTTGGGCAATGGCAGTTTTTTTTTTTTTTTTGGTTAAACTCAACAATACCACAAGGCAAAGTTGAAGGGCAACACAAGGAAAACTCATGCACTCACACGCTCACTAATCAAACACCACACATACACCACGAAACACACATATCCCAAATAAGCTTCACCCAAGCGCAACTCAAAACGGGTACCAACCATTTGAGTAGCGAAGGTACTTAGAAGGGCATATGTGCTCGGATACAAATCCACAGTAGGATTAAACACATAAGTGTAGTTTTTTTTTTGGGTTAAACTCAACGATACCACAAGGCAAAGCTGAAGGGCAACACAATGAAAACTCACGCACTCACACACTCACTCACACAGTGGTAATTTGGTAAGGGCAGTGATTAGCACACCACGTATTAGACTATATAGTCTAATGTCATGGCCACGTGTCTCTTTTAACACTTCTTTAACTATGGTTAAGCTTAAAAATTAAAGTTAATATTTCTGTTTTTTTCTTTTTAAAAACTAAGGTTAAATTGCTTAATCCTATTAGTGAGTGAATCTTAATTATATTTGATGTGTGTTAAAAATAGGGGCATGGACCAATGAGAACTGCACATTAGACTACATAGTCTAATGCGGCAGTAAGTTAAGCATTTCCCGTTTGGTAATTAAGAAAATAATGAAGAGTATTTTTTTAACACTATATTTTCCATAAATACCCCTTCTAATGGCATTTTTTGGGTTGCTCTTGGTTGAGCTCCTACTAATAGTTAACCTCTATTTTTCTATTCTAAAATATGAGAATTGGTACCTCATTTTCTTTCTTCCACACACCAAGTGTCCCTACTTTTTCTAGGAGGGGACAATTTCTCCTCCTCCTTACTAAGCCTATTTGAGCTATGGTTAACAAGTTTTAATCCTTGAGATTAATTTATTTTGGGTGCTGCTACGAACACGCCAATATTTAATATTTATTAACTAGACACCATTTTTTAAATTACTTTTACACACCATCTTCTTTCTCTCATTTCTAGTAAAATTGAGAAGGAAGAACAACAAAGGATATCAAAGGTCTTCCATCTCCACCCTAATTATCATCGCAATCTCACTAATTTTGATAGCCTTCTGAATAATTTCAATACCCTTTAATTCACCCCAAATCCCAATACCATAAACCCAAACCAGTTAAAGAAAAAAACCAGCAAAAATGGTAACAACAATCTTAGACTTTTTTCAACCTCCATTTCCATGGATATCCACCTCTCATTGTCACCTTCTCCCCTCCAAAACCCAAAACTCATATCTCTGAAATGGCTAAAACCCACAACTAGAGGGGAGCTGGAAGGTGCAAGCACTAATGTGACACCTCTCGGACTCAGAAAGAGCTATCATTAGAGCAGTGACAAGGGGTATTCTGTTGATTTTTGATTTAAAAAATTGTTTTAAATTAATAAAAACTGGATCATTAGGATCCAAGGTTTTGATTTTAATCATGGACTAAAACCCCCCATTAATTTAATTTTTGTTTAGGTTGGGTGTTTAATTTCTTGAAAGAGATAAAACACATTTTTAGTACATTTCCTTTAGTTATTTAGTCTCACATCGGAAAAGTAGAGAAAATCTAAAGAGTTTATTTACCCTCTTGTTTGCTTAGTTGTCAACAACTAAGCGTGTGGTGGAGACTTTGACCCACCAATTCCTTTAGACGATAATTAGGGTACGCAAGCTGCGCTTGCAGCGAGCGTGGGCGCACACGCACGGGCACGGGCACGGGCTCGGGGTCGGGTGCGGGTGCGGGTGCGGTGTGGGCATAGGGCTTTGGGCGCTATAAGGCGGACTTTGCACTTCGCGTGAGTCGCTATTTCTTTTGAGTAAATCAGAACCGTTGATCTAATCTCAACCGCAGATCTAGGTTAACCCTGATCGGATGATCAGAGTGGTTGATCAGAGCCGTCTGATCAAGTCTCAGGCTAGGGCTAATCTGGGCCGTCGGATCTGGGTGTGTGAGATCCGATGAGACACATGGGTGTGTCAGGTGGATCAGATCTCATGAGTGCCTTGGGTCAGTGGGTGCAGACCAGTGCGTGCAGGCCCATGATGGGCTAATCTGACCAAGGCCTGACCTTGTGTGCCATGTGGCCTATCTGGTGCAGGAGGGCCTAGCCAGGTGGCTGAGCCCATGCGCATGCAAGGGGACCTGGGTCCTCCATAAATAGAGGGGATTGGGGAGGGTTTGAGGGTTGTTGAAACTTAGACCAGAGACTGATCCGTGGAGTGTTGCCTGATTCGTGAGCCTAGACCACGGAGCCTAGAGACCAGTGAGCCTGATCCGTGGACCTAGTCTAGTGAGCCACCAGACCAGAGTAGGTGCACTTTGGTCCAGTCTACTCCGAGTAGCCATGGTCCATCAGGATGACTCTGTACCAGGGACCTCTTAGGAGGACCCTAACCTGGAGATCTCCATTAATGGTGGTCCTTGAGCTCGATGGAGAAGATGGTGACCCTGACCCATTATCCAGAGGCCCAGAACCCAGACTAGACCCAGCAGGCTATCCGGATCGATCCAGATCCATGGATATCAGGAAATGGACAGCTTTTTCCAGCTCCTGATGAGGTTGCAGAATGCCTTCGGGTTTCTCAACCGCCCATACTGTTCGGTTGTCCGATTTGGGATTTCAGATCGAGTAAAATAGTGGATCTATCCTACATGGGCAGAACCATCTTGGTGACCATCCGATTTCGGGTGATCCTACCATATGCACATGATGGACCCAATCAGGGGTATCTTGTGGAATAGATTAATCTGAACAAGCCTGAACTTGTACCCAAACAGAAATAGAACATGATAAAATTGGATTAAGTATAATTTTGTCACCAAACAGACTCGGATTAAGTTCAAATGAATTAACTTAAAATCTGTAACCAAACGGGACCTAAGACAGAATTGATTCTGGCCTAACCAGAATCAGTTTTTGTGCAAAATTGATTCTGGACAGAACTAGATTCTGTAACCAAACAGAATAGGTGTAGACCTAAACTAGAATAGGTTAAAACATGTTTAGACCAAACCAGAGTGGACCTAACCCTGTAACCAAACAGACCCTTAAACCCTAAGGGGTAAAATGGTAATTTTGGATATTGTCTAATTAATTGGATTATCTATTACTGTAAATCCGATAGGACTTTAGGACACTTGGATAATTAGGCAAGCCCTAATTAAAATGGATATACATATATTTATATATTTATTTTGAAAGGCATCCTAAAGGAATATCAGTACTCCGTCTTCTACCGAGTAGTGCAAACTCGTTGGAAAGACCGAAGAGAATCCGAGCTGAGTTGTATCCCGGAGATAGAGCTACCATATCCCTTGCACATGGGAGGTTTCGACTATCTTCAAGAAAGACTCACTTGTAGCGCCTCTCAGCGAAGCGATTCTCTATTTTAATTAATTGTTTATTTAACTGCATTATTATCTGTCTGTATTTGCTAAGTGACTATGTGTGCAGGAATTTAGCCCAATTACACCAACAATTTGGAGATATAGTCTATCTCCATGGCTGCTTTGCACGAAGCCGATGCCCTGATTCGATGGAAAGAACTTCTACCGCTGGGAGCAGAGAATGAAGTTTTTCTTGAAGCAATCGAATGTTGATTATGTCCTCACGGAGGAGTGTCCGAAAATTTCAGAAGATCCCGACATCGCTGAAATAGATTTGGATTACGCTACTGTACAAGTGCAAAGGTGGATTGATGATGATGATACAGCCCGAAATCACATCCTTAACTCATTGTCAGACCAACTATATGAACAACACTCAAGGAAGACCAAGCAAGTCAGAGACTTGTGGGAGGTGTTGAGGCTATTCTACCTAGCAGAGGAGTCTAGAACAAAGAAATTCTATGTTGCAAACTACTTGGAATTTAAGACGGTTGATAGAAAGACCATAATGGAGTAGATACAAGAGCTACAGAAGATAGCAGATGTGGTCACCTCGGCTGGAATGGTTCTGGATGAAACCTTCCTTGTCAACGCTATCATTGCCAAGCTTCCTTCATCCTGGAAGGAGTATAGTTCAAAATTGATGCACAAGAAGGAAGACTGGAATCTTGAAACCATGTTGAACCATGTCAGGGTAGAAGAAGAAAGCAGAAAGCGTGACAAGAAGGAGGAGCAGACTGCTAAGGCTCATATGGTTGATTTACATCAATCGAAGAAGTTTCAACCAAGAAAGAAAAAGTTTAAGAGGACAGAGAAGTTTGAGAAGAAGAAGGGTTCGTACAACAACAGCAACAACAATAATAACAACAATAACACCGGTAATTTTAAGAAGGATGTGGAGTGTTACTCTTGTGGTAAGATGGGGCATTATGCCAAGAACTGCAAGATTAACAAGAGTGAGAATTTTCAAAAGAATATGAAGTTTGTGAAGAATGAAGAGAAGAAAAACCATGTCCACATCGTCGCACGGAAGCCAACATGATTGGCGAAGAGGTTGAATGGTGGATTGACACTGGAGCCACCCGTCACGTTTACAGTGACAAGAACACGTTCGATTCATACGAACTAGTGGGGGAAGGAATGAACATGTTCATGGGCAACTCTTCATCTTCGAGGGTTGCAGGAAATGGAGTAGTAAAGCTAAAGTTCACCTCTGGAAATGTCGTTGAACTGAAGGATGTTCTGCATGTGCCTAATATCCGTAAGAACCTTGTGTCGGTAGCTCTACTCGGCAAGCTCGGATACAAGATGGTCTTCGAGTCTGACAAGTTATTTTCACCAAGAATGGGATTTTTGTGGGGAAAGGGTATTTGGTGTCTGGAATGTTCAAGCTCGATATCATGAATGGAACTCCTGTTATTTATGCTTATATCACTGAGTCTTCTGAACTATGGCATGGTAGACTAGGTCATATTAATTGTAAGAAAATAAAATCTATAACCAATCAAGGACTAATAGCTAACGCATCCAGTGATAAGCATGAAAAATATATTGCTTGCAGCAAGTGTAAAATTGTGAGACCTCCATTCAAGGGTGTAGAGAGAGAATCGAAGCTACTCGAGCTTATTCACAATGATATATGTGAAATGACTAGTGTACAGTCAAGATGAGGGAAAAGATATTTTATCACCTTCATCGATGATGCCTCTCGATACACGCATGTTTTCCTTATCCGAACTAAAGACGAAGCATTTGAGAAATTCAAGATTTTCAAGTCAGAAGTTGAGAATTTTCAGGAAGCTAGAATCAAGATACTTAGAACTAACAGAGGTGGTGAATATCTTGATTTAGAATTCGTGAAGTTTTGTGAAAATAATGAGATCTGTCATGAGACAACTGCACCGTATACACCACAACAAAATGGCGTTGCAGAAAGAAAGAACAGAACTCTGACAGAAATGGTTAATACCATGCTAACCAGCTCTGATGCTCCACCAAATCTTTGGGGTGAAGCACTTCTATCAGCCTGTCACATTCTCAACAGAGTTCCTCAACGGAAAGTATAATCATTTCCATATGAATTGTGGAAGGGAAGAAAACCCAATCTATAGTACCTTAGGGTTTGGGGTTGTCTAGCCCAAGTAAGATTGTCTAACTTGAATAATCCCAAGGTAGGAACCAAAGGTACTGACTGCGTCTTCATTGGCTACTCAATGTCAAGCAAAGCGTATAGATTTCTAAATCTGGAAAATCCAGCACCACACTCGGTTGTGGAAGCTATTGGTGCTGAATTCTTTGAAACTGTGTTCCATACAAGAGAAGTCAAGAAGTAATGGGGGACCAACCGAAATCCAGTTCCAAGCGGAAAGAGCCTGAAGACCCAGTTCCTTCTGAACCAAGAAGAAGTACTCGACCAAGAATTCTAAAGGATTTTGGCCCTGAGTATATTTGTCTGATCGAGAAGGATCCAACAAGCTACACTGAAGCAATGATATCTAAAGACGTAGATCTTTGGAAAGAGGCAATGGATGATGAGATGCACTCTATCAACTCTAACAACACTTGGATCTTGGTGGACCTACCTCCTGGAAACAAGACAGTAGGGTGCAAGTGGATCTTCAAGAAGAAATTGAAACAAGATGAATCCATAGAAAAGTTCAAGACTAGACTAGTTGCGAAGGGCTTCAGATAGTGAATGAGTTTTGATTACTTTGACACCTATGCCCCTATGGTTAAGTTGACCACCATTAGGATGTTGATTGCACTGGTCTCAATCAAAGATCTGATCATTCATCAGATGAACGTCAAAACTGCATTCCTGAATGGTGATCTTGAAGAAGAAATATACATGGATCAGCCTGAAGGATATGTTCTGGCAAAGAACGAGAAGAAAGTCTACAAACTTCTGAAATCATTATACGTATTGAAGCAAGCTCCAAAATAGTGGCATGATAAATTCAGAAGTGTCCTTCTAGCTGATGGGTATCAGGTCAACAGTGGTGATATCTGTGTATATAGCAAATTCAGAGATAACTCTAGGGTGATAATTTGCTTATATGTTGACGACATGCTTATATTCGGAACGGATGATCAAAGTGTTGCTAACACAAAGGAGTTCCTATCGTCTAACTTTGATATGAAAGATATGGGCGAAGCAGACGTTATACATGAAATCAAGATTATTAGGAGCAATGAAGGAATTACGCTTTCTCAGTCACGTTACATTGAGAAGATTCTTAGGAGGTTAGATCAGTTTGATTGTACTCTGGCTTCTACGCCAATTGATTCAAGTATTAAACTAACAAAGAATGAAGGCAGAGGTGTTTCTCAACTGGAGTACTCGTAAATAATCGACAGTCTAATATATGCAATGCATTGCACGAGGCCGGATATAGCTCAAGCAGTGGGGATGTTATGCAGATATACCAGTAACTCTTGTCGATTGCACTAGGTAGCATTGATCAGAATTCTGAGGTACTTGAAGGGTACATTGTTCTATGCCCTACATTACGGAAGATCACCCGCCGTGCTTGAAGGATTTAGTGACGCGACATAGAACTCTTGCCCAGACGAATCAAAGTCGGTCACTGCATGGATCTTCTCGATGGGAGGAGGAGCCATCTCCTGGAAGTCCAAGAAACAGACTTGCATAACTCATTCCACCATGGAATTAGAGTTCATTACACTTTTGTCAGCTGGAGAATAAGCTGAATGGCTCAAGAGTATTCTGGTTGATGTGCCAATCTAAGAGAGACCAATGCCAACAGTTACAATCTATTGTGATAACCAGGCGGCTATGCTCAAAGCATACAGTGAGAACTACAATGGCAAGTCCAGACAAATCCGCCTGAAGCACAATTGTGTTAGGGATCTGATTGCTGATGGGAAAATTGCAATCTAGTATGTAAAATTGGCTGACCCCTTGTCCAAGGGCCTTGGCACGGACCTTGTGATGAAGACATCAAGAGGAATGAGACTGAAGCCAGTTGAGCAGTTGAACTAGGTGGAAACCCAACCTGATGAGTCTCTCAGGTTCAATGGCAATAACGAACCTTGTAAGATACTGCAAATGCACTATAAATGAAATGTCATTTCAAGTTGTGTCCCTTCCTAAGGATGATGTTAATAGTGCAGTCTATAGACAATAGATCTATAGATAATTCTGCGATAAGGTTGAGAATTTAAATGGATTCTCTTAATGAGTAACAATAGGCTTGTTATAGGCTGGAGTGTTGCAGAAGCACTCTTGATGGACTCACCTTTCTGATTGTCGAAGGTTCGTTACCTTCTATGAGATTCTGACTAAATCTCTAGAGCTCTTAGTAAGACCGGGGTTAAGGCATGGACGTTAAAGCGGCTGAATGAGTACACATATCTTCTGAAAGGAATGTGTGTGTGACGAATCCGATTGGTCAATACAAGTTCTGCAGTTCAAGGTATAGTCCACTGAGTCCTCTGGCCTTTCTTGATTTGTTTGCACTAAGTGTAGGTTTAAGTCGAAAGATACTTACATCTATGCACAGGATATTCTTGGTTGCCCGAATTTGTTTTACTTAATTTTTAATTATTTTACTAATTTTAAATCAAGTGGGGGATTGTTGATTTTTGATTAAATTTTTTTTTTTAAATTAATAAAAACCGGATCATTAGGATCCGGGGTTTTGATTTTAATCATGGACTAAAACCCCCATTAATTTAATCTTTGTTTAGGTTGGGTGTTTAATCTCTTGAAAGAGAGAAAACACACTTTTAATGCATTTCCCTTAGTTCTTTAGTCCCACATCGAAACAAAGTACCAGGCTAAAGGGACGGTAGAGATTTACAGTGGAACCCTTGATGCCATTGCTAAAATGTTCTGAACAAAAGGAATTCTGGGTTTTTATTGAGGCATATCTACAATTATCACTCAGAATTGAAGCCAGAGCAGTAGGGATGTTTTGAGGATTTTAGATGAAAGAGAAACAAAATGGTGTGTGGTGTGAAGTAATTTTAAATTTAGTGTCTAGTCAGTCAGTAAATGTTGGTGTGCTCGTAGCAGTACCCCTTTTCCCCTAAAAAAAATCTAAGTTAAATAATTTAACCTAATGCTATGTTTGGTTGTCAAGAAAATATGTGAAAATATGGAAAAGAACATAAAATTTTATATTTCTAATACAATTGTTAGCTGTATTTGTCTAATTTTCTTTTCTTTTCCATGTTTTCACTAATTTTCTCAGCAACCAAACATAGGGTTAAGGATTAGTGAATTTTAAACACAGTTAAAAATAGTTAAAAGGGGGACACATGACACAAAAAATGGGAGAGACCATAAATCACCTCCTCTCACAAAGTAGGTGATTATTTTCTATAGGAAAATGCTAGCCTTAGTTTCTCTCACTATTTCTATGGACCAACATGTGTCTCCTCCGAGCCGGTTATTACTAAAAGGGAGATGGTTAGATTGTTTATACTTTAAGTGGCTGCCTTTGCAACTAGGAAAAGTAAGGACACTTGTTAGTCCCAGGTAAAGCGAGTAACGAAATAAATTGGGACTAGCTAGCATTCCCCTCTAGGTGTCTTTGTTGATATTGTTACTCTAATTCAAATTACTCAATAGACACCTTTAAAGAAAAGGGCGTTAATCTGCTCCTTGCGGAGTGTTGTGAGGAGCCATATCTCACCCCTAAATGCCAACAAGTGTGCTTATTTTATTTTATTTTATTGTGGTTGGCTTCCTTTAACTGTGGTTAACATTTTTTATATTTGGTTTTTCTAAAAACCAAGGTTAAAATATTAATCTTAAGAGTTAGTGAATCGTAACTACAATTAAAGGAAATTAAAAGAGGAAATGTGTCGATGGTCAGGGGGAGACGTCACTCCTCACAACACCCAGTGAGGAGCATATTATTTTTCTTAAAAAACAATTTTTTTTCAAATTAACAATTGTAAATGGTTTTAAAAAAAGAATGAAAAGTGACTAGGTGTGCTCGATAGCACCTACTATCAAGTGTTGGACCGGCCGATCCAGATTCCAACGACGCCATGGCGCACATGTAGTAAATGGTGGGCCCAACACATGCCATGGTGTCATTGGAAATTGGAACGGATGGCCACCGCTCGATAGCAGGTGCTATTGAGCGCACAAATCACTTCAAAAAACGATATCCTTTTTTCTCACCAAAGCATTCGTCAACACGAGTCTCATTTATTAACTAATACTAAGTCAAAATGTTTTCTAACTTCTCATTTTGCCACATCATCAAAGTTAAAACTAATCTCTCTTCTTCTTTCTATTTGAACCTCTCTCCTCCTTCCCCTTCCCGCCTCTCCTCTCTCTCACTTTGTCGCACCACGCTCCCTCTAATTTGGTGCCCCAGCCACTCATATTTAGACGACATTTTGGTAAGTGTACTATACCCCTCATCTCCTCTCTTTATGTGTTCTCAGAACATTGCCGAATTGTAGATTTGAGATATCAAGAAAGAGAGGCATGCAACCACCATTCTACTCCAACCGCCATCGTCATTGCTACTACCAACACGTCCAAACTCAAAACCAATGCCGATTTGAGGCAACTGTTCATCTTTATTGTTGTTGCCCTTCATTTTTGCAGGATTTTCAAGAAACTTCTGGTTGAAATCATTACGGGTTTAGATCATCTCTTATCTATCCAACTGTTGTTCCCGACCTCTCTCTGTTTTCTTTCACTTATCATTATATCTCTCTGATGTTATATTTAGATTTATTTTCCAATGCCACAGATTATTTGCCTGATCTAGAATGATATTTCCGGTGCAACAGGTTATTTCCCGTGTACTGTTACCCCCAACGACATTGCACCTGAAAATATGTTGGGATTTGTAATATCCCATCTTTTAATTTTTTTTTTATTTACGGTATGCACAAGTACATAATAGTGGACAGATTTTAGAACTCATATGAGTCCTAGGATAGATTATGACCTTATTCAATAACTCTATTTCTAATGAGTAATCTAAGGAGCCAAAGCATGGTTTCCATGAGAGATTCCAGTGGCTATGCAATTAGAGAAGGTGTGTTGAAGTGTCCATTACATGTGTTTTTTTTTTGTTGAAATCCATTGTCAGTTGAGGTGTCCAGTAAAAGCGGTCAATTGCACATATTGTTGGAGAGATTGGGAGTTTAAGTCCAAGGAGTTTGTTAGTGAAAGAGTCTGAGTAGGAGTTTTGTAATGGAAAACGTGTCAGAATTTGTAGGGGGAGTTGGATTTATGTTATATATTTGTGAAATGGGCATCCATTAGTGGATAGTTATGAGTTTTTTTTTTTGGATTGAGTGGGACTCTATTAACAAAGTTTTGCCCCATATCTGAGGTTGATCACGCTTAAGGGTTACTATTTGATTATTATAAAGTTTAAACAATTTGCATCTTATCCGCTTCATTTTGTACATTTCTCTAAATGTTTTTGCTTTCCACATAAACAATATTGTTTATAAGATAATTAATTAAATTAAATATTTCTAATTTTTAAATAACTACAATAATATCTATTATATTTAGTCTAAATAAATAGAAAATGATAGTATTTATATTTATAATTAGAGGAATGATAGTTTGCGCAGATGCGTTCCGCTAGGTGGAATGCACATGCGTCCACGGGATGCCATGCGTCCCTTTTAACTTTTTAAAATTGTGGTTAAGACTCCTTCACCCCTAGGGTTCATCCATCTGACTTTGGTTTTTAGAAAAATAATCTCAAATTAGTTAACACTCATTAATTGTGGTTAAGATTTACTTACCCTTAAAGTTCATCCATCTAACATTGATTTTCAGAAAAATAACCTCAGGTTAGTTAACAAGCATTAACTGTGGTTAAGATTCACCCACCCCTAAGGTTCATCCATCTAACCTTGGTTGTTTTTTAAAATAAAATATACTAACCTCATGTTAATAAACTTAACCATGATTAAAAGAAATAAGAAATGGACATGTGGCGGGTTGTGGGCACGGATGCATTCCGCTAGGCGGAACGCGTCCGCGCCAAGTATCAGTTCCCTTATAATTAAAAAGAAGATGACAATATTTTTCTTTTCATTTAAAGGACTATTATATTTTGGCTAACTAAAAATATAATAATATTATTTATAATTAGAGGAGATGAGAGTAGGGCTATAAACGGATGCGGATATTATCCGTATCCGATTCGTATCCAAATCAGTTTAGTTGGATAATTATCCGAATAGGTATCTGGCGGAGCGGATTCGAATAGTAAAATACTATCTGCTTATAATCGGATACAGATTTGGAAACTGTTATATTTGATCCGATAAATATCTGTCCGATTATATGATATATATAAATAATATATTTTAAATTTATAAAATTAATATAATCTTTAAAATATATTTTTTAAATAAAAATTTATATATTTTTTAAATATTAATTTATATTTTAAAAAAAATTAATAATCAGATAATTCAGATACTATCCGAATTCGGATATTTTAATCGGAGTCGGATACGGACATCATATTTCACTATCCGCCGGATATTTATTTGGATACAGATATCCGGATATATAGTCAGATACAAATTCGGATATACCAATATCCGCTCCGTTTACAACCCTAGATGAGAGTATGTTTATTTTCATTTAGATGAAGTATTATTTAATCCTTCAAGGCTTTTAATTGTTTCTTAGTTTAACTATTAAGTCATTATGTTTTTCATTATTAATTAAAATTATAAACTAGATGACTATTTATGCCTATTTTTTTTTTATAAAACTTTAGATAGAATCTACATATTCTTTTACACCCGTGCATCGCACAGGTTTCTGCTAGTCTTCTTTCCATATCGTTTCCTATTGATGACTCCAAAAATCAGCCAATTCTTAATAACCAAAACCGTGGAGTACCCTTGTGCTCCTACCAAGGTTTGAAATTTCAGTTTTGTCCAACCCAACGACATCGATACATACTTTATTTCGAAAAACATATTTTGGCATAAATTTTGAGTCAAATTTTGGATTTCGAAGATTTTGGAATTTCGACGAAATTTTGGAAATTTATTGTTAAATTGTTTTTTTTTATTATTATAAATATTTCAAAATATCTTGATATTTTTACTGAAATTTCGAAAATTTATATATTAATTTTAAAAATAAAATAATAATATTTATATAAATATAAGTTTTTAATAAAATATTTTTTAACATATATATTTAATTAAAAAATATATATAATTAATAAAATATTAATATTTCAAATTTCAAAATTTCGCCAAAATCCCACAATTTTTCGGAATTTCGGTTTGGGTTGGCTGATCGAAATCTCCGATAATTTCGAAATTAAAAACCTTGGCTCATACTCTCAAACCTTGTTTCCTACTTCCGCTCTGCACTCCTCCCGGCATTATGTTATATTTAAAATAAACGCTTTTTCGGGTTGAGGAAAGAGATTAATTTTTATGCGGAGCTCCCTTTTTACACTACATGGGAGCAAATGTGTAATTATCAATAATTTAGAGCTCCGCTTGATATTTAAACTGTTGTGGAAATTACAACCAAAAAAGCAAAACCTTTTAACCATACTCTCCGGGTCTTGAAAAGCAAGAGTTGATTGGCAATCACCAGTCTAGCAGCACTCGCAAACATGTCTACAGTGTGCATCCTCTTTGATTACTTTATGTTTTTTTTTTATTCGTGTTAGATGAAAAGCCGGTTGATACTTAAATTCACAATAATTTACATGTGGTGTTAGAGTCTCGTTGCTCATCTATGTACAAAAAATATGAAAGATATGTGTTTTTTTTTTTTTTTTTTTTAGCATTTGAAACGGGAACCCCCTTGATCGATACAAGGGCTGAAAAGGTCAACTGTGCCTTTCGACAAAGGATTTAATAAAAAAAATTTGAAAATCATGAAAAAATGTAATGGTTCATGTTGACCCAAACCAAAACTGGGCTGGACAGATAAACTGGGCTGGCTAGACTAAACTAGATGAACCAGATCGAACCAAATGAACCCGGTTTGACCGGACCAATAGCCTTGAACCAGACTGAGCCGTCCGGACCAAAAGTTGAAACAGACCACAGAACGATAGTGTGTGCCGCACGTGCGAGTGTGCTTGTTGGTGTGCTGTGTAGATTTCTTGGAATCTTCTCTATTGAGGCTATGTGGGGACATTTAGGTGCACATTAGACATCCATGGACTCAATTTTCAGTCTTGAACGTAATCACAAAATCCATTTTTGAAAAGTATGGCTCTAAAAAGAGTTTTTGTTGATTTAAACTGGCTTAGATATGGTTTTAAAGCACTATTTTAGAGCCTTTATGGCTTTATTCTCAGGTATGCATATAGTTTTGGATAATTTGTGTATTGTAGATGACGGATACTTGAATATTGGATGCCCATAGACATGAATTTTTGTTCCATTTTGTTACTTTAATTTGTTTTTGCCTAAATTGTCTTCACATGACGTTATCTCATGTATGACATGGTGTATACGTTTTATTATCTAATTCTGATATATCAAGTAATCAGACGAATTTAGAGGCCTTATATATGTATGTGTAGTACCGGTGATACTCATTAAGCTTGTGTACTAACATGATACATATAAATATTAATACTTGTTTATTTACCTTAAATTTTGAGATATGGAAATTAGGAAGTTGCCTATCTGACCACTCAAATTGAAACAATTGTGTGAGCTACTAACATGGCCTCGATCATAGAACTTTTTTTTTTTGGATCATAGAACTTCAGTTGGTGTTCAATGACCATTTATGTTACTAAAATAAATATGATCATCAAGCCCAAAAGTGGGTTGCTATTTTATATAATTTAAAAAGGTAAGGTTGTTGGTTAGGCTATCGAGGATTAGAGATTTCTATTGCCCAAAATTGTTAGGATCCATAAAATTCTTGTATCTATACACCGCTGGCCTTATGTTTCATTTTATCTATTGTTTGAGAGACTAGTAATTGTTGCAGTCTCTCTATTCACTCAAACAGTTTAGTGCTAGGGGCGAATCCAAAAATCAAAAATCAGGGGCAACGCTTGTTGCCTTAACTTGCAGCTTCGTAAGAACAACAAGCTTAAAAACGGAATCTAATGGATTTCATGTTGCTGTGGAATGTCGCTTCCTAGCTTGGAAGGAGTTTATCCCGAAGCGACTCGATAACGTATCTTTCCAGTGGTTAGTGAGGAGAAAGCGCGATACCTCTTCTTTAGTTATACTGACTACCTGGCAAAGTAGTGATTATTGCAGTCTCGGCTTAAAAGAAGGATTGTGATAACATTGGTTTACTTGTCATAGTTGGATTGATATATTTTAAGCACTGTGAGTAATCTAATTGATTTTTAATTAGTTGTTGCATTGAATATTGAGGTGGCATAACAATAATGTTGAAACAGCATATTGATTACAAGAGTGATTGTACACATAAGTGTCTTTATGACATGTAATTTATACTGATAATTGCATCTAATTAAGCACAATGGGTCATGGTCAGTCTAACGGAGGGTCATGTGTTTAGTGGTCGAGATGGGCTAAGATAGACAAAAAAGATCTCTAATATTTTTTCGGTAAACTAAAGATCTCAAATTAAGTAATGACATCTTTAACTTAGTTTTGTACACCCCCGCCTGTTGCGTGAGTGGTAGGGGGTGTGGCCTCCCATGGGGGAGGTCTGGGGATCAACTCCCCCCGGGGTACGAGTTGCAACAGCTCCACTGCCCAGCTAACCTACTGACCGGCTGACTCTATTGATTTATACCCAGCCCTGTGGAGTCCATCAAAAAAAAAAAAAACTTAGTCTTGTCACTGAAATTTGATTCACATTTGAGAAAGTTTTGCATAGAGAATCTCATGCTATCACACTCGAGTGTTTGGACAAACAATATTACCTTGTTCATCAATAATCTTTACTGGAACAATCAAAACAAACACCATAGTGGATAATTTGAGGTATTTTTATGTCACATGTGTGAATTATTTAAAGTATATGATCATGTTTGTTTTATGATATTAGTTTAGATGCTATAGCGATATTTTGCACATTTTAGTTAGTGGGTTAGTATATGCTCTACGAAAGTGTGGAAAAATCACAACACCCACTTGTACGGAATTCGAGCCCGGTACCTCCCTCCTAACACTTGTGTGGGTCATATTACTTTAAATGAAAGTCCTAGTGGAAGATTAGTTGACATGTATTAGATCATAGGTTTGTCCTTGTTGAGGAGGAAACAATGAAAATCATAAATAAATTTTTTTATATAATTAACTTGGAATATCATAATTAGGAACAAGAATGAGTCTAAAAATTGTGAAAAACTAAAATTTAGAGTCCTTTGGGTGAAAAAAAAAATTGAGGGGTTTACTTTGAGATTGTATGAGACTTCTGGTTTCAAGTGCAAGTCCTTTTGTAGTGAGACAATGTGAACTTTTGGATTGAAGTGTAGTGGTCTCTAGTTGAGAAAATATGAGGCTTCCAGTTAAAAGCTCAAGGGTCTCTTGTTTGAGACAGTGGTGGGTATTTTGTTTGAGTTGTAAGAGTCTCTTATTTTAAGACAGATATCCCCGAGATATCTAGACCACTATGTGAAGATGTAAATCAAATTGAGTGTATTGAATTGGTCTTTCATGTCTAAACAAAGTGTACTGAATTGAGCCTAAATAATGAAGGTGATCATTTATTCATGGCTTAGTACACCCGAGATGTGTCATAACATATCTTTAACCTATCTTTAAAGGATCATAATAATTTTTTTTAAAGGAGAGCAATTAGTTACTCATTGTGTAGGCCTACAATCTTTTTTAATGAGATAGGATTCTCAAGACCTTAAAATATAAAAGAAATTATTCGCAGCTCTTACTCAAACTCTTTTTTTTTTGTAATGCAGAACCCGAGCCTAAGTAAACCTCAGGCGCTGTAACCAATAAGCCCAAGGCTCATGAGAACCATAGAACCTTGTGCCGTGAACCAAGGTGATGGCAAGACCTTTATAATAATAATAATATATATAGAGTCTATACTTAAGTACACAAGAGGCAAGAGCTCCTTATCTAGCTACTTAGAAAGATGAGAGAAATAAAGATCATTAACTCAACTGGTTAAAAAAAGAAGCAATCAACTCAAACTCGAAAAACAGAAAAATAAAATAAAATAAAAATAAAAAAAAAAAAGACAAAAAAAAAGAAAGGTCTATGGATATAGACTCTATGTGATTGTTTTATGATATTTGTACGTTTTATGCACATGGGATGAACAAAATCCTAAAATTTACAAACTTCCGTACTCCACTTCCCTAGATTCCAAAATGCACTAACTGGCTCCTACTCCAAGGAAATCAATGAAGGGCAAGTTGATATTCTCACTCCCATTTTCAATCTCCCCATGCACATAGAGATTCTCCTTCTTGTTTCCAACTGATTCAGTTGCCGAGACATCAGAGTTTGAATCTGAATGACCAGACTGTTCCATACCCCTAACCCTCACCATGGCCCCACTGGAATATAAGCCATTACTAGAACCACCATCTCTCAAAGCCACCTTCTTGTCTTCAGATGAGTCAGCAACAAAACCCCCTAAAAAATTAAATAATTAAATATGTATAAAATTATTTGGAAGCAATGTTTTCATAACTGGACTGGTCATTGAATTGGTTGGTGGCCAGTTTTTGGTTTAACCGATTCAACCGTGTCCCTTAATTTTATTTTTTTTTCATTTTTATCCGGTTCTAGCTGGTTCTCAACCGGTTCTATCACTGGTTCTGGGTTCTTCTCTTCTTAAAAAAAAATGGCCGGTTTTTAATGTGGTCCGGTTTGGGAGGTTTTGGAAATGAGTGAAAGGACCGGTTCCGGTTTTCCCGGTTTGTCAAGCCGGTCTGGTTCTGATAACACTTCTTGAAAGCAATCATGAACCAATCCCTCAACAAACAGGGCAAAAGGAAATTAAAAAAAATAATACATAGGAGAAAAAAACTTAAAATATTTTGAACCAAAAAAAAAAACTTAAAAAATATAATAAAAACTGAGAAATTAACATACCCATTTGGAATTCATGGGGTTGCTGTTGGGGTGGACTAAATTTGGTGAAAAAACCAGGAAGAACCCTGCTTGAAGAGGAACTGAGGGAGAGATCTGTGCAGGTAGAGGCAGATTCATCTCTGGTACTTGTGTTGGTTGATTCTTTGCATGCATTTTTTTGGTGGTTCATCTCTATCTTCTTATTGAGGGTCTGAGAATAGGATGGCTTTCTCTTCCTGTAAACACTGGATTGCTCTCTGTGTTTCCTAGACATGATCACATGCCAGTGGTTCTTGACTGCATTATCAGTTCTTCCGGGGAAGAGCCTAGCTATCATGGCCCATTTGTTCCCATAAAATCTATGGGAAGCTAGGAGTCTCTCCTCTTCTTCCTCACTGAAAGCTCTACTGTTAATCCTTGGATCTAGCTGGTTAAACCATCTTAATCTGCAGCTTTTCCCTGCAAAAAAAAGATATATAAAGCAAAAGTCATGACTGCTTATTAGGGGAATTAGAATCCAAAAGATCTTCTTTTCATGGGCTTTTTAATTATACCAATGAGAGTATAAACAAGAAAGATTATTATGAATTCTTTCAAAACAGAGGGGAATGAGATTCAAAATTTTTATAATATCCTGTTTTTCACACTATTTGATCCTCAATCAATATACTACTAACTTGGTTCTAAGTTCTTGGGCAATTTTTTGCATGTACTCTTTTTGCCTTTCCTAATTTTTTAATTTTTTTTTATATTACCTGATCTTCCTTCAAGCTTCTCAGCAATCAGATTCCAGTTTTGAGGGCCATAATGAGAGACAAGTTCTTTAAGCTTGGAATCTTCAGCTGGTCTCCAATGGCCTCTAGAACAGAGCTTAGACTGCCCAATCTCATTCAGTTTCCCTGCTGCAGACCTGTCACCTTCTTCATCCTCACCTTGATTCAAACCAACCCCTTTTTTCTCATCCCCAAAATACCCATCACCCCCTTCACCAATCCCCTTCATGCCCCTGCACTCCAAGGGCTGCAAATTCCAAGCATTCTTCTGCTGCTCCAGTGGGCTCAGAAACTGAAAACCCATATGAGCAATCTCATACTCCCTCTGTTTAGGAGAACCCAAAACCCCAAAACCATGAGAGAGAGAAAGTGAAGGTGGAGAGAGAAAGCTCTTCTCAGGACACCCTCTGAAACCTTCACTCTCACTCTTCTGACACACAGTATATTCCTGGGGTTGTAAACTCATTGTTTCCAGTAATCCCAGTTGAAAAAAGTGAGGGAAAAGAAGAAATTACAAGAACCCAACTGGGTTTTTCCTCTGAATCACTGATACAGAAGAAGAAAAATATTAGAGAAAACAAAGAACAATGAAGAAACCCAACTGGGGTTTTTATCTGGACCCTGTTAGAGATGCAAGGAAAGTGAAATACTGGTGAGAAATCAGAAAAAAGAAGTAGAGAGAGAGAGAGAGAGAGAGAGAGAGAGCTTCAAACCTCTTCTTAATACCTATTTGTGCAAGAACATTGAAAATAGAAAAGAAGATGGGTTCTGAGGAAGAAAAAAACAGTTTCTCAATCTCTCTCTTAGGGTTCTTACTTTGAGACTGATCTCTTTGTAAATCTCAATGCAACAGAAAAAAAAAGGAAAAAAAAAAGAAACGCTCGTGTGGGTAGGAATGGGAATCTGAGGTTACATCTGGTTCAAAGACTGTGCGCTGTCCCCTAGGCCTTGACAAAAGAAAAACAGAAAATGGTTGTCTGTTTCTAAAAATCTTTTGCTATTTTTTACAGAGGAGAAGAAAAAGAAACGGAAGATAGACCCATTAAAGGCAGCTGTCCTGATCTTAGGAATCAAATTTTTGCAATTCTCTCCGCTCCCGCTTTCATTACCGTTGTCGCTCTCTCCCCGCTCCTTCCGTCCCTTTTGCTATATTTATATTTAAAAGCCATCAATAATCCGCTCCTCCTTTGTCTTCGTACCAGAAGCGGATTATTGCGTATCGCCACTCATTAAACCTCTTTAATTGCCCTTAACTTTAGTTAAGGAGTTTTAATTCTTGTGAATAATTTTTTAATATTATTTTTATTAATCCCTGATTCATTGTAAGAATTAGTGAATCTTAACCATGTTCGGCATTAAAAAATATATATATATATAGTTAAGAAAGTTAAAAGGGGACACATGGTGAATTTTAAGTATGCGATATGCAATAAGTTGCTCCTTGTATGATGAGCAGATTATTTTTAATTAAAATTCACCATTTCCACACCCTATCCTCACGAAGGTTTAAAATCCCGTTGGAATTTCACAAAATCTTGGTTTCGTCCAACCCCTTGAAATCAATTAGTAAGGATTTCAGAAAACATGATTTTGGCTGGAATTTCAAAATTTTCAGGTTAAATTTTAGAATTTCGGTGGGATTTCAAAATTTTGATTTTAATTAAAATTCTGAAATATTTTGATACTTTTTACGAATTTTAAAAAATTTATATATTTATTTTAAAAATAAAATAATAATATTTATATAAATATATTAAATTTTAATAAAATATTACTTTTTTAACATATATATTTAATAAAATATTAATAAATTCGAAATCCCACTGAGAAAATCAAAATTTTTGCAATTTCAATTTAGGTTGGGCGATCGAAATTACCAATAATATGGGGATTTCAAACCTTGACCCTCATCTTTCCTTCAAAATATACTTTGTTTAAACAAATGCTACCCCCAGTCTTAGATTTCCAACGCTCACCGTTATAGTAACAAGATAGTAACAAGTGACGCTACAGCAACCTGTTACCAAGAGAAACAGTGAAATTTTTTCCCTACTTAACTTTTTAGTTTTTCAAACTGATTGAAGGGGTAGCAATGCCACTGCCACGTGTTGCTACCACCTTTCATCTGTGGGAGAAGTTTGGATGTTGAGATTGGTGCACTCCTCACTTGTTTATTGTACGCGGGGTGGATTACCTAACAAATTCTATTTTTGAAGTTCAAATATGAGGGAGCTCAGCTTCAAAGTGTTTACAGAGCACCCCTTTTCAAAGCAAATCTTGGTGATAGTCATGTAATACTAGAAAAGAGAGTGACGACTTTGTAGCAAGATTTCTCTCACAATTACATACTTACCATTAAAATACTCTCTCACCAAAAAAGTGAACAGATGGTTGGTAAAGAGTGAAAGTTTGGGTTGACTGAGAGTAGGACTAGCACTCCTCATTAAACTTTGCCTTAGACTGGAGAGCTTTGCCAAACACTTTGAAACCCACCTACAATTCATATTTAAACACTTTTTTTTGGGGAGTTAGAGCTTCCCAAAATATGTTTGTGAACATAGGTATTTTGAAGATTACAGATGTAAAAGAAGGGCAACTTTGGCTGTTGGAATTTTTATGTAATTCCTAAAACAGAAATACTAGCCTTGTCTTACCCAGACGCAAAGTGGTGATAAAAGTTCAGCCCATCTCCCTGTTATAGGGTAGCAGCATCACGTATTGTTTCCACATTGCGTCTATTGGGAAAAAATGACTTGCACTCCTCTTCCTATACCCATGTCGGCAGTTTTTTGAGAGCTATGGTTATCTTTTGAGCTGGCGCTCCTATTTGTTTTTGTTAAAAAAATCTTTTTGTGATTTTAAGATAAGCAATGTTTTTTGTGCAAAACAATGTCATAAATTGGGCTTTCACCAAACAATACTAGGCTAGTGCGCTAGGCCAAGCCATCTGTGTGTATGGCAGAGGTTGTGCACAGAGACAGAGCAAGGTGTAGATTTGTGAGGAATGCCAACCCAGCTCTCCAAATTCAAACGTTTTCATTTTATTTTTTTTTATATCATTTACCCACGATTTATAGCATCAGCTAGTGGTTAGCAATGGGAGTGAAGCTCTTGCAAGTCATCACTCGATAGGAATGGATCCCAAGACCTATCTCACAAGTAATTAGAGAGGCCACACCCTTCTTATATGAGCAACATGTGTCATTTTTATACTTAGGTAAAATAATAAATTTAGTAGATAAGAAATGTATCATTTTAACTTGTTTTAAAAATAATCAAGAAAAGTAATAACAATACATACCAATGAAATTCTAGAATTTGGGGTTAAGCATTCCTCAATAGTCATTGAGTAACGGCTATGATCATTCTACTTGGCATAATATTCCTTGGATGCAACATGAGTCCTCACACACTATCATTTCCATTTAGATGAACTTTCTTATATTCTCTCTAAATCACTTGATGAAAAAGCACCCAATTCCTAACTTTTCACTTATCCAAGTCATTTTCACCTTTCCCTTCCTTTAATTCCGTTCAAAGTTCAAAACCCAACTCCCTACTAATCATTAAAACTAAGTGTTTGGCTGGTTCTCCAAACAATCAATGAGTTTTATAATACCAAATACTTTTAAGATCACTTCTTTTCATTTTTCTCTTTCTTAAACATGAACCACTCCTTCAAATCTTCTTTTCTTTATTCCATTGGCTGATCTTAAGCTTTTTCGAATTTGTTTGATTTAAGATTTTAAATATGACTCGGAGCTCTGATTCAGAGCGTTTGATGGAGCTCCCCTTTTCAAAGTAAAGTTAGGGTACGGTTATGTAATTACATGGAATGAGTTTTGTAGCATGATTTTTCTTCAAATCTCATCTTCTTTCTTTCAATAGCTGATCTTAAGCTTTTCGAGTTAAGCAGTTAGAATTTGGGAATATATTTGAGAGTACCCGTAAACTAATTCTTTTAAGAGTTTAAATATGAGTCACTTAAAACATTTGGCAAAGCTCCCATTTTCAAAGTCAAGCTGAGTGACAGGATTATAATTACATGGAAGGAGAGTGGCAGTTTTGTAGCATGATTTATCCCATTGGAGTGAGTGCGCGGATTTACTCTTATGGCACCTTAATAGTACCTTAGGTCGGACGAGCGTGTATTTAGTGCGTGCGTGTTTTACTTAATACCCTTCTAACCAAAAAAAAGGGAGGGGGGAGTTCCACCAAACTCTTTAAAGCAGAGCACAACTAAGATTAAACTTAATTTAATTTGATGTTGAAGTTCTGTTAAACCTAATCAAACTTCATTAGTTTTCTCAAGTCTTTTTGACTGCTGAAATCATTCCCCCACTTGCTTTTTCTAAAAAAATCCTCTTTCTTTTCTATTAAAAATTTAATTTCATTATTAATCTAATCAATAAGACCTATAATTTTAAATTGGGTATTAGATTCCACTCAAATGAGATCTAGGGTGACTGTGCATGATTAGTTCTAAAGTGGTGTATTAATATAGTAGAGTGCTTGCGCGTCTCCCCTATCGCACTCTCCCATTTTTGGGTGCAGAAGGCAAGGTTTTTGTGTTAGGTCCTTGTGGACTCACCACAAAATCCTCGTATTTTTGGCAAAAAAAAGTGGAGAGTACAATAGGGAGAAAGTTGGACTAAGCAAAATCCATTAGTATAAGATTTTTAAATGGTACATAGCTCCAAAATAAGGATGGCAACGGGTCAGGTTGGGCCGGGGTGCCCCTAACCCTACCCCGCCCCTAATGGCAAGACTCCTACCTCGTTCCCATCCCAAACCTGGGGTGGTGTAGGGCGAGGCGGGCCAGTTCCGATTTATCAAAACCCTTCTTAACTCATCCTCGTCCCGTTAAGCCCTAGTGAGACGGGTATAAGTAATATATTGAGTAATTTGATGATTAATTTAAGGATAAAATTATAATTTTACATTATAAATGGGTCGGGCCGGGCCGGGCCAGGGGACTTAAATCCATTCCCAACCCGAACCCGAGTCCAATGCAGGCCACATTGACTCATTTGATATAGGGTGGATGAGGTGTGAGTATGTCTTAAGATACACTTTCTTTGTGAAATAGACATTTCAAACCAAGGGTGCCTAATGTATTTTCTGAAAACTGAGAGGGTCTATGTGTATTTTCGTCAAATCTTAGGAGGTGTAAATTATTTTCCCTAAAATAATTCGAGAGGTAAATTTAGAAGTTTTTGGACTTTATCGCATGATATCAACAAGAATGGTTAGTTGACCGATGATCAATTGATAGAAAGGGTGTAAGTGTCATTAGTTTGAAAAGTAAGGGTACGTAATGTATTTTCTAAAAATTGAAGGGGTCAAATCCTAGGAGGTGTAAATATATTTTCCCCTAAATAAAAATACCACAATACAGTGAAAGCGGGTGATTCTTAACGTTTTAAAGAGATTTGGAAATCTGAGTGTACCTAAATGACATAAATTATTAGGCAATAGAATAAGAGCAATAGTTTGCTCCACTGATGAGGAGCAAACTATTGCTCCACGCTCTCACAAAGCCAACTCAGCTTGTTGCGCCTCAAAATCCCCCTTAAAAATTTTGGGTGACTTATGACTCGTGACCTAAATCATATCAAATCATCATGTGAAAGACACAGGGCATACAAATAGCGGAAGCCAAAAATTTCTAATAACATAATTGTAGTGTATTCCAAGTTTGAACCAACATAATGTAAACACAAGTGCAAAGGGGACATTCTTCACTTATCAAAATATATATCGCTTCCTCACATCTCTCAGTAGTAATCTAGATAGGGCCACCTATCTAGTGTTCTATTCTCGTGGGATGGATCCATGGTAGGCTTCGGCTTGTAGTACTCCTTCCCAACCCTCGGCTCAGGAGCTGGATTGCAAATATCAAACGGACCTATCAAAGATAACAGTTCGATTGAGCATGTAATACTTAGCGTATACAAACCACTATAGAATAATGTTATATCATTTAATGCTTTAATATAGATAGTTCATAGAATACACATGCATTGGATCAATACGAAAATCCTCTTTCAAATACACATGTGCAATACGATATAAACACATGCAATTATCTTTCAAAACCATATTCTTTTTTTCGTCTCTTTTAGTATAGCACTTGTATCGTTTCACTTTACACATAACTTTCAATGAAGAGTACACATGACTTTGCCTAATGCTCTACTTAGAGTGGTAGAAGTCCATTAACATTTTACATACACATGAAGTATGCCTAATGCTCTACCTAGAGTGATAAAAGTCCAATAGCATATTTCATCCACCTCCTCGTGGATATCTTTGTACATAGTTTACTTGGAATCAGATGCCAAATGCTCTACCTAGGTTGGTAGAAGTCCATTTGCATTATTCCTATACACATAGCTTCATTTGAGACAAGATGACTAATACTCTACCTAGGCTGGTAAAAGTCCACTAGCATCTTCCTGATACATCTTACTTTGTTCATGATCTTTTACTTTTCTTTTTCTTTTTCGATACACATACACATACCAAAACTCGATCATGCGATACACATGCACATAGGAAATAGTAAATGAACATGGTAGACAAAAGGAAACACCTAACACATGGCATATGCTCTTCAATTTCATTCAAAACTCTTACATAGACATACACACGGGATAATACACATGGTTTCATCCAAAACATCATTTTCATCTTAGTTTTCAAGTATAGGATCCATCTAAAAAAACTAGTAGAATTTCCTACTAATTTCACACATCAAAGCACATGGTTCATCTTGTATTTCAATAGAAAATAGAACATGATTAAATAGTAGAATGTATCTACCTTTTCTAGATCAAACCATTTTGATCTAAGTACTTTAGAAAGTAGAAGAAGACTTGAAAAAGCAAGAAAAGTGAACTCTAAGCTTCACATTAATCAAAACCCCAACTTAAGAACAAGCCACGAATCTTCTTATTCTTCTCTTTCAAAACCCCTCTCAAATCTGTTCTTCGGGTTTGGTAAACCCTTCATGAAATCCCCTTCTTTTATAAGCAAGAGTTGCAAAAACCCTTAAAAGCCTTTAGTAAATATCCTCGCAAGTTGGTTACACTATTCTGGGTTGTTTTTGCCATTTATGGGCAAAATTAGTTGACTGATTTTGGTCCTCCGCAAGAATCAGTTGATTGGATTGAAGCAGAATGTTTTTAAAAGCTCAGGGTCCAATTCGGTCGACTAATTTTGAAGCCCCTAGAAAACCGGTCGACTGATTTCCCCTGTTTTGCTTATTTTTCTCTCGCTTTGATGTTTCGACCATAACTTTTGACTGACTTATCGGATTTATGTAATTCAACTTGTGTTGGACTCGAAATTCAAAGGGGAACTGGACTCGAAATTCAAAGGGGAACAATTTTATGTCTAATGTACAAATTCTAATTTTAAATTACTAATGGCCTAAATAGGCCCTAAAATTAATGGTATGGTAAGACATCCCTCATCTCTCTAGCTTTTTACAACTTTGATCACACAAGAGTGTCTTTAGGACCCTGAACACATACTCTAACACACTTAGACCCATTCAAACCCTTACTTCATTTCATACATAAAATATTAAGGCTTTTGGCCTTTACAAGAATGGTGCCCATGACACTATTCTCAAACACTATTCACCAGAATAGTGAATATGATTCCGGGGTTCTACACAACTTCCATGAACTCTAGCTATTTTTTTTAAAATTCTTATGGTTAAAATTTTATTTTATTTTATTTTTCTAAAACCCAAGGATAGATGGGTGAACCCTAAGGGCGATTGAATCTTAACCACAGTTAAATAGAGTTTAAAAAAAGGGACACATGACATTAAAAAGGGACCCAAGATGCACCTCCTCGCGTCACCGACCGAGGAGGTGATCATTTTCCATAGAATAAAGATTGCTCTAAATGGATGTAGGATTCTGAAGTCTTCACTCTCCTCTTGGGAGTTCCTCATTTAATGCATTGCACTTAGTAGTTCTGAATGTTACAGTATCATTTTCAGTACCCTCCTACAGTTTAGACCCTTGGGCGGACATTACCTGAAGATTATTAAGTAAATGCTACTGTGAAATTCACATCATGACAATCGAGCAGTGATCGGCATACCTGGGATATCTATTTGCAAACCTAAAGTTGTACTTCATTGGTTCATGCCCTCCCTCTTAAATACTCACTAGCTTATTCAAAGAACCTATCCCCCGACTTGACTACGAGCTCTAACCTGACTGTGAGCTTGGACTTTGACTACGAGTTCCGACCTGCTTATTAGCTTTGAGTTGGCTAGCTCAAGCTACCAGCTTGGCCTGACTAGCTCGGCTTGATTATTTAGCCTGGTTTGATTGTCGAGCTAACGACATTTCAATTGTGTTGAGATTCTCCGAACTATAATCCCACCACTCAATTCATTTTATAAAGTTCTCAACTAAAGAGAGATTATACCATATCCCAAATAGCAATTTTTTCATAAATTCGTGAATTTGCAAATTAAACAAGAATTATTCACTACTTTTCAAAAAAAAAAATCCTTAATAATTATCTAATGACCTTGTATAGGATCACAATGCTATCATACAAAATGCGAAATAAGATTTAGAAACATCTCTCACTATAGCCAGAGACGGCCTCTCTAACTTTCTTGCACAACTCAATACATGTCTTTTTAACCGTAGTTACGAAGGTGGATTATACTTCTAATCATAGTTTTTAGAATAGAAATTCATAATTAATAGGTGTCATTCTTTGGTGGAAACTTGAGACGTTCTTTCTAGCTTTTATGGAGGATCTAAACTCATTAAATAAAAGATGTCTTTGTACCCAACACCTTCTAATGCAGAAGTACATATTCACCATTTTAGCTAGAGCTTTAAATGGAGGGAATTCGAAGCGGATAGTGATATCTGAATTCTTATCCAACTTTTTGAATTTGGTTAAATATCTGACTGATAGTGCAATAGAAAATTTGTATCCAACTACGATTAAAATTATTCGATTTTGGATAATATGTGAATTATTTTACTTTAATTTTTTTTAAATGTAATAAAAATGTTAATTTAGATAAAAATAAATAAAAAAATAATATTTAATTCTCATTTATATTAAAATAAAAAATTAATGTCTTAAGTTTATATAAAAAATATTTGTTAATAAGGGTATTTTAATCTTTTATATATATATATATATATATCATCGAATATATATCAAATCGAATATACTAACATTCGAATTCATATCCGACAATAAATGTAAAAAAATTACTATTTGAATTCACTTTAGTTAATATTTATTTAGATAATCAAATTTCTTTTTATAAACTTGGATATCATGAGTCTTAAAGACTCATATTAGTCTCACGTGGTGCATAGAGAATACCTCCACCCCATACAATTGATATTGAGGAGAGCCCGGAATCGACCTCGAGACCTCGAGACCTCAAGATTAGTTCGTCATTCGGCCACTGGGTTACACCCTCGGGACCAAAATACAAATTACTACAACTATGTTACAAGGGGTACAGTGGCCATTCTCAAAAGAACCAAAACATCCATAATAGTGGAGTCCGTTTCTTCTCCAAGTTCAACGGTAATGATGATTTCTTGTTTGAGTGTAGCTTGAGAAGATGCAGGTCGCAGACAAGGAGACATTTCCAGAGATGATTTTCTGTTTTAATTTCTTCATAAAGGATTTCGTTTTCACTGCCACGAATCTCAATGGCAGAGAAAGAGTACGATTTGCACACGCGTACGTATGAAAACATCTGTTGTTGGAACCGTTTCTCTTTGGCTTTGATTTTCCTTATCTTTTCCCAACGTAAATCCAATCCTACTTTCTCTTTTGTCATCACTTTCTCCGTCTTCTTTTGTATTTTTCTTTCTTTTCCTTTTTCTGTGAGCGTTGCTTTCTAAGACCAAGAAACGGTTTCACTTTTCTAGAATGAGAGAATTCCGTTACACGTGCATGTCTATCCTTACCAACCACGTGTACGGTTGGGTGGCCGATCCCTGTTTGACAGGTTAGAATTTGACGAGTCTTTTTTAATTAAAAAAAATAATATTTTCTCATTTTAATCCGGTTCTGACCGGTTCTTGTCGGGGGCTCTCAATCGATTTTACCACCGGTTCTTATCGATTCTCATAGTTTTTTTAAAGATTTCCGATTTTGGGGGTATTGGGAATTGGGAATTGGTGAGGGGATCGATTCAGGTTTTCCGAACATAGGCCGATCTCATTGGTCCATGCCCTAATTTTAAATGCACATGAGCTATAGTTAAGATACACTCACCCTTAAGATTAAGCAATCCAACCTTTAAAAAAAATAAAAAAACTTAATTTTAATTTAGTTGAGTTTAACCAAATGTTAAAGAGGTGTTAAAGGAACACGAGGACAGGCGGGATAACATATCAAGCGGACCCAACCCATAGATCCGCTGATCACTGCTCATTTTAAAAAGGACTTGTCGAGTAGCAATGAGAAGGTCCACCAAATGCCTGTTCTATCCCCTGTATGATTCGCTGCATGTGCATGGTTGATATATTCACGTTTGACCGAAGCTTCCCATGTTAGGATCTCTATCTCACGACCTTGAATTGATACTAACATGGCTAAGGGGACTTTTGTTTTGGTGGTAAATAAAAAGGTACTTCTCTTCCTTACATTTGGTGAGGATTAAAAGTTGAAAAAATAAGTAATGAAATTTTCTAATAACATTTACTTAAAATATATCCTTGAATTTCATTAAATTTTTTTAATTCTTCAAAGAATTGGTGCGGAAAAAAGTACTAACAGCTTTGGTTGCGAGACAAAGTAAAATTTAATATAACCCTTGAAAATAAAAATAAAGAAAAACATGAAGGGAGAGGTCATGCTTAGGCTGCCACTAAAACATTAGCGGGCAGTTTACAACAGCCGCCGCCAAAAGTGAGCAAACCACAATTAAAATGTACAGCGGCAGTTTAGCAAACCGCCGGTGAAAGCCTTGTTGGGAAAGGATTGAGCGGCAGTTTAACAAAAGCCTCGTTAAAATAAAGGACAATAACATCAATTTGACATAATCTATGATGGCGGTTTATAGCCGCCGCTGAAGAGCAAAAATAAAATTAATTAATTAATTAAATCTAACCTATTATGGCGGTTTTAAACCACATTTGAAAATAATTAAAAATTAATTTAATATATTTATTAGCAGTGATTTACACCCACCGTTAATTATATTTTAATTATTGTTAATTTAATATAATTTATATTCTTTAGCAGCGGTTTAAAAACCGCCATTGACGACCTTCTGTAAAAAAGATATCTCCTAATTTTTATATTAAATATTTTTTTACCTATATTATTTGTACCTGTGATCAATCTCAACATATCACGTAATAGTATAAAGAGATTTAAAACATTTTAATCACATCGGTGGTGTAATATTTACAAGATCGATAGAACAAGCTCTAGAAAAGAGCAGATTATTACACACTAATTAGAATGTCATTGAGTTAACACAAACCAAACTAAAATCAAATTTTACCCTAAATGAAACTTACCTAAACTAAATACAAAATTTTATCTAATTAAAATAAACACAGAAATTACTCTAGAGCTTGTTGGACATGATGCCCAGAAAAGTAATTTAGATTGTTAAAACCTTATTAATTTGATTAATAAAAATGCTTATTCTTAATCTATTGTGTATTCATTATGGGTAATTGACTATGATCATGAGATGATTTATACAATATGAGATATCGATAAAGTCCATATGATATATTGTAGGAAAGTTATGTGATTAGATTATCACAGGTAGATATAACTTTCCGGTTTCTTACACCTTATATAGTCACAGCTGTGGGTGAAGCTGGACACTTCACTTATATGGCTGTTAGAATGCTAAGATGTTCTTAATAGTTGAGATGTAGTTCTATCTCGAACTATTGTAGTGCAGACTACACATCAGCATATGAGTGCTTAAATGTACAATGACTAATTGCATTCAATGAGAGACTTCTTGCATAAACATACTATTAGATAATTGGTCTTTCATTCACATTGAACGGTTTTGATGATCCTTAGATCTGATGAGTTCATCTATGACTGGGCAGTGATCTGACTGTTTTGATTTCACCATCGTATTTTCTAACTTAGGGAATACAATACAGTGATAGTTGAATAGTCAGAAAGTTGTTCGAGTCATGATGAATTTCAAATAAGAAATCCATGCTCATTAATTTGAGAGATTATCCAAGTTTCAGGTAAGACAGTTGATTAAGTTCAAATCATGCGCAGGTGATTTTGAAAACAAAATAAGTTTTGAAATATACTTCTATTAAAATGTATTATACTTATAAAAGATTTTTTCAAAATGTTTTTAATGAGAAATTGTTTTTCATGGCTTAATCATAAGTCTTGGAAACCCGAATGATTTGCAATAGACTATGAGTTAGATAGTATGTCAATCTCGAAGGCCCATTAGAGATAATGTATTTGGAATGATAAATCGAATTTAAAAGTTCATGTGGCGGGATCTGTAATGGTTAATGTTCATACACTGGGATTTAATTGCAACATAGATATCTCATGTCACTTGCAATTCCGATGTAATTCCCATTTAGGGTCAATGAGATAATATTGGATAAGCCAGGGTAAGAATGTCTCAGAGCAATCTATGGAGGTGCTCACATAAGAAATACAAGCTCAATAATTGATTAAAAGTTAATCAATTATTTTAAAGTTAATTATTTAATTAAATAGATTAATAGTTAATCTATTGTTTAAATTAATTGTTAATTTAAACTAAGGGATTATTTTAGTAATTATTTGATTAACATAATTAAAGGGGAAATGGGTTTGACCCATATCCATAAACCCATTAAAATGGACCTTTATTATGGGCCAAAGCCCATGGGTTTAAATCCTAGGGTTGGGCGCCCACTTGAGGAATCCTAATTGGATTAGGATTTGTTTAATTGAATAATTATTGAAATATAATTCCTTTTATTATGGAATTAAAATCCAAGTGTTGAATTGCAATTAGGATTAAGATGTTATTGTAATTAGATTACAATAAGGAGTTTTAACTCATCAAATCCCACGCCCCATAGAAGCTCACGCCCCCCTTGTGGATTCCTAGTTTGACTAGGTTTCCTACTTTGGTGTAGGATGTTGACTTATCCCTTTTAATTAAGGAATCATCTTATAATATGGACTTTTTAATTAATACGATTACTATAACTAAAGTAGTTATAGATTAAGTAGGAGTTTATTTGATTAATAATTAGAGTTATTGTTAATTAATAAATCCTACTAGATAAGATCAAGTTGGAGTAGGATTATGATAAGATCCTAGTCTATAAATACCCCAACACCCTAGACCATTAAGTAGAATTCTCCAGAATTTTTTCTCTTATCACCTCTTTCTCTCTAAACCGTGAGCCCTAGGGGAGACCCCTAGGGATTTTCGTAAGCTATATTGGTGGTCCTAGTTGAGTTTTGCAAATCTAGGGTTTTGAATCTTAATATTATTGGTGATAGAAGGTCTACACCATTGATCCATCTTCTTTCTCTTGCTTCTATAATTCCAAAGGAGATTCTAAAGCTTCGTGGGGATAGCGAAGAACAAGGATCGAGCTTCGAGTATTTTTTCGGAGAAATCTCTACAAAGAGTTTTGACGGTTCGAGTGGATTAAGCTTCACTGGTGAAAAACATTCACCGAGGTGATATAACTAAAACTCTTAGATAATTTTGATACTTTTTATGGTGTTAAGATCTAGGGGATCCAGTTTCCGCATAAATTTTTATCCGGATCCCCTTTCAGAGCTAACCTAATCTAAACTCATAATATTATCTAACTATTCAGAATTTTACAATATAAAAACAGAATTTAAACTAACTAAAGAAACCTTAGAAATATAAATCAAACCCTCAAAAACTAGTTTATCCTACAACTAGACTATCAAAATTTTTTGAACTAGAATAAACCCCCAAAATATTTGAAATTTTCTCTAACCAAAATCAACCTAGAGATCAACCAAAAAATTAAGCTAATCTACGACTTAAAAAAACTCATCTAATCAAAACTAAACCTAGAAATTAATTAAGAGTAGATTGGAAACATACATAATTTCGGATTATTGAAGACAAAAAACCAAAGAATCGGATGCTAGATTTCACTCGCTATGTCTGGGAGATGGAAGAGGTGGTGGATGTCGTCAAAGGGCGTGCACAGGTGGTGGTGCCGAGAGGAATACCTCATCTTTTCCTTCATTTCCTTATTCTTCAAACCAAGAGAGCAAAGGGGTGACGAGATTGACAGAGAAGAGGGAAAATGAAAGAGGGTGAGGAAGCTGGCCAGCGACGGGGATGACACGACGGGAGATAGCAGAGAGGGGAGAGGGCACATGTTTTCGGTTAATAACCGTTGCTAATCTGGTAGCGGGAACTGTTTTCGGAGGTAGTTTCATAGAAATCGTCGCTAATCTAGCGGTGGGGATGTTTTCGGAGGCGGTTTCGTAGAAATCGCCGCTAATATGGTGGCGGGAACGTTTTTCCGAGGTTGTTTTATAGAAACCACCTCTGATATGGTGATAGGAACATTTTTTTAAGACAGTTTCGCTAATCTGGTGGCGGGAACGGTTTTCCACGATGATGTAAAAATAAAAAACCCGCC
The DNA here is from genome assembly GCA_015143295.1 of Tetracentron sinense. Taxonomy (NCBI): domain Eukaryota; kingdom Viridiplantae; phylum Streptophyta; class Magnoliopsida; order Trochodendrales; family Trochodendraceae; genus Tetracentron; species Tetracentron sinense. The sequence goes on along the minus strand of CM026563.1, from coordinate 19,893,036 downwards.
GCCATATATAAATTTTACAGGCATTTTTTTTTATAACCGCCACTAAATCTTTGCCGCTAAAATCACTTAATTTTGTAGTGTGACTTAGGTCACAATCCTATTGTTTATCAAACTTTTCATTGCCCAGCTCAAACTCTACGCAATGTTATCAAACTTATGGTTGATGCTATAGAGAATATAAAGCTCATATGTGAAGGGGAAAAAGTAGGGGGTAAGTGGCATAGTACTCCGATTAGTGGGGGAGAATATTTGGCTCTATCAAACATAACAGGGAATTGGAGGTAGCATTCCACGGATGTCAAGTTATGGATGACTTTGAAACAAAAAAGATAATGCTTAACTCGATAGGCCTTCAGAACAAAGGTGATTCATACTGTATAAGCTCGAAAAGAAGGAGAGGAGAGTTGATTGGAATATTTGGGGAAAGGGTATTTGTGCTTCCGTGGGAAAGAGAAGACGTTCAACGTAGATAGTATGTTGGGTAGGCCAATACTTAGTGATCCTGGTTGGTAGGTATGTCTTTGTAGCGATTTTGAAATTCCCAATTCAAATGTTAAGGATATTTTTGTAATTTCCTATTATAGGGGAGGTATTTTAGTAAATATCTATGTGTATTGTTTGGTCATGAGAATAGTAATAACCTTAGGTGGAATAATCTAAAATGAGCATAACACATTTTAGTTTAGCTTTGGGTGTAACCAAACACTTAAGTAAGGGTATTTGGGGTGAAAGCACATGAAATGAGTTTAGTATAAGAAGCTAATGTTGACCTAATCTCTCATTTATTAGAAAACCTAAAATAAAGAGAAGGCTTTGAGAAGGAGGAAGAAGAGGCTAGGATTTTGGAGCTTGAAGCTTGGAGAAGGTGACTTAAGGCTCAAAAATCGGAGTTCTTACTAAGGTAGACTCCAGATCGTGAAGCAAACCTATTTGGGGGGGTTTTTCCATCTTCTAGAAATTCTAAAACTTTAGGATTGAGGCAAGTGAATACTCCATTCATTCTTTAAATCCATCGTGGTGTTGTATTATTATTGTAGTTGTAGTAATAAATGCTCATTTATGATCTAGGTTAAAATAAAATGGGTTGTGAGATTTAGAGTTTTTACTTTCTTTTGAAACCCTAGATCTCTAGGATTGAATCTTGTGAAAACATAATAAATCCTTAAATTTACATTCCAAGAGTGATTTAATGTTGATGATGGGTGTATGAATGCTTGGAATTGAAGTATGAAGGGAAGTGATAGAAGTTGGAAGTTTTGGGAACATGAAAACTGGGTTTTTCTACAAATTCGCAATGGGCGATCGATCCCAGGGTTTGGGCAATCGATCGCCCTGATGCAGAAAAAATGAAGAGATCTTTGGTCGATAGGCGATTGATCGCCGGCCACCAAGGGCGATCGCCGGTATTGTAACTTCACTGAATTTGAATGAACAACTTTTTGAACTGAACTTAAAGACTATGTATGTTTAGAACCCCCATTGAAACTTAGAAACTATGCATATTAGATTACTCCTATTAAATTATACTCTTTCTTAATTTACTAAATTGATATTTATGCCTTCATTTCATTATCTTGTCATCATATTACATCTGTGTTATTCCTTGTAATGATCAACTATCGTGCACGCTTGAGTGAAATTGCTTAAAATATATAGATCTTACCCAACTTCGTTAGATCCATCTTGCTATGGCAATATAGGACGCTATAGAGTTATAGCGGGGATGATATAATAAACTTACCTTGATTAATAACTTGAATTAGATCAGCATTGCTATGTGTGGTATGAGACGCCATACCGGGGAAGATATAACACATTTATTTATGCTATACTATTATAATTGTTAGACTATAGATGACTTAACTTGGGTTGGACGGTGTACGATTCCATAAGTATTTTTGAGGTCTATCAAGGGCCACCAAAAGTAGGAACTGGTGTGTAATTCCATCGGTATCCGTAAGGGGTTGAAGAGGGCCGCCAACAGAGGAACATGTGTGAGATCTTTAATCGTGTTTTGAGGTGATGCCAAGGAGGCTGCCATAGCGGAATAAGATGCTATTTCAGAGGTGTTACCGAGGGCCTCCTGATGAGAACCAAGTGATTCAATATAAAGAAAATGAATTAACTTGCGTGGTCATTAATTGCTTATTGAGTAAAAATGTAATGATGACTTACGATTGCATGTGTTCATCTTGCTGAGCTTCGTGCTCACCCTTGTTATGTTGATATTTTTCAGGAGATATCTACAGGTCTATAGGAGCTCTTGAGGAACTGAGAATTTAGAAGAATATTCATTTTATATCTTTTTGAGAGTGAGTGATTGTAGGAGGAACTTATTTGGACTTTATACTCTGTTCAAACTTTATAATTATGCTGATATGTTTATACATTTGGAATTGTTTTATATGTTGATAAAATGCATTCACTATTGGGATTTGTCCTAGGTTCACATTTCGAAAATCCATACAAATATAAGGTATATTGTGTATGCGGGTTTCGGGGTGTGACAGTTTTGGGTACTACTAAGAGGAAAAGCTAAAAGAAAAGGAACACGAATTCTACTCCCATTTCTAAATAGTGGCACTAGATTTTAATTTCTAAGCTAAAGATGAAAAATGAGTATTTCAAAGAAAGGCACGAAAAAATTTCTTCTTTAACCTTGCCACTTTTTGGAATCTAGGATACCTAAATATGTATATATATATATATATATATATATATATATATATGCTAGCCTTACTCTCGAGCCTTTTCTACTTTCAGTCTCCACCAATCACTTGTCTAAAAACAACCGTTTAAAAATGCATACATAACAGAGAGTATGTTTTAACCAAAAGAATTGACAAGTGATTAGTGGGGGATGAAAAGGTCTAAGAGTAGGGCTAGCACTCCTCTCTCTCTTTCTCTACATATAGAGAGAGAGAGATTCTAATGGTCTGCCCTCTCTTAAAAGATGACATGTTGAAGTATTTTTTGAATCTAGTGGCCAAAAAAAAAAAAAAAAACTCTGATAGGATGTTTTTAGACCGTCCTCTTCGAGAAGATTTCACATCTTTCATGTATTTACTCGAAACAACGAAAATATCACATCTTTCATGTTTTCTTCGAAACAACGAAAATACCCATCCAATACAATGTGTTCTTCTAATGACATAATATCTCTTATTCTTTGTGTATTTTCCGCTTACAAAATACCCTCTTAATTTCCAATTTGAAAATAATACCTCTACTATTACATATGGGAAAAAGACTTTATAGCATAAACCTTACTTCTTACATCTTTTAAAACTAACTTTGATATTTTCTCTTTCACGGGATTAGAATGTTTCTTTCGTGGGTCAGGGCCAATGCTTTTCATATATTGGGCCTTATGGGCCACTTATAAAGCCCATGTAGGGAAAAAAAGGGCTCAAATTCAGCAGCTAGGAATCACCAATCCAGCTGATCTAGAAAATGAGGTTCATCAAAGATTTGACCAATCCTTTACCACACGCCCAGACGTGTGCCATGTGGCAACAGGCTAGGGCACGTATAGGAAAATCTTCCTATGAGTGATGTGTTTTGGTGGTACGTGGCGTGCCTTTGGGCCAATCAACTAGCCTATATCTTCATTCTTGAGCTCTGTGGGCCTGGTGACCGTGATGACAATTGGGTTGGAACTTGCCTTGTGGGAAGGGAGTGAGGTGGTCTAATAGATGGACCCATTTGATCCGTCCACTTTGGCGGTTGCCGTAACAGGAAACAGAGACTATTGCATCATACTAGAGTAGCTGTTTGAGAGAGAGAGAGAGATTTTCCAGGGGTTGTTGGGGGTGCTCAATGTGCATTTAGCCCCAAGCAACTGTGGCCTGGGTTGGGGTAGCACTTATTTGCTAGATAGCTTGGATTGGACTGATTTTATGGCCTGATAATTAAAGGGGCTGGGATTGGGCCTGAAATCCAGGTCCAGTAGTCAGATATTATATTTCAGAACATAGATTCACGCCACAAACAGGTTTGGACTGATAGTTGGGACCTTAACCCCATCTTGGCATATGTTGGTCCACCAGTTTGGATTCATATCGGTTTGAGTCTGGGTTAGGATAGAGCCCATTAGGCCCGTATTGGACGTGTGCAAAGTTATGGTCGATGTCCTTGGGTTGCATTTTGGGTAGACCTTGGCCCAAATTGGTCCATCAAGGTCCCCATTAGGGGTGCATTTAAACCAAAGTTTGCTCTTTTTGGTACATCATTTTCTCTCCTTATTTTCTGTTTTGCATTATGAAATTGGTTTCATTTCATGTAATCTCCAAGATTTGAAAATGAAAAAAAAAATACTAAAAAAATTCAACAATTACCCTTCCTTCCCTCTATTATTTCGAGTGGATCTGAGACCTACAATGAACATAACTCTTCTCCTCTTTTTTTTTTTTTTTTTGGAGACTTACAAAGCTTGGAACTTTGTCAGTCTAGAGACTTTAAGTTTCGGGATTTCAAGTCTCATCATTTGGCAATATTTATGTCCTTTTGAGCCCAGAAAATTCTAAGTCTCTTATCGTCCGGGCCTTTTAACCAAATGAGACTTAGAACATGACCTTATATTATTTGAAAGTGTGAATAGTGGGTATCCATGGGTCTCTACACATTCAGTAACTTTTGGAAAGAATTGACAGAGAGAGGATCGCCTACCTTGGCATATTTGGTCTAGATTCTTGATTTAGAATAATTTCGTAAATAATGTTTCAAGTATTAATTTCTCAAAACAAGTCAAGGGTTGGGCTAGTGGCCAAGACCACACCTCAAGAAGCGGAGGTCTTGAGTTCAAGTCACCCTCCAAGATTTTTCCACGATTTCATGGTTGTTTAGTACGAGGGGATCTGCCGAGGGACTTAGTCGGGTGCTGTAAGAGGCCGGATACCCTCGTTCAAAAAAAAAACAGAAGAAAGTCAAATTGGCTTAGTAAAATATGATTGATGTGTATAAAATTAGGCTTCACCGTACCTCCCAGAAAATCTATGTGCATAATTGAGTGATATGATGTGGCAGTGCGTGAACCGAAAGCTTTTGTCACTACACAATATGATATTTTTGTCATATTTGGAAGTAAATAAAGAAAATTTATGTCACTTTCTAAAATGTTTCCATCCTCAGTTTTGTTAATGGACCACAACTTAAAAGCAACTGCTAATAACCCGGGGGTGTAGCCTTGTGGTTGAAGGACGAACCGAGATCGATTCCCGGGCTCCCCTTAATATCGATTGTATGGGGTGGGGGTACACATAGACTAGTCTACGGCTCGGAATATCCACGTTTAAAAACAAACAAAAAACAAAAAGCAACTACTAGTTATTAGTTATTAGGAAACTAAGAGTCTGACAAGGCATAACTTGCCAATGACTACATGGAATACTATACGTATAGAGTTTAAATATGAATAGTTGCTATGATTTACGAATAACCAAAGCTCCCAAAAATATGCATGTATTTTTGAAAATTATGTAAATATATTAGTTGAGAAATACTTTCAACAATATTAATTTTACATTATCCCTATAATAATGCATATTTTTTAAGGTCCTAGTTATCTCTTGAGCTAGAGCTCTGTTTTATATTTGAACTCACATATTTATTACGTACGGAGTCAAATCCTCTACGGTGATAACCGGATATGGCAAATCCGGTTATCACCCCTAGAGGTCGCCACGTGTCTCCTTTGACACCCCTTAACCGTGGGTAAGATTCACCCAATCATCTTTGGTTTTTTTTTTTTAATATTAATTATTTTTTAAAATTAAAAAACTGTTTTTATTTATTTTTTAATATTAAAAAAAGTTTTTAAATTTTTAAAAAATAATTAATATTTTTTAAAAAAAAAACCAAGGATGGGTGGGTGAACCCTAGGGGTTGGTGAACCTTACCCATGGTTAAGGGGTGTCAAAGGAGACACGTGGTAACCTCTAGGGGTGATAACCGGATTTGCCAAATCCGATTATCACCATATATAGATGATTTGGCTCCTATTACGTACTCGTCAAAATGTACGTGCGTCCTTATAGTTTTCATCAAAACATTTTTTAACTAATTATTTTGCTGGAAAATAAATATTTAAAATATAAATATGTAAGTCTTTTTTTTTTTGGTTGAAAAAAATGGGGCTCCGGAGTGTTGTCACGGCCCCTAGGGCAGTTCAACAGGATATTTTTTAACAAAAAATTACTTTTTCATACACTATCAATTTTATTTATTTATTTATAGATATACAAGGTTAGGCCACGACCCTAGTTAGCAAGGTTAGTGGTCAGGTGGATTTTCTATCCTCACACCTTCTTGAAACTTGATCTAAGTCAAGCAAGTGGGGCGGCCTGGCACACTCAACCAATGGGGTAACTGGCAAGCGTTGCTTCTCTCATCTTTCTTTTCTTAATTTATATTTAGTGTCTGTGTATGGCTTGGTTTGAATGATTTGGGATCGATGAATTGGTGCAACGGTTGAAAAAACTATGTTCGGCTAAGCTAAAATATTAGGCATCTAATTCTAACCAATGACAGATACAAACATTACTAAGCGGGTTGCGGCCTAACCTTATTCATGATACCACAAAACAAAAAAGGAAAAGCAAAAAAAAATATTGCAAGTGAAAATTCCTTTATAATTTTTTTCTTATGCCCTTTTTTTTCTTGCATTTTCTTGCCAACCAACATGACTTCATAACTAAAGTTAATTAACAAAAAATTGAAAACAAAGTTCATCTAGACATAGGGACTAGGGTGTCAAAGGGTATGGATTTCTTGCATTTTCATGCCAACTAAAAAGGAGAATCATGATCTCAACATAACTTCTAAAGTTAATTAACAAAAAATTGAAAAAAAGTTCATCTAGACGCAGGCCTAGGACTAGGGTGTCAAAGGGTATGGGGCCTAGGTCTTATCGGCCCAGCCATCACCTACAAGGTTCAAGACCTAGCCTTGAGAAGGCCTGAAGTGGCTAATCCCAAACCCTACCCTCAAGGGGAAGGCCATGGTCCAAAAGAACAGTAAACAAAGTACATACATTGCCAATGGATACTAACCTGAAATTAACCCTCCACTTATTTCCAATCTTGAGACCGGCCATGCAACGCAAAAAAACAGCCCCACGGAATTATTATTTTTTTGGTGATTTTTAAATCTTGTATAGAAGTTTTGTTTGAAAGGTTGGTCAATTGATATTATGAAAAATAAAGTAATATTTTGGTCAAAATGTATAGAATCTGGAAGCTTAACTAAATTAAAACTAGGGGCCGTTTGTATACACTTCCGTTTTCCTATTTTTATTTTTTGTTTTTAAAAATTGAAAATGACTTTTTGTTTTTAATTTTTTTTAAGTAGGAAACACGTTTGGTATACTAACTGTTACTTATTTAAAAAAAAAAAAAAAAAAAAAAATGTTTGGTAAATATGATTAAATAATTTCAATTTATGGTGGTGGTAGTGATGAGTGGTGGCGGTGGGTGTAGTGTAATGACCCTAAATTAAATTAAATACACCCAGGGGTAAATTGGTAAATGATACTCTGAGGGTAATTTAGTAATTGATTTTTGTGTTTGATCATATGGCTAACCTTGGTGGGGTAGGGCTAACCCAATGATTTAATTTAATAAGTTGAATTAATTAAATCTAGGTTATAAACAGGCAGACCTTAGTGGGGGTATATTAGTAATTCTCTAAATAGAGTTTAATATAAATAAAATTGTTTAACCTAATAGTGATATTTTTGCTAAACCTGATTTAGGAAGCTGAGATACGTACTTTTGGAGAAGAGGGAGAACGGCCGTAGGGTTTGGAGATCGGTGAATGCTCATAAAGAACCGGATCTCGAAGTTTTGGATCATCCGGGATAACAACAAATCTCTCATAAGCAATCAATCTCGTCTTCTTCTCGAAATCAGATCTAGAGGCAAGTGAATATTTTTATAATTTAGATGTAGGGTGTGTTGTGATCACACAATAATAATTTTAATGTGTTTTTTTTCTTCTTGTGTTAATAATTGTGTGTATGAAAATATGCTAGATCGGATAAATATTTTATACAAGTATTATTTTGATTCATTAAATATGTTATGGGTGATTTTAATAAATGATATAATAATATATCATATTTTAGGGAAGAAAATATAAGAGATCTAGGAGATTAAAATTAGTGATTATCGGAATTGAGTTAATTTAAATGAGATTTATCTAGTTTCGGTATTTGGGTCATAACTTTATGACATTAAGTTCGATTTTGGTCCGATAGTACATCGTTTCGAAGATCTCGAAAAGATCTACAACTTTCGTGAAGAAAGTTTCCCCAAAATCAGTATTTTTGTGGGTCAAAATCTTAGTTGGAAATCAAAAACGGGAAAAAGGGATATTTTTCCTATTAATTTTTCTAAGATACTTTAATTAAATGTATATATTATTTGAGTGTGAGAACATGGTTTTGTGAAGATTCCTTTATAACTAATTAGTTAGCTTGTTAGATGGTTGAAAGATACCTCTAAAAAAATTTAAATAATTAGTTACTAAATAATTTGTTAGTAACTTGACTTATATTTTTTTAGTTAATTTGTTAGGTGGTTGAAAGATACCCCTAACAAACTTAACTAATTAGTTACTAACCAATTGATTAGTAATTGAGTTTTTTTATGCTAGTATAAGGGTTTTATTAAACTCACTAGCATAAAAAGGTTTTCCCAAGCCCTTGGGGGTTTGTGAAACCCTGAACCCCCATTATCATGAGAAATTGAGAATTTGTAGGGTTATAAATATGTGAGATTTATAACTAAAATTTCAGTTGCAGAAACACAACTGAAATGCCTTTTGAAATAAGGTATGTTATGTCTGCCTAGATATTAATTGTAAATTTTAATTATGAATTATTATGTTGATTATTATAACTGTCATTTAATGTGTTGCTATATTTTCATAATAGTTGATATTCATTTTCTAAAATAATGGTGATTCAATAAACATTGTTTAACTTTGGTTAAGGGTTATTCAATGAGTAAATTGTGTAAAATCTCCTTAAATTGGTCATAGGGTGATATTGTGTACCACCCAATGATTGTTTCGGGGTGATGTAGAGTACCTACTTAGAAACAGAGGATTGAGTTGAGTTGTGTAAGACACTCAATTCTCAGATGGGTGAACTGTGTGAGACCCAAGGGATATGATAAGCTGTGTGAGACCCAAGGATTCCCTTGATCAATAGGGTAAGTTGTGTAAGACTCCTATTGACTGGATTGAACCATAAGTAAAGACTTAATTGAATAATATGCATAATTTGTTAGTCATCTTATCATATGAATTGTTAATGCATTTAAATTATAGTGTATTATCTTGTGAGCTGTAGGCACCCTTGTTGATTCTTCTTTTTCAGGTAGTGATTAAAAAAAATAGGAATTACTATCGTTTGAGCAAGTGAGACCAACCTTAAAGTTTTCTTCTCTGTTAGAGTGTGAGAGAACTGTAGTGAGGTAAACTATATGAAATCTTTGGATGATTTAGTTTTTGGGAGAACTCATGTTATTGAGTCTTTTAGTGATACTGGTTATTTAAATCTGTTTAATGGAGTATTAAATTATTTTAATTTCCATTAATATTGAAATTTTGTTTCCGGTTCATGCCTTGATATTTATACAAATATTAGTATTATTGTGTATAGATTTCGGGGCGTGACAGATTGGTATCAGAGCCTTAGGTTTAGAAACTCTGGTGTAACAAGAGTGACATCCAAGAAAGTTCTTAGGGTCTTTGAGTTGTGTTTAGCTAAATAGTTGTTCTTCCTTCCATTATTATAATATTACCGGACTAATTATTTTCCTTATTGTGTGATAAAGATTATGTCTGGAGGTAGGAGAGGACGAGGTAGAGGTGGTGGTAGGGCACTAGGAGGCCCTGCAGGACTGAATGAAGTATACTGGGTCTTGGGAGAAACGACAAGGCTTCTGGAAGAGACTGCTAGGCAGATGAGTAATAGGTCTGATTCATCTAGCCAACAGTCGGTGGATACTCCGATGACAAGTCTAATAAAAGAATTCAAGAGATTGAATCCATCAAACTTTAGTGGAACTGCGGATCCGATGGAGGCAGATAAATGGATCATTGAGTTAGAAAAGATCTATGAGATAATGGATTGCACTGAGGCTCAACAGAGGAAACTGGTAGTATTCCTTCTGAAAGGAGAAACACATCATTGGTTGGATTTGGTAGCCAGGATTGAGGATGTGGTTGAGATGGGATGAGAAGAATTTAAGGAGAGGTTCTATGCCAAGTACTTTCCAGAGACTGTTCGTGAGCAGAAGGCCTTAGAGTTGGGATCTCTTACTGTCAATCAGTATGAGGCAAAGTATGTTGAGTTATCTCGCTTTGCCACATACATGGTGGAAGATGAGGTGCGTCGAGTTCGGAAGTTCGAACAAGGCTTGACTCCTTCTATTCGCAAGATGGTAGTAGGACATCGACTGAGAATTTATTTAGAAGTTGTGGAGCGGGCCCTAGTGATTGAGCAGGATAAAACAACTTACCAGAGAGGCAGAGAGCAGAGGTCAGAGCAGAAGGGCAAGGACAAGCCAGTGCCTCAACAGAATCAAAAGGGTCAGTTTAAGGGACATTAGTAGCCATGGAAGCGTTAGAAGACGAATGCACCAGGTGTGTCCTCTGCAGCGGTTCCAGTCGTGCCTGTTTAGCGAGCTGAGCCAAAAGCTTTTTATGGGATGTGCTACAATTGCAGGGAGAAGGGACATCTTGCTAGAGACTGTCCGAAACCCAAGACGGATTCCTCCGACCAAATAACCACGATCCTCTTCATATCGATCTCCTTCACAAAGGCTCAGGATCACACCGACCAATTTATTCTTCAAAAGAATGGGTCGATGGTTGATTAAATGAAACCCTAGATGGATTCCTAATAATGAGAATATTCAAGCAAGTAAGAATGAAATCAAAGGATTGCAATCTCTAGGATGGAAGAGGAGAGGAGAATGAGTTTGGGAAACCCTAATTTTTTCATTGAAACTCTTTATAAACTTATTAGGTTCGTTTTGGGGAACAAATCAATATATAGAGATGCAAAAAATAGAATTGGAAACAAATTATAACTCTATTTTCGCACAGGCCGTTGAAACGGCTCGGGGTCTGTTCGAATGGTCTCGATATCCATTCGAACGACCTATCGAACGAGCCGCCAGTCAAGCTACTGTTTTCTGGTTTTTAATACATTCGTTCGAACGACCTCATGTTTGTTTAAATGAATTCGAACCGACAAGGATCCATTAGAACGCCTAGACACAAAATATCCTAAAATTTGTTCTTTTGACTAGAATCCCTCAAACGGTTATTGTTACTAGTCACCTAAGGTATATTGATTATTCTAAATCAATTCCTCCTAATGTATACTAGGTATTTAGATCACTTACCATCTTATAAGTGAAACGAAGGCAATATCAGAATGTCTTGAGTTGATTTTCTTCAGTCTTCATCTTCGCTAGTCTTGTATGCTAGTAGGCAATGACTCAAGACATGTGACACAAAGTTTTGATAATGAAATAAACTAATGCCAAAATATGGACTTACAGGTAGTTTAATTTTTACTATTTTTATACAAGAAGACAAAATAAATGTGGTAAGATTCACAAAAAAGTGTCATACCATTTTGTCTTCTTGTATAAAAATAGGGGAGAGTGGGTAACGGGAAAGTGGACTTAGCATTGCTCTTCTCATTTTTCTAACAAGAAGACAAAAAAATGTGACAAGCTTTTTGTGAGACCCATTTTGCTTTTGTCTTCTTGCTCAAAAAAAGAAAAAGTAGATGAAAATGGAAGTAGACCTATTATCCAATTAAGAATGTCAATGCATGAAGTGTGAACGGTATCTCAAGATATAAGAGATATAGGGTGTGTTCGTTTGGGGGGTAAGTAGGGGGAAGTAAAAGAAAGTGAGAGAAACACCCACTTACTCCATGTTCGGTTTGCAAGAAAGCTTCACTTTCTAGATAATCAAGATGCTCAATAGTGTCAGATTTTCTTGTACTTACACCCATTTCATATTCCAGCTTTTTGGTGGAATGGTGAGAAAAAGTGAAAAAAACCCATTATTATTCCAATACTACTCTTTTATCAAAAGAGTTTTGTAAATGTGAACAAGGGTTAATTTAGAAAAAAATATACTTTCTCCCACCACTTTTCTCTCAAACCAAACATATAAGAGAAAACTCACTTTCTCTTTCTTTTATTTTACTTCACTTTACTTTAGTTCACTTTCTTTTCTCCCACCCATTTACTCCTCAACTGAACACACCCATAAGGAATGTCGATGCCCCAAAACTAACACTGTTACTGAACCTTTTTCAATAACTAACCCTGTATTATTTCCTGCACCAAGAGAAGATATACAGAGATGGATCATCAGAAAGTTTATCTCAGCATTCATCGAGATTGAAATGAAGAAGAAAAATCTATTAATATTCATAAGAGAAGTTGGGGTTTATCTCCCCTCTTTAACCCTCCCCCTATTATCCGATACATAGAAATCCCTTTTCCCTTCTCCATAGCCAAAAACAACTTTTACAAACAAACAACCACAAGACGCTAACAAATACGCACACAATAGAATTCAAAGACATTAGTGTCAAATCCCATGCCAGGCGGCAGCTTATTACCACTCACCACCACCCCTAAAGGGTGCCTTAAAAGGCAGAAAATTAATAGAGTAACAAAAGGTTAGTGATTCTGTGTTATCAAAGCTTCACCTAAGCTTTACCATGATCTAAACCCAAAAGTATATTATATGTATATATTTACTTTATATGATATAAAAGAAGTTGAAAATCTCAAGTTACTATTCTATCCCTGCGGTACTTGCTCGAGCCAACCCAATTTTGCTCGAGCAAGTTAGTTATAAGTTTTGCACTCAATTGTTTAGTCAGAATTAGAATGACACATTGGATCGATCGAGTTAGCTATAAGTTTTGCACTCTATTGGTCAGTCAAAATTACTATGACATATTCGCTTGAGCGAAGCTATTTTAGCTCGAACCAATTCTAATTCGCTCAAGCCAACTCCGGGCTTGCTTGATCCACGACCGATAAGAAGACTACATACTTAACCGTTAATGCCTAGCATTTGAAGCTTGAAAACCGTCACTGAGACTCGATCTCAAAACCTACCCTTATGATCAGGAGCGAAGCCAGGATTTTCTTCCGGGGGCTAAAAATGAGGTGTGGGTGTCCGGGGGTATAGCCCTCGAAAAAAAAAATTAGGGCCAAATTTGGGGGCCATCTCATCTCTTTGTCCATTTGTTAAGAATATATTTTGAGTAGTGATTAGCGGACCCTGGGTTCCACTGCTTAACTTACCATTGTGTCCTCGTGTTACTTTTAACACTCCTTTAACCCTTGTTAATCTTAACTAAATTAAAGTTAAGAATTTTGTTGTTTTTTTTTCTAAAAAAACAAGATTGGATTCCTTAACTCTAGGGGTGAGTGAATCTTAACCACAATTGGTGAGTGTTAAAAAGTGCGGTGTGGACAAATGAGGACCGACCGTTTTGTTATATGATGAAAATTGCCTGTAAGTTAAGCAATTTTTTTTTTTTTTATTACAATTAGTGGCAGCTGTTCATCAAGATTGGATTCCTTAACTCTATGGGTGAGTGAATCTTAACCACAATTGGTGAGTGTTAAAAAGTGGGGTGTGGATAAATGAAGGACCGGCTGTTTTGTTATATGATGGAAACCGTTGGTAGGTTGTCATCTTAATCCAAATAATATAATATAAAACTTCACCACTACCCGGCTTAGCCCTTGCTCCTAGGCTGCCCATATTGACACTATACCAAAAAAAAAATTCCAAAAGTTGAGGGGAGCTTCAGCCCCCTTGGCCCCCACGTGGCTCTCCCTTCACTATAATCGAGTTTTTAACAAGTCAAGTTCAACTTGTTCCCAAGCAGCTTAGTTTGGTAATCAGTAATCACCCCCTAATTGGGATCTGTTTTCTACCTAATTGTAAATTGTAGGGGTGTATTCGAGCTAAGTTGGGCCAGCTCGAGCTCGGCTTAAACCAATTTAAGCCAGGCTCGAGCTCGGCTTAAACCAATTTAAGCCAGGCTCGAGCTCGGCTTGAGCTCGATTCAAGCTAAACTTAGCTCGAGCAAGACTTGAAGCATAAAAAATATGTTTATTTATTTTATTAAAAAAAATATTATAAATAGTATATCAATATTATAAATATATTATTTATAATATTTTAAATATTATTATTATATTATAAACATGTCAAACCAAATCTAGCCTCAATCAAGTTGAGCCAAATTAAGTTGGGCCTGGCTTGATTGTAAATTCGAGCTAAAAAAAAAGCTCGGCTCGATTCGATTCGATCAAGCCAAAAATCTTGGCTTTAACTCGGCTTAATCGGTTCAAGCCGAGCCAAGATGAGCCTTCGGCTTGGCTTGAATACACCCTAAGCAAATTGTCCGGGTCCGGATCCGGGTCGGGGCCGGCCAGATACGGACAAATTGCCACCCGATAGAGAGACCAGATAGATTATCGTGAGCAGTTAGCATATGAATGATGCCATGCATTGCCAGGTGGGTCGTTGACGTGGCTTTAGATATCATAGGAAGCTTCCAATCAAATTTTTCTAAACGTGGAAATGACGCCGCCGGTCAAAATCAGACAGAGAAAGAAATCTAATCCTTCTGGAAGCATTCTCTTTTAGACTAACTAATATCTCTCTTTTTTTGCATTGGAGACTTTTCTAACTTGTGTTTTGTTCTTCTCTGACTTCCTCCTTTCTTGTATTGTATTTCCCACCCACCCCTCTCTCTCTCTCTAAAAATATACACACAAACCATCTTTTCTTGCACAGAAGAAAACCAATCCAGCAGTACAACCAGGTCTCTCTCTCTCTCTCTCTCTAGTTTTATATCTGTTTATCTATCTGAGTACTTGGGTTGTTGTTCTTGCAACTGTAACAGAAGAATATAATAGAGAAACAGTTACCCTTTTCTCTGTTCTTGCTCCACTGTACTTTCTATCTTCTTATTAACTATTGCTAGTTTTGAAGTTTGAATTTTTATTTCAGATCAGAACTGGGTTTTGTTTAGTTTTGTATGAAGTTTCAGTTTGGAGATTCTTGGATGCTCCAGAGGCCTATGATCTTCGGATCATTGCCTTAGAGCAGTCTCTTTTGATCCCTTCTCCTCCAACTCCTACTACTCGAAACCTGTTTTCAATACCCATCTTCTCCAATTTTTTCAAAACCACCATCTTGGAACCCTAATTCGATTCCTGAATGGATGCACATAACCCAATTGAGAATTCTCCTCATCCGGATATTGCTCTAAATTCCTCTTCCCGGAAAAGTAATTCGTCTTCCCAATCAAAAGCATCCAGTAGGGCATCAATTCGGGAGGGAGATTCGGCCTTGCAAACGTTCTCTGTGGAGAGCTTTCGGAATTCGGGATCCAAACCTATGCGATATGGATCAAGGGGTGCTGGATCTGAGGGACTGAACATGTCCCAGAAAGAGATAAAGGATGAGGATTCTAGGTTCATCTATATAAATGACCCTGATAAGACAAACGAGAGATTTGAATTTGCGGGCAATTCGATTCGGACTGGAAAATACACAATCCTTACATTCTTACCTCGCAACCTGTTTGAACAATTCCATAGGGTTGCTTACATATATTTTCTTGTAATTGCGGTACTGAACCAGCTCCCTCAGCTTGCTGTCTTTGGTAGGGGAGCTTCAATCATGCCATTAGCCTTCGTCCTGCTTGTTACCGCAGTTAAGGATGCCTATGAGGATTGGAGGCGGCACCAGTCAGACCAAATTGAGAACAATCGGGTGGCATCAGTGCTGGTAAATGGTCAGTTTCAACCGAAAAAATGGAAGGATATCCGGGTTGGTGAAATCATCAAGATTTCTTCTGATGATACTCTTCCTTGCGACATGGTATTGCTCTCCACCAGCGACCCCACTGGGGTTGCTTATGTACATACTATCAATTTGGACGGGGAATCAAATTTGAAAACCCGGTATGCAAAACAGGAGACCCTCTCAAAGATGCCCCAGAAGGAGGGAATCAGAGGACTGATCAAGGTTGAGCTTCCCAATAGGAACATATACGGATTCCAGGCAAACATGGAGATTGACGGGAAGCGGGTCTCACTCGGACCCTCGAACATTGTTCTTCGTGGTTGTGAGCTCAAGAACACAGCTTGGGCAATTGGAATTGTAGTCTATGCTGGCCGTGAGACCAAGGTGATGCTGAACAACTCTGGAGCTCCGTCTAAGAGAAGCCGACTGGAGACCTATATGAACCGAGAGATCATACTCCTCTCACTGTTTCTTATTGCCTTGTGTACAGTAGTCTCTAGCTGTGCCGGTGTTTGGCTGCTGCGTCACCGGGATGAGCTGGATTACTTGCCTTATTACAGGAGAAAGGATTTCTCCGAAAGTGAGGAAGAGAACTATAACTATTATGGGGTGGGTATGGAGATATTCTTCACATTCCTCATGTCAGTCATTGTGTTCCAGATCATGATCCCCATCTCTCTCTACATTTCGATGGAGCTTGTCCGTGTTGGTCAGGCCTACTTCATGATCCAAGATACGAGGCTATACGATGAGGCATCAGATATGAGGTTCCAGTGCAGAGCTTTAAATATAAATGAAGATCTAGGACAGGTAAAATATGTATTCTCGGACAAAACTGGGACACTGACTGAGAACAAGATGGAATTTCAATGTGCAAGCATATGGGGAGTAGATTACAGTGGTGGGAAAGTTGCTCTACCAGGCGAATCAGTTGGATGCTCTGTTGAAGGTAGTACATATTTTATCTTACCTAGGTAGTTCCTCATGCCTTTCTTTGTTTCACTTGTGCTGAACTATGTGTTTTCTTGTTTTTTTTTCTGACTCAGTGGACGGCCAGGTTTTGAGGCCTAAAATGAAGGTGAAGGCCGACCCGGAGCTCCAACAGCTACTGCATAGTGGCAAGGAAACGAAGGAAGGAAAGCATGCTCATGATTTTTTCCTTGCATTGGCTGCTTGCAATACAGTTGTTCCTCTTCTTGTAGACACATCTAACCCCGCTTTGAGGTTGATAGATTATCAAGGCGAGTCTCCAGATGAACAAGCCCTTGTTTATGCTGCTGCCACCTATGGTTTTATGCTTATAGAACGGACCTCTGGACACATAGTAATTGATGTCCAAGGAGAAAGACAAAGGTAATCTCAATTTTCTTGTTTAATTCTTTTTTGTGCTTCTGTTAAAACTATATTGCTCTACTGAAAGTAGTAATTGCTGTTTGTTATTGTTAGTTGTGGTGGGGTTAGTGGAAAAATGGTTGCATAGTTGTGTTACTATTACTAAATATAGTTATTGTTGAATAGGTTGGTGGTAGTAGTAGTTGCTTCATCTGGTTCTGGGATGGCATTAGTATCAGTTACTTCTCATTATTATTGGTGGTCACATTGGTTGGTTGATTGCCTGATTGGGTTGCAATAGTAATGATATTACTAGTTGGAAGTGGTGATGGTAGGATTGTAGTAATTGAGTCACTGGTGCTAGTAGTGGTGACAAAGTGGTGGCGCTGGTTGTGGGCATAGTGACAGTCGGGGTTCGGGAGTAGTTGGGCAAGGGTCAAAATTTGGAAAGATTCGGAAAAATCCGGGAACAATTTGGGAAAAAAATAATAATTATAAAAAGATATCCAACAATTTGATTAGATAATATACAAAATAAGCAGTTTACTTTGTTGAACTAAACGAATTATGACAAAATTTGCGAATCCCAAAATAATTCGTGAAATTCAGAAATAATTCGCAAAATCCGTGAATAATTCGGCAAACATAAAATTCGCGAATAATTCGGAGAATTTTGTAACTATGGTTGTGGGTTGGTAGTAGGAAGGACTAACAATATTTTGTTGGTAAAAAATAAGTATTTGGTGATGATGGTGACATTTAGTGGGAACAACAGAAGTATTTGGTGGTGGTGGCTGAGTGGCAGCATTGTTTGCTTGTGTTTTTGGGTTGGTACTAGGAGAGACTAGCAGTATTTGTGTTGGTAGAGACAGAAACATTAAGTATCTGCCAATGATGGTGTTCTTTTGTGGCGTGATTGAGGTCAAGAAATGGCCAATATCTGTTGAGATAAAGATTTTTCGTCAAATGTATAAGGGATTCTAACAACTGCTTCAAATACAGTATTAGGAAGTACTGCTTGTGGAACCTCAATATCCACAGGCTTATTAGCTAAATGGCAATTGGCACATACAATACGCCCAGTCGCTTCTCTTGGATTTTCATATATGGGGGCATCCTGTATTACTAAATAGAGCACTGGGGAATCAACACCAAGTTTTAATTTGAAAGAATTTTCTTTATCGGTTTACTAAGTACAGGTACGGAAATAAAATTGCAATGATTTGTTCCAGAAGTACGTGTGTTATATGGCAAAAACACGGCAAAAGTACAGGAAAATTAAAATATAATTAATAATTATAAACAAATAGGAATCATGATACTAACTACTTACACAATGATTTGATACAGAAAATGCATTTAACATAGCAAAAATATCATGTGTTATATGGTAATACACGTATAATACGTAAAATGGAAAAAGTATGTCATTTAAAAATGGAGATCCTCCCTAAAAGTATTATACGAATATTATACACGAATTTGGTAACTATGTTTAGTGGTAGCAACATAAGTTTAAGGTGGGGGCAGTATTTGTTGATCTTTCATGATACAAGTACAACATATAACTTACAATGCTTGTTATTTTTCTTTTGTGAATACCCACATCATGGGCAGTGCAGGTTCGATGTTTTGGGCATGCACGAGTTTGATAGTGACCGCAAGAGAATGTCAGTTATACTTGGTTTCCCCAACAAGTCTGTGAAAGTCTTTGTGAAAGGTGCAGACACATCCATGTTTAGCATAACTGATAGATCTCTAAACTTGAACGTAATCCGTTCAACTGAAACCCATCTTCACACTTACTCCTCAATGGGTCTGAGAACGCTAGTCATTGGAATGCGAGAACTCAGTGCTTCAGAATTTGAGCAATGGCAGTCGTCATATGAGAGGGCAAGCAATGCATTGATGGGAAGGGCGAGCATACTCCGTGGAGTGGCAGACAGTGTAGAAAATAACATCCGCATTTTGGGAGCCTCTGGTATTGAAGATAAACTGCAAGAAGGTGTACCTCAAGCAATAGAGTCTTTAAGGCAAGCAGGGATTAAAGTGTGGGTTTTGACTGGAGACAAGCAAGAAACCGCCATATCAATTGGCTATTCTTCTAGGCTCCTAACCAGAGAGATGACCCAGATCATTATAAACAACAACTCTAAGGAATCCTGTAGAAAGAGCCTGGAAGATGCAAATGCCATGTCTAAGAACCACGCGGCAGTGTCTGCTGGTACACAGAGTACTGAAAGAGGTTCTGGATCCAGTAAAACTCTGCTGGCCTTGATCATTGACGGAACCAGCCTTGTCTATATTCTTGACACTGAATTAGAAGAACTGGTTAGTCTGTGTAAAACCATTAATTAATTCTCTCTGTTTTTACTATGTGTTATATGCTGACTAAACTTCCTGTCCTTGAACTGCAGCTCTTTCAATTAGCCAGTGAATGTAGTGTAGTCCTATGTTGCCGGGTGGCTCCACTGCAAAAGGCTGGGATTATTTCCCTTATAAAGAATAGGACAGACGACATGACCCTTGCCATAGGGGATGGTAAGTACCGTGTTCTCATCATATAGTTGGTTTTGAGGATGATATTCTATGCTTCCCAAAAAAAAAAGATAAATATATTTGGTCTCTTGTTTGGGTTATGGGACTAAATTTGAGACAAATTTCTAATGAATGTTTCCCAGGTGCTAATGATGTCTCAATGATTCAAATGGCTGATGTGGGAATCGGCATCAGTGGTCAAGAGGGGCGACAAGCTGTCATGGCATCAGATTTCGCTATGGGGCAGTTCAGATTCTTAGTCCCACTTCTGATGGTCCACGGACATTGGAATTTCCAGCGCATGAGCTACATGATATTGTACAATTTTTATAGGAATGCGGTGTTTGTTCTGATCCTATTCTGGTGAGTATCTTTTGCTAGATTCATCGTTCCATATTATACACTTTGATATAGTATATATCTTGTTTTCTGGAGTTACAGAGTTCTCCTCATGGTTTAAAATCCATGTCTGATCATTGGCCCTCCAATGGGTGGACCAACTCATCCAGACAATCCAACTAATGGGCTTTCCTCTTGGTTTAGCAGTAACTCAAATCACACCAATTGGATGTTCATAATCATCCAATTAGCCACATATAGGGGCAGAGCCAGGTGGGAGTGAAGAGGGCTAGAGCCCCCCCTGAACTTTTGAGGAAAAAAAACTAAGTATACATATTATATTATTTAATTTAAGAGGTCATAGGCATAGGCATGGGGCAAGGGGGGCAGCTGCCCCCTAACTTTTTTAAAAAATTTTTTACAAATTGACAAGAACTTGGCCCTTGAAAAAAAAATTGGGGCTACACTTCCAAACCCTCACCCCTCTGGACCAAGAATATTTCATACCAGCCTAATCCTTCTTCACAAACCTATAAAAAATTATTAACATTACCAATCAACCATTGTTGCCCCCTACAAGAAAATCCTGGCTCCACCCCTGGCCACATACTATAGAGTGGCACTTACAGTAGGATCTTCTAAACATAAATGTGATTTTTCTCATGGTTAGGAATATAACACCCTTGGAAATTTTGTGCTCCAGACACTCAAAGATCTGTTAATGGGGCAACCTCATGAGGAACCCTATAATTATTTATTGATCATCATCATATATGGCGATGTACCTGTATCTGACACCAAAACAAAGTTCCTGTATTAGTTGATTATGTGTGTAGATATGCCTTTTCTATATAATACTCAAATTTTTTTTTAATAGCAGCTGATATAGCATCACTTCAATGTAGGTATGTGCTTTATACTGCATTCACATTGACGACAGCGATCACTGAATGGAGTAGTGTGCTATATTCTATTATCTATACTTCCTTGCCTACAATTGTTGTCGGAATTCTTGACAAGGATTTGAGTAGAAGGACTCTTCTGAAGTATCCTCAGCTCTATGGAGTTGGGCAAAGACAAGAGAGCTACAACCTGCAATTGTTCTGGCTAACAATGATGGATACTTTGTGGCAAAGTTTTGTTATCTTCTTTGTCCCTTTCTTCGCATATAGGCGCAGCACCATAGATGGATCCAGCATAGGAGATCTGTGGACACTTGCAGTGGTGATCCTGGTTAACATTCACTTAGCCATGGATGTATTGCGGTGGACATGGATTACACACGCGGCCATATGGGGATCTATAGTTGCAACATTCATTTCTGTCATTATCATTGATGCAATACCTCAGTTACCCAATTACTGGTACTTTTTCTCTCTATCGAAATTATGTTTATGCATTAGGTATTTCCTTATATATGCATACTTGCATGCATGTGGATACATTTACCTTAAAATCTTAACAATGGCACATGACAAGCAATTTTTTTTGCATCCTTGTACGCATATCATACATTATACAAGAAAGAGTTACGGTTTCTTTATGTAATGCATTGCGTTTGCCTAGGCCTTCAAGGATGGTAGCTGTCTAAGACTGCTTCGGTTGTTCTGAATCTTCTGATAACCTTCAATGTATAGATTCATTACACACATTTATACATGGAAAGAAAAATCGTCAAAACCGATAAGAAACAGGCGATATGTATAGGTTTCGGTAGTCCCTTCTACAATATTTATATTGATACGAAATGGGCAATAGGTATTGTTTATTGTTATTCATGTTTTGATTCATTTTGTAATTGTAATTGTGTTTGCTACTTTGTCTTTGAGTTGTTTCCCATGACTTTATATTTGATAAATTTGATTCCTATAACTCGTTCAATTTTTTAATATGATTTAATTTGATTTTTATTTAAAAAAGAAAAATTAAATGTGTCGTCCAAAATTGACACGTATAGGTTTCAGTTGGAACCGATACATCCCTCGAAACCATATTTTTAATCCTTGCATTTATACGAACCTACATACATATTCATGCATACACGCATCTTTCAACAAAGAAAATGTGGATATGCATTATTATGGACATACTTGCACTTTCACTTCTGTTCACACACCAGGATCTAGTACTTCATAGAGTTCATTCGTGTAGAACATCTGTGAATTATAACATTCACAACCCAGTCGTGGGTTTATAATCTATCATGACACTTCAATCGCTGCATCTTCTTTTAGCCATAGCCTTAAAATTCACACCAAGGAATAAGATTTTTCCTAGGCTTAACTGCGTCCCCCTTAATCGTCCTATTTTGTGGGAAAAGACCATTACTTTTGGGTGGCGCGCACACCCAAAGTGTTTTTTTTTTTTTTTCTCATTAAATGCATTCGACTGTACACACTTCAAATGAGCATATACATGCATGCATCAATAGATAGTAAATATCCAAAAGAAGAAGGTACTGACACTCTGCTGATGTTTGCCAGGGCCATCTTCCATGTGGGGAAAACTGGATCCTTTTGGTTGTGCTTACTAGCCATCTTAGTAGCAGCTATACTTCCTCGTTTTGTTGTAAAGGTATTTAGTCAATACTTGCGTCCTTGCGATGTTCAGATTGCAAGAGAAGCTGAGAAATTCAGGAACCAAAGGGAGTTTGTGAGTGTAGGAGTAGAAATGAACCCAATTTTGGACCCTCCACAGGAAATGAGAAGATGATTTTGTTCATTCGCATCTCCTTTCCTACTTTGTTCTATAAAATAAAGGATGTAGATTTGCTTACTATCCGAAGGATAGATTTGTAATGTAATCAGGTATGTAATTTACATTATTATTGTACCCAAAAGAGGAAAAAAAATTACATTATTATTTATGTTTATAATAGTGTCAATTCAGTAGTATTGACACTACAAATTTTTTTACAGATGATTTTTACCATGTAAGAGCTGATTGGAACCTCTCGTGGTTCAAAATTTGTTATTAAAAAAATTCATAGTCCATTGGGTTCATCTTCAAATGAGTGAAGATCGAACCTCGGCCCAACCTGAATACAAGCCACGTTTAATATTTCCCATTTTTTCTTTTTTCTTATTTATATATATATTGCAGTTAATTTGATATGTCGGTTTCTCAGTCAATTGCTGTGATATTAAGTGATTGGGGTTGGGGTGGGTGGGGGCAAAGTATAATAGGTCAATTTCATCTAACATTACCCCCCAAAAAAAATCATCCAACATGACAAAAGCAGTAGTAAAGTAAAATAGGTCAATTTCATTCAACATGACAATAGCAGAACAGAGCTTTAACAAGGTACTTACAGAAGCAGAACAGAGCTTTAACAAGGTATACTTACAAAACTACAGGGACAGATGACTTAAAAACCAACAAAAGCATAACACAGGGAGGAGACCCCCATCACTTCTAGCCTGGAGGGATCCAATATCTACCAGAACAAGAACCATATAAAAACACTTGTTTTCCAGTAACCATTGTGAGTACTGCCTCTCCAAAAACCTGTTGCAGTTGCTAGCTGGGGCCCTGAAATTAACAACCAAGGATCTGACCCCTTTGCTTAGGATAAAAATGTCATATAGCATGGCTTAAGATGCTTGGAACTTTTTTAGAGGTATCTGCTATTGGCCTCCCCAAACTGTCCCTTACTCCAATTCCTGCGGTGCTGGACCCTGCAAGCCATGCTCCCATCAAATTCAATTTTAGAAAAGCCAGCTTTTGGAGGCACCCATTTATCCCTGGCCAATTTTTGTTTCTTCCCCAATTGTGTCAGCAGGTTTCAGTTGTCTCTTGAGAACCTTTGTTCCCATGAAAGGAAGTTTCCTCACATACCTTTACAGAAAGAGCAAGTACTATCTTCAACTGTTCTCTTTTCCCCAGAGGATGAAGGTTGCTACACAAAAATATACTGCTTATAGGGAAGCTTGCAAGCCCCTAACGTTTTCTACCTGAGGCTACATGGTAACAGATTTAACAGTCAGTACATCAGCTTTATTAAAATGCCAAAAATCTAAATAAGACATTTTTAAAATTCAGTAAAAATCTATTGAAGTTCTACTTTTTAGGCATTAGACATTTTGCATCTATTTCAAAAAATGAAGAGAGTTTACTTTTTTATACAGAGCTTATTTTGCTGAAGCGGATAAAAATTATAATAATTTGTCAATTTTTTTGGATAATTTTGTATTTCCTATTATACTCCTATTTCTAGCTTCAATTTCATGTTAATTGTGCTATTTAAAAAAAAATATATGCAAATATCCCTCAAATAAGTGCTTATTATATGTATAAAAAGTGCTTATTATATGTATTACCAAACAGACAATTAAAATAGATGAGCTTATTTTTAGTTTTTTATCAAACAAATTTATTGTATGAAAAGGCTAAAAAAGATCTAATAAAATAGTTCTTATTAAATAGCTCTCATTAGATCAAATAAGATCTTCCAAACGCTGGGATGATATTAACTATTCGTGATTGAGCTCCAAAAAGTCTCCACACTTGTTTAGCAAAGAAGACCAAATTAAAATAGACAAATCTCTAAATCCCATCTGGTAGGAATAATTAAAATGTTAAAATGAAAATCAGATTTTATTAAGCTGAAATTAGGTTTTAATATGCACCAAAAACCCCAATGTTTTTGTGTCGTGTGTGTGTGCAGTTGATGCTTGGTCACTTCAATTAGAACAAGAAATTAAAAAATACATAAATGAGAACAAGCGCACTTACTTGAAAAATCTCCTTCTGTCTTTAGTCTTACATTGTCTGGGAAGAGTTCCAAAAAGAATTAACAAAGGTGCCAGTCCCTGTAGGTGTATTTTCTAGACCACCCACTCGCATGTGTGGTGCTTAAAAGCTTTTGAAGACAAAGAGATTGGTTTGAACTCACCAATTTTCGATGAGTAGTGTGAGGCTTCATTCAATATTTATTGAATATCATATGTACATCTTCTAGGATTTGGTTTCCTTAACAATTATGGAAACAAATCCAAAGAATAATAGAATTGGGAATGATGGATACAAATGGAAATTGAACAACTGGAACGGAGTAAATGGTAACATAATCTATCTAAAACACATCCTTCCTTAATTCATGTGATCTGGGATCTCATTGATTGCTTTGATTTCTTAATTGATTATTTGCATGAGGATTGGACTCATGGACTTGATGAAACTCGTATTACTTCTTCTTTACTCCCCCACAAACCAGGCTTTGGGGCGAGCCAAAGGCCTAGTTTGGATCTAAAGGAACTTAAAAGGACTGGCATGGTAGAGCCTTCGTAAATATATCAGCCACTTGTTGGTCAGAGGAGACAAATCGAGTGACGAGAGAACCCAAGGCGACTTTTTTTCATACAAAATGATAATCAAGCTTAATGTGTTTCGTTCTAGCATGAAACACAGGATTGATCGTTATGTGAAGAGCGGAGAGATTATCACAAAATAGGGTTGGTGGTTGAGCAAGATAAAGTCCAATGTTGCGTAGAATGAATGAGATCCATGTGAGTTCTGCCGTGATAGACGCAAGAGCACGATATTCTACTTCGGCCCTAGATCATGCTACAGTTGGTTGCTTCTTAGAGCTCAATGAGATGCAATTGCTGCCTACATATGTGCAGTAGCCAGTTGTAGAACGTAGTGTAATTGGGCAACCGGCCCAATCACCATCAGAAAACCCGTATAAAACCAAGGGATTGTGTGAAAGAAGACGAATCCCATTACTGATTGACCACGGAGATAACGTAAAATCCGCTTTACCAATTGGAAATGGAAGGTCGTGGGTTGATGCATATGTTGACATACATAATTGACGTTGTATGAGATGTCAGGACTGGTGAAAGTTAAATATTGTAATGCACCAACAAGGCTTTTATAGAGCTGATGATCATGAAAAATTTCTTCATTGGAGGGAGGTCGGAGTTTAGTTACCATAAGAGTGGAGATTGGCTTGTAGTCTACCATTTGAGCCCGTTTCAGTAAGTCATGAATATATTTGGCTTGATTCAAGAAAAATCCTCCTTGAAATTTATGAACTTCCACTCCTAAGAAATAGTGCAGATAACCCAGATCCTTCATTGCAAACTCTTTACTTAGTTGATTGATGAATGAATGTAAGAAGCTTGGATTGTCCCTAGTAAGGATGATATCATCCACATATAAGAGCAAAAGAATGGTGCCACGCTTGCAAGAGCAAATAAATAAGGAAGTGTATACAATACTATAGTAAAATCCCATAGAGAGTAAGAAGCTGCTAAACCTATCAAACCAAGCCCGTGGTGCCTGTCGCAACCCATACAATGCCTTTTTCAAGTGACACACATGGTCGGGCTGATTTGTGGATTCAAACCTAGGTGGCTGTTTCATGTAGACCATTTCAGTAAGTTGACCATGCAGGAAAGAATTTTTGACATCAAGCTGTCTGATGTCCCAATTATGTGCCAGAGCAATTGTGAGGACTATCCTTATAGTAATGGGCTTAATGACGGGGGAGAAGGTCTCTGAAAAATCTATACCGGGGATTTGAGAGAATCCTTTGGCGACTAGGCGGGCCTTGAGTCTTTCTAAAGATCCGTCTGATTGGAGCTTGGTCTTAAAAACCCACTTACATCCAACCACATTCATTGTAGGTCTACATGGAACTAGATTCCACGTCTCATTTTGTTCTAGGGCCATGATTTCTTCTTTCATTGCATATAGCCAACCGGGATTCTTTAATGCAGATTTCACTAATTTGGGCTTTGTTGATATGTCAACTGCAGCTAGAAAATATTTCAGATTGGGCTTAACGATGCCTTGCTTGGATCGAGTCATCATAGAGTTCCTTGGTGCTTCATTATGGAGAGTGCCCAAATCTGTTTGAGCTGATAAGTCAGCAGGTGCAGCATCTTCAATAGATGTTGATGAAGCTTGGGTGGCGACATGTACATTGTTTTCGATGTCATGATCTGTTGTTTGTTCATCATCCACAATTGGTTGATTGTGATCAAGGTCAACTATAGGAGCAACTCTTGCATTACTAAATGGTGATGCCATAGATGTATCTCCAATATCTTGAGCCACATTCTCATGGTATGTGGCTGGATCATTGGTTGCATAATTTGATGTTGATGGAGACATAGTTTCTTCCATACCTGAAAACCACTCAAGAAAGGTGGTCATCTCAATGTTGGTACTAACAATAGTGAATAATTTTCCAAGATCATGGAAGGGGAATGTAGCTTGATCAAAGACTACATGTCTAGAGACATAGATCCGACCTATTGGTGAGTACAAGCATCTATACCCTTTGTGTTGTTAACTATAGCCAAGGAAGATGCATGGTAAAGATCTGGGATCAAATTTTGTTTTGGCATAGTCACCAAGGTACGGGAAACATCTACACCCAAACACCCGTAATGAACTATAATCTAGTTTCTTTCCAAATAAGCTTTCAAATGGAGACTTCATATGCAAAACTCGTGTAGGTAGTCTATTAATCAGCCATACTGCGGTACTGAATGCTTCAATCCAAAAACATTTGGGCACATTGCTATGAAAAAGCACAGTGAGACCCAACTCAGTCACATTTCTATGCTTTCTTTCCGCAAGGCCATTTTGCTCAGGAGTGTTTGGGCAAGAAATCTGATGTTTGATTCCATTAGTAGCCAAATATGATAGAAAGTCTTTGCCACTAAACTCCCCTCCCCCATCAGATTGAAAAATTTTGATTCTCTTGTCAAATTGAGTTTGTACAGATTTATGAAACTCAATAAAACAGCTCATAAAGTCAGACTTATACTTAAAAGGAAAAAACTAAGTAAAGCGAGTGCATTCATTTATGAAAATCACATAGTATCTGAACCGTTGAAAAGAGACTATAGGGGCTGGTCTCCATAAATCACAATGTATTTTAGTAAATGGTTCATTACTAAAATCATTAGAATTCAAAAATGGTAGACGTCATGTCTTGGCCATTTGACAACTACTACACATATTCTCAACTTTATTAAGAGAATTAGAAATCAATTTATTCTTCTGTAAGTAGTCAACAATCTGCATATGGGGATGTCCTAACCTTTGGTGCCAAATAGTGTTGCTTACGACTCAAAACCGTGTGGAGAATAATGCCTCATTTCCTTTGTTTGCAAAGCATAGAGATCGCCACATCTAGTTCCTGCTGCTATCATTGACTTGGTTTCCCTCTCCTTTATCACAAATCCACTTGATGAGAACTCAAAAAGGTAGGGTTGTTTTGATGTTATTTGATTACCAGAGATCAATTTTTTTCTTATCTCAGGAACAACCAAAACATTGTTTAAGGTGAGTTTATTAGTTCCTATACTAAGAGATGTTGTCCCAACATGTGTAATATCAAGAGAATCTCTATTTCCAACCATAATTTTTTCATGACCATGATAAGGAACAAGAGATTGAAGCTTACCAACATCAGATGTCATATGTGCAGAGGCACCAGTATCAGGAAACCAAGTGTTGTTTTTATTATCTGAGATGGTCAATGCGGCAAGGGCTTGGGGAACGTCCTCTGGCTGGTAGGTTTGGTTGAACCTGTGCCAACAACGCATTGTCGTATGGTTGGGCGGGCTTACTACATATCTGACATGTTTCTCATTTCTCTCGTGGCTGTTGTTGATTCTGTTGTTCGAGTTTATTGGACACCGTAGCTTGCTGATGTCCTTGAGAAGTACCACGAGTAGCTTGGTGGCTGGCTTGAGCAAAGCCATGCCCTTTAGAAGAAAATTTTCCCTGTGGTTGTCTTCCCCTTCTATTAAAGTTCCTGTTCCATCCTTGCCTTTGGCTAACAAAGGCAACATTATGATCGGTTATCCCATATTCTTCAGAGGTATGCGTACTTTTTATAGTTTCATGACTATGAAGAAGAGGGACAAGCTCTTTGTATGATGGTGTCAGTGGCTTTAACATGGTGGTGACAAAAGATTCACACCTAGGTCCAAGGCCATGGAGAAGTGTAAACACTTTTTTCGGTCATCTACAGGCTTCCCAATGGCAACTAGGTCATCGCATATAGCCTCAAAATTTACGAGCATATTCAGCGACAGTGTCTGTCCCCTTACGATGAAGTTGAATTTTCTGAAGTAAATAGAATTCTCGTCTCAGCGGTGGTGTCAAGTCTGACAACCAGCCCAAGTACTTCCTCTGATAGCGTCCCGGTGATCTAACCACGAAGAAGTCAATCCGATCGTCTCCACATTTGGTATTCTGGATTCACAGTTGGGAATTTCTCACCAACATCTTCAGTCTTGATAAGGAATTGTTGTGGCATGGGCCATTCACCATTAATGAAACCCAACATATCTTGGCTCTCGATGAGGCCTGTTATTTGCGTTTTCCAAAAGGAGGAAATTGGATTATGTCAACTTTATTGACACAAAGTTGCCCACGTTCAAAGTAGAGGGGTAGGGATATTTTGGTGATGATGAAGAGTTTGCAAAAGCCATTGATGATAAGTAAGAAGCCTTTTTACAGATTCACCAAGAATGCTCTGATACCATAAAAGCTTTTGAAGACAAAGAGATTGGCTTGTGTTGGGCCCTACATCTTCCTTAAAAAATGAGGTCTTGCGGGGGTTTCATACCAGTCCCGAAAGGGGGACATTCAGGGGTGCACAAAACTCAACATTGGGTGGCTAGGTCCTTTTATTGGCAGGGCATGCGGCGAGATGTGCGTAGATTTGTTGCTGAATGTGATGTTTGTCAAAGATGTAAGGGTGAAATAGTAGCTACACCGGGTCTCTTACAACCTCTGGCTATCCTAGATCATGTCTGGACAAAAATTTCAATGGACTTTATAGAAGGATTACCATTGTCATTCGGAAAAAGTGTAATCCTCGTGGTGGTTGATTGGTTGAGCAAGTATGCACATTTCGTTGCCTTATCTCATCCTTACACTGCAACATCTGTAGCCCAAGCTTTCATAGACAATGTTTTCAAACTCCATGGAATGCCACGAGCTATTGTTAATGACCGCGACCCTATGTTCATCAATCAGTTTTGGCAGGGGTTCTTTCGCTTACAAGGGACCCAATTACGGATGAGTTCATCTTATCACCCACAAACCGATGGTCAAATGGAGGTTGTTAACCATTGTTTGGAGACATATCTCAGGTGTGTCACTGGGGACAGACCCAAACATTGGGCAAAATGGTTACCATTTGCTGAATGGTGGTACAATACAACATTTCATACATCAACAAAATTGACCCCTTATGAAGTAGTGTATGGCCAACCACCTCCAACAGTTATACCATATATAGAGGAAAGGTCAAATGTCGATGCTATAGATCGAAGCTTATCTGCCCGAGAAGCAATAATCCAACTTTTGAAACAAAATTTGGAAGGAGCTCAAAACCGCATGAAACAACAAGCGGATCGCCATAGGTCAGAGCGAGTTGAAGTGGGTGATTTAGAGTATCTTCGCTTACAACCGTACAAGCAAACAACTGCTGCAGTCCGCCATCCCATGAAATTGTCCCCTAGATATTATGGTCCATATCCCATTGTTCAACGGATTGGAAAGGTTGCTTATAAACTACAACTCCCACAAGGCTCTCGCATACACCCAATGTTTCATGTTTCTTGCTTGAAGAAAAAGTTGGGTGAATAGGTTGCTCCACAAAGGACTCTGCTAGATATTGAAGAAGAAGGTATTATCAAGATTGAACCTCTTACTGTATTGGACCATTGAGTGGTTAATAAAAGAAACCGTGCTGTAACCGAGGTTCTAGTACAATGGGCAAATATGGATCCAACTGATGCCACTTGGGAAGAATGGCCAAAGTTGCAAGAGAAGTTTCCGTACTTCCAACCTTGAGGGCAAGGTTGATCCCATGAGGGCGGGAATGTTATGTGCGTAATTTAACAAGTGGAATGCACATCTTTAGGGATAGTTTAGTTGTTGTTTTGTTTTCTACTTTGTTTCTGTTTTTGGTGTTTTCATTTAGTTAAAGTTTCTATTTTAGGAGTCTAGTTGCCGAGTCTTTAGGAGTTTGACAAGGCAAGACAAAAAAAAGGGGTTGTAACTCTGTTTTGGGGAATCAAAAAAAAAAATTATATTCCTTTAGACGTGAAAACGCAAAGAGGTCTCCTTCCTGGAAGAAGGAATCATTGTTTTTGTTGGTATTTTCTTGTTCTTTCTTCTTCCAAAATTGTGTTCTTATCATTTGGTATCAGAGCCTAATACCACGTCTCGAGTTTGAGTCATGGAAAGGGCTACCTGGGGAGGGCTACGAAAAAAATCTTGAGAATTGCCCTGCCTCAGAGTGAGAGCCGCTAAGGAAAGGGCTACCTAGGGAGGGCTATGGAAAAAAAATCCTGAGAATTGCCCCGCCCTAGAGTGAGAGCCGTCGAGGACGACGGCTGCAGAAGCGTGGTGGTATGTTATGATCCTTGAGATAAATACTTAGATTGCGCCTTTCCCACAAGTCCGGGCTTTTGGGATCAGTGGTTGCGTTGGGGGCTCGTGCTCAGCACCCCACACCTTGTTAGCGGGTACCTTGGGTGGGTACTTCCAGATTTTTGGTGGGTATAGAGTGGAACTAAAACTAGACAGATGTAAACCAGAAAAATCCTATTCTAGGGTAGAACAGAATTGAACCATGTTTAATTGTGACCCTGTAACCAAACAGAAGGGGTTTGATGGGGTTTGATCTCAACTGAATTAATCAATGCTTATGACCAAACAAAGTTGGAACATACTTAAACTAGGTAAGTTTATGACGTGTTGCCAAAAAGGGCCTAAAATCAGCCATCTTTCAAAAATTAGTCATTCTTTTAAATACTCTCTTGCCACTTTTTTAAGTGACCCTTTTCCTGACATACTCTGATTAGGGCGATTTGTAGGACAATCAGATATGTTTTTTTAATGGACCTAATTGATTTGCTTTATATAATTTGTAATTTCAGGGATCTTAAAAGAGGTTGAGTATCTCATCTTTCGCTGAGTAGTGCAAACTCACAGGAATAGACCAAAGCGAAAGCCAGCTAAGTTAAATCCCAAAGGTAGTACCTTCATTTCATTTGCACATGGGAGGCTTCAACTATCTTCCAGAAACAGTCAATAGAGTGCTGAGTGATTTGAATTATTTATTGTTATATAGAGGCTGTGCAAGGAAGTTAGAACACAATTCAAACAAGCTAACCCCTTGCATTTTCTTTTTTCCTTTCCTCTCAAACCAAAAATTGCTTTGGATGGATTTAATTTCCTTGCACACTAGGGTAGGAATCTGAAGACAACGTTGAGGAGAAAGGGGTGCAATAAAAGATTTTACAAAAGTAGTTCTACCCTCCTGAGATAACAACTTGTGCATCCAGCCCTGAATTCTCTTATGGACCCTATCATTTAGAACAAAAAAATATCAAGCCCATTTGGTTCAGATTATTGCAATTAGGGCTGTATTCGGGCTGGGCTTGGCTTGAATAGATTTGATTGAGGCCCGAAGCCCGGCTTGGCCCGAAATGGCGTTTGAATGTGCAGCCTGAAGCTCGGCCCGAATTCAAAATCTTGGCTTGAAGCTCGGCTCGGCCCGAATTGATTCAATCGAGCCGGGCTTGGCTTGAATCATTTTTTTTTAAAAATAATAACATTTTATATTATTTATATATATAATAATGATATATATAAATAATATTTTTATTTTTTTTAATAATATTCATTCCAAGCTGAGTTCGGGCCGAACCGAACCTCAATCGAGCCGGGCCGAGCCGCACAGGGGTTGCATTAGCTTTCGGGCTTTTTTTTAGGCTTGGTTTGGCCCGTTCGAGCCCAAAATTTTGGGCCGAATCGGGCCGAGCCTAGCCGCACCAACGGGCCGCTCGGGCTTTGTGCAGCCCTAATTGCAATTATAAGTCATGGATTTCCTTATGAAAAAGGAACAAATAAGTAACTCATAAATGAATTATATTTGTTTAATCTCATTTTTTTTTTTTTATTTTATACATTTTTTTAAATTTCCTATATAATTTTCTAAAGTTTGCCCACTGTTTTCCAAAATTTTCCTTAGGCAAATAATTCCCGATCCGGGATTCTGTGACTATGATTCCCAAGCCCTGCTAGGATAAACCACACCCTAGGGGAGCCACCATCCAATAGTATTGAGTATGACAGTCAAAACACACTGGCTAACTATAATTGGTTTAAATGATTATTGAAACCAGTTTCCTCAATACAGCATATAAGAATTCTCATTCCAAGCTATCATTAGCTTTCCTCATACCTAATTTCTGGGCCATAGAAAAAAATTTCATATTTTGAATTTTTTTTAATCCATAAACCAGACAAAATTACTACCTATGAAACTCAAGCACTTGGGTGGACAGGTGGAGGCTTTAGGAAAGGTTATGACTTACGTGTTAAGCTCTTAGGAGGTGTCTTCTTTACGTTACCCTTTTTAAAATACCATTATGTTGTCTTCGTTACGTTGCCTCTACCTATGACTCTTAAAATTCTTAAACCCATCTCTCTAAAAACGGCTCATTTCCCAAACGTTTACAATGTTGGAGTTAACACCATGTTCTTCTAACATTGATGATGGAAGTTATGGAAAAAGGAGTATGGATGGCAGTTACAGTAGTGTGCACTTATATGGGAACTTCATGGCCACAGACGACTGACATATCCCAATCAAATCACAGTTGCTACAGATACCAAATGCAGCACCACCACTCTTGGCAACTCGGTACACTGTCTTCTGCTTTTGCTTCCACATCCACAATTGCTAACTTCAAGTTTCAATCTGTTTTGGTGGGATCTAAGAAGGGATTTCATAGTCATCTACTCTGTTATGATACTCTGTTATGAAGTGCAGCAAATACTTAGCACCATTTTCCCTCTTTTCTCTTCCACCACTTCTTTTTAAATTTTGCTGTGTTTGTTTACATGGAAAATGGAATGGAAATAACTTCCCTCCATTATGAGGGGAAAAGTTTTCCTTATATGTGATGGAAAACATTTACTTTAGGGAAAACTTGTCTAGGTGAAATTGTTTTCCAAGACGCCAAAAATGAGAAAATAAACTTTTCCTCTAGAAATCATTTCCATGGTCTGTTTTCCTTGTAAACAAACAGAGCCTCAAGTTTTTAGATAACCGAATAGATGATATGAGCATGAAGGGGTGGCAATGAGGATCAAAATCTGAGGCAAATAATCCATTGAAAATGTAAAGAAACCTTCATGCAACCTACGCAACGGGATATGGTACGCTTCTTCCTCAATCAAAGTAGCTATAACTTTGATTCAACTTCTCACTCCTCCTTACAGTTTTCCGGGGTTTACCTGGTGTGTGGGTTGCGGGCTCTCGACGCACCCTCAGGGATTAGTCCTGACCCAAAGGGTTCGAGACACCCCGAGTTTCCAAAAAAAGTAGCTATAACTTAAGAAAGAAAGAAAAAGGAGAATCTGATCACCCATTACACTTTTCCCTCAGTAGTTTGCTATTTTTGAAATGATCTTGCTTTGGATAGACAAATAGATGTCATGGATCTCCTGGGGTTTACTTAAAACCCGAATAGTTCGTTCGCCAGCATTACAAAAGCATTTACCGTGAATGGACGAGTCATTGTGCGGGCCCAAATTAATCAAGTGATTAGCATTTTTATTATTATCTGTGACCATCGACTAATACAACATTTATTTGTTTGTAATAGACAATTACCCAAATGAAGATTTCAGGGTAATGAATGTCTCTGCATTGCGTTAAGATATTTTCTGTATATTTCATAGTTAATGTCAAACGGTCGCCTCCAACCATACTAGCTTGAACCAAGACATCCACCGTAAGTGTGATCCATCTTATGGTGTGCAACTGCTTAGAGTTTAGACTTCCTACATTTGTTTCTTGGTGGTGTCATTACTCTACATTTTAATTGATTGATTAGAGGCTCACTGTGGGTTAATTGGTTTGAGTCTTGAGAAGAGGATCGTAGGGTCCTCTTTTACGTGTATAATGGCGCTAGGAATCTTGGAAAAAGTTTGAAACTTCAAGGAACAACAATTAGAGGTCACTAATACACCGCAAGGCTCATGACGTGTAGTAAAATTCAATGGGCAACAATTAGGGGTGACTAATACATCGTAAGGCTCATGATGTAGAGTTTGAGTACCCTCAGATGATGGATGATGGGTTGGAGGATCACCCAAGAATCTATGGTGCGTTGTTGGTGGAATTCTCCAGTGACTATGTACTCCATGAGGTGTATCTCATAGAACAACCAATTTATGAGAATACATCAACACAAGGTTGACTATCACTCCAACCAAAATTGTACACTTCATTGATGAGATACAAAGAATTATGTATCAAGTCACATACCTAGTCAAATAATTTGAAATGTTATGTATAATCAATCGAATTACTTATGGGTTTTTTATTTTGTTTCAAACTAAGCTTTGTTAGTAAATATGATAGTCTGTGTGTTAATTTTTTTAAATGGTATATGAAATTATTGTTTATCATCTTTTTTTAAAAAAATAATATTTTACCCATGCATTGCACGGGCTACTAACTAGTATATTAATGAAAAAAAAGCAGAGCTACAAAGACAAAAAAAAGTAGAAGTTCACAAGGGCGTGAACCAGAAATAAAGAGAAACATGACTAAACAAGAAGAAACCATGATAGCCCTTGAACGTAAATTTTCGGCCGCTATACAAATCAAACTAGTAGAAAGCCCAAATCCACCTCCAACTGTCTAGATGCGAGACCCATTCCAAAACCAACGAAACGAAACAGTTTTGGAACAAATACTATGAAGAGAGGAGAGAGAGTTCTCAAAGACTCTCTTGTTCCTCTCTTTCCAAATATACCACGCTAAAGCACCAGGTAGAACCAACCAAATAGCCATCCTTGAATCATCCCCACTTCCCAAGTCCCAGCAAGATAAGAAGTTAAGAAAGGAAGAGGGAAAGACCCACTCCACGCCCACTTGGGAGAGAAAGAAACTCTAAATCTCATGTGCTACAGGGCAATGCAATAGAAGGTGATTACTAACTCTTCCGCTTGAAGGCACATAAAACAGCGATTAGCCATCTTCCACCCTCTATTTTTCAAGTGATCGCATGTGGGAATCTTATTCAAAACCGTATTTCATAGAAAGAAAGATACTTCAAATGGAATGTCTGGATTCCACACTGTTCTATGAGGAAATGGGGCTGATTGACCAAACTCAAGCACCTGAACTAGAGATCTCACTGAAAAATAACCTTTGTTGTCTCTAGACCAAACTCTGCAATCCCGACCATGAGAAACTGGAGGATGTGACCCCAAACGCGCTAGAAGCCTCCCATACTCAACTATCTCCCAATCATTTAATCTCGTTCTCAGTTTTTGACACCAGACTGCCCTCCCACTGACCCTGTTGATGTAATCGCTAACGGGTGCGTTCTTATCAATGGTCATGATGAAGATAGTGCCAAAATCATCCTGTAATCTGGAGGCACCACACCATAAGTCCTTCCAGAACCGAACGTTGAACCCCTCGCCTATCTTATACTCGAAGAAAGGAACTACTAAGCAAGCCACTGACATAATCCCCTTCCACATTCCCACCCCATAGGACCTCTTAACTTCCTTTGGGACCCAGCACGTGAAATCCCCATATCCGGCAACAATCACTGCCTGCCACAGGTTCTCTATCTCCTTCCCAAACCTCCATATCCATTTCCCCAAAAACACTTTATTCACCAGAGACAGAGACCTTAAATTGAGACCACCCTCACTCTCTGGGCGACACATGCGAACCCATTCAACTAGATGATATTTGCAACCACCCCCTTTCTCATACCAAAGGAACTCTTGCTGCATATGTTCGAGGGATTGAGCTACTAGCAATGGATGATGAGAGTGGACATGAAGTAGGTTGGCAAACTACTTAGGGTACTCTGAATGAGAGTTACTTTCCGCCTTTCGATAGATAAGACGATTGCCATCCCGACAAACGCTTGGCAAACCTTTCCACCACCGGGGCCCATACTGCCTTAGATTTGAAACTAGCCCCGAGGGGCATGTCCAAATACACCGATAGAATGGACCCCACCTTACAACCAACACATGCTGCCAGGGCAACCATATTAAGGACGTCCCCATTCCCTATGAGTTCAGATTTGGACATGTTAACATGTAACCCTGAAACTGCTTCAAAACAGAGAAAGAAGCTCCGAAGAACAACTAGATCCTGATGCAAAGCTCTACTGAAAATAAGGGCATCGTCTACAAACTGGAGTTGAGAAACCTGTAATCTATCTCTACCTAGGGAGAAACCTTCAAAAACCAGACCATTGGCTCGGGACAACATCCTACTCAACCATTCTGATATGATAATGAATAGGAAACGGGAAAGAGGATCCCCTTGCCTTAACCCCCTTGAGCTTTGAAAGTATCCAGCAGAGCTACCATTAATGAGAATGGAGAATGTGACCGAAGATATATACAAGGGCATCCAATGGTGCCACCTAGGACCAAAACCCATTCTACGCATCATTATGTGCCCCAAAAACTCCCAACTGACGTGGTCATAGGCTTTCTCCATGTCCACTTTGCACAAAACGCTTGGAACTTAGGATCTATTCTTGTCATCAATACATTCATTGGCAATGAGTATATCATCAAGAATTTGTCTACCTCCCACAAAGGCCCCTTGTTGGGGGGAAATGATGTGACCCAACACTCTCCTAAGTCTTGCCGCGTACTTTAGATAGGATTTTGTAAACACTGCTTACTAGACTAATGGGCCTGAAATCTTTTATGTCTTTTGCTCTTTTCTTTTTTGGAATCAGCGTAACAAAAGTGTTGTTAATCACTATGTTCAGCTCATACAACTCACTCATCACAGCAAGGAAATCATTTCCTACTATATCCTAGCATGCTCGATATAATTCAACAGTAAACTTGTCAGGTCCAGGAGCCTTATCCCCGGCCATATCATGGATGGCTCTGAGGACCTCCTGTTCCTCGAAGGAGCCTCCAATGAATCCCTCTGTTCTGCGGGC
Source organism: Tetracentron sinense (assembly GCA_015143295.1). Classification (NCBI taxonomy): domain Eukaryota; kingdom Viridiplantae; phylum Streptophyta; class Magnoliopsida; order Trochodendrales; family Trochodendraceae; genus Tetracentron; species Tetracentron sinense. Next base: position 19,854,943 of record CM026563.1, on the reverse strand, counting down.
AAGCGATCGAAAGGAAGTGAACGCCAAAGTTCTTTTTCCTTATACAGGTTCTGGTAGAAAGAAACAATACTATCCGCAATCTTTGCAGGCCCCTCCCTCCACTCACCATCTACCTTTTGATAGTTTAATTTAGAAATAAAATTGCTCTTACGGTGGAAATTTGCCATCCTGTGAAAGAACTTAGTGTTTTGGTCACCCTCCTTAAGCCATCGGACTCTGGACTTCTGCTTCCAACCATGGTAATAAAAATCGCCGAAACCGATATGAAACGGACGATACGTATAAGTATCAGTAGCCCCCTGTACGATATTTATTATCACACCCCTTTTAGTAGGGTAGACCCCACCAGACTAAGTGGACCCCATAGGGTGAGGCACTGCTAGGAACCTGCTAGGTGGATAACATAATTCTGATCATGAACCTGCTAAAGCATATACATTCATTCGTTTTCCTGAAACATGGGACATGCATGTAGAATCCCAAAAGCCCAGATATCACGGGCTAAACTACTATCATACACATATTCACATGAAGACATCCCAAAAAGGTTAAGTGTCTGGACAACCATATATATATATATACATATATAAGTCTAAAATGCAAGAGTCTGATTACAATGCTAGGTTTAGAAGTAAAATGAGACCTAGTTAAAGAAGACACAATGATGACTTCGCGGCATGATCTCTCCTAACTCAGGGGAAGGGACTGATCCCTATTAAAACTGCGGCTAATCTGAAATGGGAAAAATAAATGGGGTGAGAGATGGCTCAATGAATGAATATCAACTATAGGTATATTATAAACATGATCCAATTAATAAAATAAGAACATTTAACCATAATATCACCCTTCTTATTTAAAAAAATTTCGGCAGAGTCTCCTTTAAAAATAGAGGATTTCAAAATCTTATACATCACCTGTAAAACCTGTTCATAAGAGAATTCATTGAAACATAACATAATATAGTTCTCACTTTCCCAATTTCTCATGTATACTACTTTACAACCATTAATAATTTTCCTAACACTACACAGTGAGTCTAAAGTTTCTACAAAATTACTGAGTATAATTTAGGCCCTGTTTGGTTGCACTTCCATTTTCTGTTTTTTGTTTTTACAAACAAAATTTTGAAAATTTTTACGCAAAACATGTTTGATAAACATTTTTTCTGCTTTCTGTTTTTAAAAATTAGTAACAAAATTTTTGAAAATCAAGGTAACAAAAATTTTCTACTACCTCTGTTTTTGAAAACAAAAAACAAAAATGGAAAACACGGACCCACCATCAACACCACCACCCACAACAACCACCGCACCACCACAATACCACCACCTTCACCACCACCCACCTCCACCTCCACCGCCACCCACCACCACCATCCACCACCACCATAATACTATCACCATCCACCACCACCCACCACCCACCACCCACCACCCACCTCCACCTCCACCTCCACCTCCACCACAATATTACCACCATCCACCACCACCACCACCACCACCACTCACCAACCACCACCACCTCCACCATCACCACCACCACCCACCACCACAATACAACCACCACCATCACCCACCGCCACAATACAACCAACACCACCACAATACAACCACCACCATCACCCACCACCACAATACAACCACCACCACCACCACACCACCACCACCCACCACCCACCACCACCACCACAACCACAACCACTCACCACCACCACTACTCACCACCCACCACCCCCACCACACCACCATTACTCACCACCCACCGCCACCGCCACCACCACCCACCACCACCACCCGCCACCACAATACAACAACCACCACCACACCACCACCACACCAACCACCACCACGCACCACCCGCCACCACAATACAACCACCACCACCACCCACCACCACAATACAACCACCACCACCATCCACCACCACACCACCAGCACCACTACCACTACACCACCACCCACCACCACCACCACCACAATACAATCACTACCACACCACCACCACCACCATCACTACCACCACCACCCACCGCCACCGCCACCATCACCACCACACTACACCCACCCCACCACCACTCATCACTACCACCACCATGAATTGAAATTATTTAATCATATTTACCAAATGCCTTTTTTTGTTTTAAAAATAAGTAACATTTAGTAATACTAAACATGTTTCCTACTTAAAAAAATTAAAAACAGAAAATCGTTTCCAATTTTTAAAAACAAAAAACAAAAACTGAAAAACGAAAGTGTATCCAAATGGCCCCTTATTTATCATGTTCATACATATGCATATTGTCTACTTGCCAGCCTGTCTGCTTAGAATTCCCTTATCATATTCCATACATGTCCATACTACCTGCTTACTTGCCTACTTAGAACTTCTTTATCATATTTCATATAAATTCACACTACCTGTTTGTCTGCCTGTCTGGATTCCCTTATCGTATACCATACATATTCATACTACTTGCTTGCTTGCCTATTTGCATGGGCGCTTACCCCATTGGTAGCCTTGTTCCCAATACCTAGTTCTTCTTCTTTGGCACTTACCCCATGGGCAGCCCTATTTCTAGTACAAGGTCTTTTCCATCTGGGCGCTTACCATATAGGTAGGTCTATTCCCAATGGATGATCTTTCCACCTGGACGCTTACCTTACAGTTAGCCCTGTTCCCAGTGGATGATCTTTCTCATTTGAGAAATTTCTTTATTATTAAGAACCTGGCCATATCCGTTTTCCCTTGCATGAACCATATTTCATGGAAACATTCACATGTACGTATTTTACAAAGCATTAATATTACCAATGATTTCATAATCATGCTCAATAATTCATAATTCTGAATTTAAGCAAAATTACTATAGTAGAAATTCACTCACCTAATTGAGTCCCAAGACAAGCCTAGCTGGCACTGGAGTTCTGCATAAGGCGTACTAACATACATGAATACAATAATGTATTAGCTATGAACCAAACCAAGAACTCATGCCAATTCATGATATGCATAGGCATTCTAGAAAAATTCATAAAATTTTCATTAGAAAGCATCGTTTTAATGATTGAAATCCATCAAATTACTTACGAATTTAATAGTATGAAATTTAGGCAAGAAATTAAATATTTTTCATCATTATTTCCTAATTTTCCATTAACCCGCAAATTCTTAAATAAATTTCAAACCACATATTTTTCATCATCCACTAGTCGTGGGAAGCTCTGGAGGTGCATGTTAGCATAGGGTGGATTTTAGGTGTAAGTTAGCACCAATATTGTGAACGTTCTCTAGGGTTTCATGGAAACCTCCATGGCCGCTGGCCTCATGGGAGGAGGTTCCTCTTCTCGTCCTCCAGATCTGCCCCTCTCTTATGCTCAAGCAACCAAGGGTCAATCGTATGTGGAAGCTACAAATATTTCAAGATCTTTGATTCCAGAATCTGTTATTATTTCTAAAACATTAGCAGCGTATCAAGGGGAACCAGCTATCTTCCTAACGCCAGATGAATCTTCCAAGCTAGCAAAACCATTGAAGCTGTCCCTAGTTGCTAAATGTTCGTATGGAAGGCCTGCATTCCCAGTTATTAGAGAGTTTTTCAAAAAAAAATTTCACTTGAAATATGATTATCACATAGGAGTGATTGATCCTCGACACCTCTTGATCCGGTTTTCAGCAGATGAAGATTATTTAACTGTTTACCTCAAGGAGTACTGTTATATCAACGGATTGCTTCTTAGGTTTATCAAGTGGACTCCAACCTTCAGTTCTGGAATAGAGCCGGCTATAGTCCCTATCTGGATATCTCTCCCTCATCTCCCTCTTCATCTTTTTCAAGAACCAATCCTTCGAACCATAGGTTCAGCCGTTGAGAAAGTTCTATGTGTGGATGGTCCAACAAAGATGCTCACCAGGCCGAATAAAGCACGGATCTGCATAGATCTTGATATATCTAAACCTAAGCCTAATCGTATATGGCTGGGTCTAGGACCAGTGGGTCGATGGCAAAAAATTCTCTATGAAAAAGAAATCTCCTATTGCGCATATTGCTGCAAACAAGGGCATATGGAAGCAGATTGCCGCATGATTCATAACAATAATAAAGTAGAAGACCATTCTGAACATATCAGCAAAGAAAAGGAATTCTTTAAGGCTGGAAAAAAAACCTGGGTGAAAAAAGATAAGAAAACAGCACTCGAGTCGGATCTATCCAATAAAATTCAAGTTGAAGTTCCTTTGATTGAAGATGCAGAAAAAGATACGGCTGGTGCTACAGCAGTTCAAGACAATGCTGGGGTGAAAGAAAAGGATAATGAGCAGAAGAAAGAAAAAAAAAAAGAATCAGGTGATGTTTGCAGATGTGAATAAAGAAACTAGTAATCGGTTTCAGGCTTTAGCTAGCCCAGATTATGCTGCTGAAACTCAAGAAGTTGACTCTGATGAAGACATCCAAGTGCGTGACTGGGTAGAAGAAAAGGACAGGGTTCAATTTCATAGCATGATGGATAGGCCAGAAGACAATGTTGCTTTACGGAGGGGTGAACAACTTGATCAATTGCTGGAAAACATTGATATGGAACAGTTGGTTCCTTTCAAATTGAATTTGGAAATTCTGAAGAAGAGAAGCAAGAATTCTTCATTGCCCGCACCAAAAAGCTCATTCGACGTCAACTGGAACTTCTCCTCTTCGACTGAATTTCATCATGAGGTACAACCTTCTAATTTTGAACAATTAGAAAATTTTCTAGTAGAAGGGAAATTATTTATTGCTCAGCTTCCCAAGATTAAATTTTTTTCTGAATTAGCAATGCAAAAGGATTACACTCAAAAACAAAAAAAAAGTGTTCCTCCAACAGACAGAATTACCAGGTCTAGAGCTATAGCTCCAATCTTGTTGGAAAATATCCCTAGTTTCCAATGATCAATATTTTATCTTGGAATATTAGAGGAGTTGGCAACTTAGCTTCTAAAGCCAGATTAAGGAATTTAATGAATATGTACAACATATCTATGATTGCCATAATGGAACCAATGCAGTCTCTGACTAATATTGTTTCTCTTAGCAAAATGCTAAATATGCCGGGCTATCTCACTCATCCAAAGATTTGGATCTTATGGACAGATTGGTTGAATGCTTCTGTATTGGCTTCCCTTGATCAAGTGTTAATAGTTGATGTGAATATTCATGGTTTAGATAAGATTAGATGCAGCTTTATTTATGCTAAATGCCTTAGCAATGATAGATTGATTCTTTGGAATGATATTCATCTTCTATTATCTAACTTTAATGGTCCTCTCTTGATTGCCGGTGATTTCAATGCTATTTCCAACATGGGAGAGAAAATGGGTGGTCGTGATCCTACTATCCGGTCTATGGAAGAATTTAACGACTTCATCAGTGTTATGGGGCTGATTGATGCTGGATTTTCGGGAAACAAATTCACTTGGTGCAATAATCAAGAGGGTCTTAATCGCATTTATGCCAGGTTGGACCGGGTTTTGTATAATATTGAATGGAGCAATAAGTTGCCAGCGCCTCAGGTCTCTCATTTATCTAGACTCAATTCGGATCATGCGCCTCTTCTTATCAAGTTCGACTCTGATAATGCTCGGAGTCCTACGAGCTTTAAATTTCAAAAGATGTGGACTAGGCATGCTGATTTCAAAAGGTTAGTGATTGAGTCTTGGTCTTTTCCTATTATTGCTGATCCTATCACCGGGTTTTTCTTAAAGCTTAAGAGACTTAAGATTGCTCTTAAGAGCTAGAACAAGGAAATTTTTGGCAACATTTTTGTTCGTATCAAAGACCTTGAGGAGAAAATTTGTGCAGCTGAAATTACTCTTCAGGATAATTGGGACTCTAGAATTAATAACCAGATCATCTCTTTGAAGGAGGAGTTTCAACAGGTTATGATTCAAGAAGAAATCTTCTGGAAACAAAAGTCCAGGATTAAATGGCTTAAAGAAGGAGATAATAATACGAAGTTTTTTCATGCCATTGCAAACCAAAGAAGGAAAAATAATTTTATTCATAAAATTAAGAATTCTCAGGAAGAGTGGATTGAGAATCCTATTGACATGGGTAATGAAGCTTCGAAGCATTTTCAGGACCTTCTTTCCTCTACTAGTAATGTTATTGATTTTGACATCCTTAATCATATTCCAAATATGGTCTCTGATGAAGACAATTTCATGATTACGGATATGCCTTCAATGGAGGAAATCAAACACGTGGTTTTCAATTCTTCAAAAGACAGTGCTCCAGGTCCAGATGGGTTTGATGGTTGTTTCTATCAGAATTGTTGGGATATTATTCAGAAAGACTTGATTAAGGGAATTCAACAATTCTTTATCTATCCTTTTATTCCTAGATCGGTTAATGCTACAGCCATTGCTCTGATTCCTAAGTGTGAGGATCCCTCCTCTTTTTCTGACTATAGACCTATCAGTTTATGTAACTTCTTTTACAAGATTTTTTCCAAAATCTTAGCTGACAGATTGGCTACCATTCTTCCCCAAATTATTTCTGAGGAACAATCGGGATTTATTAAAGGCAGGAATATCACTGATAATATCACTATTGCTCAGGAAATGGTGAATGAGATTGACAGAAAAGTTTTTGGAGGGAATCTTATCATCAAGCTTGACATGGCCAAGGCGTATGATCGCATGGAGTGGAGATTTATTTTTGAGGCTTTGAAGAAGTTTGGATTTAGTACTAAATTTATTAGTCTTATTAATGGGTGCCTTCAAAACCAAACTTTTTCAGTTATCATCAATGGAGCTCTCCATGGTTTTTTCACTAGTACTAGAGGGCTTCGCCAGGGTGACCCCCTTTCGCTAGCGCTTTTTATATTGGCTGAAGAAGTCCTTAGTAGAGGGATTAAAGACATAGCTGATCGTCAGATTTCTTCTTTCTATATGGGAAGGTATGGATTTGCAGTCTCTCACCTTCTTTTTGCAGACGATACACTCATATTCTGCAATGGTAGCTCTAGAAGTATTTCAAATATTGTTGAGTTTCTTTCAAAATATGAGAAATCTTCTGGACAGCTAATTAATAAAGATAAGAGTTCTTTATACTGCTCTGATAAAATCTCTTCAGCTAGAAAAAGGACTATCTCCAGCAAAATTGGGTTTCAATTCAAGAGACTCCCTCTTATATATCTTGGAGTTCCTTTGTTCAAAGGGCGTCAGAAATTATCTTATTATTTTCCTCTCATTGAGAAGATTCAAAAGCGCATCTCTGGATGGTCTGGTAATCTTTTATCTACTGGTGGTCGATTAATTCTTATTAAGCATGTGCTATCCTCTATTCCGGTCCACATCATCTCAGGTATCAGTCTTCCTCATGGGATAACTTCTAAACTTGATAAAATCATGACCAATTTTTTCTGGAATATTTCTATTTTGAATTGGCATCATCATTGGATAAAGTGGAAGAAATGCTCATTGCCGCAATTAGAGGGAGGTCTGGGTATAAGAAAAATTTATGATTTCTCTAAGGCGTTTAGAATGAAACAAGCTTGGCGATTATATTCTTCGGATTGTCTTTGGGCTAGATTTTTCAAAGAAAAATTCTGCATCGATCATATTTGGAACGCTTTACCTATCAGAGGTGCTTCTAAGTTGTGGAAAGATATTTGTGAAGTCTTACATTTAATGTTATCCAATACTTCAGTGCTTATAGGCAATGGGCGTAAAGTAAATTTCTGGTTTGATCGTTGGTATTCGGAGGATCCTCTTATATTGAAGGCTATTGGTAACCCCCAAAGCAATATCACTATTGATTCTCTTCTCAACGAAAATGGAGAATGGAACTTTTCTCAAACTAGTCATATTATTCCACCTACTATTATTGAGGACATTAAAGCTGGAAATTTTTGCATCTCGGATGAAGAGGATAAATATGTTTGGAAATCCACATCGACTGGAGTTTTCTTGGTTCGGATTGCTTGGGATCTTATGAGAGATAAAGGAAACAAGCTTGAGTGGACGAAATATATTTGGAACTCGATTGTTCCTTCCAAAATTCGTGTATTTTGTTGGAAAATTATGCATAATGTCATTCCTACAGACATGTCAATTCAAAAGATTGGCTTACCAACGGTTAGTAAATGTTATTGCTTCACATCTCCTAGTATTGAGAGTACTAACCATCTTTTGAATAACAGTGATCTTGCTGCCCTAGTTTGGAATCATTTTTCCTCATGGTGTTCCATTTATTACACCAAGACTGATCACATTCAATGCACTATAACAAGGTGGTTTAGAGTGGCTGTTGCTCGGAAAAATGATCTCTTTATTCTCATTCCAGCATTGATAGTTTGGGAGATTTGGATAGAGCGATGCAAGAGGAAACATGACTCTAAGGCAAGAAATACTAGAGCCATCATCTCCTTTATAACTAAAAAGGTTTGTGCTATTCACTCTGCTTATGAGAATAATAAATTTGACCTCTCTCCTTTATCTTCTACTAGAGTTCCTTCGCTCAGTAAATTCAGGGCGGTGAATATTAAATGGATATTTCCCCCTCGGTCCAAATACAAGTTGAATGTTGATGGAGCATCCAAAGGTAACCCTGGTAATGCGGGAGGAGGGGGTATTATTCGAGATCACAATGGTAATTTTATTGCTGGCTTTTTCTCGCACTATGGGACTTGCTCTAATTATACAGCAGAAACTCGTGCTCTTTTAGATGGATTACATCTTTGTAAGAGCCTTCATTTTGAGGATGTGATTATTGAATCGGATTCTAAGAGCATGGTAGATGAGTGGAATGGCAAAGCTGATGGTTCGTGGAAGAATTGGTACTGGAATAAACAGATCAAGATTCTTAAGATGGATAATTTTTCTCTGAATCACATATTTAGGGAAGCTAATACTGTGGCTGATGCGTTGGCTAATATGGGGTGTGATAGAATGCATTCGGGTACTTTTCATAGCCTTGATAATCTCCTTGGGAAAATTAAAGCGCTGATTCAGTTGGATCAAATGGGAGTTGGAAGCCTCAGACATTTTAGATTTTAATTTTCTTTTTCTTTCTTGAGTCTGTAGGGTTAAGGTTTTATGTCCCCCCTGTTTTTATTCTTGTTGGTTATTTTGTAGGGGTAAGGTTTATGTCCCCCCCATTTATTTTTTTCTTTTGGTCTTTTGTAGGGGTTAGATTTACTCTCCCCATGGTCTTTGTAGGGGTAAGGTCTATGTCCCCCCCATTTTTCTTAATTAATAAACTGGTAGGGGTCTGCCAAACCCCCCACTCCTTCTGAGTGGCTTTTAAAAAAAAAAAAAAATTTCAAACCACATAAACCTTTCATACTATTTCAATTTAATTTCACAAGAGTGCATCTAAAATCAAAACTTTTCAATAGGTCTAAACTCATCATGTCGAGATTCAAGACAGCATTTTTCCAAAATTTCCATAATACCCTCAATAATATTAAACTATAAAATCAACTTGTAAAATTCAACAAAAATCATTTCTCACCCTATGATATACTCAATTGGGCAGTTATCGAAACAATTTCACCAAACTAGATGATTAACAATAAAAGCCCCAATTTATGTTTTTAACATAAACACTCACTTTTACCCATTTTCAATGTACACTACTACACTTCAAATTAACAATTTTCCCAACATTACCACACTCCAAGGAAAGGTTTAGATGCAAGAAATGCAATCAATTCATACCCACATCATGAATCACAAGCTTTGCCCATACTAAACTATGATTACTCAAAGATGAAAAATAAGAAGTTTAGGTGGAGAAGTTTACCGATTAATGGCGTGCTTTAGTTTCCAAATGACTCCCCAGAGTTTATCTTTTGTGAAGGTTGAAGAAACGCCACGGAAAAGAGGAGTTTTGGGGTGTTTGGAGTGAACTTTTTGGCCAAAAATGTGGCTGGCCGACAACAGAATAAGGCTGGCCGGTGGCTGAGGTCGGCCGGAAGTGGTGCTGGTGGGGGGGGGGGGGGGGGGCAGCGGTGCTCGGGTCTTGGATCTTTGAGAAAGAAGAGGGCAATGGGAGAGAAAGAGAAGAAAGGAAAGAAGAATGAGATGAGAACTCACATTCTCTTCTTCTTATTTCACTCCCCAAATGGCAAAAAGATGGTAATGCTCTTAATTCTTTTAAGGTCTATTTTGTGGTATAAGGGTATTTTCGAAAACACGAGGCATTTAGGCTCATTTTCAAGGGATTAGCTTCACCAAAAATTTTAATAAAACCATATCTCACAGATTCAATCTTCCAAACTTAACCAAATATTTCATAATAACCTTAATAATGGCCAAAAATATGAAAAAGTCAAAATTGCCCCTGATTCCTAGACTTGGATGTTATATTTATACTGATACGAAATGGGCGATACGTATCTTTTACTAGTTATGTATGTTTTAATTCAATGTAGAATTGTAATTGTGTTTGCTACTTTGTCTCTGAGCTGCTTCCCATGACTTTATATTTGGTAAATTTAGATCTTATAACTCATTTGATTTTTATTTATTTAATTTTTTAAGAAATTAAAGAAAAAGAAACAATTATACGTATCATCCGAAACCAATACGTATAGATTTCGGTTGGGACCGATACATTCCCCGAAACCATGTTTTTAATCCTTGCTTCCAACTGATCTCTTCCAATTTGGCTGTGCGTAAATATTCTGACTTAATTGCCTCCTTTGATTGAACTTCATCAGTGGTAAGGGGTCTCAATTCTTCCGCTATGTCTAACTCCCCAATGCCCTTAAGAAAACTAGCCAATCTGGATTGGATATTACCGAACACTTCTCTATTCCAGATCTTAAGACGGACTTTGAACTCTTTAAGTTTGAGCCCAAATCTAGTGCTAGTAGACCCTTGACTCCTTCGGGAGTTCCACATCTCCGACACTACTCCCTCGAACCTCTCATCCTGAAGCCTCATGTTCTCCAATCTGAATGGAGAGGGCCCCCTTTTAAAATGTCCAGATTCCAATAACAGTGGGACATGATCCGAAGTGGGACGAGGCAAGGCTAATTGAAAGAAGTTTGGGTATTGGCTTTCCTATGCCGGGGAATAGAGAAACCTATCCAGTCTGCTTGCTAAACTACTAGTCGCAGAATGAGACCATGTAAAAAGTGGACCCTGTAGCGGAAAATCTATCAATTCCTAATCGCCTCATCTTAGCATTCACCACACTGCCACCTTTCTGCTCTTCTGATAAACAAATGCTATTAAAGCCGCCACCTAGACACCATGGGGCACCCATTTAAAACTGACATTGTCTAGTTCCTCCCAAAAAATAGAGTCGTCTGAGCCCCCAGATGGGCCATATAAGCTTGAAAAAACCCATGAAAACTCTTCCCCCACCTGACGACAGAAGACGGAAATCGAGTATGCCACTAGTTCTGATTCTATCACCTCTAAACGATCCTTGTCCCAAATCAGTAGTATACCTCTTGGGGGTCCTAAAGAGGGGATTGCTACCCATGATGGAATCAAGATGTCCCAAATGTCTTTGATGATGTTTTTTGAAATCACTTCTAGTTTGGTCTCTTGAATGCACAAGATAACTGGCCATCTAGCTCAAACCAAACGCTTAACATCCACTCTATTTTTCCAGAAGACCAAATCCATGGATGTTCCATGAGAGGAGGGAAAACTCGATCATCTAAGAACTTTACTGCCCTTGCCACTTCGTTGAATGCAGGAAATGCTTCGAGACCCTGATCTATCATAGTTTACACCACACTCCAATCTTTTCATCTCCATTGTTGATCTTCCTCTCCTTCCTGTGGTGGATTTCTGTCTGGAAATTTCTTCCTCTCCTCCCTCTAAATTATTTGATCCCTCCACTAACTCCGATTTTGAATCAAAGTCCCCAATTAGATCTATTGACTATAACACCATTTGTTAAGACTCAAAGATTCTCAGCAGGGCTTTTCCCATTGATTTTATACCAATTTCTATGCGAAAACGTGATCGTAGGATTGATGGCAACACAAGAAACATGGAGAAAAATAGAGATGAAAGGATAACATGAGTACATAACCATAACACAATTTGCGAGGTTTTCATGTGAATGACTACGTCCACAAGCGAAGACAATCCAAAAAATTTCATAATGAAGAGATGACATGGCTGAGGATTTATAAGTGAAAAGGGCTCTTAGCAAAAGCATGTGGCTCTCAAAAGAGTCCGAGTAGTTCTCACTTCTCAGGAACAGCAAGTGGCTCTCGAGAAGAAACGTAATGTCTTTTAAAATAAGGAACAAGAAGAAGAGTGGGCTTACGATTAATCCCAATGGCTCCCATTGAGAGAGGACTCTATGAGTTTGAGAGTGAAAATCCTTATACCATGTTATCTCTGCACGAAATTCTTAAATTGTCTTTGCCCATGAACAACTACTCATGTGACAACTTGCACAAATTTAATGCTATGGTTGTGTTTTTTCTAGCTATATTTTGTCCATGTTTCTCACATTGACATTGACCCAATGATCGCATTTTTGTAAAACAATAAAATTCTTGGACTATCTTCATCCAAGGACAATCCACGTAAATCTTGTGTTGTGAAATGTTTTACCTCAAGTTGCTATCGAACTTCACGATCACACAATTGGTATTAAAGTTAGGTTGAGGTTTTGTGATGGCTATGAAGATTTCAAACACACATTTTGAGGTAAGAATAATAGAAACGGAATAACATATAACCACAACACAAGATTTGCGTGGTCCATCAGGAGAGTGACTAAGTCCATAAGCGAAAAAATATCCAAGAACTTACACTATGCAAAGATAACATGGATGGACATTTATATGTTAACGGGGCTCTCAAGGAGTGTAGAGCGCTTGAGAGAATTCGAGTAGTTCTTAGGTAGAGAATGTGACTCTCGAGAAGAAAAGCAATGACTCTTCAAAGAACAGGCAACTCTCGGGAAGAAAAGCGGGATCACACTATGTTTTGAGCAAGCTTGGATTTTGGGTGCTAACAGTATTAGACTAAAGACATGTTGAGACTCTGATTCCTATCAATTAGTACCAAAGTGAGGTTCTGATATTGAAAAGAAATTCTCATTAGTGTAATGTGTATAAGCACATAAGTGTGTGAGTCACATCTAATTGGGGATGCCATCCTATTATCTATTAGGTATTGTGTAACATAAATAACATCGGTTTGTCATACTCCACCCTCTGCTCTTTAAGTAATCCATCATAAGAATCTTATTCAGAGCTGCAGACCAGAGGAAGAAAGATATCTTGGATAGGACGCCTGAGAACCAAATAGCCTTATGAGAAAAAGGGTGCGTAGGGACTCGAGCAAAGGACTGTAAGAGTGATCTCACTGAAAACCGACTACTGTTGCTTTTTTATCACAACCTACAATCATTGACCTGGGTAACGGTGGGAGAGGAACTCAATCTTCTTAGAAGGCGTTGCATGTCTTCTACTTCCCAATCATTCAGGTTTCGCCTCAGTCAGGGGCACCAAACTGACTCACTTCCCACCTTCTCAACATAGTTAGCATAGTTGTCAAGGCGACAAGGCAACTTGAGGTGACAAGGCAACTTGAGGCGACAGACCTAATGGACGCCTGAGGCTTCGCCTGAGGAACTTTTTACTGCAGACATCCCCCCAATATGAGATCTATGTATAACACATTTCCTTGAATAAGGGGCCCTGCAATTCATGTGAATTACAAAAATCACTATTGTTAAGATACATTTTGATAGAATCATCCTTAGAGACAGTTCCAGTGTAGTCAAGGTGTCTAGGCAATGCCTAGGTGATTAGGCCTGACTAGGTGAGATGTTCTCTAGGCGACGCCCAGGCAATACCTAAGCGATAAAAATAATTAAATAATATATATATATATATATATATATATTAAATATACATATAATATTAATATAGACACATAACAACTCAAACCTCCTAAGGTTGACAATAATGTAGGCAAATTAACATTAAATGTTGTAAAGCTTGAATGTAAGTCATTTTCTACTAAACTATTAATTGACTTTTTGACCCTACAGATGAAAATATTTTTAAAGACTAAAATATGAGACTTTTTTTACCAGAATTTTGGGTTTTAGTAATATTTTGTTGTAATAGAATTTATGAAATTTTAAAATTTCAGAAATATCTTAGCATTTGCAAGTTGCAATTTTGATAAAGGCAAAGCGGATTTTGTTCTTGAACTGAAAAGTCGAATTTTTATTCTTTAGGAATTTGGATCTAAGATAATTTTTATTAAATGCAAATGGAGGTATAACCTTATTTACATATAAATATCTTAAGTTCATAAAAGTAAAATGTAAAACCATTTACTTAAATGGTATTCATATGTTATTAAGTTGTAAATCTGTAAAGCAGGCTAACTGTTAAATGGTCGAAGTAACTACCGCCTACTTAAAGAGGTGCCTAAGCAGTCGGTAGTGACAATCCAAAATCGCCTAGGCAATGCCTAGGCGACGCCTTGACTACACTAGACAATTCTAAGAACAATAAAGAGAGATTTCAAGTATTGAGAATAAAGTCTACAATGATTGTCGAAAGGAGTCTACAGTAAAAGCCGAACATGAGAGAGGAAGGAGATGGGAGGAGAGGGAGTGTAGGACTGAATAAATAACAAAAAAATAGTCTGACAGTTAATGTGACGTCGAACATATGAGAAACAAAAGACGGGGAGAGGCTATACATCTTACTCATTTCTTATTTATTCCTTTTTCTCAATTATACTCGAGAAATGTAATAAAAAATAAAAAAATTGGTAAAATATATAATTATGAGATTTTCACTTATTTTAATCATAAAAACCTCTTTAAATATGAGTTTATGAGAATTTTGAGGGTCCTAGAAGAAATTTGAGGCATTTAAATGACTCTTTTTATTATTGGACCACCTGAGCCCACTTGTATGCTTGGTCGCCTACACGACGCTTGTAACAACTATGCAAATGCAGATGAGGACCATATGGTCCACCCACAAACAGAGAGAGAGAGAGAGGCCAATTGTCCACCCATTGAGCGAGAGAGATGACAAGTTAACATGAGGGAAACATATTTGACATCATTCCTCTCTTCTTTCTTCTCTATCTGCAAACCTTTTTTTATTAGATATACAAACTCTAACATATTATATGGTAAAAGAAATGAAAAGTATGTACAATAACATATTTTTTTGTTTACCAAACTATTATTTTCAAATAAAGTAATTTTTATATCTTTAAACAATAATAATATTACATATATCAGATTTATAATAATGACTGCATGAGGCGGCCAGCCGCCTGAGCCCAGTAGAGTGCCTGATCGCCTAGATGACCGTCTGAGGTGACGCCTTTAACAACTATGATAGTTAGCTACTGAGACATCCTTATGTAGTGCAAGGAGGAAGATGGTCCCAAAGTCATCTATGAGTCTCGATTGACCACACAAAATATCTTCCCATAATAGGGTTTCAATTCCATTTCCTACCTTGAACCTAATGTGGATCTCAAGTAGCTTAGCCATAGCCATAATACTTTTCCATAAATCAATTCCATGCGATCCACGCACCCCTTTCAGCTTCCAATGGGATAATTCCTCATATTTAGTAACGATCACCTTTCTCCAAAGACTCTAACGCTCTTCGCCGAACCTCCAAACTCATTTGCCCACGAAAGCCTTACTGACTTGACTAGTTAGAACAAGGCTAAGACCTCTAACACTTGATGCATTACAAATTTACTTCCAATCTATTAAGTGGTATTTCCTTCTATTGCCACTCTCAGCCCAGAGAAAGTTTCTCTGAAAATGGTCTAGGTTCAAGGCTATAGATTTGGGAATTGATAAGGTGAACATTAAGTAGGCTGAAAGGCTTCTAAGGATGCTTTTGATTAGTGTTACAAATCTCGTTCTCGGGTTTTTATCGACTGAATTTTTCTCAGGAGATTATCAAATATATAGTTTTTTTCAGGTATTTCTCACCCAAATCTCTGTAATGATTAAAATTAAAAAATATAGTAATTTATGTCACAAAACCAACATTTTCAGTCCTTTGCCCTTGCATCTTTGCACTCTTTTCCTTATAAGGCTGTGTGGGCTAACCATGTTCCCTCCAAGGTATCATTTTTCCTCTGGTCTGTGGTACTTAATAAAATTCATACTGTAAGCACCCAATTTTTACACCCCCCCTCAATCATGATTAACCATGGCTAAATCACCTTAACCTTAGGTATAACCCTAAGTCTTGGCTCAATCTAAAACCTCCAAGCCCATGGCACCATGCCCATCACCATGTTCCCAAGCAAAGGGCAACACCCAAGGCCAGAGCCTTAGGCTCAAGCCCAAGAGCCCAAGTTGTTTGCCCTCCTGACATAAGCCCAAAATTCCCCTTTTGAGTGTTTCGGCTAGCTTTCCACCAAACCCAAGATCTTTCCTCTTTGATGATGGAATTCAAATTAAAGGAAGGGGAACCAGTTTGAGCAGCTGGAATTTCCAGCATTCTTAGGTATGTCAGGTTGATCCTCAATCACCTCCAACACTACCCCCTACCTCTTCCATAATTACCCTTTCGCCCCCACCTCTCCTAAAGTCTATTAATACCAAGTGTTCAAGAAGCGAAAGGGGGGGCACGGTGAAACCTTTGTATCACCATACCTAGTTAAAAAAAAATAGTGTCAAGTCTCCCCTCCTTTTGGAAGCTTCGGCCTACGGTAATGAGGTGGACTAGAGGGAAAGCTTGGGTTGTCCCTCCTTTGTGGTCACTCTACCTAGTCGTTGTGTTCCTCCCTCCACACCTCCATCTTTTATTTCTTAAAAAAAAAGAGCAGCAAAGGGTAAGCTTTCCCTTGTTTTTTTTCTTTTTTTTATATCTTGTTTCTTTTTTTGGTTCTGTACAGTCTGCATACTCCTAGTCCATCTTCTAGGAGTGTTAATCTTTATTGCTTCTCTTAAAGCCTACTCTCTATTAGAGTGGTGGGGAGGTCTTCATCCATTTTCAATGGGATGGAAGACCACCCATGGCAGGCTACATGCTGATGTCTTGACCCCTGTCATTGGCCTTTTGTTCAAAGCAATGCGGGAAATCAGCACTGTTTTAGGTGTGTAATGGCATCAAAGCACTCATGTTGGGACGGTTAGAATCCTCTAACTAGGGTTAAAATTAACCCTAGTTACTCTCTCTTATCCCTCAGACCTCTAACTAGGGTTACACTTAACCCTAGTCAACCCCCCAAGGTTTTCGTTCCTTCATTTTTATCCAAAATAGTGCTGAAAACTAGTACTGTTTCAGGCGTTTTGTGGCACCAAAGAGATCATGTTGGGACGGTTAGCATCCTTTAACTAGGGTTAAGCTTAACCCTAGTTACCCCCTCTTGTACCTCAGACCTTTAAATAGGGTTACACTTAACCCTAGTTAACCCCCAATAGGATCCCTTGTTTTTTTAATCCAAAACAGTGTTGGAAACAACACTATTTTGGACATTTAAATACTAAAACCAGCTTTGTTTGGGTAGTTTAGACGGCCAAAACTAGGGTTAAACTTAACCCTTGTTAAACTCTCTTGTACCTCAGACCTCTAACTAGGGTTACACTTAACCCTAGTTAACCCCCAATAGGATCCCTTGTTTTTTTTAAATCCAAAACAGTGCTGGAAATCAACATTGTTTTGGACATTTAAATACTAAAACCAGCTTTGTTTGAGTAGTTTAGACGGCCAAAACTAGGGTTAAACTTAACCCTAATTAAACTCTCTTGTACCTCAGACCTCTAATTAGGGTTACACTTAACCCTAGTTAAACTCTCTTGTACCTCAGACCTCTAATTAGGGTTACACTTAACCCTAGTTAACCCCTAATAGGATCCCTTGTTTTTTTTTTAAAATCCAAAACAGTGCTGGAAATCAGCACTGTTTTGGACATTTAAATACCAAAACCAGCTTTGTTGGGTAGTTTAGACGGCCAAAACTAGGGTTAAACTTAACCCTAGTTAAATTCTCTTGTACCTCAGACCTCTAACTAGGGTTACACTTAACCCTAGTTACCCCTAGTAGGATCCCCTTTCGTTCTTTTTAACTGAAAACAGTGCTGAAAATCAGCACTGTTTTAGACATTTAAAAATACCAAGTCAAGTTTTGTTTGGGAAGTTTGCATGGCCAAACTAGGATTAATCTTAACCATAGTCATCCCCCTTACCTCATGAACCTTAAACCAGGGTTAAACTTAACCTTGGTTAACTTTGCTAGGCTATGTTCCCCTCTCTTTGTTCAAAAGAGTGCTAAAACAACACTGTTTTGTAGCATTTGGCACGGCCAAACAAGATTTAAAACTAACCTTAGTTAAATCCTCTTGTCCCATGAATCCAAAACTAGGGTTAGATTTAACCCTAGTAGACCACCCCCTTCATTGTTTATTCAAAACAGTGTTGAAATCACCACTGTTTTGGGATGGTTGCCATTGCCAACTTCTATCACTTAGGTCCTCTCTCCCATGGAAATCCTCATGGCAATAAAGCTTAACCAAGACTCATTCAACCCTAGTTAACCGACTTTACTATTTGTCCCCAAAATGTAGGAGGCCATTCTAGGCCCTACATTCATTTGGGGACCAATCTTAAACCTTAACTTGGGCTAATGAATCCCCTATGCCACACTTGACCTCTAACTAGGGTTAAACTTAACCCTAGTTGATTCCCACACCCTAGGTTGGACAAAAAGTACAAAAAAATCTCAAAAAAATATAGAAAAATCTCAAAAAATCTGAAAAATACAAAAAAGACCAAAAAAGGCTTCCTGGACCTTTTTTTTTACTATGGTTAGCAACTCTAACCATAGTTAGTTTGACCTAACCCCGATTAACAATCCTAACCATGATCAAGTTTTGCCTTAGCCTACCGGGCTTCCCTCTTGGCCTACCGGGCCAAACCTAGTCTACTGAACTACCCCTAGGCCTACCGGGCCCACCCTTTGCATATTGACCAACCTCGGTCAAGCAAAATCCTAATCTACCGAATTAGGTCCATTGGCAGCCTTTGGTGCACACACACATGCCCCCTCGCCTTAGCACGGGCTCAAGTGCTAGAACTACGCTCGGTCTGATCTCACCCCTCATGTGAGTACGTAGGCAGCCCAACACGGGCCCGACCCTAGTTAGCTTTTCTTTCTTCCGGTTATTATTAACTTAAACACTTAGGCATTTATTTTACATTGACTTTAATTTTGGCTTCAACCTAGCAAGTAGGGAACCACTATAAGTGGAAGTGTCGGGGTGCCTAACCTCTTTCCCGAACTTAACCGAACCTCTTACTTCGATCTTTGATCATAGACTAAGTCCTTATCCAATATTTCTCGGGGACTTATCCCTTCTGAATTAATAAGTGGCGATTCTAAATCCCGTGAGATTTTTAGGGAGTGAAATCTCGTGCTTACAGCTCTGGCGACTCTGCTGGGGACAGATTTAAGGTTCAACTCTGAACCTAGGTTTAAGCCAAAATAAATTTCAAAATTAATCAAATGCCTTAGTGTTTAGCTTAATACTAATTACTTTTACACCTCTTCGTTGATTTGTGTACTGTGCATCTCATCCATATCATTATAGTGTAATCAAACTTAATATCCTTAGTTAGGCTTATTACACTAACGGCCGCTGGATGATGATCCTCGGTGTCTGTGGTTTAAAAATCTTGGAGGTCCACGAAACTTGCCTGCTGGGTGATGACTCTCAGGAAACGGTTTTGAACGCTCCCGCTTACACTAATCATCCCTTTTTAGGTATGTTCTATACCGGGGAGCAGCATATACGGTGTTAAGTGACCCCCCTATCCTTAGGAACACACTTGCATACACCTGCATTCATACATATAGTAGGTTAGGGTATAGTCTACAAGCAGTCCAATCCGGAAGGGTCCCCTAACCCTAACCTGCTTGCACCCTATACCTGTCCCCAACTTGGCTGGCTATCCGGGCATTTTACCTGAGTAATCACCCATCCAGGGGCATGTACTGAGCCTTACTTATGCTTGTAATAACACACATCCAACCCTGTGTCCTGACATAGCATGTGGGGTTCAAAACCTAGGCAGATAGGCCTTCTCCTGGCCTACCCCTAGCCTCGACCTGATAGGCACCCGGTTTTCAACAACCCGGGTAAAGCATGCTGGAACTCTATCCGACTGCCCTATTGGCTCACATGTGCCTTGTCAAGCCCAATCAAAAAAAAAAAATTACATTATGTTGCATAATCATCTTACATTTTTGCATCTTCATCTGCATTTCACAGTACATTCATCGAGTCTGTCCTTGTTCAGGTAGATGGCAGGTCCTTCAGGGATCACACAGACAACTGGTCAACCCTCGCTCCCCATGCACTTGACTTTTGAGGGGGTATGTGACCGAAAACTCCAAGAATCAGTAGAGGCTCTCACTTCCGGACAACGTTTGACTTGGGCCCAACATTATCATTTGGAATCCGTCCTAGAACTATCCATGGTTAACCCTGATCCGCGCCTCTTAAAGGCTGTAATCCAGTGTTGGAACCCCTCGAACATGGTTTTTTGTTTCGGTAAGAAGGAACTATGTCCGACCTTGGAGGAAATTCAGCGCATTCTGAGGTTAAACATGGACGGTAATGTCATAGTACCGCGCTACAAGACAAATTACCAGGCAGACCTATCAAGGTTTTTGAATCTCAAGCCTGCCTCCTTGCAGTCCGATCCTCATGGCACTTTTGACCGGATCCCCGTACAGCCTTTACAGAGGTTGTACCACCCCAAGTGGAACCCTGACCGATTTGTAACAGAACTTCTCACTCTCAACGCCTTTACACTGATAGCTGTATCTCAGTTGTTGTTCCCGAGATGCCGCACACTTGCAGAATTAGTACTGGTTGGGATCATCGAGGACACCTGCGATTCCGGAACCATCGTACCAGTCATCCTAGCAGAGCTTCTCAGGGCCCTCAATCAGGCAGCAGGCTGTCGAAAGGGCATCTTCTATGCTAGCACACCGCTCTTGCACCTCTGGTTCGTCGCACACCTGTCGACGATCATGTCTATACCGGACGACCTCCATGAAACTTACAGCATACATCGGAAGATCTCTCAAGGGCAAGGTCCGATCATAACCACAGACGTCTGAAAGCTCTACCAGCTTCTCCAGGACCTGACAGAGGAGGAAATCGTGTGCCAGTGCGAGTGGCTAGTCATGCCAAGACTACCTCGTGTCGTCATTTCTGGAAGACAATGTATGATCCTCGCCGGTTTTACAGGCTCTACGACCTATGTACCACTCATAGTACTTCGCCAGTTTGGACTCCCTCAGCGCATTCCAGTCATAGACCGGCAAGGAAATGATTTTGCCGACTTCACAGTGCACTCTAAGCGCCTCACCGGCCGGTTCCAGTTCAGTTGGCGAACTTCCAGGCGAGATTAGTGGCCAGACTTCATGGTCACAATAGGACCATCAACAAATGCAGCGTACCGGCTTTGTGTGGAAGATCCTGATATTCCATCCCCCATGCCTGCACCTAGGGAACTACCCACCCCAGTCTCAGCACCATCACAGGGCACCATACCCTTAGTTGAGACAGTAGTCCCCTAGACCGACATCTTCATGGAAAGACAGTTCCACATTCAGATGAAAGAACAGCGGCTTCGGAAAGCCCAGTAGGCATTCAGGCTACAGGAAGCGAAACGGGACCGCGAACTCCAGGCCAGGCAGGAGCAGATTCAGTATCTTGAACAGACAGTCCGTTTTTACCAGAAGAAGTGGAAAGGTGACGTCAAAGAGACAGCTGTCCTCCGGGCCCAGTTGCACTTCTTTCAGAAACAGCTTGATAGTGCAAAGGCGGAGATGACCGATCGTATCCAGCAGTTCAGGTACAGGATGTACGGCGCTACAGAGTCTCTTGCCAACATGGAGGTTGAGGTCACATCCCTCCAGCAGCAGATCATGGACATAGAGGGCATCCCCCGGTCACTTGACTTTGTGATCCCGGATGGGCCTGCCTAGGATCGAGTCTTTTCCTTTCCTTGAGTCACACAACCTTGTACTCACTGCACACTTGCATGCATCAATGAAAAATCTTTTTCTATCAACATATCTCTTCTGTCTTCATGCATATTCATGGTTAATCGTTACATTTTTTCAGTTTGCATGAGCCGACCCATGACTCGTTCTATGACTGCGATTCTCGCAGACGTCGCAGAAGCAGTCTTGACCGATATTCCAATTACGGAGCTAGTACCATACCGGCCGCCATCTGAGAATAGTTCAGAAGCAATGACAGAACCATCGGACCATCAACAGAAAATCGATGAGCTAGTCCAGTCACATGACCGAGACATTGTTGCTATGCAGAACAAACTTGATCGAGTTTTAGAATTCCTGAACATTCTTCTTGGTGCCCGTACTGGAGAACCCTCTAACTGGATCCCGACAGAAACCCCCGATCAGCCTTATCCAGAGCCACATCAGCCTATCCCAATCATCATCCCTAATCCTGGACCCGTAATAGGCAAAGGAGAAGCAGAGTTTGATCAGTATGAGGAGCAACTCAGGGCTTCCCATGTCTACCAGGACAGATTGTCTTCGTCCGACCCTACATCGTCCCTTAAAGATCAGCATGAGGAGATCAAACAGATGAAAGAGGAGATGAGAAAGATGAGAGGGGCATCTGCCAACCCCGCTCCATCTCTGGAGGATCTGACATCCTCATCTGGGGATACTGTGCCTCCAGGATTCAAGGTTCCAGAATTTGACAAGTATGATGGCTCAGGTTGTCCCAGACAACATTTACAGATATACCTCGGGGACATGCTCCTATACAACAAGAATCAGCCTTTGTTGATACAGTACTTCCAGAAGAGTTTGAAGGGAGCAGCCCTTACCTGGTGGATGTCCGTCGACAAGCAGAAAGTCAAGACCTGGCAGGATGCCATGGACATGTTTGTAGAGCAGTACTCCTTCAACCAAGAGCTTCGACCTCAGCGGAGCCAATTAGAACAGATGAGCCAAAGGAATAATGAAACATACTTGGAGTACGCCTCGCGCTGGAGGGCAATGGCTGCAAAAGTCTCAACTCCTATCCCTAAGGAGGACTTGGAAAACATTTTCATGGGCATTCTGAAGTAGCCCTACTCGACCCTGATGGTCACTCTACCGGTTGTAGACTTTGGCACAATTGTCAAGACAGGTGCCCGCATCGAAACAACAATTCAGAGTGGAGCCATCCATTCTAGTCTTGGGCTCGATCCTCCGAGAACAGCAGCAGCTTCTACAAGTAGGAACAGTGGTCCCCGTGACCAGAAGAGAAAAGAGAATGTCAATTTGGTGGCTCCTGTAGCACCTATCAGATTACCGGCTCTGACCGCTCAGCAACAGCCAACACCAGGGAACACCCAGCCGGCTAGACAAAACCAAGGGCAACCTCATCCCCCCAGAAACTTTACTCCTCTCCCTTATACCCTCAGTCAACTCCTTGGCTTCCTGACCAAGTAGGGTCTTCTCGAATTGAGAGGCCTTACCCCTCTCCTTCCACCCGATAAACAGAATAAAAATTATGATGCTAACCAACATTGCGCCTTTCACTGAGGCCCAGGCCATACAACAGACTACTGTATTGGTCTGAAATACGCCATCTAGGATCTTCTGGATGCAGGTAAGGTTGAGCTGGCACCCGGCAACACCAACATCAATCAGGTGCCACTACCCCCACATAACAACCAAGTCAATTTCATTAAGTGGGAAGAGCCCGGGGCAGGGCATCCGAGACCTTATGCTCCTGTAGTTCGGGGCGGCATCATCAGACCCTCATACCGACCACCGGTCATAATCCCTCTCCTTCAATCAAACATACAAGCCATCCAGGCCCCAACACAATTACCCACTCTCGAAACTGACAAAGAGTAAATTGTCTACACCATTCCCTGTCCTGCCAATTGGCCCACAGCCTCCGCTCAAGCTTCAACATCCTTAGGCCCAGTCAAGATCCCTTACATCCCATCTGAGCCTTTCAGTCTTAACCATGTACCCGCCCCTCACTCTCTCATCCTAGAGAGCGAGTACATAGCCAATCTTACTCGATCCGGTCGGGTGTACCAACCTCTAGCAGTTGAGCCGGTGAAAGAAAAGGCAAAAGATAAGGCAGGGGTGACAGACCCAGAAAAAGAGACAGCAGATTCAGCTCTCCTATTAAAGATCCTTGAGAAGGCAGAAGAGTTCAATATCACCCAGCAGTTGTGTAAAACTCAGGCACAGATCTCCATATTGGGTCTCCTCTTGACATCGGAACATCACAAGAAGCAGCTCCTGCGAGTATTCAACAATGCCCATGTCACATCAGACATCTCGCCTGAAAAACTGGGGCAGATGTTGGGGCAAGTACTTGAGTCAAGGATCATTTCTTTCACAGAAGAGGAGATACCCGACGGAGACAGGGATCACACCCGGGCCCTCTACATCGCAGTTCAGTGTATGGACAAAACTCTTTCTTCAGTGCTCATCGACAACGGCTCCGGCCTGAACGTTTGTACCCTGTCTACATTGCAGAGCCTGAGATTGGATCTCAGCCAAGTTAAGAAGAGGCCCATGACCATCAGGGCATTTGATAACACCACCCGGCAGAACCTGGGAGATATAGAATTGACTATCGGGGTCGGACCAGCGCAGTTTATGACAAACTTCCAGGTCGTGAATGTGCCTGCCTCATTCACCTTACTCTTGGGGAGGCCGTGGATCCACACGGCCGGAGCCATTCCCTCCTCCTTACATTAGAGGATCAAATTCATACAGGATGACCACCTAATCATTATTCCGCCGGAGGAGTTGGCAAGTTTTTTTGGGGACATCCAAGAGCTGGGGTAGAGTTCAGCCTTCATGTCATTCCAATTTGAACAAGTCAGCTCAATCTCCCAGGTGGAGGAGCTCAGCAAGAAAGCAGTCCAGCCATTTGTCAAGATGATGGCCAGAATGAACTATCTGCCAGGGCAAGGCCTCGGGGCCAAGAATCAAGGTATGAAGAAGAGATATGTGCCTCCTCGCTACACTTCACCATTTGGGCTGGGTTATAAGCCCAAGTATAAGGACTATCTCTCAAAACTAACCCGGAAGAGCAAGCAGTCGACGAAACCTGAGCCCCGACCCCATATATCGATCACCTTCCCTGTGGGAATCTTCGAAACCTATCCAGAAACTTCCCTCACACCAGTTGCTAACATTCCTTACCCTCAACCTGACACAGAATCTTCAGGGATTCCTGAACCGGAAGTCTTCAGCATCGCCCAGATGTTCGAAGAGCTGACTGTCAAAGATTCAGTTTCAGAACCGGAATATTCAGCGGGAGAACAGGTTTGCACCATCTCCAGCAGCGCAGAAGCATCCTCCAACCACCGTCCACTAATCCGTTGGTGGACTAAGGCTCTTACAGTCGAGGCCGCTCAGGGCCGGGCAGCACAGTGCAGGGAAGGTTAGTTCGGACGAGCAGTGATCCAGTATCATCTTTTTTCTTCTCTTAATCTATCTCTCTTTTACTCCCGTTGCAATATCCAAATAGTCGGCCATCTGTAGGCCCCTTTTTGTCAAGTCAATTTTGTAAACAGTCCACTTTTTATTAATGAAATCTGGAAATTTTGACTCAAAAACATATTTTTCAAAAAACATTTGCATCGGCTGATGACGAAATCACACGGACTCTTCCCCTGGAAGGCCTAGTGTCCTGAAGCCAATTCAAAACATAAAACATAAACATGCTAAACTGAGCTTAATGGTTTGCTAGGAAATCGCCTTTGGCAAGGCTACCCCTGAAACCCTCCTCGATCTTTCAGAAGTTGAGTATGACTCAGAGCAGGAAACAGAGCAGGATGAGGAACTACCTCAGGAGATAATGGACCTCCTTGAACACAGTGAAGGGCTTCTACAGTCCAACATTGAGGACACTAAGACAGTCGACCTGGGTTTCGCAGACAATCCTCAGCTAGTCAAGATCAGCACAACCATGGATCCGCAGCAGAGGACAGACATGATCAGCTTCCTGAAGCACTACAGTGACGTCTTCGCCTGGTCATATGCAGACATGCCCGGCCTAGACCCAGCCTTGGTGGTACACAGACTGCCCCTGAACTCTGACGTCAGACCAGTTAAGCAGAAGGTCAAGGAAGAAGTTGAAAAGCAGATTAGTGTAGGCTTCTTGGTAGTAGCATACTACCCTGAGTGGTTGGCCAACATTGTCCCGGTACCCAAGAAGGACGGCAAAGTCCGGATGTGCATTGACTATCAGAATCTGAACAAGGCCAGTCCTAAAGACAACTTCCCTCTCCCGCACATCGACATCCTGGTTGACAATACTGCAGGACACAAGACTCTCTCGTTCATGGATGATTTCTCCAGATACAACCAGATTAGGATGGCAGAGGAAGACATGGAAAAGACCTCCTTCATTACACCTTGGGGCACGTTCTACTACAAGGTCATGCCCTTCGGACTCAAAAAGGCAGGGGCAACCTATCAGAGGGTCATGACGGCGCTTTTCCATGACATGATGCACAAGTCAACTGAGATCTATGTAGATGACATGATCGTCAAATCCCCAACTGCCTGGCAGCACCCAGAAGACCTGAAAAGACTGTGACAGACTCAGAGAGTTCGGCCTGAGATTGAATCCGGCCAAATGCGTCTTCGGAGCCTCATCAGGAAAGCTCATTGGCTTCATAGTCAGCAAAAGAGGCATTGAGATCGATCCAGCTAAATCCAGGGCTATCATCGAAATGCCAGCACCTCAAACTGAAAAGGAGATCCATGGTTTCCTGGGCAGAATCCAGTACATTAATCGGTTCATCTCTCAGTTAACTCCGATCTGCGAGCCGATATTCAAGCTTCTTCGAAAGAACACATCGACAATCTGGACAGCAGAATACCAAGAGGCCTTTGAAAGGATAAAGCAGTATCTTCTCAACCCTCCAGTACTGGTGCCTCCTATGCCAGGACAGCCCCTACTACTCTATATCTCTGTGCAAGAAACCTCCATGGGGTGCGTCCTGGCACAGCATGACGAGATGGGTAGGACAGAGCAAGCCGTTTATTACATCAGTAAATGCCTGCTAGAGTATGAAGAGCAGTACAGCCCTCTCGAGAAGACATGTCTGGCACTGGTTTGGGCTACTCAGCGTCTTCGGCATTATCTGCTTTCCTACCCGGTAATCCTGATCTCCCGGATAGATCCATTAAAGTATCTACTGGAAAAGCTAGCAACCACCGGAAGGACTGCCCGATGGCTTATGATGTTGTCTGAATTCGACATCACGTACATGACCCAAAAGTCAATCAAGGGGCAGGCGATAGCAGATCACCTCGCCCACAGTCTGAGCCAGGACTACGTGTCTGTACATGATCAGTTTCCAGATGAAGCCGTCTTGTACACAGAAGCAGACGAGCAAGAATACTCCGGCTGGGAGTTGTACTTTGACGGAACTGCTAACAATCACGGGAACGGTGCAAGAGCAGTCCTGATCTCACCTAAGGGAGCACACTTCCCTATCTCAGTTAAACTAAAGTTCAGATGCTCCAACAATGAAGCGAAATATGAGGCGTGCATAGCTAGTCTGAAAGAAGCCCTGGGCATCGGAATTGAGGAGATAGACGCCTACGACGACTCATCTTTGGTAATCTGTCAGGCAAACGAACCTTGGGCTATCCGAGAAGCCAGGCTGGTCCCGTACTTAGCCTACCTCAACTTGCTGATTACTCAGTTCAGGAGAATCACATTCAGTCACAGATCCTAGAATTACAACAGATTTGCCGATGCACTGGCCACTTTTGCCTCTATGGTTCAGATCCCCAGGGGCATTATGCTCTGGCCGATTGAATTTTAGCAACAAGATCAGTCTGCCTACTGTCTCGAACTAGATGCAGTCACGGACAACAAGCCTTTGTATGCAGACATCAAGCAATACCTCGAGGACGGGACCTTCCCTCTCGATGCTACCAAAAAAGATCGCTGGGCAATCCGAAGGCTGGCTATTCAGTTCATCCTGTTAGGAGAAGTCTTGTACAAGAGATCATCGAACTTGATTTGGCTCAGATGCCTAGACACCAGTGAAGCAGCACAGATAGTCGAAGGAGTTCACAGAGGAACCTACAGCCCACACATGAACGGGTTGATGCTCTCCAAGAAAATTCTTAGGCTAGGCTACTATTGGTTCACCATAGAAGCTGACTGCTGCAGGCATGTACAGAAGTGCCACCAATGCCAGATCTATGCTAACAAGATCAATGCACCGCCGACAAGGCTGCATAACCTGACTACTCCTTGGCCATTCTCTGCCTGGGGCATCGACGTCATCGGACCCATAGATCTGAAAGCATCTAACGGTCATCGTTTCATCTTGGTTGCAATTGATTACTTTACAAAATGGGTTGAGGCAGCATCTTATGCCAACGTGACAACCTCCGTGGTTCAGCGCTTTCTGAAAAGGGATATCATCTGCCGATACGGTGTTCCATTTGAGATTGTAACAGACGATGCTCTAAACTTCTACAATAAGGGGATGACTGATCTTTGCTAGAAATTCAAGATACAACATCACAATTCCACTCCATACAGGCCTCAGACTAATGGTGCAGTGGAAGCAGCCAATAAAAACCTGAAGAAGATCATTGAGAAGATGGCAACCAACTATTCTGCATGGCATGAGATGCTCCCATACACGCTCATGGCCTACAGAACGTCCATCAGAACTTCAACAGTGGCAATGCCTTTCTCTCTGGCCTATGGTATGGAAGCAGTCTTCCCCATCGAAGTAGAGAGTCCATCACTTCGGGTGTTAATGGAAACAGGAGTCTCAGAATCAGAATGGGTACAGACCCAGTTTGAGCAGCTGAATCTGACTGAAGAACGGCGACTGAAAGCCATCAATCATTCACAGGCCTATCAGAGGCGCATGGCAAGGGCATTCAACAAAAGAGTCAAGCCTCACAGTGTTGAAGTCGGTGACCTCGTTCCCCGGAAAGTATTGCCCAACCGCCCTGATCCTAGGGGTAAGTTCACTCCCAATTACGAAGGCCCGTACATCGTCCGAGACAAATTCTTAAGCGGCGCCCTTCGGCTCGGACGTATGGATGACGAAGACCTCCCCGAGCCCGTCAACATGGACAAAGTTAAGCGATACTACGCTTAGGGTCTAGATCTGATAGGCGCTTTGCACTCGTAGAATCTCCAGAAAATGACAAGAGGCCATCCTTGGCACACTTTTTATCCCTCTCCAATGTAACCCGTTTACAAATCAATGAAAATCCGCTAGTTAGCCCCTTGAGCCTGACAGCCGTTCTTTCATTAAAACTTTTCAGAGACACCTTCCCTCGCCAAGCTGTGGCATAAGCCTGAACTACGTCATGACCTGATCCTGTAAAGTGTACGTAGGCAACCTGAAAAAATCAGGTGTGGTCACAAAAGGGGTAATCATTCCCCAATTCTCCCTAAGCAGAGTCTTTCCCCAAAAGGAGTCATCAACTCTCCCCACAAAGTCACTCCCCCAAGCAGAGACAAACTCTCCCAATTTTCCCTACGGAATCGACACCAAGTGTACAAAATTTCCATCAAAGGAAAATCCAAAATAGAAGTCGAAATATTCTCCAAGTCAGGGACTTCCTGAGAAAAAAAATCTCTAGGCTTTTTCCCCAACAGAATCAACTTCTCCAAAAACACCTCCCCAGTGGAAACAAACTCTTCATAGAAGAATCCCTCAAATAAGGAAAGTCCCCGAAGTCAACCTCTACCAGAGAGGACAATCCCCAGTGGAATAAAAAAAATGCCACTGGAAATACCGAGCGTACAAATCTCCAGCAGAAGATCCCCATGCAAGGTAGTTGCAACAACAAAAGGAAACAATTCCGGGGTGTCCCAAACTTCGATCCCCTAGCCTACATTTCGTCCTACTCTAAGTCCTCCTAGATGCCCTAGAGACTGTAAGTGCAAGCGCAATATTATGTCTACATCCTCAGCGGAGTACAATCTCTACAGGAACACAGTCCAGGGCAATGAAAGGAGCAATACTTCTTTCCCCAGCAAACCACAAGCTTCTCCAACCAGTCGCGGGCATGAGTGAAAACCGGCAATGGCTTCATTGCGCAAAAATCACGCGACACCCAGACCTAGTTTCCGGCTAGGGGCAAAAAAGGGACAAAAATCAATCAGCTTCCCAGGCATGAGGAAAACTGGCAATGGTCTCATCGTGCAAAAATTATGCGAACCCCATGACTTGGTCATTCCAAGGGTAAAAAATAGAGAAAAAGTTGAAAACCAGTTTAGCAATACAATCCGGCAGTAATCAGGCTCATCGGACTCCCCAGTCACCCTCAACAGTCAGCATCTCTCGTCAGGTCAACATCCTCAGCAGAGATTCCAATAGGAAATATCCCCACGGATGTGTTATTTCAGGACATATCCCCATCAGAGATTCTAACAGGAAATACCTGCAGCAGATGTGTTACTTCAGGACATATCTCCAGCATACAAGCAAACATCAGGAAATCCCCAGCAGACTGGAAATCCCAAGATCCCTGACGGTAGTCTACATTAGAGTCCTACTCCCTAGCCAGTAGTCTAACAGAGACTTATTCCCTGGTAGATTTAGGCAACAGGCCACAACAGTCTCCAATCCCCAGCGGATCCCTCGGCAGAAGCTTCCACTGTCAGTAGAAGGACCTCACTCCTCAACATGAGTTCAGAAGCTTGCAACAGCATTTAGACAAACTCGTCTATCCCCAGCAGCATTCTACTTTGAGTCATACTCTACTCTCCGAGAGTAAAAGGAAACCTACAATCCCCCCTAAGCTCTAAACTAAGGTAATTTACTGGCAAATCTGAAAGCTAGCAAGACATACTTTTGTCAAAATCAAAACCTTTTATAAAAGTCCCCTACACTTTTAAAAAAAAGGGATTTTCAAAAACAAATAAACTTTCGGTTTCAAAATCCATTTGAACCAACTTGCACCGCGCAACCTCGGCGAGACAAGCAGAAGAAGTAGCTTCCATATCTTCCCAGCAAACAGCAAGTCAGCAGAGTCATGGGAAAGCATTCCTGCCTTATCCCTTGCATGACATCACTTGCATAGCGTCATACCTTGCATGACCAACAGTTCAGCATCATCTAACATGGTCTAACTTCAGCGCCAATCGGCCATACCAAAATCAAATCCGACATCATTTGCCTCGAATCATTCAAACTCTCTGTGTGTACCTTGACAGTGTACATCACCCTCTTGTGCATCTTGACAGTGTGCACCATCCTTCTTGTACCTTGACAGTGTACACCCTTCGACACCCCGCGTGTCTTTGACATACGAGTCTCCGACACTCACCGCATGTCCCCTCAGAGACGTCCCCGCACATTCTCGACATCCCAGGTCTCCATTGACGTCGAGTCAATATGCCGACACCGCATGTCCTCCCAAAGATACCCCCGTGTGATCTTGACATCCGAGTCTACGTGACAACCTCGTCACACCGCAGTCCCACCGCATGTATCCCCTAGAAACACCCCCTGTGATCTCGACGTCTGAGTCTCTTTTGCAAAAACACACTTTGTCAACATGCTGAAACTCCCCACATGTCCTCTCTTTCGACACCTCGTGTGTCCTCGATATCCCAGGTATCCATTGACGCCGAGTCAATATGTCGACACCTCGCATGTCCAACATCCCATGTGTTCCCAACACTCTGCGTGTTTCTGACACCCCGTGTGTCTCCCGACCGACTCGGTTAATATCCTCTGGGAAACACCGTCTCGATCAATCCCCTTGCCACTTTCGAGTGACACCTTGCTTTCGGTCAGCGCCTCCGAGCCGAGCCATCCCCGCATCTATCTCTCATCCCCGCTACTCGCTATCCCTTAGCTGTAATCTTCATCACTTCACCACAATTATCATGGACATCATGCATGCATTTCACCATCCATCTCGGTGTAAAAATAGGATGATTCCAGTCTTTGCCTTTCAATTTACCATCCTGGCACTATCCGGCAAAGAGGGGCAGCTGTAAGCACCCAATTTTTACACCCCCTTAATCATGATTAACCATGGCTAAATCACCTTAACCTTAGGTATAACCCTAAGTCTTGGCCCAATCTAAAA
Organism: Tetracentron sinense; assembly: GCA_015143295.1. Lineage (NCBI taxonomy): Eukaryota > Viridiplantae > Streptophyta > Magnoliopsida > Trochodendrales > Trochodendraceae > Tetracentron > Tetracentron sinense. The sequence goes on along the minus strand of CM026563.1, from coordinate 19,822,862 downwards.
TCTTCAAGCCCATGGCACCATGCCCATCACCATGTTCCCAAGCAAAGGGCAACACCCAAGGCCAGAGCCTTAGGCCCAAGCCCAAGAGCCCAAGTTGTTTGCCCTCCTGACATAAGCCCAAAATTCCCCTTTTGAGTGTTTCGGCCAGCTTTCCTCCAAACCCAAGATCTTTCCTCTTTGATGATGGAATTCAAATTAAAGGAAGGGGAACCAGTTTGAGTAGCTGGAATTTCCAGCATTCTTAGGTATGTCAGGTTGATCCTCAATCACCTCCAACACTACCCCCTACCTCTTCCATAATTACCCTTTCACCCCCACCTCTCCTAAAGTCTATTAATACCAAGTGTTCAAGAAGCAAAAGGAGGGGCTCGGTGAAACCATTGTATCACCACACCTAGTTAAAAAAAAATAGTGTCAAGTCTCCCCTCCTTTTGGAAGCTTCGGCCTAAGGTATTGAGGTGGACTAGAGGGAAAGCTTGGGCTGTCCCTCCTTTGTGGTCACTCTACCTAGCTGTTGTGTTCCTCCCTCCACAACTCCATCTTCTATTTCTTAAAAAAAAAGAGCAGCAAAGGGTAAGCTTTCCCTTGTTTTTTTTTTTTTTTTCTATATCTTGTTTTTTTTTTTGGTTCTGTACAGTCTGCATACTCCTAGTCCATCTTCTAGGAGTGTTAATCTTTATTGCTTCTCTTAAAACCTACTCTCTATTAGAGTGGTGGGGAGGTCTTCATCCCTTTTCAATGGGATGGAAGACCACCTATGGCAGGCTACATGCTGATGTTTGACCCCTCTCATTGGCCTTCCTTTTGTTCAAAGCAATGCTGGAAATCAGCACTGTTTTAGGTGTATAATGGCATCAAAGCACTCATGTTGGGACGGTTAGAATCCTCTAACTAGGGTTAAAATTAACCCTAGTTACTCCCTCTTATCCCTCAGACCTCTAACTAGGGTTACACTTAACCCTAGTCAACCCCCCAAGGTTTTCGTTCCTTCATTTTTATCCAAAACAGTGCTGAAAACTAGCACTGTTTCAGGCGTTTTGTGGCACCAGAGCGATCATGTTGGGACGGTTAGTGTAAATCCCTAAGTAGGTGTTGGCAAATTTCGTGATCATTAGATAGGTCATGTGAGTCGAGTCGTGTTCAATTTGTCAGAAGAGAAGAGCTAAAGCATCAAGAAGATTGAAGAAAGTGAAGAAAAAGCTCATACTCTGGATCTAGAAAGGTAATGGACTTAGAGACCCCTACCTAGGTTGGATTTGACTTAGATAACTCTAAACATACCTAGGAGGATAGTTTTAAACCTAATAAAGTTGTTTGATCTTAGTTGAATCAAGTAAACTTAAAATGAAGTATGGTTTGAAACAAATTCTGTCTCAACCGATCGCTCGGTGTTGAGACCGATCGATCGGTGGCCTACCGAGCGATCGGTGGCTATCGACTGGATAAATAATTTGTATGGGTATTTTTCCAGAGAGATGATTTTCAACCGCTCGATCGGTTATGAGCACCGATTGATCCGTTTTGGACCGAGCGATCGGTAATGTGCACCGATCGATCGGTCCCCGTAAAAAGAATTTTTATTTTTCTGGATTCTTTTTTTAAACCCTATATAAACAAATTTTTGGAGACCTAATTCGTATCTTTGTTTATTTTTGAAAGAGTAGAGGTCTGAGAAACTCCTCTAGGGTTTTTCCTATTGTTCTTATTAGATCTTTGTTGATCCCTCCTCTTTCTTTTATCCTAGAGAATGCAAGTATAGATCTAAACCTTTGATCTTGCATTGTGTGATCTCAGATCTATATGAGATCCCTCTAGGGTTTGAAACTTCCAAATTGATTCACAACCCTACACCTTGTGTGTGTGTCCGGTGTTTGATCCGGAGCCTTCGTGGAAGGAGATCGATCGTGTGTGATCGTGGTTTTGAAGTAGCTTGAGAAGATTTGGTCGGTGTGGAACCGAAGCTGCTACGGCGGAGATCGAACCTGCTGGTTCGTGGAAATCAAGAGTAAGAGTCTATACCTAGGAACGTCGTTTCTATTTTGGTAAGGTCTTGTCTTGTACTTAAAATCTTTTCATAGTGAAGTTTATTGCTAGACGAGGTCCCGTGGTTTTTTCCCGTTAGGGTTTTCCACGTAAAAATCTTCTATGTTTGATTTGTGTGGACTGTCTGAGTGAATTGTTCATTGATTTCTAAACATATTAATTGAAAAATTAAAATTGGTTAGAAATTATTAGATAGACCTATTCACCCCCCCTCTAGGTCTTAGAGATCATTGATCTGGATAAATTTCAATTGGTATCAGAGCTTGTTCACTGATAAGGCTAATCCCTTAAGTGTGATCCTGTATTATCCGTGATTATGAGTACTCTAAGAGAAGGTGGATCCGTCTCTCGTCCCCCACTTTTTGATGGAAATAATTATGCATACTGGAAAGCTAGAATGAGAGCCTTTCTCAAATCTATTGACGAGAGAATTTGGATGTCTATACAGAATGGGTGGACTACGCCCATAAAAACTGTAGGTGATTTGACTGTCGTCAAATATTATAATGAATGGACCAGAGAAGAGCTTGAGTCAAGTGGATGGAACACTAAAGGTCTCAATGCTATCTTTACTGCAGTCACTGCTGAGGAATTCAGACGAATTTCTTCATGTGAAACAGCAAAGGATGCTTGGGACATTCTTGAAATTACCCATGAGGGTACTACCACTGTTAAAATCTCAAAACTCCAAATGTTAACCACCAAATTTGAACATTTAAACATGGATGACAATGACACTTTTGATTAATTCTATGCAAAACTTAGTGACATTGTCAACGCTAGTTTCAATTTAGGTGAGGAAATATCTGAGTCCAAAATAGTTAGAAAAGTCCTTAGATCTCTCCCTGAGAGATTTCAACCCAAAGTCACTGCAATCGAAGAGAGTAAAAATGTTGACTCTCTGAAGATTGAGGAATTGGTTGGTTCACTCCAAACCTATGAACTCAATCTCCGTCTATCCAAGAAGAACAAATCTTTAGCCTTGAAATCCATCAAGGAATCTTTGGATGAGGATGACAGTGATGAAGATATGAATGAGGAAGAAATGGCTCTCTTCGTTAAAAAATTTTGAAAATTTTTAGAACGAAAAAGAGGTTCAATCCCAAACAGGGAGGAAAATCTTTTGAGAAGTCAAAGTCTAAGCCCTGGGAAAACAAGAAAAATTCCAAGAATGGCGACAAGAAATCCCAAGGTGTTCAATGTTATGAATGCAATGGCTTCGGTCATATTTCACCTAACTGCCCTAACAAGAAGAAGAGTAAGGGCAAGGTGATGAATGCCTGTTGGGATGACAGTGATTCCGAGAATGAAGAATCGGACAGTTCCTCTTCAAGTGAAGATACTGGAAATCATACGGCGTTCACTGTTTCCCTTTCTGGGATTCTTGAGACTACCTCTGCGGTTGATGAAAATGATAGAAGTGATGAGAGTGTTCATATTGAGTCTAGTGATGACATACAGAAGAGTCAAACTGACTCTGAAAGTGATGAAGATTTGAAAACAACTTATGATAAGTTGTATGCTGAAAGTTTGAAGCTGACTAAAACAAAAATCTCCTTGAGCAAAAAACTCAAAATCATTCAAAATGAAAGAGATACTTGTAAACTAGTAGCAGAAGAAAAGAGTGCTCTAGTTAGTCAGTTGGAAAATGAAAAAGAAGCATTTGTTATGAAAGTTCAATGTCATTTGGAAGAGAATGTCTCATTGACTAATGTGGTCAGAAAATTAGAAGTTGAAAGAGACACTTCCATGAAAGAAATTGAAGAGTTAAGAACTCTGCAAATGGAGCTGGAAACTTTTAAAGACTCTCTTGTTGATAAGGTGAAATTTCTTGAAAAAGAACATCAAATTACCCTTAAAGACAAGACTGACTTGATTCAGAAGGTCAATACTCTTGAAAAAGAAGTAAGAATGTTTGGTAACACTAGCTGCCTAGATGAATTAGTTAGAAAGTATGGGTCAAATTCGAGTAGATCTGGGATAGGACATGCTGACACACCAGCTGGTCCTTTAGCTGTTGGTTCAATGGCTAGTGCAGTGTTTGAGCCAATACATTCTGATCCTAAAGTGAATCTACCTTCTACATCAAGTACTAAGGCTTATACAAATTTTGTAAAGCCTAGAAATACAGCTCCTAGAGTGAATGCTATGAGGAATCAAATTCCTTTTAGAAGAAATCCTCCTCTCCAAAGATTCATACCCACATGTCACTTTTGTGGTGTAAGAGGTCACATTCGACCAAATTGTAATGCTTTTAGGAGAGCTCCTCAAAATGGTTCATGGAACCAAAATCAAAGTCAAAGGACTCTTCAAAGGCAGATTGAGGTTCTGGCTGAAACGTCTAGAATATTGAGAGAAGATGTTAATAGAATTGTTCAAATCTCTAAGACAAGAACTGGTAAATTTATTCCAAATGATTATTCAAGAGGAAAGAATTTGACTAATCAAAAAGCTAGAACTGAACAAAATAAGAAAAGGTCAAGGAGGACAAAAAGGAAAAAGGTTTCTAATACACAGTTTAATGATGAAAGATCTAAACAAAGTTTAAAGATTGTGTATGTAAGAAAGGATGACCTTAAGTGCTTCATCATTCACATTGCCTTGAAAGCCCAAAACATAGAAATGTGGTACTTCGATAGTGGGTGTTCTCGGCATATGACAGGTAACAAGTCCTTATTTACTCAATTTGAGGACTGTCCAGATGGGACTGTTACTTTTGGTGATGGAAGCAAGTCTTTAGTAAAGGGGAAGGGTATCATCGATTCACCAGGCATACCAAAATTGAAAGATGCCTTGTTTGTTGAAGGATTGAAAGCTAATTTAATTATCATAAGTCAACTATGTGATGATAACCATGCTGTGCACTTTACCCAAAATAAATGCTTAGTCATTAATGGTAAAGGTAAGTGTGTTCTAGAAGGGTTGAGAACCACTGACAATTGCTACGGCTTAATTCCCAGTCCTAATCCCTCAAATGTCTGTTATAATACTAAAATTGAGGAGGTTGATTTGTGGCACCGAAGACTAGGTCACATGAACTTCAAAGACCTATGTAAAATCTCTAAGCAAGAGCTTGTAAGAGGTGTTCCCAAACTAGGAAAGCCTTCTACTGCTGTGTGTGGGCCATGCCAAATTGGTAAACAAATTAGAACCCCACATAAGAAGACTTCAAGTATTACTACTTCATATCCACTGGAATTAATTCATATGGATCTAATGGGTCCTACAAGAACTGAAAGTCTAGGTGGAAAGCGATACATCCTAGTCATGGTTGATGATTTCTCAAGAATGTCATGGGTGGGATTTATAAGAGAGAAATCCGATGCTTTTGACAATTTCAAAAGTATTTGCTTGAAAATTCAAAATGAGAAAAGATGCCCAATCACTCGAATTCGAAGTGATCATGGAAAGGAGTTTGAAAACTCTAAGTACAATGACTTTTGTGATGAGTCGGGTATCAAACATGAATTTTCTGCACCTATTACACCTCAGCAGAATGGTGTAGTAGAGAGGAAGAACAGGGTTCTCCAAGAGATGGCTAGAGTTATGCTTCATAGCAACAATCTAGCTTCTCATTTCTGGGCTGAGGCAGTTAACACTGCTTGCTATATAGTTAATAGAGTTTTTGTAAGACCTGGAACAAGGAAAACCCCATATGAGTTGTGGAATAACAAGAAACCCAGTGTCAAGTACTTTCGAGAATTCGGAAGTAAATGCTATATCCTTAAGGATAGAGAGCAACTGGGCAAATTTGAATCCCGGAGTGATGAAGGGATATTTCTTGGATATTCCACCAACAGTAGAGCTTATCGAGTGTATAACTTGAGAACCTCTACGATTATCTCCATAAATGTAGTTGTGGATGACTCCGGTGTTGAAAATGTGCAACTTGAGGATGATGAAAGTGCTGAAAATGAAAATGTTGAAACTGTTTCAACTCCACCTATAAATAAGCAATCATCTCCATCAAAACCTACACATTCTAGGGTCATGAGTCCTCACACCCCCATTGACATAATTGGTGATCTTGAAAGTGGAGTGAGAACGAGGAAACAAATTGAAAATGAAGTTAGCTACATTTGCTATACTTCATCTTTTGAACCCAAGAATGTAGCTGAAGCTCTTGCAGATGATAATTGGATAAATGCAATGCAAGAAGAGTTACTTCAGTTTACTAGGAATGATGTTTGGTATTTAGTACCTAGGCCTAACAATACAAATGTGATAGGTACCAAATGGATTTTCAAGAACAAATCTGATGAAAAAGGTACTATCATAAGAAATAAGGCTAGGTTAGTTGCACAAAGATACACCCAAATTGAAGGTATTGACTTCGATGAAACCTTTGCTCCTGTAGCCAGGCTAGAATCAATAAGAATTCTTCTAGCTGTGGCTTGCCATATGAAATTCAAACTTTTTCAAATGGATGTTAAGAGTGCCTTTCTGAATGGCATTCTACAGGAGGAAGTCTATGTGGAACAACCAAAAGGGTTTGAAGATCCACATCACCTTGATCAAGTCTATCGGTTAAAAAGGGCTCTCTATGGTTTAAAACAAGCTCCAAGAGCTTGGTATGAGAGACTGACTACTTGTCTCTTGGAAAACGGATTTTCGAGAGGGGGAGTAGACAGAACCCTTTTCATAAAGAATGTGAAAGGTGATATTGTCATCGCCCAAATATATGTTGATGACATAGTGTTTGGTTCCACATTAGACTTACATGCTCTTTCATTTGCTGAACAAATGAAAAATGAATTTGAAATGAGCATGGTTGGTGAGCTAAGTTTCTTCCTTGGTCTTCAGATCAAGCAATTGGATTCTGGGATCTCAGTATCTCAAATCAAATATGCTAAAAATCTAGTAAAGAAATTTGGCATGAGCTCTGCTAAGCATGTAAGGACTCCTATGAGTTCTACTACAAAACTTAGTAAAGATGCTACAGGCAAAGATGTTGATCAAACTTCTTATAGAAGCATGATTGGTAGTTTACTCTACCTAACTGCTACTAGACCTGACATAGCCTTTAGTGTAGGTGCTTGTGCCCGCTATCAAGCGAGCCCAAAAGAGTCTCACTTGCTTGCAGTTAAGCGTATCATTCGATATGTGAGTGGAACTCTATCATTTGGCCTCTTGTATTCTTTTGATACAAATGCAACGATAGTTGGATATTCCGATGCCGATTGGGCCGGAAATGCTAATGATAGGAAGAGCACCTCTGGAGGATGTTTCTATATTGGAAACTGCTTAGTTGCTTGGCTTAGCAAAAAGCAGAATTCAATTTCATTGTTCACTGCAGAAGCTGAGTACATAGCAGCTGACAGTTGTTGCACTCAACTTCTGTGGATGAAGCAGATGTTGAATGATTACGGGATTGAATAGAGCACTATGACTGTGTATTGTGATAATTCAAGTGCTATCAATATTTCCAAAAATCCCGTTCAACATTCTCGCACAAAGCACATAGACATTAGACATCACTTCATCCGTGATCTTGTTGAGCAAAAAATTGTGTCTATGGAGTATGTCCAAACAGAGAATCAATTTGTGGACATTCTTACAAAACCCTTAGATTTTTTTAGGTTTGAACTCCTTAGGAAATCCATAGGTTTGTGCGGAGTTGAGTAAAGATGTACTTGTTTCATAGCCTATGTGTTCTTCATGTTCTATTTGTGTCATAAAGCTATTTTTTTTCTTTAATTAATAAAAATCCAAAAACATTCAAAAAATTGAAAAATATAACAAAAAATAATGTGTTTGTATGACCTTCTTTCCAATCATTTTGCTTAAAGTTATTTCCTTGAAATCATATTTGAACATATAATACAGGGATAAATATTTCATAGGATTGGATAAATTAGGATAGGTCAACTGTTGGTTTGATCTTGTGATTTAATTTGGTCATGCTAACTAATCTCAGTTAGAGTTGAGTAAACAAAGATGTTATATGTTGCACATGCACTCTGACTGATTCTTTAGATGGTATTAGTTCCTATTTAAAGGTTCTGAAATTATACCATATGGTTCCCTAGATTAATCAAATCTAGTATAACCAATGTAATAAAAAATTCCATAAGGTGAGCCCCCTAGTTATAAAAATTATTGACATGGAGAGGACTACCTGTGAGTTTGTGTGATAGCTACTAGTGAATGCAAACAGTGAGTAATGGCTACCTAGACAAACAGTAGGTATCTATATGGATTGCTAGTGTGAAAGCCCCCACTGTCATTAGAAAGAGCTACCTTCTCACTTGTGTGAAAGTCACCAATGTGCTAAAAACTATATATGTGTACTCCAAAAAGAATTTTCACAATGAGTACAATTTCACTGAAAAAGAAATGAAATAAATTTGTTAGTCAAATTTGGGGTAAAAATTGCTCATCATATAAGTATGGATGTTTATTGGTTTTAAAACTAGTTTTTAAAAATTTTAGAGTCCCATTTGAGCTATAATGTCAAAATCTAGCTTAAGGAAGGAAACCAATTCAAAGAGTCAGGTAATGAATTTTGATTTCACACTAACATTACTTCTAATTGTTTCTTGACTCTGATTGTGAATTTGATGCAAATACCAAAATTAATCACCTTTGAAAATCAATTATTGTTTACATAATCCTTATTTATGACTATACTTGATATATAAATTCTTGGGTGATTATTCTTTATGATTTTAATGAAATCAATTATTGCAAATTTTTTTGGTGAAATGGTTATTTTGAGGTGAAAATGAGTTTTTATTGTACCATTGGTTGAGGGGGAGAAATGGTTGTAAATGTAAAATTTTTGAAAATTTTTCAGACCACCGATCGCTCGGTGTTAAAGACCGAACGATCGGCCTTTCGTGAACAGAGTTATAAAACCCTCATTTCTATTTTTTTGTTCACTTCTTCTCCGAACTCCAGAGCGATCTCTCGGTTACCTCTCCTCCAAATCCTTCCTACGGTCATTCCATTCAACTCTAAGGGTTTCCCAAGCATCAAAAAGGTAAGCCTTGTACGTTTTCTTGCGTATAGGTTGAATTTCTCATCTAGGGCATCGTTGTTCATCCATGGCTTTCATTTTGTCCTTAATCCTTCTAGCCTATCTCATGTCTGGCGTTCCCAAACGCCGAAAGTTGGTCCTCAACAACCAAGAGGACCCTCCTGAAGATGAGCAAATCCAAGAGCCCTTTTCCTTCACTCCTATAGGTCATTGAATTTCAATAGGGGATCGACCAATTCGTAGAATGGTGGATTCTACTACTGAAAATCGCCAAAAGGCTTTGGCAGATAAAACCCGAAAACAAAAGGGAAAAGCCAGTTCATCTTCCACTGTTCTATTGGGTCCTTTCATTAGCCCTAATGCTGCTCAACTTTATAGTGAGTATTTTAGTAAAAAGGGTATAACGGTTGAAAGGAGCATTAGAATTTCAGATTTTGGTGATTACTACCTTTCTAAAATCATTACTGATCGTCACTGGGAAGGCTTCTCAATTTATCCGGTCCTGTACCTATTCAGTTAGTCCAGGAATTTTACTCAAATTTCTCTGAAATAAATTTCAAAACCTGGTCTTTTAAATCTCGATCTTTAGAACAATCAGTTTTGATAAATCCAAATGTCATTGCAAAATTTCTTGGTTGTCCTCGAGTTTCAGATGCCTATTATCCTTACAAATACAAGAAAGATGAGGATAAAGAATCTATGAAAAATGTAGTCACATTTCTTTGTGGTGCTCCTACATTTTGGGTTGGTTCCTTAATCGAAGTCACAAAACTCACTAGGGATGCCAGACTTGTAAACCTAGTAATGAGTGCAAATATCCACCCAAAGGTTCATACTGTAGACCTTAGGGAAGATAGAGCTTGATTTTTATTCAGTCTCCTTCGTGGACATGATATTGACCTTGCAGCCCACATAATTGATTTGATGATTCAAGCCCATCAAACTCAAACTGTGGTTGGAGCTCTTCCCTTTGGATCCCTGATTACTAAACTCCTTGGTTCTCAAGGAATTATTGCTCCTCCTGGAGTTCCTACCCGTACTCCGAAAGGTTCAATCAACAAAAAGACCATCGCTCAGAGTTTCTCTCATGCTTCAGTTCGAGATATTGAGGAAGAAGCTGATTTTGGTACAGGATCCTCTCATGCATCTCCGGCCACGATTGATGATTTAGCTAGAATGATGAGAGAGATGCAGATGGATCTCTCAACGCATATTTCATCTCACCAGGAGTTCACCACAGAGATCCGTGGCAGACTTGGATCACTGGATGCAGCAGTGCTGGGCGTACAGAGAGATGTTCGTGACTTTCGAACTTATTATGAGTCCCAGCTCACTTCTGATCATGAGCAGGAGTGATAGTTAGATTGATGTACTAGGATAGAAACTCCTTCTGGTTCATGTGTATATTTTGGAGTTTATCTTAGTCCTAGTATTAGTTTGACATTTAGATGTATTTTGTCTTGGTTGTACTTAGTACAAACCTTTTGGATGTTATTGACTTGGTCATAGATGTATGCTTTTGGATGGTTTATAGTCATTCTCTTATATCTCATCTCATTTGTGTTTATGCGTTAATTTTATTGTTAATAGTCCGCCTTTGGCATTTCGAGCCAAAAAGGGGGAGAGTGCATGATAACACATGGATATGACTTTGTGGATGATGATTTTGTGGATGATGCTATGGAAACATGATTAACCTATTATATATATAGTATTGTGGAATTGTGGATGTTATACATGTTTTATTTCTTCCCATATTTTATTTCCCATGCTTCACAGGTTTTTGATTTAGCATGTGCAGGCAAACAGGTTCTAAGTTTGGTGAATCATGACAAGTTAAAATGTCAAATGTCATGTAATTATTTTTGAGTCATGTAAAGGTCAATTTTCCATTTTTGAATCATTTGGGAAAATTTGAACCTAGTATATGAGTTAGTCTTGTTTTGTCCCGGAATTACCAAATGGGGAGATTGTAAATCCCTAAGTAGGTGTTGGCAAATTTCGTGATCATTAGATAGGTCATGTGAGTCGAGTCGTGTTCAACTTATCAGAAGAGAAGAGCTAAAGCATCAAGAAGATTGAAGAAAGTGAAGAAAAAGATCCTACTCTGGATCTAGAAAGGTAATGGACTTAGAGACCCCTACCTAAGTTGGATTTGACTTAGATAACTCTAAACATACCTAGGAGGATAGTTTTAAACCTAATAAAGTTGTTTGATCTTAGTTGAATCAAGTAAACTTAAAATGAAGTATGGTTTGAAACAAATTCTGTCTCAACCGATCGCTCGGTGTTGAGACCGATCGATCGGTGGCTTACCGAGCAATCGGTGGCTATCGACTGGACAAATAATTTGTATGGGGTATTTTTCCAGAGAGATGATTTTCAACCGCTCGATCGGTTATGAGCACCGATCGATCCGTTTTGGACCGAGCGATCGGTAATGTGCACCGATCGATCGGTCCCCGTAAAAAGAATTTTTATTTTTCTGGATTCTTTTTTTAAACCCTATATAAACAAATTTTTGGAGACCTAATTCGTATCTTTGTTTATTTTTGAAAGAGTAGAGGTCTGAGAAACTCCTCTAGGGTTTTTCCTATTGTTCTTATTAGATCTTTGTTGATCCCTCCTCTTTCTTTTATCCTAGAGAATGCAAGTATAGATCTAAACCTTTGATCTTGCATTGTGTGATCTCAGATCTATATGAGATCCCTCTAGGGTTTGAAACTTCCAAATTGATTCACAACCCTACACCTTGTGTATGTGTCCGGTGTTTGATCCGGAGCCTTCGTGGAAGGAGATCGATCGTGTGTGATTGTGGTTTTGAAGTAGCTTGAGAAGATTTGGTCGGTGTGAAACCGAAGCTGCTACGGCGGAGATCGAACCTGCTGGTTCGTGGAAATCAAGAGTAAGAGTCTATACCTAGGAACGCCGTTTCTGTTTTGGTAAGGTCTTGTCTTGTACTAATTAAAATCTTTTCATAGTGAAGTTTATTGCTGGACGAGGTCCCGTGGTTTTTTCCCGTTAGGGTTTTCCACGTAAAAATCTTCTGTGTTTGATTTGTGTAGACTGTCTGAGTGAATTGTTCATTGATTTCTAAACATATTAATTGAAAAATTAAAATTGGTTAGAAATTATTAGATAGACCTATTCACCCCCCCCTCTAGGTCTTAGAGATCATTGATCTGGATAAATTTCAGTTAGCATCCTTTAACTAGGGTTAAGCTTAACCCTGGTTACCCCCTCTTGTACCTCAGACCTTTAACTAGGGTTATACTTAACCCTAGTTAACCCCCAATAGGATCCCTTGTTTTTTTTAAATCCAAAATAGTGCTGGAAATCAACACTATTTTGGACGTTTAAATACTAAAACCAGCTTTGTTTGGGTAGTTTAGACGGCCAAAACTAGGGTTAAACATAACCCTGGTTAAACTCTCTTGTACCTCAGACCTCTAATTAGGGTTACACTTAACCCTAGTTAACCCCCATAGGATCCCTTGTTTTTTTTTAAATCCAAAACAGTGCTGGAAATCAGCACTGTTTTGGACATTTAAATACCAAAACCAGCTTTGTTGGGTAGTTTAGACGGCCAAAACTAGGGTTAAAATTAACCCTAGTTAAATTCTCTTGTACCTCAGACCTCTAACTAGGGTTACACTTAACCCTAGTTACCCCCAGTAGGATCCCCTTTCGTTCTTTTTATCTGAAAACAGTGCTGAAAATCAGCACTGTTTTGGACATTTAAAAATACCATGTCCAGTTTTGTTTGGGAAGTTTGCATGGCCAAACTAGGATTAATCTTAACCATAGTCATCCCCCTTACCTCATGAACCTTAAACCAGGGTTAAACTTAATCCTGGTTAACTTTGCTAGGCTATGTTCCCCTCTCTTTGTTCAAAAGAGTGCTAAAACAACACTGTTTTGTAGCATTTGGCACGACCAAACAAGATTTAAAACTAACCTTAGTTAAATCCTCTTGTCCCATGAATCCAAAACTAGGGTTAGATTTAACCCTAGTAGACCACCCCCTTCATTGTTTGTTCAAAACAGTGTTGAAATCACCACTGTTTTGGGATGGTTGCCATTGCCAACTTCTATCACTTGGGTCCTCTCTCCCATGGAAATCCTCATGGCAATAAAGCTTAACCAAGGCTCATTCAACCCTAGTTAACCGACTTTACTATTCGTCCCCAAAATGTAGGAGGCCATTCTAGGCCCTGCATTCATTTGGGGACCAATCTTGAACCTTAACTTGGGCTAATGAATCCCCTATGCCACACTTGACCTCTAACTAGGGTTAAACTTAACCCTAGTTGATTCTCACACCCTAGGTTGGACAAAAAATACAAAAAAATACAGAAAAATCTCAAAAAATCTGAAAAATACAAAAAAGACTAAAAAAGGCTTCCTGGACCTTTTTTTTTTACTATAGTTAACAATTCTAACCATAGTTAGTTTGACCTAACCCCGGATAACAATCCTAACCGGGCTTCCCTCTTGGCCTACCGGGCCAAACCTAATCTACCAGACTACCCCTCGGCCTACCGGGCCCACCCTTTGCACATTGACCAACCTCGGTCAAGTAAAACCCTAATCTACCGAATTAGGTCCATTAGCCGCCTTTGGTGCACACACACACGCCCCCTTGCCTTAGCACGGGCTCAAGTGCTAGAACTACGCTCGATCTGATCTCACCCCTCATGTGAGTACGTAGGCAGCCCAACACGGGCCCGACCCTAGTTAGCTTTTTTTTCTTCCGGTTATTATTAACTTAAACACTTAGGCATTTATTTAACATTGACTTTAATTTTGGCTTCAACCTAGCAAGTAGGGAACCACTATAAGTGGAAGTGTCGGGGTGCCTAACCCCTTCCCCGAACTTAACCGAACCTCTTACTTCGATCTTTGATCGTTGACCAAGTCCTTATCCAATATTTTCCGGGGACTTATCCCTTCTGAATTAATAAGTGGCGACTCTAAATCTCGTGAGATTTTTAGGGGGTGAAATCCCGTGCTCACACTTACCACTGATCACTTAAAGAGTAGAGGGTGGTACATAGCAAACCATTGTTATTTGTCCTTAACAAAAAAGAGACTGTGAATCATTTGATCTTGCATTGTCCGGTTATCTTTGGGCTTCTTTCTTGTCTCGGCTCGGTGTGGAGTGGGTCTTCTCTTTCTTCTTTCTGAGCTTCTTATCGGGTTGCTACTTGACAACTTTAGTGGGTGCTAAGGAAATCATCTGGACCTTTTTGTCCGGGGCTATTTTGTGGTTTGAAAAAGTAGGAATAATCATGTTTTTGACAACTCTTCATCCCCCTCTCATTGTCTATTTACTTGCGTGCGGCAAGTGATTGTGAATTGGAGCTCCACTACTCGGTTGTATCACGAAGTGAGGACCTCGTTACCATTTTGAGGAGGTTGGTTGTATGCATTTCTTTTTATCTTTTTCTATTATGTCGTGATAGCTGTTAGTTTACATCTCTGTAAACTGTTGTATCATTCTCCGTTTTTTTTATATTATATATTTGATTTACCGATCAAAAAAAATTATAAATTCATCAAACCAACAATATTGGTTATTTTTTGCGATATTTTTAATATATCGGCTAAATCTTGGGATATTTACATGATAGAAAGAGAAAATTGTATTTCTCGAGAGACTTTTAAAATACTACGATTAAAATAGATTTTATTGTTCTATGAATGAGACTATAATCTTACCATTTGCTTTAGAAGTGTTATTTGTAGTAGAAGCTTCAATAGATACTTCTGGAATTGGTGTCTTTCGAATGAAGGACTGGATATTGTATCTTAGATTACAAGTGGGGCTTAGACCACCAGATGTTTGGGAAAGAAAAAGAAGAAAGAAAAACAAACAAGAATTCTTGGTGCAAGAGCCAGGGGCTGAAGCAAGTGAGGGCCTGTGGGGGCACGTGCCCCCACTGAATTTTTTGAAAAAAAAAAAAATTCCTTTATTTTAAGCAAGCCATGAGAATGGGCTATCATTCAACTGCAATTGAACTTATGCTCTGTTTGGTTGCTGAGAAAGTAAGGGATGAAAAAGAAAATAGGAAGAAAAATTAATTTTCTATTGTTTGGTTACAATGAAAATGAGAAAAGGAAAAGAAAATAGGGAGAAATTTTTTAAAATTTTCTATCAAATTATGGATTTAAAATCTTTTAAAAAACCATGAATTTTGGAGAGAAAAGGGACAGAAAAAAGTATTTGGGCTTCCTTGCCTCCCTTTGTCTCTTCTTCTTTCTCAGTCATCCTCTTGTTTGGTTTCCGGTTATTTCATTCCAACGAGCTTGGTTTCCGGTTACTTTACTTTGGTGGTTTTACTTCGTCTCCAAAAATAGGAACAAATCGTTCTTCAAATTTTTCTCTCATTCTTCGTTTGATGAAAGGGGTTATTTATAGATTTGAAATCGAAATAGATTGGAATTAAAATCTCTATGGATTGGAGTGAAAAGAGTTTTGGTAAACTCACTGTTTTTTGGGTTTGGATTGATTTAAACAAGTTGAAATAAGATTATGATATGTTTTAATCTTGATTTGGATAAGGATTTAATTATTAAAATGTTTTTTAACAATTTCATCATTGGTTATTAGTTGAAATAAGCAAGATACATAAAAAAAAATTGAAAAAACAAACATTGCTGGGAACGTCCCTGTCGTGAGGAAGAAGATAGGGACACAACCAGTATTCTTATAATTGTTTTGAGTTTTCTGAAAAAAAAGCTTTAAAATATTTAAAAATGTAAAAAATGTTCAAAAAGTGTAAACAAATTATTTTCAGTAAAATTAAAAATTTGAAGTTATTTTAAAGGATTAGGAATATTTTGGTAATTTTAAAAAGGTAGGGGTATTTTGGTAATTTTCAAAAAAATTCTCTCTAATTTTCTAGACAACCAAATGACAGAAAATTTATAATTTTCTCTTCTTTTCTATTCTCTTCTTTTCTTTTCTAGATTTTCTTGACAAACCAAACACAGCATTAGGGAGAGTTCAATCACACCTAGTCAACAGATCAACACATGCCCCTTTTAACATTTGTTAACTGTAGTTAAGATTCATTAACTCTTGGGGTTCAACAATATAACATTGATTTTTTTATATAAATAACAAAAATTATTAATCATAAGATTTAAAGTTCCTAACCAAAGTTAAATATTTTTCTATGATTTTTTTCTTCTAAAAATCAATAGTCTATTGTTGATCGAACCCCAAGAGCTAGTAAATCTTAACCATAGTTAATAGAGGTTAAAAGGGACACGTGTTGACCTGTGGGTGCAATTGAACTCTTCTCGAGTTCAATCACAGTTGACTGTGATCCGATCTCTATGCAGGTGTCATTTATCTTTAAAAAGTGATATTTTTATATTAAGTCGTTTAATTATTTTATTGGGCATAATTATGATAAGGGTCAGTTGTCCTTAAAAAAATATATTATATTAATTAATTATTCAATAGTTATAGCCATGAGGTAAGGGGCAGTGACTCACCTTTGGTGGTGTCAGGCGTCCAAGGTTCCGGCACTGGCGCTGGCACTGGTACTGGTACCGGTCCTGGCACTCTTGGTGCATCTACGATCAACCGGTAGAAAAGTCGATCCTCGTACCTCAAATTACAACTTGGAGCCAAAAGACGGCACCCTCGCTTCCTATCGCACCGATCTCTGATTTTCTCCTTCAGTCGGGCAAAACATGAATTGCATTCACTGCTATTGAGATCTCTTGTGCACTGCGCAAGGCCGTATATTGTCTCAGACTCCGTAGAACTTAAATTTCCTGTCGCGAACAACGGGCGTGATTCTTTTGCTTTAGAACTTATTTCGTCCAGCAGCCGCCCTTGAGCAACGATATTGGATGGCTCCATATTAGTAATATTTGAGTCCGGAAGCATTTGAGCGACTCCAAAGAAGTTTTTATTTGAGTAGTGTATCATGCACAGATCGAACCATGCAATTGCTTCTGTTGATTGGGAACAATTTTTTAAGACCACTTCACTTGCGTTTTTAACGCAATTCCGACAGAGTTCAGGGGGGATGTCGCCTCTACACAGAAATACACCATAGACGCTGTCCGGATTCTGGCCTATGGTGTTGTTATAGAAGAATTCGGCATTGCTTGTAATAACCTTGGAGGTTAGAGAAGAGAGGAGGAGGTTGAGGTTTGTGTCAAACGCACTGTTACTACTGTAATTGGATGAGTTACAAGAGTGAGATGTGTAGGTGGGTTGGGCGGTTTCGTTGAATTGGGCAGTGCTGAGGCCAAGGTGTGTGAGTAAGGCAGAAAGCAAGAAGAGCAATTCAAAGCAACGCATCGTATTTGGCTTTTTTGCCAGGCTATGGAGAAGCTATTACAGGTCTCGAAGCGAAGAGGATAAGTAGAGAGATGGATTGATTGGTGAAGATATATATATATATATATAATACTAGCACCACAACCAATGGGGCAAGCTTAGCTTCCGAACATTACTCATTTTCTAAACTGAATTATACATGTGATGGTGGACGATATCTTTTTGGTGCATCCAACATACTTGGTCAACATTTTGTGTGAAGAGTACTGGTCCAGGAAGAGCGAAAAAGAAAAAAATATTAATAATAATTTAATCAAACGATTTGTGTCGGATGAGAACTGCCACTTGAAAGGAAGAATGTGCGCTCGTTGGAGCATTTATGTTTTTGATGAACTTGATGGTTTTTGTTTTGGTTTTAAAGTGAACCGATATTGCTACACCTCGTTCTCATGTACATGGATGGAAGCAAAATAACTTTCCATAAACATATTGTCAATTTTTTCCTTGTGTTTTTTTTTTTTGGTTGAAATGATATCCTGTAACTAACACACTCTAAACTCACACACAGAGTCACACCTAAGGTAGCCACTAAGGTGCCATAAGGGTAAGTCTAAGCAACCACTCACTCCAAAAGGGCCTGTCTTGAGGAGGGTTGATGGCCCCTTGTACACTTTTTTTTTAGAAGTTAAACTTTTCCTTTGTACCCCAGTAATGTACAACCTTTGGTATAATGCTTCGTCTTTTGCAGGTGAACTTCTAAATGCCCCGGCAATACTTTCCATGCTTGGTCTTTTTCTGTTTGGCTTACTCGAACAACTTTTTAGATGATGTTATAAATACTCTATTGTTTTGAATCTTTTGTTAGCTGTTGTTTTGGTTCATAAAAAAAGTAGATTAAAGATTGAATGGTGAAAGTAATCTCTAGTGCCTAACCCAATCGTATTGAAATGCGTAGTTGGGGTAGTTGGATACCAAGGTATCATAGGTGCAGGGTTGCAATAACGATACCTAGACATATGATACGGATGTCAAGTGTCCTAATACGGTAGCACAGACATACATATATATAAATATATTATATCTCAAAAATTTTTAAAACAAGTGGCTTCACTTAAAAGGGCATGTCTTGAATTTTTACTTTGAAAAGATTTGACTTTTTCTTTGGTTTTTAGTCTTTTACAGGGAGGCTTATCTAGGATTTTATTAGCCAAAAATCAATTGTGATCTCAATTTCGTATTCCCGAACATGATAATTAATTTCAACTTCGTATTCCCCGAAGTTATCATGTTTGGGAATACGAAGTTGAGATCACAATTGATTTTTGGCTAATAAAATCCAATCCAAATGCCCTCATTAAGTTATTGTATGCTTGCTTTGTGCTCTTCTCCTTCTCTTTAGTTGAGTGTTCTCTTATGATCTCCTCCCTTAGCAATGGAGTCTTGTACTTATAAAGGTAAGGATATCTTGGGTCCACTCCATCCAAGTGGTATTAGGGACTTAAGAGACTTTTAGTGGCCCTACCCATTTGCTTGGGTATATAGCTCATATTCAAGCTTCTTCTTAGTAGTGATAGGCGTATCCATGAATTCCATTTCATGCCTAAGGCACCACCTTATTGTTAGATACCCCTCTCTTAAATGCTCACCAATTGGTTAATATTTAAGAAGGGAAGCATCCACGTGAGCATTTAAGAGGGGGGCATCCACCAATGAGATAGTGCCTAAGGCCATGAAATGGAATTCTCCGTTCTTGTATTGATGGCCTACCTGTGGGTGTATGACACGGACCGATCCATTTGGTAGGTGTATGGCTGGTCTGCTAAACATTTATTGCTTACCCAATCGTATTGAAATGCATTAGATGGGTAAGTTGTATACCAAGATATCATGTGTACAGGATGTGGCCTCGGATTGTCTCTGGCGAAGCCAGAAATGGCTTGTCTCAGGCATCCATAGAACAGGGGACAAGTCGTGGAGAAGTCAAAATCAGCTCCATGATTTTGACTTTTCTACACATTATATGACACATGTAATAAAGGTATTGAGATAAAGGGAAAGAAATATCAAGTAGGGAGAAGTCAAAATCATGGGGAGAAAATAAAATTACTACTCCCTTTAACGCCACATGTCCCTTATTCTATGGTTGCCCAAGAGCCCTTGGACTTCCCAAGACAATCCGAGGCCACAGGATGTGGTAGTGATATTTACGACACATGTTACGGCTGCCTAGTGTCGTTAATATGGCAGGTATGGCAGGTAGTGATATTTAATATGGCAGGTATGGCAGGTAGTGATATTTACGACACATGGTACGGCTGCCTACTGTTGTTAATATGGCAGCATGACCGTACATATATATAAATATAATAATAAAACTATACATATAATTTTTTCATTATTAAAATATATACAATTTTTAATATATTTTCATTAGAGTTTCCAAGTGGACCCTCAGATATTTCTTTGTTTTCACATACAGAAGAAACCTTACAAAAGAAAATCACCAATATATCATGACCTAGAAGATCATAAGAAGAAAATTTTCCTGCAACATAACAATGGCCATATTTAGCCGTACATATTCATCCAATGCAATCCAACGGTCAAAAGACGAATATGTGGGTGATGAGTTTATGCACCATAGCAGCATGTAGCTAAATTGATTGGAGAAAACATTTTCCCAACTAGTGTGGAAACATTGAAATAATACATATAAGTGGAAGGAATATATTTTCAAATCCTAAAGAAATTTTTACAGGGAAGGCTTTTAGATGGAAAAGAGATAGCAGTAAAAAGGCTTTCAACAAGCTCAAATCAAGGATTGCGAGAGCTAGAAAATGAAGTGTTTTTGGTTGCTAACCTTCAGCACAGGAACCTGGTAAGGTTGTTTGGCTGTTGCTTAGCAGAACAAGAGAAGTTACTTATCTATGAATATGTGCCCAACACGAGCCTTGACAAATTTCTATTTGGTATGTGACTCTTCCTTTTGTTTGGCACCCTATATTAGACGAGTCACATGTATAACATCATCTAATTCTTCTAATATTTTCCCTGGTGTATATTATCATTTGTTTTGACCACAAGATCTATTTGGATAAGGTAGATTCAGTTAGACGTACACTGTTGGATTGGAGGACCAGATACAACATCATCCATGGAATTGGTCGAGGGCTTCTTTATCTTCACGAAGATTCACGGCTCAAGATTATTCATCGAGATTTAAAAGTCAGCAACATTTTACTAGATGAAGATATGAACCCTAAAATATCAGATTTTGGTATGGCGAAGCTCTTTCTCCCCGACGAAACTCATCACATCACTAGCCGGATTGCTGGGACATAGTAAGTTGAATTTGATAGTGGATGGAGTAGGATAATAAGATGTGATGGGATGCATTATATATCATCACAAGTATATTTGAGTTCGAGTTTGAAAAGATTTTGATTAGTTTAGTTTGGTAAGATTTGATTATATTGAGATTTAGTTATATTTCCATATTTGGATGTGTTTCTATGATATATCCCCCCCTAAGGGTCAATGTAATTATTCTCACTATTCAATAGAGAAATATAATAGATAAATAATTTCAAATATGGAAATACAACTAAATCTCACCAAACTAATCCAATCTAAATCTATTCAAATTCAAATATACTTGTGATGATATATACTTATTATCCTACTACATTCTCTATCAGAATTATTATCTCCTTTCTCCTTTTCATCTTAGGCTGCATTTGGATTTGTGGAATTGAAATTGACCCAAAGAATTGAAATCCATTGAATTGAATTCTACATAATTTATAATCCTACCATTTGGATGCATTATGTAAGTGATTAATTATATATTTAATAAATTTACATATTATTATAAATTATAAATTTTATTATTTTATGTAATATTTCGTTGTCCATTTAAATCACACGTTATGGTTCGAGAGAGATTTTCATTACGTGCGGAATTGACAATTCTAGTTCCAGCCTTTTTATAATACAAGTCAAAGGACAAATTTTGAAATCACGATAGAATTTGAATTTAAGAACGGAATTGAAAATTTCATTCACCAATTACACATAAATCCATAGGCACCCTTAGGTTAAAGTCATTGTACTATCATTCTTCTTTGGTTTCATTTCATAGATGGATAAACCACAAAGAAGTGAAGTAATGAAGATAATCCTAACTGATACCTGGACTGTCTCTCTTATAAATGAAAAGGAACTACCAAGCATTATGAATAGTCTTCATTGTCACCACTTTCTTATGTACTGCCAACCGCATATAGTTGGGTAAGGCTTTAAAGATGAAGATGGCAATATCATCATTTAGGGAAAGAAACTAACAACATATGATCATTGGTCATGCAGTGGATACATGGCTCCAGAGTATGTCACGCAAGGGAACTTTTCAAACAAGTCAGATGTCTTTAGCTATGGTGTATTAGTTTTAGAGATTGTGACAGGGAAAAAGAATACTGATTACTATACATCTGAATCAAATCTTCTAAGCAATGTAAGTAAGTTGTTTTTGAATTTGGGATCAATCTTTGAACTCATTTTATGTTTAAATCAAGGATTGTAATGTTGATCGGGTGTCACAGACATGGGAACATTGGATTGGAGGAACGATTTTACAGTTGATGGATGAAACTCTTGGTAGACAATGCCCAATCACTGAAGTCTTGAGATGCTTTCACATTGGGTTACTATGTGTTCAGAATAATCCAACTGACAGACCCTCTATGTCGTCAGTTGTTCTCATGCTCAACAGCTTTTCTATTACTCTCCCCGTTCCATCAAGGCCGGCATTTTATGTTGAGAACAACTTTGGTTTGTCTGGTCCCAGTAGATCCAGACCAGTGTCTATAAATTATGTGACGGTTACTGATGTTATTCCTCGATAGGGATAAATTGTAATGATAAGAAGTTGTGGGTTCTAGGAGTTAGAGCAGGATTAGTTCTTCATGGAAAAATGCAACCCGGAGTATTCTGAATGCCACATGTTATAATAACTTTGTTATTTTCTTTTTGTTCAATAATAACATTTCTACTATTATAATGAGAGAAGGAGAGGTTGATGTGTCGCCTGATTTTTATTTTTTTTATTTCCGTCTATTACTTTCATTAGAGTAGTCAATTTAGGGCCTGTTTGGTTAAACTTCTCTGCATATCAACAGAAGAACTTCCCGAGAAAGTGACTCTCCATGGGAGTTGGTAAAAGTCATTCCAAGGCAAAAATGATGTTTGGTTTGTACTTGCGAGAAATAGCTTCTCAATTCAAGAAATCAAAATGTGTGTTTGGCTTTCCATGGCAAGGAGTAACTTCTTAGTTTATATTAAAGAGCAATAGCTTCCAAACATGGTTAAAAATATAAACCACAAGTTTAATGAATCTTAACCATAGTTAAAGGAATCTTAACCACAATTTAAAGTTTTTAAAAATTTTAACTGTGGTTAAGATTCCTTTAACCCTTGGGTAATATTTTTAATCATGATTTTTAGAATTTAAAGGAATCTTAACTACAGTTAAAAGAATTTTAAAAGATGAAAAACATGGTGAAAGAAGGCAACACATGATTATTGTGTTATTTCGTCACCCAAAAGATTATTTTTATCAAAAAGATAAAGAAAAATATTATGTTTGTATACATGTCTTCAAATACAAACACTAGTAGAAAATTATTGAAACACATCAAATTCCTTTGAGACCCCCTTCAGCGTTGTCATCAGTAACATTCACTTGCGTAGTCGGGACAAATCCCTCTTCTCTGACACCATCTACAAGAGGCTCGATAGTTAGAGGAGACCCAACATCCAATGCACCTTCACAAGGAAAACTACAAAACTACAGGTCTATAATGACGGTTTTTTAGCGGTGGTTTAATTTCCAATAACCGCAATAGAAGGTTATTTGGAACGGTGGTTTATTATAACCGTAGTAGTAGCATGGTTGCTGCCTCTTTTTAACGGCGGTGTATTAATAACCGTCTCAACTGTATTGTTTTCAATGGCGGTTCTTATTAATCCGTCGTTGTAACATAGTTTTTAACAGCAGTTATTAATACACCGCTATTAGAAAGAGTTCCCTCCACCACAATTCCCGCCTTGACAATTCCCGCCTTGATTTTAACGGCGGTTTTTGAATAACCGTAGCTACAAACATTAATAGTAGAGGCGGTTCCTAAATAACCATCTACTGCGGCCCTCCTCCAAGTTGAGGAGCTGAAGGAGTTGTCCAAAACTTTGTCGAGGCAACTCAGAGAGTCGGAGCTGGCAAGGGAAAAGCAGCTCAAGAAAGAAGAGCTTACAAGGGAGACCATGAAGAAGGACATCCAAGACTTCTACCAAAAGGAGGTCGACCGAGTGCTGCTCGAGGATCGGGCAGAGATGAAGAAGGAACTCCTGAGAGAACTCCGAGAGGCAAGACGCCTAATCGAATCTCCACAATAGTCAAAGAACGAGACCACTCGTTCTGAGGCTGTTGGTTTTGAAGTCGTCTACCTCGATGACGAGGTCGAGGAAGGTGAAGTCCAAGGAAATGAAAGACCCCCTCTTCCAGAAGAACCTGCTCCTGCTGTACCCGAGACCCCTGCTTCCGCCGAGCCTATCTCCGTGGTCCAATCAGAAGCCACTCCTGAAGTTATCACCGAAGACCCCGTTGTGTCTAGTGTCTTTTAGCTTTTCTTTCATTGTACTTTTCCTTTTGTTGTCCATGTAAATGTGTCTTGATCAATGAAAATCTTTCTTTTGTATATTGTCTCGAACTCGTACTGATAAATCAGTTATGATATAGCACTTGAAAATTTCATAAGGCATAGAGCACGTAATACGCACATGCAATCATAAAACCAAAACGAATGAATTAATCAATCCATTTAAAATTACCAACTTATTTAAGCACGGGAAAGTGAATGTAGCACCGGAACACTTGATAAGCACACTTGAGAGATAATAAAATGCAAAAACACCAACTCATAGAGCACGGATGCTTTAAAACAACGATAATAAATGACAACGGACATGCCGTAGTGTCAAACATCATAAATGTAGCTATTCAAATAATCTCTCATGTGTTGAACCTCTTGTGACTCATGGTGGGACACCATGCTCAGATGACATCTCATTAATATAAGCCATTGGTTTGGTCAGATGACAATTCATGGTTGAGCCACCTGTGTCCCGTGGTGAGCACCGTGTTCAAATGATAAATCATTTGACATTACACTTTAAGATGTTTTACACTACTATATACGTGTTTATTTGACATTGCTATTAAGTAAACTCATGACTAATTGTAAGAAAAGATATAAGATGAACTCATTGTGTAATCTCTATATATTCATTGAAAACATTGTCTCAAATTCATAATGTTCCAAGACTTTTGGATTACATTAACTTGTAAATCTTTAAGATAACATACTCCAAGGCTCCCAAGACAATTTACAATGTAAGACCCTTTCCAATTAGGCCCTAGCTTGCCACTGTTAACTTCACGGATACTTTGGAAGACTTTTCGAATGACGAGATCTCCAACTTGAAGGACCCTCCTCCGTACTTTCTTGTTGTATGCCTTTCTCAACTGCTGCTGATATCTCCCCATCTGGATGCTAGCATTTTCTCGTCTTTCATCCACCAGATCTAAATGAATAGCCATCAGCTTAGGATTTTTATCTTTCTCTCTCGTCTTCTTGCTCTGTTGAGAACGTATCGTGGGCAAACTGATCTTTATAGGGATTACGGCCTCCATTCTATTTGCCAAGGAGAATGGAGTTTCATTTGTAGGACTCCGTGACGTTGTCCTATAACCCCACAATACGTTATGCAGCTCACTCGTCCACTTTCCCTTGGAATCTTCTAGCCTCCTCTTCAAAGCATTCAATAGACTCTTGTTTACTGCCTCAGCTAAACCATTCCCTTGCGAATAATAAGGAGATGAGAAGATATGCTTAATCTTAAGCTCTTTGTAAAACTCAGCAATGACTTTCCCTGTGAACTGCTTCCCGTTGTTAGAGATGATAGACTGAGGAATGTCAAATCTGTAGATAATATGCTCCCAGATGAATTTCTTCACTTCTTGCATTCTGATACGTGCAAGGGGCACAACTTCAATCCACCGAGAAAAATAATCCGTGGCCACCAACAGAGAGATCATATTGCCTGGAGCTTTAGGAAAAGGTCTCACGATATCAAGCCCCCATCGTGCAAATAGCCAAGGCTGAGACACGGTATTGAGCTCCTAAACTGGAGCATGGATCAATTTGGCATGACGTTGGCACATGCTACACTTCTTCACATATTTCTGAGCATCTGCTTGCATGTAGGGCCAAAAATATCGCTGTCCTTGTGGGGGCACGTGCCCCCACTGAATTTTTTGAAAAAAAAAAAAATTCCTTTATTTTAAGCAAGCCATGAGAATGGGCTATCATTCAACTGCAATTGAACTTATGCTGTGTTTGGTTGCTGAGAAAGTAAGGGATGAAAAAGAAAATAGGAAGAAAAATTAATTTTCTATTGTTTGGTTACAATGAAAATGAGAAAAGGAAAAAAAAATAGGGAGAAATTTTTTAAAATTTTCTATCAAATTATGGATTTAAAATCTTTTAAAAAACCATGAATTTTGGAGAGAAAAGGGACAGAAAAAAGTATTTGGGCTTCCTTGCCTCCCTTCGTCTCTTCTTCTTTCTTAGTCATCCTCTTGTTTGGTTTCCGGTTACTTCATTCCAGCGAGCTTGGTTTCCGGTTACTTTACTTCGGTGGTTTTACTTCGTCTCCAAAAATAGGAACAAATCGTTCTTCAAATTTTTCCCTCATTCTTCGTTTGATGAAAGGGGTTATTTATAGATTTGAAATCGAAATAGATTGGAATTAAAATCTCTATGGATTGGAGTGAAAAGAGTTTTGGTAAACTCACTGTTTTTTGGGTTTGGACTGATTTAAACAAGTTGAAATAAGATTCTGATATGTTTTAATCTTGATTTGGATAAGGATTTAATTATTGAAATGTTTTTTAACAATTTCATCATTGGTTATTAGTTGAAATAAGCAAGATACATAAAAAAAAATTGAAAAAAAAACAGTGCTGGGAACGTCCCTGTCGCGAGGAAGAAGATAGGGACACAACCAGTATTATTATAATTGTTTTGAGTTTTCTGAAAAAAAGCTTTAAAATATTTAAAAATGTTCAAAAAGTGTAAACAAATTATTTTCAGTAAAATTAAAAATTTGAAGTTATTTTAAAGGATTAGGAATATTTTGGTAATTTTAAAAAGGTAGGGGAATTTTGGTAATTTTCAAAAAAAAATCTCTCTAATTTTCTAGACAACCAAATGACAGAAAATTTATAATTTTCTCTTCTTTTCTTTTCTTTTCTTTTCTCTTCTTTTCTTTTCTAGATTTTCTTGACAAACCAAACACAGCATTAGGGAGAGTTCAATCACACCTAGTCAACAGATCAACACATGCCCCTTTTAACATTTGTTAACTGTAGTTAAGATTCATTAACTCTTGGGGTTCAACAATATAACATTGATTTTTTATATAAATAACAAAAATTATTAATCATAAGATTTAAAGTTCCTAACCAAAGTTAAATATTTTTCTATGATTTTTTTCTTCTAAAAATCAACAGTCTATTGTTGATCGAACCCCAAGAGCTAGTAAATCTTAACCATAGTTAATAGAGGTTAAAAGGGACACGTGTTGACCTGTGGGTGCAATTGAACTCTTCTCGAGTTCAATCACAGTTGACTGTGATCCGATCTCCATGCAGGTGTCATTTATCTTTAAAAAGTGATATTTTTATATTAAGTCGTTTAATTATTTTATTGGGCATAATTATGACAAGGGACAGTTGTCCTTAAAAAAATATATTATATTAATTAATTATTCAATAGTTATAGCCATGAGGTAAGGGGCAGTGACTCACCTTTGGTGGTGTCAGGCGTCCAAGGTTCCGGCACTGGCGCTGGCACTAGCAGTGGTACTGGTACCGGTACCGGTCCTGGCACTCTTGGTGCATCCACGATCAACCGGTAGAAAAGTCGATCCTCGTACCTCAAATTACAACTTGGAGCCAAAAGACGGCACCCTCGCTTCCTATCGCACCGATCTCTGATTTTCTCCTTCAGTCGGGCAAAACATGAATTGCATTCACTGCTATTGAGATCTCTTGTGCACTGCGCAAGGCCGTATATTGTCTCAGACTCCGTAGAACTTAAATTTCCTGTCGCGAACAACGAGCGTGATTCTTTTGCTTTAGAACTTATTTCGTCCAGCAGCCGCCCTTGAGCAACGATATTGGATGGCTCCATATTAGTAATATTTGAGTCCGGAAGCATTTGAGCGACTCCAAAGAAATTTTTATTTGAGTAGTGTATCATGCACACACCGAACCATGTAATTGCTTCTGTTGAGTAGGAACAATTTTTTAAGACCACTTCACTTGCGTTTTTAACGCAATTTCCACAGAGTTCAGGGGGGATGTCGCCTCTACACAGAAATACACCATAGACGCTGTCCGGATTCTGGCCTATGGTGTTGTTATAGAAGAATTCGGCATTGCTTGTAATAACCTTGGAGGTTAGAGAAGAGAGGAGGAGGTTGAGGTTTGTGTTAAACGCACTGTTACTACTGTAATTAGTTGAGCTCCCTTTAGCAGCTTTTGCTGCTCAGCTCTGTAGTTAGAGAGATAAGAAGGAAACAGGCTGTGTCATCCTTCCACCTGGCTAAAAAGTGGTAATTAATAAGGAAAAGCGAGACAAGCAAACATAAGTCCAGTCACACACAAACCAATTATATGATATCGATGGGAAACACTTCACACGTGGCTTTTGTTTGGGTATTTTACTATCAGACGCAACTTTGAATAGTAAGATGGGCCACAAATATGCTAACATCTCTACTTTTTCTCTGATCATGGAAGTACAGACATTTCATTTCAAATATTATTTCCTAATTTTTTTAATTTTAAAAAAAATCAATATTGTGTATGTCTAATCATTTTCATTTATTTTCTCTTCATTTTTTTGGGGCATTGGAGATTTCTATAAACCTTTTGTTTGCACTCAAGCCAACTAGTTTGAGTTAAGCTCAAGCTAACAATCAAGCTTCAGCTTTTATTTGAGCTCAGAATGTTTAAAGTTTATACCAGCAGAGCTCGAGCTACATCCTTTTTGATGAGGCTCACCTCAAAGATCAGCTTGGTTCGGTTATAATTATATATATTATATTTCATAGTAACATTGGTTATACTAATATGTAATAATACTTTTTCTCATAACTTATAATGCTTTTTAAATTTATAATAAACAAGTTTGCCAAATAATAATAACAAAGAAAGTTAAGAAGATAAAAAAAGGAGAGTTCCCCGACTCTCTAATCTCTAAAGTATAAACTGAATGATTACTCAAATCTTAGTTGTGTGTGAAAATATTATTTTGTATAGTTTCTTATATTGTAATTTAATAATAAACATTCTTATTAAAATCATATAAACTTAATCAAAATACCCTGAAATTTGAATCAAGCTTGAGCCAACATGAGCTTCACTCAACTTGAATCAAGTTCGAGCTTGAACTCAATCAGCCTTGTTCAAGTCTAGCTCAAGCCCAGCTAAAGCAGAGTTCGAGCCAAGCTAAAGCACAGCTGAGCTTGGTCAAACTCAACTAGACTCAGCTCCACTCGAAATACAGTTCTAATTTTAATGTCCCTGAGTTTGAACTTCTTTCTGATCACCATTTTGTTTGGGCTATCATAAGCACAAGATTTACTACTATGTCCATAGAGTAAAGCTAGACCTCTAGCAATGCATTACACCTATGGTTTGTGTAAACAAGAATCAAATGATTTCATCATAATAGTAATAACAATTTGGAAGGCAGTAATAAGAAAGAGAATAGTTAAATTTGATAACCATGAGCCAATGGCGCACCTAGCGAAGGTGAGGCCTGCCATTGGCTCACGCTCTTGTCCAAGAGATCTGCAGTTTGAAATTTGATGCAATCGAATGATCATTAACATCCAATTTACAAAATTATTTTCAGACAGAAAACTTATGGAGAACAGTCAAGAAATAAGCCAGTAGATATCCTATGCAGGACCGACTTAATGTTAATCCAACCTCTCTGCAAGTGTTTTGCAACATAGCCCAATCTGGGTACTTCTTTTCTCTTGACAGTTCAACATATCTTTTCTAAAAGTTGGCAGAGCATTGATTACACTGACTGACAGACTTCTACAGTTTATCCTTCATCTTGAATTCTTTCCTTTAATTCTGTAGTTTTTTCATGGGGTGAAACAGGTCAATTAAAAGTTTAAGATACGGAACAAAGAAAACATGTATTTGGTGAATTTAATTTTATCCAGCATTAAAAAGATTCAGATACAGCTATTATCAATGGTTATCTGGACTCACATTTGACTAAAATGGAAAGCACCAGTGATAGCAATCATTTGTCTGAGATCCCATCGTCACATGTTAAAGATAAGTTACAAAGCAGTATGAATATGTAATTAGAATGTATACCTCAGATTATATCTCCGAAGCCAATCTTCACCCTTTTCATAATAATCCTGCCTACTGAAGGTTTGCTCTGAGAACGGCACAGCAGCAGCCCCACGCCATGCATCAAGAACTGGGTCGGATGCTCGGACCACTCTTATAGGTGACTCAAATGGGCGTATCTTCCGGATTCCGGCTTCCAAGCGCTCACCCATACCAGGGAAGAGACAGCTCCCACCCGTCATAAGGATCGAATTGGTGATTCTCTCCTCAACACTGTTGCCCTTCAATGGCAACCTCCGAATTGAGATCCCGGCCATCTCGTCCATCCCCGCCTGATCAATTCCAATCATGTTCGGCTGAAATAGAATTTCAGGGCAGCGAAACCTTTCAACCCCAAGTATAATCTGAAAATCTTCCTTGGTGAGAGGACGGAATCGCGGGATCTCAACAATTGTTTGAAAGGGACCAATTTCTGATTTGGCAACAAAAGTCGGGTCTATGTCCTGCCATGGTGATGATCCAAGAGGTGGTGAAACAAAGTAGGGAAACTAACAACTATATAAGAGGAATTTATAATATGGAGTTGCACTACACCATACAAGAATGAATAGCTGACCTGGAGACGAGAAGTAACGCGAGCCAGCTCCGCCTCATCCTCATCTTGTCCCTCATCATCATCATCAATATCTTTGCTCATCAGTTTGTACAGTTGCCAATCTTCGTCTCTTGTTCCAAGAGTATCCTCACCCTTCCCTCGATCAAATGCCGCAGTTGTTAAGAGACGCATCCTTTCCTTCTGGGCAGCATTCAATCTCTCACCACAACCAACACCTCCCGACGAATTGTGACTCTCATTTGTATGAGTCCCATTTACCTTCAGCCGTTTTCTCTGCTCAAATTTCTCAGAGAGCTCTCTATGTTTAGCGTGTAATTGTTCTAAATAAAGCTCCGGATTCTCTCTACATTGAAAAAGGAAGAGGCATAAATCAAACAAAGAATATTGTTCAAGTTCATAAAGCTACATCGTAATTATTCATTTAGAGATCCAAGGAATGGACAAATGTTATTATGGTCTGGAATCTTCTTAAGAGTATTTGATCATTTTAAGAGATCCAGACGACTTAAAAAGTGTTCCTCAGACCTTCTAAATCCAACCAAGTATTACATTCAAAACCCAGATGCAATATTAGATATTTTATTTATTTTCTGAAAACCTGAGCCCCAATTGAGAAGTTCACAAAAACTTGAAACAATCTAATCCAGAGCTTGACAACATACAAACGTTTTTTCTCATCTAATTCATTTTGCCTTTCTCGATCTAGTTCCTCTTCAAAGCGTTTCTGTTTCGCTCGTTGGCGACCCTCTGATGTGGTTTTAATAAATAACTGCTTCCTCTTTTCCTTTAGCTGGTACATGGAGAACAAAATCCATCCAATAGAATGGTTAGCAATAATAATAATAATAATAACAATAACAACAATATTAACAATAACAATAACAATAACTATAACTATAACAATTATAACAACAATGATAAGGGCTCAATTGATCAAAAAGATAATGATAAGGGCTCAAGCCATAGCTCAATTGGTTGAGGTACTCCATTGCAACCATCAGGTTGCATGCTCAAGTCCAGCTTACCCATAAAAAAATGAAAAATAACACTCCACTTCACTCAGAAAAATTGGCCAGAAAATTATTACCAAAATTTAAAATACTGAATACATAGAACCATGGAATGAAAATGCAAGTAACATTTTTGTAAACATAAATCAACCACAACATCATAAAAGAAGGATTACAATCAGCCATTCAGTATAAGAGCACACCTGCTCTGGGGACAGCATATTGTCGGGGATATTGATGAGAGTATACTTCTCAGTCATTGAAGGATCCATCTTTTCCTCGATTTCAACTTGCTCACGCTTTGCTTTTTTTAAAGATTGTGTTACTCTAACAACAGCGGACTCGATTTCCAGCTTGGAGATATAGCCAGTCTCCGACAGGAAAGATGGAACATCATTTTCCTGCACATTTTCGAGCTGATGTAGAAGAAATTCCAAACCTTGCAGTTCATTTTCCAGTTCAGTTATTCTAGAAGACCTCTTTGCAGCAGCCATTTCTCGCAATCGTTGACCTTGTTTCTCCTTTATAGCCGCCTTTCTTGCTATCTCTTCTTCTGAAGGTGGCTCTTCAGCTGGAGGTGGAATCCATGGGAGCTGCCAACACCTGTTTTTCTCTTCAGCTTCCTTTGCCCCTTTCTGTCATGAAAATTGTAATACTTGAACATCAGAGCTTTTAGAAGAATACAATTGTAGAAACAGCCAAGCTCATCACCTGAAATAATCGAACTTCAGAAGCATAATCCAGAGCTACATAACAGTGCTCCATCTTCAAGTCTTCAACCTTCTCCCATGTAATGTTGGACCTATTTATGAGCAGAAACATGACCAAAGTTCACCTGTACATCCCATTTGGTAAAAAGACCATGCAATTATTTATGCTTACATGTGATTGGGGTATTTAAGTGAAAGAAGCTGCTTCAAGTAGTCAGTGACATGGTATCCACCAATGTTAGTTCTGCAGCATGCTTCAAAAACAGGTTCTCCATTTACAAACTGAAAGTGGAATCAATACACATCATCACCATGATCATCCAAGCATTGCTCCCAACTCTTTGGTGTTGCCTATATGAATACTTTTCGGCCATTCCAATCTATTCAGAACACAGAGTAGATTGGAATGGCAAGCTATAAGAATGGAATATGCAAAAACTGAAACGTAGCATTAGTATGCATGATGAAAAAAATAAGGGCTGAAAATCCTACTCAGTTCATAAAAAAAGTTTTGCATAAAATAGAAAATAACCCGTCAAAAGTCAAGTAATTACTCCAGTAATTAGTTCATTTCTATGTACCCATCTATCTACT
Organism: Tetracentron sinense; assembly: GCA_015143295.1. Taxonomy (NCBI): domain Eukaryota; kingdom Viridiplantae; phylum Streptophyta; class Magnoliopsida; order Trochodendrales; family Trochodendraceae; genus Tetracentron; species Tetracentron sinense. Next base: position 19,790,103 of record CM026563.1, on the reverse strand, counting down.
TTCTTTAGTTATTCACTAGAGTGATTTTGATCTAGAAGACAATCCAGGGAAAGTGTTGAGGCGCTCAACAGAGCAACACATGCACGCGCACACACACATGTATGTATGTATATCTGTCCATGCTCATGATTCATAGGTGTTGATGCAGCCAGAGTGCGATGTAAAACCATGACTTGTAGCTTGCAAAGACCATATCAAAGCTCACTAGTACTACTTCAGTGCGAAAAGGATTAACTATCTTAGGCATCACAGAGAGCATCTCTTTTACTTTTTATTTTGGTTCATTTTTTCTTTCTTTTATTTATTATTTATTTTGTGTGTATGTGTGTGGGGGGTGTTCTCAACAGGTGGGTATGTGGAAGGATCACATCTTACGTGGGATGACAATGAACACAAACTGAATTTACCAACTTAGCGAGCGGCCATGGTGGAATTACGAACAGTTGTCCACCAGAAATTCTCTACGAAATCAATACAAAAACAGCCTTGACTTTATTTTGGAGTTTGAATCTTGGGGGGAGGGTGCCGTTTAACGCTCCCCAACTTTAACTGAGTTGAGTCATGAAATCTAAATCATGTCAATAACTAAAATTAACAATACGAGGGCAACTATTATCTGTGAAGGAGAAAAAAAAAACAGGAAACCTCAGGAGAAAAAGGCACATATATATAATATATATTATTTCTTAACAGATATCACAAAGTTTAGCACACACAAGTCACAACTCATCTTACTGCATGTTCTACAGCATATAAGCATGAAAGCCGGTTGGGTATTGCCATATTGGTGGAAATCACCCACAGTTTTTTAGGGTGGGGATGTCATAACTCATGCCTCAACCAGATTAACACTCAAGGTGGGTTCAACCTAGCAGTTTCATGCTGGGCTAGCTTGTGCAGCTGCTTACTAAATTGAGAGACAGCCTGACCTGACTGGCTGAGTTCCACCCCTGGTAACGATCAAGTTTGAATTTAACTAGATGACTGATGCTGAAAATTTGATGGCACTGGCACCACGTAATACTTGTTCTCTCAATCACATAGCCAAGCCTCTCCAAATCAGCATTGAGAAGAAAACAATTCCATCAATAAACATGTGTGAAGCAAGAGCTTTACCATAGTTGGTACTATATCTCTTGATCCCACAGTTGCCAGTACATAACCCATGCATGTACCATACTACCATAAGACTATGAAGATGAAAAGAAAACTCACATAAGTAATCCTAACTATTTAGCAAGGTTCTAAATGTCAATATCGCATGTCATGTCGAGCCGTTTAAAAAAGATATATCGGGCGGGGATATATCGCAAGTTATAGCAATATCGTGGGAATATATCGCACGTGGAGGGAAAAATCGAAAAAAAATAGTGAAAACATGAATTTTTTCAATGAAACTTCATGAAATATTAAAATAGATGTTAATATATATCAGAAAATAAAAAAAATAAAAAAAAATTTAAAAACAATGTATATAAGAGATGCAATGAAAAGGGGGCCAAAGATGTGCGATGACGCTGAAGACAATGTATGATTCACTAATATTAATGCAACTTACATAAAAAAGTTGTATTAATTTCTCAATCAAGGATAACAATTAACTCATATACAATCAATTTCATACATACTAGTTAATACATCAATAATGGTATCTCTACGTTAAGTGGCATGCGTTGTCTGTTTGTTTAAGTTATAATTTCTTCTTGATATTTCTCTATATTGTCAAAAATAAAGTACCTGCATTTTATTCTCTTAGGGTTCGTTTGGTAGATCTTCTCCGTTCTTGTCTATTTCGGATAGATCTAATCAAAATAAATCAGTGACAAAAAGATATGTAAGAAATAGATTTATAGACAATAGAACCGTTTGCCAATGCACAGTAATAGACATAGCTTTTTTGTAAAACTGTGTTTGGTAACATCATCTTATTGCATCTTATAGCAGGGGTAGTTGACGTCATTTAAAAAAAATTAATTTCTATTAAGGAGCCAATTTTAACATAAATACATGTCAATTACTCATCAACCATTCAAGCCCCTTACCATGTAGAGAGATGACAAGTCCAACTAAAAAATAATTGAGTATTGCAAGGTACATCAAAACATGTTATGCTTCATCAAAACATGTTGTATTTTTTTTTTTTAAAGCATATAGCGATTGTAGAAAGACAAGATAACATGCATGTGAGAGAGGAACTAATGAGACCAAAAACAAAGAGAGGAATTAAGTGTTTTTTAGACTTTAACATTGGACTATGATTGGAATTGATAGACGACTGTGCATTGGAAAAATCTGGGCAAGTCATCTGTGTTTCTGTAGGGATTCACGAGTTGAAGAAGGGAGGATACCGTGGGATCTTGAAGGTGCCTCTGTGTCGTGAGATCTTGAGAGAAAGATGAAGGTTATCTTCTTCTCCATTACAGTATTTTTTTTGTTTTGTTTGAAGGATTGTTTAAGTTTTAAAGAAAGATGAAGGTTCTCTCTCCCCTTCCTCCCAGTCTCCATGCGATCTTTGCCAGCTGTTCGACAAGTCATATGTTTGAATCAGGAGCCTATAGTGTTCTTGATCAATTTGGGGCTTTTGTTTATAAATGAACGCTTTTTGCCGGTGTTCGATTCGCTGCTGGTCTTGTGGGTACGACTCTCTCAAATGGGTTGATCAAGATGAGGAAGAAGATGAATCCTAATTTCAAGACTCCCAATAAGGCTCCACCTACAGTTTTGAATGTTCTTACTTGGGCAATTCACATGGGTTTGAGCAGTAATTTTAGATACCAGACATTGAATGGGATCGAGTTTTTGTTGGCGAAGTCACTCTTGCCCTTTGAATTTAAGGCCTCAGTCATGGTTTTGAGAGCTTTGAATAATGTTCTTGGAGGGGTTTCTCGTTTGTTATGTTAGCAAGGTTGACGGGATCACAGTCGGATCAGGAAGAGAATTTGGGCTGGACGGAGGAGAGAGATGAGAGAGGAGTGATGAGAGAGGAGAGAGAGAGGGGCTCGACAAAGGAGAGATGAGAGAGGCGACAAGAGAGAGACGAGGGTGATTAGAGAATTTTATGATTTTATAGGGGTAAAACCGACTGTAAAAACGTCGGAATTACCGTCAAAATGTCTACCCGCAGTAGATACCAACCTCTATACAAAAAAGCACCTCTTTCCTTACTTTTTGAAAAAGAGGTAAATTTTCTTTTTGTCTTTTTGTGACAAACATTAGACATCCATCCAAACGGTCTAAAATTATGATACGTCTACCTGCCGTAGACAATTAGACTCTATAAATAGACATGCCAAATGGGGTCTTAGTCAATTGAAGGGGATATGTAGACCCATTTTATTCTCTTTAATAAAATAAATCTTTTAAAAAATAATAATACTACTAATAAAATTTATCACTAAATAAAATATTCATGAATTCAAATATAATCCTTAAAATAAAAGGACATTGTACTAATCAATAACTGTAAAAAAAAAATTGTACGAACCAATCTGCGATTCGTAAATTTTGACGGATATTTCGGATATATCAATTGACATTTACGAAACATTATAAAAAAATCAATCTGTGATTCGTAAATTTTGACCGATATTTTCAAAATATCGTGCAATATTTTGGACATATTGATCGACATTTACGAAAAATTATAAAAATCAAAATACATAGTATAGATGTGTCGAGAGTCATCAAAATAGATATATATCATCGATATTTCGGAAATATCAACGATATTTTGAACCATGCTATTTAGATATCTAACAATGGCAAGATAAATAAAAATAATTAGAAAGGAATCCAAAAGCGCATCCATTATACGCTAATCTTTTTATCAATTTTCCACACCTGCATTCAGGACAAGTTCCTAAACGTGCTCCTAAACACATCCAAATACTGACCACTCATTCTGGAAGAAAACCTGCTTATTATGTCCATCACTAACTTCAGATATATCAAGGTTGATAAGCTTACAGGGATAATATGACTTGTATTTAATCCTGACCATACTGCAAGACCATCTTTATCACAAACCCCAATCTGTTGATTATACTTGTAGCTGAATACAGCATCAACACCAAATGCTGTCATCCCAGAAAGAAAAGATAGATCATTAGAAAATAATACATACCAACAATAAGCATTTAAAAGCGTCAAAAGAATATTTGGGCTCCAAGCAGTGCATTTAAGCATTTTTAATGAGTGAACGTACAAACACAACAGTATGGACCAGTCTTTTAAAAGATGAAAGCGTGAAGCGAGGGACGTTAGGACCTAAGTAATATAAATAATATTTTTTTATCGGCAACTAATATAAATAATAATTACAAATGGAAAAGCTGAAAAAGTTTTTTTTTAAAAGGACACACACACACCCCATGGCATGCATGCAGCATGCGTTAGCGCGAGTTGCGTGCACACACGAAATTACATGAAATGTGATATAATTGATTTAATCATCATATAGAAGGAAAAAAATAATAGACGCAAGGAAAGGCCACAATATTAGTTTTTTGTTCAATGCGTAATGAAAGCAAATGATGTTCAATCATCAATTCATGTCACGGATTTTAGACACTAATGGACAATAGCACAAAAATCATTAAAAAATGGAGAAAGTAAAATTTTAAGTCATAAGGCATGCAGCTCATGTGACTAGAACTCTATTTTTGGTTAATGTATGAGTATGCTCCTTATGCATAAAACTAGCCTCAAGGCATAAGGCATGCACCTCATGTGAGCCTCACACCCTGAAACGTAAGCCTTAAGTAATATAAGCCTCAAAATTGAGCCTTTGGGCAATTTCCTTGAGCCTCAAGGTGTATGCCTCACACACACTTTAAAACACTGGTATAGACTATCGGCCCCCCAAAAAATGAATATTTGGGTCAATGGTTAGGCCAATCCCCTGACAATCCAGAAAACATATGGCCCACTGACTCATGGTGGACCATGCATCATGATAATAAAAAACTGAGTCTAACCAAGTACTTAAAACCATAATTTTTTTTCCATTTGCAGAATTTAGCTTATGCATTCATACCTACTGATGGAACCCCATAACCCTCAAAAAGAAGTTCTGCCAATTTACTGCGAGACTGAACCGGATTGCATACACATTCTGTGATCAGGATAGGGTGGTCAACCTGTTCTGCCCTCAAATTTAACATTGAAAAAATAAAATCATGTGAATACACTGCAAAGCAAAACCTTCTAAATCATGGTGTCAAGTATTATGTATTAAAAATTCTTATGAACAGATCAATGTCACTGCATAAACAACACAGCATCACACATCATGCATGATGCACGTGAATAACCATAGAAGATGTAAGCATGTACTAGCTGAGGATGAATTGAGTTAAGCAACCAGTTTTACATTCGCCTGAGAATGTAAAAAGAAAACTTATCAATTAACCCTCAAGCCACATTATTAGTATCCTAATATTGACAAACTCCAACGCCATAAATCTATGATCCACGATGTTTGAATCAAGTCACCTAAAAAACCAAAAATATTTCTTAAATCAATGTGGTTATAATCAAGGTTGTTAAATCGTAAAATTATTTTAAGACCGATTCGATTCAAATCTGGATTCAAATTGTAAATCGTAAGATTCAATCCATTTTTTAAAAAATACAAAAAATTACTTAATAAATTAAAAAAAATAGAATAATCTATTATCCAAAAGATTTCATTCATATCTATTGATAAAATAAAGTAATGAACATTTCATTACATACACTATAAAAAACGCGAATGAACTCTATAAAATGAAAACAAAACTCAATATCATATAGATAAATGAACAAAAGTAAATTCATATAATCATGTTATATGAGATCAAGTATCAAAAGACTTGTACAATTAAAAAGACTAATAAAATAAATTATTATGTTTTCCCAAAATCCAACTCCATCTTTCTTCTTCCTTTTTTTTTTTTTTTTCTATTTCACATGTTAGCAACTAAAGAAAACCCAAATAAGGGTTTTGGCATGTCCGTAGCAGGGAATTTCCTGTTTCTTCTCTTTTTAAAAGACATAAAGTACATTTAGAAAATCAAAAGAATAAAAAATATTTTTTAAGTATTGGTCTGTAAAAGGGGTTTCGTGCTCGAATCGCCTGAATCGCATGAAACGTACAATTTGAATCACAAATCGTAATTTGAATCGCAAATCAAAAGAGATTTACCCAATTAAGATTTTCACCTTCGATTTGAATCGTTTTGCTTAGGATTCGAATCGAATCGTAGAATTTGAATCACAAATCACCAAGATTTAACAACCATGGTTATAATTAACCCTCAAATCACCAGGATTTAACAACCATGGTTATAATTAACCCTCAGCCACATTATTAAAATATCCTACAAACTCCAACACCTTATATCTATGATCCACCGTGTTTAAATCAGGTCACCTAAAAACCAAAAAATAAAAAATAAAAATCTTAAATCAAAGTGATTTGAATAGAGCAGACTGTGAAATCCACTATGTTGGCCCTCAACACCATCTAATGTGACTCTTGAACCACCATATCCAGCCTCAATGTTGAATAAACAGACAGGAACAGTAACTGCTAAACATACCCACAATAATGCAGAAAAGAAATGCTCCCAATGAAAGACTGTAGGGGGGTATTTTGATCTTTGAAGAAATGGGGTTTACTGCAACCTCAATCTAGCCTAAATCTGATATCCAGACCGTTCTAAATTGAGTTATTTTTGGAAGAAATGATTCAGAGAACACAAGAAAGAAAAAGGGGAAAAAAGAAGGAAATGATTCAGAGAGAGAGAAGAAAGAACGATGAAGAAAAGCAGTGACAGAATGCTTTTTTTTCTTGATGAATCCTTTACTTTCTCTCTTTGTAAATTCTGTTTGGAAAACTGATTTGTTTTTAGGGAATCTTCTCGGAAGTAGAAAAAAAATCTCTCTAAAAAAAAATCTCCCTCCAAGAATCTCTCACTCCAAAAACCTCCTCTTGTCGAGGAGGGGTCACCTCTATTTATAGGTGATTATCAAAATTGTAACCAACTTGTACAGCTGTCATAACCGTTTTTGTAACCGACTTTTAGAGAGAAAATATTGGATTCCATCAAGATAAAAGCGTTTTGTCACCATACCTCCTTTAAGCTTTTATGACCAAAGCTTTCAGATATTTTCTTCAAAGGTTAAAAGCGGTATTCACAATATCCATCTTTTAACAAATTCTATCTAAGCCCTCCAAACCACAACTCATCATCCTCCCCCAAAAGCAATTGGTAACTACATCGTGAAAGCGGGTCATACGCTTTCATGGTGTACTGTCCTACTGAGGTAATATATCAGTGTTCAGACAGCAACACTCCTCTTAGAGTAATAATCATGATAATAATAATAATAACGATGATAATAATCATCTAATAATCATCTCAAGTCCAATAGGGGAATCATAGGTGTTGGACGAGGACACCCTTCCCATAACTCAGGTCCAATAGGGAAATCATAGGTGTTGGACGAGGACACCCTTCCCATAACTCAGGTCCAATAGGGAAATCGTAGGTGTTGGACGAAGACACCCTTCCCGTCAGGCCTTAAGAGAAACTGAGAAAAAATCCATCCTCAATGCTTTCTCCCTGACTGTCAGCCCAGGAAGTAATCCATGCTTCACTGGAATAGGTAATAAGGGGAAACAGCCACACTCATTCCCACGGGGAGGTACCAATCCATACCGTTCACTCCTGACAAAACAAATCTCCTTTCTGGCAAAAGTCATCAGAAAGGCATACAAGGAGGGTACAAATCCATACCACACCCATCATCAAGAGAAAAGCGTTGAAAGCCAGAGCGAGGCAATGAAGCCATATAGGATATCCAAAGGCGTTAGGACTTGAATTTGTGTTAATAGCGTGAAAGGCACAACAGTTTCAACTTTCATTAGTGACATAAGGGTAAATTTGTCATTAATGAGCAAAAAATCCCTTTTTTATGAACTAAAAGCATAAGAGCTTAAAATCATCATTGATCATTAATGGCTAGAATCATCATTATCAGATAAACATGGAATTTTGTTAACTAACTCTCAAAAATGATTTTAATATACATGATATGTTAGAACATCTTTTGAGCCATGTGTCATTATTTTATTGGAGAAGAACAACGTCCTTAAATTCAAAATTTCATAAATCAAGCTTTTCAATAACTATCATCAACATTTTAGCCCCCTGTCTGTGAAGGCGCTTTTAGGCTTAATCTTACTTTAAAAGCGTCTGAGCAGACAAATCATCATGACAAAAGGAGTTCATTAAATAATATACTATCATAAATTTGGCGTCTAAAAAAACGTCTTTTCAAATCCCGCTTAAAACAACTTCGCCATATTTATAGCCAATAAGATCATGCAGCCAGCCTGTCACAGTCATTATGATCGTACCCTTTTTTTTTGAATTTCGAATCAAAACGTGCCCCTTGGAAACCGTACATCATAAATGTTTAATCATTATAAAAGCAAATAATCAGTTCTTTATTGCTTTACTGTTCATCTTCTTCTTCGTGCAAGCATACTTTGAGTTTTCATCTTTCTTCTGTGCTCGGGTTTTCATTGATCTTATTGTGGTTTTCAAGGATCTCAATCTTTATTTGGAATTCCAGAACATCTTCTTAGAATTCTGGTGAGTTTTTCTTTTGTTTTCTTACTTCTTTGTTTACCATTTCTATTTGACTGTTCATGTTTATGCTTGCTGTTTTATTTTTTTCTTTATTTGTTTCGTCATTGTAGAAGTTTTGATTATCTGTATACCATGTCATTTTTGTCTACTTTTGTTCTTTTATTGTTGTTATTGTATGGTATTATTATTTGTTTCATTATTTATTTTCATCATCATTTTTTTTTTTTAGAAGAACACACTGTAATTTATTATTTTTATTTCTGCAATTTTTTACGCTTTCAGCTATGGCATCTTCTTCTCAAAAAAATATTTTAAGTAACGAATTTTGGGATTCAGCTATGCATCATTCCTGGGATACCGCTGTTCCTCCAGATGGATGGTCATTGCCCTATGGTGACATCGATGGAACTAAAGGATTTTGTCCACCTCCTTTTGCTACTACTATGTTCAGAATAGAAAGAAAAGATTTCACGCTTTCTCAGGTAAATTTTAGTTCTCATAGCGGTTGTACCAAGGAGTGGACAGCTTGGTGTGATTATATACTCACTCACCCAGAGTATGGGCCAAAACTTCATGCAGCTGAGATTTTTAAAGCTATAGAGCTTTCGAAGGATTTTGAGATTAGGAAAGATACAGACAGTTTATCTCAGTTAGTTACTAGGTGGAACAGTCAAACTCACACTTTTATTACTTCATGGGGAGAAATCACCCCTACTTTGGAAGATGTGATGGCGTTATGGAGATTACCCGTTTTCGGGAATAATGACATACAAGACATTGTTTTGAGTAGAGAAGAGGTAAAAGCGTCAAGACTTTTGCATGCTCTGGTTTGGGAATCGAGAATAAATCCTGTTTGGGGAGCTTCAAAGGAGTCCCATGCAAGGCGGCCAAATTTCTACGGCTGGGTACACTATTTCTTCAGGGAGAAAGGCCCTGTGAACAAGGAGACAGGAGTCAGAGACTATCAATATGGAAAAGAGTACAAGTCTCCTTTAGAGTTGACAGCGTTCATCTGCATGTGGCTGTCGAGATATGTCTTTGAAGGCGCTCCTACTGACAAGGTTTTGGATAGACTGTTTCCATTGGCTTTCCGCCTTGCTGACGGTCAGAGTTTCCCTCTAGGAATTTATTTTTTGGGAACTTTATACAAGAATTTAGATCAAATTCATAAGTGTCAGGCCTGGTCAGCAGGTTCTTTTCACATAGAATCATTTGTTCATACCGCTTTTCTTCAAATGTGGTTATGGGAACGCTTTCCCGGTTATGCGCCTTCAGCTAGGCAATTTTCTCCTTTGCAAGCTGATGATGCCGCTGTTGAAGATCTCCCAAGTCCAAGGGCATGGCGGTGGAGTAGTATTGCCAGAAAGAAGGATGCGTTGATCTTTGACTTTATTGACAAGGAGAAATGTTTCTGCTTCAGACCTTACATTGAGCTTCTAAGAGGTATTGAAAGATTCTTTTATCATTCTGAGGAGCCTTTATCTTTTATAGGCATGAGTACTGAAGAGAGAGCAGACGTTTCTTTGAAGGATATTCACTGTTTCGCCATTTTGTCCAAGTGTCATTTGATTGGTTTATACAGCGTTGATGGCGGTAAAACCAACAGTTTCTGCCTTGAATCTTATAATCCTGATCGGTGTCTGAGGCAGTTTGGGCTTGATCAAGGCGTTCCAGATGGTACAGCTGAATCCTTTTCTCTAAAAAGAACCATGAAGGCTTTCATTCTGGAGAGTTGGTCTTTAAACTTAAGGCCATCTGTTGCCGGTTTCTACTTGGCTGGGGAGCATAGGATAGGCAGATGTACGAAGAACTACCAGCTTTTCTGGAAAGCTTGCATTGCTACCTTCAAAACCTTTGTTCAGGGTCCGCCAATGCTCAGTCAAACGGTTAATTTGGCTATGGACAAAGAAAAATGTCTGAAAGAGCCCCCTGGTGCAAGCAAGAAAAGGAAAGCGGTAGCTTCTCCTCACAAGAAGCCTAAATCAAGAACTGCTGTTGGAGGTTCTTCAGAGATCCGAGAGGAAAACATTACTCCTCCTCAACCTGCAATTATTACTGCTCCAAAGGCGGCTACTCCAAGAGCGCCTAGAATCAAAAAGATTGCAATAAAAAAGAAGGCACCTCCTTCTAAGAAGCGAAAGAGCCAATCAGTAAGCAAAGTTTTTATAATTAAAGCATTTTTCTTATTCATACGCTTTTCAATTTCTCATTTGCATAATTTTTTGTCACTTATATATATATATATTTTTTTAATCTGTCACAGGATCCTTCTTCTGATAGTGAAGATAACGAGCCTTTGATTGTGCGCAAGCAGAATCTACAGACTCAACATGAGTTAGGAAGAACTGAGGCTTCTGTCACTCAGGAGAAAAGCACAGCACCGCTTTCAGATGTTGGTGCAGGGAGCTCTGGAACTCCAACTACTCCAGTGGGACTCAGCATCCCTGAAGATAATGTTGCCGATATTCCTTTCCCTCCATCGGCGGAAGCAAGAGTACAAGTTGAGAATTTGGCCAATGTTTGGCCTGAGAGTGAACCCAGTTCCTCTCCGCTTTCCCAAAAGAAAGATCAATCTTCTAAAGCTTCTGGTGTTCGAAGAACTGCAAATCCTGCCAGAACTATTGACATAGCCAAGGCGTTAACATCTCTGAAGAGAATGAGATCGCAAGCTATCAAGGCAAAGTCACTTCTTCTACAAAGGACAGCGCAATCTTCATCACCTCTTATGATTGACGCTATTGATGATTCTGAGGGCGTAGGTTAGTAGCAGTTAAAATGCTTTATCAATATACATGCTCATATGCTTATTATTACAATCATTATAGTGTTCTAACAGTATGTATTATTTTGAAGGCCCTTCTGAAAGCGTTCAGGCTGAAATACAAGAAAACATTGCTCCTGCAACAGTTGAGGTCTTTTCTGATGATCTTCCCAGAGACAAAAACGCTGTTGAGGCTGAAGTGCACAATATTTTTGATGAAAGAACTTCTGGAGTTGAAACCTCAGAACAGCTTATGGATGTGGACCCTCCTTCAGCCAGTGAAATAGCTTTTTTCTCTTCTGTGGTTCAAAACTATGAGCAGCAGCCTTTTGAAGATCTTCCTGCAATCATATCGGAGACTTCTACTCCCCTTGACAACACTTCTTCTGTTGACAAAAGCGCTCACACACCGATATCTTCAACTGAGAATATCAATGTTCAAATGATTGCTTCTACTGAAAGCGTTATCATCGGCTCTTCAGAACAGATTGTTGAGAAGGAGAATATTAATGCTGAAACTGAAGTCGCTCCAAGAAGTATTCATGAAGATACTTCAGTCATTGGTTCCAGTATGGAGACCGCTTCATCAGAATTGTCCGCTTTTGTGGGGATTTTTGTGAGGGAAGATGCTGTTACTCTTTCTACTTCAACTGCGCTGACACCAACTGATTCTTTAGATGAGATTTTAAGGCGTTATCCTGTATCTGAAAGCTCTCTCCCTTTATGGTCAGAAATAGCAAAGCGTTACAAGGACATAACTTCCTCTTGTTCTTTGAAGAACCCCATCATCAGGGCGGGCTGTATAGAAACAGTGTGTTCTATTATTCGGAACATCAGAGATATCAAGCCTCATCTTACGCCTTTGAGGATGAAGACCTTCGAGGATTGGGGGCAGGAGCTGAAGGAGTTAGAGGATATTAATGTTAATGTAAAATGGTTAACAGATTTTCTGAGTAGTTTATCTGTTACATTTTTCCAAGCCAAGAGCTTTGCCAGGCTGAATAGTTCCTACAAAAATAAAGTGGTCAAAGCGGAAGAATTCAAGAAAGCGATATCAAACGATCAAGATAATATTCATATTATTCGTCAAGAAATTGCCCGCCATCAGGCCATGCTGGAAGAAAAAGAAAAAGGAATAAAAACTGCTCAAGATAGTCTGTTAGTTCTACAAGAAGAAATCAAAGCAGATCATGAAGAATATATTCGTCTAAAGGCTTCTGCTGAAAGACTTGTATATCTAAATGAGAGAGGCTTTACTGCTGACATTTTGTAAAAGCTTTTTCTTTATTCTTTTGTAACTCTTGTGAAATTTTATATGAATACAAAAGGAAAATTTTGTTACTTTTCTTATTAAGCATAGTACTTTTTTAACCATTTTACATTGATAGGATCATGTAATACTTCACCAGATAGCGTAGACAAAAGACAATAACCGCTGTCAAAGCTTTGTCTTATCAAAAATGGCCCTTCCCAGTTAGGGGTAAACTTTGCCACTTTTGTACCATTCCTGATATGAATAGCTGTTCGAAGGACCAAATCACTCTCTTTTAGAATTCTATGTCGTACTGCCTTGTCATACGCTTTAGCAACTCTCTTTTGATACGCTTTTGTCTTTATAGCTATAGCTTCACGCTTTTCATCCATAACTTCTAGCTGAGCTAATCTAGCAGCTTGGAGGCATGCCTCCTCTCCATCAAATACTTCAATTCTTGTAGATGGTATCTTAACTTCCAGAGGTACAATGGCTTCTGTCCCATATACTAAAGAGAAAGGGGTAACACCTGTTGCAGTCCTTGCTGAAGTTCTGTAAGCCCAGAGCGCTGTTGGAAGTCTTTCACACCACTTTTTATGAGCTCCTTCTATCATTTTTCCAATTATCTTCAGGATAGTCTTGTTAGTAGCCTCTGCTTGCCCATTCCCTTTAGGATAATAGGGGGTTGACTTCTTGTGTTTGATATCATATTTCTCCAATAATTCTCTCACATTAGAATTTATGAAAGGCGTTCCATTATCAGTGATTACCTCCTTTGGTATCCCAAAGCGGCAGATGATATTTTCTTTAATAAACTTAGCCACCATGATACCTGTAGCCTTTCTTAATGGTATAGCTTCTACCCATTTGGTAAAATATTCAGTAGCCACAAGTATCCAAACATATCCTTCAGCAGGGGGATTAACAGGTCCAATTAAATCTAGCCCCCAAGTATGGAAGGGCCAGGGCGTAGAGACATACCGTAGAGATTGTGCAGGTGCATGAATAACATTTCCTCTTATCTGACACTGATGACAGCTTTGAACATATAAGTGTGAATCTGTCTCCATGGTAGGCCAATAATATCCCAACCCCAAAATGTGTTGAAACAGCTTTCTTTTTCCTTGGTGAACACCACAATCCCCACTATGAGCTTCATGCAATGCTATTTCGATCTCCTTTCCAGACAAGCACTTGAGAGCAATACCGTTGTATCCTTTTCTGAATAATTCTCCTTTGTCAAAATAGAATTTGGCAACTTTCTTCTTAAACTTGAAAGATTCCTTTTGATCAGTAGGCATTATTCCATTTGTGAAGTAGTCATTGTATGGCTTCTTCCAATCTTCCCAAGAATTTGTAAAGTGACATTCTTCTTTATCTGGCAACATTTGACAATCAGAACATTCTTTCTGTAACATAGCAGCATCTTTCTCCATTGTTGGCCAGTATATTCCAAAACGCTGTAACCTCCTATACAGACTAACAGAAGGATTATACCCACATATTTTTGTGTGGATTTGCATCATTTGTTTCTTAGCTTCTTTTACTCCAACACATCTCATCAAAATTCCTTCAGGTCCCTTGAAATACAGATCCCCATTTATCTGTAAGAAATTTTTTAAGACTTTCAGTGTTGTAGTAGGGACTACTGTTGAATCATGAAGGCAGAAGACATCCTTCAAAATTGGTTCTCTCCAATCTGCTTCTTCTGATTCTGTGTCGTATAATTCTTCCATCAGCGGTGTAGCTATTACACGCCTTTCAATTTCCACCTGAGAAGATTCTCCTTCAAATATTAACTTTGATGCCAAAGTAGCAAGTGCATCAGCATGGCGGTTTCTTGTACGCTCTTGATATTTGAATTCTATTTTATCAAAATTAGTCATTATTCTTTGAACCGCTGTTCTGTAGGGAGCCAAACCAACATCTTTTACATTGAATGACCCTTCCATTTGACTAATTACCAAATTGGAATCTCCTATCACATTTATTCTTTTGGCTTTTAACTCTTTAGCAATTGATAAACCTATGAGAAGAGCTTCATATTCTGCTATATTGTTGGAGCAAGGAAAATTCAATTTGAAAGAAAAAAGACATTACCTCACCCCCAGGAGCCTTTAACACAATACCTGCCCCAGCTGAATCTGCAGTTTTAGATCCATCAAAATACATGAACCATTCCTCTTCTGCTTCAATAGTCATTGCTTCAGGGAATTCTCCGGGTAGTTCTTCTCTTAATATTAATCATCATTTCCTGAGAAATTTGCCAATAGATCTGCTACTGCTTGTCCTTTGATGGCGCGAGGGCAAAGGCATGTAATATCAAACTCTGATAATGAAAGGATCCATTTAGCTGCTCGTCCTGAAAGAACTGGTTTTGACATGAGATATTTGATTGGATCAGATCTTGTCATCAGAAAAATCTTATGAGATAGTAAATAATGACGGAATTTTGTAAGGCATAAATCAGAGATAAACAACTCCTTTCAATCCGAGGATATCTCAATTCTGCATCTCTGAGAATCCTGCTGAGATAGTAAATTGGCCGTTCACAACCAGACAAATCTTCTTGGGCTAGAAGAGCTCCAATAGTGGTTTCTGTTGAAGCCAGATACAGGACCAAAGGCTTCTTGGGGATTGGTGCCATCATAGTTGCTGTTGAACTCATCATTTGTTGAAGTTGTTTGAAAGCTTTTTCATGCACTGATTCCCATTTGAATACACAGTTCTTCCGTAGGAGCGGCATAAGGGGTACTGTGACAGATGCTAGTCCTGGTATGAATCTTCTTATATAGGATACCTTCCCTAAGAAACTTTTCAACTCTTTAACTGTGCTTGGGGCTGTCATGGATGCAATTGCTTGAGCTTTTGTAGGATCAACATCTATACCTTGTCTATTCACAATGAACCCCAGGAATTTGCCTGCAGACACTTTGAAAGCGCATTTTAACGGATTCATTTTTAACTGATAATGGCGGCATCGTTGAAAAACTCTTCTTAGATCCTCAACATGACTGCAACACTTTCGCGATTTAATAACAATATCATCCACATAATCTTCCACTGTATTATGGAACATGTCATGAAAAATGGCTGTCATAGCTCTTTGGTAAGTAGCCCCGGCATTTCTCAACCCAAATGGCATAATTGTATAATAAAAATTTCCAATTGGTGTCCGAAAGGCGGTTTTTTTTGCATCTTCTGCTGCCATCTTAATCTGATTGTAACCACTGTAACCGTCCATGAATGAAAAAGCATCATGACCTGTTATTGCATCAACTAATAGGTCCATATTGGGTAGAGGAAATTCATCTTTTGGGCATGCCTTGTTTAAATCCCGGAAATCAACACAGCAACGGTATTGCCCCTTCTTCTTTTTGAATGGTACATATGGGCCTTACCAAGTTAGGATGTTGAATTGGCTTGATAAAACCTGCTTTCAAAAGTTTTTAAAAATGGTCTATTTTGATTTGATCTTCAATATCTGGTCTGAATTTGCTTGGGGCATTGCTTCTTGGTACATATCCTGGCCAATATTCAATTTAGGTGTGACCAATGTAGGACCAACCCTGGCAGTTCTTCATAATTCCATGCAAAACATATATCGGTATTCTTTGAGCAAATTCTAATTCTTCTTTTTCTCTCGTGGCCAACTTAA